>OZ024777.1:4736605-7136605 GCA_964017025.1 Stenichneumon culpator
CTGCTGATTCGGGAGAAACAGGAGGTGTACGGGGAGTTACGGGAGTACAGAGTGGGACGGACGGACGGACGGGCGGACGGGCGGACGGACGGGCGGACGGGCGGACGGGCGGACGGGCGGACGGGCGGACGGGCGGACGGGCGGACGGGCGGACGGGCGGACGGGCGGACGGGCGGACGGGCGGACGGGCGGACGGGCGGACGGGCGGACGGGCGGACGGGCGGACGGGCGGACGGGCGGACGGGCGGACGGGCGGACGGGCGGACGGGCGGACGGGCGGACGGGCGGACGGGCGGACGGGCGGACGGGCGGACGGGCGGACGGGCGGACGGGCGGACGGGCGGACGGGCGGACGGGCGGACGGGCGGACGGGCGGACGGGCGGACGGGCGGACGGGCGGACGGGCGGACGGGCGGACGGGCGGACGGGCGGACGGGCGGACGGGCGGACGGGCGGACGGGCGGACGGGCGGACGGGCGGACGGGCGGACGGGCGGACGGGCGGACGGGCGGACGGGCGGACGGGCGGACGGGCGGACGGGCGGACGGGCGGACGGGCGGACGGGCAGGCAGGAGAGACAGAGCGACAGAGAGACAGAGAGACAGAGAGACAGAGAGACAGAGAGACAGAGAGACAGAGAGACAGAGAGACAGAGAGACAGAGAGACAGAGAGACAGAGAGACAGAGAGACAGAGAGACAGAGAGACAGAGAGACAGAGAGACAGAGAGACAGAGAGACAGAGAGACAGAGAGACAGAGAGACAGAGAGACAGAGAGACAGAGAGACAGAGAGACAGAGAGACAGAGAGACAGAGAGACAGAGAGACAGAGAGACAGAGAGACAGAGAGACAGAGAGACAGAGAGACAGAGAGACAGAGAGACAGAGAGACAGAGAGACAGAGAGACAGAGAGACAGAGAGACAGAGAGACAGAGAGACAGAGAGACAGAGAGACAGAGAGACAGAGAGACAGAGAGACAGAGAGACAGAGAGACAGAGAGACAGAGAGACAGAGAGACAGAGAGACAGAGAGACAGAGAGACAGAGAGACAGAGAGACAGAGAGACAGAGAGACAGAGAGACAGAGAGACAGAGAGACAGAGAGACAGAGAGACAGAGAGACAGAGAGACAGAGAGACAGAGAGACAGAGAGACAGAGAGACAGAGAGACAGAGAGACAGAGAGACAGAGAGACAGAGAGACAGAGAGACAGAGAGACAGAGAGACAGAGAGACAGAGAGACAGAGAGACAGAGAGACAGAGAGACAGAGAGACAGAGAGACAGAGAGACAGAGAGACAGAGAGACAGAGAGACAGAGAGACAGAGAGACAGAGAGACAGAGAGACAGAGAGACAGAGAGACAGAGAGACAGAGAGACAGAGAGACAGAGAGACAGAGAGACAGAGAGACAGAGAGACAGAGAGACAGAGAGACAGACCACGGGGGGACGTCTCTAACTCCTGCGTGGCGCGTCCCCAGCTGGCGGATCGGGGAATGCTCGCTCGCAAGAGAGGGTAAGGCCGAAATAAAATAAGCCTCGCGGACCAACATACACGGGGAAGAAACCTCGACAAAAAATCAAAATGGAAGTGAGCAACAAAAACAATCTACCCCAAGTGAGTACCTCTCGGACAGAGAGTAATCTCACCGCCAATTACGATCGGGTTAAAGCCCCGGTGGTTGGCCCCGGCCTCAAGGATTTTGGGGGAGGCCACTCGCACAATCCCATAGAGCCAGCTATGGCCAGCCAGCAGCTCCAAGACCTACGAGAGGAGAAGGAGAATACTTTTGATGAGTTCGGCGAACGCAAAGCGACGTCGACTGGAGAAGCTGAGCCGAGACAGGCGCTCGTTTCGTCCAAACTGAAACAACAGCTAGAACAGCTGAAAAAGGAGGAAGCAGAAGCATTCGCCGAGATCGGTAAACGCATTCTAAAAATCGAGAGCGTCCTGAAAGGTTACACGAACATCCACAAGTCGATTCGCTCCGCTAACGACGAGGCGGTAATCCTGTGGAGGCGAATGAAGGACCATCGCGAAGAAAGGGAAGAATTGGAGCGGGCATATGATGAAGCCCAGCAAAGAAATGGTTCGGCAGCAGCGTCGCAGATCGATCAACGTGACGTCTCAGAAGGAGCCGGAAGTAACACGCAGTTAGACGAAGGAAGTACAAGAAAGGGGCCTCCGCTGAAGACAAGCATCACAGCGCTCAGAAGGATAAATACGACCACTGAGAAGAAGAAACGAGTAGCGTCGTCACCTCCGCAGGTCCTAACGCCTGGAAAAAAGATCCGAGGAGGAAGTACCGACACGACAGCAAGCGAAACACTCAGAAGCAGAACCCAGTTAGAAGAGCGGGAATCACAGAGAGATGACTGGAGAAAAATAGAGCGAAGGAAGCGACCGGCTAAGAACAAGGAGGCGGGAAAAAATTCTCCAGCGAGAGGAATACGCGGACGAAGACCCGAAACCGTGGCGGTCAAAGTTCCGGAGGAATCCTCATACGCGGATATCCTCCGACAAATAAAGACGAAGGCCGATCCAGGAGACTGTGGAGCGGAAATCTCTGCGATAAGGCGCACTCGAGGCGGCGAAATCCTCGTCGAGATTAAAAAAGGAAGCGGAGGCGCTGAAGGCTTACGAAGCGCCGTGGCTACTGCACTAGGGGACGTGGCCACTGTGAGGACGATGGGTCAGAGTTATACTCTGCAAATTCGAGATCTCGATGAGGTCACTGTAGAAGAAGAAATAGTGGCAGCGATAGTATCGGCTGTCGAGGGCGTTGCAAAAGAGTCCATCAAGGTAAGGTCTCTGAGGGAAGCTTTTAGAGGGACCCAAATGGCGGTAGTTACGGTTCCATCCAAAGTTGCAGAAAAGCTACTCGAAACAGGGAAGGTAAAGGTAGGCTGGGTGGTGTGCCGCGTCAGACAGAAGCTCGACATCCTGCGGTGTTTCAAATGCCTAGGGTGCAGTCACGTTGGACGTCACGTTGGACGTGATTGTACAGGACCAGATAGGTCCAAGAACTGTCGTATGTGTGGGCAGGAAGGTCATATCGCAAAGCACTGCAAAAAAGATCCGCTCTGCGTTATATGCAGTGAAGCAGAAGAACCAGGTGGGGCAGCCCATATCCTCGGTAGCGCAAAGTGCCCCGCCTTCCAAAAGGCTAGGAAATTGAAGCAAAATGTCTAGATTCCTACAGATCAATCTGGGCAGAGGCCGCGAAGCTCAAGATCTTTTGATGCAAGTGGCGGGGGAGAAGAAGGTGGACATACTTCTCATTAGCGAGCAATACAAGAAGCCAGATACAGGAGCTTCATTTCAAGACACAACCGGAAGGGCCGCAATCGCAGTGTTAAACACCAAAACGAGGATCAGAGAGGTCGGGAAACCTACCGCAGACTTCGTGTGGGTCGAGGTAGGAGGTGTGAGAATATACAGTTGCTATTTTTCACCAAACTGCGACTACGATGACTACGTGAGGCAACTGGACCACCTGGAGGAGAGTCTCCGAACGGCAACGGGAGAAGTTCTCGTTACAGGAGATTTTAACAGTAAGTCTCCGGAATGGGGCTCTAGAAGATTAGACCGCAGGGGAGAAGCGTTGTCCGAGCTGCTTGCGCGACTGGACCTGGTTGTTCTCAACGAAGGGGACACATTTACCTTTCGCCGCGGGCACACGGGCTCAGTCGTAGATGTCACTATAGCGTCAGAGGGAGTAGCCGCCAGGATCGAGGGGTGGAAAGTATTGGAGGAAGCTACACTCAGCGACCACCAGTACTTGGAATTCAGTGTTGAGGACGTGCCAAGGACGCAGCAAGGTAACCCAGCCGGCGACCTAACAGAGGCATCCGGATGGGTTCTCCAGAAATTC
Source organism: Stenichneumon culpator (assembly GCA_964017025.1). Classification (NCBI taxonomy): domain Eukaryota; kingdom Metazoa; phylum Arthropoda; class Insecta; order Hymenoptera; family Ichneumonidae; genus Stenichneumon; species Stenichneumon culpator. The sequence continues at coordinate 4,740,480 of OZ024777.1, forward strand.
GACCGGCTTCGGTTTAGAGAGATGTTAGAGACGGCGAAGCGGCAAGGTGACCTGCAAAGGCTAGCCGAGGCCCTTGATCCAGACGCACTCGTGGACTACTTGTTGAGCGTGGTCGTAGGGGCATGCGACAAGGCCATGCCACGTCGGAGAAAACCGGCCCAGACAAGAAGGTCAGTATACTGGTGGAATCCGGAGATAGCGGACCTAAGGCGTAAGTGTATGGCAGCGCGTCGGGCCGCTCAAAGACAGAGAAGGCGAGAAGAAGATGGCCAAGCATACGAGTCGCTTCAATCGAAGTACAGAGAAGCAAGAAAGAAGCTGAAAGAGGTCATAAGGAGCAGCAAAAGGAGGTGCTGGATAGAACTCTGTCGCACCATTGACGAAGATCCCTGGGGACTGCTATATGGACTGGTAACGAAAAAACTGGTTGGACGACTGCCAATACCCGGATTAGCATGCCCGGAGCGAATTCGAGCAATCGTAAAGACCCTGTTCCCGGTCCAAGAAAAACGACGACCAGCAGCAGCAAGGCTCGACGAAGAACCGAGGATCGAACCCCTGACTATTGAGGAACTTCAGGTGGCACAAGCACGGCTCAAGAACGGGAAGGCGCCAGGCCCAGACAACATTCCTAACGAAATCGTGCGAGAGGTTATCGAGGCCTGGCCAGAACTGTTGCTGGAAACATACAATGTATGTCTGTGCAAAGGAGTCTTCCACAAGCGATGGAAAAGGCAAAAGCTTGTTCTTCTACGAAAGGGGGAAAAGCCACTAGACGAGCCGTCGTCATACCACCCGATCTGTCTCCTTGACAACTTCGGGAAACTGTTCGAAAGATTGCTTCTTCAGAGGCTCGAGAAGCACATCGAAGGCATAGGGGGTCTATCAAACCGTCAGTACGGTTTCCGGAAAGGCCGATCAACGGTGGACGCCATAGCCAAAGTTATCGAGGCAGCCAAAACTGTAAAGCAGGGAAATTGGAACACTAAGGGTTTTTGTGCGCTGGTTACGTTAGACGTCAAAAACCCATTCAATACCGCAAGATGGGATCGTATCATGGGTGCCCTAACGGCAAGGCAGACGCCCGAATACCTGAGGAGGGTTATAGACGGTTACCTGGAAGATAGGATTCTTATCTACGAGACGGAAAATGGCCCGGTGGAGTACAATGTTACAGCAGGAGTTCCACAAGGATCGGTCCTTGGGCCGTTCCTGTGGAATCTGATGTACGACGGATTGTTGAACCTGGAACTTCCGAAGGAGGCAACGATAATCGGTTTCGCAGACGACGTAGCGGTAGTCATCACGGCGCGGACGACAGGGACATTGGAGCTCGCAGCGAATGAAAGCCTTCGCCGCGCCAGTAAGTGGCTCAACGAAAACGGACTACAGCTGGCTGTCCACAAAACGGACCCTGGCGGAGTCGGTAGGGCTTTCCTTGGCTGAGAAGGTGACGGACGGTAAGAGGGGCCGTGTCCGCGACTGGAGCATGGAAACGAATAGCGACTCTTGGGCGGTATTGCGTTGAAAGCTAACGCCGTCAAGTCAAGGTCCACCTTGCAAGAAGGTATCAGAAATGATACTGGGTGCCAGGGCTTAGTAAGTCGTCACTCTGCGGATCTCGGTTCATACCTGACGGTCCATGTTTGATGCAATCACGAACGGGGACCCTCTGGCGACGTCCTAACGGACTCGAAGTTTTCGATACGAGCCAACAGGACAGCGGAAGCACAAGTACAGTGAAAATTTATATATTTGAGTATTTGTGCCATGCACCTAGCATGGTCGGAGACCGTGTAAAGACTGGTGCTACTCTGCGGAGGATCCACCTATCACCGGTAGATCATGTGAGCTATACTTCTCGTTTACGAAATTATTTTCGTACTCGAGAGTGTGAAACACGGACCAAAGGTACGGGGCATCGCGTGCGGCACCTCAGGGTGTCGCGCGCGATGCTCCTTGTAGCGTCGCGTGCGGCACCTCGGGTGTCGTGCGCGGCGCCATTTTTATGCCCACCCTCTGAATGTCAAAGTGAAGAAATTCAAGCGAGCTGGAAATGGCATGCCCACGCTCTGAATGTCAACGTGAAGAAATTCAAGTGAGCTGGAAAAGGTACGCCCACGCTCTGAATGTCAATGTGAAGAAATTCAAACGAGCTGGTAAAAGCGAACATACTAAATCCAATGACCCATACGGGAAAAATCGGAGTGAGGGTCGAGGCAACGTTGTTTCCTGGAAAACAAGTACCGCACTGCGTAGCTATGGCCTATCGAGAAACGATGCTCGCGAAAGCAACGACTTAATAGTGCTGGTTTTTAGGACGCGAGACGGTCGTTGGAAGGGAGCTCTTGCCATCGTGAGTTTGGGTTGCGTTCATCGTATGAGGATCGATGGTTGGTACGGGTACACGCAGCATTTCGGCTAGGCTGACGTGCTCCACCCGTATCGTTCCTTCGCTCCTTTGGTCAAAATTGGTCGGATTGCACCCGGGCACTACAACGTGCATTAAAGGGGCTTTCTGCGGCATATAAGCGAGCCTGGATGTGATGCGGTTCGCGAATCTCTGCCTTGGTGGATGCATCAAGTATGTCTCCCCAGGCATGTCAGGCGTATGGTTCCGGGGGATGACATATCCAATGGACTTCGTGTTTACAGAGCGTCGTGGTCTCCGGGCTTGTTCTTCGGAAGATCGTCCGACGGAGAGGATCGAATTTGCATGTGTCTGAAGGTGAGGACGGGATCTCACCGCTGTGGCTCTTACCTCGGATACATAGCCAGTATCCGTGAGATTTCAGTTATGGCTACCTGGAGCCAGCACAATTGTGCTCTCGGTGAGCAGGACACTCAAATCGAACGGTTTGTTTTTCCAGGCCTGAGTGTGCACTGGGGGGTAGTGGTTTTTGGTACAAGGAAGTAACAAATAGGATTTTTGTTGCGTTTGCTCTTAATGGGCGAGAGACCTTCGGGTCGAGCAGAGAATGACGGTTTCGTGCCGGATTTCTACACATTATTTGTCCACAAAACGGAGGCGGTCCTCGTTACAGACAAACGGCTTTTCACCCCGCCAAATCTCGTTTTGGAAGGGGAAAATATCCAGTGGACGAGGGACTTGAGGTACCTCGTTGTGCAAGTGGATGGAGACCTACGATACGTGAAGCACGTCATCAAAACGACGGAGAAAGCAGCCACGACAGCAGCGGCATTGGCGCGATTAATGCCAAATATTCGCGGACCCAAAGAAGGAAAAAGGAGACTCCTAAACAGCATCGTTCACTCCAAAATATTGTACGGAGCCGAAATATGGGCAGAAGCGATTGACAAGGTGGGAGCAAAGCGTCGGCTGGCGGCAGTACAACGGCGCAGCGCTCTCCGAGTGATATCAGCCTACCGGACGGTGTCCGAAGAAGCAGCACTGGTACTGGCAAGCACGCCACCGATAGATCTGCTTATTCGGGAGAAACATGAGGTACACGTCGAGCTGCTCTCGTTCATAGACACGCCAGGAAGGGAACAAGACCGTCTAATAGTGAGGGAAAGAGCACGTCAACGACTAATGGAGAGATGGCAAAACCAGTGGGATACCTCGACAAAAGGGCGATGGACGCACGAAGTCATCCCCAAAGTCGCAGCGTGGTAGGTGTGGAAGTGACGAACCACAGACTCCTCATCCCTGTCCGCACACGCGCACGCGCAAATGGACAGATACGCAACGAGTTTAGTAGACATTTTGACTACCAACAACTGCGAATAACCATAGAAAGATGTGTCGTGCGTGTAGTGTGTGTGGGTATTAGTAAGGTAGATTTCGCAGTTGTATGGTAGTAAACGGAAGATATACGACGACGAGAAGAGTGGTTTTTATAAGGCAAGTGATTAATTCCCGGCGATCGTTCCACGTAAAAAAACGAAACGCGCCGGCAGTGCTACCTCCAGTGAAACCACTTAAGAGTGAATCCATTGAAATGTTATTTGGATTTTCTAGTAAGGGAATCACTAAGGTGGTGTGGAAACGCACTTTTTTGTTTTTTGGATTTTCATTGTACTAATATTGGAAATACATTTGAATAATGATATCTTTAATGTTTTATGATTCAGAATTGTAATTCGTAACGATTCATCCGTCAATTAGACGGGACAACTGGAGGATAATGGAGGAGGAGGACAACTTCGAGGAGCCCATGCTCTTCGACGAGTCATTGTCTATAAGTTTATCATCCGGAAACAGCGGAAATTAAAACATTTTTCCGGAATTACGAGCGAAAGGAGTGACAGTGCGCCTTAACAGTGACCGCGCATACGAAGTGAGCGGAGTGCATATCACTTATGATATCGATCCCGTGCTTGTGGCGTCGAAACCGATGCGACGTTTAGAGTTTCGGAGAGTATCGAACTACGGACTTCAACGATAGAACGCGCTTACGAAAGTAAGCAAAAGAGACTTTTAGATTGCGTGAAGGTGGTGACCGGCCGACCCGAATATGCCGATCGGGTCGAGATGAAAAGAAGAATAATTAATTCCGTAATGTTGCCGGCGATGCGAGAACTCTCTCGGACGACACACTCCGCTTATAGAGGGCTTGGATTTGCCGTGATGTACCCTGAGACTCTAAGTTTAAGAATACTTCGAACGGCAAAGATGTACGGGGCAGATTGGGGAAAGTTCGTCGAATGTTTTCATAGATATTTGAATATCGACGAACTTTCCGAAGACGCCCAATGTCGTGTTTATACGCGGCCGACACGGTATAAAATCGACCCCCCTTAAATGTAGAACGGCCACGTTATATTATATAGACGTGAATCACTGCGACATTGTACTTATGCAGTTTCACGTTGATAATAATTTATGGCCGCGTCAGACCGCGGCGTTACTGGTCCAGCTTGACAATTTGGGCCAAAAGTTGGGCAGTGATAGCAGAGGCCTTAAAAATTATAAAGTTGGCTGCATAAATTCGCACGGGAACTTTAGAAAGTGTACCCCATCGAACGCACGCCGACTAACAGGGGAATCGATGGAGGTGGCTGAACGAAGAATGGTCAACAATCCAGAATCCTTTGTAACGGCGATAACGACGTACAATCCCGTCATTAATTCGACAATACAAACACCAGGAAGCACGGCAGTTCCGTTCGCTCTTTGCGGTCGGTTCAGATTGCCCTCGAATCGTGAGACGTTAATATTGAACATAGAAGACAATTCGGAAGGACGTACGGACGATACAGTCTTTGATCCGGACAACGACGACGATGACGACGACGACGACGACGACGACGACGACGACGACGACGACGACGACGACAACAAAAGAGACAGCAGCGACCACGATTGGGGTAACGCCGACCAAAAGGAGCCGAAAACGCCGAAAGTAATCCAACAAATTTATCAAAATCATGATCAATTTATTAATTCTTATACGTATTGGTTTGAATTCTTACCCGCATGTTCTAAACGTCATGCACTTACGTCATGCGTGCCTACTCATAATATGAGTAGCCACGAGGTGAATCCTCCGAAGAGAGACAACGGCACGATAATCAGGATGTCCGACGTGCAATCGGCTGCGTACATCGTACGAATGTACGGGATGTACGCACTTAGATATCATGGATTCTCCGCTGTGTGGAGAACCGAGGGAGATAATGTCGACGCCAACGGCCATTTTCGGGCCGCCTTCATGGACCGACTTTTCGCGGAAGTCAGGCCAGAGGACCGTCAACGTCCGTATAAAGCTTCGGACAAAATGACGAACAAACAAATTGTACGAGCAATACTTAATCCGAAGAAACTGTTCGGCAAGGTATTGCTGCACGGCATAGTCGTAACGGATTACAACGCGTTCAGGTGGGAAATTGAAAGTCTTGTAAGCCAATTCGAATATTTCCCGGCGGTATTGCTCGGCCGACAGCGGCATCGATATTGTTGGCTTACCAAGACAATCGATTAATCGCTCGGTAAATTCACTAAATGTATGAGAATGACGCATCTCACGGAACGATCGCGATCGCCGTCGCCGCCGCCGTCGCCGCCGCCACCACCGCCGGAATCATCGAGAAGAGTGTACTCGCCGAAACGCTGACCCGTGTTGTGGAGGGGAGAACCCTCGGTTGAACCGGGCCCAACGCCTCGAGCTGGAGGTTCATGTGGATCAAGTGTTTCGGTGAGCACGGCTCCATCGAGAGGCAGGAAGCGAGCTTTGACATTCACCGATGATCAGTTTTGTGTGATAATCCAATATGCGGTGAACAATAAAAGCCGCGTAACGAATTATCGAGCGTGGGAGAATTTGACGGCGACCGAAGCATTTCGAGGTGTGTCGGTGGGGAAAATCCACTACGCCTTGAAGGAGCTGTTTCGAAACGACGAGTGAAAAGTATGGCGACTCGCCGACGAGGATGAAGAGACCGAAGAAGCGATCGAAAACATTCTGGAGAGATTCAGAAAATGACAGTACGTGGATTCGGGGTCTTCTAGTGTATTGTGCGACGTAAGAACGTTTGTAACGACTTACGGATAGTGACGTGACAGTAATGTGAGTGGCAAGAACGTTTCATACGACTTGCGGACAGGGACGAGACGATTGCAAGAACGTTTGACACGACTTGCGGACAGTGACGAGACGGTTGCAAGAACCTTTGACACGACTTGCGGACAGTGACGAGACGGTTGCAAGAACGTCTGACACGACTTGCGGACAGTGACGAGACGGTTACAAGAACGTTTGACACGACTTGCGGACAATGTGTGAATAGACAGACGAACGGACGGATGGACAGACAGACACGCACACACACACGAAGTGGGCAGGGAGGGTGTGGAGTCGTTAAATACTGTGGAAGTGACGAACCACGGACTCCTCATCCCTGTCCGCACACACGCACGCGCAAACGGACAGACACGCACAGACTGACGAGGGTGGACTTTCGCGCTGCCAAAACTGCGGATAACCTCAGAGAGACGTGTCGTGCGTGTGGTGTGTGTGTGTTGATTATTCGTAGAGGTTCCGCTGTTGCATGGTGGCCAACGGACGGACAAGACGACATTGGTTTCATAGGGCACCTGGCGATCGTTCCACGTAAAAAAAAAAGAAACGCGCCGCAGTGCTACCTCCAGTCAATTCACTCAAGAGAGAATCCATTGAAATTCCATTTGGATTTTCTAGTGAGGGGATTCACTAAGGTCGTGTGGAAATGCCCTTAGGGAAATGCAATTTTTTCTTCAAAGTGAAGCAATTTACGTGAGCAATTCATATTTTGAAACTCACTGAATTGCAAGTATTGTTTCTTTTTATTGTTTTCACTAAGTGAAACAATCCAAAAGAAATAGTATTCCCGTAGTATTGGATTTCAATTAGAATTGAATTTGTTTGGACGCTGATGGAATTTAAGTTATTTGATAGGGAGTAATTAATTGTCTTTCATGCTATTATTACAGTGTTCAATTGCATATTTCATTTGGTTTTGTGTGCGTTTTCTTTTTGTTTCAGCGTAACAATGAGTGAGGGAAGGCGATCAGAGGAGGAGCAGGAGGAGGCGATGAGGGAACCGGCGAGTGAAGCCGATACGATTAGTGTCGGCGAATTAAGTTGGCCTGATTCATTTTTTAATGATGTTGAGGAGCCGACGGAGGGGGTAGCGGCAGCAATGAAGAGGGCTGCGGCAGCGGCAGCGGCGTGGTCAGCGTCGAGGAGAGCAGTGGCGGCGGCGGCGGCCCCAGCGGAGACAGGGGAGGAAGCAGTAGAGGATCCCGCCAACGAGCCTGCTGCGAATTTGTACGTTTTCATGAACAGTGAGTAATTGTATGTAGTTTTATGGTAATTCGAGGGTAGATTTTTTTAAGGTTCGACGAGGACAATACGACGATGAAGAGATGTGAGAGCTCCGAGGATGGCAATTTTGGCGGAGACCAAAAGCGTCGAAAGATTTCAGAGACGGTGGAGCCGTTACCGAGTGTCGAGCTGGAGGCAGTGGCGGGATCGTCGAATATAGTGGAAGGAGTGTCGTCGCCGGTGCCAGACCGCCCGATGGACATGTTGAGGGTAGTCATAGAATATTTCAGGGATAATAGTGAAATAGAGCCATTGCGCATTGGCGCGTTCATGGACAAGACGTTTACCGACGAACAGAATCAAATAATTATAAATGAATTGTTCGAGGTACCGGTCGACAGCAGGCTTTACGAGCCCTACTATTGGGTGCAAGGCTTACAGCGGCATGAGGGATTTCCTGATGCGTCGTGGGGAGCGGCAAGACTTGTGTGTGGGCAGGCCGGAGCACTCGCAGCAACGCCGAACCCGCGTTATAATTTTGCGTGTCTGTTCGGTTATGTCTTAGTTTTTGCCCGTCTTCAACTTCAAGAAGCATACGCCGCAGGAGCTCATTTTGTACAATGATCACGTAGCTAATGTTACGAAAATTAAAATCATGATGGACAAAATATTGACGTTGTCAGTGGACACGTCGGATTTTATGGTCCGATTCGGTGGGCTGGAGAGACAGTGGACCGAGAACGACGACATGTACGAGATTAATGAGGCGGACATGAACATCAACACGGGGATCGTCGATTTTATGCGGGTGACCGAGTCAGATAGCAAATAGACAGCGGCCTTGTGAGCAACTTACTGGACAGTGGACAGTGACTGAAGTAAGAACGTTTGATACGATTTACTGGACAGTGAATGATGTAAGAACGTTTGATACGACTTACTGGACAGTGACTGATGTAAGAACGTTTGATTCGACTTACTGGACAGTGGACAGTTGTTACGTCAAAACTGTCCATGTTTTTGTTTCGCTGAGTTTTACGCAACTGTTGTCCCGTTTATATTAATACTCTCCGGTCAGAAAGATGAGAATCGATCTTTACCACGCCCGGTATTAATCACGGCAACAACTGCCCATTTTTAAGCCTAACCTTGCGGAAAATTGCTTGGGATAGGGCCCCAGGAATGCCTGTCGTTTCTAAAGTCGTAGGGTAGTTTTATGATCTCCTAATCCCTGTCAGTTCGAATTTATTTATTCCAGAGAAAAATTGTTGGAGAGTTCTCTTCGGTTTGAAACTCTTTCAGGAAGACTGAAGGGTGGATTAGGAAGGATATTTTACTGGTATTCATGCACTAAGTGACCGCTAATCGTAGAAATGAAAAGATAATAATGAGTGAATAAAATATTTGTCGCTTACGTTTTTCACTGTTGGTTTTCATTGAAGATGGAATAATTCGATGAACTTCCGATGTTTGTGGTAAAAATTGGATTTATTTCGACTTTAAATAATTCACGAAATGTTACAAGATAAATCGAACAACGATTCTCGAACCCCAGATTCGGACAAATTATTTCTTGGGTTTTCGATGAATTAATAAAAATGATTATAATCGACCCGTAGCTACTCGATATTTCGACTTTAAATAATTCACGAAATGTTACAAGATAAATCGAACAACGATTCTCGAACCCCAGGTTCAGACAAATTATTTCTTGGGTTTTCGATGAATTCATAAAAATGATTATAATCGACCCGTAGCTACTCGATATTTCGATAAACACTTGTCGAAAAATAAACGTAAGTGACTGGTTGAATAGACAATACTTTGGTGATCGAAAAATAAAATTATGATACGTGGTCGAACAAAAAAAACAACCTTTGTCGAATTGAAAAATCGTAAACGGGTGATCGAACGGCGATACCTTCGTCGAACGTATGTAGATGACTGCCGACTGCCCTTTGGTACTCGATTTTTGGGGTTCTTATACCCCTTTTCTGGGTTAAAATAAGTGGGAGTTATCCCTTGATTGTGTATGATTTTCCTAGAAATCTCGTAAAAGTAGTTAACATGCCGGGAGAAGAGTGCAAGGATAAAGGAAAAGGGGTGACGTGTGGACAGACAAATTTCCTGATACGTCGATGGGTGCTTAACTCGCCGAATTCGGGGGAACAGGATGAAGGTTTCGGCGCTTGTCTCATCATTTCCCTAAGTGAAGGGAGTTGTTCAAGGCTAGTCGTAACCGCTCTTCGCGCGGATTTCGTGTCCCGAATTATTTTTTAATGAGCAATCGGTATCTTGCTGTTATCTAGCCTGCCGAGGTTGAAAGTCGCCGCTCACATCGTCCTGCCGCCAATCGTTGCGTTTAAGTACCTCGGGACCCTTCGTTTCCGCCGTTCTTTCGAAGATCGCGCGGTATTTTATGGGGTAGATGCGAAGATGTTTTATTCTAACGTGATTTCTTTTCCACACATCAATAATGACCTCTTTTCTCTCAAGAATGTGAGTGTTTCTAGTGACGAGTAGCCTGTCCGAGTCGATTTGATTTCCAGGAATTGTTTGTTTCGTTGACTTAATAATTAAGGGGAATAAGGATATATCTCTCTATACTATAAAAAGATTTCGCCACCGTGTCAAGAATCGAGGGGGGGGGGGGGTGCCATAGCAACCGGGGGTGGTTGCCATAGCAACCGGGGGTTGTTGCCATAGCAACCGGGGGATGTTGCCATAGCAACCGGGGGTTGTTGCCATAGCAACCGGGGGTGGTTGCCATAGCAACCGGGGGTGGTTGCCATAGCAACCGAGGGTGGTTGCCATAGCAACCGAGGGTAGTTGCCATAGCAACCGGAGGGTGGTTAGCATAGCAACCGGAGGAGGTGGTCGCCATAGCAACAGGAGGGGTGGTCGCCATAGCAACCGAAGGGATGGTTGCCATAGCAACCGGATGGGAGGTAGCTATGAGGGTTTGGAATAATAATTCTATAAAGGGGTATTATAGTAACGCTATTATTATAAGGGCACACGTCTTTTAACGTATTTAGAATAATGAGGGTTTACGTCCAGAAAGGGTTGCGAGCGCGCGAAGCGCGCGAGTCCCGAGCCCCCCTATATATATATATACATATATATATACTAGGGGTTATGGGGGCTCGCGCGCTTGGCGCGCTCGCCTCTCCGCTCAAGGGGGGGGGATATGGACTCCGGCCGAAAATATTCTATAAAATATTCCAAGACGGGTTCAGTACTAGGATGGGTGACCGCGTAAGATGGACTTAAGCCCTTATTATTCCAAGCCTTTACCTCAACCCCCCCCCCCCCCACTATTCCCCCTTCTGACCCATCTGACCCTATTATTGACCCGCATGTGACCCAATTATTGGCCCATCTGCCCCTATTATTGACCCCGTGGACCCAATTATTGACCTCTTTCACCCTATTATTGACCTCCTAACCCTATTATTGATCGCCTTTGACCCAATTATTGAACCCATTTAACCCAATTGTTGACCCCTTTTAACCCAATTATTGACCCCCTCTGACCTAATTATTGACCCCTCTGACCCAATTATTGAACCCCCCCCATTCTTGACACGGCGGCGGCGAAATCTTTTTATATTATAGAGAGATATATTGTAACAATATTTTCCTTTAAAAAGGGGCGAAATTGTCTATAACCTGGGGACGGAAAATTGGGCCAAAATCGTGCAACGGGGCGGGGAGGGGAAGGTCAAACAAAATAATAATTCTCGGGAGGAAAAATAATAACAGTCGTTTTAATAATGCGGAAGGATAACAAAAATATAAACTTGAAGAGCGGAAAAAATAGTAACAAAGGTCGTGGAAATGTTCGATAATAATAGTAACAAAAATAAATCAGTAAGGCAATAATGGAAAACGATAAATAATAAGCTGAATATAAACGCAAAAAAATGGTAAATAATAAACTAAATAATGAAGCTAAAAGAAGATAACAGTCGCTTCAACGCCGGTACTGGTATGTTGAAGAAAATAAACTAAAAGAAAATACAGCCGCTTCAACGCCAGTACTGGTACGTTAAAGAGGAAAGCAAAAATACAATATCAATCGCTTCAACGCCGGTACTGGTACGTTGAAGGGAATAAAACTGAAAATAAAATAACAGTGGCTTCAACGCCGGTACTGGGACGTTGAAGAAAGAAAACAAAGAAAAAGAAAATATACGCAATTATCGGGCGGGGGGAAGGGGAAATATAGCCGGATCACTAATACTTAATTTTTAACAATAATATCGACGAAAAATAAAAATGTAATTGGTTCGAAAGGTTCGAGAAGTTCAAAAAAAGGGGGTTGCAAAAATGGGAGGGGCTCCGAATAAATTTGGCGGAGATACGACGAATTTAAGGGAGCTTTCCGGTGAATTACGGAGACTTCCGGTGGTCAGCGACCGGGCCAAGCACGCAAAAAAAAGATGAGAAAAATGTAGAAAAAACGAGGGTCTAACGGGGGAAAATCGAGGACTTCAATCTATGCCCGCGCAAAAAAGGAAGTATTAAAATAGTAAAAAAAAAAGTACAAACAGAGTATTGCTATGAAGTATGCGAAGTCTGTCGTATTGGACAGATCCATACTTATTTATATTTTGATTTGAAGCATTGCAAAGTATGAACGAAGTATTAGTAAATTTATACGGGCAAATAATTGTCATGAATATATTAGGAGTCTATTGATACTTACTGTAATACCTCACAAAATCCGCTAGTAAGTATAATCGAAATATTGCGATACATTGAGACTTAAAATTCCTCGCGTTAATGGTTCCCCCAATGCTAAGAGGTATAAAAGACTTAGCAAAAAACAGTTTTGAATCGAAAAAAGAATAATTCGAAGAGGATTTGAAGTATTATTGACAAAATGAAATTTATTTTTCCCATAATTTACATCAAGTTTGCATGTCTTACGGTAGATTTAAAGTATTCAAACGTATTACGAGAGTATTAAAAGGCAACAAGTTCATGCACAGAGTATATTCGAAGTGTTATCAAAACGTATTATGAAAGTATGAAAACGCGGAAAGTTCGCCAAGTACAATCGAAGTATTAAGAAGTATTATTTTACCATTAAGGTCCGACAAGTCCACACACTATTATCGAAATATTAAAATGGAGTACTGCGGTATGCAAGATGCGACCAGTCAACAGAGTATTACGAAAGATTTAAAATGTATTAGCCGTGTGTGGAAATGACAGCACATTCGCAGAGTACGATCGAAGTATGAAAACATATTGTTTTAGGGTCAAGATCAACAGGTAAAACATTACAAGTCCACCGAGTATCATCAAAGTATTATAATCCATTGTTTGGATACCACGAGACGCCTCATGTCTACGGAATATTATTGAAGTATTATCAGGTATTAAAAGTGTATAAAAACGCAACGTATTACGGAGGTATCAAAGCACGATTTTCGATTATCACAATTCGACAAGTTCAGGGAGCATTATCGAAATATTAACGAAGTATTACAACATATAACTTACGGATCAACAATGCAACAAGTTAAAAGAGTACACTCGAAGTGTGAAAGTGTTATTTTCGTATCAAGTCGCGAAAACTAAAGTTTGACATGCCCACAGAGGAGCATCAAAGTTTGAAATCTTAGTATCTCAAAATTAAGACGAGTCAAGTTTATGGAATATTATCAAAGTATTAAATTATATTGCACGATCATGAAATCGCGGAGTATTATCGAGGTATTGAAACGCAATATTAACTGAGACTCTACAAGTTCACGTAATATTAACGAAGCATTAAAACGTAATACCCAAGTGTGAAAACGGCAACACATTCACTGACAATCGAAGTATGAAAACGTATTGTTTTAGTGTCATGAGGTGACAGGTAAAAAATTACAAGTCAACAGAGTATTATCGAAGTATTAAAAGGTATCAAACAAATATGAAAACGCAACATACTACCGATGTATAAAAACGCAATACTCGAGTATCGAGACTGGATATACATCATCACAGAGTATTAACGTAATATTATGAAGTATTACTTAGATACCAAAACACAACTTAACACAGTACCATCGAAGTATTACAAAGTATTATTTTTGTATCAAGACCTTACAAGTCCACAGAGTAACATCGAAATATTAGAATGTATGTTTACCTCAAACACACATTCTAATATATCTAAAAGGTGACTAGTGAACAAAGTACAATAGAAGTACTAAAAAGTATTATTTTAGTATTAATACCCGCCAACTCCCAACTGACAAGTCCGCAGAGTATCATCGAGGTATCAAAATGTATTATTGAGATATCTATGACGCGACTAGTTAAAAGAGTATAAACCAGTGTTATATCCGCAGAAGCTCAGTTAGCTACTCGGAGTACTGCGGGAGCTGTTAGCTCAAAGGTTTTCGGGATTTATCCAGTAAAGGGTTGAAACCCAAGTGAATTATAAAAGCACGATTTATTATATCAATATTAATTACAATAGTTTGTTCGTGACTATTTACCAATAGTTGTGTAGTACACTTCGTACGCTTATCTTCCTTCCGAAGAGTGTATATAAGTTACGGTATATCTGACTGACCGTAACGATGTTCAGATTAAACTAGACTGCTGAGTGCCTGCTTGTGGTCCTTTATATAGGAGTAAGAGCAGGCATGTCAGCTTAATTTTGACACTGTCAGCTATTTCGTAATTGTTTAAACAATTACTGTTTATTGGTTCCCTGTTTCCCAATAGCTGACTCGACTAATTGATTATTCGGCTATTCTTAAATACTATATCGTCGAGTGCTTCCGTATTTCGCAACGACGCGTCGCGCGCTCGTTGCCTACCGCGATTGGGCAAGCGCATTCCTCAGATAGTCGGGCGTTGACTCGGGGTACAACGTCCGATAGGGTTTCTCAAAAAAGTAGCCGTTCATTATTAATTACCGAATCGATACACCTTTGGGTGATCGATTTATTTTATCGGGTAATCGAGTTGAATCGATGCGCGTCGGGCGTTGACCCGGGGTACAACACCAGATTATTAAACCGTATTACACAAGTGTCCAAATTACGATGTACTATCGAAGTATACTTCGTTTTAATATATTAAAACGCAATACCTGATCGGGACTTGACAAGATCATGGAGTATTACGGACGTTTAAAACGTATCACCCAAGTGTGCAAGCGCAAGAAATTAACCACGTACAAAGAAATATGAAAACGTATAATTTTAATATCAAGGCGCGACAAGTAAAAATTTGCAAGCCTATAGCGGAGCATCAAACTTAATAAACTCAATATTTACGAATCGAAGAGTCAAGTCTACGGAGTATTATTAAAGTATCAAAACGCAATATTGAGAATCGAGACTCGACAGGTTCACTAAGTATTAACGAAGTATTGAAACGTATTACCCAAGTGTGAAAATGGCAGAACATTCCAATCCACGTATGTAACCATATTGGGTTAGTATTAAGAGGCGACAGGTAAAAAATTACAAGTCCACGTATAATGAAAGTATTATAACTCATTATTTGAGTGCCGAGACGCCTGAAGTGACCCGAGTATTATCGAAGTATTATGAGGTACTACTTGAATACCAAAACGCAACAACTAACACGGTACACTCGAAGTATTAAAAAGTATTATTTTAGTATCTTGACCCGGCAAGTCCCCACTGATAAGCTCGCAGAGTATCACCGAGATATTAAAATGTAATATTGAAGTATCCAAGATGCGACTAGTCAACAGAATATTACTGAAGGATGAAAACATATTGTTCCAGTGTCCATACGCGACAGGTAAAAAATTACAAATCTACAGAGTATATCATCCGAGTATTAAAAATAATTATTTGCCTATCAAAACTCAACCGAGTTTTGATAGGCAAATAATCGGTAATGTCGTTAACCGAGTATTACCGAAGTATTACACCGTATTATCGGGGTATATAAGACGCGACTAGTCAATACATTATTATCAAATTATTAAAACAAGTATGAAAATGCCACACGTCCACAGAGTGTAATTGAACAGTTCAAACGTATTACGCGAGTATCAAAATAGCGAAGTATTATTGAAATATTAAAACGCAATACCCGATCAGGACTTAACAAGATCATAGAGTATTGCAGAAGTTTGGAACGTATTACCCTAGTGTGCAAACGCAAGAAGTTAACCACGTACAAAGTTTTGTAAAGCATTGTATTAGAGTACAATTGAAGTATGAAAACGTATAATCTTAATGTAAAGGCGCGACAAGTACAACTTTGCAAGTCTACAGAGAAGCATCAATCTTTGTATACTCATTATTTGAAAATCAAGAGGAATGAAGTCTATGGAGTATTATCAAAGTATTGAAGTATATTACAGGAGTATTATCGCGGTATTAAAAATTAATACTTAAGTATCGAGACTCAACAGGTTCATGAAGTATTAACAAAGTATTAAAACGTATTACCCGACTGTGAAAATGTCAACACCTTCACAAACAATCGAAGTATGAAAACATATCGTTTTAGTGTCAAGACTCGACACGTATAAAATCACAAGTCCACAGAGTATTATCGAAGTATTAACAGGTATGAAACGAGTATGAAAACGGAAAGTTTTATGGACGTATTAAAACGCAACACTCGACTAACGAGACTAGATAATTCACGGAGTATTAACGAAGTATTATGAAGTATTACTTGAATACCAAAATGAAACAACTTAACATAGTACAATCGAAGTATTAAAAAGTATAATTTTTGTATCAAGACCCGACAAGTTCACGGAATATTAACGAAATAGTGCAATGTATTGCTTGAGTACCAAAACTTAAATTAACACAGCACAATTTAATTATTAAAAGTACTATTTTCGTTGTAAGATCCGGCAAATCTCAACTGACAAGTCCACATAGTATCATCAAAGTATTGTAACTCATTATTTGGGTACCAAGAGACGCCTGAAGTCTGCGGAGTATAATCGAAGTATTATCAGGTATAAACGAGTATAAAAATGCAACATACTATGCAGGTATTAACACACAATACTTAAGTATCGCGACTCGACAATTTCACGGAGTATCAACCAAATATTACAACCTATTACTTAAGTACCAAAACACAACAAGTTAACAGAGTACAATCGACGGATTAAAACGTATTACGCGAGTATCCAAATTGATAGGTATTATCGAGGTATTAAATCGCAATACTCAAGCGGAACTTAAGAATATCACAAAGAATTACCAAAGTTTAGAAAGTATAACGCAAGTATGCAAACCTAACAAGTTAACCACGTACAAATTATTGCAAAGTATTATTTTAGAATACAATTGAAATATGAAAACGTATAATTTTAATACCAAGGCGCGAGAAGTAAACATTTGCAAGTCCACAGAGGAGCATAAACCGTTATAAACTGAGTATTTGGAAATCAAGAGGAATCAAGTCTTTAGAGTATTACCGAAGTGTCAAAATATATTACACGAGTATCAAATGGCGGAGTATTATCGCAGTAGTAAAAAGTTATACGTGAATATCGAGACTCGACAAATTCACGAACATTAACGAATTATTAAAACGTATTATCCGAGTGTGAAAATATATTGTTTTATTGTTAAAACGCGGCAGGTAAAAAATTACAAATTCACAGTTGTTCGAGAATCCGACGCCTCAGCTGAGTTGAGCGAGGCAGCCGGGCAGCTGTCGAGCGGCAGCACCTCCCGGCCGCGCTCGGCCAGACTCACGCGCGACGATCGCGCACGCGTAACGGGGAGAAGTCGCCGTCGTGCCGTGTGCAACCGGCTTCTTCTTCCTTCTTCTTCGTAATGGCCGCGATCTAAGCTCACGAGCTCACGTTTCGCTCATTTTGCTCATCTCAGTACAACTCACAATTAAGCTCACGGGTCTGCTCAGTTTGGTACATCATCACTCGGGAACGTATTGTCGGTTTCGTCATATCGTTTAACTCATCGGGAACGCGAGTTTATTCTCACGGCCAAGTGTCTAGTGCCTTTCGTCGGAGAGACTCGCGCTCAAGAGGTGTGCGACGCGTCGAGTCGCACACAGTCAACTCACCCGTTTGTTCCGCGGATTCATATAATTGTGTCGGCTCAACTCGGGAATTACTTCGGCATTTATTGTTATCGGTCCAGCTCATTGCACAGCGTTCTGTGCATTTGTGTAATTATTGTGATTGAAAATTCAACGACCAACGGATACTCTTCAAGGTCATGTCGGGGTTAATGGACTGTCCCACTCTACTAGTCAAATTACAGGAGGTTGTACATGACCGCCAAAGGAGAGCCAGGATCTTCTTCAGAACCCCGAAAATTGCTTCTAGCCTCACGGAGAGATCGGCTCACTACCGATTTACGAGCGTTGCGAACAGGATAAACTTGTCCCACCTTCTCGGCGGACCTATCTCAACCTACACAAACGCTCTATCAACTCGAGTCCTACTCTATGAATAACCCAAAAACTTCTGGGATATTTCAATTTCACTTATGCATTACTCGATCTCATATCACTGTGATTATTCAATCTCATTATTGTGATACACTACATGAAACGAAAGACTATTGTTATTATTTTTATTTTTATTCTATTTAAATCTGTATGTTATTGTAAAAGGGCTTGTCCCGTAAACAAATAAATAAATAAATAAATAAAAATATATCTTGTATTTTCTTTATTATAATTTTTGTGACCATCTTTATTATTTTTTCCCTACCCGCTCCGCTATCGTACCACCACGGCAATTCTCAAACAACAGTGTATTGTTAGAGTATTAAAACTCATTATTCGGATACCAACACGCTTCGAGTCTCCGGAGTATCATCGAAGTTTTAAAAAGTATTAGACAAGTATGAATCGGAGAGTATTGTCGCGGTACTAAAATGCACTCGACTATAAAGATTCGACAGATCCACGGAACATTATCGATGTATCACAACGTAACATGGATGGCCCAGACATTGCCAGGTATCCAGTAATCCTCAATGCGTGTTTGACTTTTCAACATTTATATTCAAAGCACACGTGTGGCGATTATTGGTATACTGACGATGACTGTGACATCGACTTTTTTAGTTGATTACTAAAACGTAACTAGTTAACAGAGTATAACAGAAGTATTCACGAGTATTATTTTTATGTCAAGACATGACAATTCTGCATATTAAATATTCTACAATTATTAACACGTATTATTAAGGTCTACGATCTAAAACGCGACGAGTCTATTCACCATTACCGAAGTATTGAAACGATTTATCCGCGATTCGTTCACGTAGTATTATCGAGTTATGAAATGATATTACTTCAGTATGTAAGACGCGATAAATCTAAAAAGTCCGAGCTGTATCATGAAACTATTAAAACATGTATTCTAATTATTACCTAAAACCCTTATAAGAACAACTAAGCCTCATATTGTATTGGATTGTTGGCAATATCTACAAACATTTCGATCTTCTCCAGGGTAACTAAAAGTAAATCCATGCTTAACAACGTAACTTCATATAATTAAAAATCTTCGATTTTCTTTCTTCTCTAAACTGCGAAAAATGTTCAAAGT
This sequence comes from Stenichneumon culpator, assembly GCA_964017025.1. Lineage (NCBI taxonomy): Eukaryota > Metazoa > Arthropoda > Insecta > Hymenoptera > Ichneumonidae > Stenichneumon > Stenichneumon culpator. The sequence goes on from OZ024777.1 coordinate 4,759,803, forward strand.
TCTTCCTTCTGTACAGTGCTAAGAAGTAATTGTTTCGGCGTCTACTCATGTTATATCTTCGTCCATATTTGAGATACTTGGCATTCGCCCCGGGTAATAAACTTCTCCATGATTATGTAGCAGCTGTGGGATGATGACTCTTGGAATTCACGAGCAGCCTGTGGCACAGAAAAGAAACAACATACTTATTCGAGCTAACGTAACCATCGCATACTTCTATTTTTGAAGCACTACATATTTGAAAAAACCTTTCGAACGTACTACAAAATAATAAAACCCAAAACTGCAAAGTATCATTACAGTGCAAACTATTTTATATTGGTATTGAAATATTGTAAATTTGCCTAATTTGTTTTTACATGAGTTAAGTATTTCAATCGATTATTTGTTTGTATATGAAACATCGGCAAACCTACAAAGTAGCTGAAATATGATCTCATTGTCAATATGACTTATTTATATATCACAGTGCTCTCGTTTTATAGGCCTTGAGTCAACAATGTGACATGAGTTTTCAAATAGAGTATCTAAATAGAAAAAAAGTTACTGGTCTTTCGATTACTCGACGTTTATTTTTTTTAGTTATAAAAAGTTATTTACATATGAACTACAACAAGTTGGGATAGTATGAGCCGTATGACATAAGCATGGACGTACTGAAAATCCGTTCAAGTACTATTTAAATATAAACGACATTGTTTAACCCTGCACTTACTTGAAGTAAACTGCTTAGACATGTAAATACAGTATTGAAATGTGTTCTTAGAGCATCGACGATCGCCAGACACAAAGTATCTCAAGTATGATCTAAATATTATTACATTTAAAAAAAATAATATCCTACAAATTCGCATGTCGTCCAATAATGTCATCATGGTGTAACGATATTACATTAAATAAAATTCCAACAAATCTCACATAAGGTGTGTAATATGCGCATATAGTAGATACTAGGCCACACACTCACTAGTAATCATTATTTAGATTGACAAGTGCCATCTTGTAAACAATTTCTTCCAAGTATCATCCTTTGCGTCAATTTGCAGGAAAGGTTTCATCATGTCGTTTCTACTGTTAGCGGATAGCGGATCAACTGAAAGAAGTTTGCAGACTCAGTTAACTGAAGGTCTGTAAGGAACAGAAGACTTTAGATTCAGAATTAAATATTAAAACATTTTAATTCGCGTAAAACAGTACTAATGACGACGCATTCTTTTGCTATTTACCTTCAGCTCTGGCATATATGAGAGTTTTATGGGATATGGTTTTATTTCCCTTGCTTTAGAAATGTATTGCAATGACTGCTAGAAAAAGGTCTCCCTGCAATTATTCCAAGGGTGGGCGGACTGGTATGCATCAACCTGTCGCTGCGATTTCTATACTCCGTTATGCGCAGCCCATCACTGAACAGCATGGTATCCAATTTTGCGATACGTATAGAAACCATTCTCCAAAAATGTTAAAAATGATCACCGACTTCCTCAGCACAGATACAGTTAACTTCACACAAATCCGATGATTATCGCCTGATCTATGGAACATGAATGACTACCGAGTACCGGGTAATCCGGTAATTAATTTCTTTTTTAAATTTCCATAAGTTATTATATTTAATTAACGTATATTTTCTTCCAGATTTTATCTTTATCTCTCTGTAAAGAGTTATCAAATATTGATATATTTGAATCAATACATCAAGAGACGTGGTAACGAATTCTAATTTCAAATTCGATACTCAAACGATATTTTCGTGAAAACAATTCATTAGAATTTTATGACTGGAACACGTTTAAGCAAATATGGTTCGGTTATTGTCACCGCAATTGCGCCATTTTACATGAATTTAATTTTCTTTTGTACACGAACTTTACGATTCTGCCCACTAACGAAGACACCGATGAATCGTTTTTCCATACTTCTGTGAGCAATACTTATATGTCTCTTGAAAGATTATCTCTCGATCTGTTGGCATGCGTCCTATTCGTTATTTCTTTTCTTATTCCACAAATGCCGTAGTGTTCCATATTCTAAAAACGTTTTTATAAACGCAATTTACCAATCATTTTAGGACGTTCCATTTTGCCCCATCGATGCATCCCGATTATCTGTCCCGTTTTGCCTCACTGTCCATTTTTGCCCCACTTTCCTATTTGGAACTGAGTTCCGATTGTTACAAACGCTGTTGTAACTAATAAGGGAGCATATGCTGTGGATTGACAAGGATGCAGACTTACTTTATAAGATTTACATCAGTTACAGCTTATCAAGGGAACATAATAACCATTTTCATGATGTGATAATATTTATGATGTGTAGCGTGGCCGTAGGTCGATGCAGCTCGCTCGCTCTGACTCACACAAGGCGACTCCGTAGGGCCTGGTTGGATGAATGGATGTTTTTTAACTATTATTTTGAACGCGTTTCATGTGTGACGGGATGCGCGATCGGCGGTCGGAACGAGAGTGGCGTCGGATGGGAGCATCGGAAGGATCCGGGATTGGCGAAAAGTTCGCGCTCGGGCGTATCTCGTCCCCCTGCTGTCGGAGTCGCGGATGTCATCGTCGAGGAGACTACGGGACGACCGGGAGATTTTCATCGGACCGGCAGCTGCCGGAGTCCGAGCTGCCGGAGAAGATCGAGGCATCGGGATGGAAGTTGTGTCCGGCCTCGTAATCGCGGGGATTGAGTACCGTGAGAGGTCCCGGGCACGAGCGGCAACTCAGCGTGCGAAATAATTTAAGGGCTCGACGTTGCGAACTGTATATTGTACGCGTGCGAGACTATAGTAAGCCGTTGGCCGTTACCAAGCGTCGCGCGAGAGACAGCGAGCGCGTGAAGATGCGAGTCCCGGAAATAATTTAAGGGCTCGACGTTGCGAACTGTATATTGTACGCGTGCGAGACTATAGTAAGCCGTTGGCCGTTACCAAGCGTCGCGCGAGAGACAGCGAGCGCGTGAAGATGCGAGTCCCGGAAATGTCCGAAAATGGACGAGGAGTGTCGCGATTAGGCAGGGGGGCGAGCGGAAGAGTAACGAGCGCGATCGAGAGCGAGGCCTCGAGGCATTTCACCGTTGTGAGCCCGAGCGAGCGAGTCGTGTGACAGCGTTAATTATTGGAAGGAAGGAAGGAAGGAGGGAAGTTCCTTATTCGTGCGGCGACCCATATCTTGGCCGTTGCCTTCGAGAATTACGTCGTTGAACCGGTGAGCTTGCGTCCGAGGACTTTGATAATTATTGTATCTCATTGGTGCTATTGTGTTGTACGCCGAAAGTCCCGAATCGGGCAATTGATTATTGTAAAGCAAATTGTACCCGTCGGCGTGCTCCGTTCGGCCGTTCCGGGAGAGACGCGATCGCCGTGAATCGACGCGTGTATGTGTGTGTTCGGATTGTTTGTCGCGCGGCGAGTCCGTTGAATCGAGGACGGTTTTACTCGGGGCCGCGGGGTGAATTATTTTGTTTCCGCGTTTCTTATTAGTTGATTAGTAAATTCTTAGTTTTGCCGCCTTGGAGAGGTTCTCACGGGGAATTGCCTGATTGTCGAGTTGTCGTTCGCGGGATTTGTCCACGCGCGGAATTGAGAAAGAGTGTGTGAGATTATTGCCGCGTTTATCGGGCCGGGTGAGTGATTTTGTATGAGTGATTTTGTGCCTTGGTATGAGCAATTTACGTCGATAATTCCGCGTGTCGCAAATTTGGACGTTCCGCGAGTCGCGACCGTACATTGTGTGTGTGTGTGTGTGCAGGAGCGCAGGTCCCGAGTACGGGACGGATGATTTTTGTCGCAAGAAATATTATTGTAAATTGTGAGATTACGGGACGAGGGTTTTACCCCGGGCACTCCGGTTTTTCCCCTCTTTAGGAATTTTGTGCTGAATTCGTTTTGATTTAAAATAAAAGTTTCGAGTCGTGGTTCCCGTAATAATGTGATTTGTGGCTCATTTCCCGTAACCCGGGATACCCCGAACATCAGGTCGCTTGCCCAGACCACTCTGCCCTCGAGAAGGCCGCAGCGAAGCCGGGAGGTTTTCCTCGAGATCTTTCCCCGGTACGTTTCGACGTACCTGGCGCCCATCCCTGATTGAGGGAGAAAATTAAGGGGAGAGATCGTGGGAGTTTTGGTAGGCTTTTGCCCATCCGGGAAAAGCGCTACAGATGATATCAAATTCAATTTGCAAAAGCAAACTTTTATTTTCTGTCAATTATATTTCAACGTACATGTCATTCTACTTCAATCGTATTAGCTGGAAGTGCTATATAGCGTTTCCCTAAATCGGCAATGTTCAATAAAAAGTAAACACAAATAAGTTGATCGGCATTAACTGCTATAGCGTGTGGAGCGAGCATTGTGCACTCGACAAGTAGCTCTGGAACGCTTTCCCGAATGTCTTCCAAAATAAATGAGGATACATAACATTCCCGAACAATAGCATACACTGGAGTGTAGCATTCACACATATTTTTAAACTGGCAAACACAGTTATAAACCTTGACAAACGAGTGAATTATGTCTATGCACTCTATATCATTATGATTGTAGCGTACACATGTATTGTTGTACTTGCTGCTACGTGAGTATGATTCAGATGTGTACAAGATACGGTCTTTCATTAGTCTCGTAAACGTTTTGAATTTTCGGCCTAAAATATTAGCACGCTCTAGCGCCAATGCCACCATCTCCGGTAGCGTAATTATTTCACAACAGCGTCCAACACTGCTGATTCCATTTGTTATAGTGTTGTACGCCGGACGACGTTCTTTTTTCTCCCTCGCCGAATCTGAAAAAAACCTGAAACAATAAGAATAAATTATTAGTTAACAATACATAAAATCACTAAACTAATCTAAATACTCAGCGATGTGCCACTTCCGGCAATATCTCGAGTCCCCGTCGCCACAGTCGGATGCCTCCACCTGGAAAAAAAACAGGAATTAAAATAATTGCTGGTAGGAATAAAGCATTAGAATGCAACTTACCTTGCCCCAGGAGACGTCCGGATGAGGCCACGTGGAACTCCCGACGAGACACGATCCCAGCGAGTTAGGTGGCGGCATCACCGCCACCTACCGTAACCTGAAAGTACAAAAAATCTATATAAATAATAGCAATAAGCATTATTAATTAGAAACACTAAAAACTTACCTGTATCGAACTCGTTGCCGACCAAAGACGAGGTTTCGACGAGCCTCGCCACGGCCTCGCGGCGGGATCCCTCGTCGACGCCCAACCCTCGTACCTGTAACAGGAAAAAAAAACGCATATTAATAACTAGAAAAAACCTATGTGATAAAATTAATTATAACTAAACTTAGAATAAGTACTCACCTGTATTATTGGGATATGGGCCTTCCGCCCATATCATCCGACGAACCCTCCGGCGCCCTCGACGACGCCGAGGCAAGTAGCGGGTTACCCGCTACCTCGCCGTAACCTGAAACATAAAGTGAAACATATAAAAAATTAGTTCAAGGAAGAAACTTACTAATTAAAAGTAAACCTAGAATAAAGCTTACCTTGGAATGTTCTCGCTGGACATGGGCCTTCCGCCCATGCCATTCGACGACGGACCCTCCGGCTCCACCGATGCGTCGACGCCGTCGCTGGATCTGAAACATAAAAAAACACATATTAATAATTAATAAAAAATACTTAATAATCCTAATTAAAACTAAACCTAGAATAAAAACTTACCTGTGTTAAGTGAGACATGGGCCTTCCGCCCATGCCATCCGGTGGAGCCTCCGGCTCCCTCGACGACACCGAGGCAAGGCAGCGGCTTATCCGCTACCTCGCAAAAACCTGAAACAGAAGAAATCATTTATTAATAATAAGTAGAGAACATGTACATAATTAATCGTAGAAATAAGAAACATACCTGTAATTCTAGAAAAACCGCATCGCTGCCAAAGGCACCTGTTGCCGGGAAAAACACAAACACTGCACAAAAACACAAAATACGCGCACTAACACTACACACACTGACACTAACACACACCGGTTTTACCGGATATAATATTTTTTTCCCGATACAACCACACGGCACTAGTTTTAAAACGCTTTCGCACTGCATATTAATTGTTAAAAAAAACACACATCACGCAAAACATCGCCCGAGGTTAGGGCGTACCATCGCCGCGCACACGCTCGACACTTACACGCGAAAACGGAACTTTAACGGAGATAGCCGAGCGCAGCGACGGTACGCCCGGCCTCTACTCTAGACTAATTGTAACTCTAGCCGCGAGAGGGCGATTTCGCGAGAGTTTCTCGCAAGCGAATGAGGCACTGATCGGCAATAAATAGCCGAGAATTCCACGAATAAAATACGCAAATCAACCTACCAAGACTCGTCTCGGTTCAAAGGACTTATTATTTTTCCCGTCTTCCACACCGGTCGACAATCTTGGCGAGAAAGTTGCCGTGATTCCTATCACCGACAGCCTCTCCCAAAAAGGGAAACTGTTTCCTTCGAAACAAACCAAGTTGCTGAAGAGCGATCACCATCCATCGGGGGAAATCACCGCCAAGGAGTTGCCGAGGAACGATCACCGACGACCGTCTGACTGCTGTAGAGCAGCCCTCTTCCTGCTGAAAAGCGGAAAACTCTGCTGCAGAGCAGAGCAACCTGCTGAAAAGCGGTACGTTCGAGTACCTAACTGCCGAAAGGCGGAGGGAAAGAACTCCGGCTGAAAAGCGGTCTTCCTACCTACCGACGGAGGAATTTTCGAAACGACGAGGACAACTATTCCGCATGCCGCGGGCTAAGCGTAACCAATGTTACCAGCGGCGCCTTGACGCCCGAGCGGAGGCACGCCTCGAGAGCAAGTCGGAGCAGCTCGTTCGGGACCTCAGGCCCCGGGGTATCAACTGCACCGTCCGGATCGCTCACGTCGCCACCCACGATCCGCGCCCTTGGCCCTACCAACCCCGGCTACAACCTCAGCCGAACACCATAGCCGTGGTTGGGCCAGGATTGTTCTCGCCAACCCCTCGGGACACGGAGCCGCTCGACCTACGCTTCATCCCGTATCCTCGGAGAGGCCCGATATACGTGCGACGAACCACTCCTCCCGAAATCCGGGGAGGTGGCTACGCACCGCCTATCGCCGTTACTGGGCCGGTCTCTATCCGCGCGCCCACCTACCCGCCACAGCCCGAGGCAAAAAAGGGAGCCCTACCGGTCCCAGACGCAAGCTCGTCCGGTGGGGTGATTCCGGGGGCATTCCTCGAGGTACCGGATAAACGGACCTTCCAACCGCCATCGCCACCGGTACCGAGGTGTCAACCACCACCTGACCCGTCACCAAAAGGTCTACGACACCTCTGGGAGAAGTTGTACGGGGAGCCTTCGAACCCCGACGGCGAGATCCTCCCCGAGAGTAAGCCCGAGCAACTTCCGGTGATACTCGGCAATATCCCGGAACCCACCAGCAACGCGGGACATACCGAGAGAAGGAGGAAGGCGTGTTGGTCACCGGACAGCGACCTGAGCTCCCGAAGCTCTCTCCGGCGCTGCCCGGTTTCGGCGAGGTCAGCTCGTTGCACGTGCTGGCGGAGGCCGCCGAGAACACCCCCGGGGCGGAGGTCTACGATCCTACTGCTCAATATACCTCCGTCTATGCAGGAGTAGGCCGACACCCGGGGGTGTTTCAGCGAGCGCCGCCGGAATACGTGCCGACGCGGCTACCCGTGAGCCGGGAAGCGCCGAGGAGGACGAAGAGTCGGTCGGAAACACCGCCATCCATCCGCGGATATAGGCGAAAGCGCCATACCGGGTCTACAACGACCCCACGCCAATCCAGCGTGAAACGGAGACAACCGGTCTACCCGACCGTGCCCTTCGAGGGGCTAAACTGACGAGGAGAACAGGAGCGGGGTAACTCCCCGGGTTTAAACGGCCCTTATCAGGGCCAATAAAACCATTCAAACATACGCGAAACCCCCACGCGTGCAATTATAGACGACAGAGCTTCCCGACTTATCACGTGCCTACCGGCGTGGTATTGTCAATAGTTCCAAGTCTAATCTTTTTCTTTGCATTTGAAAGTTCGCCGCAGTATACATACGGATCACTACCAGGAATGAGCTTCTCGTATCTCAGCGACGATAAATTCAAAAGGGAAGAAACAGCAGAGCAAATTTGCAACTCAGGATGACGACTACTATGCACAAGACGTTTAAGTTTCCCATTTAAATTCTCGAATGAAAAACAGGAAGTTACCCACAAGGGCCCAAAGTCGCGAACAGTTTCCGGAATATGCAGCAGCTGATGCAAATTACATGACATGTATCGTTCACCGTATAGTACGTCAAATCTATTAACAAATTCAATCAATAATCGCGATGACTTTTCTAACATTTCAGCCGAGACGCTGGTTTGATGAAGTGCGTAAATGGCCAGAACGAGCATAGAATAATGTTCGAAGTACTCGGGCAACATTATATCGTATAAAATCGGAACAGAATAATAGAAAAACCATGCCTTCAATTCGTTCGCTTTCCAGTACTGAAAGTGGTTTTTAATAGATCGCGGTCGTCGTTGCACATGCGATGGGGGAGACAGAGCACAAAGTCTCGAATCAACAAGCTCAGTCGAATGATACAATGATGCCGGGTGATCGTTATAGGACGGATCGAAGAAAAAACAACACAGTTTCTTAACGACACCTGCGAACACGCAATGCATTGAATCGACGGCTGTTGTACGAATATATTTATGGACAAACAGATCTGGAATAGATGAACCTTTTACACCATAAACGGGAGCATCGTTTTCTAAAGCTTCTTCCGCATAAACACGAGTCTCTTCCTCAGTTCTTTGACGCAAATGACGCTTGAAAGGATATGTCCAAACCCCTTGTTCAGAACGTCCTTTTAATGTGCACTTTGGGCAACCATATTTGCCGTTGAATTGAGTCGTGTTAAGAAATAAAGACTTCGCGGGAAGATCGCAGGTACCACACATAACTATACCTCTTACTTTGACGGGCGTTTCTCTGATTGGAATGTTGAGGTAAATACCATCGAATAATTCACGGAAAACTGAGTGAAATGGTTGTAAAAAGAGATTAGGCGATGGTTTCCTTGGACCAAACCACAATCCAGCAAGCAAAATGTTTTCCGGTTTCGTTCTCTCGGAAAAAGGAAGCTCATTAATGGTCAGATAAAAAGGCCAGATTTGAAATCCTGAAGATTTGAAAATTGGAATACCATCCGTATTCCACGTGAACGATATGTTATTTCCTTCGGACAAAATTTCGCCATCTCGACTAAGTTCCTTGTATACATCCCCATCGTATATATCCTCAAGATTCGCCTCATTACTTTTTTTGCGATGTAATCGATGTCGTAATTTTTCATATAGCCCCGGTCGATTAAACAGCATTTGTAGTTGACTCAAAATTGGAATTTCAATAAAATATGAAACTGCGTTCTGGCCATTACATTTATTGCACGCAGATGTAGTTGTTGCAAGCGGCAAAATGCAGGCGGAGCAAAAATAATGTTTGACGAGGGGATAACGAATATTATCGAAATATTTTCGAAACAAGTAGAGGCTCTTCTTCAGAAGATTGGGTTGTACGCAGTGCATGAATATCAGTAGTAGAAGTTCACTTAGTGCTGTTCCCGTGAGTTTATTGGCTAAGACGAACGTTAAAATCGCTAGCATGCTTTCGCCCAACGTAATTGGTGCCCCCTCGTACAACGGTTCATCGTCATCATCATTGGTTTCGGCATCAAAGAATTCTTCGGCGTCGAATTCGAAGTCTGTGTCATTGTTAACGCCCAAATCACTATTCGCAACACTCTCTTCGTCACTGTCATTTGCAGCACGTTCTGGCGAAGGATAGAAACTATGAGGTAAGATAATATGTAATCCACAGCAATGCGGTAATTAACACAAAATATAAATCTGATATATTTGCAGGTTACATTAGACTTACAACTTGTTATATCCGCAGAAGCTCAGTTAGCTACTCTGAGTACTGCGGGAGCTGTTAGCTCAAAGGTTTTCGGGATTTATCCAGTAAAGGGTTGAAACCCAAGTGAATTATAAAAGCACGATTTATTATATCAATATTAATTACAATGGTTTGTTCGTGATTATTTACCAATAGTTGTGTAGTACACTTCGTACGCTTATCTTCCTTCCGAAGAGTGTATATAAGTTACGGTATATCTGACTGACCGTAACGATGTTCAGATTAAACTAGACTGCTGAGTGCCTGCTTGTGGTCCTTTATATAGGAGTAAGAGCAGGCATGTCAGCTTAATTTTGACACTGTCAGCTATTTCGTAATTGTTTAAACAATTATTGCTTCCGGGTTTCCGATATTTCCCAATAGCTGACTTGGCTAGTTACTTGCTAATTTCTTGAATGTTATTTGTTACTTCCGTGTTTCGCAATGCGTCGCGCGCTCGCTTCTTCCGTATTTCGCAATGCGTTGTGTGGGTAAGCGCATTCCTCAGATAGTCGGGCGTTGACCCGAGGTACAACGTCCGATAGGTTTTCTCAAAAAAGTAGCCGTTCATTATTAATTACCGAATCGATTCGCCTTTAGTTGATCGATTTATTTTATCGGGTAACCGAGTTGAATCGATGCGCGTCGGGCGTTGACCCGGGGTACAACAAACTGATTAAAAAAAGAAATTATAATTTTAGAATTGTTTAGTAACAAAATGTGAGTAACCAGAAATATATTTTCTCTGGCTCGATTAGAAAAGGGATCGGTACTGTGTTCATAAACAAAATTTAAGGCAACGCTACTTCAAATGAATGTTAGAGAAAATTATTTGTCGTTTATAACTAAATACAGAATGTCGTTCTTGTGCATGTACTCATATAATTGATATAAATTCATGGTTTGTTGACAATGGAAGACGTATTTTCCGAACAAAAATCAGTTTTATATCATTGATGGGTTATAGTATGGAAGAAGCAGCGGGTGCTTAACGACGTGTAGAAGCAATAAGAGCAATAAATATATGACTCTATGGCATGTAGAGAATAAAGATAAAGAGGCATTCAGAGACGTATTTCGCATTCCCTTAAAAAGTATGCAATTAACTGTACAACATAGCATATTTTTATGATCTCTAAAATGCCTACGGTTTTCTCGCTGGACAGCTTCACCGGCAGCACCACAGTCACCGAGAAGTTCACTGTTGACACAATTTTCAGTGTCACTTTCCGAAGAACTAAGGAATTTAACAAGAATTCACTCAGTTTCAAACTATAAATTGAGACCTATCAACAACATCTATTAATACAGTGTACTCTTGTGTGAGTTACATCCCGGGGAAAAAATGACTTTATATTATTATACATAAATCACATATGATACCTGATTATATACCCATATATATAGTCCCGGGATGAAACCCTTAAAGACACCCTTCAAAAGAGAGATATTTATTACTTTTCATTGAATTTTATAAAAATTGTGGGTCTATCCACAAAAATGGAAGGGAGAAAATCAAATAAAAAGAGGGATTGGGGATGTTTCATGAGAAAAAAAGGATTTTAAAAAATGAAAAATCGATCTTAAACGGAGCATAGCTATCAAACGGGCATCTCACAGATCCAAATAAAAATATAAGATCACTCTACACACTTGAGAGTATATTCTGGAATTTTTCAGAAAAATCAAACACGAAGCATTGGCTGAAAAAAAAAATTTTGTCTATTTTTCATAGAAATGGATGTTTATTGCATGCAAAAAATCTACAAAATGTTGTTTTCAAAAGTTCATTTGAAACTGTAGCTTTTATGTCTTAAATGTTTTTTGTACGGCTAATAGTTTTTGAGATATAGGGGTTTAAAAAAAAAGTTAAATTTTTTGATATCTCAAAAAAATACAATCCAAAAATCCTGAAAAAAATTATAAAAATCCCTTGTAAATAATCATGAATTTTGATGAAATTACAACTTTTTTGGAGGGTGTCGAGTTTTTGACCGTGCGAACCACGTGGAATACCTCATAACATATATAGGAATTATATCATTATTTTTTCCCAGGATTGTTATTGGCGTCAATTGATAAATTGCTAATCTTCACGAATGTGAATGAAAAGAAAAGTAAGAAAATAAGTTGACAAATTATTTGAAAGATTAACATAATGAAACTGATTCTACTATCAATATTATATAGGAACTCTGTGGTACTATTTAAATTGTGAGTAATGGTTAGACGCCATGCAAGACAGATTTTGCATAGCTTGCACTCATGGAGGCAAATACAAATGAGAATTAACTATTCGATGATGGTTTATAATCTGTACGCATAGCGTTATGGGCGTTGGAGTATATGCTTCGTCGCATTTCCGTCTCCTGTCATTATGCTTACCATCAAATAGCCAGTTACAGACTTTTTAGTATATACGAATGAAACAGTTTTATTGACAATATGCTTTATACAGAATCGCGCGATGATTCTATTGATAAATATAAGGGTTAGCGGTGTCCTTGGAATTACCTCAATCCAGCATTGAGCGTAGGGGTGACATGCTGATCCAGATTTCCGTGAAGCTAGGACTGTCTAAATCTCTCTCTATTTCTTTTTCGTATTGCGTATCTGCCACTTCGTCCATAATCCTCCACGAATACCTTGTGCTTTGGCATTCTATACATAACAATAATATTATAGGAAAATGTAATATGTGCGGCAGCGTGTAAAGTATTGAATGAAGCAAATGTTAAATGGATGAAAAAAGGATTGTAAGGCTGAAAAATATCAAAACATTTGTATTTGTATAGGTATAAAATCGAATACTAGCGAAAAAGAGCAAAAATGTGTAACTAATTCACAAAAAAATGGACTATTAGTTAATCATTTTAGTGATTTCACGATTTCATAAAAAAAAAAAACTCCCAGAGAGAGAAACAAGAATAAATCATCATGAATACTTGAGTCGCCAGCTGCAAGATGCAGAATTAAATTAATTGTCGGCCCTTTTCGTAATTTTGAATTGAAATAAAACCGAAATGTAAAAAAAAATATCAACGAATTTACAAGATTTTCCGAGATAGCAAAAGTCAGCTGTAAGTTCAAAACATCCGTTTCACTTATTATCAATAGAATTGTATCAATGAAACGGCAAATCATAATTGATTTTTGAGCCGACCGAAACTAACTCCGGGGAGTATCTTTCATAACAGGTGATTTATAACTTCTTATCAGAATGAGAATGATTTTGAATAAAAGCAACAAAAAAAAATTGCGGAAATATTATCAAAAATAAGATTTGCCCATTGCTACCCCATTTTTTAAAAATTTCTTCGTATTTTTTTAGATTTTTCGGAATGTCCAATATTTTTCTAAATTTTTTTAATCGTCATTTTCTTTTATTTACAAATCTTTTTTATCGTTTTTTAAAATTTATTATATACGCTCGTCATTATGTTTTACTCACGAAGCTTCTTCTATGAGAAAGCATCTTCGGTAAATTTTTAACGTCGTCATAGAAGAATCTTTTTGGGTAAAAGAAAATCATAAACAGACTATGTGAAAATTTTTTATAAACAAAAAATTAAATTGATGTAATATTTTTTATTAATTTAATTCATTAAATATTTAATATTAATTAATTACTTTGATGATTTTATTTTGCATTTATTTAATTAAATAAAAATGTATGACACGCAGCTCCCTTCATTATCGACGTTTCGTAAATTATATCGAGATATTAGAAGTGATGTTAAATAAACCTTAAAAACAAAAATCCGACAATTTCTAAAAATATTCCCAAAGATCGCTTAATTATCGGCGAAAATAAAAAAGACATTGAATAAATTCGAGAAAAAAAATGCAAATTTTGGCAAATATTTTCAGCGATCGCGATAATAATCTGTAAAGTTTGAAAATTCCTTCATTATCGACGTTGTCGTAAATTGTAGCGCGAAATAATCAAATAAACAACGTTGAATAAAAGCGAAAAGCAAACATATAGCTGAAGTTGTGTAAATTGAAACGAGTCGATATTTTGGAGCCGTCGAGTATCGGTAGGCGAGGTGACCTACAGGTACGGGAGACCGACGACGGCCTCTTGATATCGTCTCTGTCGAAATTCGGTACTGTTTATGTCGCCGCGTGATACAAGGTCGGACGCGGCAGATGGGTACGTGTGCTGGACTCGACGTGCGGGAAAAGGATGGGAAGGCGAATTGCCAGCGAGCAAATGCTATTTGGGAAAGATATTATCTCAAATGGTTTTTGGGTTTTCGAGGTTGCCTCAGACGGTGTAATTCACTCATGCGCTTCGCGCCGCTCGAGTGTACAGACCCTTCATCACTGGCAATCGAGAGAGGGTCATTGTGTGAAGAAAAGGGTCTCCTCGAAGCGAGCGACCACGGGAGTTATACCGGGACGGTTTTTGTTATCAGGTAGCTGTGAGATCGATAGACCGTGTTAGAGTAAAAGAGACAGATTAGTGTGTTAGCATCGGCGGGAATTAGATGGGAATCCCGGCGTCAACGGTGACTCGTTGTTTACCGGCTTTTCTGCGAAGAACTCCGATGCTCTCACACCTGGCCCGGCAGACGTGGAGCGAAAACTTTGTTTTGACGCTGTGCGGAAAGGGATAAGCCGGCGCGCCTCGGGACTAGTCTTCACGGTCCGGTCAACAATTATTCCGCGCGTCGCGATGTGCCGTACGCTGCAAGTTTCGACGAATCGCTCACGGGAAATTAAACGTCCAGCGAAAAGTCGAGCGTCAGTTTACCTCGTTTCCTTAATACGCGCTTGCCTAGATGTTGCCCGAGTTGTGGTAAGGTCTTCCGGTCCTCCAAAACCGATTCTATCGTCGAGCTTATTTTTAGTGTTAAGATTAAAAGGCGCGGGTCGCCCGAATATCCCGAGCACGAAAGGTGCTGGGATGTAAAAAAAGGATAAGCGCGTGAGACGCTCGGTTCTCTCGCTCGGAGCCTTACCCAATTTCCAGGTAAGATGCAGAAGTATTTCCCGATAGCAATACCTCGCGATATCCGTCAGGTGTTCGACGGCCTAAGACGGTAGAGAAAGTGGTGACTTTTACGCCGGGCGTCTTAATCAATCACGGCGTTCGTTTCCTTTAACAAGAGCTTACGGGGAATAACCCAAGGTGCGAATAACGGATGTCTAACGGTGTCGCACGTGTCTTTACGTCGTTGTTTAGCCTCGCGCGCGGTACGAACTGGACCCAGCGAGGGTCTTGAAAAGGAAACGAAAAAGAATTTTCCTCGAGGGTAACTCCGCATCCAGGCACAATGCTGGGGCTTCGTATCTCGAGGGCCCTAACCACAGTTGAGGACTTACGACAAGATGTAGCGGTTTGCAGAGGCGAGCTCTGGCTCAAACGTAGAGGGTATAGAATTACTCGTTCACGAATATGAAAATGAGGACGATTCTTGCTCTGCGAGCCCTTTTATTGTTTCGTCAAGGTGACAAATCTGTTGGGGGGGGGGGGAGTGAGGTGTGACGTTTTGACACCGGAGTGGTGGACGCTTCCTTGGTTTCCGAGGTAGGAGTCCTCTTGGCGTCTCGGTGGGTTTACCTCCTCCACTCTTTTGATTTTGGCCATCCCTGAGAATTTCGGAGCGTGAGAGGGGGTTTTCCGAAGGTCCGTAGTTCCGGAGCGTGAGAGGGGGGTTTCCGAAGGCCTCTCGGCTTGACCTCGTCGACAGTCGGGCACGCTGGTAACTTCGTTACCATGTGACGGTCGTCGGGAGGCGTACCGTTACAAAATATTGAATGAGACCGGGAGAATTGTCTGCGAGGATAGAATAACTCGTAATCATTGTTATGTTCGC
The DNA here is from genome assembly GCA_964017025.1 of Stenichneumon culpator. NCBI lineage: Eukaryota > Metazoa > Arthropoda > Insecta > Hymenoptera > Ichneumonidae > Stenichneumon > Stenichneumon culpator. Next base: position 4,775,591 of record OZ024777.1, read on the forward strand.
GTAAATTGTAACCAAAAACACCCCCTGCTGGGGGTAGAGGGCGTTCACTTGGCTGAGAAGGTGACGGGCGGTGTAAAAAGATGGGCCGCGTCCGCGACTGGAGCATGGGAATGGACTCTGTCCCTGTAGGACGGTGTGTTTTGCGCATTACATAGCATGAGCCGTCCAGCCAAGGTTCACCGTGCAGACTGGTGCATAGGGGGCTTATAAGTCGTTTTCTTTATGGAAATGCTATACGAACGAACCCGCTGGCGACAACGCAAACGGCTTTGGCAACCGTTCGCGGGTTGCCGGCCCCCCGGGCCGGCAAGAAATCGAACGCATTACAAAATCCACGTTCAGTCGTCAGCGAAACTCAGGCATCAAAAAGTAGAGCTCGTATTAGGCTCAGCCTGAGATACGCTGGTGCAGACGCAACGGTCTCGGAAGAATACAGAGCCGTTGCGTCGTCTCGGATAAATCCACGATCACACGCGTGGGCACGTTTCTGGAACGACGGCAGGAATCCGCCTAACGTCAAAGACCGCACGTCTACTTTCGGTATCGCCGTGGCATGGCGCGTGTGTAAACACGCGCCATGCCACGCGCCATAGAAAACGCGCCATAGAAAACATATCGGGAGGTAGGCAGCGTGTAAACGCTGCCTACCTCCCGATATGTTTTCTATTGTAGAGAGACGGTCGTCGAAGTGGCGCTCCTGCGAATCGTTTGTTCGTGTCTCGTTTGTGGTCGCTGGTCAGCGAAACTCGGGCATCAAAAAGGCAGGGCTCGTATTAAGCCCAGTCCCGAGATACGCTGTTGGTGCAGACGCGACGGTCTCGAAAGAGCCGTTGCGTCTTTTCGAACGTCCTTAAAATCCAATAAGACTCATACCACACTATGAGCCCCTGTTGGTTCGAACGGTTATCTGGCCCTTGCGATCGCTAATGCTACACCGCATGGTAATCCCTTGGGCTGGCTCGAACGGAGTAGTAAGTCCAGCGAACTCGCAGGTGTGGTCGAGCTCGTGGTTGGCATAAGCAGGCCCGGTTGATACGACTTGGCTAGTTTCATTCCCTGAGGATGCTCTGGGTGCTTTTCCCCAAGAGCATTCGGTATATGGTTCTCGGTGTTGACTTCGGTTGGCAACGAGCTTGTCCATCGTGGTGCATGCATTGAACGGAGACCGTATATATGAAACGAACCTTGAAGTTGATGCCGTCGAGAGGGGAGGGCTCTCGCTTTCGGTCTACCCCGGGTGGCCACCGAACCACTCGTTAGACTAATAGTGAATCCATCACTGGGTCAGTCATTGGAGCCTGGGGGAGGCGATACCTTGCCTGTCGGACGCGGTGTTTGATGGTTTGGTAGTCGTCCGATATCGCCTCAATTCGAGGAGGACTCTGGGAGGCACATTGCAGCGCAACATGAAAGTGGATAGTGTTCGTTGGGTTTGCTCTTGATGGGCGCGAGGTCTTCGGACCGACCATAGAATGACGGTTTCGTGCCGGATTTCTTATACACTATCTGTAACCAAAAACAACACGACATATTGAATAAATTCGAGGATAAAAATAATGCGAAATTTGAAGAATGTTACTCGATACAGCATGATCGATACAGTATGATTTACGAAACTCAAAATTCTCTTCATTATCGACGTATTTGGACATTTTTACCCGAGATAAAGAGTGATGTTGAATAATTCCAAAAACTAAGCGTATTTCGACATTGACAATGTTGAGAATTATTTGTGAGGCTCAAGTCGTCCTTTATCATGTAACTTTGCCTGCTTTATCTTGAAATTAAAAAGCACGTCGAATAATTACAATTAAGAAAATAGGCTAAATTGCGACAATATGTTATGATATTGCAAGAATAAATTGCCAAGTCCCGATGACGCTTAAGGATTACGAATGTATTACCTTTCATGATCATGCAGAAAGGTTTCGTTACTCACCTCGATCGTGCGCTTATTTCCAACGAATAAATTAATCACGGACGCCGTTTTGATCCTGAGTCGCTATGAGCTGTCGGTTTCTCGTAATGCAGTACGTTAATGGAAGATATCACTTTTAGTGTTCCTCGTGAAATAATGACGGACTTTCGTTGATTGGAAAATTTCGATGATGTCAAGACAACGCGTACAAGGTGTCACAGATCAGCATTAGGTCGATATTCATCGTAATCCGTTTGAACATCGCCATATAAATTTCATAATCATAACAACATTGGAATGAAACGACTACAAATTTATGAAAGGTCTGCCCAAGATAGCGAAATGCTGCAATGTTAAAAGAAAACCTTTTCTTTCTGGATGTTTTCGTAAATTGAAAGGAAGAACAAGAATTGACGTCTAATAAATGCAGGACAATAAATTTGTCCGATTAAAAAAAAAAATAATAGTTCGGTATAGCTAAATTATTTGCGACGCGCTCAAAACTTCGATGAAAAAATTAGGAATGACCATCAATCGGCGGTTGTAATTTCGTTTCTGCTCTCGGCGCTAGCGTTCTAGGATAAAATATTACCATCGACTTGAAACAATAAATAGATCGGATTGTTTGATCGTGATAGAGAACAAAAAAGAGTGATTCCACAACAGCTTATTTACACTAGTCAAATCTGCATAATTTTTCTTTTTTTGCAATAATTTCCCGAAATACATTACACAATACTTACACAGTACTATTATACTATGATAGTTATTATTAGGGTTTTCTTTTTGTTTTTTTGCTATCTATATTGTGACGTGGTACGTCACAAGTCCCTTGCCAAAATCGGCTCGAGTCCGCCGCTCACTGAACGTTATTCCCGGATAATTTTTACGTTTTTTCTGGTATATATTTTGTGTAAGATAGTGTTTAAATTTCCCTTTTTTTATTTCCTCCCATTACCCTTTGTGTGAGTGTGCGCGGCTCGAAGGCAACGTCAAGATTTCCCCCGACAGCCCCAAGGAACAGCCCAACGACACAGCAAGCCCCAGGACCTGCAAAGCAACGAGAGCCGACGTGCTGACGCTGAGGAAGGTAGGAGGATCGTGGACGAGGAGAAAAGCCCTGTGAAAGATCGTCCGAAAAAGCCTCGAAAAGCCCGCCGAAAAGTCGCCACTGCCCGCCTGCCTGTCCGCCGCCGCTGGCATCGTCGACGTACGATATCGATCGACGATCCAGCGGGACCTCTGTCGCCACCCCTCGCCGTCCGGAGAAGACACGCCCACCCATGACTCCGATTACCGACCGAAGTTGACGCACAGGTGCTCTCGTTTCCCTATTGTCATCAGCGCCAACGTCCAGGAAGAAGAAGACGCCGCCATGTCCCTCACTCTCCGAGCCGAGCCCCAAATTACCTCGGAGATCGGGTGTCGTTAATTTTAAGAATTCTGTATTGTGTCACAGCCGAGTGCGAGTGAGAACATTTTCCCAGATTTATAAGACGACTCGGCTGTATCCTGTTAAATTCTAGACTCCGATTAGGAGAGTAAAACCCGCCCGTTAAGACGACTCAGTGATAGCCCAGGAATACGCATCGGACTATTGTACGGAATATTATAACGACTGAGGCTATCCGCGGATCGAGAGAATATTGTAAAGAGTATTGAGTGAGTGAGCCCACCGATATCGTAAGTTTTTACCCACGTTTTTCCCAACCCGTTCAACCCGTTTTCCTCCCCTGAAACCCCTTTATTTTTGGTAAAAATTCGTCGTAAAAACTTTGCCTCGTGGTCGACACGTGCTCGACATTTTTGCACACGAGCAAAGAGATATCGCGCGCGTGGTGAGCGGCGTAAAATTCGCATAAGTGATATTTAGTTAATTAGAGTTTTCCCCATTAATTCCCGCCTGACATTGAATAATTCTCTCATTATTTTTTTTTTTGTGAATTATTGTGAGAACCGAGGTAATTTGTCAAGAAGCCCTGGATAGTGCCTGTGGCTTGAGAAGTCTCATCCTCCTCCCTCCCCCGTTCCCGCTAGCCGTGTGCCGAGAAAATTAACGGATTTTTCTTCTTTTGTTTTTTTTCCGATTGAACATCGAGAGTTACGGTGCTACACCGATACAGTTGCTGGCGCCCAATAAAACCGTTAACGTCGTGATTCATTTTTCTCTTTTTTGTATTTTTCTAGCTTTGACCGATTTCGACCAGTTCTGTGTAGAGTATTCACCGGCCAGCCCCCCCCCCCCTCCTCCCTGCGATTGACCCTTGCGAATTTCCGTCCCGGCGATTATTATAGACGACGTTATTTTCATAAGTTTTGTTATTAGTTATTTTTCGACGCTTTTTAGTGTTTTCCCGCGTATTGATTATTACTTTTTGTTATTTTCGAACTTTTCGCCCCGTTATCTCTTTTTTTCTATCGTTTATCATATTCGTTATTGCGAACTTTTCTTTTCCTCCTGATTATCATTGAGATTGTTGATTTTATTTTGTTATTTACCATCCGCCAAACAGTTTGTTATCAAAAGTAATTTTTCCACATTTCTACACAAAACGCTGGTGTATTATTTCCCCGTTTCCCTCGCCCTATAATTCCCCGATTGTCCCGTCTGGGAGCGTTAAATAAAAGGAAGTATCATCACAATATATAAAGGTATGTCTATACATACATACAGGTGGTATGCTCTCGTCGAGCGTAACGATACATAATTACTATCAAGCATCTATCTTTGACTTCAGTTTTCTTTTTTTTTGTGAATTTTTTTCTCTTATTCAATGTTTTTGTATTCTTATTAAGTCAAATCATGTCGAACTCATCAGTTCTTAATAAAAAAATTAATAAATGTAACCGAATGAAAAGTAAATTGTATGTTTAAAGCGGTCTCATTTCCGTGCTATACAAAAAAAATTAAGTTTCAAGGGAACTTTATCGATATTTTTTTAATACCCGACTTGATGTTATCGATTATTGCGTTTATCTCAAATAAGGTTTAATTTAGGTGTTGAAACTTGTCGCTGACGGAGCTGCGATCCTCTTGATAATATTTATTATCGTTATCGGCGTGATCGTCTAAAACTTAGGTGGAGAACGACGACACTTCCGACGATACGATTAATATCGCGTCCTCGTCGTTCAGTAGGTGACCGAAATCAATTGCGTTCGCGCTGTTGCCATCCACGGCTGTAAAAGAAGACTTCTTTCCAAAACTGTTCGCTGATGGTACGGTGACATTTCTTCATTTCGGGTCGTTGGCGAGCTCCGTCTGACCCGGAACCGAGACGTTCGTCGCTGGATGAGAGTAATCAAAAGGCGTGGCAGATTTCTCGGGTGCCTCGACGTCCTAACGGACCTTACTGAAAGTTAAATTGTCGATTATACATACACTACTTTTCGACGATACTAAACGATTGTCGATGATCAAGTAAAGGGCTTACGTTACATATGATTTTTCTTTAAAAAGTTTTGTTTTTTATAACTAGAATATAACAATGTGAAAATATGAAAATATGAAAATATGAAAATATGAAAATATAAAAATATGAAAATATAAAAATATAAAAATATAAAAATATAAAAATATAGCTCAAGGTCCAGAGTAGACGCGAGGTGGAAGCCAAGAGCGGATGTAAACGACGAGAAATCAAGTGAAACGAGTGCAACAAAGTGGAAAGATTGATAATGTCTGTTCAAACATAGAACGACTCTATGAGTAAATTGAATCTAAAAAAACTGAAACACGCGCGTACACATTCATTACGAGTAATAGATAAATTCGCACAAAATTATAAAATTTTACGTGACATGACAAATCATACGAGCGATACATCCTCGTTCTGCCAGAAATAGCAACAATTTCCGTAGCCCGACAGAAAGATATAGGCCGAATTAATTAGCCTAAGATGCATATAAATTGGCAGAACGTTTCTTATTCCAGTAACGTTATAAATCATTATGACAGCTTGTGTCAATCCTGTCAATTCATCGGTTCGCTCGTGAGTCATTGCCCTGGGTCTTCGTCCTCCTCGATTTCCTTCAATACCATATAGCAGTAAATACATTCCGGACAGTGTTGACAATTTTATAGTACAGCCATGAATTCGCCTCTGTCGTTATGCTATGAATTGAATATAAAACGGTCCGATAAAAATCGATATTTCGGAAAAGGAATTTTGAAACATTTTTTTAAATGTTATCGAATAATACCAAAATGCCAGAGCAGATAGGCTGACGAGTTGAAGCGTCGTCGACGTTTCCGGATAACTGTAGCCACCGCCGCCATCGAAATTCGTGTGAGTTTCGAGATTAAACCGATTACAGCCACATATTAGTGAATTTCCTCACAATTGGAAACGGAAAGAGAGAGGATCGTGAAGGTGGTGTACGCCGCGTATGAGACGACCACCACTCGCTGAATTGTCATCCGTCGTCACGAACAATGCTTTCCAGGGCCTCACGACGAAGACTTTCTCAAAAAATACCTAAACGAAAAAAAAATGTGATAAGTTTAATTTTAATAGGGACTCAATTATATTAGAAGCGTGATTGTGGCTCGAACATAGCGATGTCCATGTTCACCCGAAATTCCGGAGTAGACGCGAGAACGGAAACCAAGCGAAATGTGCACGACGAGAAACCCGGAGACGGGGGGAACAATGTGGTAAAACTGGTGAGGTCTGTTCATACAGCGAGTGACTCTGTGAGTAAGTTCAATCTAAAAAGAACCTGAAACGTGCTCATACAAATTTATATTCGAACAAAGTAAAATGAAAATAAAATGATAAAACTTTACGTCCACTGGCAAATCATACGAGCGACTCATCCCTGGTCTGCGAGAAATAGCAAAAGTTTTCATGGGACAGCAGACTAATATAGGCTGAATTTATTAACCTAAGATGCATATAAATCAGCAGTGTTACGTCCGGGTAACATAAATGAATTGCCCTATTTTTGACCTTAGCAACGGCTAATTAGTCTGGGAAACGGGCTTACGGAGTTTGATTGAACAATCGAGAAATTAATTTTATGAATTCTGGATGTTGAAATTAACTGGTTTATTTATCTAGATTTTTACTACATTGCTCAAGTCTTTTCTCATAAATAATCCGTCGAGGATCGTTTTCAGGAATCCTCGATGGATGTAAGAATTTGACTACAAATTCAATTTTCTTCAAACGATATTGAGGGTGGTCAATATTGTGACCGAAAAGGTTTTGAATGAATTCCTCGGTGAAGTAGCCGTGTTTATGGTTCCTGGAGTAGCCGCTATACTCGGCGGTTATTTTCCGTAGAAAATTCTTGCGTCCACCTGACCGACGTTTACCCACTAAAAGAATGATTATAACTATTAGCAAAAATGAATTTAAACGTTCAGACTACGCGAACCCCAGGGTTAAAGGAATAGCAAGCTCGCGGTGGTCCGCGCAGCAAACTATGTATTCAGGAGGAAATAAGAGTTCGCGGTGTTCCGCGCAACTCTTGAGGTTTGAATTTGGGAAAAGAATATCCGGTGAGCTCGCGGTGGTCCGCGCAGCCCGATGGATTTGTCGAAGGATGAGTAAGTTCGCGGTGGTCCGCGCAACTCACTGAGTTTGAAGGATCTGGTGAAGAGTTCGCGGTGGTCCGCGCAACTCTGAGTTCGAAGGATATGATGAGGAGCTCGCGGTGGTCCGCGCAGCTCAAAGAAGATTTCGTAGATTTTGTTGAACTTACTTTTACTTGAATTCTTGAGAAGAGTGTTTCTGATAGAGCTGTACAATTCCTAGCTCGATCCAGAGAGGTTGAAGATTTTACAAGAACTGATTTTAAGCATAAATTTCGTCCTTATATACTGGTGTGTACTCTATCTTCTTCTATGCGTAGGTGCGGGAGAGGGCAAATTTTCCCTTAGCTCATTGGTCCTGAAATTTCCCGTCTCCCACTTCCTATCTTTCCAGAAGGACTGGAAGGACCGCGCTTATCTCTTACGTATTTTTCGGGCCCGAGCACCCCCCTTCCCTTATTGATATCTTAAGGCCCCATGGTGGTGCCATGCGTTTGTGTGAAGGCAGTTGCTCGTGCCTGGATGCTATGTGGAGGCGTTACGGGGATGTAACACCTCCCTCCTAAGATTAAATGTCGGTGTACATTTTTAATTGAGAAACGACATTTAAATTACATGCGAGAGAGACAAAAAATAAAATTGCAAAGAATAATTAAATAAAAATTATATACAAAGTTATCGATCTATCAATTATTATCATGAACGTGTTGAGATGAATCGCTGTTGATCTTGATGTCTTCAGCCCTTTAATGAGAAAGCCCCAGATGATGAAGGTTTGATGATGGATGCTGGCTCAGTCTGTTCTTGAACTCGTACTTCTTCTTATACTGTTGGAATCCGTACAGATAAGAGCTCATGAACTTCGGTTGAATTAGATGGCTCTTCCGGTGTTTCGTTCAAGTTTCTTTTTAAATGAAGCAAAAGATGTGTCACCGAGTCCCAGATTGCTCCGATTAAAAATATCGACCACCCGTACACAGTGTGTAGTGCATAACCATGAATTATAGTATCCACGATGAGTTTGATGCCTCGGACTAGAAGTAATATTCCAATGATTCCAGCACTTGCGGTTCCAAAGAACATGAATCGACCCCACATGTTCTCCCAGACAGAGTCGACGAGGTTTTTCAAGCCATTTGTTCCCAGCATATTCGAGAATGAGAGTCCTTGATTGCCAATGGGTTGTCCACTGATGCCTCGAGCTAGGGTGTTCAAAACGGCTGGTTTCTCGACGGGAAACATAATGTGGTCCCGCAATTTCTCGAGATCCTCCTGACTGTAAATTCCGCTTGTTGCTAAGGATGCTGGATTGGTGTACTTCCACGTTGGTTTCGTCATTGGTTTGATAATTGTTGGTGGTATACTTTGAACTGGTCCGGGTAGTAATTTGTACCAGGCGTCTCCGAGAAGATATTCCGACGGTAACAATGGGTCGCACGTCATTTCGGTGCCAGCTTGCATAATAATATGGGTACGAGGAGACAAGAATAAACTTTCATTGCCCCTCGTAACTGGAAGTTGGTGATAACAGTTTTCGGTTCTTCGTACTTTGACTTCCACCGGAATGCATTTGATTATGTGAACGACTTCTCCAGCGATCACGGCCATGTATCCTGGTCCTTTCATGAGATGGAAAGCGAATTCATCTGGGGATTGGGTTGCGATGATGAGGGCATTCTTCAATACTTGTTGCTCCAAGTTGCATCGTTGCGTCAACACGTCAAGATATAATTGATTGATTTGGTTACGTATGTGCTTTTCTACGAACACAAATTTCGAATTTACATACGCAAAGATATCTAAATTTTCTACAGCGATTGGTTTTGGTTTAGCGAATGTCTCTCCCCTTCTAGTTTCAAATATTAATAGCTTCGGATGTTCTGTGCGAATTAACGTATAACCACATAGCGGCTGTTCGGATTTCTTTGTTAATGCAAACGTAATATCTTGAGTTGAAAGTGTATAGACTGTTTGAGGGTAGCTATGTCCTATATCTTTAATTTTCTTTGCCATGCCCTCGTACAGTACATCGTACCGATTGAACTTGCAATTGTCTACCGGAAGTGAATTCCAAAAAGTTTGTCCGCCCTCAAGGTCAATACAGCTTTGGCTTGTTAATTGGCACGTCATTCCGGACTTAAGATTAAGGATCCGAATACTGAGTACCATAGCATGTACCGTCGTTTTTTATTGACCCTGCTAAAGTTATACTACGTGTTGTCGATTGATTTATACGCAAGTCATTAATTAAGCTATTTCCAAGTCTAAAGAGGCCAGATTTGTGCATTTCTCTGCACGCGTCTCGAGATACGTCTGCTAGATATTCTAACTGCCCATGTGCTACAACTGAGACGTGTGAACTCATTCCACAGTGGAAAATTGCTCGATGGATCTCGACTTTACATTGAATTACTTTGTTCACAACAAATTCGTTTAGTTGTAATAACTGTATATATACAGGGCTTGCCATCACTTCCGGCTTCTTGATATCGCAATCTCCTACATCAATTAAAGACAAGGTCGTTATATTAAGATTTGATGATCCGCAATCGTACCCGATGATGCCCATTGCACCTGTTATCGCCCATAACAGTAAAGCGATAGTTAACATCCCTTTGGTCATGTTGATAAAATATTTAAATATTTTATTTTCTCTCTTTTTTTTCCTGAAAATAAAATAAATAAATTGTAATTTAATCAATTTCTAAATTGCTATATACGAGAGTTTCAATCTATTTATATTTACAATACGAGGTTTTTTCTTAATTTTAATTTTTACATTCCCTTTTGAAAATATCTCTAACACCTCGTGTGGGCCAGTGTAGTGATCGTCTAGTTTGCCCGGTTTCGGACCTTTTAAAAGAAAAACGAAGTCACCAACCTTAAGGGTTTGCGGATTGATTTTCTTGTCATAAATTTCTTTTGATTTTTCTTTTGCGCTAATTAAATTTTGACGCGCTAGAGCTTGAAGCTCATGTAGACGCGTTACTAATTTAACGAGATACTCATCATAAGTATGCTCTTGTTCGTCAAGTATTGGTTCGCTCGAAGGAAGTCGTGCGAGTTTACCGAACACTAGTTCGAATGGAGTATGCTTGGTACCCTCATGTGTACTGGTGTTGTACGAAAAGGTGGCTAATTCAAGCCATTGGTCCCATTCTTCGTCTTGATTTGCAAATTGTTTCAAATATTCTCCCAATACATGATGAGAACGCTCGATTGAACCGTTAGATTGAGGATGAAAAGCAGTAGTTTTATACTGTTGAATTTTAAAACGTTTTGCCAAATCTTTTAGGACTTTACTAAGAAAATTGCTACCTTGATCGGTTAGAACTGATCTTGGTGCTCCGAAGGTGCAAATAAATCTTTTCACCAAAGCATTGCTTATCGTGCTCGCCGTTGCGTTCGGTAAAGGAATAGCTAACGAATATTTCGTTAACTGGTCTTGAATCGTTAAAATATAGATATTATTGTCCTTTGTCTCGGCTAAAGGTCCAACAATATCCATAGCTATTTTTTCGAAAGCCGAACCGGGGGTATCCGTAATTATCATCGGATTTTTATGTTTAACCCTGACAAGTTTTTTCAACTGACACCCTAAACAATTCCGTATGAATGCTTGAATGTCTTTTTTTAGGTTCTCCCAGTAATAACGGTGTCGGATTTTACTGTAAGTTTTTGATACCCCTTTATGGCCTCCGAGAGCTGAACAATGAATTTCTTTTATGATTTCAATCCGTCTAGAGGGTCCAACGTACTGAATTACCCCAGTACAGATTAATATTTTTGCTGTTACTGACTCAGCTAAAACGCACAAATGACTTCTGATTTTTTTTCCACTCTACGGTTTCTACCTCGGGTGTTTTAGCGATACTAACAGTTTTGAATTGAGAGTTCTTAATTATCTCGCCGAGACTACGCAAGGATTCTTTTATGTCTGCCTCAACAATCGTTAAACCCTCGGCGAGGCGTCGTATTGGTAGCGCTATATGAGTTCTGTTGCCGTGTTCTTTTGCTTGTGCTTTACCTGCCTGCAAATCCCTGAATTTCGGTAAATCGTTTCGAGCTTGAAGCTGATTTGAACCTATATCGCATGGTTCCCCCGAGACGTAAATAAAATAAGCGTAATTATCTTTCCGCATGAAAAGTTGGTCCCTGGACTCAATTAGATTTCGTGCATATACGTTTCCTGTTCCCCTTTCTTCGCGTTTTTCTTCATCATCGTTTGTTTTTTGGAGCTTGATTCTATCGTCGTTATTCTGTTCTTCTTTCTCTTCGATTTCACTATCGCTATCTGAAGTCTCAGAATCGCTGGTTTGATTTCGGATTTCGTCAGCTTTTTCCATCATAGACTTTTTAGATTTGTGAGTTTTTCGTCTAACCTGCACCTGTTCCTCAATTCTTTCTTTTTGTTTTGTGATTTCGTCTATAAGCCTTTGAGGCTTCTGTCTATTTCTTTGACTCCTTCTTAATGGTGGTTCATCGGGTTCTTGTGATTTGTTTACTTGATGAACCATTGCATGAGTAACAATTATATTTTTTTCTGACTCTTCGTTTCCTTGAACTAAATGTACTCCTTGAATTTCTACGGGATTTCGTGAGAGAGCGTCCGCGTTGACGTTTATTTTGCCGGCCTTATAAACGACGTCAAAGTCGTGCAAAGCTAACTGTAATCGCCATTTTGATACACGTGATGCCGGATCTTGTGATGATTTAAACCAAACTAACGGTTTGTGATCCGTCACAACAGTGAATTTACGGCCATATACGTATGGATGAAATTGTTTAACCGCGTAAACTATTGCAAGAGCTTCTTTTTCGTAAGTTGAGTATCGTTTTTCAGCGTCATTTAAAGCTCGAGAGATATACGCGACCGGCAAATCTTTCCCGATTTCTCCTTGCGAAAGAATTCCGCCGATAGCATACCCAGACGCGTCTGTTGTTATAACAAAAGGTCGAGTGAAATCAGGATGCTGGAGGATTGGATTTTTGCATAACATATCCTTTAACGTTTGGAAAGCTACTTGTTCTTTATCTCCCCATATAAAAGTTATGTTCTTTTTTAGTAAATTTGTCAGAGGTTTAGCAATTCTCGCAAATCCCTCGATAAAACGCCGATAATAATTGAATAACCCCATGGTTTCCCTTACTCCTTTGACGTTTTTCGGAATTGGATAATTTTTTACTGCCTCAATTTTCTTCGGATCGGGTTTAATTCCCTTTTCTGTTATTAAATGTCCTAGATAAGTGACTTCTTTTCGCAAAAATTCACACTTATCAGGCTGAAGTTTTAGATTCGCGTCTTTAAGTCTTGCGATTAGTTTTCTATATTTGATTTGGTGTTCCTGCAATGATGATGCATATAAAACTATATCATCGAGATAAACGAAAAGTTCTGTCCCTTGTAGACCGCTTAATACGCGATCCATTAATCTTTGGAAAGTTGCAGGAGCGTTTTTCAATCCGAACGGCATTCGAGAAAATTCATAATGTCCGAACGGAGTTGAAAAAGCTGTTTTATGCGCGTCCTCGGGTTTCACCTTTATCTGATGAAACCCTGAGGCGAGATCGAAAACCGAAAAATACTTGGCTCCGCCAAGTTGATCGAGTATATCAGTGATATTAGGCAAAGGATACGAATCCCCGATTGTTTTTTCGTTAAGCATACGAAAATCCAACACCATCCGCCATCGTTTATTACCGTGCGAATCTGCTTTTTTCGGAACAATCCATACAGGACTATTATAGGGAGATTCAGATGTTTGAATTATACCGTTATCGTACAGATCTTTAACTTGCCGCGTTATTTCTTCTTTGTGAATTTGTGGATAGCGATATTGACGAGTATTGATCGGGTGATCGTCGACGGTGACGATTCCGTGTTGTAACTTATTTGTTACTCCCAGTTTATCTCCCGGGAGATGGAATTGATCCGAGCTTTCGCGAAGTAATTCGTCGATACTTTCGCGTTCTTCTTTGTTTAAGTGATCGAGGCGTAGTAATTTAGTTACTGCTTCGGTTCGATTCTCTTTTTCTTTTGTTATTGTACCGATTTTTAAACAATCCGCGTACGATTTTTCTGATTTAGACGAGTTTGTAGATTCAGAGGATTTAGCAGATTTAGAAGAGTTTGTAGATTTAGTAGATTTAGAAGATTTAGAAGATTTAGATGTTTTTGCAGATTTATATTTATTTTCCTTTTTTTCCTCAAATTGCTGTAGTACAACCGTAGGAACTTCGAGTTCGATTTCTTCTTCTCGTGTATTGAAGACCCGAGTATATGCAATACCCCGGTGATTTGAAACGACCGCTTTTCCGAAGTAAATACCGTCTCCGATCTTAAAACGCGGTAAATACCCTTCGCTTAACTCGCTGTTTTTCACCCTGACATAAAATGGAGAAACAGATCGAGCTGGAATTATCACGGTCTCTGGGCTCGTGAATTTGATGCGGTTGTCTCGCCAATACAAACAATGTTCCCTATAATCTATCGTCGCCTTGTATCTCTCGAAGAATTCGTTTCCCAATATTCCAGCTTGTTTGATCGGAAAAGACTCTCTCACCACATGGAATTTAACTGAACATCCTAAGATATCCACCGTGAGTGACCCTAAGGTATCAACTGGATTCGTCGTAATGCCATGCAGCTCAAGGATATCTGTCGGATCGATTATCGCTGTTGGTTTAACCGAATTCTGTTTTATGAGATTAGGCTCGGATCCCGTGTCGACCAACAAATGTATTGGTGAACACAGGCTCAAGGACTCTATCTCGATTGTAGGGGGTCGACAACGCTGCTGTAAGTTCACGTGAGCTACTCGGACTCTTCTCCCGACAGGTCCTGGTTTACAACCAGTGTCTTGCGCGGGGCTGTTTTGCCTTGAGTCTCCGAGTTCGCCCCGTTGTTCGGGAGACTGTTGGAGTTTCCCTGCATCTTTCGTTTATTATTATATTCACGTTTTCTACATTCTTCGATTATGTGTCCCTCGCGTTTACAATACCGACAAATTTTTTTCTGCGCATCGATATTTTGAGTTTGCTTCTCCGGTGGTTTATTTGCGGTTGGAGCGGGTGGATTACGTTTATCCTTACTACCTTCAGAATTTTGGTTCCGAAACCAACAAACGTCCGCCCCGTGACCCTTGCGTCTACATATTTGACAGATTACCGCGCTCTGTGATACCGTAGTTACCGATTCCCGGCGCGGTCCCGGCTTATCATCGCGCTGTCCCTTGCGGAGCTCGTTTATGGCCCTCTGTTTGCGATCTATCTTAATCGCATCCGTCCCGGCTTCGTTCAGTGTCGCATACTCTGTTTTCATTTTTATTTGAATTTCAGGCCTAAGGCCGTCGAGAAAACTTTCAATGCATTCTTGCTCAGTTGAATCTCTATCGGCGTCGTCCACTTCTCCGGCGTTATTACTTTTGTATGCCTCAAGAATGTGGTTACCAATTTCACGAACCCGATTTATATATTTTATTACGTCTTCGTTGTCTTTTTGCACTACCGTACCGAGTTCCCGACGTACTTGATTTACCGTTCTCGCGGGGGAGTATAAATCTTTTAAATGCTTTGTGAGAGATTTGAGGTTTTCAAATTTCATTCCCTGAATCGATTTTTTTGCTTCGCCTACAATTTTTGTTCGGATGAGTCTGACTAGATTTCGCTCTACGTTTGCGGGAAGCATAACTAAGGCTTCTTCGCAGCTATCAATAAATTGATAGACTGGAATATTCGTCCCATCGAACTTTGAGACGACTTCAACTGCATCTTTAAGAGAAACTATTTGTGAATTCCCGATAGGCATTGTGTCGCCACGAAGAATTGTTTCGTTTGAACCTACCGAATCGTTATCCGCGTCTTGGTTAGGGTCAGGTAATTGAGAATTGTGAGGAGTAGGATTTCCAGAGTTTAAAGGATCCCCTTGGTTTGCGTGTGTCTGATTGTTCGTAAATTTTTTTGGAGAGTGCCCCAATGGCATGATTTGATCAAACTACCGTAGTATCCCACCGCTGTCACCAAAAATGTATGTTACGTCCGGGTAACATAAATGAATTGCCCTATTTTTGACCTTAGCAACGGCTAATTAGTCTGGGAAACGGGCTTACGGAGTTTGATTGAACAATCGAGAAATTAATTTTATGAATTCTGGATGTTGAAATTAACTGGTTTATTTATCTAGATTTTTACTACATTGCTCAAGTCTTTTCTCATAAATAATCCGTCGAGGATCGTTTTCAGGAATCCTCGATGGATGTAAGAATTTGACTACAAATTCAATTTTCTTCAAACGATATTGAGGGTGGTCAATATTGTGACCGAAAAGGTTTTGAATGAATTCCTCGGTGAAGTAGCCGTGTTTATGGTTCCTGGAGTAGCCGCTATACTCGGCGGTTATTTTCCGTAGAAAATTCTTGCGTCCACCTGACCGACGTTTACCCACTAAAAGAATGATTATAACTATTAGCAAAAATGAATTTAAACGTTCAGACTACGCGAACCCCAGGGTTAAAGGAATAGCAAGCTCGCGGTGGTCCGCGCAGCAAACTATGTATTCAGGAGGAAATAAGAGTTCGCGGTGTTCCGCGCAACTCTTGAGGTTTGAATTTGGGAAAAGAATATCCGGTGAGCTCGCGGTGGTCCGCGCAGCCCGATGGATTTGTCGAAGGATGAGTAAGTTCGCGGTGGTCCGCGCAACTCACTGAGTTTGAAGGATCTGGTGAAGAGTTCGCGGTGGTCCGCGCAACTCTGAGTTCGAAGGATATGATGAGGAGCTCGCGGTGGTCCGCGCAGCTCAAAGAAGATTTCGTAGATTTTGTTGAACTTACTTTTACTTGAATTCTTGAGAAGAGTGTTTCTGATAGAGCTGTACAATTCCTAGCTCGATCCAGAGAGGTTGAAGATTTTACAAGAACTGATTTTAAGCATAAATTTCGTCCTTATATACTGGTGTGTACTCTATCTTCTTCTATGCGTAGGTGCGGGAGAGGGCAAATTTTCCCTTAGCTCATTGGTCCTGAAATTTCCCGTCTCCCACTTCCTATCTTTCCAGAAGGACTGGAAGGACCGCGCTTATCTCTTACGTATTTTTCGGGCCCGAGCACCCCCCTTCCCTTATTGATATCTTAAGGCCCCATGGTGGTGCCATGCGTTTGTGTGAAGGCAGTTGCTCGTGCCTGGATGCTATGTGGAGGCGTTACGGGGATGTAACAGCAGAACGTATCCGTCTCCGGTGACATGATAAGTCAGTACGACAGCTTCCATCATTCATCTCCACTGATCAGTCTGCTCACAAGTCAGTGCCCTGAGTCTTCCTCCTCCTCGATTTCCTCTGATGCCATATACTGAGACTTTGCCTGTCGTCCCCCGGGCTTTTGCCGGCCCTGAACGACGCGACCGGGCACCCGAAGGACCCCTTTTGATACACCGATGGTAGATCGTTCTCGAACGTTCGAGAATGTTCGAGAGCGTCGCCCCACGCGAGCGCTCGCGGCGCGCGCCGCAAGTACACCGCGGTGGGAGAGCCCGCTAGTGGGGACTCGCGCTCGATAGGGAGAGCGAGCGTGCCGTGCGCAACACCGGCAACGGGTATATAAGGCGGTGCACAGCACCTGGAAAGCAATTATTATTTCTCGACGGTGACGGAGAGAAGGTAATTCAGAACCCCCTATCCTACCGGTCCTGTCAGCTTTTGGTGACATTAGCATAGACAGTGTACCATCCGAGAGACTAGGAGTAACCGGTGGGGACGTCGGCCATCCTAGTTTTCTCAGCCCCGTAGCTAGAACGGATAGTCAGGTATCCCGACGGAACTGACCCGGAAGCGAGTACCGGTGGGGTGGTGGTCACACCACGAACCACGCAGCTCTCGTGGAAGCGAAAGTTTCGGCTGAGGTCCCGGCCGGAGATTCGCACTTACGGTGCGAATTTAAGGTTTGGAAGATTAGAAGTACGACCACGAGTTAATTCCATTGAATTAACAAACACGCAAATGTGTCAAATAAAGATTTAAATACAAAGCGAAGTAAGGTAAAGTTAAATAGGAATTTAATTTGCTGAACTTTTTACTAGAAATCTCAAAGTTAGGAGATACGCTTTGTCCCTCCCTCGTTTATAAACGACGCCAAGAAGAAAAATTTCATCACTTTGTTGTACCCCGGATAGGGTAGTAGCACCCTAGTTATAATACAACATAAATTAAGTAATATATTAATAAGTCATTAATATATTACTAATTTAATTAATATAATAATGTAGTGTTACGTCCCGCCGTAACTTTAATTTCGACAAATATTTCTTTCCTCCCACTTCACGGGGATTTTATAATAAAAATAAGAGTGATATTTTGCTATACGCACTGGCCTATATCCCAGGGAAAAATAATTATCTTGGAATAATCAACCAATATAATTAACGTAAAAACCCAACTAATTGGGGTACCTCGTTAGAAACAGTTATGGATCAAATCTATGACAAGGGGAACTGCGGACAGAGGCGATAAACTGCTTTCGACACGCACCCCATCGGCGGTAAAACAGTGGTCATTCCATTACAGAAACTGAATGATAGATCAAGTTATCGACTATCACCTCTAGATCTTGCGATCCGGACAGTTACCACGGCGCAAGGTAATCCTGCGTTTAAGGTAAATGCCGCTAGATGGTCCGCTATAAAAATGGGGCAGATAGATTACCCCGCGAGCAAGAGGTATCCCTAGCATACCAACAATTCGGGCCTAAGCCGTACGGGCGTGGCCCTACGCAACTCCCCGACGATATGAATCATGCAATTAAGCAAAAGATCATTCTTTCCTTTAAGGGTAACTAATTTCAATTACGGGTTATATTTCAAATTCACCTCAATCCGTCGATTTGAATAATTATCTGTTGAACATCCTAATTAATTCCGCAAATGTGCAAATTATAGACAAGGTTCTCGGATCGAGCCGTATCCTCACTACGACACTAGGAAATATTGAAGGAGAGGTAGCTCGAAGAATCACTAAATATCTTAAATAATAGCATGCTAAATAACTTGTCATTTTACACGTGAATATAACCCTCCGAGGCACCTCTCATAAACGATTATAAAGCGAAGCGAAGATTTGACCAGAATTACGTCATCCCGTAGAACGTAGCTGTATCAGATATGCCACGGAATGATTACGGCGGCATAAACCCGTCAAAGAACTGCGTTACACCTTACCAACTGGGTAAAAATTATCAATATCTCCAAATACTAGAGGATATTGTACATCTCAGGAAATAATAATATTGCCAAAATTTATAATACTCAGGGCATAATTAATTAAGTAAAAATAAGAATATGAGCAGATAGAGTACCCGAAGCGCAGGCACAACCGATTCCGACCGCATTAGCATAGCCTCAAGGGCAATAGGGGAAGCTTCCGATTCTCGGAAACCCCCACTGAAGATCCACAGAAAATATCCATGCTGGATCATATCGAGAATATACCTTTAGGATGACGCTGTCTCCATGCAAGTACAACGACCGAACGAATGTTCTAGAAAAACGGATACAGTGAAGTATCATATAATATCTACCTGGGAGTTGTGAGAGGGAGACAGCCTGATCCCAAGAGGAACAAAGTGCAATTCGGTTGAGGAAAGATTCGAGAGGACTTTATAACCCCCTTTAACTTGGCAACATATTTTACAACATTGTGTTTAATATTTATAATTTGGAAACTTCGAACTTATAATCAATTTTGCGATAGATTTCACTCCCGAATCTTTCCGACAGATCTTAAAGTAAACTAGTAATAAAAATAATAAGCAGACCAAAAACTTTAATGAGTAAAGTTAAAATTAAGATAATTGTACGAAGGAATCCGCCAGGGATTCCTGTTTGAGTGGTTAGGCTAGTCAAAAAGGTTATTTTAAATATGCAATGAAATACATAACAGCGACTAGTAAAAATTAAGTTAACGATCGACCAAAGATATCAATATTTATCAAAGGACCAAAGAACATATAAGAAAATGTTTTCTTAAATCGGAAGGAACAAAATAGCAATACGCTACTGAATTAGGGGAAATGGACAAACGTACAGAAGGTGAGGAAAGGGTTGACTTTCAGCCCCCCGCCACGCATATCCGGTATATAAGGAGCCGCGAAGACAGGCCCCGGGCGGTGTTCTTCTTTCGGTCGTCTCTTTGGTACCCGCGTTACTCGCTGATCATTTGTCTTCTTTTAAAATCATTTAGTCACCTCCTTCTCAGTTCTTTCCAAGTTTTAGTCTTTCTCGAACCTATCGCGTTTCAGTCTGCCCTTTTGCAATTCATTTGAACCAATAATAAAGAGGAGTGACGCATAGAGAGCACGGATGGGAAGTAATAGAGTAGAGCGGGAGAAACCAAGGATCTCGGGCGCGACAAGACCCGCGAGACGAACACCTGGGCGCGTAGACGAAGACATAGACACGGTAGCGACATTAAAAGAAATAGAAGGGGTGCAGAAGATACCTCTGTAAGGGAAGAGGATAGATAGTGATAGCCCCAGAATATCGTCGCGACCCGCTCTTTACTCAACTGTGTTTTCCCCCTTTTGGGGTCATCTAGTTAACACCTTTTGTCTCTTTCTTTCGGTCGATCCATATATATTGTCATAAGCTATCTCCTGGATATCTTTTAGACAACGGAGTCTCGATCACTCCTGTCCTGCATCATTATTTCACCGTCGTTTGGAGAGCGCACATCTCCTCATCTGTCTCCAAGTTTTACTCTGAGTAGACGTCAAAGTCAAAGTTTAATCATCTTTGTACGGGAATCCATTGTATCAGTTCACCGTTGTACCGTCTAATTTTTATATTTTTGAGATTCTTGTAATAAACTTGCGCTAATAATTTGAGTTTTGAATAAACGTGAATAATAAGATTTCCGAAACGCGTAACTATCTGTGAACAGCGACCTTCCCTCGACGAAACATCTCCGACAACATCAGAGTAAGTACCATTTTATCACCACTATTCTATTAAAAATAATTGTGTGTTCCCCAAATTCTCCTAGATTTTCTCTATACATTGAACAAAATTGGCCATCATTGTAACCCTTAATTTAAAATTAAAATCATTTTGCCAAGGAAATTTCACACTTAAAAACCCCACGGTTCTGTGTTGATAACTAATTCATTCCGGATAAAATAATCGTGTAAATCATTCCCTTAAATTACGAAAAATTAATTCATTTAAATACCTCTCAGACATTTCGACGAATAACATTCCTAGCCCTATCCTTAGTAATTTTCCGAAAGGTTAGACTAGAAAATGGGCAGTTGCGTTTGATAATTGATGCCAGGAGTGGTAAAGGAGGGAGCAATTTCTCTTGACCAGCGCGTATCAATAGTACTCAACGTAACACTACGTTAAATCTGTGAGAAATCCGAAATCCCGCAGTTTTGACGTAACAGTAGTAATATTAAATATTAACATTAAACATTATTATACGCTCTCGGGCAACAACATAATATTATACTATATTCGTATAATAGTATAATATTATAAACTAGTCGTAATAATATACCGTCGTATATCATAGTATTGTAGTATACATTCCAGTTCGGACAGCGGTGTCCGAAAAGTGGAGCAACTCCGGTTGCACAATATCGAGGTATGCAGCAGCACGCGACGAGCGCGCGTCGCTGCAACGAAATCCACCAAAAACCTGAGTCAGCCGTTAAGCAATCACGGGCGACTCGGTAATTAGAGCATCGACTCGAGAATCACCGAGTCACTTATGTCGAAATAAAAACATGCTCCAAATCCCGTTCTCGAAGAAGCGTGGATTTGGAAAGATAATTGTTTACAGAAATAAAGCGAACCATAAACAGCTAAACAATATTAAGCTGACGTGCCTGCTCTCTTATTCGTATATAAGGGATCGAGAGCAGACACTCATCAGTCTCTTCGGAACTCCTGATTCTTACGGTTGACTACGGATAACCATACGGGCGAAGCTCAAACGCGATAAGTAGGTCGTGCGGATATTGGACCCTTATCGCGAAGGATTAACGCACGATAGACGGTAATCCAGTTGGTGTATCAAGCGTACAAAGTGTACTACAATTGGTAATTCTAAAGGACAAATGTAAGCATAAACAGAGCGTAAATAGCTAAACTAAAGCGTCAGTGGATAACACATAAATAGATTAACATCCATACGGTGTACTAATCAAGCGTAAATAGATGCAATAATAAAGCGTCAAGCGAGGTTTTACCAAGGGGTATATTAACGCCAAGTTGAGCGTTAATTAGACCCTGTTCGGGCATCCAGAGAACCTTAATCGGCGGTTCCTGGTAGGCATTGTTATCTACAGAATAACAATGCAACCCTTGTAAAACTCTGGTCATATATATGTTTGTTAAACGTAAAAATAAATTGTTAAATAAATATTGTGAATTGAATAAATCTATATTTGTACTTCACTTGGGTTCCAACCCTTTACTGAGCACATCCCCAACCTTCCGAGCTAACGGCTCGCGCACAGACCCCAGATTAGCTACCTGAGTTTCTGCGGCATAACATTGGTGGCAGCGGTGGGATGCTCAGAGTGAAATAAACAATTAAAACACGAATTACCAATCGTCAAAATCTCCGCAGGGAGCGGTAAAACTGTAGCTCCACGAGAGAGCGAAATAAAAAAAAGAAAGTTCCGCGAACCAGGGTCGACTAAGTGTTCGGGCGGACCACGGGTGCGGTCATCGGATCGCCGTGGATTCCCCGTTATCCAAGCGCGATAACGGAAAGGTAGTCAACCGAAGTCTTCAGGGATCGCTGCAGGATCCCGAAGAGCGTCACCAAATAATGGGACGTAAAAAACAGAATCAGTAAGGGAGCCTGGTACCGGAAGGGTAATACGTCAGGGACTGGAAGGCATCCCGTAATGTGCAGGGTGTAAACAGTGACCCCACATTACTTAATGAAAGTTTGATACGAGTGCGTAAAACACGTGTAGCACTGTTAGAGCAAGTAGGACGCTACTGCTAAATAACAGGGATATGTACATATACCGTCAAAATAAAAAACAGCATACACCAGAGTTGCCGTCCACAGCGGGACAACGTGGGACAACAGCTGAGACAAGGGGCGAAGCGCTGCAGGTCGCAGCCAGCCTCACGCAAGACGTGTCCAGACCGACTGAACGGACACGGGGTAGTGGACACAGAGCCACCCCATAGGAGCAACTTAGACCACGGGGATTGTGCGAGACCGCCGTACGAAGAAAAGTGCGCGGCAAGGATCCGCCGTCAGGGTACGGGGTTGTAAGCTGAAAGGCCGAGTGATGCAGAAAATGCATTGCGACATAATTGACATGCCTCAGGGCTCAAGGTCGGGGTTGAAGACGTGCTCTGGGAAACATGAGTCGTCTGCCTCCCTACAGCGCCAACTTGTTACGTTGCAGCAGGGTGCGGGAAGGAGCGTGAAAGCATACGCTGACTGGGCCGAAAAAATCACCGTGCGGGTGATAGGGCATCCGTGTGACGGAATCGACGCACGGGGCGTCGGCTGCATAGCGGAAGCCACCTGGAAGTGTGCGTGGATAAATTTTGAGGACGGACTGAGGGCGGGAAAATGCCGGTCGTCCGAGCGCCGGCGTCCCCCAGCATCGAAATCAAGGGACTTCGGTCCCACGAGTAAAGTGTGCAATTATTGCAAGAAATCTGGGCATATCTGGAAAGACTGTCAGCAACGTAAGCAAGTCGAGAACAAGCAGAATAAACGTGAAGCCCAGCGAGAGGCGAAAATGAGTGAAATCTCCGCGCAGCGGGAGACCATCGAAGTATCACACGGGGGTACCATCACGGGGACAGATGAGTCCACAAGGGAGGCCCACCAGGGCACTGTGGGGGAAAAAATTCGAACGGAGCTATACGCTCCGTTAACCGCGGCATGGGTACTACATGAGCTTCAGGAATCGGACAGCAAGGATCCTGGATCCACCACGACAGAAAGCACCGAACCGGTAGTCACAGAAGATGATATCACTTCACCCCGGGGAGAGTCCTCGGGCAGGGCATCGCCCGTAACTGTGAGTTTGGGCTACGAACAGCCACACCTGGAAGTCTTCGACTGGGTTAAAGAAGTCGAAGCATACTACTCGAAGCACCCTACTCCAGAGCTGCCGGCCTCCGATTTAGAAGAGCGTCGGGCGAGATTGGAGCAGAAGATAAAGTTAATTCAACTCAGGGGTTGAACCGTCGATCCCAAAAAAGCACGCCTGGGATGGTCAAATCCATGATAGCAAAGAAGCGCGAAGGGTTCACCACTACAGGACAATTCCCGGACCCGAATCAAAAACACAATAAAAAATGTTATGTGTGCCAAGGAGCGGGACACCTTGCACGAGGATGCCCGCAGGGTTCAACCCCAAATAAGAAAATCGATTCGGCGGGTATGATATGCAGTTACTGCAAACGACCGGGACATATGAGGAAAGTGTGTAGATTCCGACTTCGGAATTCAGAGCAGCGGTAAATCTCCGCTGTAACAACCAGACCACGAAGGGCAACAACCACGGCAGAACGGGGTTGAGGAAACCGATAGAGGAGAAAACTGGAGCGTCGAGAACGCAGAACTCCACGCGTGAGTATAAAGGAGGCTGAAATCGATAGAAATTTAAAGTCGACGGATAACTCGATTTATGGTAAATTGATCGGTACTATACGATCGTCACGTCATATACAAGTTTGGGAAAAAAAAATCTTTTTACTCGTGCTGGTTCATCACCCGTTTTCGCGTGTTATCTGCTCGACGGATATCGGTCGGGTGGACTTAGTAGCCTGACCGACCCGGTCGAGAGGTTTCATTTCGAAAAGGTGTGAACCGAAGACCCTCGCTTGCTGATCCTGATCAGCGAGGTGGTACCAGTCAGCCAGCTCACGGGGTGAGTCCAACGTCGGACAACGCAGGGAGGACAGCGGTCTTCAGGAGACAACACGAAATTCCATGGGGCATGGAGACACCATGGGCCAACAGAGCTGGCAAGCCTAAACTCAACGACAAGCAGCTGTTACGTCCCGCCGTAACTTTGAGCCAAGTTCGAACCTCCGCTTCACGTGGAAATTAAAATCCTTTTAATGCTTACAATAAACTCGCAATTCTCGAGGAAAACAGAACAGAATTCAACGTTGTCAAACGATTCTAAATGCCACTGTCAGAAATCATGTGTGGGCTATTTAAAACATGGAATGGATCCCCGTCTCTTTAAAAAGACGAAATAAGACGAATACGAGAAAGAGTGATCATGGGAGTCTTCGAGACCTTTACATTCAGGAAAATATAGAGAACTTTAAAGTTCCTGCTTAACCCATGGCGGTCGAATCACGTCAATTATCGACCGCCACTCAGGGATCTCGATGGGACCTGAATTTGTCTTACCATGAGCCCCGCATAGATTAGGAGGCATTCGAGTTACCACATTGCAGTGAAACCGACTACCGTTCGGACTGAAGAATCCCGAAAATTGCGAGGTGACGATAAAGCACGACTTCTGCATGAACCTCATTTTACCAGTACTACGATTTCGAGATGTATTGGGAATCAAGCCCCACCCCCCCCCCCCCTTTCAACCTTTAGAACAAAAGGGAAACAGAAGAAAAAACATTAAATCAACTTGGTTCAATCATTACTACTCGAGAAAATTTACCAAGTATAAAAACAATGATTCAAGATCAAATTTCTTTCTCTCTTGGAAAATCTTTCAATACACAAACGGAGTAGATAATTAAAGTAATTATCAAGTAAGCAAATCAGAAGGAAAATTGATCATTATATCGAATAATTTCAAACTATCGAATTAACGACGCACGCGCCTTCAGATCATGCCGTAGTTTCAAACAAAACCGTTTTGGGAATTAAAATACGAATTTCTATTTGAGTTGTCGAGCAAGATTCTTCGAATTCATGAAAACCAAATATGTACAAATAACTGAAGTTCAGTAGCGATCGCGAAGTCTGAATTCGCGTCTGGGCAGTACCTTGTGGAATATCGGGCCCACCGCGATATTGCACGGATACGGTTAAGAAGCATTCGGTTGCGATCGAGAGGAAGTCATAAAGAAGAGAGAGAGGGAGGTACGCAGTTCGTTCCCTACTACCGAAGTCCCCTAAGAGAACCAAGCCACATTCCAGTGAAGACATAATACAAATAAAATACAAAGAGAGAGAGAGAGAGAGAGAGAGAGAGAGAGAGAGAGAGAACTCTTGGTTAGCCATCAAGAGTGTCGCAACATCGCCGCTGTTGCGAGGGCGATCCGGGAAAAAAAAAAAAACAAAATAGACGACGCTTCACATTTCGAGCAATCCCCTCTCCTCGTCCACCTCTCGCGATACCATCCATGAATGAACTCACGTCTCCGATCCCGATTCGCCAATACTGGGCCTCCCCATGAACCAACTGCCGGCCCAAGATACCCCCACACTTCGAAATTGCATACCCGTTTTAATAAAAATTGTGGATGCGGCAAGCTATAAGAGGCGGTGATCATAGGCGAGAGCGGGCAGACAGAGAGACTGCCGGAGAGATGGCAGACAGGAAGACTGCAGGAGAGATTCAGATAGATAGATCGAGGAACAGAAGTAGAGTCAGAAGTAGAATCGGTCGCACGAATTAAGAAGCAAAGAATAATTTTAAGACATCGGAATTTATCTCGATCTGTACCTAACATTTTTGTCAAAACCGACATTCTTTAAATTCGGAATTTGTAAGTCAGTTTTCATCCACGAAATTATTTTGTTTAATAAATCGTTTATCTGGACCAACATTTACTTCCACCAAATTTCATCCACCTGTTCTCCGCCAACACCGTTTTCAACGTAAGTACAGTTCCATTATTCGTAGAATTCAATATAAGATAGGATGTTTAATATTTCCGTTATGATTAGGGCGATTCTGCTCCCCGAATTTTTATAAGACATTTTCCCAGCAAAACAATTTCCTGTTGTACCCTTCCTGTAGAACTACCCACACCTGTAGAATTTACAGAATTTGTAGGAATTGTCACCTTTCCGTTGCCGACCGTAGAAATGAAGCCGTATAATTTTTTTTTCCCAAATCCATACTTCCCAGTAGCTGAACGAATAGAAATATCCTATTACCCCGCAATCTCCTCGTTTCCTGAAAGCAAGCATTCCCTGCCCCATCCTTAGTAACTTTCCGTGAGGATTAGACTAGAAAAGGGGCTATCGCGAACGCGATTGACATCTGGTGTAGTATAGGTCGATCTCTCTTCGACTTGACTAGAGTATGTTAAATCAGAAGCTTTCCGATCCGTCTGTAACTCCAAACAGGACAGGGGCCATTGATGTCGGTGCACGTTTGGCGCTATGTGCTCGATCCGAGGCTTAACGTAACCAGTGTTACCGACGTACAAATTGGTTCGGGGATGCTCTAGTCCCACCGATTGTCGTAACACTGGTGCCGAGCCCTTGGACTTCGTGCATCTCTGGCGACCGATTCGTGCATGGGACATTCTCGCTGTTTGGACGTAACACAGCGTTAGGGCAAACGCTATCGTAAGGCGACTTTTGTTTCAGCACCAAATACCGTACGGGAGAAAGTCCGTAAGCGAACAAATAATAATTCAGGCGAACATACCGCGTTCGAGGAGAAATAGTAAAAAAAAAAGGGTAAATAAATAAAATAACCCCGCCCGATCAAGAGGCTCGGTGACAGGATCAAAAGTTGCAAACGTCTGGCAGAATAATGTCATACAATTCAATGATGTTGACATAACGTAAATTATATCAATCCGGGATTGAGAAATAAAATCGTTTGCTTATTAATACCAAATTTTGGTGATAAAAACCGTAGCGTCTGCACGTATACGGAATATTGTCGAGCTACCGGACCAGCTGTTGAATCCCATGGGGGGAAAACCCTGGCCGCAATT
This sequence comes from Stenichneumon culpator, assembly GCA_964017025.1. Classification (NCBI taxonomy): domain Eukaryota; kingdom Metazoa; phylum Arthropoda; class Insecta; order Hymenoptera; family Ichneumonidae; genus Stenichneumon; species Stenichneumon culpator. Next base: position 4,802,956 of record OZ024777.1, read on the forward strand.
ATCCGGACGCGGCTGGCCAAAAAGCTTCCGAGCGAACGGCAGGGAAACGATTCAGAATTTTGAAGAGATATTTAAAATCCCAAAAGGGGCCTAATTAGAACGAAAGGGAAAAAATTGTTTGGCAAATATATACAGCAAAATACGAGTCTTTCCGCGAGGAAAAAAATATAGCATTACGTATTCCGTATACCGAGCCTCAGAACGCATATGGGGAATAGTTATCTACCTCGAACACAAAAACCGGCGCAAGGGAACGGCCCTTATCAAGGAGATGACGGAATTGAGTAGCAGTTATTGCACGTCCCTTGGCGCTAAGCGAAGCGGTCAACGTAGGAACGGTGACGCGCACAAATTAGAACGAAAATTTATCGGGAAGAGTTGACCCGAAAAATACTTCTGACGTAAAGGTTGAGGAAATCGGTCACGATCAGAATATCGCCCAATATCGCATGCAAGTGCGGGGAAAAATTATTTGTCATAGGAAAGGATATCACAACCGTGACCTTCCTCGATTCATGTCACGAATAAAAATTTGCGACAATATTAGCGGGTTGGGTGCGACCAGGCTTAAGCATCTAAACGGACAATCATCGGCTCTGTTGGAAAAGCCGAAACAGTCCGAGCCGGAAAACGAAAATAAAATAGGAAATAAGCAGCCTGGGCGCGATGTCACACGGCTGGGCAATACACAGCATGGGCTGGGCAACAAAAGCCCGGAATTTTACCTCCGAGAATCATTGACAGACCCATGAGGGATAACCTCGAGTGAAGTGACGTCAAAAAAGAAAATGTTTATAACGGCCAAAATTAGGGAGAAACGGTAATTACCGTTGGCATCCACTCCACGTCACTTCAAGCATGTACCTCTAAACTATTGATGTCGGAGAAGTTCTGAAAGCTCGAAGGATAGAAGGGAGCATGCGTTGCAGCTTAAAGGGCGGAATAGAGAATGCCCAACTCACGGGTATACGTGTCGGGATGTTGAAAATTATTAATTGCCTCAAGCGTTCCTCACCAAAATTTCCTAGAGCAAGGTAGATGAAATTGGGAATCGGTAGCATTTTTAACCTTTCTTGTGATTGCACGTTGACGGAACAATGCAGTCCAATTTATAGAAGAAAACGAAAAAGAACGCATCGTTTAAGTATAATCTCGATGTCAGAAAATTGCTACCGGCGAGACAATCTGTACACACATACATACCTATTTATAACGGCACAAACATCCCGCAAAAGATAGAGTCAAAGAAAAGGTAAAAGTTGTTTGTGATTATCCGTCGTAACCATCCCTAGGTCGACATATTCTTCCCAAAAGAATACTATCTAAAAAGTATACAAAATTTACGATGTATCCCCATTACTGATCGAATCATTGGATCGAATAATCGTGTCGCGGGACACCCGGGAAAAGCACATACCGTAAAACCGTGAAGCCGTAAAACCATAAAGTTACAGACATTGCTGGGTGTTCGATAGGGGGAGAAAGGGGGTAGTCGAGATGGAACATCGTGCGAACCAATCAGTGTTTGGACACGTGATTGCCAAAAGGAAAAAAAAAACGGCGAAAAAAACTCCTCGAAAATCGTCGGTGAAAATAGGGCTGCGATCACAGGGGAAAAAGAGAAGAAAGACCTCCCCGAGAATCGTCAGTGAAATAAAAAGGTCTGAGGTCTCAGGAAGAAAAGGACGAAAGAGAAAATTCCGAGACTAACCCGAAGAGATTCGGGGGCAATAGTTCGTACAAAGAGTGGCAAGGGGAAAAATTCCCGCCCAAGTCGGTCTGCATACAGCAGGTCAAGAAGTAGTCCGACGCAAGAGAAGGGTGCCGGTAACAGCGAGACCGGCGGCGACGAGTCGCGCTCACCCGAGCGCCAAGGAGCTGCAACCGGCGCGGCAGGAGCCGTGAGTCCGGTGTGACAGTAGTACAGCCCGGCGGATGGTCGGACCGATTGGCAGGAGTACAAGCGCCGACCGGTCAGGCCGCGGACATCTGAGTGTAAACCAAACACGCTCCGCGGCGGATCTAAATAATATCCAAGCACCATTCCGACATACTTTAAGTAAGCACGGATCCATTTATAATTCGGCAGCGATGGCGCAGATTTATCCCAGCAATCAATCGGCAATTCCGATAGAAGGCCGGGAAACGGGTGCTTAAATCTATGGAAGAGGAAAAAGCCAAACTTGAGTTGTGAACAATCTATAAATTCAGTGGGCTGGTCCATAGGGTTTCGTAAACCAGAAATTCCAGAAACTTGAAAGAATCTCTGGGAAAAGGTGTAGCCACATGGGAACAGAGGAATTCCAGTTGTCCAGAGCAAGAATAATAGTGCGAAATCTGAGCAAGTTAAAGGAATTTCATTTTAAGGATATTCTCAACTAAATGGCTGAGCATAACCTATTGCTAAAACCAACCCTGAGTCAACACAGAGAAACGGCCCGCGAGGGGAAAAAACATAATGAGAAATCCATTACCCGGTCATACTAAATGGCGCAATAAATCGGATTCGGGACAACTGGAACACGAACGTTCCAAAAGGTCTAAAAACCGGCCCAAACGGCTACTACGCTGGGAGCAACATAAGATAATCTAGGAGGGTGTAGGACAGCCTACAGGGACTATTTAGGAAATGGGAGAAAAAAACCCCGTGCTAACGCAAAACAGTGAACTGAATTTATCGTAGATACAAAGTTAACATTCGGTGCAGGTCAGCATCCGAAATTACAGGTTAGCTAGGGCCAATAACGAACATATTTCGTGACGCACGGATTCTACGTCATTCGTAACTGCCCTCTCCTACCCCGCTCGATAGACGGGGAAAATTCAGAAAATGGGCTCTGGGAAAATTGGAAAATTGGGGAAAGAGGTGCCCTAAAAGGGGAAAAAAGAAGGAATTTGGGGAAAAGGGGAAAAATTCCTGAAAACCCTGAAGCAGGCAAACCTGCGCCGAGTGCAAAAAGGGACAGCCAGGGCAACGGCTGTACCTATCCCGCAGTGACGAGCTAGAGTGCGTCGGCCGCCAAGAAAAGCCGACGTAGCGGAAAAAAAGGGAGAGCAAATAAAGAAATACACATATGCGTATACCTACGCGACTCGAGGCCAGTGACCCGAGGTGTATGACGGAAGCAGCGCAAGGACGGTGCGAGTCGCGTGCCCGTCGGTAGCCTGACGCTGACACCAGCCGGAGAGAAGACGCAATCACAAGTGGCGACCAGGTGCCCGATCTACGACGTCAGCACCGGGTCAGCAATTCTTCGGAACAGCAGGCAACCCGAATAAAGCCCGACGATGATATCCGGCGCGTCTCGGAAAGGTTTCAAGAGCTAACCCGAAGGAGGGGAAGAAACGGGGAAAACCCAGGAAGTCACGGCAATCTAACATTTTATTCGTTAGAAAAAAGTATTATTGGTTAAAAAAAAACAATTTTGTTTTTTTGTTTGTTTTATTTGTTAAAAAAAAAACAACCCCAAGGGGGTAAACAGAGGCGTCTAAAACAATTCGGCGAGCCGCCAGTCCATCTGGCCCGTCGCGGCGCGTCTTCGACGGGACGCCGGACTCTCTTCGTCCACATCGTCGGAGTCGGATTCTCCCGCGGGACGGATGTTCGGCCTAGGGCCCTCGCAGGGCCAAGGGACGGGACGGCAGAGCACGAACACCTCTCCGAACCGCCGGAGGCGAGCACGGGCGGCCCGGAAGTTTATCACTGCCGGAGTCAGGATACGGATGCGGGGGAGCGGCGCTGACGGCGCCGGACGAACCCTGTCCGGAAGGTAACCCCGCCCGGGAGGTCCCACGATCTCCACGTCGGGACTGGAGGCCCTAGCGGACACCGGATCGACAATCCCGACGATCTCGACGTCCGGACTATCACGGCCGGACTCCCGCGGGCCCTCCACGGGGCGGTAGGGCAGGTTAAGCCCGCCGTCAGGCAGGGTAACACGTACCCTCTGGAAACCACAGAAAGGCGAAAATCAGTAATAATTTGGGAAAAGTAGGAGCGGAAAAGACAACGCAAAAGGCCCGAGTTCTCGAGGGAAAAACTGGATTCGCGGTGCCCCATTTTCCAAGAAAAAAAAAATCGAAATGCGAAGAGTAAGGAAAAATTTCGTACCTTAGCGGGCGGACTACGGCTGCGTCGGTCGTTCATCGTCGTAGAACGTCAATCGGCGGTCGGTGGAAGTACAATTAAAAATACGAAGGAAACAGCGGCTAATATAGCCCAAAAATGCACACGCGCTAGCGTACCGGGCATCGACCCCGACCGTCAGCGAAAACCAACCGCAGCGGCCTTCCGCCTCCGGGTTCCGCAACAGCCCGGGAGGCCTCCGTTTACCCGTTGGAACAACTTTGTTTTTGTATCGCATTTCTGAATATTTTCAACAAACGATTTATTTTATATTTCAACCGATCGCCTACAAATAATTTCTCGCTCGTCCCGAACCCTAACGTCCACAAGTCCCCTTGCACATAAGCTAGGCCTAAAAGTGGAACGTTACAATACATGTAAATCTCTTACGGACGGTGATGAAACGTTTTGCAACATTTCCATATACTTGCTCCTGTCGTTGTCCTATAAATTCAATATAAATCGTGCTATAAATCAATATAAACTGTTCCGATAAGACTTGATCTTTTGGAAAAGGAATTTCAAAACATTTTTCATATTTTGTTATCAAATAATATCAGAATGCTAGAGCGGATAGGGTGACGAGTTGAAACATCATGCAGGTTCAACTGTAGCAATTGCTATCATCGAAGTTTGCATGAATCTCACGGCTGATCCAACAAAAAGGACATGGGAGTACATTTACTTACATTTGTAAGCCAAAAGACAGGTTTGTGAAAGTTGTGTACGCAGCAAGAAGGATGAGAGCGAGGAGGGCACTCACAGCAGTGCCCGGAACATGATCAATTTGCTGTAGAGCAAGAAACCCACCTCCGAATCTAATGTCGAAAGCGACATGGTAGAATCCACTCGTCAGCGTAACCACCACTCGCAGATATCGCCCATCCTTACGAACAATGCTCACCAGGCCCTTGCGGCAAAAGCGTTGAAAAAATACCTAAAAGAAATAAAAAACATTTAATACATTTAATCTTAAAAGAGGTTAGTTTTTTGGCTTCACACCTCGGATATATAGAGGATCTTGATTACGGAGATGATTCCCAAAAGCTTAAGAGCAAGATACCGCAAAGCTCGACGTCCAATACCAGCCAAACTTCCCGAGTAGATGTGACGCAAACCCTCGAAGAGTGCGTGGCGAGAAAGCCTGTATGCTTCATTGGCACGACTACTTGATAATGACAATGTGGGCGCACGGCGTTCATAACCATAAAAATGTTTTCCTGCATGCCACTTAAAAACGCGTATTTATTGTACATATACATTACAAAGTTGTATTACGCGCGGAGGTGGGGTTACTTTAGACGAATTTATTGGATTTATTTTAGACGAAACGAAAATTTTGCACGTTGATTTCTCACGATTAATTTATTTTACAGGAAAAAAATGCGTTACTCACACTGCTCCCCAGCAGTGCGAGGTTATTTTAGACGAGTTTATTTAATTTATTTTAGACAAAAAAAGTTTCTAAGTTTATTTGGTACTATAAATTTATTTAAAGAAAGATTATTATATAGTGTGCCTCGTATGGTCACGCTGGCACGTAGTCACGTTTTAACCCACCCTGCTGAATCTCTCGGACATAGTATCATTCGCATGAAACGAATAAGTCCAACTTTTCAACAGTTGCGGCGCACCAATCACATAGTGGCACATCTAAGGTCCTCCGCACGAAGAATCTATTGTGAAAATGGGACTTGACTAAAGCATAAAGCGAGGAGCAATAACAAAAAAAGCAGTCAGGTTTTTCTCAAGAATAGCATTATATTACCATTTGAAATGATATTTTTAAGTGATAAATTGATAGTGAGAACTAAATGTACAAATTGTTTTTCTATAAATCAATTCATAGTGAAAAATCACCATAAACTTATCGTTTCGTCTAAAATAAATCAAATAAATTCGTCTGAAATAACCTCACTTTCTCCCGTAACACGATCTCGTAATGACATTTACAATAAATACGCATTTTTAAAGAGGTATATAATAATAATAATAATAATAATATTTATTATAGGTGCTCAAGTGTATACATTGATTTGTTTTTTTCTTTTTCAAATATAATATATATAAACATATAGTTAATTTAATTTCAAATAGTTCGGACATACAATCCCCTTGGATTTATGAACTGTTTCAAATCAAATTAACTATATGTGGTAACATGTTGTTATATATGCTGTAACAGGAGCAAGCTTCCTTACAATATTTTCTCCGAATTCGTGCACCTCCTGTAGAGGAATGGGCGCTCAAACGGAGGGATTCGTGTGCTCGAGTGTCCAGGAATTATGGGTTGGCGTATCAGAGACGGTTTTTATGTGGAGATAATGATTTTATTCGTAACCGGACAAGTTTTCAAGTATTTACAGTTTTTTCCCTTTCTTAAATTACTTCTTGTTATTTATTCTTTGTGCAATAATAATTTACTTGTTCACCAAAAATGCTTATTCTCATATTCTTATCTTGTTTCCCCTTTCCTCGGCGTTTTTATTGCTTGAGGTGGCGCGTATTCTCGATCTGCGTTATTATCGCGCGTTGACCGTTTTCCGGTTATATAACCGCCGCCACATGCGAACGCCCTATGATTTCGGGTTGGCGGCTCGATAGCTCGTGTTCCCAAGATGGCCGCCGCTCGCGGCTGGCCGCGCTGTGACGTCACGGGGCCGCGTCGGCAGTGACAGCTCGCTCACCTCGCGACTTGCAATTGGTGTTTATTTATTCACTAACCGATTTTACCTGGATTTGGCGACATCGGTAAATGCAGGAGACGTGAATGAAGCCCTGTGGGTGGTTTTTTCGGGTCCTCGGCGTTGTAAATTTTGCTCACCCGTCACTTCGGCTTTTCTGACCGGTCACCTCGGTCACTTTACCGCTTAGCGCCAATCGTTGCACAAATGTATAACTTCGGATTTGGCACGCGATTCGACGTGTTACGAATTTTTCCGGATCAGTTTCCCAATTTTTATGAGTCCTCGACGCGACCGTCACCAGTCCAGCGTGACTACTTTTTATACGTCCCGCGTTTCACACTTTTTCTGAGTTCGAAATTTGCACGAAATCTATAAGTTCTTTTTCGGCACGAATTTCGTAAGTTCACTCGGCACAGAAGTTTTCCGCACCGAAATTTATAAACCCGAATCTGCACAGAAGTTTATAAGTCCGAATCTGCACAGAAATTTATTGTGATGATGCTTCCTGGTCTTTGACGCTTCCAGACGGGACAATCGGGGAAATATAGGGCGAGGGAAAGGGGGAAATAACACTCCAGAGTTTTGTGTAGAAACGTGAAAAAAAAAACTTTTAATGATAAATCGTTCAGGGAATAATGATAACAAAGTAACAAGCAAATACTGCCGCTTCAACGCCGTTACGGGTACGTTGAAGGGCAATTACAATCTCAATAATAACTAAAAAGAAGGGAAAGGTTCGTAATAACAATGGTAATAAACAATAGCAAATAAGGAATAACGGGGCGAAAAATTCGAAAATAAGAAAATAGAAGATTACTCAATACTCGGGGAGGGGGGGGGGGGGGGGGAATAAGAAAATAGAAAAATAGTTAACGCTGGGCAGAATACAAAAGTCAAAAAAAAGTAATTAATACGCGGGGGAAAATCCTAAGGTCGAAAAAGAAAAATAATGACTACGCAGGGCGAAATACAAAGGTCGGACAATAATTAATACTTGGGCAAAATGTAATGGTCGGAAAATTATTAAGCGCAAAAAAGAAAGAGAAAATTGAAAAATTAATCAATAACGAGACTTACGAAAATAACATAACTCCGGGTAATCACCGGGACGGCAATTCGCAGGGTCAGTCGCAGGGAAGGGGAGGGGAGGAGGGGCTGGCCGGTGGATATTCTACACAATGCTGGTCTTACTATGGCAAACTCGGAAAAATCTCCAAACTCGGGGAACAATCACGGATTTTTGGGCGCCAGCTACTGTATCGGTGTAGCACCGCCGCGCTCGATTTAGTTAATCGAGTGCGAAATAAACCAAAAAAAGAACAAAAATCTATTACGTTTTCACGTCACTCGGCTAGCGGGAACGGGGGGGGGGAAGGGGAATGAGACTTCTCCGGCCGCAGGCACTGTCCAGGGCTTCTTGACAATATTACCTCGGCCCGAAAAAAAATTACGGAAAATTCCGATAATTACAACAACAACAAAAATAGATACTATAAACGATTTTCTAGTCTCGGGGAGAACGGGGGAAATACGCGAACGGTACCGCGCTGTAAATCTCCGCGATCGCCACCACTCACGCGCACACGAGAAATATAGAGCAAAATGCCGGCGCACGTGGCGGCCGGTGATCGACGGTCGAAATTAACACAATCAAAAATCCTTAAAATTACCAGGGGGGTGACGGGCAAATTTCCAGGGGAATGTGGGAAATGGGACAGTCAATCAGGTCGAAATGGGGGAAGGGAAACTCGAAATGTACTCACTCAACCGGTCTTTATCGCTTACAATAATCCGTGCGATAACGTTCTCAATCAATCCGTTCAATAAAATCCTCTCGGCAAAATCCGTTCGATAGTCCTTGATTTGCCGAGTCGTTATAAATTCCACACTTTGGTCCAAATTCGTGTCCTTTATCTCTGCCTCGAGTCGGTACTCTCCGGGGGTGGAGTCTGGATATCACGGGGGCTTTCCGGGTCGATATAATTTCCAAAAACTTTTCTCGTATATTTCGCTTGCCTGTCACACACACTCGCTCTCTCACACGCCGTGGCTCGAAGTGAAGAAAACCATGCCGTTTCCGGCTTCTTCTCCGACCTCAGGGTCGGTCTTGCAATTTGCGATTTTGCGGCGAAAATCGATTGGTCTATCTCGGGACTAGCTGGGCGGTGGGCGTCGTAATTGGCTGCGGCCGATTGCGAATATTCGTCGCGACGGAAGGCCTGTCGCGACGCTTGGCGCGCGCATCCTCGGCATCGATTGGCTTATCGATTGCCGAATATTCTCCACGCCGGGAGGTGCTGGTTCCTCGCGGTGGGCTGGGGAACTGTCGCTTCTGACAGCTCGGATGTATTTTTCACGGTGTTTGCCCGCACGACACAACTCGTCGGTTTACACTCGGCAATTCGAGCCGAGAGTGTGTCGTCGGGCTTCGGACTGGCCAGGGCGGGTCAGTCAAGTGGAATCTTCGTTGCGGTGGCCTCCAAGGGACGGACGGCGATGTTGTGGCAGTGCACCGGAGTGTCGGGCATTTTTGGAGGTTAGTGCCGGCTGCCATACCAGATTTTAATTCCTGGTCGGTTGACGTTTTTTGTAGGGTCGTTCTGGGCCCGACAGGGTCGATCTGGTCGGTGTGGAGGTCTTCGGTGGTCGTTGAGGGTCTGCGGTGAGTCTTCGGTGGGTCGTCGATGAGTCTTCGGTGGTCTTCGGCGAGGCTGCGACGAGTCTTCGATGGGTTGCGAGGGTTGAGTTAAGGGAGTCGAGGGACTGACAGGGTGGCAGGGAATGAGGGTAAGTCGGGGGAGGGAGGTTAACAATAATAAAATCGTTGCTTAAGTGGTACGTATTAATTCTAATTTATTTCCCTAGGTGAGTGGTGGGACGTCGAGCCACGCTGGGGAAAAATTGTGACGCACCACGTCACATTATAAGTCCACCGTAGCCCAAATTTTATAAGTCCGGCGTGACGCAAATTTTTATAAGTCCGATTTCTGCACGAATTCTATAATTCCAATTCGGCACAGAATTTTATAAGTCCAGCGTAACGCAAATTTTTATAAGTCCGATTTCTGCACGAATTCTATAAGTCCAATTCGGCACAGAATTTTATAAGTCCACCGTAGCACAAAATTTATAAGTTCTTTTTGGCACTGTTTCACTTTAGTCACTTTTATTCCCTTTTACTCACTTTTACTGTTCACTTTTCACTTTTCACTATAAGTCCTTGGAGAGCTGGTGTAGACCCGGTGAGATGATTAACTGACTTCCGGTCGATTTCGTGCCTTTTTATATGCTAATTTTTGCCTCCCACTCGCGAAAATTGCATCTTTTTGGCGGACTCGCGCACGCGTATTTCGTTCTTGGTGTTTAATTTTTCTATTGGTCCTTCAAGGTTCTTCTCCCTTGTTCTCCAATTACCGGTGGGTTCTCCAGTGACGTCATTGCCCTTCTCGGCTTATCTCTAATCGGATGCCTTTCTCCGTAGCGGTGGCGTCATTTTTGTCCAATCGTTTGTTCTCCTTTTCCCTCGCTTTTTCGCTCTGGTTGGCCTTGATCGATATGGCCTCTCGTTTCCTTTCCGCGGCGCTGTGTGGCGCTTGCGGAGTGTGCTTGTGTTCTCCGGGTGTGCGTGGCTTCCCTATCGATCGGGTCATTCTGGATCCCGCCCGATGGCGCCACTTGGCCTCTTTGCGTGCCTCTGCGTAGCCGCTGTCGGGCGCTCGATCTTACCGGCCGCCTCGCCTCGGTGGCGTGCGCGGGGTTGGACGGGGGGGGGGATGTCTCAGTGCATTTAATGTATCAAGAGTCAGGCACGAAACCCTCCTCTTATGCTCGACCCGGAGGTCTCTCGCCCATCAAGAGCAAACGCAACAAAGATTCCCCTACTTTCCGTTGAAAACGCTGACAAGGGGGGACTAGGCTTGGAAAAACCCTGCTCTCACCGTTGACTAGTTGATCGATCGATCAATTAATCAACGATCATCGAGCAGATGGACCTACCCTGCCCTGCATCGGGTAGCGACTCACCTGGTTGGGCTTCCAGCGATCCGACCGAAGTCGAATCCCTCGAAGTCATTTCCAGCGGGGGCCAAACGGGGAGGCGGAGTCGTAAGCAACTTGCTCAGTCCACTTACAGGATGCCCGGAAAATATCCAGGCGATTGTCGGGGGAATGGAACCCCACGGTAGCTGCCTTGAACAAGTCGTACTACAGAACGACCCCTGCGCAATTCAAGTGCAGCTGCAAAGCTGTATGGAATAAACATTTATTTTAGTTGTAAAAACCCTGCCTATATCACTCGCGTGAATGGGTGGTCCGAGAAGGTTTCGGCCCACTTGTTTCCGGGAGTTCCAACACATCCCTGTTGAGTGATACTAGAATCTAACGCGATTTAGACGGATATAAATTTCTTCTGAAAAGAAATTTCACGCGGTCTTAATTTTGATTCTTCTTCGCTCTTCTTTCTTCTTTCTTTCTCCGTCTTCCCCTCGTTCTGCGTTCTTCGTTCTTCGATCCTCTTCCTTCTTCGTGCTCCGTCGCACCGCGAGAGACACGCCGATCTCCGACCCTACTGCTCAGCGAGCTCTTCCTGTGCCTTCAGCCAAAGGCACTCCCTACAGAAATCCGAGAAGACAGAAAAGGCCTCGGCAGACGACACCAATTGGCGCGCCGCTTCTGGCCACTCTCTATCTCCGATTACTTCACGCAGAGCGACTCTCTGCATCTCGAAGCGTGGGCATTCAAGGAGGAAATGCTGCGATGTCTCCGGCAAACCGCAGCGGCAGTTTCCCCCGTCCACGAGATTAAAGGACGCGAGACGCGCCCTGAAATTCCCATGGCTGGTGAGAACCTGCGTGCTGTAGTGGTTCGTTCGAAGCCAACGCGCCTCCAGCCTCTCTCGGATGCTGCCGAAGAAGGCGTGTGTAGTTCGACCCTTAGTTGAAGAATTCCAATGGGTCTGCCACATCACCAACGCCTGCTCCTTTATGCGCTTAACCGCATCTCGACAATTATTCGCGATATCTACACCGTTCATCCAGGCGTCCACACCCGTGTTTACTTTGTATCTAGCTATACGTTCTGCAAGTAGTATATCTACGGGGATGGCAGCAGCGATAACGCAGAGCGAATCCCACGACGACGTTCTGTACGCGGCCGTGGTTGCCTTTAGTGCGATATGCTGCGCCAACCGAAGAACCCTATTGTCGTGCGCGTTGCAGAGGTCCGCCCATCCCGCAGCAGCGTAGGCTACTATCGGGAGGAAGACCCCGCTGTAGACAGTCTTCAGCGCCGCGTAGCGCAAACCCCACCCTGAACCTGCCATTTTCCCGAGCTTGGTAAAAAGTTTTCCCACTTTATCGCGTAAATACCTACAATGCGATTTGACCCCCATCTCTTTATCAAAGTGGACGCCCAGGTATCTAACCGAATCTTTAAAGGGGATCGTCGTGTTACCTATTCTAATCGTCGGGTACCTGTTTGCCAAATTTGGCCTAACCGCCTGCCTACGCTGTCGATCGGGACGGTTCCCGCCGCGCCTACCTACCGGTGGAGGTCGAACCCACACGGTCTTGAGGAGGATAGCCTCCGTCTTCCGTGCGGAAAGTTCGAGCCTAGCCTTCCGAGACCAACCGACGATCGCATCGACGATTCTTTGGCCCTCGATTTCGAGCTCCCTTCTCGATATCCCGCTTACCAGGACCAGAAGATCGTCCGCGTAAGCGATGAATCGGTCAGGGCACAGCTCCTCGAGTTTCCGAAGAAGCGAATCGAACATAATGTTCCAGCATGCCGGACCCAGGACTGACCCCTGTGGACAGCCCTTCGTGGCACGCTTGGAGACACTTTCATCCCCCCACGCGAGCACTACTCGACGATCCTGGAAGTAGCTCTGCAGAATCTTATAGATGTTGGCCGGGCATTCCCTGATGCGCAGCTCCCTGAAGATCATGGGCCACCAGACGTTGTCGAATGCCCCGGCGATGTCGAAGAGCAGCGCGACCGTATACTGCGATGCGGATTCGTCGACCATAGCGCGGAGCTCTACGATCGCATCCTCCGTGGAACGACCCGGCATGAAGCCGAACTGACGACGCGAAACACCCTCCTCTATAACGGCGCTCAATTTAATTTTAATTAATCTTTCGAATAGTTTCCCTACAACGGAAAGTAAACAAATCGGGCGATAGGACTTAGGGTCCTTCTCGTCTTTGTCTTCGCCCTTTAGGAGAACTCTGAGGGAGCCCTTCTTCCAGACTGCGGGAAAAGTTCCCCAAACAAGACACGCGTTATACAGTCTAAGCAGCTGATCGGGCATGATTCTGCACGCTCCTTTGAGGACTGCAACCTCGATGAGGTCGTGTCCAGGAGCTTTACCGTTTTTGAAAGAACCGCACGCCTTCTTCATCTGACCTTCGGTGAATACTCCGGCGTCTTCCGTGTCGAGCGGTTCTTGCGCTCTTTCGCGCACCGCTCTGTGCCACGGGGTTCATCCTCTTCCCGGTCATCGGGGACGTGCGTATCGAGAAGGCCTCTGGCGGTTTCTCTCATGTCCATCGTGGTCTCTTCGCCGCGCCGGATAGAGCTCAGCACTTTCTGAACTCGGAGCTTATCAGCCTGGTGCTTGTATACGAAGCCCCAGGGCTCCTCGTTCCCGTACGACGTGACGAAGACCTTCCAGCTGTCACGCTTCGCCCTCTTCACCTCATTGCTGTACTCTCGCAAAGACGTGCGATATACTTGCAACTTTTCGAGGCGCAGGGGCTGCGTTCTCTCCCTCTGATACGCTCGCAGCTGTCTGAAGACCAACCTCCTTTTGTTGGTCAAATCTCGTGTCCACCATGGGTTGGACTTTCTGAAGCGCTTCTTGCGCGACATAGACTCGACACAAGCGTCCGTCAGGACGCTCGTGAGAGTCGTAGCCATAATTTCGACGTCGTCTGCCGACTCAATTGCAAGCCCCTCCAGCCTATCTCTCGACAGAGCCGTTAGGATCTCGGCGAACCGCTCCCAGTCTGCGCGACGAGTGTCAAACCGACTGGGATCGGCCACCCGATCTCCCGCTGCGGCCTTTGGCACTCGCAATCTGATGTCGAGCGCCCTATGATCGCTGGTCGTCCACTCCGGTCGAACCTTCCATTCTCTGACGAATCGAGTCATGGAAGGCGACGACAAGGTGACGTCGATATACGACTCTCCCCTTGTCGTCCAAAAAGTCGCCGGTTGACCAGCGTCGTTCAAGATATCCAGACCGAAGACTCGAATGAGCTCCTCCAGCCTGGTACCTCGATCATCGGTCTCCTGTGGTCCCCACAGAGCCGATTTCGCATTTGCGTCTAACGCCACTATTACTCTCTTCCCCCTCAGAGAACGAAGCACCATATCGAGGTGTATTACGTCCTGGGTCGAATTTAGGTCAGAAAGAGTAAGCAACGCTCACACAAATTTTTTTTTTCGACGATTAGTCTCATAAATACATATAAGAATTATGTACAAATATCCAAAATAATTAACAATAATTAATTGTTAATTATAAATACTTGAAAATGCGCGTTGTACCTTAATATTTCTGCTATAACTTTGTGACGTGATAGAACTAACTTGTCAAATGTCTGATAGGCTTTCTCAAAAAAGTAGCTGTTCATTATTAGCTACTCTATCGATTCACCTTTGGTCGATCAATGTATTTCATCGGGTATCCGACTTGAATCAATGCGCGTATTCAAATAATTAAAAACGCGCAAAGCCGTGAATATCGATAGAATCCCGATATTCACCGGAGCTAAAATACTAAATAATTATAATTCTAATCCCCAAATATCAATATATAAACATAATTATAATTTATAAACCATAAAATTGATTAACAATAGATACCAATTATTGTTAATGATTAAATTACGCAAGAAACCATGAATATCGGAGAAGACCCGATATTCATGGACGTATTCGTAATGAATAAATACTTTCACAGTTAACAAATAACAATTATATTTATTGTTCATATAAAAATATAAGTAATTGTAATAAATCTATTAGGCTAAATACATAGCATATATTCATAACATATAGCATATACTCGCGATATATATAATATTGCCCGTTAAACAAAGAATATTGCGCAGTTAATTATTATTTAGCGTTACAGCAGCGTACATAGGGCGATAGAATAAATATCGGATGGCAGGCCGAGCGTGGGACCGGACGCAGTCCCGATAGCGAGCTCCGCGAAGCTCCGCCGATAAGGCCCTCTAAGAATCCGGCCCGTGGGATGCTGCGTCAGCATACGGCTCCACGCACGGCCTGTCCCCACCATCAACCGTCGCGCTAGCGTGAGACAAAGGCGGCCCCCACTCAGTGGACGCCACGACTGCGGAGAGACAACGGCAGCCCCCACCAAAGGGCCTCCCTCACCGCCACTCACGGACTCGGGAGACTAGCGGGCCAGAGCCGCCACTTCACAAATCAGTTCAGACTCGGCGCTTCAACTATTCACATCTCCGCGGGTCTAGCTCCGTGCTACGACATATTGTACGCACGTTAATAAAAATATCAGTTCTACAACGACTCTCGACACCGGCGATCGAGAGTCGTTGTAGACTGGCCAATGGTGGGCTGTGGGCAGCCCACCATTGGCCAGTGCAGCAGAGTGAATCCGCGACGGCCTCCCCCGCCACCAACCGCGGACTCGGGAGACTCGCGGGCAGAGCGGCCACAATGGATCTTCAGTTCTACAACGACTCTCGACACTGGCGGTCGACACTTAGAGTGCTCTCGAAGAGACTCTCGCGAACCCCGGTACTCCTCTTTTCATTAAATAAATACCAATCATTATTTGTATTCTACAATAATAAATAAAATCACGTTCGATACCTGGCTGCGACCAGGCGGTAGTTAACCCGTTATAAAATATCTGTCGTGTATAATTAATCAATTGTCAACCTCACGGATTTAGACTCAGTGTTTTAATAAATAAAATCGCGATCGATACCTAGCTGCGACCAGGCGGTAGTTAACCCGTTATAAGATATCTTTTGCATACGTTCTTAATATAATAAAATAGCAACAAAACGTTACCGGCACTTACCAACCGGTATTAATCCTCCATATAATATTCCTCACGTAATATTACTCTCGCATAGACGTAAATTCGAGTAACAAATTCGTTTCACCGATAAATCTCAACGATCGACGATAAGCACGTAAGTAAGTGACACAAAATAACTATATATCTGGGGATCAGTTCACACTCTCTGCGTCCGCGAAATATCGTCGATCCACAACCTTACTCCACCAATCAATTCTTAAATAAGTTACTTAAGTAAGTATTGAAACTCTAAGACCAGTCACGATTAAGTTCGACTGATATAAGGAGATTCGAGTAAGTTAATTAAGATAGATTGAAACTCTAAGACCAGTCTCGATTAAGTTCGACTGATATAAGGAGATTCGAGTAAGTTAATTAAGTTAGATTGAAACTTTAAGACCAGTCACGATTAAGTTCGACTGATATAAGGAGATTCGAGTAAGTTAATAAAGATAGATTGAAACTCTAAAACCAGTCTCGATTAAGTTCAGGCTGATACGGCAAGTTTCACGTAAGTTAGTTAAGTTATACTAGAACTAGAATCCATCCTTCCTGACACCTTGTGGACTCAGACGTTATGGGACAAAACACGTGTGAATTGATCGCCATTTATACTGTTCAGAATGCGTTGTAAATGTGTCATAGTAGAGTGCAAATCGGTTAGAGATCATTCGGGACTACCGACTAAACTCAGCTCAGGTTGTGCTAAACCGACAAGTAAAATTTATCCTTGTAAGGCCATCACCACTAAAACAGTGGTTTCGGACAAATCAGACAATTTCTCGAACGCAATTCCCGTCAGGAAGGTAGGCGTACCAACCATCAGGTCTATTTCCACGCTGGAAAATCACCGAATCTATGTGATACCAGCAATTCCATCCGTCGTAAAATCCAACGAACCGATCGAGGAAGACGGCAACATCTCGGACGCTTCCACGGTAATCAACGAGGACAGGCCATCTCCCGCGTCCTCTCCAGAGCCGATTCTCGGCATCTAGCATCTTCAACCCGCTACGCCCAAAAGCTCATCACCTGCCACAAATCAAAAAGAAATAAGGTACGTTATATTACAAATTAAAATCCAAAAATATATAAAAATCACACTCATCCAGCGTAGCTCCGATCCCTGACCGGCGCATTCCGGTTTAAACCTTGGAGCATCTTATATAATCCGTTACGAATCGCTCACACGTTGATCCGGGATTTTTCCTGTAAAATAAAAAGGGAAAATCATCGAATAATCAAACAAAAATAAATCGTGACGTAACAGGTTATATTTTCTAGTGACAGCGGTGGGATATCGCTGGATATAGTGTAAAATCACTGTAAAATCATTGCAGAATTATTGTAAATCTTTGTAAAAAGTATAAAAATCAGTGTACAATCGTTGCCATAGCAAACAGTGCAAATTACCATAAAATTTGTGCAGAATCACGTAAATTAGAGCGTAAAAATTTGCAAAATCGAATCGAAAAATTTATTTTACTACAACCAAACAAAATATTAAAAATCAAATCATATTCATTTTTACATTAGCTTAAATTGCTACTTTCTTTACCGAAAATCAATACGTAAAATATCATTTTCAAAATGCCTCTCACCGAAGAGGAACTCCGCATTTTGCACGATCAATTAGCTGCAGAAAAACAGAGACTCCAAGAAATGGAGGCACATCTGGCCTCTCGCGAGCTAGAGCTACAAGCTCAAAATATTATAAATCAACGTCAGCCTGACGAAAACCCTACAGAAAACCCTGCGGTAAATCTTAGATTTCAAAGTGTTCTCACAAATTTGGTATTAGAGCTCGACACTATAAGAAACGATATGACGCAACTCAATACTCGCGTAATGGCGACCCACCCGGCGACGGGGCGAGTCACGCCAAATAATTCACAAAATACGGATAATAGCGATCCAAATCTCCCGCGACTTTCCTTTAAGGATATCCTCGAAGGAATCCCCACGTTCAACGGAGAAAACATATCGGTTTTAAAATTCGTTCGGGCGTGCAAACGTGCAAAAGATATGTTCCCCGCGAACCTCGAAATAACGCTAACACGGCTTCTCCGTAATAAACTAAAAGGCCGTGCCTACACCGCAATGGAAGATGATTCCTTCGCGGACATAAAAGCTTTCACTGACCGCTTAAAAGACGTTTTGGTGCTTCAAAATCATTGAACCAGTATCGAGGTGAATTGGGAAATATCGCGAAAAACAAAACCGAGCATAGTATGGACTACATTAGTCGGGTAAGACCTCCACGCCGCGATAACGGAGGAGGAGACACCCGAAAACGGTGCGACATCGCGTAGCCGATTAACCACACTCGAAAACGAAACTCTCGAGTGTTTCATCGCCGGTTTACCTCCAGATTTCCGACTCAGACTAAAACTAGAGGGCTGCGCTAATCTGGCGACAGCCTACGCAAACGCGCTCAAAATCGAAAAAGAGATCGAAAAAGATCGCGTAAATTTCAAGGATACGCGTGCCGAGAATAAAAATCCGTCTCAAACACACGTAAAAACAATCGCGGCTCGCGAATCCTTATCGTGCGACAATTGCCACAAAAAGGGCCACAAATCGGAAGATTGTTGGTCGAAATTTCCGGAAAAACGTCCGCTCCGGCCGAGGGCCGACGGCACCACCGCGCAGCAAAATAATTCACCGAATAAAAATCAAGTTTGGGACAAAAATCGGGACGGTAAACCCCGCCCTTCCTGCGATTACTGCGCAAAACCCGGACACGTGATAACTCAATGTTTCAAAAAACAAAACGACGAGAGACGTAACGCGGGAAACGCGAACCCCCGCTCGGCAAAACCCGGCGCGAATCGAGCGGAAAAGCCAACAGAGCGCCCGGTGCGCACGGTAAATATATCGAACGAAACGGCCGTACCGTCAACATCCGCTTAGCAAAACAATCGTTTACTCCCACGGTAGAAATCGAGTCTCCCCAATTAAAAAATGTATCCGACTTTCTCGTCGACTCCGGTTCTGATCCTAACCTCATTAAAATAAGAGCGTTAAATCCAGATGTCGCAATAGACGAAAGTGAGATATTGAGGTTCAGGGGTATATCGGACGAACCCGTATATACTATAGGCTCAACATTACTCAATATTAAGGGGACACAGGCCGAATTTCACGTGGTCAGAAACGAATTTCCGATCAAACAGGACGCTATCCTTGGATCCGAGTTTCATGCCAAAAATCGGGCGACGATCGATTGGAACGAGGAGGTGGTCCGTTGGAACAACAATTCACTTCCGTTTAAAAATCGCGAAACCGTAGTGATACCAAAAAGATCTCGAACAATTTATTATGTCAGGGTAAATTATCCCGAAGTAAAAGAGGGTTATATTCCCCGTTTAGATGCTGGAGACGGAATTTTCTCGGGAAATACTTTAGCATCAAATAAGGATGGCGTAGCGTGCCTGATGGCGGTAAATACCAACGAGGAGGACGTGGAGCTCACTGTTCCGACAGTGACCTTAGAGGCATTTGAGCTCTACGATCCCAGTTCGGGGTTTGGTCCGCAAAATTGCTGCCAATCCGGTGAAATACTTAGTGTACAGAACCCGGATTGCTGCAAAATCAATCAGCAGACGCACGATCACTCAGTTTTGCTTGTCGAGAGCGAACGCGTAAAAAACCTAAAAGACTTACTGCGACTCGAGGATTCAAATGCCGAAGAGCGAGTAAGTGTAGAAAGAATGATCGAGGCAAACGCCGATCTTTTTCATATCCCGGGACAATTTTTGGATCACACGAACGCAATCGAACACAAAATTTCCACTACGGACGACCAACCTGTCTTCACTCGTCAATATCGATTTCCGCCAGCTCACAAGGATGAAATTGCGGAACAAGTTGGCGACCTTATAAAGGGAAAAATTATCGAACCATCTGAATCTCCATACAGCTCGCCGCTTTGGATCGTGCCCACAAAGGCCGATTCACAGAGGAAGCCCAGATGGAGAATGGTAATAGATTACAGAAATTTGAACGAAAAAACAATCGGAGACGCCTACCCACTTCCTAACATAAACGAAATTCTCGACCAGTTGGGTAGCGCGAAATATTTTTCAGTCTTTCATTTAGCTAGCGGGTTTCACCAAATCTGCATGCATCCTTCTGATGCACATAAAACAGCATTTTCAATGCCATTCGGGCATTACCAATTCAATCGTATGCCGTTTGGGCTTAAAAATGCCCCGGCAACATTCCAACGTCTGATGGACCGTGTTTTATGCGGCCTACAAGGAAACGAACTTTTCGTATACCTTGACGATATTGTTATATACGCGAGCTCACTTAGGGAGCACGAAATCAAATTTAACAAACTCGCCGAGCGATTGAGGAGAGCAAATCTCAAACTTCAACCGGATAAATGCGAGTTTTTACGCAAAGAAGTAGCTTACTTAGGGCACGTCATAAGTGAAAACGGCGTAAAACCTGATCCCAAAAAGATTGAGGCAATCAAAAATTATCCGCGTTTAACCAGCCCGAAAAAAATCAAACAGTTTCTCGGGTTAGCGGGTTATTACCGCCGATTTGTAGAAAATTTCTCCGCAATCGCTAGGCCGTTAACACAGTTGCTCAAAAAGGAGGCACTCTTCAAGTGGACTCAAAAACAGGAGGACGCTTTCGTTAAACTCAGAGACGCTTTGTGTAAAGAACCGGTGTAACAGTACCCGGATTTTACGCGTCCTTTTATTATAACAACCGATGCTTCAAATATCGCGGTAGGTGGTATCCTTAGCCAGGGTAAAATCGGTTCCGACAAACCAATATCATACGCTTCTCGAACATTGTCAGGCGCGGAATTAAATTATTCCACTATTGAAAAAGAGCTATTGGCAATCGTTTATTGCGTGGGACACTTCAGACCGTACGTGTATGGTCGAGAGTTCACCCTCGAAACGGACCATAAGCCACTGGTATGGCTCGATTCGGTGAAAGACCCGGCGAATAGGTTAGTCCATTGGCGTCTAAAACTCGCGAATTACGATTACAAAATCATTTACAAACCGGGTAGAGTAAACAGTAACGCCGACGCCCTGTCGCGAAACCCGCCGGAAATAGAAGCACCTGTAAACGAAAAATCTGTATTGGTAGTCATGCCTATACGGTTCAGAACAAAAGAAGATCCGTCTGAAACAGATTCCGACGAGATCCCCGCGAAAAGGCAGAAGGAGAATCCGCCGAGTTCGGAGTCCGACCACGAAATTAAAATCACACGTAGGAAACGTCCTAAAAAACTAATATCCGATACGGATTCCGATGAAATCCCTACGAAAAGGGAAAAGGAGAATCCGCCAGACCCTGTTCCTGGACAGACAATTAGGTTCACGCAGGAAAAATCCACTCCTAAAAAACGGGCAAAACAGCAAACATCCGATTCAGACTCAGACGCGATTTTCGAGTTCAGGCCGAAAAAGAAGCCAAAAGCACCCGATAAACAAGCAATCGATCATAAGCCTCCTGCAGCTGCGGCTGTCGTACCGCCAATCGAAAGTCTTGATACCTCGGACTCAATAGTAATCCCCGAAGTACAAAATCAGGAGGACAACTCCAGCGAAATATCGGATATATCGGATATCCCGAAATCCGAGGAAGTTCCAGAAAACCACTCCGATCAAAATATTCCGAAAAATCAGTCTAAGGACATTCCTAGCGATCCCTCAGATCGCTCTACAAGCCCGGAAAACACAACGAAGTTCGACAGTGCCGGTGATCCATCCGATTTACCTGCAACTGAAGCAAACCAGAATGCTGAGAATAATAATATTGCCAGTCCTTCAGCGGATCTTAGTCCAACAAACGAAAATAATATTGCTAGCGTACTAGATCCACCAGGGACTTCAGGAATAGTCGAATATTCCGAATCAAATCAGGAAATCTCTTCAATCGAAACGGAAATCAGGGACGATAGGTCGGAAACGTCGAACGAACCAAATTCCGAAAGCGATTCAGACAGCGAGATTTTCGATCAAATTAACATACCATTTGAACAAAACGAGGCCGGACCTCGAGCAGAAGCTTTCACAGTAAACGAAATTCGGGATCGCTTGGTGATGCGAAAAGATAATTTAATATTTTTCGTTACCACCAAGGGACAACCTATCGATAACGGAGCCAAGGATTTGGTTACTTCAGATAGATTTCCAGTTCTAGGTAATTTAAATTTAACTAGAGCAAACCTCAAAACCGAAAAATCGAAACGTTTAATCGCACTTCCGGTCAAAGCAGACTTACGAGCTAACACAGCGTTAGACGATCTAATAGAGTCCTTTCAATCGCTGAGAGACGTCGTAATAGAGTTAGGCTTAGAATCGGTTAGTATCGCGAAAACAAATATGATCGATAATTTGTCTTGGACAGAGATTCAAAGTCGGTTAACAAACACACTGAGAGACCTGCCGTTAACATTGACAATCTGCAATCAACTGATCAGGGTTCCTCCTGAACCTGAAAGAAGGGACATTATTCAGGAAAACCACGATTCACTGATCGGCGGTCATAAAGGCGTGAATAAAACGTACAAACGAATTCGCGAAAACTATTACTGGGAAAACATGAAAACCCAGGTGCAAGAATACATTCAACATTGTCGTGGATGTCAACTGAAAAAACTTGTCCGCGTCAAGACCAAGCAACCAATGGTGATCACGGATACTCCGAGAAGCGCCTTCGACAAGATCTCGATGGACATCGTCGGGCCATTTCCAACTACGAAAAAGGGCAACCTGTACGTCTTAACCATACAGGACTTACTCACCAAATATTCTCTTGCAATTCCGTTGGAAAAGGCGTCATCCGTGGACATCGCCGACGCTTTCGCCAAACAATTTATCAGCCGATTCGGAGCACCCAGAGGACTTCTCACGGATCAGGGCAGCAATTTCACAAGCAGTCTGATGAAGGCCTTGGCAAAGAAATTCAGGATCAAGCAATACCGCACGACGGCATACCATCCTCAAACAAATGGATCGATCGAGCGATCGCATCATGTACTTGCTGAATACTTGAAGCAGTATGTAGACGACCATCTCGACTGGGTCGAATTTATCGAGCTAGCGATGTTCTCCTACAACACCAGTCAACACGAGGGAACGGGATTCCACACCATTCGAATTAGCTTTCGGCAAAACAGCTCGACAGCCGTCGACGCATACACAAATCGAGGAGCATCAGGATGTGACGTACACCGAATACCTCGAGAACCTCTTTAACAAGGTGCACGGTCTACAAGAACTTGCAGCAGAAAACTTGAAAGCAGCCAAAGAGCGCTCCAAGCAGTACTACGATAGACGAGTAAATCCACAAAATTTCGGAATCGGAAGCAAAGTACTTATGCTGAAGGAACCAAGCGCCGGTAAATTTTGCGATCAATACACCGGACCTTACGAGGTCATTGAAATATTATCCGGTGGAAACGTGAAAATTAACTACAAAGGAAAACCCAGAATCGTACATACAAATAAATTGCGCCTAACAAGGCTATAGACGGAAAATCCTCTGTTCCAGAGGAACCCAACACCAAAATCTCTGGAATCACGGAGGAGACGGGACAATGGTTCGCCGAGAGTTTGAGATGGGTCTGCCAGCACCAAACGAGCCATATCCGGAAATCGAAGAGGTCATAAACTCCCCGCAACTGATCAACAGTACAGGGACTTTCGCAGTCAACCTGAATTACGGGATAAACTTCGTCAAAATAACAGCGATCTCTTGTGAAGTCATATTCCACTCGATCGGAAATAAGTATATCGCAACCGACGAGGGACCCATCCTATCATTAGCTCGGATATTGATGCATTGTCCCAACGAGGAAGGGAACCCATAGCTCTTCCACGTGGTGGAAGATTACCCACAATACGCGGGAGTCATAGGCTGCAACTCGACATACGACCCAAGCGAGTCGATGTTCTAGAGATCGTTCAGTCTATGACGAAGTTACATGCATCGCAATAAAATCAATTATTGTTACCTCGCATCTTAAAATCACGAAAGATAACTCTCCTGGATCATCCGACGACGGCCCACCACGAGACCAGTAGTTCCCTCTCCATCATCTGATACACCACAAGTAGAGATCCCGAGCGACAGCATCGAGGAGCATCAGTAGACATCCAGCAGCGACAGCAGGCGCATCGGTGGACATCTGCGATGGATACTTCTAGCTGCAAGAAGCTGAGGACTTCAAAAAGGGATAAGGCAAAGAAAAGGCAAGCCACCATTGAAGCACTGTTCGGATCTTCACCAACCACGAGGCCCTCTCAGGAAACACCTGGCGAAAAGGACCGCGCAACGGAGGAAGATGGAACGAACTGTCCGAAAAAGAAAATAAGGGTGCGCATGATCGGCGACCAGTTACAGTTTCTAGACAAACTACCAAGCCCTGTCGTCGAAGAGCAGATGAGAACTAAGTTCTTCGAGAAATTCGGAAGACAGAAACGCATCGCAAAGGAAGCCGAATCAGAACTACTACCTCACTACGCAAAGAAACGCGTAACAAAAGAAGAATACAAGGCAATCATGCGGAAAATCGTGCCGCAATTATGCCGTAAATACGGCAATACAAACGCAAACGTAATAAAACGTTTGGTGCAGATACACGTGCAACGGTGTCGCGCCAATAAAGGGGAATTTCCCACCCCGCCTTGGGCTAAAACATTGCGACGCGATCGTCCGGTTACCCCTCCACCGGTTAGCCTAACGCCGGGAGTACGGACGACGGTAAGCGCACGGTGCAGCGCCAGTTGGCGTTCATCAGTGACCATCACCACAACTGGCTCCAAGTGTTCAAGTGCTCAATAGTTTCCACGTGACAAGTGTTCGTTAAATTTATTGACGAATTTTCGGTACATTCGGTGTACTCATCTGAGTATTGATAAACTTTCGTTCAGTGCAAGTATCAACAAACTCAGCGTAAAGAGTATTGGTAAAACTCCGTGAAGTGCGCGAGAATCAATAAACCCGGTGGAGTGTTGATAAACTCTGTTTAAATCTAAACATTCAATAAATTCTTTAGTGTGTTTTAGTATTAATAAACTCTGTTGTAGCGAACACTGTCGAATAGACTCAGTGCGACGAGCTTCGAATAGACTCAGTGCGACGAGCTTCTAATAGACTCAGTGCGACGAGCTTCGGACAGACTCTGTGCAACGAGATTCAATCAGGAGGCGTAGGACTCTCGTTGAATTTATCATGCGGATATTAACACGCGACTTTGAGCCACCGGGGTTCGAGCAGTACATGGATTTACGGTCCGACCAGGCAATGGAACCCCAGCCGGGTACGAGTGGCGTTAAACAAACACGTCCCAACACCGTGATCATCAAGGACGAACCCAGACCAATTTACAGCCAAGAGGAGCTGTCAATGATACTGACTGAGCCGCTTCCTAACCTCTGGGAAGTATTCAAGAGCTACAACGAGGAGCTCTTCAGCAACGAAATCAAAGGATTTGCGGTGCGTTGGTGTTCTCGATTGAAGTCGGTAGCAGGAAAAACCGTACTTCGCCCGTTTCCGAAAATCACCCTCGCAAAAACCCTCCTCGTGGGTCGTGAGATCCGGGTAATGGTCGAGACGTTACTGTATGAGATGATCCACGGATTTCTCTTCTGTACCACACATGTTAACACCCTGCGCCACGGAGAAGATTTCGTTAAATTAATGACGGGAATAAACCAGGTGACCAACCTCAACGTGAGTATCCTCGACGAGGGAGGACTTAACCACATCGCACACTTACAAGTGATCTGGCAGTGTACAAACTGCAAACGCGAGATAGTCCGGTTCAAGCGGAAAAGCGATCAACCGCGCGATGCAACCGCGCGACGCCATAGCATGAAATGCCGTGGTAGTTGGGTCATCATCGGTTAAAAACAAAATGAACATTGGCAACGGGGGACGCGTATTCTGTTCCAGGATGAGAGCAGGAATATGCCTCCTCCTCCTCGGTGCGACGGAGATACTGGGGCTGATTGGCTACGATTGCGGAGGATCTTCGCTCAATATTACTACGATCTCCCTCAACGGTGTCGCGGAATGCGATATACCACTGCAAGAGCCAACAACAACCACCAGCTACATCCAACTGCTTCAGCTTACGGACTTCAATAGCGCCGAGGTTATGCAGTGTAAAATAGAAATAGACCGTACAATATATCATTGCGGGATGCACTCCCACAATTCAATCGTCCACAACGGAAGGCAAGTGTACCTCCACGACTTAGACGAGAGAGCATGTCTAAGAGTCCACGAGACGGGAATCTTGTCAGTCAGCAACACAGGGCAACTCATCGGTTTGCAACGAAACAGCACAACAACAAGGAGCATAACCATGGCAGGATCCATCTCGGTCGACGGCAAGTGCGTTGGAACCCAATACAGTGATCCATTCGGCACATGGGACAACGTGGTCGTGCAAGCATCGGTGAGTGTCACATTAATCAACTACGAAGCAACGGTCAACCTGGTGACCGATGAAATCGTTTTACAATCCGGAACGCGTTGCACGCTGGCCGACGGACATTGCATCGACATCAGTGGCAATAGTGCGTTCTGGAAAACGGAACCAACCAACTCATGCAGCTTCAATCGCTACGATGTTTTGTACGAAGGCAAAGCTACAAAGCTAGTCTCGGTCGGGGACAACGTAAACTCACCCGACGTATATACTCTGATAACTCAAGAAACAACATTCGCACTGGCGAAACGATCGGAGCTTCAGTTGTGCGGGTTTATATTGATTCGCACGGAACACCCGAAGCTGTTCATCTTGGAGACACGAAAGGGAGAATCATTTGCAGTCCGAAGACAAATTTCAGTGTCCAACCTTGATATATTCTCATATATCAACTCAAAATTCGTATACGTAGAAAAACACGTGAAACTACAGATGAAGAATTTATATAAAGATATGCTAACACAACGGTGCAACTTGGAGAGGCAGGTACTTCAGAACGCTCTCTCAACTTCCGGAATCCTGCCGGAAAAATTCGCGTATGCTATTATGAAGGGACCTGGATACATGGCGGTGATCGCAGGGGAAGTCGCGCACATAATTAAGTGCATCCCTGTGGACTGCAGCTTACGCCGCACGGACGAGTGCTATCACGGGCTGCCCGTCACGTATCGCAACGAGTCTTACTTCTTATCAACAACTTCAAGAATGTTGTTAAAATCTGCGACACAAATAGTGTGCGATCCTACGCTACCAGCACTATATTTGATCGACAACGTCTGGTACAGGTTCTAACCGCACCCGATCATGGTCCTAACACCACAATCATTACAACCATCATCAAAACCAACTTGGCACTACCCATCAATTGGTAATCTCGCCAATAGTGGAATCTACTCGGAAGCCGATATCAAGAAGCTTGTGACGCGGTTTTTTTTCGGTCGCGTCCCAGATCCTCGTGAACTACGGGATTTGGCGAGCACGCGGGACCTATCATGTCGCTGAGAGTCCCAGGCGATCTCAAGGGCAAAACTGTTGTAGAGGCAAAATATTAATTCCCCAGGAATTTATTTTTATTGTTTTTCGGGACCATCTGGAGCTGAGCGGATCATCCCTACGGACTGTCGACGGCATGGTTTTAACTCTTTCGCCCGCTTGCACGCTTACGCTTTGGCTTTCTGTTTAGCCCTGCACCGTCCTGGGCGCAGGATTTCCGTTAGTCGCAGCTTGATGGATGTGGGCAACGAGGACCTCCGGTACCGCTGTAGAGATGCCGAGCTTCGACGCGCCGTACACCTAACCGATAAGTGACGAATTCAAATATAGGTCGCGCGCGTCAAATTAGTTACGCGAGGTAGGACTTATCGGGAGAGGCGCCAGGTACCGGACACCGGACAGAAATCGGGAAAAGTGGGGAGCGAGAGAGAACGCGAGCGAGGCGGCGAGCACGACTCCGAAAATTAGGTCGGGACTCTCTTCTGCGAAGCGACGGAGATACGACGCGTGTGCTCGCTGTGTGGGATTGATGGAGATCCGTTCCCGTTGTACGTGACTCCCGAGGACGTCTTATCGAGCCGTTCGGCGGATTTTTCCTTTCCGGATACTTTGGAAGGACGGTGGCAATCGGTACCGGCAGGGATTATTCCCGTTTCCATCAGTTCTCGCGGTAAGACTTCTGTTTCTCGGGAGAAAAGTAATAATCGGACAGTAGGTAGGCTAAGCCGGTTCTGAATCACTTTCTATGCTTTCAATGAGAGCGAGAGAGATCGCAACCGTGCGAGAGAGACAGAGAGTTGCGGTAAGATACAGAGAGTTGCGGTGAGATACAGAGACTTGCGGTGAGATATCATCCGTGCGTGCGTGCGTGTGTGTGAAAAAAAAAAAAAAAAAAAACCCCGTGCGCTGCTCGGTATTACGTCATCGTCGCCGTGCGAGTCGCGCGACAGGATGTTGCGGCGAGATATCATCCGTGCGTGCGTGTGTGTGTGAAAAAATGCTCGTCGATGCTGTCTCTCGAGACAGCAGGGTGCGCGGGCGGGCAGGGGGTAGGGGGTAGCGGTAGGGGGTAGTGGGTAGGGGGTAGGGGGTAGGGGTAGGGGGTAGTTCGTGACCTGTGAGCAGGTTCAAGGTCAATATATTCATCATTAAAAACTCATTATTCTTAATTTAAAAAATTCCATACATAAACGGAGAATGATAACCATGAAATGCTTTGAGATCGTTGTAGCCGAGTTGGCCGAGAGGTCTAAGGCGGCGGATTTAAGCTCCGTTTTCCGATGAGGAAGCGTGGGTTCGAACCCCACACTCGGTATTTTTTTTAAATTAGTTTATTATAAGTAATTCATAGAAGAAAAGAGAGTCATATACAAGGATAAAATACAACGTATATTTTTATATTATTACAATACATAGTAGGTGATTATTTACATGATTTCCTTTTAGACTTTATCCTGACTGTACAGTTTGAGCCAGTGATTAAAAACCTGTACTTCGTTCACGCAGCAGTGAATTGGTTTTTTTTTTAGTCTACTTATTGTTTTGAAGTGTAGTGGACAGATCTCCGCAACTGATAGGTTCAATTTATAATCACTTATAAGCTTCTCATATTTAGGACAACCGATTGATTCAAGGTTGAATGATTTAATTTCCATTTGAAATAACAGATCGCTTTCAAAGTGACCGCCTTTGTATGCAACTAAATAGCTGTCTTCAGGAATGTTCGATAGTGATAGATAATATTGAAGCGTTGATTGAACATCCGTCTGATTCAAATATTCCCAATCATAATCCTTGAAGAGAATACCGTGAATGCAGTGGTAGAGAAAGGCGTTCGTGCGTTTGTCTCGTGCAGATAGATTACAGAAGGAATCACCCAATCGGAAGCTGGCTGTATGTACTCTTCCAGTGGAACACTCCAGAAGGGCAAGCTCTTTGTAGAGGAAAACATTATTGCAATAAAATCCCTCGAAGTCAATAATGTGCGTAATATCTTTCCATGTTGTTGTTGTTGGTGTAGCAAACATGTCTTCTTGATCCATCATGCTGTGTATATCTACACATATCAATTTTTTTTTAATATAAAATTTAATTTCTTAGAATCTAAACGATAACGTCTGTTCATCAGTTGAGAGAGAGTCTCTGTCACGAGTAGAAGCGGTTGATGTGAAACATTGTGTGAGGATGTTGTGGTTTGAGATATAGAAAGCGGTAGATTAGAGAGAACCGTTGCGAACCGTTGCAAACCGATTTATTAAATCAATTTTTTTACAATATTCGTTAGCGTATAGTATTCTACGATTCGATCGTGTATGATAAGACAGTAAGCAGTTGTATTTTCAGGTATATTAGATGAACATTCAAATTCAAGTTTTACATCCACTGTACCACTTTTAATTGATTCATTTTGACGAGAACAATCAATGATTGTTATAGGACCTAAACTTAGAAAGTTATCGAGTTCAAGCATAGGTATCAAGTCGTTTGAATTGTAGTATGACTTAATAAATCTTGAATACATCTCGTACAGTATACCATAACGACTTTCATCACCAGTAAAATTTAAATTGAGCTTGTCGTAGGGATAAAAATCTGAATTTAAGAATAGTTTCAAATCGCGCAATTGACAGTGATCGAATTTTGACATAGTTTTACTTATATCGTTTTTACGATTCGTTTGCAAAGCCACCATAACATATCGTGGTTTCTCCAACATTGTAGAAGTTTTCACAGACCATGTATGTCGTTCAGTCTGCGGTAATAATGGATATTCATATAAATCCCACGAACGAAAAGCCATTGTTATAGGACGATTTTCATTGAGTATTTGTAAATATTGCAATTTCGTATAGTCATCGAGTATAATATGAGGCATTCTCCACTGAATTCTATTATATTCTATCTTCGATGATTTAATCTTATCAGAAGTGCTGAACAATGCGTTATTATCGTCACGCGTTCGGATTAGGACAAGTTCATGTTTAGCATTTATAATAACACGTTTATAATCTTCACAGAATCCCATCAGCATGCTCAATGGTATACAGTAATTAAATTCGGAAACACTAGGTCTCTGCAACGATACATTCCATCCAGCATTTCTTAGACTTTCACTTTTTTCCCGCGTGAGCGTTCCAAAATTTTTCAATGTCGTTGTAATACCAACGTTTTTACAGCGATCCACTTCAATGCCATTCAATTCATAACGTATCTCACCGAATGTGAAGGCTATCACATTGTTATCCATGTAAACTTTATCAGCATCTGTAGCACCGTCTTTTTTTCCACGGTTACTTTACCTTCGATATATAGATAACTCTCATAAGGTCGAACAATTAGATCTTGTTGCTGGATAGGAATGCGTATTTCATCGTTATAGTCTAACGAAGTGTTTGCGTACGGATTATAACTGTGGTATTCAACGTTAGTCACACGGTTATCGTATTTTGGCTTTGATGTAATGTTTAACATATCTTCCGTCATTTTTTCAATAATTTATTGACTAACCCTCCGTTTGATGTTGAAGAACTCAGAGCAATGTCACGTGATTGCTTTATCTTGAAGCCCAGCGATTGCAAAAATTTTAAGTTGTCGATTTTTAAGCTCGTTCTTTTAACCGGTGATGGTGACTCCTTGAAAGTTAGAGCGCGACTAGTATTCAATTCGTTTATTGTTGCGAATTTATAAGTGTTATCAACACCGGTATTTTGTACGTCACAATCAGTGAAGTCCTTAATGTCGTTATTGTTGTAAATTAACATTTTCTTATATGAAGACGTACAGTTATTTCTTCGTCACCAAAATCCACTATATTATTATCTTGATCTACAATCCGTAAGGTTAATCTATCTATCACTCGTACGATGATCGGCAGATAAATGACGTTTGACGGTGTTTCCGATATCTTATATCCCGGCTCAACATTCGGAAAAAATTCATGAATGACGTGCACCATTTTTCCATTGCTATATGCACCGGAAGTAATATTACATTCAATCCGTAATATATTTATTTTTATTATTTTCACTGCTATGTCAGACTCATGCCATTGGTTTGGATTGAGTGTTCGATTATTTGAAAAGCCAAGAATATGACCAATATTGTTAGGCTTAGTAAAATCAATTAAATATTTACACTTAATTTCACTTTTCAACGTATTGTTATTAGCTCGTAAAACTAATACATCTTCAGCTTCTTCTTTTACGTCACGCTGAATATTATCTTGCAGATATTTATTTATAGCACTAAGTTCATACGATCCTTTCGGTATTTTAATCAATTTATCATTATCGTAATAAAACGTATTATTGCTTGCATCAACGTTTGATATCACATGAAAAGTTTGAAAATCTACTAATCCAAGTTCATAATTACTGTCACTGAGATCGATCGGTGGGAAAAAATCAGTGGTGAGATTTAAATAAATTCCCGATAACGTAACAGTAATTGATGATGATGACGTCATTATTTTACTCAATTATTCTTCAGATGTACTTCTAGTGTCGGGTGTTTCGCAGGAGAAACTTTATACATAACTGACCGCAAATGCTCGTGTCATACGACTGATGTTGATTGAAATTGTATGTTATTATAGCTGTCGATCCAAAGTAACGAATCAGTTCCAATGGAGGTCTAAGATTTCCAAACGAATCAAAGTACTCAACACGATTGCCTCGTTTTATATACGCAACCCAATGAGTACCAGGTCCTTCACTATTGTCAAGATTCACAATAGCAGATTCATTGTGTAATGCAGCGTCCGGTAGATTATCTCGCATAAAAACTCCACGGAAATTTGTAATATTTTTTACACGCATTTTCTAATTGAGAATTTG
The DNA here is from genome assembly GCA_964017025.1 of Stenichneumon culpator. Lineage (NCBI taxonomy): Eukaryota > Metazoa > Arthropoda > Insecta > Hymenoptera > Ichneumonidae > Stenichneumon > Stenichneumon culpator. Next base: position 4,835,156 of record OZ024777.1, read on the forward strand.
TCATCGGTCGAGTGCTATATGTTATCATTGTTTTTTTGACGTTTTTTTTTCTCTTCTTCCTTGACTTACATACACCACGACCGGAATGTCTCTGCGGTTTTAGATAAAGACCTCGACCCTCCATAGCGTGATTATGACGCTGCAATTCCTCTAGCTGTTTACGTGCTGATTTAGCTTTATTTACAGCATTAGCCACACCCGCTGCACCTCCGACTAATGATCCTAATACACCGAGCATTGGTAACAATGGTAAAAATCCTCCTCGTTTCGCAATGGGTAATTTTCTTTTGCTTCCACGTTTCTTCTTTTTATTTTGTTTTCTTTTTTGTGCACCCATACCCACTTTTCTCTTAATATTCATTGCTGCCCACGTGGCAGTTGCAGCAGCTCGTTCACCCAATGTTGCGTCTTTAGCGCTTATTCGTTGTTTTGCGCGACTTGCTAATATTTTATCAGCGTGATGACGATTCTCAAGATCTTTATATTGTGAATATGCAATATCGTGATCACGACAAGCACTATCCAACGGATTGATACCCAAATCACCACGAGCTAATCTTTTAGTCAAATGAGTTCCCGGACCACAAAATTGATATCCAGGTATATGTAATTCAAATGGTAGTGAATTGATTGCACTATTGACTAGTCCGTATCCAAATTTTTTCTTCTTCACTTTCTCATCAATGTAATATCGCATTTATATTTCAACTTTATTTTAAATTATTTCAAGGAGATGGAAGATGTTACACTGTCACAAGCTATTCATTCACTAAAATACTTTATTAGTATTCTAACTATTTATATACAATTATACACAATTATAATACACATATACAATTATTTACATTAATTTGAAGGATCTTCGTTTTCAAGAATGGAATAATGCCCCCATGGTAGTGTTTTCACATTATCCGATGTAACGTAACGTTTATCATCATACGATTGAAGTGCTACTTTTTGCTCTGAAACTGTGTATACCTTATGTAATTTAGATCGAATACAGTTTTGTCTTTTTGTTATGGATCCTTGAGTTTGCAGCACTTCTAAATAATCGTTAATGGTTATTTCTCGATTTACAACATGCGTAGAAATACCTTTAGCCCTCTTAACTTCATACTCTCCACAGACTTTGAATGCATACATTTTCGCTCTTAGTCCAACGAATTCACTGATAATCAATCCCTTACTCTCATCCTTCATCAAACCTATTTTTTTCCTATTAACTCTCGGCATATTGAAAACATTAACCTCTTTATAGTCACTCGTGTCAAACCGTTGAATATCCTTTTTCATTATTTCATAAATATCCTGATGCTTGATTTCATAAATCAGACTGTCTGTGTCAGTGTACAGAATTTTACATGCATCTTTTAACAGTGGTTTCATATAGCTATAATGAAAATCGTATACGCATATTTTTGAGATATCTAATATTGACATCCCAACATAAATGGGTTTATTCATTAATACTTCCAACTTTTTCATATGAATCCCGATGAAATTTTGATTGAAAATGACTGCGGTAAAAATCAGGTTTCGCAAGATAAGAGGCGGCTCCATATCTACCGAACCACTCTGTTACTAATTTTACATCAATGTGATTATGAACATTTTCAATTGTCTTCCCAAAAACTGCATTAATCATTAATTTGTATAGATTCATTTCAAATTCAGTTTGCGCTTTTGTACGCAGTTCAGTGTTTAACTCAATATACGATCGTAACCATGTTGATTGATCAAATTGTAATATACGATGTATCTTACACAATTTTAAACCATTTTGTAAACATTGCTTTAGTACACGATAATGAATTACATAGCTGGATTTATCGTGTAACGTAGCTAAAAGTTTTTCATTGTTTTTTTCACCAGGTGGTCGTTCGTGCTTTGAACAAAAGGGAAGATCTGCATGCCAATCGTGAATCTCTTTAGGATATTCTAAATCTACTTCTAATATATAACCCGTTGGTGAATCATCAGATATCGTTGTTACATCGAAATTATCAACGTTTTGCAACCATTGAAAGTTTTGATAAGGTAGCGCTTGACTCATTGCCCAACCGTACAAGTTGTTAACATCGTAATACATTAAGTAAGTTGACTCTTTCTGTGAGTCGTACGATTCATTCATGTACTTATTGTTTGCTTTTGCATGTCGATGAGAACATTGACTTAAACCGCCGCGAATACCTCGTTCTATGAACATTACCATATCAATGTCAGTCAATAATTCCAATTCAATCTTCGTGGTTTTTAACATAACATCCCATGCATATCCTGGTACGGTGAAATAATATGCCGGATCTAATTCATAACTCTTTAGACAGCTCGATCTAAAAGTTTCAAATACGTCAGCTAACAACAGAACATCAATTTTTAAGTATAAGTCGCTATATTCACCCAGTGTTTGAATATTAAATGTTTCCCACACAGTTTTTGCATGTTCATATTCCTCCATCGAGATATTACATTTAGATAATGTGCTATAGAACGCTTCGTAATCGGGTAACGATGTTTCTTCTAACTTTTCCCATTTATTCACATACTCGTATGGAAACACACCTTTTCGCATTAATAAACTGAGCGCTTCATCGTTCACGTTGCAAAAACGTTCACGTAAATTCTTCATATCAGTGTTTTTCAAAGTAGCCGCTAGTTTACTGAGTGAAGTGTTTAAAAACCTATATGAATCGATAAATTTCATTTGAAGGTGAATTTTTTTTTTCCGTCTGATACTAACTTTTGTATTTACCATGAATGCAATATATTTTTCAAGTGTAGTAGCAATGACTTTCGCAGGATTTTCAAACTTTGAAGCTACTTCCTCTATCAAAAAGTGTGCATCATAATTAGTTAGATTGTGAAAAACGATTGGAATTGTGTGTGAATCTCGCCAATTAATGTTACATCCAGCGTATGCGGCCCCGCGATAACACCCCGTTAAATGACAGTGATCGCGAACAACTACGTCTTCAGACTCAAATTCCTTTTCACAAATGTGACAATGTGTAGCGAACATAAAATGATCTCGATCCGTTTCACTGAATTCCATTTCTAACGGATTTCCATACATATTAGCGATGTCGTTCATAATGTTTTTCAACTCGTTGACAAACCATTCAGCACATTTTTCTCCGCGATATGAGTTATACCTGGACGGTATTCGATCAACATTACAATGTAAATAATATCCAATACTGTACGGTATATGTTCTTGATATTGATAAGTGGAATCATTTTCGTGATAGTCATTTTTTGTCTGTAAAAGACATTCAAAATCTGCGTAAATTGCAATCGGTAAAGCATTTCTCCTAATGCTATTCTTAAATTTTACACATGGTGGTGGTCCGTCCTCATCGTTTTTCGGAAGGTTGATCTTCGAATGATACATATTAATGCAATCGGAACGGTGAGATTGCAGTTTCGTTTCACTGTTAAAGTAGTGTAAACATCTAGAACAAAAGTAACACATAAAACCCTCCAATTAATGAACTGTGATAATCGAAAATTAAATTTTAAAATTAAAAAAAACCTCACCTGTCGCAAATGTATTTTGCGTGTTCATTATTACTCAGCTGGTGGGACACCAATCTTGATAAATTTTTAATCCAAGCATAATGCCAATTATCACGAAAGTCATCGTTTGTTTTTACCTTTTTCTTTGATTCATCTTTGAATAGTAATAAATCGATATGTCGATAATTATCAGTGTCACTTGTTTTTTTTAGTGTACTCAATTGCAACGGTAGAGTTTGATACTTTCCCTTAGACCGTTTCAAAAGGTATACGTTGATTGTTACATGATTGAGTCGTCCAAAAGTTGGTATCTGCTTCAACGTCATTGGAAACGTTATACCCTTTAAATTAAGCACTGTAGCGTAGTCCGGATACGACCTGACACGGTATACGTTATTCTTTGCTGGATATAGTGCCGATACCACCGCCCAAGCGAAGCACGCGTTATCGTTAGACTTTACACTCACCACTGCGTGTTTGAGTTGAATCTCTTTCGGAAGCTTCACATATTTCGCTCCACTCATTGGATTACATTTATTTACATTTATTATAATGTTTATAATCTTTGATAATGCCCATCCACTATCACGCTCTTGATATTCTTCCAGTGCTGTTAAAGTTTTCTTTACCACATCGTTTGAATACCATTCTTCAAGATCCGTTGTTGGTAGTAACATAACATTTGCCGTTGTAAAACTCTTTATATCTGTTTTTTCTTCTACAATTGGAATATCATTGTTTTCACCTTGATTTACAATATGTGTCTTAATATATTCCGCGTTAAAGATTGTATTTACTTTAATACAATGATGTTTTTTATTTTTCGACGCACATTCGATAGGATTACTTTCTTACAATCGAGTAAGAATTGCATAGGATCGATGTGTTGAACGTTTGCAACCATTCCGGTTGTAATACGACTCTTGAAAGCGGATTCAAGCTTTCACCAATGAAGAAACGATGCTGCTACTGCTGCTGATGATAACGCAGACGTTGATTTACCAATTGATGATGATGAAGGATTTTTTTTTTGTAAACCACAACCAAACGACCACATAGAATATCTAACTCTGTCTTTTGCACAATTTAATCGTGCTATCATGGCTAACAGACGTTGTTTAAACCCCGTTGAACCATCTTGTTCACTTAGTTGTTTCAAGTATTCAATGCAGTCATCACAGTCTTTGATCCATTGATGAGACTGCAACGGATTATTAATAATCTTCAATTGTTCGTTTAAGTTCTTTTCCACTGCACTGAACACATCATCAGTTTTATCATTATCACTACAAAAATCATGTTTCCGCTTTTTTTAATTTTTTTTCGTTGCTTGAATGTTCGCCATGTTGACTAACTATCGACTTACCGACGAGGAGTGCGATACTAAACTTTGAGAACCATGAATTTAAGGCGAACAGTTGCTTCCTGCCTCCCTCCCTCCTATTCAACGTCCACCACCATCTTAACCGCCTCTGCGTCATCACTTCTGCAACGACTCTATTCCCACTCCTTTACAAATAACCTTGTACATATCTTTTCAGATCGGAGAATGAATTGAAGACTGAAGTGGTGCTGTTTGTTGTTTTTTGATTACCTACCGTATCACTCATAATGTTAGCACCATTTTTATTGTAATAATATAATAACTTTGTCGTTAATTGCGCTAATTTATTAATTACGGTCTCCATTGGACATTCAATTCCAAATATAGATAAATCAAATGGTCCAGATTTTACGAGAGTTTGTGTAAATTCATCAAATTCGTGATAGTGTGTGTCTGTAATAATGTATAATCGACCATTGGTGTATCTAAATACTGAATAGTGCGTATTAGGCTTCCATCCAACACCTGGGAAAGTATCTGATAAAAACATGTGCTGCTTCGGTTCGAAAGTACAGTCATCCATTTCCATAACGTAAAATTCTCGATAAAAAATGTACGTCTTACCGGTGTTAGTTGCTACAGCTGCTTTTACACCGTCATACGGAAATTCTTTACCAAACACTTGTTGATAAGTTTTTGGCCAACCAGATAAAAGCTTTAGTGAATGACGATTAAACATATATATATTGTTGTTAGAAAATAGAACAACATCTCCAGACGGTCTTTCGTATATAGCTGTTATCGATTTAAAATTTTGCGGTAAAAACTTTAGCCAGTTTTGAATTAGCTGAGGCTTTTCATACTTTTTGTGTGCTAAAGTCATCGGCCAAGCCCAAAGTTTATACATAATATACATTCGTTTTCGGGAAATGAAAAATTTCATGTCCGACGGATTTAATTTACATATATCATCTTCCGATGGTGTTAGCGTTGGCGTTGGTGATAATTGCGGTCGCTTAGTTGTCGGTGACGGAGTCAGTGTCGTTTCCCCATGTATAGACTTTAACGTAGTAGTAGTAGCAATAGTATACGACGATGGCGGAAGTTGTGGCTTTAACGTTGATGTCACTACTATATCAGTATTAATGTCACTGTATAAAAATTGTACTGCTTTTTTTTCATCCTCGCTGAATGGTTCAGAATTCGTAGTGTTATGTCTTATATAATATGGATTCATTATAGAGTTTGGAAAATCAGTATGACAAATACCTAACGAATGTCCGATTTCGTGTATCAACACCCAAAATAGGCTAGTTTTATTACTATCCAGTTTTCCAATCCTCATATCCCAATCATCATTTTTATTCAAATGAATTTCTTTTGGTGAATTTAATCGATCTGGATAATATGCATGTCCCAATATACCTTCATTCAGTGAATAATTACAAATTTTTGAAGGAAGGGTGAGCGTGGCCGAGTGGTCTCGGTGCGCGCTTCACACGCAGTAGGCCCGGGTTCGATTCCCGGCAAGCACCAAGAATTTTCTGTGGTGTTTTATCTGCGAAAAAGTGGTTCGGAACCCACTATAATAGTAGGTCCAGAGGAAAGGACCAGCGCCTCGGTATGGGAAACCGAAAGACTGGGAAAAGGTGTCGCGGGTTCGATTCCCGAGACTGAAGGCCCGTAGGTGAAAGGAAAACGGACGGGGACATAGCTCCGGAGATAGGACGTACGAACTACGACTATATCCGTATGTCCGGGATTACTGACACCTGACGGGGCGCGACGAAGCTCCGGGCCCAAGAATCGAACCGGCGACCGCGGATAAGGAAGGAGGAGGAAGAAAGTGAAGGAGCCCGTAACCCTTAGGGGATCGGTGTAACACACAATACCCAATACAAATTTTTGAAGTAATAAGATGTCTATGAATTGGTTGAACAAATGATATAACAATATCAGCGTTCCTATGAAAAATTCTTTCGAACTTTAATCCTGATATTCGAGACCATTCATTGAATGCTTGATTCGCTGTTTTAATCTGTTCCTCCGTAGCGGAAAAAAAATACCAATAAAGTTTTCTTTTGTTCCATTTGAAACTTGATGTTTGATATGAAATGTCATCAAGATCACCGCATCGTTTATTATTCATCAGTTCTTCCGTTGCACTATTCAATTGTTTATCAACTGGTAAATTCCAATATTCTTGAAATATTCTCATTGCCTCACTTATTTTATCATCACTTATAAAACTCAAGTCTTTTTCATCAACATTTGTTAAATAACCGAATCGATGTAGATACTGACGATTTTTAAGAGGTATATTTTTATTAACTACCAATCCTAAGGTAGCTAATATGATGGTTATAAAAAATGTAAATTGCATGATGTGGTTAGTTGTCAACTGTTTGATACGTGAAAACCGCTGAACGGAGATAACTTGAACGATAAAACAAACTGAGATAGCTTTAACCGCAACTGTGTGAGTGAATATGATCACTGAATTTAAGAGTAAAGAGACTCTTACAAATTTGCAAATAAACTGAGATTTTTTTTTTAGTCCATCCTTTTATAAGCGATTACTCCTCCTCCTCCTCTTCCTCCTCCTCCTCCTCCTCCTCCTCCTCCTCCCCTCTCCTCGTTCTTACTCTTTCAAATAATTGTTGTATGATTACAATTTATATTTTATTTTTTAGACAACAGTGATGATTACATTATGTTAAGGTAATAAAATGAATACAAGATTATTATTGATAAAATAAGTAAAACTCATTACTGTTCATTTTTTTAACCATAAACACTGGTCTTGGAAGTAGATCTCATGGAAGAACTGTAACACAGAAAAACATAATAAACATTAATATCATTATAAGTTTTATTTATATAATCATACAAATTTATCATATGTTTTTACTTACTTCTTCACTCTTTATCGTCTTTGATAAGCTTCGGTGTTGATGTACGCATCATTTTTCTTGGTGGTTCTCGTGTGATGGAACTGCTTGAACCAGTGCCTTCATCGACTTCGAAGTTGATCTGTCGACGGACGCAGCCTTCCGGTGAAATTTTTTTCATCTTCATTATTTTTTTTTGAGCGTTATAATGCTGCGGTACAGGTGTATTTTCAAAGCACATTAAGTCGTGATTTTCATTGTGATAGTATTCTTGCTCTTCCGCCGCTTCATCTTCTTGTTCTTCTTCTCGTTCAACTGCTTTGTTAAAACGCTGTAGCTTGCTCTTCTCCGTTTGAGTGAACGGTGGTATGTTTTCATCAACTTCATCGTCATCGATATTGATGACCTCAACGTCTTCGTTGTCATTCACGTTATTCGCTGAGGTGGCTTCTTCTTCTTCTTCTTCTTCTTCTTCTTCTTCTTCATTCAGGAAATTTAAATTTTTGCCATTCAAGGTTAATCTCAATTTTTTAGATACACTCAGATTCACTAGCGTATTGTAACTTGTCTCATCACCGATTAGAAGTCGACATACACGTATCGGTAAAAATACGTTACATTGATAATTTAACTCAACCCGAATTTTCGGGCCGTATCGAGTGTCTATTTTTCGCATTTCGGTAACACGATAGGTTCGATCAGTTTTCAAATCTTTGAACGGAACGGTTGGTAAGTATTGATTGTTTATCGGAGCCATTACTGAAGATGCTCTAGCAACTTCATTAATTTGTGATAAAGCACTTTTAACTGCTGTTGAACGACTATGTGACATGGTTCTTATTACACGTCGCGAACGTCTATGTCTCATAAGCAGTGAAACGCCTCATATTTATGTGTTTAGAGGCTGTATAAAACACTGATTTCTTTTCTTCCTCTAGAAACAGAGTGAAACATGAAATACTGTATGATGAAGAGAGAGAGTAGACTATTTCCTTCGAAAAAAGTCATAATACCGCAAAAACCGTTGCAACTGTTAGAACCGTTGCAACCACAGGTCGAGGCGATGACGCTTCCACAAAAGCATTATAACCGTTCTAATGTGTTACGTTGATAACACTTAGAAAAACAAATGTATCCTTATTCCAGCAACATCGTTAAAGTTTTATAAATGCGGAAACCGCAATGGTTTCCGTACAACTAGGGTCGGAAGTCGTTCTGATGCTGCGTTGATGCTCAGAGTCAAATAAGCCCTCGTGCCATTCAGAAGTCCTCGAAGTTTTACTCGCGCATATACTCAACATTTCTATTAAAAATGTATCCGCAGTATTCTATAGAAATTTCTTTGAATCAGAACGCAACGTATAAGCTAGCTCACGCTGTGAATACATCGAGTGTATTTTTATCCACCCTTGAAATGGAAAGTGCAAACCTAGAATTATATTTTATGTTGCGACGTTGGTACGTGACAGAAGAACGAGGTGAACGTATCACGGATAATGATAAAGTTATTGGTATGAATTGCATAGTGACGGACGAGAGTGATGCATATCGCGCCACGTTAATTTCTATCGAAGACGATGGTAAACGATCAAAAGTGAGATATGTCGATGAAGGCAACACAGACACCGTTGACTCTGACTGCTTGTATCACTGTACACCATTCTTTGAAGCTATAGCAATATTAGCTATTGAGTGTCGACTATTCGGATTTGAAAATTATGCACGTGCACATCAAGGTGAAATTCTCTACAACGTGTGTAAGGGCGAAATGACGCTTATTCTCGTTGATCATGGTGATGAAACTAAACCACCAGGTGTTCGGTTGTACAATTCTGAACAGCAAGATATTGGAGATCTATTTCTCGCTCATCCAGAAATCGAAGACGTTTTTTTTTTTTAAAAAGTGGGGAAAAGAAGCGTGAAGGAGAAGACAGAGAAGGAGCGAGTCGGCGACGGTGAAGGAGGAGGAGAAGGCAGAAGAGGAGGGGAGGACTGATAAATTCAAAAGCAATGACTCACGTAGCGATGACTTTTATTACATTGGGAGAAGTGACTGGATAAGCAACAGAAAAAGTGAATGAGAACATTAATAATGAACAGGCGCGATCGTGAAATAATTGATGTTCTTTGTCAAAACATTGTTTATAAAATACGAATGTGTGAGCTGTTACCAGTTTTGATTGAACTCAAGATTTTCAATGACGATGATGTAAACTTATCGATTTGGAGAGTAAGTATAAATATTCCTCTTTATTTCAAATTTTTGTTTGTTTTAACATTATGATTGTTTTCAGAGGACGATACACTGTAAAGCCACAGCTCAAGATATCGTACTAACGATAAAGACACGAGGACCATACGCATACGATAAACTTGTTCAAGCATTACGTCAAACGGATCACAACGATGAAGCTGACCTTCTTGAATATGCAAGATTTATCGATGATATTAAAACATTTAATATTATTAATACAATTGCTCCAAGTCGCAGTATATAAAAATTCATCTCTCCTTGTTCGTGCTAAACATTCGTTAAAAGAAAGTGGGAGTAGGAAGTAGGAAGTGGTTTAATACATTCTCCTCTCATAAACTGATAAAGGTCTTTATGAAGTGGAAATCATTAGCGGTTAAAAGCGGATAAGCTCAACTTCCACTCAGACGCTCAGACCATGTAAAGCAATCAACCTGAACAGACGTGGAAAAAATAGTTCGTGTAGCAATGAATCATCGTGAAACTAAGTACTATTTTTTCATTAACAATGAATCCATTGAAGTGCCGAATGAGTGGTGTGAGAACACTGATCTTGACTTTATATACGATACGATGTTCCTGGTGATGCGCTGCATTGATCTAAAAATGCAGTTTTACACACAAATTGCACTACCGATGGGTATTTATAAATTTTTTCATCCAAAGAAAATTGTTAAAATCAGTGATAAGCAGTGGTATGGACCAATAACAAAAGGTGAAATTATACCGTGTAATATGTGGTATAAAATGCACTATTCTCAACCGCTAGAGAATACAACGGAAAAAGAAGGACTTGAAAAAAAAGATTTTTCATCTAACCGTGAATCGAATGAATCATACATTTTTCCGTTGCATCGTGTATCAATCTGCACCGACTTATCATCATTGAAGAATAGTGTCGATGACAGTGAAAAAAATTATAACTATGATAACGATGATGATGACGATAATGATGGTGGTGATAATGATGAAGATGAAAATGTCACGTTGCTGAAGCGATTACGGATAATAGGGATAAGTAAAAAAATGGATAAAGCTTGTCAAAATGAAGAAAAAATAATGGACGATAAAGCGTGCCAAACTGATGGTGAGGATAACGAGATTCGAACACATCGATGGAGCTCAATAACCACAGCATCTGGATTTCAAAAAAATTCACAAGGCAATCCAAGCCAGGATGAAGATTTTGCGATACAGTTTCAAATCGGCAAAAATAATCAATCATCGATAAGATTTTATCCTCCAAAGCGCTATGAACTGAGCAGCGGTGAAGAAATTAACTGAAAAGATGAAGGTAAATTTGAACACGTGTCTAATTTTAACTCTTATTTAATGATTGCTCAATAAAAAAATGTTAAAATTTTTTTGTTACAGAAAAAAAGATCAACGAACTGATCGGACAATCAAACTGTTGCGTGAATTACTGTGTGTTCATTATCATAAATATTTTTTCCGTAAAGTGATAGCACGCATGGAAGAACTGTCTTAGTGGAAAAAAATATTACTCTCAAAAAAAAAAAATGTAAAATGATACTAACTCACTCTTTGAAATATATATTAGTATTAAGTCAATGAAATACTTGGAATTGTATTACTAACAATGAATAATAAAAAAAAATGAAAATAATGATGATGGAGGAGGAGGAGGAGGAGGAGGAGGAGGAGGGGAGAGGAGGAGGGTGAGTATAAATACAAGGAGCAGGGTTTTTTCTAGAAAAAAAAAAAAAATCGTTAAAATGCGATTCGTGAAACATTCATTATCAATTCGTGTCAATAAAAGAATTCTCGATGAAGAAGAAGATAGTCAAGATCGACGACACGGTGCTCTACTACCTAACACAATTCGCGCTATCATCTGTGGTCCATCAAATTGTGGAAAAACAAATTTACTGTTGAGCTTAATTGAAAGTCCAAATGGTATACGGTTTGAGAATATTTATGTGTATTCAAAGTCGCTGCATCAGCCGAAGTATCAATATCTCGAAAATATTCTATCATCGATTGATGACATTGGATACTTTACATTTTCAAACAATAGTGATATAATTCAACCTGATAGTGTAAAACCGAACTCTATTTTCATTTTTGACGATGTGGCATGTGATAAGCAAGATAATATTAGAGAATATTTTGCTATGGGTCGCCATTTTAAGATTGATAGTTTTTATTTATGTCAAACATATGCAAAAATTCCAAAACATTTAATTCGTGATAATACAAATTTCTTAATACTCTTCAAACAGGATGGAATGAATTTACGTCACATTTATAACGATCATGTAAACACGGATATGACATATGATGAATTCTTACAATTATGCTCAAGTTGTTGGAAAGAAAAGTATGGATTTCTCGTGATAGACAAGGATAGTCTTAATAATAAAGGGAGATATCGGAAAGGCTTTAATCAGTTTGCAGTCATCTAATCATTCATTCGTTAACTGTTAGTGGCACGATACAGTCGTCTTAAACGTTCTTATTCCGTCTCCGTTAAGTGTAACAGTAAAACAAAAAAATATTATGTCTGAATTAAGTGTGAAAAACAGGAAGAAGGCGCAAAATGAGCGTCTTTTGAAAAAAAATTGTTCAAATAAGTGATGATATACGGAAAAAACATCAAGCTATAAAATTTGGGAAAATTGAAGATAGAGAATTGTTAGAAGAATCGTATAAACCGATAGTTGAACCGTTGCAACAAGTAGTTCGAGATACAATCACAGACAAAAAACGTACATTTCAACAGGCGAATATAAAAGTTAAGAAACAACAAAAAAGTGAAATAGATGATGAAGAAGAAGAAGACAAGACAGTTGACTATGAGAGTGATAAAATCGATGGCAATGTATCATATCCATATTCGATTAAAAAAAAATCAATAGTACTATTGTTGATCATAGTACTCCGGTAAATAGAGGTAATTTAACAACGTTGCGAAATGCTCCGCTGAACATATCTCCTATGAATATATCATCCAATGTATCAACAAATGAAGATTCCATTCGTGAAATTATGCAACAATCTACGGAGGAAGTTGAAAAAACCATCAACGAACATTTGGGAGTATTATCACAAAAATATTTAAAATTATTCTTTGGACCTGATGCTCAACGGAAAATAGATACCAATTACGGTGTTTACTTCAAGGATGATGTAATGATGATAGGTGATTCAGTATTTGAGATTGATAAGAATGATAATATTATCATCAAAGGAATACGGTATCACGGTACACCTGGTATTTTTGAACTAATTTTCATGAAAAATCCTTCGAAAAAACTGTACAACGAGATGGATTTGCTTAAATATAAAGCGATTCTACTTGTGACTAATGCACATCGACGTAAATTCTCATCAACGGGACAAATTATGGGAAATAAAGGATTAAAATATAAAAATATTATTGCTCCTTTGACTGCAGCGATTACACCGGCACGTGGAGTATTAGCAACGGAGACCGCAAGCGGAAGTGGTTTACTTCCTCATGAAATGACTACAACAGCTTGTCCTATCCAATATGTATTTTGGAATGAGCCTAACGAACTGGTTAATAGACTTCAACTTTTAATCGCTTCGAAAAATGCTGGACATACGGGACACGATAATGAAATAATTTCAATTATCGAGGAATTACGGGAAGCTAATATCATTATATAAAGCCTCCTTCTTACCTCCCACACGTGTTAGTTCATTTCTTTAACCTTTACTGTCGACGTCTATTTGTCTACGAGAGAGAAAGACATAGAAATTTGAGGAAAATGTTTATCAATAAGTTTGGAAACAACATAAGTGCATCGAGTTATCGGATTGAAACAAAGAAGACATATAAAGCACTTCGATGGAGTGATATAGATAATGCATACGATGCTGATAATACCCCCATCATACATCTCACAAATCCTACAACAGCGGATAGTGTAATTAATAAAGCATATTTCGATCAACGGCTTTTTGACTTTGATAGAAAAACTATGGAAAACTTAAATACAAATTTTGTGACAAAGAATGGTTTTAATAACTTGAAGACAGATTTAAAAGAGGATATAATTAATCAAAATATGGAGAGAATGTCTGAATTGAAAACCTATTATATAAATTCAATGAAAATGTTTGATGATAAATTTAACGAGTCGATGAAGCTTTTTAACGAATTTAAAAACGAACTAACAGACAAAATTAAAAGTGTTAATGAGAAGGTAATTGATTGTCAGAGACAAATCAATTCAAATATAGAAAGTGAAATAGAGAGAAACAACAGTATTTTCCTAAAATTGCAAGAGTTGAAAAATGCTAACGACTCGATTAAAAGACAAATGGAATATAATGAGAAAAGGATTGAAGAACTGTCGGAAAAGTGTGTTCAAACGGATGTATTAGACAATTATAGACATGAAATGAATGAAACAATTCGTAACATTTATGTATTGATTGATGAGAAAAAAATCTAACAAGTCATCATCAAAGTAAAATTAAAAATATTTTAAAATATATAAACGAATCATAAACGGAATAACGTTCAATTGTTCAACAGCCACAGAATCGTTATGAGTAAAGAAAAACAAAAATTAGTTCAAGAACTTCATACACCAGCTAGAAGAAATTTTCCTCGAAGACGTGTGATTATTCGAGGTTATGACGATCTCTGGCAAGCTGATTTAGTTGACATTCGTGCTTATGCTCGTGTTAATGCAGGTCATCAATACATTCTCACGGTAATTGACACATTCTCCAAATTTGGTTGGGCTGAACCAATGAAGACCAAGAGTGCATCGGATGTGGTGAACGCTTTCCGCAGAATAATATCTACTTCCGCGCGACAACCGACCAATCTACAAACGGACGATGGAAAGGAATTTTTCAACAAAAATTTTCAAACATTGATGGAAAAACACACGATCAATCATTATTCAACATACAGTGTAATGAAAGCGTCAATCGTTGAACGATTCAATAGAACATTAAAGAACAATACGTGGAAAAAGTTTATATTAAATGGCAATTACAAGTGGATTAAGATACTTCACGAATTAGTTGATAATTATAATAGACGTGACAATCAAACATAATAAAAAATTATTGTCCACCGTGTATAATAATGTAAAAATTGCAGGTCGAGCCAAGTATCAAATCGATGATTATGTTCGCATCAGCAAATATAAAAACCTCTTTGCGAAAGGTTACACACCAAACTGGACTACGGAAATCTTTCAAATCAGACAAGTTCGTCGAACCAATCCCGTTACTTACCTTCTAAAAGACATTCACGGTTATGATATACAAGGAGGATTCTACGAGCAAGAATTATTGAAAACTACTCAACCTGACGTTTATTTAGTTGAAAAAGTCATACGTAAAAAGGGTAACAAAGTTTTTGTAAAATGGCTAGGTATAGATTCGTCACACAATTCATGGATTGATAAAAAAAATGCATTATAACGCAAAATTATGTATCGCGCTTACATGATACAAATTATATAAAAATGTACTCACCTCTTTCATTCAATATTTGATCAATAAATTCATAAAACCATAAACAAATTTTTGGAATTTTCAAAGCTTCCACCTTCTTCCGCTCCTCCTTCATCATTAGAATAATTGATTCATCTACTTTCTTCATACTAATAATTTATTATTTATACTTGTTGAACTGACTACAACTATCAACTAATCAATATATCATACAATCACTTCATATCAATCAAAAAATCCTCGTCTCTCTAGCACAATTGTAACACACTACCCCCTACCCCCTACCCCTACCCCCTACCCCCTACCCCCTACCCCCTACCGCTACCCCCTACCCCCTGCCCGCCCGCGCACCCTGCTGTCTCGAGAGACAGCATCGACGAGCATTTTTTCACACACACACGCACGCACGGATGATATCTCGCCGCAACATCCTGTCGCGCGACTCGCACGGCGACGATGACGTAATACCGAGCAGCGCACGGGGTTTTTTTTTTTTCACACACACGCACGCACGCACGGATGATATCTCACCGCAAGTCTCTGTATCTCACCGCAACTCTCTGTATCTCACCGCAACTCTCTGTCTCTCTCGCACGGTTGCGATCTCTCTCGCTCTCATTGAGAGCATAGAAAGTGATTCAGAACCGGCTTAGCCTACCTACTGCGGACGCGCGTTCGTTCACCGGTTTTGCGCGCAGTATATCGAGCGTGCCCGCGACTCGATTGCGGCGTGGAGTTCCGTCCCGGGCAAAACAGGCTTATGTTTCCGTCGATCATAATTTGTGCTTCTTTTTATTACTTCTCGGGGAAAAATCTGTCTGTCTCTTTTCTTTTTTTTGTTATTCGGGGATCATAAGTGCCGGGAATTGGACGGCCTCTCGCTGCACCGGTACCGTAACATCGGAGAGATCGCCTGCGCGAAATTTGTGTGGAGCGGAGGAGAGTGCGTGTGTGTTTGGCGTGGCGTGCAGGTTTCGAGCTCGCGCGGGTAAAAAACGTAGGCTTTTCTTTCGCGGCTGAGGACGTCGAAAAAGCATCGCGGAAAATACACGGGTCTCGAGACCGCCGCCGTTAGTGTTTCGTGTTCTTTGTTTTCTCGTTTGTCAGTTCGGTGGACATTGCGAATTTTCGGATCTCGGGTGGTACCGCTCCAAAAGCGATCGCGAGGCGCAGCCTGCACGCCGGGATCGTGTGTGTGTGTGTGTGCGCGGCGAAACGTCGCCCTTCGCGCGACGACGACGATCGGACAGCGGTACAGTCCGTCCATTTTACGAGTGCGAGATTTAGTAGGGAATAATAGGACTGGCCCGTCATTAGATATTCCGGACTTCTTCCGGTACCGTATCTTCTTCGAAATTTATTTTACGAATTTGTATTGCTATTCTTTTTCCCGGGCCAGGATCTCTGTAACGCGTAGAAAAATTCAAACCGGTGAACTGAGTAGCTGGGGCGAATTTAGTAGGGACTGATTATGTACGCGGTTTTTTTTTTCATTGTATTAAATTGTAATAAATCGGGTGGCTTCGGCCGATTATTCTCTGCCTTTTGTACTTTTGAAGTAGCAAATTTTCACCGCCCTCACCCCTCTACCCTCGCCTAGCTGCAGCTGCCGGAGCAGTGAGAGCGCGTGCTTTTTAACAACATCGGTACCGACCGTGCCGATTAATTGGTAATCGGCTGGCGCCCATAGAAAATAATTCACACGGTCGAGAGGCACGCCGTTGGTGACCGAACCATCACCTTTTGGAGCTTGAGGAAAAGTTGGCGGTCGCAAGCTTCGAGATCGAATAATGTTCCCAGCTGAAAAACCAGTTCTTCTGAACAACTTAGCAAGAGGATCAATCGGCTACAGCATACCAGAGGGAAGCGTTTCCATTCGAGGATTCCTCGACGAGAGCACTCTCGAACACCTGGCTGAGAGTGCAGCAAAACGATTCTGGCATGGATTCGAGAAATTCGGCATAGCCAGCGCTGGAGTCTTTGTTACGTCAAAACTGCGGGATTTCGGATTTCTCATAGATTTAACGTAGTGTTACGTTGAGTACTATTGATACGCGCTGGTCAAGAGAAATTGCTCCCTCCTTTACCACTCCTGGCATCAATTATCAGACGCAACTGCCCATTTTCTAGTCTAACCTTTCGGAAAATTACTAAGGATAGGGCTAGGAATGTTATTCGTCGAAATGTCTGAGAGGTATTTAAATGAATTAATTACTTCGTAATTTAAGGGAATGATTTACACGATTATTTTATCCGGAATGAATTAGTTATTAACGCAGAACCGTGGGGTTTTTAAGTGTGGAATTTTGTTGGCAAAATGATTTTAATTGTAAATTAAGGGTTATAATGATGGCCAATTTCGGTCAATGTATAGAGAAAATCTAGGAGAATTTGGGGAACACACAATTATTTTTAATAGAATAGTGGTGATAAAATGGTACTTACTCTGATGTTGTCGGAGATGTTTCGTCGAGGGAAGGTCGCTGTTCACAGATAGTTACGCGTTTCGGAAATCTTATTATTCACGTTTATTCAAAACTCAAATTATTAGCGCAAGTTTATTACAAGAATCTCAAAAATATAAAAATTAGACGGTACGAACGGTGAACTGATACAATGGATTCCCGTACAAAGATGATTAAACTTTGACTTCGACGTCTACTCAGAGTAAAACTTGGAGACAGATGAGGAGATGTGCGCTCTCCAAAAGACGGTGAAATAATGATGCAGGACAGGAGTGATCGAGACTCCGTTGTCTAAAAGATATCCAGGAGATAGCTTATGACAATATATATGGATCGACCGAAAGAAAGAGACAAAAGGTGTTAACTAGATGACCCCAAAAGGGGGAAAACACAGTTGAGTAAAGAGCGGGTCGCGACGATATTCTGGACTCTCACTATCTATCCTCTTCCCTTACAGAGGTATCTTCTGCACCCCCTCTATTTCTTTTAATGTCGCTACCGTGTCTATCTCTTCGTCTACGCGCCCAGGTGTTCGTCTCGCGGGTCTTGTCGCGCCCGAGATCCTTGGTTTCTCCCGCTCTACTCTATCACTTCCCCATCCGTGCTCTCTATGCGTCACTCCTCTTTATTATTGGTTCAAATGAAATGCAAAAGGGCAGACTGAAACGCGATAGGTTCGAGAAAGACTAAAACTTGGAAAGAACTCGGAAGGAGGTGACTAAATGATTTTAAAAGAAGACAAGTGACCAGCGAGTAACGCGGGTACCAAAGAGACGACCGAAAGAAGAACACCGCCCGGGGCCTGTCTTCGCGGCTCCTTATATACCGGATATGCGTGGCGGGGGCTGAAAGTCAACCCTTTCCTCACCTTCTGTACGTTTGTCCATTTCCCCTAATTCAGTAGCGTATTGCTATTTTGTTCCTTTCAATTTAAGAAAACATTTTCTTATATGTTCTTTGGTCCTTTGATAAATATTGATATCTTTGGTCGATCGTTAACTTAATTTTTACTAGTCGCTGCTATGTATTCCATTGCATATTTAAAATAACCTTTTTGACTAGTCTAACCACTCAAACAGGAATCCCTGGCGGATTCCTTCGTACAATTATCTTAATTTTAACTTTACTCATTAAAGTTTTTGGTCTGCTTATTATTTTTATTACTAGTTTACTTTAAGATCTGTCGGAAAGATTCGGGAGTGAAATCTATCGCAAAAATTGATTATAAGTTCGAAGTTTCCAAATTATAAATATTAAACACAATGTTGTAAAATATGTTGCCAAGTTAAAGGGGGTTATAAAGTCCCCTCGAATCTTTCCTCAACCGAATTGCACTTTGTTCCTCTTGGGATCAGGCTGTCTCCCTCTCACAACTCCCAGGTAGATATTATATGATACTTCACTGTATCCGTTTTTCTAGAACATTCGTTCGGTCGTTGTACTTGCATGGAGACAGCGTCATCCTAAAGGTATATTCTCGATATGATCCAGCATGGATATTTTCTGTGGATCTTCAGTGGGGGTTTCCGAGAATCGGAAGCTTCCCCTATTGCCCTTGAGGCTATGCTAATGCGGTCGGAATCGGTTGTGCCTGCGCTTCGGCTACTCTATCTACTCATATTCTTACTTTTACTTAATTAATTATGCCCTGAGTATTATAAATTTTGGCAATATTATTATTTCCTGAGATGTACAATATCCTCTAGTATTTGGAGATATTGATAATTTTTACCCAGTTGGTAAGGTGTAACGCAGTTCTTTGACGGGTTTATGCCGCCGTAATCATTCCGTGGCATATCTGATACAGCTACGTTCTACGGGATGACGTAATTCTGGTCAAATATTCGTTTCGCTTTATAATCGTTTATGAAAGGTGCCTCGGAGAGTTATATTCACGTGTAAAATGACAAGTTACTTAGCATGCTATTATTTAAGATATTTAGTGATTCTTCGAGCTACCGCTCCTTCAATATTTCCTAGTGTCGTAGTGAGGATACGGCTCGATCCGAGAACCTTGTCTATAATTTGCACATTTGCGGAATTAATTAGAATGTTCAACAGATAATTACTCAAATCGACGGATTGAGGTGAATTTGTAATATAACCCGTAATTGAAATTAGTTACCCTTAAAGGAAAGAATGATCTTTTGCTTAATTGCATGATTCATATCGTCGGGGAGTTGCCTAGGGCCACGCCCGTACGGCTTAGGCCCGAATTGTTGGTATGCTAGGGATACCTCTTGCTCGCGGGGTAACCTATCTGCCCCATTTTTATAGCGGACCATCTAGCGGCATTTACCTTAAACGCAGGATTACCTTGCGCCGTGGTAACTGTCCGGATCGCAAGATCTAGAGGTGATAGTCGATAACTCGATCCATCATTCAGTTTCTGTAATGGAATGACCACTGTTTTACCGCCGATGGGGTGCGTGTCGAAAGCAGTTTATCGCCTCTGTCCGCAGTTCCCCTTGTCATAGATTTGATCCATAACTGTTTCTAACGAGGTACCCCAATTAGTTGGGTTTTTACGTTAATTATATTGGTTGATTATTCCAATATAATTATTTTTCCCTGGGATATAGGCCAGTGCTTATAGCAAAATATCACTCTTATTTTTATTATAAAATCCCCGTGAAGTGGGAGGAAAGAAATATTTGTCGAAATTAAAGTTACGGCGGGACGTAACATCTTCGCGATCTATGTCATCATAAAAATCATCAAAACAATAATCGATACATGCATCCATGGATATGCAATCCACTCGCTATACGGTTGGAGCATTCACCTGATCGGAGCCATATGGAGCTCTGTGACCGGATTACTACTTACATTGGGTCATAGACGCAATCCACCACCCGCCGCCATCGAAAGCGGACCAAGCACGAAGGAAAGGGTAAACTTACCAGATGATAAGTCCATTTACCCCAACTTGACGGCGAGGGATAACGCAAGATGTTCGATTACGGAGGAAAGGGCAAGCGCATCCGGTTGCCCCAACTTGACGGCGAGGGATAGCGTAAGATATTCAACAGCAGACGAAAGGGTAGAATTACTTGGCTACCCCAACTTGACGGCGGGGGAGTCCGCAAGATTTCCAACGCCGCTACCAAGAATCGACTCAGCACTCATCCGACGCCTTCACGCTGGTCCTTCGCAGAGCCTCGGCACTGCTTCAGACTAAAGGGGGGAAGTGTTACGTCCTGGGGCTCATCACGGTCAGGTTAAACCAACAACAAATTTTTTTTTTCCGAACAATAAGATAAAACCTGATTTTCAATATTCGAATAATATACAAAAAAATATTAATATTGTAACCAACGTATATTACCTTATAAAAACGGCATACAGTGCCACATATTTGCAAAATTAAGGATTCTGACACTTTGTCGAGCCATAACATTCAAAATATTAAAGTTAACCAGGATCTAGTTTGTCTAATAGGTCAAGCATACCATTTAGAACTTAGAGGGGCTGGTGGTCGATATAGCCTTAGAACCAGCCGTTTCCGAGATATTTAAGGTTTTATAAAAAAACGTACCTACCGTCTTTCGGTATTTCCATACACGCATTATACTGCGTATTTATCCATTGTTCTACATATTACAATAATCCAAATATCGCTATAATTCGAAGGGGATAAATAATAATAAACAAACATTTTTATTAACAATTAACAATAATTATTAATAAATAATTACGATTTTATAAAACACGCGCAACATCGGAATATCAGCGAAGCCGCAATATTCGCCCGCGCATAAATAATAAATAATTCAAATTATAATTTACAAATATTCAAAATAGCTAACAATAATTAATTGTTAATTCGTATTTTAATAAAACGCGCAAAGCCGTGAATCTCGATGGGAATACGATATTCACCAGCGCTAAAATACTAAATAATTATAATTTTTATTCGCAAATATTATAAAATAATCAACAATAATTAATTGTTAATTAATATTTTCATAAAACGCGCAAAGCCGTGAATATCGATGGGAATACGATATTCACCAGCGCTAAAATATTAAATAATTATAATTTTTATTCACAAATATTATCAAATAATTAACAATAATTAATTGTTAGTTTATATTTTCATAAAACGCGCAAAGCCGTGAATATCGATGGGAATACGATATTCACCAGCGCTAAACTACTGAATAGTTATAAATTATATTTACAAATATTATAAAATAATTAATAATTAATAATTATTAATTTTTAATTTTAATTTAACACAAATCCGCAATGCCGTGAATATCGATCGGAATAAGATATTCACAAACGGTAAATAATAACGGCAAATAACGGTAATAATAACGGCAAATAATTATAATTTTATTTACAAAACATTATAAAATAATTGACAACGATAAATTGTTAATTTATAATACGTAAAAGCGCGAGACACCATGAAAATGGGGGACACCCCAATATTCATGGGTGCATACATAAAGATTGAACAGTCCAATAATTGGGTATTGGGTATTGTGTGTTACACCGATCCCCTAAGGGTTACGGGCTCCTTCACTTTCTTCCTCCTCCTTCCTTATCCGCGGTCGCCGGTTCGATTCTTGGGCCCGGAGCTTCGTCGCGCCCCGTCAGGTGTCAGTAATCCCGGACATACGGATATAGTCGTAGTTCGTACGTCCTATCTCCGGAGCTATGTCCCCGTCCGTTTTCCTTTCATCTACGAGCCTTCAGTCTCGGGAATCGAACCCGCGACACCTTTTCCCAGTCTTTCGGTTTCCCATACCGAGGCGCTGGTCCTTTCCTCTGGACCTACTATTATAGTGGGTTCCGAACCACTTTTTCGCAGATAAAAACACCACAGAAAATTCTTGGTGCTTGCCGGGAATCGAACCCGGGCCTACTGCGTGTGAAGCGCGCGCCGAGACCACTCGACCACGCTCACCCCCAGTCCAATAATGAATAAACAATAATTATTGTTATTAACATTGTAAAACAATTTAAATAAGTGTAATAGGCGTATTAGGCTTAATACATAGCATATATACTGAAACGTCCCCCCCCCCCTTCTAACCCCGCACACCCTCCGAGGCGAAGCGCCAGATGAAACAGCGCGCACGACACCGCCGAGGCACGCAAAGAGGCCAAGTGGCGCCATCGGGCGGGATCCAGAACGACCCGATCGATATGGAAGCTACGCACGCGTGGGAAACACAAACACACCCCGCGACCGCCACACAGCGCCGCGGAAAGGAAACAAGAGGCCATATCGATCAAGGCCAACCGGAGCGAAAAAGCGAGGGAAAAAGAGAACGGCTGATTGGACAGAAAAGACGCCACCGCTACCAAGAAAGGCATCCGATTAGAGATAAGCCGAAAAGGGCAATCACGTCACTGGAGAACCCACCGGTAATTGGAGAACAAGGGAGAAGAACCTTGAAGGACCAATAGAAAAATTAGAACACCAAGAACGAAATACGCGTGCGCGAGTCCGCCAAAAATATGCAATTTTCGCGAGTGGGAGGCAAAAATTAGCATATAAAAAGGCACGAAATCGACCGGAAATCAGTTAATCATCTCACCGGGTCTACACCAGCTCTCCAAGGACTTAAAAGTTAAAAGTGAAAAGTGACAGTCAAAGTGAGTAAAAGTGAATAAAAGTGACTAAAGTGAAACCGTGCCAAAAAGAACTTATAAATTTTCGGTGACGGTGGACTTATAAATTTCGGTGCGGAATTGGACTTATAAGATTCGTGCAAGAATGGGACTTATAAAATTCGTGCAAAAATCGGACTTATAAAAATATTCGGACTTATAAAATTTTTGTGCCGAGTGAACTTACAAAATTCGTGCCGAAAACGGACTTGTCCATCTTCGGGTAAATTTCAAACTCAGAAAAAGTGTGAACGTGGGACTTATAAAAATTAGCCACGCTGGACTGGTGACATTCGTGTCGAGAACTCATTAAAAATTTGTAACACGGACTCGCAAAATTCGTGACACGTCGAAATCGCGTGCCAGGTTCGAAATTATACTTTGGTGCAACGATTGGCGCGAAGCGGTAAAGTGACCGAGGTAACCGGTCAGAAAAGCCGAAGTGACGAGTGAGCAAAATTTACAACACCGAGGACCCGAAAAAACCACTCACAGGGCTTCCTTCACGTCCCCTGCATTTACCTATATCGACAAAACCAGGTAAAAACAGTCCGTGGTCGCAGAAACACCAATTGCAATTCGCGAGGTGAGCGAGCTGTCACTGCCGACGCGGCCCCGTGACGTCACAGCGCGGCCAGCCGCGAGCGGCGGCCATCTTGGGAACAAGAGCTATCGAGCCGCCGACCCGAAATCATAGGGCGTTCGCCTGTGGCGACGGTAATATAACCGGAAAACGGTCAACGTGCGATAATAAAGCCGATCGATAACATTCTCCTCCTCAAGCAATTAAAGTAGCCAGTAAAAGGGGAAACCAGATAAGACTATAAGAATAAGCGTTTTGTCAATCAAATTGGTTAACAATTAAATAATTATTGCACCAAGAATAAATAAAAAGAAGTAATTCAAGAAATGGAAAAACTGTAAATACATGAAAACTTGTCCCGTTACGAATAAAATCATTGTTTCTACATAAAAACCGTCTCTGATACGCCAACCCATAATTCCTGGACGCTCGCGCACACGAATCCCTCCGTTTGAGCGCCCATTCCTCTACAGGAGGTGCACGAATTCGGAGAAAATATTGTGAGGAAGCTTGCTCCTGTTACATTTGGCGCCCAACGTGGGGCCCGAGAAAAAAGGAATTGGCCGCGTCAGAGCGGAAAAATTAAGCAAAGAATGCCCGAAAAGTCCCTCGCCCAGGAACAGCGGGTGCTGGAACTGATGGAGAGCGAGGAACAGGCCCACCGGGCCGAGCGAGAGCGCCGGGATCGGCTAAGGGCACAACACGCCCTCGAGGACGCACAGAGAAGAACACCGGAGGAGGTCACGCTGGATGAGGGAAATTCTAGAGAGGCAGAAGAATCGGGGGAGGGAAGCATCATAGATGCGAACCTCCCGAATCTTACCCTCGCCTGGGAGTCGACCACAGCAGATGGGATGATCGGCCAAGGGGGCATTAGACGGCAAGGAGAGATGAACCGACTGTCGATCGTTCCACCAGCAAACCCCCAGGACACGACAGCCGATAATGTAGGGAATGAGCGACCCAGTCGGCCACAGAAAACTGTCGAAATCGGGGATGACAGCAACCGGGCCATTCTGATGACCCTCATGCTGATGAAAGCGGAGCATCAGGAACGATTCGACAGCCTCGAAAGGTCGCAGGAGAAGCTGTCAGCCGCATGCGCCGCGAGGACCAGGGAAATCCAGGTTCAAATGCTGACAGCGTTATCGCGAGCGGTGACCGAGAGCGAGGCCGAGACCGATCGGAAAATCGCGACTGTGCGGAAGAGCATTAGAGACGAGCAAGGTGCGATCAATACACACACGCGAGAACGATTGGCAGCACAGGACGTGACTGTGGGGGAACTGGTTGACCGCGTAGAGGGCGTCACGGAGACCTCCATAAGGGCGTTACAAGCGGCCGAAACCAACGCGAAAAAAATTCGCGAATATGCCGCACAGGCAAGAAACTCCGTGTCACAAACGATATTGGGAACGACGATGTGTGGAAGCCTGAATGCGAGTAAGGCGTACGTTGCGTCAAGAAAGCCACCCACATTTCGAGGCGACGGTGTCGAAAGACCGATGCGCTATTTAAATACCCTGAAGGATCATTTCAACGCCATCGAACCTGAAGGCCTGGAGTTCCGGTGCATAATGGGCGATGCGATGGTCGGAAAGGCACTAGACTGGTGGCTGCTGGTGGCACCCGAAGTTTCTAATATCCAGCAATTCGAAGAGGCGTTCCGAGCGAGGTACTGGGGCCGAGACATGCAAGACAAGGTCAAACGGCACTTGGAATTCGGCACATACTTCATCGAAGGACAGAGCCTCACGAAAGCCGAGTACGCAACACGAGTGATCGGAAATGTCCGCGATTTAAGTGAGCCAATCGGCGACCCGGAGACGATCCGTCGGCTCGCGAAACATTTCGACGAGAACATCCGGACGGCGATTCTCGTGCGAAACATCAGCAAGGTAAGCGAACTGATCGAACTACTGGAGAGCAGTGACCTCAGTGGCACGGTAAACGCCCGAAACGACAGCGAGAGATCGTACGGCCGAGGGAACCACATGAACCGGGGAAACGGTCGGGAAAATGGTGGAGGGCAACGCAGTTGGCAGCAAAATGGTCCTCAACAATCCCCGACCCACCCATACAGCCGATCTCAACCACAGCAGCAACAGGCAAATTACTGGCAGGGGCCGCCAAGGGCGGCGCTAACTCCAAATTTCTCGATGCCGCCGCCATTCTTTCCCGTAACGCCGCCTTCGACACCAGCGCCGGCGATGTAGCAGGTGCAAGGAGCGATGGCGGGCTCGCAAGGCGTGAGCCAGGGAAACGCGTAAACGTTGCGTCCGCAAGGTACGAAGAAAGGCCACGAGACGCAACGGCGGCTAAATCGGAGATAAAAGAGAAGAAACGACGAAAAGAGAAAGAGATGCAAGAAAAGAAGAAAAAGGAGGAGAAACAGAGAAAAGAAGAAGAATGAAAGAAACAGGAGGAGATACAGAGAAAAGAAGAAGAAAGGAAGAAACAGGAGGAGAAACAGAAAAGAAGAAGAAAAGAAGGAACAGGAGGAGAAGAGAAGAGAAGAAGAACAAAAAAAAACGAAGACCAAAGAATTAGGGAAGAGAGAGAGAGACAAGAATTGGAACGGAAGAAGCGAAGGGACGAGTGTTGGAGAGTCAGGCGAGAGAAGAGAGAAAGAGAGAGAGAAACGGCAAGGAACACGGGGGAAGAAGCGGCCAATGTCGAAGAAAAACTGACAACTGTCCAGTCGGCCGAACCGTTGGAAGAACGGAAAGGGTTAGCGAGAAATGGGGGAGAGACGAATCCGAAGAAGGAAACGGAGAAGGAGGAAGGGAACCAGGAGAAGGTCGGGCCCAAGGAGGGGGGAGGGAAGGATCGTCAACCCCATCTCGAACCTGGACCGGTTTCGATGCCAACGATGGCCGGAAATACGGGAGTCAGCGCTTTCGGACAAGGAGCAATCCCGAAAGGAACCGGAAAAAAAATTCGAACGATCTTCGAGAGTCCACAGGATTATCTCCTCGACACGGAAAGCCCGGAATGTAGCGTTGCTTACGACGAAGCGCGACCCATGTGCCCGGAGGTGCCGATCGGTCTCGAGGGAACAGTGGCGAGTGCGTTAGTCGACAGTGGTAGCGAGGTTTCCTGTATCTCGGAGGAGTTCCACTCGCAAAATCGGGAGGCATTTAAAAATTGTCCGACCTTGCCGGTAACATCGCTGAACGTGGTGGGAGCATTCGGAGGAAGTTCGGGAAGAGTGAGACAGCAGATGATGATAAAAGCGAACGTGTACGGGTCCGAAGGAGAGATCAACCTGTTAGTAATACCGAGATTGCAGAAATCAGTGCTCCTCGGTATCGACGCCATGGATAAACTCGAGGTCTTCGTGGACACGCATGAGAAGGTGATACGCGTGCGAGATAAAATTGTGGGACGGCTGGAAAAAGGATATTGGCAGATGGAGGAGTGCCACAAGGAAGAAGGTAAAGGAATAGAGAAAATGGGGGAGAGCCCAGCGATCCTCGCACGAGTCGAGGGGGCTGACGAGGACGAAAATATGGACGATATCGAGACAAAAAGAATAATGAGCGGGGAAATCCGAGATCCGGCCGATGAGTGTCTGAGAGAAGCAGAGGTCGATGAGAAGCTTCGAGAATGCACAGACGTGGGAATCGAAGTCCAGCAAGCCTTCAAGGCACTAATTTTCGAGTACAGGGACGTATTCCGGAAGCGACCAGGACGGATGCAAGCGTACGAACACCGACTCGTGCTGAAGGACGAAAAGCCGTTCGTCGCGCGGTCTTACCCGGTCCCCATGGCCTATCGGGGAAAGGTAACGGACGAGATACACAAAATGCTTGCACAAGGCATTATCCAGCGGTCGACGAGCACGTACATAAACCCTGTGGTAACCGCCATTAAGCCTAACGGGGAGGTTCGGTTGTGCCTCTATGCGAGACTACTGAATGAGCATCTCGAAGAAGATTACGACTCCTCGTTACCGACGGAAGAGATTTTTCAAAAATGTGGGGGTGCGAAGGTCATGTCGACGCTAGATTTGACTAGCAGTTTCTGGCAAATTCCGCTGCATCCGGACTCGAGAAAATACACTGCGTTCCGACATGAGAACAAATGTTACGAGTTCACAGTGACACCGTTCGGATTAAAAACGAGCACGGCAGCCTTGGTTCGGGGATTGGACATCGTCCTGCGAAACACGGGGGATTTCATCATCAAATTTGTAGACGATCTCCTGTGTGTCTCCGCAGACACGAGTCAATATCTGCAACATCTCCGGCAGTTATTCTCAAAAATTCGGAACATGGCATGACGCTGAAAATGGAGAAATCCCATTTTTTTCGTAACGAAGTGAAATTTCTCGGGCACATCGTAACGACGAAGGGCATACAACCACAACCGGACAAGATTAAATCCATCAAGGAATTCCCAAGACCACGCAACATAAAGCAGTTACGGGGTTTCCTCGGCTTGGTGAATTTCTATACGAAATTTACCAGCCGACACGCCGAGGAAACGGTGCCCCTACTGGCACTTTTGAAAAAGGGAAAAACCTGGAAATGGACGGAAGAACACGACAAGGCATTCGAAAAAGTGAAGGAATTATTTTGTGAATCGGTCGTCCTCGAACACCCCGACGTAACAAAGCCGTACGTCCTTACGACGGACGCGAGCGATTACGCACTCGGGGCGACGCTCGCACAGACGGACGAAAACGGCGAGATCGGAGTCATAGCATTCGCGAGTCGAACGCTCAAGGGAGCCGAAGTAGGATACGTGACCACCGAAAAGGAATTACTCGCGATTGTCTGGGCGCTTCAGAAATTTCAGAGTTACCTCAAGGGAGCGAAGATAACGGTGATAACCGACCATAAAACGTTAACGTTCCTCAAAAGCTGCCGGTTCGCCAGCGACAGATTGTTGAGATGGGCGCTGTTGCTGCAAGGATACGATCTGACCGTAGAACATCGACCGGGAAAATCAAATCAGGTGGCAGATACACTCAGCCGATTAAGAGATCACGAGTACGAGCCCGAGGAGACGACGCCGGGAAAAATGATAATCGCAGCTCTCGCACGAAAACCCTCGAAGGAACTGTCAAAAAAGATGCGGACAATCGGCAAAATCCAGAGGAATCAAGGAAATTTAAAAGAAATTATCGCCCAACTGGAAGAGGAAACGGAGGCTGCAAATACCAAAAAAAATTATCGACTCAGCGACGGCGTGCTACAGAAAGCAGCGAAAACGGGACGATGGAAAGTGGTGCTGCCGGAAGAACTGCGAGAAACGTTAACCGAGGAATGCCATCTCATGTACGGACACATTGGGGCGAGCAAGGTATTCCACATGCTCAACGAAGATTTCACGTGTCCTCGATTTGCGAAAAGTGTCAGGCATCAACTTGCCACATGCGACTCCTGTCAGCGGACAAAATGTGCGATCCAGAAGAGTTACGCATGCATGCAGACGATCGTGCCGGAAGGACCGGGAGATCTAGTGTCGATCGATTTTTTCGGACCATTACCCCAGTCCACGGGAGGAGTAAGGCATATCCTGGTCACCCTGGACGCTTTTACCAAGTATGTGGTCATGTACCCGATGCGAAAGGCTAACACGAAAACGGTAATCAACAAACTGAGCACAGACTACATCCCGAAGCAAGGAAAGCCGAAGAGATTACAGTTCGACCACGGAACGCAATTTACAGCCAAAGCCTGGAAAAAATGGTTGGAAAAAGAAAACATAAAGGGAGTGTTTTCCTCGATCCGACACCCACAGGGAAACATCGTCGAGCGAGTGAACCGGGAATTAGGACGATTCTTTCGAACATTTCTCACCGATAGGCACACGGCATGGGCCAGGTGGGTGCCGATAATACAGGATTGTATTAATGACTCGCCACACGACACCACCGAGTACACCCCGACCGAGCTACAGACGAAAAAACCCCCGCATCGCCCGTGGAAAAATTGGATCCCGGCATTAAGGGAGAAATCCGCCGAGCTCGACGACTACGCCAAAAAACTCGAAAAAACGCAGCTCCGCATCCTGCAAAAGGGAAGAAAAAGGGCGGAAAAATTCGACGACTGCCATGGACTAGTAGTGTACGAGGAAGGAGACCTGGTATTGGTTAAAGCGCTGAATGTCTCCAGCCAGGACGATAAAGTCGCGGCAAAATTCCTGCCATTGTACGAAGGGCCATATAAAATCGAGCGCTGCGTCGGGTTGGCCACGTATCTACTCGAGGATCCCGAAATGAAGAAAGGCTGAGGGAAGTTTCACGCACTGCTGCTTAAAAAGTATAAGGCGAAAAGCGACCCGAAAAAGGCAGAAGAAGAGTCCGAGGAAGAGGCATGAAAAAAAAAAAAATAATAATAATAATAATAATAAGAAGAAAGATAAAGATAAGAAAAAAAGTATAATCATAGGAAAGATAATAACAAGAAGAGAAATAAAGACAAGAAAAAAAATAATAATAGGAAAAACAAGAATAAGAAAGAGAAAGATAAGAAGAAAAATAATGATGGGAAAAGTAAGAACACCAGCAACAAGAACAAGAACAAGCATAGCCGAGAGTGACCACGACGGGAAGGCACCACACGCGCCGCCCGCCGCGGGAAGACTGCCGGAACGGCAAGCACGACTGGCGAAGGAAGCCCCCCCCCCCCCCCCCCCCGAGAGACCGTCGATTAGCGTGGACGAAGATCGGCACAAAGAGGACGAGCCGAGAACGGGACGCGGAGGCCGGGGGAGCGAGCCACCGGTGGCCAGAGCAGCGCAGCGACGCAAGAACAGAGGCGCTCGACGAGGACAGCGGCAGCATAGGCGGAACCTGGCCTCGCACCGCCGAGCCCAGCGGCGAGCACGGCAAATATTCGGAGGTCCCCCCAGGCAGGCGCCGCTGAAGCGACGACAAGACCGCCCGGCACCAAGACGGTAACCCCACCACCAGGCGCGACCTAGGCTAACACGGAAGGCCGGCACGCGCACGATATCGATGATCGATGCGACGGTCGATACTGGCGAAGATGACCAAGAAGATAACGCCGGCGGACCAATCACGGCCACCCAGAGCGAGCAACCCGCCAATAAAATCAAAAATAACGAGATTACAAGATCAAGGCCGCGAGCAAAGCCCAAAAAACACCGCAAAGATGGAAAAGAAGCTAAAAAGGCCAAAGGGAGAGGGCAAGGAGGCTCCGTACCGCCGGAGAACAAAGAAAGCTCAGAGAAAAAAGCTAACCGACAGGAGCAACCACGTGGCAGAAAGCAGTAAGAAGATTAGTGAAAGCGTGAAAAAAAACAACGAAAAAAAAAGAAGGACAAATTAACAAAGTACTTAGTAAAAGCGTGAAAAAAAAACCCATTACATCGGGAAAAAAAAAGTTTTTAAGTGAAAAAAAAATATAGATATGGCAACATTCAAAAACTATCCGGCGCGGGTCTTCGAGGGAACCTACCCTGGGGTAACCGTCCTCCACGTCAGCAGCCCATCGCGACTCTACGTCCACCTCCAGGACCCAAATGGCACCCGGGCTCGCATCCTCCATCACTTCGCCACGGTGACGGAGCAACACCCGGAAATATATCGGGTCGTCCGTGACGAGGTGTTCCCGGGAGCCCCGGTCCTCGTCCGATATAACGGACGATTTTTTCGAGCCCTGGTCCTGGAGGACAGCGACCAGAACGGAGACACCAGGGTTTGGCTGGGAGACTGGGCACTGGCCCTACCCGCACGGCCGGAAGAAATGTTCACGGTGCCGCACGACCAACTAGCCTTACCATTCCAGGCCGTGGCGTGCGGGCTGGACCGGTTGCGTCCAGTCCCCGGCCCGGAATGGACCGACTCAGCCACCCGAGAGCTCCAGGAAACCCTCCGCGAGAGGACTTGGAACCTGACTATCCGGAGCGTGGACACCGGGACGGACGCCGCGTGGGTAGAAATCGAGGCCACGGAGGAAGTAGTCGCAAGCCCCAGGGCCAGACTTATCGCCAGAAACGAGGGACGAGGAGGGGAAAACCCGGCCCAATTTCACTGGGGAACGGACGGAGGAAGGCTCGCCGCGGGTCATCCGGGATGGGACGAGGTCGACGACGAGGAGGAATGGACCGAGACGGACTCCGGCATCGAAGATCCGAGTCCGAGCGAGGACAGCGGGGACAACGAGGAAGAAGAAAACATAGAATTGTAAAAAAAAAAAATGAATAAATATATAGCTGAAAAAAAACTCATACATTCCCCCACCTGAAAAAAAAAATAATATTAATAATAATAATAATAATAATAATAAGAACAAAACGCATAACAATAATAAAGAAAACAGAAAGAACCACTGGTGACGGGACGAGGCCCGCCACCAGTAGTTCGGGGGAGAATAAAACGTCCCCCCCCCCCTTCTAACCCCGCACACCCTCCGAGGCGAAGCGCAAGATGAAACAGCGCGCACGACACCGCCGAGGCACGCAAAGAGGCCAAGTGGCGCCATCGGGCGGGATCCAGGACGACCCGATCGATATGGAAGCTACGCACGCGTGGGAAAAACAAACACACCCCGCGAGCGCCACACAGCGCCGCGGAAAGGAATCAAGAGGCCATATCGATCAAGGCCAACCGGAGCGAAAAAGCGAGGGAAAAAGAGAACGGCTGATTGGACAGAAAAGACGCCACCGCTACCAAGAAAGGCATCCGATTAGAGATAAGCCGAAAAGGGCAATGACGTCACTGGAGAACCCACCGGTAATTGGAGAACAAGGGAGAAGAACCTTGAAGGACCAATAGAAAAATTAGAACACCAAGAACGAAATACGCGTGCGCGAGTCCGCCAAAAATATGCAATTTTCGCGAGTGGGAGGCAAAAATTAGCATATAAAAAGGCACGAAATCGACCGGAAATCAGTTAATCATCTCACCGGGTCTACACCAGCTTTCCAAGGACTTAAAAGTTAAAAGTGAAAAGTCACAGTCAAAGTGAGTAAAAGTGAATAAAAGTGACTAAAGTGAAACCGTGCCAAAAAGAACTTATAAATTTTCGGTGACGGTGGACTTATAAATTTCGGTGCGGAATTGGACTTATAAAATTCGTGCAAGAATGGGACTTATAAAATTCGTGCAAAAATCGGACTTATAAAAATATTCGGACTTATAAAATTTTTGTGCCGAGTGAACTTACAAAATTCGTGCCGAAAACGGACTTGTCCATCTTCGGGTAAATTTCGAACTCAGAAAAAGTGTGAACGTGGGACTTATAAAAATTAGCCACGCTGGACTGGTGACATTCGTGTCGAGAACTCATTAAAAATTTGTAACACGGACTCGCAAAATTCGTGACACGTCGAAATCGCGTGCCAGGTTCGAAATTATACTTTGGTGCAACGATTGGCGCGAAGCGGTAAAGTGACCGAGGTGACCGGTCAGAAGAGCCGAAGTGACGAGTGAGAAAAATTTACAACACCGAGGACCCGAAAAAACCACTCACAGGGCTTCCTTCACGTCCCCTGCATTTACCTATATCGACAAAACCAGGTAAAAACAGTCCGTGGTCGCAGAAACACCAATTGCAATTCGCGAGGTGAGCGAGCTGTCACTGCCGACGCGGCCCCGTGACGTCACAGCGCGGCCAGCCGCGAGCGGCGGCCATCTTGGGAACACGAGCTGTCGAGCCGCCGACCCGAAATCATAGGGCGTTCGCCTGTGGCGGCGGTAATATAACCGGAAAATAAAGCCGATCGATAACATTCTCCACCTCAAGCAATTAAAGTAGCCAGTAAAAGGGGAAACAAGATAAGACTAACAGTCGCTAATGAGCCACCGTGGTGATCGGACGTGTTTAGATCGCGTGGTGCCTACACAGCTGTCAATCTAATATTATTGTGCGGGTCGTTCAACTCATGTGTATGTGCGGATAACGTAAACTTGTGGTACAAGTGGTCCCAGACAACACGAGCCGTTAACGCGGGCGCGATCAGCCGCCCCCGTTGCAGCACATCTCCTGCAACCAATTGGGTGCTCCCGTGGGGGGTGTACCCAGTGGAAATAAAAAATGTCGTCCTCCAAAAGCAACAGCTATGCTTCGGTCGCTCAAAAGAACCAGTTCCCAAAAAAGGACCAAGCTATTATCATAGACGCTGTAGACGGTCTCGAGTTCGACGAATATATCAGTGCAGTTGCATCGTTGATAAATCCCAAGCTCATCAGTTTCGCCGCCCGAATATCCAACAACCGAGTTTGTATCTACCTTCTCAACAAACAAACTGCTGACGACCTGGTAGACATACACAAGCAAGTAAAAGTAAATAACACCGTACTCCCGATCAGCCCACTCATATCTCGAAACGAAAGAATCATTCTCTCGAATGTATGCCCGATTATCCCACACAATGTAATAGAAGAAATATTCACGAATCTCAACATATCGCTAGCGTCTCCGATAACTTTCATAAGAGCGAGCCTCTCCGACCCGGGGCTCTCCCACATACTCAGCTTTCGGCGCCAGGTCTATATACAGCCCGAAGACGAAACAAAACTTCCTGAAACCTTCCAGATTAACTTTGAGGACACGAATTATTCAATCTTCGTATCGCCTGACACAATGTCATGCTTTATCTGCAAAACTAACGATCACATCGCGAAAAATTGTCCAACCAAGACCGCTACTGTTAACTCTCCTGCCCCAGTCTCGAACCTCTCATATCCCCCCATAGTCACCCCCCCGCCTCCCACAGACGCAAACAAGCCCGGCCCGTCCGATCTGAAGGATCACGAAGGAACGAAGGGCGCCAAACGTCAGCTATCTCCGTCAAGCACTTCGTCGCCCGAGGAATCGACTAGAACCACTCTGACACCTGTCTCATCAGACACTGAAGGGCCTTACGAAACAGTATCCTCCAAAAACAAAAACAAAAAAAAGAAAGTGAAAGTATTGCCGCTCGAAAGCCCAGTAGACGATCTCTCAATCCTTGAAACTGAAATATCGGAAAACTCTGGAAAATACCCTCTCTCTTTTCCGCAGTTCAAAAGCTTCCTCGAAGAAACTCAAGGTCACTTCCGTCCCATTACGGTAGCTTACTCGTACGTGGACAAAGTCGACGAACTAATCCCCATGATCAGAAACTTGCACCCTTTGACAGCAAACAGAACTACCAAAACTCGGTTCACAAAGCTAGCAAACAAACTGGAAGACCAATCACTTCTGTTAACCGACCAGTCCGAAGGGAAAAACCAAATGGACACGGAACCTGCCGATAAGCAATCTAATTAACGACATAGCGATCCTGCAGTGGAACATAAACGTATACTACCCAAGACTAGAAAGACTACAAATGCTGATCAAAGAGCTATCGCCCGCCTTCATCTGCCTCCAAGAGACAAATTTTAAAAATGACCACTGTGGTCAATTAAGAGGATTCCAAGCTTCCTTCAAAAATCGTGATTCAACGCATGCAAGCGGAGGAGTGTCAATATTCGTCAGGAACTATATCGCTTACGACGTAATTCCCCTCACAACCCCCCTGGAAGCCATTGCAATTTCCGTCAAGATCCCATTTAAAATTACCATTTGCAATATTTACATTCCGAACAGTTATCGCCTCCGTCCTTCAGACCTCTCAAATTTAACGCAGCAACTTGAAAAACCCTACATAATTATGGGCGACTTCAACAGTCACAACGAGCTATGGGGTTCAATTAGAACTGACCCAAGAGGAAAAACAATCGAAAAATGGATCGAGAACAACAACATAAGTATCCTTAATCACGGACAACCCACGCACTTCACTGTGGCCACTGGCGCATTCAGTTCCATCGACCTCACCCTATGCACCCCCGATCTCGCGCACAAATTGGAATGGTCAGTGTCAAGCGACCCAAACGACAGTGACCACTTTCCAATTACGATTACAACTGCCGTCCGTGCCACCGTAATCCAGCCCTCTCAGCCGAAATGGAACCTAAAAAAAGCCAACTGGCCAGGTTTCGAAGAAGATATAACTAAAAGGATCCCTAATCTTAGTAAACTCGTATCAGCTGATGCTGCATCGATAGACGAAATAGTAAACAATCTCACCGAACTAATACACGAAGCCGCTAACAACAACATTCCGACGGCAAACAGATCACACCGCAAACCCCAGGTCCCCTGGTGGTCCGACGAGTGTGCAGCTGCTCTGAAAGCCTCGAACCACGCGTTCACCACTTTCAAAAGACACCCAACCAACGATAACAAGATAACGGTTAAGAAGCTCAGAGCCACGGCAAGGAAAATCCTCAAAGAAAGGAAAAGACAGTCATGGAGGGATTATATATCAACACTAAACCCCCAATCTCCAATAAGCTCAACATGGAAAAAGTTTTAAAATATCAGAGGGTTGAAAACCGCTTCTACATGCCCAACACTAATAAAACAAGACGGCTCATCAACAGATGATCCCGCAACCATGGCCGACCTTCTAGCTCATTCGTTCGCTAATAACTCACACGACTCCAACTACTCGCCCGAATTTCTCAAATACAAAACAGAATGCGAAACCGATTCTCAAATTGTGATCAGCAACTCCGACGACCCCATTAACTCTCCGCTCCACATGAATGAACTGAAAGTTATGCTTCGCAAATGTAAAAATTCCAGCCCTGGCCCAGATGGAATTTCATATGCAATATTAAAGCACCTACCCGAAGCTGCTCTCAACTACGTGCTCGACCTCTACAATTTCATCTGGTCCGAGCACACCTTTCCGACAACCTGGAGAGAAGCGATCGTAATTCCAATCGCCACACCCGGTAAGGACCTTGCATTTCCAACCAATTACCGACCAATATCATTGACCTGCTCGCTATGCAAAATACTAGAAAAAATAATCAACAACAGACTAAGATGGAAACTTGAAAATACCACTTTCTTCACTCCCGAACAAAACGGCTTCAGACGATTTAGATCTACGACCGATCACCTAACCAATTTTCACGACCAAATTTGCAATGCATTTGCGGCAAAGAACCACCTCATCGCCGTGTCTATGGACTTAGAGAAAGCCTACGACATAATCTGGAAACACCGGGTACTCAAAATCCTCCACGATCTCCAAATAAACGGTAACGTTCTCGCCTTCATAGATAACTTTCTCAGAAATAGACTAATAGAAGTCAAATTCGCAAACGTAAAATCGAAAAAAATACAAATAAACAACGGCGTCCCCCAAGGCTCAGTCATCAGTGCGACGCTATTCTTGATAGCAATAAACACCATAGTAAAACCAATCAAACGTCCTGTCAAAGCATTCTTGTTCGCTGATGATCTTACGATCACATGCAGCGGCAAGAATGCCAAAACCACCGAAAAAATCCTCCAAGATTGTCTAAACAACCTCCACGAATGGTCGAGAAAAACCGGATTCAAATTCTCTGAAAGCAAAACTGAATTTATGCTGTTCACCAGGTCGCGTACTCCTCCAACACTTCCATCGCTAAACTTAAATAATAAAAAACTCAAACTCTCACCAACACTAAAAATCTTGGGCTCGACATTTGACTCGAAACTCTCCTGGGAAGTACACCTAAAAAAACTAAAAATAGACTGCCAAAAAAGAATAAACATAATGAAAAGCCTGGCCTCATGTAACTGGGGGGCCGACCAAAACACTCTCATAAACACTTACAAAGCCCTAATCAGATCCAAACTGGACTATGGATGCGTAATCTACGACTCAGCGGAAAAACATATTCTAAATCGACTAAACCCAATCCAGACTACATCACTCCGACTGGCAATCGGTGCTTTCCGGTCAAGCCCCAACAGCAGTGTCCTCGCCGAGGCTGGTGAACCTCCACTAAACATCAGACGAATGAGAATCATCATTAATTACTCACTAGCTGCAGCAGCCAACTCAGACCATAGAACCACCAACACACTCCTTCAACCACTACGGACAAATATATACAGCCAAAACAAGAGACTTCCAAAACCTACAGATATACGACTAAAAAACATCTGTTCCGAACTAAACTTTGCTATCCCCGCGACCCAAAAAAGTAGACTACATCCACTCCCTCCATGGAACCCTTTCATTCCCACCGTCAACTTCGATCTCTCGTCCTCAAAAAAAGACGACTCCCCCCCAATCACCCACCAAGCACTCTTCAACGAAATTTACCACAGCTTCTCTGACCACACGTTTATTTACACCGACGGATCAATCAGTGAGACGAATGCCGGCTGCGCATATGTATTCGACGACTCTGAGGCCCTATTCAAGATACCCCCGGGAAGCTCAATTTTCACGTGTGAAGCCTATGCAATTCTGAGAGCAATACAAAACATCCCTACAATGCATAATTCGAAATTTGTGATCGCTTCGGACTCTAAATCCACATTGATGGCCACTCTCAACCCATTCGCAACGAGTCACGTAATTCAAGGCATCCAGAAGGCAATATATTCGCTCACCCCACAAACAGACATAAAATTATTATAGATCCCATCTCACCAAGGAATCCCCGGCAATGAAAACGCCGACAAAGCAGCTAGAAGAGCATCAACCTCTTCGCAATCACCGATCGCCGAACCGCTCACGCTCGATGACGCCAAACGTCTCCTTCTCGCAACAACCG
This sequence comes from Stenichneumon culpator, assembly GCA_964017025.1. Lineage (NCBI taxonomy): Eukaryota > Metazoa > Arthropoda > Insecta > Hymenoptera > Ichneumonidae > Stenichneumon > Stenichneumon culpator. Next base: position 4,873,855 of record OZ024777.1, read on the forward strand.
CAAACTACTGGAACACAATATGGAAAAACACCGGACACAGCAAACTACATGACATCCGAGATAATATCACCAACCCGACACCGTATCTCGAATCATCCAGACGAAATCAATCCATAATTTCAAGGCTCCGCATAGGCCACACAAATATATCCCACAGCCATCTATTCTCGAAAAAAGACCAAACGATGTGTACCCCATGCAATACCCTCCTCAATGTCCGCCACATCATCACCGACTGCCCATCGCTTCAACAATACCGTCAAGATCTCAATTTGCCACTCGACATCAAGACATGCCTCAACGATCAGAAATTGTGCTATAAAGTGATTAAACTTCTAAAAAAAGCAAAATTATACGACAAAATATAAAGCAAACTCCTATGGAACGAAATATGACAGTAGTCGCTAAAAACCATGCAGTTGATGCGACCTAAAATAAAGCCTTAAAAAAAAAAAAAAAAAGATAAGACTATAAGAATAAGCGTTTTGTCAATCAAATTGGTTAACAATTAAATAATTATTGCACCAAGAATAAATAAAAAGAAGTAATTCAAGAAATGGAAAAACTGTAAATACATGAAAACTTGTCCCGTTACGAATAAAATCATTGTTTCTACATAAAAACCGTCTCTGATACGCCAAACCATAATTCCTGGACGCTCGAGCACACGAATCCCTCCATTTGAGCGCCCATTCCTCTACAGGAGGTGCACGAATTCGGAGAAAATATTGTGAGGAAGCTTGCTCCTGTTACAATACATAACATATAGCATATAGTTGCGATATATATAATATTGCCCGTTAAACCAAGAATATTGCGCTATTAATTATTGTTTAGCGTACATAGGGCCATAGAATAAATATCGGATGGCAGGCCGAGCGTGGGACCGGACGCAGTCCCGACAGCGAGCTCCGCGAAGCTCCGCCGATAAGGCCCTCTGAGAATCTGGCCCGTGGGATGCTGCGTCAGCATACGGCTCCACGCGCGGCCTGTCCCCACCATCAACCGTTGCGCTACCGTGGGACGAAGAAGGCCCCCACTCAACGGACGGCGCAACTGCCGCGAGACAAAGGGAGCCCCCACCTAAGGGACATCACGGCTACGGACGGGAGCGCGAGCCACCACTGCCCCACCACACAGCGGCACGCTGTGGGCAGCCCACCATTGGCCAGTGCAGCAGAGCGAATCCGCGAGGGCCTCCCCCGCCACCAACCGGGGACTCGGGAGACTCGCGGGCAGAGCGGCCACAATGGATCTTCAGTTCTACAACGACTCTCGACACCGGCGGTCGACACTTAGAGTGCTCTCGAAGAGACTCTCGCGAACCCCGATACTCCTCTTTTCATTAAATAAATACCAATCATTATTTGTATTCTACAATAATAAATAAAATTACGTTCGATACCTGGCTGCGACCAGGCGGTAGTTAACCCGTTATAAAATATCTTTCCTGTATAATTAATCAATTGTCAACCTCACGGATTTAGACTCAGTGTTTTAATAAATAAAATCGCGATCGATACCTGGCTGCGACCATGCGGTAGTTAACCCGTTATAAGATATCTTTTGCATACGTTCTTAATATAATAAAATAGCAACAAAACGTTACCGGCACTTACCAACCGGTATTAATCCTCCATATAATATTCCTCACGTAATATTACTCTCGCATAGACGTAAATTCGAGTAACAAATTCGTTTCACCGATAAATCTCAACGATCGACGATAAGCACGTAAGTAGGCGTACCAACCATCAGGTCTATTTCCACGCTGGAAAATCACCGAATCTATGTGATACCAACAATTCCATCCGTCGTAAAATTCAACGAACCGATCGAGGAAGACGACAACATCTCGGACGCTTCCACGGTAATCAACGGGGACAGGCCATCTCCCGCGTCCTCTCCAGAGCCGATTCTCGGCATCTAGCATCTTCAACCCGCTACGCCCAAAAGCTCATCACCTGCCACAAATCAAAAAGAAATAAGGTACGTTATATTACAAATTAAAATCCAAAAATATATAAATATCACACTCATCCAGCGTAGCTCTGAGCCCTGACCGGCGCATTCCGGTTTAAACCTTGGAGCATCTCATATAATCCGTTACAAATCGCTCACACGTTGATCCGGGATTTTTCCTGTAAAATAAAAAGGGAAAATCATCAAATAATCAAACAAAAATAAATCGCGACGTAACAAACCCCGAATAATAAACCAAATATGGAGAGTTGGCTTAGGAACGAGGTTAGGGTGCAGGGGCTCAGATCCCCAGTACCGGCGCCGACAGGGAGTGAGCAAGCGGGCTCCCGGGCGTCGTCATCTTACGACCGCAGTGCTTCAAGGGTGGGCGACTTGGCCCTTGGAGCATCAAATGCTACAAGCGGAGGAATCAACGAGGTTGACGTGATGGACCTAAATCACTGCTTCAACGGTGTAGAGGAGAACGAGAAATCACCGACCGAACTTAAAGAGAGGAAGGAGGCTCTCGCCGAATCGACGAAAGAGGTTAAGGAGGGTCTCCAGAAACTGGAGGCGATCCTCAAATCTATGCAGGAGTTCTGCCGATTGCCGAAAAACAAAAACTTGCACCGACAGATAAAGGATGGCGTCGAGGATGCTTTGCACTCCATACGTGATTTCCGAAAGGTTTATCATCTGAACGCCTGCAGTGTCACAGATTACGTGGGATACTTGGCTTACGAACTGGGACTAAAGATAACGAAGGAGAGGGCCTCTAATAAGGCCAGGAAGGCGAAGTCCGCCTGCATCAGCACCCAGACGGAATCCTCAACCTTGAGGGCTTCGTCGGGGGGTCGGTCCGACAACGGGAAGAGAGTGAGAGAACCGACTGCAAGCTCACTCCCAGAGCCGAGCTCGTCATCCGGGATGTGGTCGAGACTACGGAGATGCGAGAAGTGGAAGAAGCACTGGAGAGTTTCTTCGGGGGGCAGATCGGCAGCCCTCCGAAGATTAACCTGTCCAAAAGGAGCAACAGGGGTTGCATTCTAGCTTTCGTCGAGTTAGATGCAGCCCCTGCAGCAAAACTGGAGAGAGCCGCTCGACTCAAGGTCGGGTGGGTAAACTGCCGGGTTGCGGCATGGTGCCCCGAGATCCTGTGCTATCGCTGCCACGCCTTCGGGCACCTGGCATGCGACTGCATCGGGGAGAACCGCAGCGACTGCTGTCGGAAGTGCGGACTGGAGGGCCACAAGGCGGCGAGCTGTCAGAATCTGACAGTGCGCCATCTTCTGCCCACAGCCAAACGAAAGAAGTAATGGGAAAACCTCGGAGGAAGCCGCACGCGCGGCGTATTGCGCCTATAACCAATGACCCTGAAGTAATGCTAACGCGGTTCCGGGGTCATTGGTTGGCATGGAAGGGGATGTGGTTTTAGTGGGTAGGGCCGTTCGCGGAGGAGTCCCACACTACCGTCACTGGTGTTGTTACGTCCTGGGTCGAATTTAGGTCAGAAAGAGCAACGCTCACACAAATTTTTTTTTCGACGATTAGTCTCATAAATACATATAAGAATTATGTACAAATATCCAAAATAATTAACAATAATTAATTGTTAATTATAAATACTTGAAAATGCGCGTTGTACCTTAATATTTCTGCTATAGCTTTGTGACGTGATAGAACTAACTTGTCAAATGTCTGATAAGCTTTCTCAAAAAAGTAGCCGTTCATTATTAGCTACTCTATCGATTCACCTTTGGTCGATCAATGTATTTCATCGAGTGTCCGACTTGAATCAATGCGCGTATTCAAATCATTAAAAACGCGCAAAGCCGTGAATATCGATAGAATCACGATATTCACCGGGGCTAAAATACTAAATAATTATAATTCTAATCCCCAAATATCAATATATAAACATAATTATAATTTATAAACCATAAAATTGATTAACAATAATTACCAATTATTGTTAATGATTAAATTAGGCAAAACACCATGAATTTCGGAGAAGACCCGCTATTCATGGACGTATTCGTAATGAATAAATACTTTCAAAGTTAACAAATAGCAATTATATTTATTGTTCATATAAAAAATATAAGTAATTGTAATAAATCTATTAGGCTAAATACATAGCATATATTCTGTAGCGCGATTTCCCTCGAGCCGGAAAATCGCATACCGCGAACCCGAAATTCTCCCCTTTTTGTTTTATCCCGAAGGAAAGGGCGCCAGGCGCATCGAGATGCGCCAGGAAAGAACTCGGCCAGTCCCGGCTAAAACTGCGGCCGTTTCAAAGGCAGAGTGGCTGGATAAGCGGCTAATTGTTCGGACAACACCAGAATAAATAACACGAAAAATAAATTAAACGATAATGAAATACGGGAACCACATGACTCGACTTTTATTTGCGATACAAGGAAAATACTACTGAGGGGAAAAACCGGAGAACCCGGAGTAAAACCCTCGTCCCGTGAATTAAATATAAATGACAATATCGTTGACAGAAAATACTCCCGGCACCCGGGGCTCACTCGCTTCAACGCTCACACCCATTCGCACACACTCAAGGTCGGTCGCGCTCTCTCCGAATCTCCTTATTATTTCACGCGGGATGCAATTAAACCCAAAACGCAAACTCGCACAGCGCGGCACAACCGCCAGCGCTCACACTCACCCAGCTCGATAAATCGCAGCAGAAAAACACATTCACCCGGCCCGATTGACGCGGCGATAAATCAATGCACCCACCCCTTGATCACACGCTCGGAAACTTCGCCAGCGGCGACCCGACAATTTAACACACTTCCCCGTGAAAGCTACCCAAGGCGACACTTAATCCCTCCCGGAAATAAACTAGATGGAATAATGGAATTTATTTTATTACTTTCTTCCCCAAAGGCCACGGCGGCTTCGAGTAAGGCCGAGTACGGTTTCCCGGTCCGTCCACGCGGCATCAAACAATACACAAAAAAAAAACCCGTACGCAACGTCACCTAATACACCTGCCGAAACACGGCGGTCCCGATCCCTCCGGCACGGTCGAACGAAGCACGCCGTCGATATTGTCAATTAATAGTTCCCTCGCAGGGGATTACAAAACGCACACCATATCTCGCCGTCTTATACAAAACAAAGTCCCATGGACGGAGAGCTCACCGAATCGAGTTGCAAAGAAACCGCGGACTCCGGTACGGACTGGATATCACGGCCGTACAATTTCGTCTCGTCCTTCCTTCCTTCTCGAGATACTTCCCGGCGATTTCCACGCTAGCCAGCTAGTCGATCCGCTCGCTCGAACTCACAACGGAGAAGTGTCCCGAGTATCGACGCTCGATCGCTCTCGTGACCGCCCGCCTACCCCCCTGCCTAATCGCGACGACCAATTCGGACATTTCCGGCCCTTTCCGGTACGGCCAAACACCTCGCCCATCGATTCGCACATCGACTATCGCTCGCTCGAGATCTTCCTTGAGCGCTACCGAGACAGAGCTTCCCCCAGAGGTACTCAATTCCCCCTGCCGGGAAACTCTCGGTGAATCCTCCTTCTTCGCAGCCCGAGACTCCGGACGTCTGCGAAATTGATGCGATAGTCCCGACGCTGTGACGGATTCGAGGCCAGGGTTCGATGAAATCCGATGCAATAATTCGCATCGTCCCGTCGTCCGATTCCGACAGCAGGGAGGTAGGACTCACAAGCTCGATGCTCCATTCTCCTGACTCCATCCTTCCCGGCTCAGCGCTCCTCGGAACGGCGCTCTCGTCCCGGCGATACATGAAAATATTTTCGAAAAAATTACTATCTAGATTCTCTTAACGATTAGGCCCTGCGGTGTCGCCTCATGTGAGCCTGAGCGAGCAGAAATCACGACATATAAATTAGCCACGCTACAATTCATAACATATAGCATATAGCCGCGATATATATAATATTGGACGTTAAACAAAGAATATTGCGCAGTTAATTATTATTTAGCGTTACAGCAGCATACATAGGGCGATAGAATAAATATCGGATGGCAGGCCGAGCGTGGGACCGGACGCAGTCCCGATAGCGAGCTCCGCGAAGCTCCGCCGATAAGGCCCTCTGAAAATCAGGCCCGTGGGATGCTGCGTCAGCATACGGCTCCACGCGCGGCCTGTCCCCACCATCAACCGTCGCGCTAGCATGAGACAAAGGCGGCCCCCACTCAGTGGACGGCACGACTGCGGAGAGACAACGGCAGCCGCCACCAAAGGGCCTCCCTCACCGCCACTCATGGACTCGGGAGACTCGCGGGCCAGAGCCGCCACTTCACAAATCAGTTCAGACTCGGCGCTTCAACTAGTTACATCTCCGCGAGTCTAGCTCCGTGCTACGACATATTGTTCGCGCACGTTAATAAAATATTAGTTCTTCGTCAACTCTCACCGCGGACGGTCACCAATTGTAAGTGTCCTGTAGAGACACTCGCGACGCGGTGATCTATCTTATTATATTAACAATGTAATCTTTTGTCAAAGGATCGTAGTGATCATAAATAATAATTAGTTTCCGAATATTTCATATATAATTGTATTAATTGTCAATTCAACTTAGAATATTTTACGGCAATCATCTATCACGATTAAAATAACGCAGTTGATACCTGACTGCGACCCGGCGGTATATTCTAGCCGATATAAAATATCTTTCGCGAATATTTCGTAACCATCATATTAATCCGTTAATAAAATAATCATTTATCGTATTTTGTATTAATTCCTCGACTAATAACGCGGTTGATACCTGGCTATGACCAGGCGGCGAATCGAGGGCCAATATAAAATATTGATCGCGGATAACATCGCGAATTAATAAATAATAACTATTATTATTTAGCAATTACAAAAATTGTAAATTCAGTGTAAACTATATATCGCAAATCGAATTTAAACCCGAAAAGGTTCTCCGACTAATAAAATTTACTTCGCTCATCGACGCAACCCAACACATCGATACCTCACGAGTAAGATCGTTAAAAGTAAGTAAATCACGGCGAAAGCCACGAAAACAAATATATATTGGGGATTGATTCACACTCACAAATCCCCATATTCAAATCTATACCTTACAAATTCCCAAGCCTATTTTCGCTTATTAGTTGAATTAATAGACGTAAATAACTGAAACTGCAATACCAGTCACGACGCAAGCCGAGACTGATAAAATCCAGATTCAGAGCGAGTTTAGTATTCCTGGGACTCCAATGATCGAACCGGAATAAATATGTAACAATAACTAGGTTTAACCCAAAATTGGATTATATGTAAATCGAAGTCAAAAGAGTTCGATAAAAATGTGATCCAATATTAATTTACATTAATATATAAGACGCAACTCCTATTCCTAAAACCTCCCAACCTCAACCAAATTATGGGAAATTCTGTGAGTGAATTAATCTCCAATTCAAAAATTCATAATGGGTAAACGCGCTGGACGGAAGTTCCATCTGCGTAGAGCCCGAGCAATTGCCTTTGGAAATCTGAAACCTCGTCGGTGTACTCATAAATCAGTAATTTGCACTCGTGAAACCATCACCGCCGCAGTAAACGCGAACGGTGTTTCGAACGCGATCTCTAAACAGAAAAACTCATCAACCATCGTATCTGACGATTTATTGAGTGATCATCGCAGCTACAAAAAACGCGAGAAATCATCTGTCGAAAAACCCAACGAAGAAGCTAGCTACGTGAACCCACCTGTCCACGAATTGATTGCGGAGGAGGGCAACATATCTGACGCCTTGACGGTGATCTACGATGACAGGCGGTCTGCGGCATCTTCTCCTGAGTAGATCATCATCGACTAAGCATGTTCAACCCACTACGCCCAGCAGCTCATCACCTGCCGAGAAAACAATTAAAATCAAGGTACGTATCAAAAGGAAAAACCCTCACAATACTCATCCAGTAGTGCTCCCATCCCTAACCGGCGCATTCCGGTTTAAACCACGGAGCATCCTCATATAACCAGCTACTAGTCGCTCGAACAGTAAATCCCGATTTCTGCAAAAGAAAGTAGAAAATTAGTTAAAATTAAACCGCGACGTAACATACCGCTGCCTTGAGTTCCCCGTAGACCTCCGCATTTAATCGTGTTATTAGCAATACTGACTTTTTCGCCCCGGTAACATCGTTCAGGATGATAAAAGCCTCCAGTTGGTCCTCGAATGTTTTCCATTTTGCCCCTTTTTTGAACGGTTCTATCGTGTTGGCGTAGAATTGAGCCATCTTCTTCTTGCCCTGCGCCGTCCGTCACTCGTTCTACCGATCTTTTCCCCCCTCGACTACGCACTGCTTCTATCAAGAGTTTCCGCACAGAGTCTAATTTGGCTCCCGTTGGCACTTCGACCTCGAATCGTGAACAAATCGCCAATAATTCGTCATTGGAGTATGTTTGGATCCAGGCGGTTTGCCCCGATTTAAATTTATTTTCGATCTCTTCCCACTTCACTCTTTCTATCGTCTTTTGATTTTGTAACTCCTTCTGCCATTCCTTTAATTTATTTAAATGTATAATTTTTTTGAACCGCCATCCTCGTCGCCACTGCTGCAATCCCATTTATTAAGGGACACGGCAAGGTGAGAAATAATGCTCGGGAACAACACTTTCGGGAAACAGATTATTTATTTACGTGTCGTCGGTACGAGCTCACAAGCTAGACTGCTCTTTTCGACACCCAAATCACATGGGTACCCTGTAGCTTGCGGTGGGGATACCACACTACAATTTAATAAAAGCAAGTGAATAAAAAAATGATTTAAACTGATTTGCACGTTGTTTACATCGTGCTCGCATACTTCTTTGTGATTTCTACAAATTATTGCTTTGGTATGATTGCAGGTACCAAAAAAGAAGCCGAAGATTTTATCGCAAATACTTCACCGAACAGAGGCAAAGGTGCGAGGTTAAAATTTGCAAAATTTAAACGTGTTACGCCACAAATCGTAACCAGTGTGTGAAAAAATGTGAAACATCGCGCTGCCGTTTTGCAAGAGCGTCGAAAATCCAGAGCTGTAACGGTAAATGTTCATGTAGATAATAATACATTTTCTAATACAACAAAAAATTCTCCTTAAGGACGGTTACACATCACTTCTCAATGAAAAGTGTAATGTGATCAAAATATCCGTACTTCGCCATACGCTAAAGACTTGAAAAAATTCGACTGCATTGAAGATCTCGCAAACTTTAATTTTGCGTAATACTAATGTTCAAAAGGTATTATCAATTTTCTTTATTTAGAAAAGAAATCAGCAAACTTTGTTCTTATTTTCAATCAATTTGTTGAATTTTTAGAATACATATGAATCGAATTGAAGGCATTCTTTCAGAATTTTCTTATATTTCAAAATGTTTTTTTTCGAGATTTTGAAATATTGATGTCGACACGAATTTTAGGTATGTTTTCGAAATATAATTCCACATTACACTTAAGAAGTTTCCGGGTGATTGTACGGAAAGTTTCCAAACTATGGCCTCAATTAAATTTTAAACACGAGAGTTTCGAAAAAATAAGATAATTCTTTTAAAAAATTCACATGGTTGTTTCGAGAGTCAAAGCATCACAAATTAAAACGTCAAGAATTAAAGAATTCATTTAAAATGAGAGGATAAAAAGGTTCACTGATGGATATGTTGAACAATATTTTTAAACAATTTGTTATTCATTTTTTAATATTATTCTGCAATATGAATGTCCTTCGTATCTTTAATTTAGTTCAAATTTTTATCCCATTGAGAAGTATAGAAAATTCTCACTTAATCTTACTTTTGGCTGAGAATGTATGTGCAAAGCATTCTTGAATTATATAAACGTTTTGGATGTCTTTTTTTAATAACATTTTTTCAGAAAGAAAATAAACAAATGTCACGTCCTGGGTCACTTCAGCAGCAGAATAAGTAACACACACACACAAATTTTTTTTTGGGATTTACCTTATTCTCGGGACCATTAAAATACTAAATATGGAAGCGAGACATACATGAACCTAGATAATAAGTCACAATATTACAACGATAGAATCGTCATCAATATAATAGGTATTATCGTAAACATAATATATACGACGGTACACCGTAGCGTGTCAACCAATAATACAATAATTTTCTAATAACCCTCACGCATTCAAATAATACCGTTCCATGCCTAACGCGTTATCGATTAAATAATCAATTGCACTATTAATGGTAAACTAAGTGAGATCGTACTGATAGCATGCTATAGTCACATAATATACATTGACGGTATTCCACAAAATGCATATAAAACATACAAATGCGAAGATAAACCGCTATTCGTACCACCAGGAAAATTCGTAAGCTCTGACCAGCAATAAAACAATAACGTAGCTAAAAACGTAACAAACAATAATTAAAATATAATTTCGAACAAAATGACTTGAAAAACATACTCTCGACACCAACCAGCCGGAACACCCCCGTAAAAATAACATTCGTCAATAATAAACACACATAAACGTCACAGGTAAAGTCCAAGAAAAACATTAAAATTCAAATGCAAATAAAAGATACAAGCAAAACGTTTTCGCAAAAACTGAGCACGCTATCAGAAAGGGAAAACCCTCGTGACCAATAAACCCCTATTATGTTATCACTGTCCGACGAAGTCCAGAGACACGGCGAGCGATTTTGTGAATAGCCGCACGCGAAATCTAGGAAATTTAGTAAAAACTTTGGGTAACAATAAAAAACATATACGAACCCCTTTGCAAAATCTGAGCACGCTATCAGAAAGGGATAATCGTCACAAATAATAAACCCCTACGATGTTTCACCTTTCTGACGAAGTCCTGAGACACTGCGAGTAGTTTCTTGGAAAAAGGGCATATGACCTTGACAAACACGAAAATTAATTCTGTAGAACAAACATACAGCGCGAATCGCTTCAAAGTTACATGGTAACTAGACATACTAGACATACCAATCGTTACCAATTCTAATTTCATTAAATAAACATTATTAACAATAAATAAAATTATTAATAAATAAATTTCGAACATTCAAAAACGCGCAACGACGAATTGTCGAATAGACACGACACTCAACGGCGCAAAACAACAATAAATACATTTTTTCGACAATAAACAAATAATGTTATTAATAAATAATAATATTAGAAACCTTTTAATATGCGCGCATCGCCCAAATATCACCAGCAAATCGATAATCGGATGGCATTAAACTTAAATAACAGGATATCAAATTTATAAGTACTAAAATGACATTTGTCAGTAATTAATTATTATTTCAAGCCCGGTATACGCACCATCCGAAATATCGGGATGGGTGCGTTTCCAATATCAGTAAAAAACGAATCATGTCTTTATTACTACTTATTCAACAAATGTAACCGAATATTCATACGTAATAATACGCATACTTACCCTGGGGATATGGAATAATTACGCATTACATCAATCATGTTATATTATCAATCAGGCCTCGATGTCTAAATAATTAGCATTAATAATAAATAAGTCATACTTTAATAATGTATCGGATGGCCAAGCGAGCGTGAGACCGGACGCGACTCCGACAAAACTCCGAGAATCGACAACGATAAAGCCCCTCTGAGAAGCGAGCCCGTGGGATGCTGCATTGGCACGGCTACCGTGGGACAAAGGCAGTACCAAGACCAGAGGCAGTGCTACCGCGACTCGGTTCTGCGAAGCTCCGATGATAAGGCGGTCCCGAGAAGCTCTCTGCCGTTGGGACTCAGACCCGTGGGATGCTGCATCAGCACGGCTACCGTGAGACCGCACGCAACGGCGACAACAGCTCCGAGAATCGTCGCTGATAAGGGGCCCTCTAAGAAGCAGACCGTGGGATGCAGCATCAGCACAGCTACCGTGCGACCGGACAAATGGACGAGAAGGCCTTCCACGAGGCCCTGACGATAAGGCGGTCCGAGAAACTCTCTGCCGTGGGATGCAGCATCAGCACGGCTACCGTGCGACGAAGGCGGCCCCCACTCGTAGCCATCGCGCTACCGTGAGACAAAGGCGTCCCCCACTCAAGGGACGGCACGGATGCAACGAAGCTGCGAGCGGCTGCCCCTCCAGCATCCAGCGCGGCCAAGGCAGGAGGTGGCCCCCACGCGGCTAACGGTACGGCGGCGGCAAGGCGTAAACAGGCCCCCCTCCAGCACCCGGCGCAGCCACTGCGACCGATGGACCCCCACGGCGGTACAACCGAGGCAGCGCAGCATTGGCCAGTGGGACTGGGCCAATCAGCGACGGGGCTCCCCACCACTGAGCGGAAGCTCAGGAGACTCGCGGGTCCATCCAGCATCCAGACAGATCAGTTCTTCTTCGACTCTCATCTCCGGCGGTCGACTCTAAGAGTACTCTTGAAGAGACTCACGCGACACCGGTATTTTCTATTGTTGTAATTAATTGTCAATTAGGACTTAGAGTCTTTACGACAGTTGTTCATCCGAAATAAAATCGCGATCGGTACCTGGCTTCGACCAGGCGGTATTTCATCGATATAAAATATCGTTCGCGGGTAATATCGTACTCTTGATAAATTGTAATAACAATAAATCGCAATAATCGTAATAACATATATATAATAATAAAAACTTGTGACTGTTCAACCGAACTACTCTGTTCTCTCATTCACGAGTAAAATTCTACAAATAAGCGTATAAATCCGCAGATCTAAAAATATTGATAGATACACAAATAAGCGATCATTCTTTCTCGTAAAATTCCGCATTTCACGCTTTCTAGTATTCTTTTGTTTAATAACCCAATATCCTTTACCTCGTGGTGCTCTTTGGCGTGAACCCTTGGTAAATCCAGCTTTTTCATAACATTTCCAATACTTCGTGGGGCTCTTTGGCGTGCCCTCGGGTAATCCCAATCCTAAAATAATTAACAGTTTTAATAACCGTTCTAACATTTGTGATTACGAAAAGGAAATTGATCGTTTATTCGTCCATTTTCGCTAGTGTAAAAATCGGAATTAGGGAATCATTGAATAGCGAATTCGAACCAACAGTTCGAAGCGATTTCATAAAATGGAATACTGAATTCCATTACGTGCGAGCAATTCACGTTTGTCATCTCCCCCACTTTCAAACCTTTAGTATTCTTCTGTTCTTTACCTAGTATAATATCCTTTACCTCGTGGGGCTCTTTGGCGTGCCCCCGGGTAAATCCTGCTTTCGTCCAAACTTACCAATATCTCGTGGGGCTCTTTGGCGTGCCCCCGGGTATTCCTCATCCCAAAATAATTAAAACATGGAACAACCTATTAATTGTTGCAAGCGAGAATTGTTCGCCTTATCTTCTCCCCGTTATGGGTCGTAAACGTGCCGGTAGTAAATTCGCTATTCGCAAAGCATTAGCTCAAACATTTAATAATCCGAAACCCTGCAAGGGCCTTCGTAGACGACAGATCTCCGATCTGCATACCAGCAACATATACTCATTGTGTTCGGGGTGGTGGAACAGTGTTGCAAACATTCCCTGTGAAACCCACACTACCGCGCAGCAAAGTCGTAACACAGGAAAGACACCGACCATTGCGTCTAACGTTATTTTCAACGATCATCGTATCTTTTTGAAACGCGAGGATCCACCCGGCGTCAGACTCATTGGGACGGCCACTTGGGATCATTCCCTGCCAACAGCTCTAACTGGTAAGAACGGCGATCTTCAGCACCCCTCTGCAACCAACGGCAGCGATTCAACGGTGGTTCCCGCGGATTCGGCGTCACACGTGACACCGATCCTCGGTCAGCAACCCGCTACGCCCATCAAGCTCATCACCTGCCTACATAACAACTAAAAACCAGGTAAGTTAAGTGTGACTAATAGTCAGAATACGAGAAAACGCACTTATCCAGTACTGCTCCGATCCCTAACCGGCGCATTCCGGTTTAAACCAAGGAGCATCCAATTACGATCCCTTTACGTATCGCTCGTCCATTGATTCGGTATCTGAAACAAAAATCAAAATTCGGAATTGCGAAATAAAATGGAGAAAAATAATTCGCGACGTAACACAAAGTAAGATTCGCTCGAAAAAAAATGATATTGCCGTTATGAAGCGATTGTTCGAAAGACGTAAAAGGAGATGTGCCGGTTGTAATGCCAGAAATAACGGAAAACGCAACGGAATCAGTTTTTCCTGAAATTTGGGACAACGAGAGGTGTATATCCGAAATATCTGCACAACCAAAACTTTGTACGCCTCGAAACGAAGACGAAGATGAATTGGAGAAATAGTTAACCTGTACAATGACACCAAAAGTCCGTACTTCGAAGACATCCTTAATACAGACAAATGTATGTAAGGTTTTTTCAACTCGAAAGGAATACAAAGAGAAAGAATTGAAGAAACAGTCGACTGATACTCCACTTACGCCTGAAGAATGTACATCCAAAATATCTGCGATCATAGCTGTATCGAAGATACCTTCGACTCAAAATGGAGACGAAGAGAATGAATTAGGGAAATCGTCGATTGAAACTTAAGTTGCGCCTAATGAATGTACACACGAAACATCTACAATGAATACGATGGTTTCGAAGGAGCCTTCGACTCGAAACGGAGACGTAGAGAAGCAATGGGAAACATGAGTATCTAACACGACTGACATGATAACGGTTACATTCGAAGTATCTTCGACTCAAATCAGATACAAACACAACCAATTGGAGAAACAGCCGAGCGGAACTCCCATGACAACTGACGAATATTTCGTAAATCTTGACTCGTTCGTATGCACTCCCGAGACGACAATAAGGTGTACAGATCCTTTGATGATGAGTCCTCAAGTAAGCTACTGTACTTTATAATTAAATGGAATTTAAAAACGTCACTCATTTTTCATACTTCTGCTGCAGACGAGGTATACTTCATCGTCGATGGTACCCGCTATAAGAGCGCTACCAGCTGTAATTCATGAGCAAGTAATTAATGAGTCAGATGTCGAAACGAAGAGATTAGTGAATGAATATATATCGCAGTTGTCAAAGGAAAAGATGTTACAGCCAATTCACATACCCAAAGTGAAGAATGCGTCGAAAAAACAGCGGGTAACACCATCGCCACAACGTAAAGACGTAAGTAAAACCCTTTAGCCTTTTGTCGGAATAACTTGTTTAAAAAAAAAGATATTCTTCGTTATATTCGCTAGTATATATCCTGCGGTTTGCATTTTCAATGTTTCGATTTCTTTGATTATAGACTACAACACCTAGAAGGAATATGTCCCTCTTATACGCGTGAAAGCAGAATAGTGAATTGTCTGATCCATCCGGATATGAAAACGAGTCAACTGTTGATACTGGGATGGTAAATTCATAACATATACACATGTATATATATATATATATATGCATACTTCAATGTAACAATATTTATGGTTGCAACAAAAACACAAAACTACTCAACATGTTTTTAATTTCTGGATAGTCGACGTGGACGACAAAATGTCGGTTAGCAGTACGGACGAAAGTAATTACACGGGACTTAAGAATTTGGGCGCAACGTGCTACGTGAATTGTGTTGTGCAAAGTCTTTACCACGCGACTCTGGTACACATCTTAATAACGAATAATTTTCCTTTATTTGATTTCCTATAAATTCTAGTTATTGAAAACGGGAAAATTGGTACCATTACAACAAGAAGTATATTGTCTTGTTACAGTTTAATAGCTTTAATTTCGACAAATTTTTTAATTCGTTGGTCCATCGAATCATCGCCTAATTTTTTTTGATTCTCATTGTTTTAGTTCCGCGAAGCTATTTGCGCCGGATCGATGGAGAACGAATCGGAAAAAACCGTTGTCAAAATACTGCACACAATTTTTAGAAATCTAAAAATTAGTAAAGAAAGTGTCGATCCAACGGAACTCATACATCACTTTAAGTCGGTGGAATTTGATTCCTAGCAGCAGCAAGAAGCGCATGAGTTTTTATACATGCTGTTTAATAAACTCAACCAGGAACTAAAGAGAATTTAGTGTAACGAAACTGTTGATAAGTGTTTCATGGGAACATCGATAACGAGATTCAATAGTCACGACATTACTAATGATTCCGTGACATGCCAAATTTTCTACACAGTTAAATTGACAGTCAAGGGGATGGCATGCGGTGAGTTTCAAAGCTTGATTAGTCTTAAAGGATCATCTCAGTGTAAAATTTTCAAAAAATCGTTTTTTTTTGTTTTGATTATCGGATCGTATACACGGTTACAAACATGCTGTTAAATTTTTAAATCGAAATTTGAATTATTTTCGTCACTACACCATTTCTTAGAGAAAGGGAACGAAGCGTCACATCTGCCGCGTCCGTCCGGTCGTTCAACCGTTATTCTTTTTTTTGTGCTCCTACCTGCGATGATGTTCAAGAAGTTCTGAAGCCGATTTACGAAGATTTAACTACAGACGATTTGTTGGAAAGATGTACGGGCGCCAACACGCAGAATAACAATGAAAGTTTCAATCATTGCGTGTGGCAACTCGTTCCGAAACACATTTTCTGCGGAAAACAAACTGTGGAAATTGCTACATATTGTGCAGCTTGCACCTTTCATGAAGGATACGATGCTATTCTTAAAATCATGGAGGCAATGGGTTGCACCATAGGACCGATAGCGGCTGACTTCGCTGCGAAGTACAAGGCGGAGCGCATCGTAACCGCGGAACGGCGAAGCTCTTTGGACCGTAAAGAGGCAAGAACAGCTCGTCGACAAGAAATGTCCACCGAAAATGAGGAGTTCAAAGAAGCCGAAGGGATATTGTATGGACCTGGCATCGCCGATTGATCGTAAGTGAATGATTTATCTGAAAATTCCTGATCTCAAAGTTTAAGCGCGTTTTTCTCGGAATGGTGTTTTTCAAAACGGTGTCCGCTGTCGAGAGAAGAGTTTTCAAGCTATCGATTTCAAATTTTTACAGAACATTCTTCTGGTCATTCTCTATCTTCCTATGGAAGCTTTTTTTAAATACCTATTTTTTTTCTCGAAAAACTGTTGAAAAAAGGCCAAGTTCACTACTTTTTGTTCAAATCGCCGTCATTTTGTAAAAAAAAAAGCCTCCATAGGACGATAGCGGCTTTCCTACAGTTTAATAATCTTTTTGAAATTTTTGTTTCAGATCAAAATTAAGCCCGGAAAAGTGGACACTGTTACGTCCTGGGTCAAATTTAGGACAGAAAGAGTAACCGACACTCGACGGCAATAATAAATAAGTACCATTTAATAATAAACAAATAAAATTATTAATGAATAATGGCAGAAACATTTAATATTTGCGCATCGCCCGAATATCACCATGAAATCGATAATCTGATGGCGTTAAAATTATAATAACGGGATACCATTTTTTTTATTAAATATTAAAGTAACAATTATAAATAATTAATTATTATTCCAAACTAAGTACACGCACCATCCGAAATATCGGGATGGGCACATTTCTGATATCAATAAACAACAAATCATGTCTTTATTATTAATTATTAATAACAATTGTAACCGAATATTCATATGTAATAATACGAATACTTGCACTGGGGATTTGGGATAATTATGCATTAATAATAAATAAGCCATAAGTTAATAATGTATCGGATGGCGAAACGAGCGTGAGACCGGACGCAGCTCCGACAAACAACTCCGAGAATCGTCATCGATAAGCGCTCTCCAAGAAGCGAGACCGTGGGATGCTGCTTCGGCCTGGCTACCATGAGCGCGGACGGCGGTCAGACAAGCAACTCCGAGAATCGCCAGCGATAAGGGCTCTCTAAGAAGCGAGCCCGTGGGACGGCTACCGTTAGACCGGACGCAGCTCCGACAACGGCTCCAGGAATCGCCGCCGATAAGGCGATCCCGAGAAGCTCCTCGCCGTTGGGACTCGAGGCGTGAGACCGGACGCAGCTCCGACAGCGGCTCCGAGAATCGCCGCCAATAAGGCGATCCCGAGAAGCTCTCTGCCGTTGGGACTCAGACCCGTGGGATGCTGCGTCAGCATAGGGCTCCACGGAGGCGGCTGCCCCACCATCGGACGGCGCGATTCCACGAAGCGGCACCGCTATCCGCTGCACTGCTGTGGGACAAAGGAGTCCCCCACTCAGGGAACAGCACGGGCACAAAGCGGCTGCCCCCGCCATCACCTACCAGGGAGCCGCAAGACAACGGCGGCCCCCCACTCAGAGAACAGCACGGATGCTGCGAGCGACGACCCCCCACTCGGAGGACAAAATGGATACAGCAAGCGGCGGCCCCCACTCAGAGGACAGCACGGATGCTGCGAGCGGCGGCCCCCCACTCAGAGGACAGCACGACTGCAAGCGGCTGCCCCACCAGCACTCATCAGGCTGCCGCGAGACAACTGCGGCCCCCACTCAAGGGACAGCACGGCTACGGGCGGCTGCCCCACCATAACCATCGCGCTGTCGCGAGCGCATGCCCCACCACAGAGCGGCACACTGGGAGCGACGCGCCATTGGCCAGAGCAGCGGAGCGAATCCGCGAGGGCCTCCCACCGCCACCAACTACGGGACTCGGGAGACTCGCGGGTCCAGAGCGCTCCGACGGATCTTCAGTTCAGACTCGGCGCTTCAACTATTCACATCTCCGCGAGTCTAGCTCCGTGCTACGACATATCGTACGCGCACGTTAATAAAATATTAGTTCTTCTACGACTCTCATCACCGGCGGTCATCTCAAAGAGTACTCTCGAGGAGACTCTCGCGAACCACGGTATTCCTTTGTTAATAAGTAACAAGTGTCAATTTGTACCTCACCTGTAATAATTATAATTCGCGTTGGTACCTGGCATGTATCAATGATCCGTGAAACATTTATTACAATTATTCTAAATATGAATAAAATTACTCATCACCTTAAATCAAATCGAATAAATCGAATAAATAATCGTTGTGTAACTCCGTGATAATTACAACTCGATACAAATCGTTCTCGACAAACCGTACGAATTTTCTATGACTAATAAACATTTAAACCGACATTCGTCACCCGTCACAACCGTCCTCATCGACGACTTTTCCTACCAAGCGTGTAAGTAACGATACAAAGGAGCATTATATCTGGGACCAATTCACACATTTTTAACCCATAAAAAAGTTTCCCAATAAAGCCCAACCTCTACTACCGCTTGCTAAGTAGGATTAATTAAATTAATTAGAAACGAATCCCTTAATACCAGTCGCGACACAAGCCGCGACTGATAACATCGGATTCGCGCAGTTAGAATTGAATCTAAAAACCAGTCACGACGCAAGTCGCGACTGATACACGATAGATTCAAGTAATTCCGTACTGTTAACTAGAATTAACTAGAAGTGAATCTAAAAATCAGTCACGGTGCAAATCGTGTCTGATACACAATAGATTCAAGTAATTCCGTAGCAGTAACTAGAATATAATTAGAAATGAATCTGAAAACCAGTCACGACACAGATCGAGACTGATAATCAACTGATTCATGTAACTAGTTAAGTTAGAAATAATTAACTAGGATTACCCCAAAATCAGATCATATGTAAATCGAACAGAATCGAGTTCGATAAAAATTTGAACTGATATTAGTATACGTTACTATATAAAATAGATAAGCTATTGCAAATCTTTTCCTGGCACCTCCCTACCTCCATCATAATGGGACGAATCTTGTGTAAATTGATCGCCATTTATAAGGTTCATAATGGATCGTAGATGCGTCACATCAAAATTTGGGTCACGACGGGGTAAAAATAGTTCAGTTCGGGCTAAACAGATCACCGAAACCCGAGTTATTAAAACCACGACAATTAAATTGGTCACATCAGACAGTTCACGCACCGTCCCGAGTTCGATCTCGCCCAGGAAGGCGAACCGACCAGTCATCATCTCCGTGCGCCTATTGAGGCATCACCGAGTCTTTATAAATCGAGTGAAACCACCCGTCGTAAAATCCGACGATCAGGCCGACAGTAGGGCTCAACCTGCCAACGAACGGATCGAGGAAGACGGCAACATTTCCGACGCTTCTACGGTGCTCTACGAAGCCACCATAACTCCGCCGTCTTCACCAGAGTTCATACTTGGCGTCTAGCATTTCCAACCCGCTACGCCCCAGCAGCTCATCACCTGCCGAGAAAACAATTAAAATCAAGGTACGTATCAAAAGGAAAAACCTTCACAATACTCATCCAGTAGTGCTCCGATCCCTAACCGGCGCATTCCGGTTTAAACCACGGAGCATCCTCATATAACCAGCTACTAGTCGCTCGAACAGTAAATCCAGATTTCTGCAAAAGAAAGTAGATAATTAGTTAAAATTAAACCGCGATGTAACAACACCGATTAGGTCTCTTTTTTTTACAACATTTTTGATAATTAATAACAATAATAAAAAAACTAAAAAATCACCGCAACAAAAATCATTTTGTATTCTCCAGCGCTGCTTTAATTTATTTTAAAAAACCCAGACCGATTAGGATATCCTAACCATGAAAAAAAAAAATTGCGAAAATCAGTGATTTTTCGGGCGGTCACACTGAGGTGATCCCTTAATGTAGTACTTCGTTCGCTACAATCAATGTGATGACATATTTATTCTTTTTTCTCACAGTTGACGAGTCTTTGCTACATTACACCACCACAAAGTCACTCGAAGCACCTGCGCAGCCGTCTACGACGAAAACTACGTTTGAGACGCTCCCAATGATTTTATATTTACATTTAATGCGATATGAATACAATTCGAAGACGGCAAATTACGACAAGTGTAATGATCGATTTGAGTTCCCCAACAAACTAAACCTGAAATCGTATTTGGATGCAGTCGAAGACTCTACTGAAGCTAATTACTCACTGCAGTCGGTAATTACGCACAGAAGCCACAGAAATAGTGGTCACTACGTTGTCTTCAGCGACCCTTGTCGTGACGGAAAATGGTACGAGTTTAACGACGAAACAGTCAAAAGGAGCACCAGACGAAATGCAATTGACGACAACTACAGCGGCACGAGTCACAGCGACATGTGTTATGCAACGGATAAAAATTCGAACGTGTTCGAGAATCCGACACCTCAGCTGAGTTCAGCGAGGCAGCCGAGCAGCTGTCGAGCGGCAGCACCTCCCGGCCGCGCTCGGCCAGACTCACGCGCGACGATCGCGTACGCGTAACGGGGGGAAGTCGCCGTCGTGCCGTGTGCAACCGGCTTCTTCTTCCTTCCTCTTCGTAATGGCCGCGATCTAATCACACGCGCTCACGTTTCGCTCATTTTGCTCATCTCAGTATAACTCACGATTAAGCTCATGGGTCTGCTCATTTTGGTACATCATCACTCGGGAACGTACTGTCGGTTTCGTCATATCGTTTAACTCATCGGGAACGCGAGTTTATTCTCACGGCCAAGTGCCTAGTGCCTTTTCGCCGGAGAGACTCGCGCTCAACAGGTGTGCGACGCGTCGAGTCGCACACGGTCAACTCACCCGGTTTTGTCGCGGATTAATATAATCGAGACGACTTAAGGCCCCACAACACGGTGCAATTTTTTTTTAAATCTTTTTTCTTTTTTCTGAATGATGCATGTGTTAAGAATGTTCTCACAAAATTTTTTGAAGAAATTTGTAAAATTGACGAAAATACAGCATTTTCTGTGAAACGCTTAGAAGCGAGCGACCGCGCCGAGCGGCAGGTGTGCGGCCGAGCGGCCGCTCATCGAAGAATTGACTGCATTCTATGGTCTTGCGATTCGTCGAAATAGTGATTCGTTGGAAAGCATGAAAAAAGCTATCTGGACTACATTCTACCACAAATGTTCTACTGACGCAACTCCCCAACATCAGTTTTGTCCGGAAGGCGAAAATTCGTGGTGTTCGTGGCAGCAGGCACTTGCCAAAGGAACTTTGGATGAACACACACATAAACCTGCATTGCCTGCAGATGTTACTGAAGCAATAAAACCGATATACGTGGACCTCAGTAAGAAAGAACTTCTTGAACGATGTTTAGGTGGTTTTAATCAGAATAACAACGAGTGTTTAAACTCCGTTATATGGAAATTTGCGCCAAAGGCATCGTGGAACGGCAATCCCACTGTTGAAACTGCCGCTAATATCGCCTCAATACTTTTTAACAATGGCTATATTGGCCTCATAAATGTATTGGAGGTGTTAAATATCAAAATTGGCGAGACGCTCTATCGATATTGTGAAACCATGGACGAGAAGCGTATATTCGACGCCGACCTCGAAGACAAAAAAAGCACGCATGAGGGTCGTTTGCGTGGAAAAAATCAAAACACCAATCAATCTATGGATACTGACGAGCTGTTCTATGGTTCAGGAATAGCAGACTAACGGCGAGAAACATTATAATAACAGACAAGAAAAAATTTAGCTTTTACGTACGAATTATTCGTTACCAAAACTTTGAACGCGTTTTTCTCGAAAATACTTTTTTCAACCTTGTTGACGACATATTTAAAAAACTATACATCCAATTTGCATGGGCCAAGTTTTAAATTGTTCGCAAAGCCAGTCTCTACGTCTCCACGTAGCGATTTTTTTATAAACGGTCCCACTCCATTTAAAAAAAATATAAACACTACAAAAAATTTCGTGAAATTTGAAGTAAAAAATTTGCTGGTCCGCCATTTTTTTATTTTTTGTGATATCGGGTTTTCCCTACGTCATGATGTAAACCTAAGTGTTTAGTTTCTAAATAAATTTTCTTTTATTTTTCAGATGAACTGTATAGCTTTATCGATGTCGACCGCCGAGCAACAATTTAGCCGGAGTGCACTTTTTGACTGGACGTATACCGCAAACAACGCTGTGTATTAGGATAAATATATTTTTATACACTCTTCTATATGTATATATTGACCACGAGAATTATTTAAAAATTTCGACACATAGTTTACTTGTAAAAAATTACGAAAAATGTACCCTCGTCCCGCGCTCGCACCGTGTTGTGGGGCTTTAATTCGGGATATTTGTTCGACATTCTCAATCACGGTTTTGCTCACGCACGCGTACGGTGCATTTGTTGTTTGTATATTGTTGTGCGCTGAAAATATACACTTATTTTCATTATTATTAAATTGTGACCATCTTATTTTTCCCTACCCGCTCCGCTATCGTACCATCACGGCAATTATCAAACAGAATGCGTACATGTTAGTTTACATTCAAGACTCAAACTTGAACGGTACATTGCAACCGGGTTCTGAGGAGACAGAGTATTCATTAGAGGGTGATGGGCACTCATCGATTCCTCCAAGAGCCAGTGATCGCAATGGTTTTATAGACGCGAATGATTTGAATCAAAGTTTCGAAATAACTTCGACCTCAGAAATGGAAAACCGGAGCATGAAATCACCAGAAGACGCTTCGCGTGAGGTCAAGAAGAAATCGAAACGGAATAAAACCGGCAGTCGTTCGTCGAGACAGAAACGATTGAAGAAAAAAGGGTAACGCCAAAACCAAAAAACACGGAAGCCGGAGAAGACACATACAGGTTCGAAAGCAACGTTGATATCAGAGATGAAGAAAATGGAACGAAGGCTCATGTCAGCAATACGCAAAAGTGAAGAACTTCCAACTAGCAACGCAGAAAGTTCGCTCTGTCTTCCTAACCTTCCCGACGATGATGGAAAGGTTGAGGCAATTGAGGGCATTCGTGTATATTTTCGTCCATATATGAATGCAGCCGATGCGGGTAACATGAGGAAAAGGGTCAACGCGATGATAGACGCTATGTGGACAAAGGAAGAGCAATTGAATTTAACCGTTGATTATAAACACGTAAATTCTTACAAGCGCATTTCCGACGAAAACTTGAGCAATGTAAGAAAGATCTGCTTAAAACTACAAGAACATCAGAAGTTCAACACTGTTGGTCTGATGAAAATATGAATCTGTGGGGCCAAGCTGAAAAATCAACGTCACCGTTGGTTGAACGCAGCTAAAATAAAGAAGAAAAGAGGTACTAACATTGACAAGCGAAAACCAAGGATTCTTACCACTTCATCAGAGTGCAGTGAAAGTAGTGACACGAGCAACGCTAAAGTCAAAGTATCACATAAGAAAAAATCAACGAAGAGAAAACGAATCTTATCCATTACCGAAAATGAAGAATGCGTTAGTACCGATTGTATATTAGCGGGAAAAGGGCGAAAACTTGCTGAGCCACGTCCGTTTTCTCATCTCGTAACATTGCTGAATACATCAAGATATCCGATCAACTCCGAAGGCATCGAAGCCGTTTCGAGACCGCTGTATGATTGGGAGGCTATCGTAAAGGAAATGAAGTGGTCGGACATGGAACAGCGCCGCGTAATGGCTCCTGATTCGCACGTAATCATTGACGGTAAATGCAATAAGTTTGTTATCTGTATATCTGTGTAATGAATACATATTAAGTTTTCATTATATATTGCAGGCCGAATTTTCAAAGTCGGCGCCTTGAAAAGTTGAAATTAATTTTCCTTCTCTTTAATAAGGAAAACTGTTGAAAATTTGCAAAAATTCACAGATGTACCTTTAAACCGTTACGATTTGAACGTACATCTGCGTTGAACGGTTAAGTAAACCTTTAACCGTTGAACGCAGTTGGAAAAAATGGATTATAATAGTACATATATAAATATATATATATATATATATATATAAAGGATCATCACTTTTTGTGATGATCCTTTATTCTCTTCAGTCTCCAAAATCGGGACAATCGGGGAAATATAGGGCGAGGGAAAAAGGGGGAAAGAATACTCCAGAGTTTTGTGTAGAAATGTGGAAAAATGACTTTTAATAATAAATTGGTTCAGTGAATGGTAACAACAAAATAATGAGCAAATACTACCGCTTCAACGCCGTTACTGGTACGTTGAAGGGATTCGATAACAAAAATAAACAGTCTCAATAGTAATCAAAAAGAAAGGAAAAGTTCGCAATAACAATGATAATAACCAATTTGAAAATAAGAGAAAGGGGCAAAGAATTCAAAAATAACAACAATGGATAATCAATATGCGGGGGGGGGGGGGAATAAGAAAATGGAAAGATAGTTAATACGCTGGGCAAAATACAAAAGTCGAAAAATAATTAATACTCGGAGAAAAATAAGGAAATCGGAAAATAATCAGTACCAAGATCCACGAAAATAATACAACTTATGGTAATCGCTGGGACGGCAATTCGCAAGGTCAATCGCAGGGAAGAGGAGGGGAGAAGGGGCTTTTTTGTGATGATACTTCCTTGTATTTAACGCTCCTAGACGGGACAATCGGGGACTTATAGGGCGAGGGGAACGGGGAAATAATACTCCAGAGTTTTGTGTAGAAACGTAAAAGAAATAACTTTTAATAACAAATTGGTCCAGTGAATGTTAACAACAAAATAATAAGCAATTACTACCGCTTCAACGCCGTTTCGGGTACGTTGAAGGGATTCGATAACAAAAATAAACAGTCTCAATAATAATAAAAAAGAAAGGAGCAGTTCGCAATAACAATGATAACAAACAATTTGAAAATAAGAAAAAGGGGCAAAGAATTCAAAAATAACAAGAATGGATAATCAATATGCGGGGGGGGGGGGGGAATAAGAAAATAGAAAGATAGTTAATACGCTGGGCAAAATACAAAAGTCGAAAAATAATTAATACTCGGAGAAAAATAAGGAAATCGGAAAATAATCAATAACACAACTCACGAAAATAATATATCTTATGGTAATCGCCGGGGCGGCAATTCGCAAGGTCAATCGCAGGGAAGGGGAGGGGAGGAGGGGGCTGGCCGGTGGCTATTCTACACAATGCTGGTCTTAATTTAGCAACCTCAGAAAAATATCAAAACTCGAGAAATAATCACTTGTTTTTTGGGCGCCAGCTACTGTAACGGTGTAGCACCGGAACTTTTGATTTAGTTAATCGAATCCAAAAAAAAAGAAAGAAAAAGAAACGAAATCTATTGTCTTTTACTTCACTCGGCTAGCGGGAACGGGGGAGGGAGGGGGATGAGACTTCTCAGGCCGCAGGCACTGTCCAGGGCTTCTTGACAATATTACCTCGGTTCTCACAATAATTCACAAAAAAAAATAATAAGAGAATTATTCAATGTCAGGCGGGAATTAATGGGGAAACTCTAATTAACTGAGTCTCACTTATGCGAATTTTAGGCCGCTCACCATGCGCGCGATATCTCTTCTTTGCTCGTGTGACAAAGGATGTCGACCACGTGTCGACCACGAGGCAAAGTCTTTTATGCAAAATTTCTACAAAAATACGGGGTACTCGGGGGAGGAAAACGGGTCAAACGGGTCGGGAAAAAAATGTGGGCAAAAACTTACGGGTCGTCGGGGCTCACTCACTCAATACTCTTTACAATGTTCTCTCGAATCCGCGGGTAGCCTCAGTCGTTATAATATTCCGTACAATGGTCCAACTCGTATCCCTGGACTATCGCTGATTCGTCGTAAAGTCGGGTAATTCTCTCCTTAACGGAGTCTGGGGTCAAAAACAAATACACAGCCGAGTCGTCTTAAAATGACACCCGGTCTCACACACGTCCACACACCACGCGGCTCGGCTCGGAGAGTGAGGGACATGGCGGCGTCTTCTTCTTCGTCGGGTCTGGCGCTGATGACAATAGGGAAACGAGAGCACCTGTGCGTCAACTTCGGTCGGTAATCGGAGTCATGGGTGGGCGTGTCTTCTCCGGACGGCGAGGGGTGGCGACAGAGGTCCCGCTGGATCGTCGATCGATATCGTACGTCAACGATGCCAGCGGCGGCGGACAGGCAGACGGGCAGTGGCGGCTTTTCGGCGGGCTTTTCGAGGCTTTTTCGGACGGTCTTTCACAGGGCTTTTCTCCTCGTCCACGATCCTCCTACCTTCCTCAGCGTCAGCAGGTCGGTTCTCGTTCCTTTGCAGGTCCTGGGGCTTGCTGTGTCGTTGGGCTGTTCCTTGGGGCTGTCGGGGGAAATCTTGACGTTGCCTTCGAGCCGCGCACACTCACACAAAGGGTAACGGGAGGAAATAAAAAAAGGGAAATTTAAACACTATCTTACACAAAATATATACCAGAAAAAACGTAAAAATTTTAACGAATTGAAAACGCAAACGTTTGACAGTTCGTGTTTGAGATATTTAGCTGCCATTGTACATAATAATATCCGCCCCAAAACCTAATACGCGCGTTATTCATTCCCTTGGACGTAACAATATATATATATATATATATATTGCGACCGCCAACTTTTCCTCAAGCTCCAAAAAACTTATTCGGCCACCAACGGCGTGCTCCTCGACCGCTTTATTTATTTAAGTGGGCGCCAGCCGATTACCAATTAATCGGCACGGTCGGTACCGGTGTTCGTGACAAGCACGCGCTCTCACTGCTCCGGCAGCTGCAGCTAGGCGAGGGTAGAGGGGTGAGGGCGGTGAAAATTTGCTACTCCAAAAAAATATCAAATGCGGAAAATAATCGGCCGAAGCCACCCGATTTATTACAATTTAATACAATGGAAAAAACCGCGTACAAAATCAGTCCCTGCTAAATTCGCCCCAGCTACTCAGTTCACCGGTTTGAATTGCTACGCGTTACGGAAAAAAGAAACTGGCCCGATAACAGAGACAAAGAAGGAACGGTTAAATAATAAAAAGATCGGAATAAATTCGGGAAAAATGAAAAGAAATAATAGGAAAATAAATTACAAAATAATGCCAAGGTAAAGTTTTTACGCGAAAGAGAACGGGCCAGGCCTAGTTTTCCCTACTAATCGCCGTTACGGGCCGGACCGTACCGCTGTCCGATCGTCGCCGTCACACGAAAGGCGGGGTTCCGCCGCGCACACTCACACACGATCCCGACGTGCAGGTTGCGCCTCCCGAGCGTTTTCGGAGCGGTACCGGTACGGCGAAAATTCGAAGAACACACGCAACGAAATACCCCGAACAATGAACAAATGTCGGCGGGGGTCCCGAGACCCGTGAATTTTTATCGCGATGCCTTTTCGACGCCCTCAGTCGCGAAATAAGGCCTACGTTTACTAGCCCGCGCGAGCTCGAAACCCGCACGCCGAGAAACACACGCACACACACTCTCCTCCGCTCTACACAAATTTCGCGCAGGCGATCTCTCCGATGTTACGGTACCGGTACGGCGAGAGGCCGTCCAATTCCCGGCACTTATGATCCCCGAAATTCGGCCGGAAGAACGATAGAAAAGTCCCCAGGAAATATTAAACAAGAAAATAAATATTCGAAGGAAACATAAGCCTGAGTTTTGCCCGGGACGGAACTCCACGCCGCGATCGAGTCGCGGGCACGCTCGATAAAATGCGCGCAAACCGGTGATAGAACGCGTGTCCGACAATTTTATACCAAAGTCAGAAGGCTTACCGCGAAAGACGGACAAAAAAAAGAATCCGGATAACTCCTTGCCGGTACCAATTATCCTTCCGTCCGTCCAAGGTGACCGGGACAAGAAATCCTCCGTCAACGGTTCGGCCCGATCGATCCTCCACTTCGGTATCTTTTCTCCAAATTTGTCGATTGCTCCAGCTAGCACGGCGAGCACACGCAACTTATCACCGTCGCTTCACAGACGAGAGTCCCGACCTAATTTTTGGAGTCGTGCTCGCCGCCTCGCTCGCGTTCTCTCTCGCTCCCCACTTTTCCCGATTTCTGTCCGGTGTCCGGTACCTGGCGCCTCTCCCGATAAGGCCTACCTCGCGTAAGTAATTTGACGCGCGCGACCTATATTTGAATTCGTCGCTTATCGGCTAAATGTACGGCGCGTCGAAGCTCGGCATCTCTTGTAGATTCAGCGGTACCGGAGGTCCTCGTTGCCTGCATCCATCAAGCTGCGACTAACGGAAATCCTGCGCCCAGGACGGTGCAGGGGTAGACAGAAAGCCAAAGCGTAAGCGTGCAAGCGGGCGAAAGGGTTAAAACCATGCCTTTGAAGTCCGCAGCGGTGGCCAGCTCAGCTCCAGATGGTCCCGAAAAACAATAAAAATAAAGTCCTGGGGAATTAATATTTGCCTCGAAGTACAATTTTTGCCCTTGAGATCGCCTGAGACTCTCAGCGGCGAGATAGGCCACGCGTGCTCGCCCAAACCTCGCAGTTAACGAGGATCTGGGACGCGACCGAAAAATACCGCGTCACAATATATATATATATATATATATATATATATATATATATATATATTGTGAGGCGAATTTCCAAGTGGAGGCGAAAACTCAAATCTCCACTACCGGTACTCGTACTCAAAACCCGGTCTCTCGATCGTTGTCTATTTTAATCTTGGGCGCCAGCCGCACGCAGCGTGCGACACGATCGGTATCGATATTCGGGAAAGACCAAGGTCGCGCTCCGACTAGCTGCAGCCTTGGGGGAATGGTAGAGGGGCGGTTCGGGGGAGAATCTTATTCGGGTCGTCAATAAACAATTCGGACTCTCAACAACCTACTATGAGAGACGAGTATAACAATTTATTAAAAGAAAACTAGTGTCGTAAAGTCAGTTCAAATTCCAAGCTCAAATAAATTCGAAGTTACAAAAGGAACAAAACTCTCGCTCTCTTTTCCCAATCTTCCAGCACTTATGGCTACCCGGTACATCAAGTTCCCTACTACACTCCCGGCGGCTACTCAGTTCACCGTCGGAAGGACAGGCCTAGCGCCCGATGAAATTATTAATCGAAAGTTACAATACTATACTCTTCAAGTTATTGGCAATAAAATATTCTTCAGATAATATATTCCAGCCCTGGGTCCCTGCTATATTCGGCTTAACGTACGCGAAACGAGAATAATACGCTCGGTAGGCTATCGAGCAGCACAGCGCGGCTAACGCGGCAGCGGTCACGCGACAAGGTCAGAAGGACCCGCCGTGAAACTCTCGGCGACGCACGAATCTCCGTGCGCTGAGGAAGGTGAAAAGTCCTCTTGGCCTACCGGTAAATTATATGAAAGCGTGCAGGCAAACACGTAACTCAGAGGCGCAGCCCGGAGAAGCCGGGGCGATACGGACACGGGCCGTTTTCGCTTTATTTTCGCCGGTTTGCCTGTCGAGAGGCTGACGCCGTCGACGAAGGCTACGAAACTTTAACTCGCGAAAAACGGCACGGAGACCCGCACGACGCGCACACGCAAACAATTCTTTATGAGATGACCAACACAAAAGACAAAACAGATTCTTCCAAAATTCCCGGCCAGATCCGCGCGTGAGCTCAGTACCGGTATCGCGCGCGTGCCACTTTTCGGCAACCAAAGACGCAACTCTACCACGCGATTTTTGCACTATCCGCACTCTCAAATAGGCCGGGTTTAATTCCCGGTTACTCCGTTAATCGACAAACAAAAGCGGGCTTCGACACGGCCGGAACAGCGGTCGACGTCTCGACCGAGATCACTCCGTGTACAGTTCACCGGCAGAGCCGGTGCGTCGACAACGACAAATAAATTTACAGGAGACGAGTTGCGAGAAGCTTACCGGTATATTTTAGGGTACGGAGGCCTCAATTAAACCTCCTATGACGTCTCGAAAATCGGTCGTACAGAACAAGAACGCTTCCTTCCTTCTAATGCCTCTCAGGCGTTCCAAAATCGCAATTCCGTTGAGATATCGAGAAAGAGTCCTGGGCAACGCACCGTCACTGTCGCCGGTCACCGGAAGAATCCCGATTCTCTCGCTACTTTCCCCGATCGCGACCATTCGGATACCCCGCTCACCCGCCCCCCCCCTCCCCCCCCCCCCCTGTGCCTACTCTAGTTCCCACGGACGGGCCTAGCGCTAAACGGCGCCTCGCAGGGCAGCCTCACAGTTAATTGCTCGCCGAGCGCTCGCGCGCGCGAATATTTAAATCGGCCCTGACGCAAGGCCAAGCTCGCCACGGCGAGAAGTCTCGGCTGTAGACGAAGGCAACGGTGAGTGCAGGGGCGACATCCCTGTGCAGGTGGGCATCACAGGGAAACGGCCGGTCCACCGTTTTGTCGTCGGAAGGTGCGGCGAGGGAAATCCTTTCCGCCTCGTTCGGAATCGGTCAAGACGGTCTCCTCTCGATGGTCGTGGCGCTGACGCTCTCGGCTACCGGTACGAATTCCTCCTTCGGTCGCTCGACGCTCGCCAGGCGCGGATAGTACATGAAAATCGTTTGACGTAATTAATAATTTATCGGATTAAACGCTACTGAGCCCCTCGGATCTGCCCGAGAAATGTGATCTGCGCTCGGTGAGGGCCCGCGCCGACTCTCTCTCTCTTGAAAACTTTAACTTTTTGGGACGTGCCCAAAATACGGCGTCACAATATATATATATTGTCACGATACTTCCTGGTCTTTGACGCTTCCAAACGGGACAATCGGGGAAATATAGGGTGAGCGGAAAGGAGAAATAATACTCCAGGGTTTTTTGTAGAAATGTAGAAAAAATAACTTTTAATGATAAATCGTTCAGTGAATAATAATAACAAAATAGTCAGCAACGGCTGCCGCTTCAACGCCGTTACGGATACGTTGAAGGGATTCGATAACCAAAAATAAACAATCTCAACAATAACCAAAAATAAGGGAAAAGTTCGCAATAACAATAATAATAACCAATTCGAAAATAAGAAAAGGGGGCAAAGAATCCAAAAATAACAACAATGGGTAATCAATATGCGGGGGGGGGGGGGGGGGAATAAGAAAATAGAAAGATAGTTAACGCTGGGCACAATGCAAAATTCGAAAAGGGCTTAATACGCAGGGGAAATACCAAGGTCGAAAAATAATTAATGAAGGCGCTGGGAAAAATAAGAAGGTCGCAACATAATTAATACCCGGGGCAAAATATGACGGTCGGAAAATTATTAATGCTCAAAAAGAAAAAAATGGGAGGATCGGAAAATAATTAACACTCAAAAAAAAAAAAGAAAATCGAAAAATAATCAATAACAAAACTTACGAAAATAATATCACTCAGGGTAATCGCCGAGACGGCAATTCGCAGGGTCAATCGCAGGGAAGGGGAGGGGAGGAGGGGCTGGCCGGTGGATATTCTACACAATGCTGGTCTTACGTTAGCAAACTCAAAAAAATCTCAAAACTCGGGGAACAATCACTTATTTTTGGGCGCCAGCTACTGTATCGGTGTAGCACCGTAACGTTCGATTTAGTTAATCGAATTCAAAAAAAAAGAAAGAAAAAGAAACGGAATCTATTGCCTTTTACGTCACCCGGCTAGCGGGAGTGGGGGAGGGAGGGGAATGAGACTTCTCAGGCCGCAGGCACTGTCCAGGGCTTCTTGACAATATTACCTCGGCACACAAAAAAATACGGAAAATTTCGATAATTACAACACAAAAAAAAAGTTATATAAAGGTGAAACGATTTCCTAGTCTCGGGGGGTAGGGGAAAATACGCTAACGGTCGCGCGCTGTAAATCTCCGCGATCGCCACCACTCACGCGCACAACAAGAATTAGAGAGAAAATGCCGGCGCACGTGGCAGCCGGTGATCGACGGTCGAAAAGAATACAATCAGAAATCGCTTAAAATTACCAGGGGGGTGACGGGCAAATTTTCAGGGGAATTTGGGAAATGGGACAGTCAATCAGGTAGAAATGGGGGAAGGGAAACTCAAAAAGTACTCACTCAACCGATCTCTTACGCTCCTTTTATCGCTTACAATAATCCGTGCGATAACGTCTCAATCAATTCCTTTCGATATCCCTTGGTTCGCCAAGTCGTTATAATCCTCCGATATCGGTCCAATCGTGTCCTTTATTTTAATGCTCTGGTCGATTCTCTCCGGGGATGGAGTCCAAAAACTGTTCGTATAATTCGCTCGCCTGTCACACACAATCGCTCTCTCACACGCCGTGGCTCGAAGTGAAGAAAGCCATGCCGTTTCCGGCTTCTTCTCCGACCTTAGGGTCGGTCTTGCAAATTGCGATTCCTCTGGCGAAAATGGATTGGTCAGTCTCGGGACTAGCTTGACGGTGGGCGTCGTAATTGGCTGCGGCCGATTGCGAATCTTCGTCGCGACGGAAGGCCTGTCGCGACGCTCGGCGCGCGCATCCTCGGCATCGATTGGCTTATCGATCGCCAAATATTCTCAACGTCGAGAGGTGCTGGTTCCTCGCGGCGCTCGGACGAAGTGTCGCACTGACAGTTCGTGTGGAGTTTTACGGTGTTTGACCGCACGACACAGCTCGTCGGTTTACACTCGTTATTTCGAGCCGAGAGTGTGTCGTCGGGTTCCGGGCTGTCCAGGGCGGGTCAGACGAGTGGAGTTTTCGTCGCTGTGGCCTCCAAGGGACGGGACGACGATGTTTTGTCCGTGTACCGGGGTGTCGGCACTTCTTGGAGGTTAGTGCCGTGCTGGTCGTTCAAGTGTATTTTACTACACTATTGTCGTGTCCCTCAGGGTCAGTCGGAGTCGGGCGGTCTTCAGCAGGTCAATCCAGGCTTTAGAAGTGTCTTCGATGGACTGCGATGGTATTCGAGGATCTGCGATGGTCTTCGGTGGGTTTTCTATGAGTCTTCGGTGGGTGGCGATGGCTTGAGTGAGTGGGTCGAAGGACTGACAGGGTGGCAGGGACTGAGGGTAAGTCGAGGGGGAGGGTTAACAATATTAAACGTCGTTGCTTAAATCGTAGGTCCTAATTCTAGTTTATTTCCCTAGGTGAGTGGTGGGACGTCGAGCCACGTTGGGGAAGGCTTGTGACGCACCACGTCACAATATATATATATATATATATATATATATATATATATATACAGGGTGTCCCAGAATCCCCGCACCGCCTGTAAGTGGAAGGTAGCTGGTGGGCGCCGGAGCACCCTCGCGGAAGCGGGTCGCTCAATTCGCAATAATTTCGGAGTTACGAGCGATTGAAGTTGGCCAATCAGAGCGCTCCGATTCCGCGAGACCGAAGCCGAAGCGGGCGTTCGAACTTGGGAGCAAGTGGTGGTACTCTTTTGTTTCCGCAAGACTCACCGCGCGGGTCTCGGCTGTAGCGTGCAGCGCGGCGAATGACGGACAATCAGCCAGATAACGTCATAATGTTAGGCCAAAATGATTACAGCGTTATTACTCATCCGAAATTAATTATGTCATTTATTATTGTAGGATTCAAAGTAATATCTCTCTAAATCCAGCGTGAGGGATTGGGTGACTGTTGTAGGTTTGTTTCAAATAACAATTAATCCAATTCTCGTGAAACGCTCTTCTCTTTATTTGTATTTTATACACGGAATATGAATCATGATCGTCGGTCGACTCGATACTCTCTCTATGCCTGTCGACAAAAGACTGACGCGGTGCCGCGCACCACCACGGGCTCTCGGCAAGGCCCAAGCGCCAGCAGCGCCGCTCACGACACATATACACTACTACTATATATATATATATATATATATATATATTGTGACGTATTTTCCGGGAGCTCACGCGAGACGGTAGCAGAAACAAATCGAAAACCGAAAACTAAAACTTTACGCGAAATCGGGAACTCAAAACGTCACCTTCGGCCGCCACCTCCGCGAGTGCATCGGCGTCCCGGAGGGCGCCAGTTAATTTTTGTTTCACCGGTATTAACAACCGGCCCAAACCGGGAGTGAGTTGAGCGGGCTCACTCCACTAATCAATTTTTGTTTCGCCGGAGATTGAGAATCCGGTCTAAACTGGAGGTCGATTGAGCGAGTCGACCTCCGCAAGGACATAACGAGACGGCACAACAAAACACACACGGTATCGAGATCTACGAGCGCGAAGCTCGTCTAACGATAACGCCGGAAATGCTCGCGAAAGCAACGGTGCCGGAAATGCACGGTCGCTCAGGATGCGGGTTGTGGTAGAAGGGTCGCGATCCTTTTGCCAATAAAATAACGCACGGAACTCCACACAAAAAATCGGGATCGTCGAGTCTCAAATAACGAGAGTAATTTGATTATCGGCTGTTAAGCCGCGGGAGCTCGCACATACGTGCCTCGAGAACGCTCAGCTGATCGAACGATCGAAGCGAGCGAAGCGAGAACAAATTCTATACGCGGTCGACAATTTATCTAACGATAAGACTTACCGAAACAGCGTAATTTAATCCAATAAGGGGCGGGAACGGCATCTCAGGATGCATCGAGAACTTCAGCACGATCACTGCACTTCAAGAGCGTTATTCACAACGCATCTCGACACAGAAAAATCGGCAACGAATTCGGACGGAATTCGCGTAACACACGCCGTACACTAGTCCACTCGCGAACGTACCAAGTGACAGGTAGCGCGAGCGAGACACACGAACTCGAGCGAGAGCGATAGCCGGAGTCTACGGTAGCGCGAGCGAGAACACACGACTCAGCGCGAGACAATAGCCGAAACGTAAACACGGGAGCGCGAGAGGCCCGAGATACCTCGAGGACGCCTCTCGGTAGACTGATTAGCCTACGACAATACATCCGACGGGACGTTATGATTATTACGGGATCCTTAGCCGATAACTGCTGCCCTCTCAAACTTTTTCGTGACGTCATCGATACGAGAGCCGAAACTGTAACGCGGTAGCTTTGAGGATCGTCGCGATCGTTACTCGAAATTCACGGCGTGAAAACAAGGCTCTCTTCTCACTGAAACTCAGCACAAGGGGCTCGACCTTGCCTGGACAAAAACCGTAACTCCGCCTGTTCTCCAACGCCGTGCATTATCACCTAACCGGAGTGCCGGGTTTGCACCGGACTTTGACGTATTCGCGACGAAACCTCCGTCGGGCTCTCCTCTATTCGTGTTTCCCAGTACGTCGGGATTCCCTCCACCGAATAGACTCGAGGTTCCGACCTTAACTGAACCAAATCCTTACTTATTCCATACTAAACTCCATACTAAACTCCATACTAAACTTGATAGGGTCGGAAAACCCACGAACCCTCTCGTAACGGGAGCTGGACGGTACCGTAGCCAGCAAAAGGACAGCGAAACGGGAACGTTATTTCTCTAAGTCGGTAGCTGTAGCGAAAAATGCTATTTATTTGTATTTTTTGTGACCGTGATCGAAAAATCACGTCACAACTCCTCACCCCTTAGGGGTGGTTTCGAACTAGGGTTCGAAACGGTAGCCAATCCGAAGATTACGGGAACTCTAGGTTTTTCTCTCCCCTGGGTTAGAGCCCAAAGGGGTTGCGGGAACTATGCGAGATCTTACATGCGTAGCATATATCGGGATCCATTGGTTCCCTCGACGGTTTATCACAAGGACCCGCAGGTACCATCGTATATAAGCCGTGAGTAGCGCGCGAGGCTGGTTTCTCAGCGCGAGAACCTTAATCAAATTACTGCCTCTAGTTTGACGGCAGTAACCCCTCAACCCCGTTACTAGTCGGGAGCAATACATTTTTTTAGGGCGAGGCGGGATCGTCACGAGAGGCAGGGCCTCAATCGCGATACGAGAAATAACACAGAAGGACGGACAATCACTCTTGAGGACGATCACACGTAACCAAGTGAGAGTCTACGTTACCCTTCCTGTGGCGTTGTCTCCATCGATGGACCTTGACTCCGACCCATCGTCCGGTTTGGCGAGAGCTTCGGCCATACGGCCAGGTGCGGGAGCTTGGACCCCTGGTCCAATGATCGAGATCCGGGATCCATAGAGGGATCCCCATGTGCGGGAGCTACGACCGAGGCCGTGTACGGGAGCTTGCTCTTTCCTCTGACTCGAGCGCCGAGACCCATGGGTCTACCAGGCGCGAGCTACGGCTAGAGCTGTGTACGGGAGCTTGGTCCTTCAGCCCGTGGCCGAATGCCGAGACCTAGGGGTCTACAAAGCGGGGCCACGGCCGAGGCCGTATACGGGAGCATGGCGGGACTCCCCCTCAAGGCTGGGAGCGCCCACCGGCGTCCTTCCGGCCACCATCCGTCG
Organism: Stenichneumon culpator; assembly: GCA_964017025.1. Lineage (NCBI taxonomy): Eukaryota > Metazoa > Arthropoda > Insecta > Hymenoptera > Ichneumonidae > Stenichneumon > Stenichneumon culpator. Next base: position 4,910,746 of record OZ024777.1, read on the forward strand.
CCGGCCGGTCTCGCGAGGGTTCGGGACCCGCCGCCGCAGCTGTCGCCCTGGGAGGGGCGGTCTCCGGGCAGTCCGATCTTCGTGGCCTGTGCCTCGCCGGTCGGGCGGCCCTCAGCTCGTCCCAGGGGACGTTGCGACCCGCTCTCGCGACGTACGGGCCCTCCCGCCGCCAGTGGTCGCTGCAGGCGGGACACGTCCGCAAGGTCTTACCCTTGCGGCCGCATCGCCGGCAGAACGTCCTAGCCGACGCGCCGAGCGGGCACTCCGGGTCGGAGTAGCGGTGGCCCTCACCCCCGCAGCTCCAACAGGCGCGGGTCACCGCTCGGGGCAGCGGCCGGATCGGCCCCCCGGTACTTCGGGTGTCCTTCGGCGGCGCCGCTCGCGGCGTCACCGGCGCTGTTGGTGCCTCCGGGCGGGACGGTCGTGGCCGCGGTACCGGCGGCTGCACTGCCAGTGGGGTCGTCGGCGGTGCTGGTCGCGCCGGTCGGGATCGTTGTGGCTGCGGCACAGGTGGCTGCGCTGCCAGCGGGATCGTGGGCGGTGTTGGTTGCGCCGGTCGGGATCGGCGCGGCCGCGGTCTCGGGGGCCGCGTTGCCGGTGGAGCCGCCAGTGACGCCGCCGCCGTCGAGCGGGGTCGTGGCGCCGGTGCCGCTTGTTGCGCCGTGGTTGGCGTCTCCCGCGGCGGTGTTGGCGTCGTCGGGCGGAAGTCCGGCCCCGGGCGGGACGTCGCCGCGGAGGACGATGTCCGCTCCGACTGAGTCCTCTGGCGTCGCCGGCGGTTTCGGGAGCGACGGGGGCCTCTCTTGCGGCGAGGGTCCTTCGGGAGTCCTCCTCCAGCCGCCGTGGCCTCCCCCGGGATCAGACGCGGCGTATCCCACGAGGAGCAACCGGGTAGCTGCTCGTCCGCGGGAACTGGGCTCGGCGATCGGGGGGAGAAGCCCGCCGGGCGGCTGACCTCCTCCCCGAACGTCCGGGCCGGTGGGTCCGCCGCGGGCGGGGCCGCCACCGGTGCGTTCGCGGGTGCCGGGACGCCCTCGCACCCGTTGCTCAGGCCTGGATTGGCCCTACTCGGGTTCGGAGGTCGGGAGCCCGGACCCGTAGGGTCCGCAACCATCTCTCCGATGGCCCTCACCAGCGCCGTGGCCGACTGCTCGTCCGTGCCGACCGGGTCGGCGAGCGTCGCGGCACAGGCGCGGATGAGGTCGGTAGCCGGGGGTCCCAGGAAGATATCCTTCCGGTCCTCCACTCCCATGGTCGCCTTCAACATCTCGTCGAACCACTCGACCTCCGAGCCGTCCGACACCACCATTACCTCGTCGTCGCATCCGGGGTTCAAGCTGTTGGCGTCCATGATAACCTAAAACAAACTCGAAATTTGTTAGGCCGGTACCTCCGGCTGTCGATACGGTTTTAAATCCTTAACGGAAATTTTCCCCATCGATCGCCCATCGAGATCGGATAGCTCGTACACCACCCGAGATATCCTTTTCGAGACCATGAATGGCCCCTCGAAGGGGGCATTCAACGCAGCGGACACGTGTCTCGCTGCGTTCGAGAGCGTGTGCGCCCTTCGCCACACGAGATCGCCGACCTCGAAGGTACGATCCCGGTGGTGGCGGTTGTACTGCTCGGCTTGCCTCTGGAAGGCCTCGTCGAGAGCGTGAGCGAAGGCCGTCCTCAACGTATCCAGGCGTGCCATACGCCTCACCCATTCTTCGGGGTTACGTGGGATGACCTCGAGATCTCCTTCCGCTTCCCGTCGTGACGAGATGGCAGCGGCCGGTTCGCGACCAAAGTTTGCAAAGGCAGGGGTGGCCTGCAGCGAACTATGGAACGCGGTATTATACGCGAACCGGAATTCGTGCAAGTGGTGATCCCACTCGCGGTGATTTCCTGCGAGAAACGCGCGGATCATGGTCTTCACCACTCGGTTCACGCGCTCGGTAGGGTTAGCTTGTGGGTGGTACGGCGGCGTCGTTTGGTGCCGTATCCCTACTCGCTCGGTAAGTTGACGGAGGTCCCGGTTCACGAACTCGGTCCCATTGTCCGTGAGCAGGACTCGGGGTGCGCCCCACCGAGTAACGATTAAATCGTCGAGAGCTTTCGAGATCGTTTTTCCAGTGGCCTTTCGGAGGGGACAGATCTCAATCCACTTCGTAAAAAGGTCCTGGATCACGAGAACGTACGCGTGTCCCGTGGACGCCGGCGTGAACGGTCCCATGATGTCGGTGGCGACCGTCGTCCAGGGCCCATCGACCACACGGTGGCCCATAAGGCCGGCGGGAGCTTGTTGTTCGACCTTGCACCGTTGACAGGTCTCACACCGTCGGACGTAGGCGGCAACATCCTTGAACATACCCGGCCAATAGTACGTGGTGGCGAGACGACGATACGTCTTCTCGACACCGAGATGGCCGGCCTGCGGGAGCGCGTGACACTCGTGGAGAGCGACTTGTCGCAACTCCCGAGGAAGTACTAGCTTCCACGCGTCGAGATCCTCGAACTCCAGGTCGGCGAGATCCGAGGGCCGGTGGAAGTACAGCCGACCGCCGACTATCTTCCAGTCGGGAAACCGGTCGGGTATCCGCGATACATCGCGGAACCGCCGTCGATACCACTCATCCTGAGTGTCGCGGGCGCACAAGGCGGCCTCGGCTTGGCCCTCAGGGATTCTCGAGAGCGCATCGGGAACATGGTGCAACGCGCCCTTGCGGTGTACAATGTCGAAGTTGTACTCCAACAGTTCCAGCGCCCATCGGGCTAGTCGACCAGTGGGGTTCTTCAGGTTGTGTAGCCAGCGAAGGCTACTGTGGTCTGTCACCACGGTGAAAGAATACCCCTCGAGATAGCAACGGAATTTCCGTATTGCCCAGAGTACTGCCAGGCACTCCTGTTCCGTCACCGAGTACTTCCTCTCGGGCGCAGTCAGGGCGCGGCTCGCATACGCGATGACTCGTTCGTGACCCTCGATCACCTGCGTCAAGACGGCCCCAAGGCCGACCCCGCTGGCGTCGGTTTGTAATGTAAACGGTAGCGAGAACTCCGGACAGGCGAGCGTCGGCGGGCTCGTTAGCCTCAGCTTCAGTTCGTCGAGCGCCCGCTGCTGTTCGGAGCTCCATTCCCATGCGCGATCCTTTTTCGTAAGCCGCGTCAGGGGTTCTGCGACGGTCGCGAACTCCCCTATGAAGCGCCGGTACCACGATGCCATGCCGAGAAAACGGCGTAGCTGTCGGATGTTTTGCGGGATCGGAAAATCGAGAACTGGTGCAACCTTGGCGGGGTCGATCTTGAGGCCCTCGCTGTTCACCAGGAACCCAAGGTATTGCACCTCCGAGCGGCAGAACTCGCTTTTCTCGCGATTTATCGCTAGCCCGGCGTCCGAGATCTTCTCGAGGACCCTTCGAAGCCACACCAAGTGCTCTTCAAAGGTCCGAGTAACGATAATGATATCGTCCAGGTAGACGAACACGTGCGGGTACAGTTCCGCACCGAGAAGTCGATCGAGCATGCGCTGGAACGTAGCGGGAGCGTTGGTGAGGCCGTAGGGCATTCGCTTGAAGTGGAACAGGCCTCGGCCGGGTACCACGAAAGCCGTGATCTCACGCGAATCGGGATCCATCGGGACCTGCCAGTATGCTTGACTCAAGTCCAACGTCGAGATGTAGTTGGCTTGCCGTAATTCGTCGAGAATACCGGTCATGTTCGGGATGGGGTAAGCATCCTTCTTGGTGACGGCATTAACCTTCCTGTAATCTATACAGAAGCGGTATTTGCCATTTGGTTTTTTCACCATGACCACGGGACTTGCCCAGTCGCTACTGGAGGGCTCGATAATATCGGTAGCCAGCATCCGGTCAACCTCCGCCCACATAATGTCGCGGATGACCGGGGTCACGGGATATGGCTTCTGCTTGACCGGGGCGCTGTCACCTACGTCGATGTGGTGAGCCACGAGAGAGGTGACGGCCTCGTCGGCAGGAATATTCGGTACGTGAGCGTCGAGGAACTCGCGCAAGCGCGTCGCCTCGTCGGTATCGGGAGTCCGGAGGCCGCAGCACATCGCAATGCGCGGGCCTCCCCCCTCGGGAACGAACCGGTGTCGGTCTTCCGGCGTGTCGCGGAAAACCCACGACTCGTCAAAGAAGTCGACCACCATCCTTGCAGCGCGCAAGTAATCTAATCCAAGGATTAGGTCTTCTGAGAGCGACGGCAAGTGTAGGGCGAGAACCGTCGTCCGGCGGCCCTGTAGGATGGTCGGTACCTTCGAAGCCGTCCGCACGGTCTCCGCCTGGCTGTTCGCGACCAATACGGGCCGGGGCGGAATCCTTTTCGAGGGCACCCCGAGATCGGCGAGGAACTCCATGATTCCCGCGCCGATGAACGTCCGGGTCGCGCCCGAATTCACGAGAGCTTTTATAGTTCGGCCGTAGAGGCCCACTTCGACGTAAAACGCGATGGCACCTCGGCGTCCGGTCGCGTTAATAAATATGTCGTCCGGTAGGGTTTCCCCACCCGGTTCCGACACTTCGGGATCGTGGTCGAAGTTCGGTAGCTGCCTCTGTCTCTTTTTACGTACGGTAGCATGGCGACAGGGCTTCGGTACACGGGAGCGAGTCGAGAAAAATATCGGGGGGGTGCCAGAGCGGTTCTGAGGCGCGGGCGGATCGCTCACGCGCCTCCCTGCGCGTTTCCCCGGTTGCATGACGTGCAGCTGGCGGATGTCACCCCCGAGAGCCCACATCGGTAGCAGAAGAGCCGACGCGGCCCTTCGCAGTCCCGGTGGAGGTGTCCTGGCTGGTCGCAATTCCAGCACGGCCTCTCCCCGGGCGGTGCGGTAGCGGCCTGGGGTCCTCCCGGCGCCTGTGGCGGGGTAGCCCCTGCGGGAGCGTTCCTTCGCGGTGGAGGCCGCTGCGGCAGTTTTGGGCGCGGCGCGTTTCCGCCAGCGCTACGGGATGCGGGGGCATTCGTTTGTTGCCCCCCGGGAACAGCACGTCGCGGCATAAGCGCGTGCATCAGGTCGGGGAGGTCGTCCACCCCGACGGGCGAGAGCTCATCCTCCTGGAGGGTGTCCGGTTCCTGGACCGTACGGATATGCGTACGCCGGGCGGGTTGGACCGCGGCCCGGCGTGGATCGTGGTACGCGAACCCGGGACAGAGAGAGGCCTCCGGTCTTGGGGGGGGCTGACGGGTGTCCAAGCCCTTCACCACCTGCTCCCGGCGGCCAGCTTCCCGCTCCAGTTCCCTCATCGAGAGCCGGTCATGATACGAAATCATGACTTTGAAGGGCGGTAGCATATTTCTGTAGGCGTACCGCACCCGTTCCTGCTCCGTCCAAGGCGGGCTCAGCCGGGCGAACAGGCCGTTCATACACCCCAGATATACGAGAACTGACTCGTGATCCCCTTGAGTCCTCAACGAGATCTCTTCGCGCAGCGCGATTTGGTAATCGGGGTCCGAGAACCGCTCGCGAAACGCGGCCTTCGCGGTGGGCCAGTCCGGCAGCCGGAGGCGAGCCTCCCGGTACCATACTCGGGCTGCCCCCGTCAAGCAAAACGTTAGCGTCTTGAGGAGGTCGGCGTCCCGAATTGGGACAAGGTCACGGCCCTCCTCGATGAGGGAGAGGAAATCCTCGACGTCCTCCCCCTTAGTCCCCGAGAACGTCGCGTCCCACCGGCGTACCTCCTGGAGGGCGCGATGGGGCGACAAAAACCGGGAGCGTCGGTGCGAGCGGCGGCTCCCATCGGAGCCCTCGAAATCCACCGGCGGTATCATTAGCCGGCGCCGGGGTGCCGCCGTCCCCTGCAGTGGGTCCAGGGCGTCCTCCCTGGCACCGTAGCTATCGGGTGGCGCCTTCAGGCGGCGCCGGGTGGCTCCCGTCCCGTGCAGCGGATCTCCGGTAGCGGTACCTGGGGCCTGGGTGTCCTGATCCCCGGTTAGGGCGGGGAGTTCCCACTCCTGGGCGTAACGCCGCCGGGTTCTCTCCCCCGCGCTCTTCCTAAGGTTCCCCTGGTACCGGGAGAGTAGACGTCGGTCCCGGGGATCCGACCGCGAGACCCGACCCTCGTCGCTGCTCGAAGCACCGGATCGCCCGCCGCCCTCCCTCGCCGACAACGGCGGGGCCGGTAGGCCCCCCCCGCCTTCCGCCATATAGGGCCGAAGTGAGGCCTGGGAGCGGCCCTGGGCTCGACCGTCGATGGTACGGGAGCGACCACGCGATCGGGTACCTGTCCAACCTCGAAAGGCGACAGGCGAGAACTGTACTCGGGTCGAATTTTTATCCGACCCAGGGACCTACGGGATCGTAGATAGCGGTAGGGACGCACGTGTCCCTCGCTCTACGGCGGGATCCGGTCTAACTGCGTCCAACAAAGGTGTCGCGGTTGACCCGTAGCGATTCGGGGGGATCGATAGGGATCCTCTCCCCTAGGCGAGCAGGGAATCCGTCGTATCCCTGCACGACCGCCTAATCGCCGGAACTTCTGATCGGAACGCCCTGGTCTTCGGGGTACGTCCCAACCTGGGATCTTTCGGCGAGCCGGGAATCCGTCGTATCCCAGCAAGATCGCCTGACCTCAGATCGGGGTCGCACAGAGATCAACCTCGTTTTCGGCGAGCCGGGAATCCGTCGTATCCCGGCACGATCGCCTGACTCTACCTCTTTGGGGCGTCACGAGGGCTCTAGTCGAGCACTAACGGGGGTCGGAGCGAGTAGTCCCGCTCGACGACCGAACCGAAAACGGGAGCCGAATTGGAGTGACGGTGGGTCTACTCGACAATTCCTTCGAGATCACCAGGGCGGCTGAATCGGGCCTCGAGGTTTAACTCGGGTTCAGAAGCGGGAGCTGAAACTATGTCGAGCGTCAAAAATGAATTCGAGCTCGAAAGCGGGAGCGAAATTGATCCGAACGCCAAAAGGATGTCCTCCTTCGTGTCCGGAGCGAGAACTGAAATTAATTCGAGCGTCGAATGTGAATCCGAGCTCGAAGCGGGAGCGAGAATTAGTCCGAGTCCCGAAGAATTATTCGGGCTCGAAGCGAGAGCTGGGATTGATTCGAGCGTCGAAAATTAATTCGAGCTCGAAGCGGGAGCAAAATTAATCCGAATCCCGAAGAACTATTCGGATTCGGAGCGAGAGCGGGAATTAATTCGACCCCGAAGAAATGTTACTCGGGTTCGAAACGGGAGCTAAATTAATTCGAGTGTCGAAAATTAATTCGAGCTCGAAAACGGGAGCAAAATTAATTTGAAACCCGAAGAGGAATGGCTCGGGTTCGCAGCGAGAGCTACATTAATTCGAGCGTCGAAAAGTGATCCGAGCTCGAGAACGGAAACGAAAATTAATTCGAAACCCGAAGAAAAACGGTTCGGGTTCGAAGCGAGAGCTAAATTAATTCGAACCTCGAAAATTAATTCGGATTCGAAAGCGAGAGCGAAAGTTACTCCGAACCTCGAAATTTAATTCGGGTTCGAAAGCGAGAGCGAAAATTAATCCAAACCCCGAAATTTAATTCGGGTTCGAAAGCGAAAAACAATTCGAACGGCGGAAATTAGTTTGCGTTCGAAAGCAGACAATAGTTCGAACGGCGAAACTTAACTCGCGTTCGAAAACGAGAACTGATCCGAACGGGGAAAATTAATTCGCGTTCGAGACGAGAAACAATTCGAACGGCGAAAATTAATTCGCGTTCGAAACGAGAAACAATTCGAACGGAGAAAATTAATTCGCGTTCGAAAGCGGGAAATAGTTCGAACAGCGAAAATTAATTCGCGTTCGAGAGCGGAAAATAACTCTAACGGCGAAAATTAATTCGCGTTCGAAAACGAGAACTGATTCGAACGGCGAAAATTAATTCGCGTTCGAAAACGAGAAATAATTCGAACAGCGAGAATTAATTCGTGTTCGAAAGCGGAAAATAATTCGAACGGCGAAAATTAATTCGCGTTCGAAAACGAGAACTGATTCGAACGGCGAAAATTAATTCGCGTTCGAAAGCGAGAAATAATTCGAACAGCGAAAATTAATTCGCGTCCGAAAGCGGAAAATAATTCGAACGGCGAAAATTAATTCGCGTTCGAAAACGAGAACTGATTCGAACGGCGAAAATTAATTCGCGTTCGAAAACGAGAAATAATTCGAACAGCGAAAAATAATTCGCGTTCGAAAGCGGAAAATAATTCGAACGGCGAAAATTAATTCGCGTTCGAAAACGAGAATTGATTCGAACGGCGAAAATTAATTCGCGTTCGAAAACGAGAAATAATTCGAACAGCGAAAAATAATTCGCGTTCGAAAGCGGAAAATAATTCGAACGGCGAAAATTAATTCGCGTTCGAAAACGAGAACTGATTCGAACGGCGAAAATTAATTCGCGTTCGAAAACGAGAAATAATTCGAACAGCGAAAAATAATTCGCGTTCGAAAAGAGAGAACAAATTCGAACAGCGAAAATGACTTCGCGTTCGAAAACGAGAACTAATTCGAACGGCGAAAATTAATTCGCGTTCGAAAACGAGAAATAATTCGAACTGCGAAAATTAATTCGCGTTCGAAAACGGGAAATAATTCGAACGGCGAAAATTAATTCGCGTTCGAAAAGCGGGAACGATTCTGAATTTCGAAGATTCGTCCGAGTTTGGGAAGCGAGAACAACGTCGGACGTCGAAAATTAATTCGCGCCCGAAAACGGGAACAAATCCCGAACTCCGAAAGTTAATTCGAGTTCGGAAAACGAGAGCAATTGTACGATGGAACGATGGGCGATCGATGAGATTTCCACACGAAAGAGTGTCCAAGGTACTTACGAGATCGGCAGGAATAATCCAAGTCCAAAGCTCGAGTAAATTCTTCTTGAGTAATCACGAGAGCACTATGACCGTTCACGGCAATTATTCACGATGGTATGATCGTGAAACGGCCGAATTCGGTAAGCGAGAGCGGAAAAGGGCGAAGGAAGGGATTCCTCGAAATCCGGAAAAAAAAATTGTTTGTCCGAATTCGAGAGCCTTCGCGATAAGCGCCGAGGCTCGGCTAGCGAAGCCCTCCCCCCTCCAGCGCGCGTGACGCGCGAGCGTCCAGGTGAGAAAATTCGCCAATTTCGAAAAGTCCGAAATTAACGAAAATCTCCGAGAGCCTGTCGGGAACTGTATGTTTTTCCCCCGAAAGGTGTTTCCAGATTTCAGGGGTCCGAGAGCGAACGAGGCGAAAAGAAAAAAAAGGAAAAAAGAAAAGAAAAAAAATATATATATTAATAATAATAATAATAATTGCAAACAAATTAAGGGGCTCGTACTCGGGAGCCGTGGGTTCGCCGAAACATCCACACCGAGAGCTTTGAAGCATTCGAGAAAAGGAAAAAAAAAAAATAAAATAATTAAAAAAAAATGAGCGAAGAGTTTTTAACAAAAAAAAAAAAAAAAAAAAGACGAAACGGGAGCGGTTATTTTATTGGCGGGCCCCACGTTGGGCGCCATTTGTGACGTATTTTCCGGGAGCTCACGCGAGACGGTAGCAGAAACAAATCGAAAACCGAAAACTAAAACTTTACGCGAAATCGGGAACTCAAAACGTCACCTTCGGCCGCCACCTCCGCGAGTGCATCGGCGTCCCGGAGGGCGCCAGTTAATTTTTGTTTCACCGGTATTAACAACCGGCCCAAACCGGGAGTGAGTTGAGCGGGCTCACTCCACTAATCAATTTTTGTTTCGCCGGAGATTGAGAATCCGGTCTAAACTGGAGGTCGATTGAGCGAGTCGACCTCCGCAAGGACATAACGAGACGGCACAACAAAACACACACGGTATCGAGATCTACGAGCGCGAAGCTCGTCTAACGATAACGCCGGAAATGCTCGCGAAAGCAACGGTGCCGGAAATGCACGGTCGCTCAGGATGCGGGTTGTGGTAGAAGGGTCGCGATCCTTTTGCCAATAAAATAACGCACGGAACTCCACACAAAAAATCGGGATCGTCGAGTCTCAAATAACGAGAGTAATTTGATTATCGGCTGTTAAGCCGCGGGAGCTCGCACATACGTGCCTCGAGAACGCTCAGCTGATCGAACGATCGAAGCGAGCGAAGCGAGAACAAATTCTATACGCGGTCGACAATTTATCTAACGATAAGACTTACCGAAACAGCGTAATTTAATCCAATAAGGGGCGGGAACGGCATCTCAGGATGCATCGAGAACTTCAGCACGATCACTGCACTTCAAGAGCGTTATTCACAACGCATCTCGACACAGAAAAATCGGCAACGAATTCGGACGGAATTCGCGTAACACACGCCGTACACTAGTCCACTCGCGAACGTACCAAGTGACAGGTAGCGCGAGCGAGACACACGAACTCGAGCGAGAGCGATAGCCGGAGTCTACGGTAGCGCGAGCGAGAACACACGACTCAGCGCGAGACAATAGCCGAAACGTAAACACGGGAGCGCGAGAGGCCCGAGATACCTCGAGGACGCCTCTCGGTAGACTGATTAGCCTACGACAATACATCCGACGGGACGTTATGATTATTACGGGATCCTTAGCCGATAACTGCTGCCCTCTCAAACTTTTTCGTGACGTCATCGATACGAGAGCCGAAACTGTAACGCGGTAGCTTTGAGGATCGTCGCGATCGTTACTCGAAATTCACGGCGTGAAAACAAGGCTCTCTTCTCACTGAAACTCAGCACAAGGGGCTCGACCTTGCCTGGACAAAAACCGTAACTCCGCCTGTTCTCCAACGCCGTGCATTATCACCTAACCGGAGTGCCGGGTTTGCACCGGACTTTGACGTATTCGCGACGAAACCTCCGTCGGGCTCTCCTCTATTCGTGTTTCCCAGTACGTCGGGATTCCCTCCACCGAATAGACTCGAGGTTCCGACCTTAACTGAACCAAATCCTTACTTATTCCATACTAAACTCCATACTAAACTCCATACTAAACTTGATAGGGTCGGAAAACCCACGAACCCTCTCGTAACGGGAGCTGGACGGTACCGTAGCCAGCAAAAGGACAGCGAAACGGGAACGTTATTTCTCTAAGTCGGTAGCTGTAGCGAAAAATGCTATTTATTTGTATTTTTTGTGACCGTGATCGAAAAATCACGTCACAATATATATATATATATATCGACAAAGCCTTTCTATTCTTCACACTCCCTCCCTTTGTCGATTACATTAAACAAGGTTTTAATTATTATAAGAAACTTATTTTAAGAATGATATAGTATGAACAATAAGAACAAGGATAAGATTTGAAACAAAGATAAATAATAAAAATAACTTGAACTTTTTGGTCTTTTTGTTTTCGCTCAAGCTCGCGCAGTTTCTATTGACCTGTGAACATACAAATACAAATTGAAAATTACACATACTATATATACATATATATACACATGTACGTTTGTACATTTCTTTTCTCTTAATGTTCCTCTGAATTTTATTTCGCATACTCTTAGTTCGTCTGAATCACTTTGAAATCTCATCGTGATATCGTATGGATAATTTTGTCTCTTAAGTACTCATGCCTACTCTGAGGCAAGGGCTTTGTCATTATATCTGCCAAGTTTTCATCAGTGGATACCCAGCAGACTTTAATTTTCTTTTCCTCAACACACTGTTTTATATAGTCTCCGTGAGTAACTGCCATGTTTTTCCTGTTTCCAGTTTTCTCTCTGAATGCCAGCTCCTTTTTAATTTCTTCTACACTCTGATCGAAAGTTTTGAGCTTATGACTCCCATCTTTCTCTGTACAATCTCTAGCGGATCTATTGTCACACCACAATGTGATTGGATAGAAGGTTCGTCCAAGTATATACCTAATGGATTTATCCAGTGATATCAGCTCTTGCGATGCGTCACTCATTGCTAAGTACTCTGCTTGGCAAGTGGAAGTCGTAACGATAGATTGTTTATGACTTCTCCAAGTTATTATATCTCCAAATAATCTGATTACGTAACCTCCTGTGGATTTTGAGTCCTCACAATCTCTGAAGCTTGCATCTGAAAGAGCTTCCAGCTCCTCTGAGTTGGATAGGAACTTAATTCCTAGATCTGTTGTACCTCTCAGGTATCTGAGTACTCTTTTTACCTCTACCCAGTCATCTTCGGTCGGTTCAATCTGTTTTCTGGCTAGATAGTTCACCGAGTAGGCTATATCCGGTCGAGTCGCATTCGCCAGATACATTAAACTACCTATAGCCTCTCTGAACGGTACTCTCTTAACTGCATTAGATACCTCTAACTCAGGATTGCATTTGAGCCTTTTATTCCTATGATCTACCTGACGTGTTACCATCGGCGTACTCTGTGATTTTGACTCATGCATATTAAATCTCTCTAAAACCCTCTCAGTATATGCAGTTTGGTGTAAAAGGATACTTTTCTCTTTTCTATCTCTCTGTATCGTCATGCCCAGGAAGTTTTTGGGTTCACCCAAATCTTTCATTTGAAATACACTACCCAAATGTGTTTTTATTTGTTTTAATTTCTCTGAGTCATTGCTCGCTATCAACATATCGTCTACATATAATAGCACTATAGCTAGTTTTCCATTCAACCTCCACGTGAACAGACAAGGATCATGAAGATCGTTCTCTAGCCCAAGCTTTCGCGCCTCCTCTGAAAATTTTTTGTTCCACAGCTTCGGACTTACTCTTAGACCATATAGAGACTTCTTTAGTTTACATACTTTCTCAGTTTTAATGTTCTCTGGAACATCTAAGCCTTCCGGAGTTTCCATCAGGACTTCCTCTTCCAGTTCTCCATTCAGGAACGCTGTTTTTACGTCCATTTGACATGCTTCTAAGTCCTCTTTATTGATTATAGACAAAACTGCTCGAATCAAAGACAATCTCGACACCGGAGCATATGTTTCTTTAAGCCCATAAACATTTTTGTCCTTAAACCCTCTTGAGACCAGTCGTGCCTTATATCTAATCGACCCATCACTCTCAACTTTCTTTTTAAACACCCATTTGGAGTCAATAATATTAGGCCTTTTACCACGAAGATCTTCTTTAGGTCGATCTACTAGTTCCCAAACCATATTTTCTTTCATAGATTCCAACTCTTCTCTAATGGCTACCTTCCATAGCTCTTTATCCTCTGAATTCATTGCTTCTTCGAAAGTGGTTGGATCTTTTTGAATTGAGGCTAACAATATATGCTCCAATTCGTCCTCGTTTATCTCGTTACCCCCTGAGATCTTAGTGTAACGAGCAAAGCTGATATCTTCCACTTTCTTAGCTTTACTTCTCGTAACCGGTCCATCGTTTATATTTATTGATAACTCCGAGTTTTTCCGTTTGTTATTCTTCTCTGAATTGTCATTCTTTTCCTCTGAATTTGTTTTCTTTGGCCTACCTCTCTTTTTAGGCTTAATCGTGTTCACCTCTGAATTGTTCACTTCCAACGTTTCATCACCTACAGTAAACTCAGTCACCGTCTCTGGATTACTTTCTTCACTTACTTCTTCTTGCTGATTTTTCGAATATACATCTCTGTACACCAATCTTTCTACGCATCTTACGTGTCTCGATTCTATAAACTTTCTCGTGCTAGGATGCCATAGAATGTATCCTGTCGGTGTGTGCCCTACTAGGACCGTTTTGATAGATACATTGCTGAACTTCGTTTCAACGTGCGGTAGTTTCGCATAAGCAATACAACCAAACCTTCTGATTTGTTCAAAATGGCACTTTATTCTAGGTGCGAATTTAACCAACGGTACTTCATATCCAATCGACTTGTGTGGAGTTCTGTTATAGGTGTGAACCGCTGTATCAGCAGCTAACTCCCACATACTTTGTGGCAAACCCGAATCACACATATACGCTCTTATAGTTCTTTGAATAGATTTATTAAATCTCTCTGCTGTACCGTTAAGTTCGGGAGTATACGGTGGACCACTATCTGACTCTATCTTTTCTCTTCTCATTATTTCTGCAAATTCGCCACCCGTGAACTCAGTACCCCTATCTGATCTAACATAGCAAACTTTCGCATCTGTACCTAGTAGGTTTCGAGCAGAAGGGGAGACTGGGGAGGTTTGACCATGCGGGAGGCTTGACCATCTGCCGATAAAGAAGCAAGGAAATCGTTTTAAAACAAAACTATGAGTGCTAGAGGATCGTAGTCTTATCTGCGCCAAACGCAGATAAGACTACGATCCTCTACAGATAAGACTACGATCACGATGAAGGCAGCCGTTAGAAAAAAAAGTGGTCAAACCTCCCCACTCTCCCCAACTCAGAAACTTTTCAAACGCTTGACCGGATTCGTCTTTCGATTTCAGACAATATACTTTAGCATATCTAGAATAATCGTCTACGAACACAATTATATACCTCTTTTGACCAGGCCACGAACTTGGTTTGATTGGCCCCATTACGTCTGTATGAATTATTTGGAGAGGCCTTTCAGCTCTACTCCTGTTCTGTTTAAACGGAAGTTTCTCCATTTTTGTCAATATGCATACTTCACATTCTTTAATTGAATCGTCGAACGTCACATGTTCTAATCTTTTATCTTTCTTTTGTATCATTTTTAAGTAGTTTAAAGAAGCGTGTCCTAGCCTCCGATGCCATAGCATAGCTTCACTTTGAATGGTAGTCGGAAGATAATTTTCTGCTGGATTTTCATCCAGTATATCTCGAAGACTCTCTACACTCTTTAAATCATCTACTTTGACTGTTTTGTAAGACAACGAGTTGTCATTACACTCTGAATTCAATTTTCCAGTATCTGATTTCTCTGAGGTCAATTTCTCTGAGACTGATTTCTCTAGAATCAATTTCTCTGAATCTGATTTCTCTGGAATTGATTTTTCAGAATCGGATTTCTCTGTAATCAGCTTCTCTGAATTTAACTTCTCTAGAATCAATTTCTCAGGATTTTCCGAGACACTGAGGTCTTCCAATCTCTCCCTCCCAATCGCAGACCCATCATCGACTTCTACAACCTTTTCTACAAACTTTTCGTGAGACCCTGAATCAACTCCCTCCGAACGAGACATTTCTTTGTCCGTATGGGTTTGCGATTGCTCGGAAACCTCGTTGTCAACAGCTAAGCATGCAGTGCAACTATAATTTTCGAATTCAGTCGTTGTGTTGTCGTCAGTGCATTTAGGCTTTATCACTTCAAACCTAACTACCCAATTTGGTTTTTCATAAACCCCCTCAATTATCGTCTTATTGTTTTCTTTGTTATAAACTCTGAATACTTTGTCATCCAAATATATGCAAAACCCTGCATCTACTAATTTACGTAATGACAGCAGGTTTTCCGAGATGTCCTTTGCCGCAATGACATTTGTTAATTTTATGTGATTCCTGTTTGTTTTATCATCTGTGATCACAAGATTACCTCTTCCATCTATAGCAATATCAGCAATCTCGTTTTTGTTGGCACTTTTGATAGCGCCTTTCTCCGATTTTTTAAAGTTCCTCAAGATAAAACTCTTATTTACAATGTGGCTCGTGGCCCCTGAGTCAGCTATGAATTCTATAACCTTTTCGCTATTTACTTTTTTGTCATAAATCATCTTACCTTCTGACTCATCATACTCATCATACTGCTGAACGTTGTCCTGGTAGTTTTCTTGATCAGCTGATCCTGTGTCACCATCAGCCCTTCTGACCGTCGAGTAATTTCTCGCTCCTCTGTTGTTTCCTCTGCCTCTGGGGTTACCTCTGGATTTTCCTCTAAAGTTGCCTCGAGAAGTACCTCTGAAGTTGCCTCTAGGATTACCAGTGAATTTGCCTGAGCCTCTGCCTCGTGTTTGTTGATTCGGATTTGGCCTGTTTCTTTTAACAGGAGGTTCAAATTCGTTGTTGCTGTTGTTATTGTTAAAGGGCTTCTTAAAGTTTCGCGTACAGTTTTCACTCGTGTGGTCAGTGATGCAGTTGCAGCTGTAGCAGGCCCATTGGTTTGTTCCATTTAACGGGCACCGGTCTTGCCAGTGACCTTCTTTGTTGCATCTGAAGCACTTTCCTGTGTTACTCTTGCCTTTCTGTACTTTTGCTCTTGACACTGCAACATCTTTCTCGCCAGAGCTTCCTTTGTTTGCATCGTTATCCTCTTGTATGCGATACATCGTTCTTCTCAAAGCCTCCATGTCCATCTCTTTGCCAGTAGTTGAAATTACAGCCGAATCTGTGCGTCTGACTTCAGGCATGACTCCTATAATGGCCTGATAAAAAGTCGAGCGCTTCTCTTGCTCAGTCAGTGTTTGAGGATCATCACTCAATTCGTGTTCTCTGATAATCTGATCAAATCTCTCACAGAATTTGCGTACACGCTCGTCTCTATTCATTCTCAAATTATATAATCGAGTTCTAATTGAAGTAGGCGTTGAACTGACTTCTCCTTTTCTGCTGTCTCGCAGTTTCTTCAAGATTTCCATAGGTTCGGTTACGCCTAGGATTCTCTTATGATAGTCTTCATCTATGTGATTGATAATGATATCTTTTACCGAATTTTTCCGATGTTTCATTTCGGACTCTGAAATTCCAGTCGGTGCTGGTTGGCTTGGATCAATCAGATGAAGTAACCCCCAACTAGTGAGCTCGGTGTTCAAACAATCAATCCATACTTCAAAACTCGATTTGGATGTCAACTTGTAATGTCTCTGAATTTTTGGTACCAGGTTACTGCAACTTGGACCCTCTTTCGATTGTTCGGTTACTCTTTGCTCTGAAGCCTGCTTATTCTTTAACTTAAGCTTCTCAGATTCAAGCGTGTGTGCGTGAACTTTGCATAGCTTGTCGATTACTTCTTTCAACAATTTTCCGGTTGTCTGGTTTCCCGAAGAGTTATTTGCCGTAAGTGTGGTCGCAAGACCATTCACACTTGCAATTGCCGTTTGCAAATCTTCTGTATTTGCTTGGAACTCTGAAGTACTTGCAGTCACATTGCTGCTACTGCCTAAATTTTGACTCACAGTCCCCTCCATTGTCTCTGAACTTCTTACAGTTGTGGCTGTTGCTGTGAATTAAACACTTCAATTATTACCTGGATTCACCTCTTAAAAGTTCAGATCTGACGTCTTACTCTCAGCGTACAAAGGTTCCAATCTCAGAGAGATCCAACCTTTGTACCTCTTAAAAACTCACAGCATTCTGAATTTTAGTCAAATATATAGATGGCCCAGAATAAAGAGAACCTTACTTTGTTTA
Source organism: Stenichneumon culpator (assembly GCA_964017025.1). Taxonomy (NCBI): domain Eukaryota; kingdom Metazoa; phylum Arthropoda; class Insecta; order Hymenoptera; family Ichneumonidae; genus Stenichneumon; species Stenichneumon culpator. Next base: position 4,927,917 of record OZ024777.1, read on the forward strand.
GTGACAACAGAATCTTCCTCTCCGCGTCTCATTCTCATATATTCTTCGTACCCCTGGCTCATACTGTCACTTTGATCGGCTCTGCCTGCCATCTATTCCAGGATTTCGAAACATTTTCAATTAGTTTTTTTTTTTAATTATTCATTATTATTATTCTTTTATTTTCTCTAATAATATTTACTTTTCTTTATTTTTATACACACTCTTCAAAAATCTCAACGGACTCATCTCTCTTTCTTTAATCTCTCAATATACCTTTCGGTACCAGGTAATTTTCGAAATTTTTTTTTTACCAATCGAACAATGTTTCTTGCTTCTGAACTAAAAGAATCGAACCACAAATTAATCTAGCTCGAAGCGAGAGATCAGATTCCCCCACCGAGTATTCCACGCATGTACACCACTTGCCGATTTTCAATTCCGCGCGTTACCACAAAAATTGATCGGCTTTGGGCTGCGCACGCACACACGTGGATCCCAAATGGGGTCCTACCAACCTCCCTTAGTCAATAAACAGCCTACGCCGAACACAAGTTTCAGCTGAACATTGACCCTGGAATTCACAGAATTCACTCGCAAAATTATTATTATTATTATTTTTATTTATTTATGCAGTGAACAGAAAAGCCCACAGAAGCCAGCAATCCGGTATCTGACCGCAAGGCAAGTCAGGACAGGACACCAAACTCAAATAAACCCCTCCATTACACTTTTAGCATAAACTTCGAAAATTATCGAGCTAAATTCTGAATTTGACTAAATGTTTCTCTATTCTCATCTTATCACCTCTGAACAATTTTATTCTCCTTTTGACACTCGGTCAGTTTTTTTTTTTCTCGTATTTATATCAGTTTACTTCTAAAACTTCTTAACAATATAAGATGAGAGAAGTTTCAACTTCTAAATTAACCACAACTCAACACACTCTTATATATATATAACCTCTTCGTTATATTAACCTCTTTGTTGTAACCTCATTATTACAATCTATGCGTTTATTCCAAACGAAAGTCGTGTCTCTTTTTTTTTATTTTTTTTTTTATTTTTTTTTTTCACGAAATGGCGGCGAGAATCGCGCGACGTGTTCGAGCACGTCGCCGACGCGCAGGCAGACCCACCTGCAACGTACCCGCACACAAGGTGCACGTGCCCGCCACAAAGCAGTCCCCCACACAGACTCGCCGTCCGGCTAACCAAAACCCCGTATAACGCCACTCGGGCTTTGCGCACACTTACACACCTTGTTCTTTGTGACTTCGATGTCCAAGATGGCGTCTTCGCTGAAAAGTAGCCTCTCTGCCGTTCACTCGCTGCTGACTCGACCAAGTCGTCTCTCCACGAACTCTTTACGCTATGCCGTCTTCTTCTCAATATCACTTGTCTCGTTCAAAGTCACACAGCACTTCTAAATTTCAATTTCACGTAAATAGTTCAGCACAGTCACCCGAGCCTCCGTGGATCCCAACCACGCTCTGCTACCATGTAGGATTCAAAGTAATATCTCTCTAAATCCAGCGTGAGGGATTGGGTGACTGTTGTAGGTTTGTTTCAAATAACAATTAATCCAATTCTCGTGAAACGCTCTTCTCTTTATTTGTATTTTATACACGGAATATGAATCTTGATCGTCGGTCGACTCGATACTCTCTCTATGCCTGTCGACAAAAGACTGACGCGGTGCCGCGCACCACCACGGGCTCTCGGCAAGGCCCAAGCCCCAGCAGCGCCGCTCACGACACATATACACTACTACTATATATATATATATCGACAAAGCCTTTCTATTCTTCACAATTATTAATTAATTGTCAGTAATAAAGAATAAATTATTAAATTTTTACAAACTTCGATCAGGCATGCATCATGAATTAGTAATTGGCAATAATATTATTAACAATAATTATTTGTTAATAATAAATACTTAACAATTACAATGACTTGAGCGGTATAGCTACATCACATAGTTAATTTTTTTTTAATTCAAGATTGAAATTTTCATACCGCTTTTTTACAATGTTCCTTTACACTAGGACGTCGATTTTTGCGTCCTCGGTTTCCTGAACGATCTCCACCACGGAGCGAATATCGATCGGCGCAGCAAGCTTTGGGCCATGCTCGACAGTTAGTATGGGCGGGGCATGCGCAACCTCGATTTTTGTAAGTGTGATGCGGAGCCGGTCCCAACGCTGTGAATGAACTCGAGGTCCTAGTGTATTTGCAAAGCTTTTTCTATGAGAAAGCTTTTTTCTGTATTTTTGGCTTTCTCATAAAGCAAGCGTCGCGATTGCAACACAACATTTCACTCATACACGCTGACGCGCACGTTGCCGCACACGCACGCCCGCGCACACACATAACCATGCACATCCAATCACACATTTTTTCGAAATACGATTGTACGACGTTTTGGAACGTTCTGAACATGTTTATATTAAAACCTCGGATAAAAAATGTTCATGAAAGCACAATTTCCTTTATGAGGACGCAAAAAGTTAGCTCAAGAGATCTAAATTCATTTTATTCAGAGTAAAAGTGGTGAATACAGCATACTTCAGATAGTTCAAGCCATATTCGCCACTTTTGCTCTAATTTTTTTTTACTCACACAAAGGTGCGAACACACATAATCATTAATCAATACCGTCATTAGCATATGAAACCTGGTCTAGCGTCTAGAGCGTTTGGTTACAAACTCGATGGGTTCGAGTTCGATTCTTGTCGACGGTATCTTTTTATTTTTATTTTTTTTTTTTTAACTACGCCTAAGCCAAGAATTCGCACCAATTTGTGCGGCATTGTTTCCGGATTAAATGTCTAATTTAGTTTTTGACCGAACGTTTCGTTAGAAAAATTTTCTATCCGCAAAACTTTCTATTTTCGTGAAATGGGCAAAACAAATGTGGCGGTTTTTTTCGGGTTAAATTTTCTGTTATCGTTCTTGCCAAAAGAAATTTATTTTTTGTGCGAAACTGGCTATTTAAAGATAGCATTTAAACATTTTTTTTACGATCACGTCCGATGAGAGAACCTTATTAAATTTTTCAACCAGGGTCGTTATCCTGATTGGAGCAAAGTCCGCATCGGTCTTACGAGTTGCGTAAGAAGATAAGGTTTCACGTGAACCATGTTTCGAGGCTACTTCAATTCGGTAAGCTGACCGATTGAAAGAATAAAAATTTGCGTTATTACATTCAATCGGTACGGGATAAGGGTGGGCGATTTCCCACCAAGCTCCTTAACCGAGTTGAAGCAAAGTCCGCACTGGGCTTACGAGATGCGTAAGACGATAAGGTTTCACGTGAACCATGTCTCGAGGTTGCTTCAATTCGGTAAACAACCCGGCCGAATGAATTAGAGCTTGCGTTATTACTTTCAATCGGTATGGGATAAGGACGGGAGATTTCCCACCAAGCTCCTTAACCGAGTTGAAGCAAAGTCCGCACCGGTCTTCCGAGTTGCGTACGAAGATAAGGTTTCACGTGAACCATGTCTCGAGGCTGCTTCAACTCGGTAAACGGCCCGACTGAAAGAATGGAAATTTGCGTTATTACATTGAATCGGTACGGGATAAGGACGGGAGATTTCCCCCAAGCACTTTAACCAAGTTGAAGCAAAGTTCCCATTGGTCTAACGAGATGCGTAAGACGACAAGGTTTCGCGTGAACCATGTCTTGAGGCTGCTTCAATTCGGTAAACGGCCCGACTGAAAGAATTAGAGCTTGCGTTATTACTTTCAATCGGTATGGGATAAGGACGGGAGATTTCCCACCAAGCTCCTTAACCGAGTTGAAGCAAAGTCCGCACCGGTCTTACCAGTTGCGTAAAAAGATGAGGTTTCACGTAAACCATGTCTCGAGGCTGCTTCAATTCGGTAAACAACCCGACCGAAAAAATTAGAGCTTGCGTTATTACTTTCAATAGGTACGGGTAAGAAGGGGAAATTTTTCATCAGGACCCTGAACCGAGTTGAAGCAAAGTCCGCACCGGTCTTACGAGTTGCGTAAGAAAATAAGGTTTCACGTGAACCATGGTTTATTCTCATATTTCTAGCATTCACTCTGACATTATACTGCAAAAAAACTTCGTACGCAGTTTCTCTACAAATTAAATAAAATTCAAGTATTTGGTGGTATTCGAGGATACTGTAATCATGATCAATTAATCATTCATGATGGCAAAGAAATTAAGACAAGATGATAAATTTCAATCGGATCGAAATAAAACCTATGACGGTGTAAAGCTCAGTCTCACTGTGACTGTATTGGTGGAGAGTGTAGGTGGCTGTGTGATTGATTGCAGTTGGCAAAATCCGCGTAAGAGCATTTTTTGTTTCTCGCTCGTGAGATAACAAAAAACAATCTAACACACAGCCGCCTGCGCTTTCCACCAATAGCGGAAAGTCGCGTTGGGATGAAACTTTGCACAGTCATTTATTTTATTGCGATCAGATAGTAATTGATCACGTCGTCTCAATTCCTTGCCAGTCATGGGTGATTACAGTGTGCTAGAATATTATCGAATGCTCGAACTGTATTTCGCGTGCAGAGGGAACGCTAACGAAGTCGCTCGACGATATAATGTCACAGTGGACGCTAGAAACGCGAGACTGCACCGTCGAAACGCTCGTCGGGAACGTCGAATTGACAAGAACGTAGTTCTTCGGCTAATAAATCGGGTTCGCACGTGGGGCGTCTTACTGCCGAAAAGAAAAGGAGTCGGCGCTGGTGCTCCTCGGACTGCGAGGACTTTAAGGAACGAACAACAAGTGCTGCGAGAAGTGGACCGAGACCCAGAGACCAGCATCCGGAAGATTGCCCGGATTTCAAATCTGTCGCGTATGAGTGTGCAACGGACATTGAAGGAGCACCGAATGCACGCGTATCATATCATACGCGTGCAGGCCCTCAGACCACAGGATTATCCTGCTCGCCTCGAGTTTTGTCGAACGATTTTGCGAATGCGGGTGGAAAATGAGGATTTTTTCGACAAGATTATTTTCACCGACGAATCAGCGTACGGGAGAAATACGACGTGGAATACACACAATTATCACCAGTATGCTAGACGCGGTGAAAATCCGCTTGCTATCGCCGAAGTACGGACCTTCCAGACCCGGTTCACGATCAACCTGAGGGCTGGAATAAACGGAAATCGACTCGTGAGTATTTAAAATTTTTATTTATGTAACAAGTCTCTGTTCCGCCCGCGGTACTAAAGCCTGTGCCGTATTCCGTAGATTCATGGTCTGCAAATTTTATTCGAAGATCATGAATCTGCCTCCGGTCCGCTCCAAATACATTTGAGACGTATCATGCACGTTCATTTACTCACTTTCTTCGATTCTGCAGTTACGTCATTCGATCCTTGAAAAAACTGAGATTTTCAAACCGGACATAACCGCACAGAGAAAAATTTGAAAATGTTCTCTGATTGAAAACTGAGATTTTGAAATCGACGTGACGTGTTCCTGTATGACGTTATTTCCGCTTGAAAACTACGATTTTGAAACCAGAAGTGAGGTTACAGAAAATTAAAAAAGTACTGCAATGTATCTTGAATGCAGCCAGTAACAGAAATGTATAAATTAATTCTTGAATTTATACATTTCTGTCACTGGCTGCATTCAACATTCATTGCAAAATTTTTTGTATTTTCTGTAACCTCACTTCTGGTTTTAAAATCGCAGTGTTCATGCGGAGGTAATGTTATACAGAAACACGTCACTTCAGATTTCAAAATCTCGGTTTTCAATCGGGGAACATTTTCAAATTTTTCTCTGTGCCGTCACTTCCTGTTTGAAAATCTCAGTTTTTTCAAGGCTCGAATGACTTAACTACAGTCAGACTCTTTTGCAGATTGGACCCTTCGAGCTCCCTGCGAGGCTTACGGGTGCTGACTATCGCCGATTTTTGATACGGAGCCTGCCGGATCTTCTTCGGGCCGCTGAAATAGACGCAGAAGCGGACGCAGATGCGTGGTTCCAGCACGACGGAGCACCCGCGCATTATGCTGCCGCCGTACGCATCTTGCTGGACCACGTGTATCCAAACCGATGGATGGGCCGGGGCGGAGCAATTAACTGGCCTGCAAGATCTCCGGATTTAAATCCCCTAGATTTTTTCTTCTGGGGGTACATGAAGGAGATCGTGTATCGGCACGCCGTCGAAACACGAGAGGAATTACATGAGCGCATCCTTGACGCTGTGAGGACTATTACGCCGGAAATGATCAGCAATTGCAAGCGCAGCTTCTTGTGACGAGTGCAGTGCTGCATTGAACAAGGTGGCGGGCACTTTCAGCAATTGCTATTTTAAGGCTGATGACGATCGACGTGGCGAAAGGGAGATGTAGACTCATCTGTCGAGCTTTCGACGTATTTATATCTCCCGCTTCTGCCGTCTCCGAGTTTTTTGGTGCATTACTTGAAGTAGTCGCTCATGCTGATTAGCCGGGTTTATTGTTTACGACGAAAAATTCGTTATATTGTTTGTTCGTCGATCGGAGTGGACTATTTAAGTATCGTTCATGATTAAACCCCCGACAACCCTCTACACAACCCCGGAACACACCTAAGAACTACACACCTGTAATCTTATATAGTATGTAAGCTATATAAGCGTGTATAAGCTAATACAAATGTATAAAGAAATACATTTGAAACGTATCACGCACGTTCTTTTACCCATTTTTCTGTGTCTCGTACTTAGCATGTTTCCGTCACTGGGTTCATTTGAGATACATCCTAGAGAAAAATAAAAAATGCTCTCTGAAAAGTTACTTCCGGTTTGAGAATCTCATTTCCTGTCCGAGTCTTTGCGGTCACCGTTGTTCTCGCAGCCGACCTCGCCGTCGTCTATGCCACCGATTTTCTCACACTAATGCGAAACTTTTTATACCTAGCTAAACTTTTTAGGTAAGTAAAAACTTTTTTTTACCTAACGTAAAAGAGCTAAAAAGAAATGAATGAAGAATACAACTAATAATTACGAATATGATATGTGTTTATAATATATATTTTATTTTTTCAACACATAGTTATTATAAAATTTTTCATCATAACTGTATTGTGATTATATAGTAAAATTTGAAATTATCTTTGTCTAACGTTGAAACGGTCATCAGTCATTTTTCACGTCACGTCACGTCACGTCGCGTCGCGTCGCGTCGCGTCGCGTCGCGTCGCGTCGCGTCGCGTCACGTCACGTCACGTCACGTCACGTCACGTCACGTCACGTCACGTCACGTCACGTCACGTCACGTCACGTCACGTCACGTCACGTCACGTCACGTCACGTCACGTCACGTCACGTCACGTCACGTCACGTCACGTCACGTCACGTCACGTCACGTCACGTCACGTCACGTCACGTCACGTCACGTCACGTCACGTCACGTCACGTCACGTCACGTCACGTCACGTCACGTCACGTCACGTCACGTCACGTCACGTCACGTCACGTCACGTCACGTCACGTCACGTCACGTCACGTCACGTCACGTCACGTCACGTCACGTCACGTCACGTCACGTCACGTCACGTCACGTCACGTCACGTCACGTCACGTCACGTCACGTCACGTCACGTCACGTCACGTCACGTCACGTCACGTCACGTCACGTCACGTCACGTCACGTCACGTCACGTCACGTCACGTCACGTCACGTCACGTCACGTCACGTCACGTCACGTCACGTCACGTCACGTCACGTCACGTCACGTCACGTCACGTCACGTCACGTCACGTCACGTCACGTCACGTCACGTCACGTCACGTCACGTCACGTCACGTCACGTCACGTCACGTCACGTCACGTCACGTCACGTCACGTCACGTCACGTCACGTCACGTCACGTCACGTCACGTCACGTCACGTCACGTCACGTCACGTCACGTCACGTCACGTCACGTCACGTCACGTCACGTCACGTCACGTCACGTCACGTCACGTCACGTCACGTCACGTCACGTCACGTCACGTCACGTCACGTCACGTCACGTCACGTCACGTCACGTCACGTCACGTCACGTCACGTCACGTCACGTCACGTCACGTCACGTCACGTCACGTCACGTCACGTCACGTCACGTCACGTCACGTCACGTCACGTCACGTCACGTCACGTCACGTCACGTCACGTCACGTCACGTCACGTCACGTCACGTCACGTCACGTCACGTCACGTCACGTCACGTCACGTCACGTCACGTCACGTCACGTCACGTCACGTCACGTCACGTCACGTCACGTCACGTCACGTCACGTCACGTCACGTCACGTCACGTCACGTCACGTCACGTCACGTCACGTCACGTCACGTCACGTCACGTCACGTCACGTCACGTCACGTCACGTCACGTCACGTCACGTCACGTCACGTCATGTTGTACCCCGGGTGTAGCAATACCTCGTTACCAGGGCATCGGTGGTTGCGAGATAGCGTCGGTATGCGACGGCACGCGTTGAGCGTCGAGCGTCGAGCGTCGAGCGCGCCTCGCGTCACCGGACACCGCTGCGTCAGCAGCAAGGCCGTCGCGAGCTCGGTAACGAGGGCAACGACGCGGGAATACCGAAGCCAGGTGTTTCGAAATGAAAACAAACTCCAAATCTCGCTCGTGAAGAAGCGAAGATTTGGAAAGGTATTGTTTACGAGAATAAGTAAACCATAAATACGCCCTCATTAATTAAGCTGACGGACCTGCTCTCTCACGGATATATAGGGGATCGAGAGCAGGGTCTCGGGAGTCTCTTCGGAACTCCTGATTCTTACGGTTGACTATAGGGATATACCTCGAGCACAGTTCAAACACGATAAGTGGGTCGGGTAATTGTAAACCCCTATCGCGAAAGATTAACGCCGGAGTGTCGTTAATCTAGAAGGTGTATCCAGCGCGCAGAGCGCACCAGCGGTTGGTAATTCAAAAGGACAAACGTGAGCATAAATAGAACTTTAACAAAGAAAGTAAAGCATCAAGAGATAACCTATAAATAGAGCAATATCAAACCAGCAGGATTAATCAAGCATTAATAGAGAAACTAATCAAGCATAAATCGAGGAATTAACAAAGCTTCGAACGAGCTCTAACCAAGGAGTAAATCAACGTCACGTTGAGCGTTGATTCGACTTGTCCTGGCAAAAGGAGAACCTTAATCGAAGGTTCCCGGTGAGCATTGTTATACAGTAAGTATAACAATGCAACCCTTGTAAAACTCCGAACATATAAATACCTTGTTAAGCATATCAGATATCTAAATCTCTTGTCGTTTAAAAATACGTTGTCAAATAAATATCGTTAATTAAATAAACCTATGTTCGTACTTCACTTGGGTTCCAACCCTTTACTGAGCACATCCCCAACCTTCCGAGCTTACGGCTCGCGCACAGACCTCAGATTAGCTACCTGAGGTTCTGCGGCATAACATTGGTGGCAGCGGTGGGATGCTCAGAGTGAAATAAACAATTAAAACACGAATTACCAATCGCGCCAACCTCCGCAGGATGCGGAAGGATTGAAGCTCCACGTGCGAGCGAGAAAAGAGAATTCCGCGAACCAGGGTCGACAAGTGTTCAGGCGGACCACGGGTGTGATCATCGGAGCACCGTGGATCACGTTATCCAGGCGAGATAACGGAAAGATAGTCAACCGAAGTCTTCGGGGATCGCTGCAGGATCCCGAAGAGCGTCGCCAGATCAATATCTGGCAATATCTGGGACGTAAAAACAGAATCAGTATCAGGGAGTGCGTAAAACACGTGTAGCACTGTTAGAGCAAGTAGGACGCTACTGCTAAATAACAGGGATATATACAAATCGCCAAAATAGAAAAAGTGAATACAGCATACACCAGAGTTGTCGACCACAGCGGGACAACGTGGGACGACTGCTGGGAAAGGGGGCGGAGCGCTGCAGGTCGCAGCCCGCCTCACGCAAGACGTGTCCAGACCGACTGAACGGACACACGGGGTAGTGGACACGGAGCCACCCCATAGGAGCAACCTAGACCACGGGGATTCCGCGAGACCGCCATACGAAGAAAGTGCGCGGCAAAGATCCACCGTCATGGTACGGAGTTGCAAACTGAAAGGCCGAGTGATGCAGAAAATGCATCGCGACATAGTTGACATGCCTCAGGGCTCAAGGTGGGGGTTGGAGACGTGCTCTGGGAAACATGAGTCGTCTGCCTCCCTACAGCGCCAACTTGTTACGTTGCAGCAGGGTGCGGGAGAAAGCGTGAAAGCATACGCTGCCCGGGCCGAAAAAATCACCGTATGGATAACAGAGCAACTGTGTGAGGGAATCGACGCACAAGGTGTCGGCTACGTAGCGGAAGCCGTCTGGAAGTGTGCGCGGATAAATTTTGAGAACGGACCGAGGACGGGAAAATGCCGGTCGTCCGAGCACCGGCGTCCCCCAGCATCGAAATCAAGGGACCTCGATCCCACGAGTAAAGTGTGCAATTATTGCAGAAAGTCTGGGCATATCTGGAAAGATTGTCAGCAACGTAAGCAAGTCGAGAACAAGAAGAATAAACGTGAAGCCCAGCGAGAGGCGAAAATGAGTGAAATCTCCGCGCAGCGGGAGACCATCGAAGTATCACACGGGGGTACCATCACGAGGCCAGATGAGTCCACAAGGGAGGCCCACCAGGGCACTGTGGGGGAAAAAATTCGAACGGAGCTATACGCTCCGTTAACCGCAGCATGGGTACATGAGCTTCAGGAATCGGACAGCAAGGATCCTGGATCCACCACGACAGAAAGCACGGTACCAGTAGTGACAGAAGATGATACCACTTCACCCCGGGGATGGTCCTCGGGCAGGGCATCGCCCGTAACTAAGAGTTTGGGCTACGAACAGCCACATCTGGAGGCCTTCGACTGGGCTGAAGAAGTCGAAGCATACTACTCGAAGCACCCTACCCCGGAGCTGCCAACCTCCGATTTAGAGGAGCGTCTGGCACAACTAGAGCGGATAATGAAGTTAATGCAACTCGAAGGATCGAACCGTCGACCCCAAAAAAGTGACAAAACACCGGGGATAATCAAATCCTTGGCAGCGAAGAAGCATGCCGGGTCCTCCGCTACAGCACATACCCCAAACCCAAATAAAAATCACAACAAAGAGTGTCATGTGCGCCGAGGAGCGGGGAATCTTGCACGAGGAAGCCCGCAGGGTTCAATCCCAAAGAAGACAATTAAACCGGCCGGTATTATATGCAATTACTGCAAACAGGCAGGACATATGTGGAAAGTGTGTCGATTCCGGCTCCGGAACGTGGAGCAGCGGTAGACCTCAGCCATAGTAACCGGACCACGGAGGGCGACGACCACGACAGAACGGGGGCTGGGGAAACTGTTAGTAAAAAAAAAAAAAGATAATAATAATAACGAGAGCGTCGAGAACGTAGAACTTCACGCGTGATTATAAAGGAGGTTGAAATCGATAGAAATTTAAAATCGACGGATAACTCGATTTATGGTAAATTTATCGGTACAAGTTTGGGTAAAAAAAAAAGGGGAAAACAAATCTTTTTACCCGTGCCGGTTCATGACATGTTTTCGCGTGTTATCTGCTCGACGGATATCGGTCGGGTGGACTGAGTAGCCTGACCGACCCGGTCGAGAGGTTTCATTTCGGAAAAGTGCAAACCGAAGACCCTCGCTTGCTGATCCTGATCAGCGAGGTGGTACCAGTCAGCCAGCTCACGGGGTGAGTCCAACGCCGGACAACGCAGGGAAGACAACGGTCATCAGGAAACAACACGAAATTCCGTGGGCCAGGGAGACGCCATGGCCAATAGAACTGTCAAGGCCAAACTCAACGACGAGCAGTGTTAGGGCAAACGCTATCGTAAGGCTACTTTTGTTTCAGCACCAAATACCGTACGGGAGAAAGGCCATAAGCGAACAAATAATAACTCAAGCGAACATACCGCGTTCGAGGAAAAATAGTAAAAAAAAAAAGTAAATAAAATAACATCGCCCGATCAAGAGGCTCGGTGATAGGATCAAAGGTTGCAAATGTCTGGCAAGATAATGTCATACAATCCAGCGATGCGGACATAACGTAAATTATATCAAACCGGGATCGAGAAATAAAATCGTTTGCTTATTAATACCAAATCTTGGTGATAAAAACCGTAGCGTCCGCACGTATACGGAATATACGAATACGGAAAATCGAGCTGCCGGACCGGCTGTTGAATCCCATGGGGGGAAACCCTAACCGCGATTGTCCAGACGCGGCTGGCCAAAGAGCTTCCGAGCAAACGGCAGGGAAACGATTCAGAATTTTGAAAAGATATTTACAATCCAAAAAAAAACTTAATTAAAAAGGGAAAAATTTGTTCGGCAAATATATACAGCAAAATACGAGTCTTTCCGCGGGAAAAAATATAGCATTACGTATTCCGCATACCGAGCTTCAGAACGCATATGGGGAATAGTTATCCACCTCGAACACAAAAACTGGCGCAAGGGTAACGGCCCCATCAACGAAGTGACGGAATTGAATAACGGTCAATTCATTCGAGGTCTAGATATTTTTAAAACTAAAAATGCTTCGGGACGTTGCACGTCCCTTGGCATTAGGCGAAGTTGTCAACGTAGGAACGGTTACACGCACAAGTTAGAATCGAAATTTATCAGGAAGAAGCGACCCAAAAAATTGCCGTCGACGTAAAGGTCAAGGAAATCGGCCACGGCCAAAGTATCGCACAATATCGCGTGCGAGTACGAGGAAAAATTATTTGTCATAAGAAAGGATATCACAACCGTGACCTTCCCCGAGTCATATTACGAGTAAAAATTTGCGACAATATTAGCGGGATGAGGGTGGCCAGGCTTAAGCGTCCAAACGAACGATCATCGGCTCTGTTGGAAAAGTCGAAACAGTCCGAGTCGGAAAACGAAGGTAAAATAAGAAATAAGCAGCCTGAGCGCGATGTCACACGGCTGTGCACCACACAGCAAAGCCCGCAATTTTACCTCCGAGATCCATTGACAGACCCACGAGGGATAACCTCGAGTGAAGTGACGTCAAAAAGAAAATGTTTATAACGACCAAAATTAGAGAGAAACGGAAATCACCGTTGGCATCCACTCCACGTCACTTCAAGCATGTACCTTTAAACTATTGATGTCGGAGAGGTTCTGTCGGCCAGGGAGTAATATGTGACGGGAAAGCTCGAAGGATAGAAGGGAGCATGCGTTGCGGCTTAAGGGGCAGAATAGAGAATGCCCAACTCGCGGGTATACGTGTCGATATGTTGAAAATTATTAATTGTCTCAAGCGTTCCTCACCAAAATCTCTAGAGCAAGGTAGATGAAATTGGGAATCGGTAGCATTTTTAACCTTTCTCGCGATTGCACGTCGACGGAACATTGTAGTCAAATTTATAGAAGAAAACGAAAAAGAACGCATCGTTTAAGTATAATCTTGTTGCCAGGGAATTGCTATCGGCAAGACAAGCTGTACACACACATGTACATGTTTATAACGGCACAAACATCCCGCAAAAGATAGAGTCAAAGAAAAGGTAAAAGTTGTATGTGATTATCAGTCGTAAGCATCCCTAGATCGACCTATTCTTACTTTCTAACAAGTATACAAAATTTACGATGTATCCCCATTACTGATCGAATCATTGGATCGAATAATCGTGCCGTGGAGCACTTAGAGGTAAAACATGAGGTGAGAAGGGATGGAAAGTGGGAAAAGAAATCATAAAAACAACGAGAAGCAAGGAAGTAATAGGGTCAAAATCGTAAAGTCCTAAACATTGTCAACTGTTTAATACAGAGGGGAAAATGTCGATAGTTGAGATCGATTGTCGTTGCGAACTAATCAGTGCTTGAATATCAAAAGGAAAAACTCTTTGAAAATCGACGGTAAAATAAATAGGACTGCGGTTAAAGGTAAATGGAAAAAAAGTCGCATCAACGATAACCCGAGAGGACCCGGGAACAAAAATATGGGCGGAAAGTGATAAAGGAAATTACCGCGGAAACCAGTCAGCATACGACAGGCCGCGGGGTATTCCGGCACATAAGAAAGATGCCGGTAACAGCGGGACCAGCAGTGGCGAGCCGCGCTCACCCGAGCGCCAAGGAGCTGCAACCGGCGCGGCGGGAGCCGCGAGCCCGGACCGTCAGTAGTACAGCCATGCGGACGGTCAGACCAACGGGCAGGGGTACAAGCGCGACCGGTCGGGCCGCGGACTTCGAGCGTGAACGAAGCGCATTCCGCCGTGGAGGTGAGGGCTACGGGCACCCCGAATACACGTGGGCCAAACCTGTAGCCCAGCAGGGGTTGATAAGGATCACCCCAGCGATCAGTCGGCATTTCGGGTATAAAAAGGTGAATAAATAAAAGGAAAAGGGCGAGATGAGATGGAAAAAAAAATGGGCCTCGCATGCTGTTGAAGAAGGAAAAGTTAGACCACATAAAAGTTGGACCGCGGGAAAGTTAGACCGGGGAAAAGTTGGACCGCGGGAAAGTTAGACCGGGGAAAAGTTGGACCGCGGGCGGGTTAGACCACGACTATACCACGCCCCATACCACGCCAGAGGTGTAGACCGTAACCCGATGGCGGGTGCGGTTAAGCATTTCCCATAGGGCACGGATGCGCCAGGAGACCCCTCGGATGGGCAACACCGCATGGGTGGACTAGAAGCGGAGGCCGTTCGCCGGAGAACACGACCGTCATCAGGGGAAAATTTATTAGTGACCCGGGAAAACTCGAGAATAAAACTTGCCTGGAAGGAAAGGACGTTAAGCACGGAACCACGCCAGAAACCCCGCCAGAGGGGCCGGAGTTAAGTGACCAATTAATTAATTTAAATTCCGGGATGACGATCAATGGGCGACAACGTCGAACTCCCGGGCGATACGGGATGTTAAACGCTGCAGGATTATTCGTCGCAAGCGGTATCCGTCGCGGTACGCGCGTATCCCGGGAATAGGAAAACAAATCTTGCGAATCAGAGGGAACCCCGTCAAGCCGAGAATTGGCGGAACCCCGCCCGGCTGAGGAACGGGGGAAAACCCAGGTGCCGCCAGAGTCGGCAATCGAGGATCCAGCAAGAGCATACGGCGGAAACAAACCGGACTCCGGGAACGAAGCAAAATCGGGAGTCACGAGGGACAACGAACCGGAACCCAGCCACAGTGATGGCGTACAGAAAAGCTCGGGAAAACTCGACAAACTCGCTGGAGGTAAGAGGAAGGGAAACACGGAGGAAATTCCCGTGGGAACCAGAAATCCTACCTCCCCTGCCCTCTTCCAGTTGACCGAACCCGAAAAAAAAAAACCCCCCAAAAATTTAGGAAAAGAGGGTGGGAAATAAGTCCCGAAGGGGGAAGAACTGAGGGAAAGAATAATCCCGGGGGACGGAAAGGTATGGCGAATAATAATTCCTGAGGGGAAATTAAATATAAAGAGGGATAATTCCTAAGGTGGGAAAGAAGTAGGGTAATTCGCGAGGGAAAAGAAAACCCGTCGGAAGGTTCGAAACCTGGTATTTCCCATCTGAATCCGTGCCGCACGGTACTGACATTTCAGGAGCCGGCAGGATGGCCGGTCATAAAAAGTAAAGTACCGCTCGACTCAGGAGAGCCGGGGTGGTGGGAAAGAATGGTCACGGGCGACCAAGTCACCGCGAAGGAATACCCCGTCCCGATAATCAGCGAAGAAAAAAAACACAACCACAGCTAAACCTGCACGTTCTACTAAACCTAGTGAAGGCATCCCGAGACGCAGGGACTGTCGGAAAAATTCAGGGAGATACAGGTAAACACGCCTGGCAGCGAGAGGTGGAAATTAAACCTCCCTCCGTCCAAGGGGGCCAGGATCCGGGCTCCATCGGCGAAGGAAGAGGGAAGATGCTCGGGGAAGAAGAAGAAATTGGGATGAATGAAAACCCCTTCCCCAAAGGTGCAAGGCCTGCACCGGTTACCGGAGAGTACCGGTTACCAGAGAGTACCGGCAAGGTCTGCACCGGTTACCAGCTGGAGCAATGGTCGTATGTATCTCGCAACGAAGCAAAAAAAAGCAAAAAAAAAAAAAAAAAAAGAGGAGATGGAGGCCGTTGACTCGCGGTTGACGACGATCGTGGAAGATCGTCTGACGAAGGAGTGGCGCAAGGACAGCTCGTGTGTCCGTCGGTAACCCGACGCCGACACCCACCGAAGACGCGGCGAACGCACCGACCGGGAGCACGAACACGGAGCCAGCGAATTCTGTGAACGAGGCACGATGATGACGACAGGACCGCGGAAAAGGAATCCGCGGTACTCAGCCCTTCGGAGAAAGACCCCATCAACGCCGACGTAGGGAGAAACGGGGTGGAGACAGAAAATCCCGAAAAAACTCTTTTATTGTTCATCAGGTACACATGCGGTATCGTCGTGGGGAAAAACGAAGGGTTCGCCCAATCCAGGGCAGCTACGCCCACTCGGCGAGCCGCCAGTTCATCTCGCCCGTCGCAGCGCGTTTCCGCCGAGACGCCGGAGATTCGTCATCCTCGCTGTCAGAGTCAGAGGCACCCGCCGGACGTATATTCAGCCTAGGATGGCAGCCAGGCGCGGCGACGAGACGCCGGGGCACGAGTACCTGCCCAAACCTTTGGAGGCGACCCCCGGCAGCCCGGAAGTTTATCTCCGCCGGAGTCAGCACCCGGATCCGTGGGTACGGGGCGGACGGCACCGGGCAAACCCTCTCCAGGGGGAGACCCCGCTCGGGCGGGTCCAGAATCACCACGTCGGGGCTGGGGGACCGAGAAAGGCTAGAAGTCCCCTCCAGGAAGGGCGCTCCGGCCGATTCGACCACCTCGACGTCCGGACTCCTGCGAACGGACCCTGGCGGGCTACTCCTAGGGCTGTAAGATAGCTCGGAGTCGGACTCGACGGAAAGGCGACGCCTCTAAAAACAAAAAGAGAAGGAAACGTCAACCCGATAGGGGTGATCGGGGGGAAACGGTTAAGCAACTAAGCCACCACAGGAAAATACAAAACCCAACTGGAAGAAGGGACCAGACCTGTGGCTACCGGAGGGTCCAGTAAAATTTCCCCAAGATAGGGAATAAATAAAAGTTAAATCGTAAACAAGGGGAATGGGTTAAATACCATAATAACCGGGAAAACAAACTGTAATAGCTTACCTTGGCGGACGGACTAGGGCTACGTCGGTTGCTCATCCTCGGTAACGGGAAACGATGCAGAAGTCGTCGGCAGTCGGTGACAGAATAATTAAAACCACGAAGAAAACGGCTGCTAATATAGCCCAAAAATGCATACGCGCTGGCGTACCGGGCATCGACCCCGACCGTCAGCAAAAGCAACGACGGTGGCTTTCCGCCTCCGGGTTCCGCAACAGCCCGAGAAAACTCCGTTTACATGGCTTCCGGAATGGTTAAAAGAGGTTGCTCGCAAATATTAAACCGTATGGAAAATAATGACAATAGAAGCAAACCATATATAACTAAATAGAAAATATCATAGACACGGGGTACATACGTAAAAATCGTAGTAGTAAATCGAGAGAGGTAATAACAAGAAAAAAAAAAATCCATAAAACTCGGGGTACATCTGCAAAGTAGAAAAATAAAAGCCCGCCGGAGGTGAGCGAAAAGAAACAAAATTTCTTTTCCCCCCCAGGGGGGAGGGATGTTGTACCCCGGGTGTAGCAATACCTCGTTACCAGGGCATCGGTGGTTGCGAGATAGCGTCGGTATGCGACGGCACGCGTTGAGCGTCGAGCGTCGAGCGTCGAGCGCGCCTCGCGTCACCGGACACCGCTGCGTCAGCAGCAAGGCCGTCGCGAGCTCGGTAACGAGGGCAACGACGCGGGAATACCGAAGCCAGGTGTTTCGAAATGAAAACAAACTCCAAATCTCGCTCGTGAAGAAGCGAAGATTTGGAAAGGTATTGTTTACGAGAATAAGTAAACCATAAATACGCCCTCATTAATTAAGCTGACGGACCTGCTCTCTCACGGATATATAGGGGATCGAGAGCAGGGTCTCGGGAGTCTCTTCGGAACTCCTGATTCTTACGGTTGACTATAGGGATATACCTCGAGCACAGTTCAAACACGATAAGTGGGTCGGGTAATTGTAAACCCCTATCGCGAAAGATTAACGCCGGAGTGTCGTTAATCTAGAAGGTGTATCCAGCGCGCAGAGCGCACCAGCGGTTGGTAATTCAAAAGGACAAACGTGAGCATAAATAGAACTTTAACAAAGAAAGTAAAGCATCAAGAGATAACCTATAAATAGAGCAATATCAAACCAGCAGGATTAATCAAGCATTAATAGAGAAACTAATCAAGCATAAATCGAGGAATTAACAAAGCTTCGAACGAGCTCTAACCAAGGAGTAAATCAACGTCACGTTGAGCGTTGATTCGACTTGTCCTGGCAAAAGGAGAACCTTAATCGAAGGTTCCCGGTGAGCATTGTTATACAGTAAGTATAACAATGCAACCCTTGTAAAACTCCGAACATATAAATACCTTGTTAAGCATATCAGATATCTAAATCTCTTGTCGTTTAAAAATACGTTGTCAAATAAATATCGTTAATTAAATAAACCTATGTTCGTACTTCACTTGGGTTCCAACCCTTTACTGAGCACATCCCCAACCTTCCGAGCTTACGGCTCGCGCACAGACCTCAGATTAGCTACCTGAGGTTCTGCGGCATAAACGTCACGTCACGTCACGTCACGTCACGTCACGTCACGTCACGTCACGTCACGTCACGTCACGTCACGTCACGTCACGTCACGTCACGTCACGTCACGTCACGTCACGTCACGTCACGTCACGTCACGTCACGTCACGTCACGTCACGTCACGTCACGTCACGTCACGTCACGTCACGTCACGTCACGTCACGTCACGTCACGTCACGTCACGTCACGTCACGTCACGTCACGTCACGTCACGTCACGTCACGTCACGTCACGTCACGTCACGTCACGTCACGTCACGTCACGTCACGTCACGTCACGTCACGTCACGTCACGTCACGTCACGTCACGTCACGTCACGTCACGTCACGTCACGTCACGTCACGTCACGTCACGTCACGTCACGTCACGTCACGTCACGTCACGTCACGTCACGTCACGTCACGTCACGTCACGTCACGTCACGTCACGTCACGTCACGTCACGTCACGTCACGTCACGTCACGTCACGTCACGTCACGTCACGTCACGTCACGTCACGTCACGTCACGTCACGTCACGTCACGTCACGTCACGTCACGTCACGTCACGTCACGTCACGTCACGTCACGTCACGTCACGTCACGTCACGTCACGTCACGTCACGTCACGTCACGTCACGTCACGTCACGTCACGTCACGTCACGTCACGTCACGTCACGTCACGTCACGTCACGTCACGTCACGTCACGTCACGTCACGTCACGTCACGTCACGTCACGTCACGTCACGTCACGTCACGTCACGTCACGTCACGTCACGTCACGTCACGTCACGTCACGTCACGTCACGTCACGTCACGTCACGTCACGTCACGTCACGTCACGTCACGTCACGTCACGTCACGTCACGTCACGTCACGTCACGTCACGTCACGTCACGTCACGTCACGTCACGTCACGTCACGTCACGTCACGTCACGTCACGTCACGTCACGTCACGTCACGTCACGTCACGTCACGTCACGTCACGTCACGTCACGTCACGTCACGTCACGTCACGTCACGTCACGTCACGTCACGTCACGTCACGTCACGTCACGTCACGTCACGTCACGTCACGTCACGTCACGTCACGTCACGTCACGTCACGTCACGTCACGTCACGTCACGTCACGTCACGTCACGTCACGTCACGTCACGTCACGTCACGTCACGTCACGTCACGTCACGTCACGTCACGTCACGTCACGTCACGTCACGTCACGTCACGTCACGTCACGTCACGTCACGTCACGTCACGTCTCAATCTCTTCTTCCTCTCACTCCTTCTGGCTGGTTCGACATTATTGCCGTCTTGCAATTTCTACAAAAGGAAAGATAATACAAATCAGTATTATCATTACTATCATCATGTTTCATATTATTCATTACTTAATGATAGCATATTGCTTATGTCGTTCTTACCTTTTCGTAGAAAGCTCGTTTTTTCAAGGCGGCCGCTACATCTTCCGGAGTGAAGCCTTTGAGCGACGCCTTCTCTCGTTCCTTCTCTCGTTCCTTCTCTCGTTCCTTCTCTCGTTCCTTCTCTCGTTCCTTCTCTCGTTCCTTCTCTCGTTCCTTCTCTCGTTCCTTCTCTCGTTCCTTCTCTCGTTCCTTCTCTCGTTCCTTCTCTCGTTCCTTCTCTCGTTCCTTCTCTCGTTCCTTCTCTCGTTCCTTCTCTCGTTCCTTCTCTCGTTCCTTCTCTCGTTCCTTCTCTCGTTCCTTCTCTCGTTCCTTCTCTCGTTCCTTCTCTCGTTCCTTCTCTCGTTCCTTCTCTCGTTCCTTCTCTCGTTCCTTCTCTCGTTCCTTCACTCGTTCCTTCTCTCGTTCCTTCTCTCGTTCCGTCTCTCGTTCCTTCTCTCCTTCCTTCGTCTGTCCTTCCGGGTGTCCCTCCGCCAGTCCCTCGGCCTGTCCCTCCGCCCGTTCCTCCGTCAGTCCTTCCGCCTGTCCTTCCGCCTGTCCCTCCGCCTGTCCCTCCGCCCGTCCATCCGCCCGTCCTTCCGCTAGTCCTTCGGCCTGTCTTTCCGCCTGTCCTCCAGCCTGTCCTTCCGCCTGTCCTTCCGCCTGTCTTTCCGCCTGGCGGTCCCGCTGTCCTTCCCCCTGTCCTTCGTCGGTAAAGTCGGGTTCGTATCCCCGAGGGCACATCTTGCCCTTTGCAAATCTCCCCAGTCTTTCATACGTTGAACTAGAACAAAATGAATTATTAATATTTGATGATTACATGATGCAAACGCACGAAATAACAAAAATTACTTACAATCGTCTGTTGTCTTCGATGGCTTGCCGAATTTGATAATGTTCTGTAAATGATAACACCCAACGAAAATTTTTATAAACCCATTTCCTCAAGTAATCTTTGCGCGGATCCTGTAATTTTCTTTTGTACACATTTTTGGTTATTCTTCTAATGATGTCAGTCGAGAGGTTCGGATTTTCTTGAATCGTTCGTCGAAACGGCACAAGCTCGCAGAGAAATTTGCCGAAATGTTCCGGATCGTCGGTAATATTTTTCGGGAATTTCGGCATTTCGTTGCAGCTTTTCTTTCACGTTTTTACTTTTCAAAATCTTCGCGATCAGATATCCTGATAAATCTGCCGCGTGTGACAGTTATTTGAAACAACTGACAAACGATACCGACTGTCGATTGATCACAGAAGAAACTAAGCAATGACAAAGTAAATCATAAGGGGTAACGAAATGCCGAAATATAATATAATGGACGATTCTAAACACTTCGGTAGATTGCTGTGCGAGCTGGTGTCGTTTCAACATACGATGTATGGAAATTCACGCCTCTCGGCTGACATCATTAGAACAGTAATGATAAGGATATACAAAAGTAAATTACAGGATCCGCCAAAGGAAATAAGAAAATGGGTATACCAAAACTTTCGTTAGGTCTTGTCGTTAGGAATACCTTAAACGATAGTCGTTTAAGGGATTCTTTGCAAACAGTTATCACTCCGCATAAGTTTCAGAGAAATGAGAGAGAATTGCAAACACTTCTCGATGGTATAAAAATCTGAAAAAAAACAAGCATACTAAAGGTGCTGAAAAGATTAACTTTGCGTAATAATTATTCCAAAATTTTATTAACGAATTAATGAAAAATAAAATTGTTCAACAAATCTCCCGAAAACCTAACTTTTTTTATAAAAATGATTCGTTCGTTTTTCTGAATACGTATGAAATTTTTCAGATTTTTAAATTATCTTTGAATTGTGTGACTTACCACACTTGTCCCATATTTAAAAAATTCAAAGTGAATTTAAAAATCTGAAAAAATTCACACGTATTCAGAAAAGTGAAAGAATCATTTTCATAAAAAAGTTAGCTTTCCGGGCAATTTGTTGAATAATTTTATTTTTCATCAATTTGTTAATAACATTTGGGAATTATTATTATCCCGAATAAATCTTTTCAGCACCTTTAATACGCTTGATTTTGTTCAGTTTTTTATGCCATCCAGAAATGTTTTAAATTCCCTCTCATTTCTCTGAAACTTATGCGAAGTGAACACTACTCACAAGGACTGCCTTAAAAGTCACGAACGCATGAAACTACGGAATCGAGTTAGCCCGATGTTGAGAAACTATCAATTGAACACCTGCAAATCGATGGCGTCGACGAGGTTCGAAGTAATGCTCCGCAATACTTTTTACAAGGCTCGAGAAAAATCTTTTACTTTATAAAATCTCAAAAAAATATGTTCATGAAAACTAAATTTCCTTTATGAGGAAGCAAAAAATGAGGTCAAGAGATCAAAATTCACTTTAATTAGAGTAAAAGTGGTGAATATAGCCTACTCTAGATAGTTTAAGCCATATTCGCCACTTTTGCTTTAATTTTTTTTTACTCACACAAAGATACGAACACACGAAATCATTAATCAATACTTCCATTAGCGTACGAAACCTGGTCTAGCGTCTAGAGCGTTTGGTTAGAAACTCGATGGGTTCGAGTTCGATTCTTGTCGACGATATCTTTTTTTTTTTTTACGAAGCCGAAACCAAGAATTCGCACTTGTTTGTGCGGTATTGTTTCTGGATTAAAGATTTAAATTATTTTTTTACCGAACGTATCTCTAAAAAAAAAATTGTATCCGAAAAATCTTCTGATTTCGTGAAATGGGCAAAAAAAATGTGTCGGTTCTTTTCAGGTTAAATGTTTTGTTTTTATTCTCGCAAAAAGATTTTTTGCGAAATTGGCAATTTCAGGGATAGCAATTTTTTATTTTTTTACGATCACGTTCGATGAGGGACTCTGATTAAGTTTTCCAACCAGGGTCGTCATCCTGAATTGGAGCAAAGTCCGCATCGATCTTACGAGTTGTGCAAGACAATAAGGTTTCACGCGAACCATGTCTCGAGGCTGCTTCAATTCGGTAAACCGCCTGACTGAAAGAATGAATATTTGCGTTATTACTTTCAATCGGTACAGGATAAGGGCGGGAGATTTCCTACCAAGGTCCTTAACCGAGTTGAAGCAAAGTCCGCACTGGGCTTACGAGATGCGTAAGACGATAAGGTTTCACGTGAACCATGTCTCAAGGTCGCTTCAATTCGGTAAACAATCCGACCGACTGAATGAAAGTTTGCGTTATCACTTTCAATCGGTACGAGTAAGGGGGGGGGGGGGGTGAATTTCTCATCGGAACCCTTAACCGAGTTGAAACCAAGTCCTCATCGGTCTTACAAGTTGCGCAAGACAATGAGGTTTCAGGAGAACCATATCTTAAAGTCGCTTCAATAAAAAAAATATGCGAAAAATGCAAAAAGACAGTTTGCTTTATTACTTTTCCTAACGTTCTATATCGATTCAAAAGTAATAAAGCAAACTGTCTTTTTGAATTTTTCGCATATTTTTTAAATTAAAGCAACTTTAAGACGTGGTTCACGTGAAACCTCATTGTCTTGCGCAACTTGTAAGACCGATGCAGACTTTGCTTAAACTCGGTTAAGGGTTCCGATGAGAAATTCACCCCCCCCCCCCTTTACTCGTACCGATTGAAAGTAATAACGCAAGCTTTCATTCATTCGGTCGGATTGTTTACCGAATTGAAGCGACCTTGAGACATGGTTCACGTGAAACCTTATCGTCTTACGCATCTCGTAAGCCCAGTGCGGACTTTGCTTCAACTCGGTTAAGGAGCTTGGTGGGAAATCTCCCACCCTTATCCCGTACCGATTGAATGTAATAACGCAAATTTTTTATCCCGTACCGATTGAATGTAATAACGCAAATTTTTATTCTTTTAATCGGTCAGCTTACCGAATTGAAGTAGCCTCGAAACATGGTTCACGTGAAACCTTATCTTCTTACGCAACTCGTAAGACCGATGCGGACTTTGCTCCAATCAGGATAACGACCCTGGTTGAAAAATTTAATAAGGTTCTCTCATCGGACGTGATCGTAAAAAAAAATGTTTAAATGCTATCTTTAAATAGCCAGTTTCGCACAAAAAATAAATTTCTTTTGGCAAGAACGATAACAGAAAATTTAACCCGAAAAAAACCGCCACATTTGTTTTGCCCATTTCACGAAAATAGAAAGTTTTGCGGATAGAAAATTTTTCTAACGCAATGCCGCACAAATTGGTGCGAATTCTTGGCTTAGGCGTAGTTTAAAAAAAAATAAAAATAAAAAGATACCGTCGACAAGAATCGAACTCGAACCCATCGAGTTTGTAACCAAACGCTCTAGACGCTAGACCAGGTTTCATATGCTAATGACGGTATTGATTAATGATTATGTGTGTTCGTACCTTTGTGTGAGTAAAAAAAAATTAGAGCAAAAGTGGCGAATATGGCTTGAACTATCTGGAGTAGGCTGTATTCACCACTTTTACTCTGAATAAAATGAATTTAGATCTCTTGAGCTAACTTTTTGCGTCCTCATAAAGGAAATTGTGCTTTCATGAACATTCTTTATCCGAGGTTTTAATATAAACATGTTCAGAACGTTCCAAAACGTCGTACAATCGTATTTCGAAAAAATGTGTGATTGGATGTGCATTATTATGTGTGTGCGCGGGCGTGCGTGTGCGGCAACGTGCGCGTCAACGTGTATGAGTGAAATGTTGTGTTGCAATCGCGACGCTTGCTTTATGAGAAAGCCAAAAATACAGAAAAAAGCTTTCTCATAGAAAAAGCTTTGCAAACACACTAGGACCTCGAGTTCATTCACAGCGTTGGGACCGGCTCCGCATCACACCTACAAAAATCGAGGTTGCGCATGCCCCGCCCATACTAACTGTCGAGCATGGCCCAAAGCTTGCTGCGCCGATCGATATTCGCTCCGTGGTGGAGATCGTTCAGGAAACCGAGGACGCAAAAATCGAGGTCCTAGTGTAAAGGAACATTGTAAGAAAGCGTTATGAAAATTTCAATCTTGAATTAAAAAAAATTAACTATGTGATGTAGCTATACCGCTCAAGTCATTGTAATTGTTAAGTATTTATTATTAACAAATAATTATTGTTAATAATATTATTGCCAATTACTAATTCATGATGCATGCCTGATCGAATTTTGTAAAAATTTAATAATTTATTCTTTATTACTGACAATTAATTAATAATAAATTACATAATTAATTTCGGATGAGTAATAACGCTGTAATCATTTTGGCCTAACATTACGACGTTATCTGGCTGATTGTCCGTCAGTCGCCGCGCTGCACGCTACAGCCGAGACCCGCACGGTGAGTCTTGCGGAAACAAAAGAGTACCGCCACTTGCACCCAAGTTCGAACGCCCGCTTCAGCTTCGGTCTCGCGGAATCGGAGCGCTCTGACTGGCCAACTTCAATCGCTCGTAACTCCGAAATTATTGCGAATTGAGCGACCCGCTTCCGCGAGGGTGCTCCGGCGCCCACCAGCTACCTTCCACTTACAGGCGGTGCGGGGATTCTGGGACACCCTGTATATATATATATATATATTCGACACTTGTATCGTCATCATTGTCGCTGCCCATATCACCGCGATAATGCGTGATTTTTTCTCTCGCGGCCAAATCCTCGAAAAATGATGATTCGTATCCTGTGAAATAAATAATTAAATCAATAAAGGGTTATATTATTTGAATGAAGGGTTATAATTGAAAATCATACATAAAAATTGTTTTTACTTACCAACATCAGATTCCTCCGACATGCTGGGGAGATTTAGATCGTCATCATCGTCAACGTCGCCTCTCTCCACATCGTAGAGGAATTCCTCCCCCTCCCCCTTCCCCTCCCCCTCCCCCCCCCCACCCCCCCGTACTTGGGAATTGTACGAGTATCCGCTACTCCCGACTACTAAAAAGCATGTGTGGACCGTCAAATCATCTGCTCAGCTTGAGAAACCCCGATATGTACTTCCAGGCTTTCAAACAAGCAGGAAAAATAATCCGCTTAAAAATGTCAACCATTTCGATCATTGTGACATCAGTGATGTGAAATTGTACTTAAATTCACAATGTTATCCATATGGAAACTTGAATCTGAATATTGACCAAAATCAGTATGCATTGCTGTATGAAATGTATACGAATTTCCAATCTAGCTATTACGGTAAAGATGCCGAACCGTTGCTAAACAAAAGTGATTTTAAAAAGTATGCTCCGCTAATCGTAATTGATTGTTCAAAGCAGAATGAATCTCTTAAATCTGGCCCCGTTGATGTTCGCTTGGAGTTTGAAGCAAAAAATAATTTCCCCGCTGAAACATCCGCATATTGCCTAATCATACATGATCGAATAGTTGAATATAATCCAATTAGTGGTGGGGTGAAAAGATTGGTATAAAAGCCGACTCTCGAGTGTGAATCAGGTTAGTAATATTCAAGATGGATTACATCGTCGACGTTCAAGGCTTCAAGAAACCTATCGATGAGTTTGTTCTGAAAGAATTTTCCGTCATCGAAGTTAAAAGTGACAAAGCGGCACAGCCTCTGACGCTTCTCTTCCAACCACCCTGCGCATGGTCCGCTTTGCCCGCAAAATATAAGAGTATGAGTTCGTGGCTTCAACGTAATTATCATGGAATGGAGTGGAGCTCTGGAGATATATCCTACGAAGCAGCAGTGACGATAATTCGATCAATTTTGAAACATGCAAGAACAATCTTCGTGAAAGGCCTCGAGAAGAAGAGATGGATAGCACGCTTCCTTGAAAGATCACCATCAGCCATCGTTGATATGGAATCGTTGGACTGCCCATCGTTGCGGAAATTACCAGCCATCCCATCGGCCATCGGATGCCCCCATCACGCCAATATCTCGAAACATAATTGTGCCGATGCGAACGTGAAATCCTTGAAGAAGTGGCTTAAACTATCTCAAACTTCATGTAAGGAGGAGGAGGTTTCGTAAGAAATGAATAAAATGCGTTGCATATACTATATGAAATATATTTTTATTTTCCCACCCACCGCAAAAATTCTTTACAATATAAAAAATGAATCAAAATAATATAATTGTAACGAAACAGGACCCTGCCCTGTCGCGTTATTAAAATTATATATTTGGCAAAGGCACTCGCGCACGAGATCCGCCGTAAGAGCACCTAGACGGGCGAGCGACGAGCAGCAAGCTCCGCCCACCCGAAACTCGACCGCGTATCGCCGCGCGAGATAAGGCAAGGTCGCCGTTGCGAGGCTCAAAAATTCAAAAACGCGAGTAGTGACGTAGAACACGGGACTCAGCGACGGTATGTAAGCGCGCGGCCAATAGAACGGCATTCTATACTTATTCTCGATCCATTACCCACCTACCCTCCTTGCTGTAGCAAACCCCGGACTTCTCCGGCATTTGTGAAGGCTCCGTGAGAAAGACTCACCTACCTGGAATTTATTCACCGTCTTTTCTATAATCATACTCGAGAAAGCTCAACTCGCGGACATAGAGAACCGGGAATAGTTTCGGGACTTGGGAATAGCCCATTCCCTGCGATTAGTCTGACGCCAGCATAAAAGAATATCGGGATAGCCCAACTCTTTATTTATCTGCTCGCGCAATTCGACTCGTAGTTCTAGAGGTAGCCCAGCTCACGCGTCGCTAAATTCTTATACAAACTCCAGCGGAAAGAGATAAGGAAAATATTCCAAAATAAAGTCGCGTTATTAAGCGGAAACGAATTTGCGGACTTAACATTGAGGTCCTAGCGTCGAGTACCGAACAACGCACAATAGAAAAGTAAAAGGAATTTTCAAGCATGCTACGTGCAAGATACTGAACGCGCAGCTCGCTGGCCGACGTTTCACACCCCGTGCACTTCAGCCGTCGATGTGAACGTCGACGAGGGAACAGTGTTCCAGCAAAATTATCAGTTTTGTTCCCGAGCACTTCAGCCGCAAACAAGGACTGATAATTTCGTTGTAATAATAGCATCCTTGGGACAGGATACCCCCGTTCCCCAAACACCGTGCGAGGGGAACGAACAGTGGAAAATTGGTCGTATAAAAATCAGAAGTAATTCTGTTTAGTCGAGGCGAGTCGACCAGATACTCGCAGTAGGCGTGAAGGGCACCCGGGTGACTGCCGAGCACCATCCGTGTCTCGGGTACAGTGGCGGGTGTCATATAAATAATTCCGGCCATATGAAAATAGACAGGCAATAGAACCGACCACAAAGAGCAATAGATACTAGAATTCAGACCACACAGATTATAATTCAAAATTCCCTATCCACATCCTCTTCCGGAAACTAATGATGAAAATCGCCAAGTCTCCGGACAGTGTTGTGGAATGGCTCTGAAGTTTCCTCCCAAACTCCTAAAATAATTTCGCCGTCACTTCTATTCCGACAGTCCTGAGCACGATCCCGACGTGCAACTCGCTTTCCGGTCGACAATCATAAACTCATAGCACGGAATAGGCGGATAAAATTACAATATATATGGTTATAGTATATAATTAGGGGCTTTCACAAATATATAACGAAGCCCCTAACTGGAGATCAAAGTTTATTCCTTTCAACGCGCGCACACATACACGCCGCAAAACAGTTCATCGCCCCTATCACTCTCGAAAATGTTCACAAATCCGGCAGCTTGGAGGTGAAGAATTCGGTGCTGCATCATTTCATCACAAGCTTTTGAATTCGACGCTATTATATCGTCCACCATAACAGTTCATGTACAGTTCTCCAGCCTGTGCAGCTTTCGCCATTTTTTCAAATAGTTCTTTATTCTCGTCGAGGGCTGTCACAAGTCTGGCAGGTAGAAATGTGGCGAATTCGTTGCCCACCTCGACGACGATTCTCCTGCCGTATGTTGTTTGCACGAATTTGATGCCAGTGATTATGTGATCCTCCTGCACCTCCAAGTCTTTCAGCTTCTTCGTTGGGAGAAATTCCGCGATCTTGCCCACCGCGTTGATTGCAGAGAAATCCATTTTCTGTTGATACGTGGACCCTCGATGATATGCGAAGCCTCGAAATTTCTTGCGATACGAGATGCAGATCTGATCGTGTACGAATCAGACTTTTAACTTCTTCGATGTGATCAAAAAGCAGTCGGATACGTTCTTTGAGCTCCACACGTCTGTCCTGCATTACGTTCTGGTTTAATCTGAGTCAAACTTGCAGCATCCGATTTTTTCAGGCTTAACCCCCTCCCAAAATCCTTACTGATTTTGGGAGGGGGTTACGAAGCTCCACCTTTTTTCTTTAATAAACTTTGTTATTTTTCCCATCATCGACACTTTGACAGCCCCTTATTATCTTCGCATTCATCGCAGCTTTCCATATACACACATTCTCGACGACGAGGTGCTGGTCCATCGATATGCGTTCGCATATCAGGAGTATTCCAATGCTCCACACAAGGCAAGTACGATGCTAGTTCAACATCCGCATGGAGATGCGCGGGCAGCCGATCCCACAGATGATGAATTTGCTTGCTCCAATGTCGCAAAAGCTGAGGTTTGGTAATATTTTTCAGCTCAGCCTTTGTTAATTCCCACGGATTTTTAATATTATGAACCGCGAGTACACCATCGATTGAATTCATCTTGCCTTCGAGTTAAGAAATGAGCTCCGCGTCTCACGGCTCTGGAGTCTTATACACTCGATATGAAGCGTTGAATATTCGATGCGACGATGTTTGTTTACTTAAGAGCCCTCCCCTATAAGAAATTTTGAGAACAAGGGCCTGACTCATCGATGACTGTATCGATTTAAGAAATAAGCTCTGCGTCTCACAATGAACAAGGGTCTGACTCACCATGCATTCATTGGGCATAACTGTTCTATTCAACATTTGTTTATGAATGTTTATCGCAGTAATTAATTTCAAAGTGACAAGTGGTCTAAGATATTTGAAGTGTTTGTATATATTATCGTCTAGACAACCCACTCGATGAAAATTCGAATTCGACTTGGGTGTGTTTATTTATCA
The DNA here is from genome assembly GCA_964017025.1 of Stenichneumon culpator. Classification (NCBI taxonomy): domain Eukaryota; kingdom Metazoa; phylum Arthropoda; class Insecta; order Hymenoptera; family Ichneumonidae; genus Stenichneumon; species Stenichneumon culpator. The sequence continues at coordinate 4,958,009 of OZ024777.1, forward strand.
ATGTTCATATTATAGGCGATAATTGACAAGCCTTGGAGTGTACCAAGCGATACATTTCAAGAAAGAATAAAAATTCACCCCCCCCCCCCCCACCCAATCACCCACCTTCTCACCAACCACTCACCACATATCCCTCGCCGATTCACGCAAAAGAAAAAATTCGAACCCCCCCCCCCCCATTCCCACCCACCCGGCCACCCACCACCCACAATCGCCCCCACCCACCCACCCACCACCCACAGCCGCCCCCACCCGCCGCCACCAAGTGGTTCGAGTCCGAGCTAAGTGGTTCGAGTCTGAGCTAAAAAGTGTCGGTAAATGTCGGTGCAGATCCCTTGAGTTAGAACCAGCCGTGTTTAACTACTCAGGAAATTGCCATTGGCCTCCTATTAAGAACGAATAGTATAAAGTACCGTTTTAATTTGGCCAATGAATTTTTATTAGGATCTCATTCATTACATTTCGATACCATTCATTACCATTAAACGTTGAATGGAAAACTTTGCCAAGGAAAGTCATTTTGGCAATTGTAATTTGTCATTTTTTGCATTTTTTGATTATCCGATCAGTAATTTGACTTTTCTGATAACGCAGTTCATACATTCACATTTTTTCGATTATATTACTGTACGCAAGGTTAGGATTGCTTTGAGAATGCAGGTGATAGTATACGTTAATTTGAAGTACACGGTATTACGGTATACTTTGCAGGTTTCTATTGGCATACGGTATATACTTCATATGTAGCTGTTGGCACCGTATGCCGGGCCACGGGATAAATACCCTACAGGGTAATACGTCATATACTTTATCGGGTGTTGTTAGCACCGTATACCGTGCCACGGGACACATATCGTACACAGTATTACGGCATACTATACAGGTTTCTATTGATTACACCGTGCCACATACCGTACACGGTATTACAGTATACTTTATAGCCTTTACTTTATACCGCATACCAAATACAAATTTCAAGACTCATGCCACTGAGGCTCTTTTTCATAGTGGACGAAATCAGTATATAGCTTGACTTAATTTGGGAATCGAATCTGTAAAATTTGTATTGAATCTTATAGTTTACACGCAGGGATCAATTCCTCTAAGGAAAAGTTTTGGAAAAAATAGTCTGTGTAACGGGTCACATACCGTATACGCTATTACGGTATACTTTACTGGTTTCAATAGGCATACGGTATTACGGTATATCTTATATATATTGAAAACTGTGGATCTGTTTGTTGGTTTGGATTATTTGGATGCCCCCCCACGCACTCCCCCAATTAAGCCACGTGTTTTGGAGAATCTGATACTCCCCCCCCTTCCCGACTTCGTTAGAGACGAACGAACGGACGATCGATAGAAGATCGATCGTCATGTAAAACAGTCTTGATCGGACTTTCAGAGTAAACAGACGTTTGACAGTTCGTGTTTGAGATATTTAGCTGCCATTGTACATAATAATATCCGCCCCAAAACCTAATACGCGCGTTATTCATTCCCTTGGACGTAACATTGGTGTCAGAAGTGTTTGACGAACCTACAAAGGATATTTATTCGCGAGGAAACGAAGACAAAATTGAGAGTCTAGATGACTCTCCCTGTGAACGGTCGGTACAAAATTAGAGTCTAGATGACTCTCGCGGGAACGGATTGAACTGAAAATTGAAGTCTCGATGACTTCTGGTGAAATGAAAATGGAAGAAGAAAGGAAAATTGTGATCTCGATGACACAGTGTAAAATTGGAGAAGAACTCCAAATCGATGAAAGGCGGTTGGATAGATCTACGAAGGATTGACACAGGCAAATAAAAGTTATGTATTTTTGTGTTATCGGGATACTAATGACTATTATACGGAAAATGGGTGATTCTTCTCTCTCGTAGTTATCGACCAGGGTGTCGATTTGTCGAGTCGTTGTTCGGTTAGATCGAAGTATTCCTATGAGTATATTAGCATTGATAAAGTCTGGAAAGTGTTGAGATTTGCTTGGCTGGAGCTTTTGGACGTCTTTTTGGATTCCCGTTGGGTGAAAAGAGTCCTGATAAGTTTCCGGAGAATTCTTTTTAGGAGGTAACTGCTGGACGTGAGTGACAGAGTTACAGATCGGGGCACTGTTGGCCGATGAGAGGTTTCGAACAGTGACCGGTGATTAGAGGTATAAGAATCTTTCCAGATGAATATTTAGGACGATGTGTCGTGTTATTGTAGAATCGATGGTACATTGATTGAATTTCAACGTCGATAATGAGAGTGAGATGTGAGAGAGAGAGAGAGAGAATTGTTGTACCCCGGGTAGCATGATACTGCATCGATACTCAATGATTGCAGCAACACCGGTTGCGCAATCATCAAGGCCTAGAGCAGCGCGCGACGAGCACGCGTCGCTGCAAGGCCACGACGAAATTCACCGTATGCTGGGTCAGCAGTTGAGCAACCGCGAGCGACCCGGAAAATAGAGCACCTGCTCCGGCACTACCGAGCCGGAGATTGCGAAATAAAAACAAACTCCAAATCTCGTGCTCAAGGCAGCGAAGATTTGGAAAGACATTAGTTTACTAAAATAAAGATAAATTATAAACATTTAAACAATATTTTAGCCGACGTGTCCACTCTCCCATGGATATATAAGGGATGGAGAGCAGACACTCGGCAGTCTGATCAGATCTCCGAATAGTACGGTTGATCACGGAATATCAAATTAATTGTTCAATAGTGTTAAAACTAATTGTTAATTAATTACGGCAGCATAGTAACGAGCAGGGGCTCGTTACCAGACCATTGTACGAAAGTGTACCTCGATTGGTAATTATACAGTAAATAAACTATAATAATTGAACTTGTAATAAATTGTGCGAACATTATTCTCGTGGGTTCAAACCCTTTGCTGGATAAATCCCGACCTTTAGAGCTTACGGCTCGTACGCTGAAAATCAGAGTCGCTCTCTGAATTTCTGCGGACATAACAGAATAATCATTAAGATGATATTGTCCGATGTGCAACTAGTATTTGCAGAATACTACGCGATTTATTTGTGTGTCACAGATCGAATTTGAAGATGCTGTGACATGATGAGAATCCTTCCTGCTCGAATCCTTCCGAATAACCAAAAAGATAAAATTGAAGACGAATCAATAAAAAGAAAGAAAAAGAATTATGTACTGAATGAAGTATTTAAGAGATGACTAGGAAACCTGCGCACGCTGCCGCGCGCGAGCTTAATCCATCGCGCTGCCGCGCGCCAATATAAATACATGGCGCTGCCACACATCAATTAAATCTGATCGCAATAAGGTGGGCAATTAAATCTTTAAGTTACTGATGACGTGATGTGAGGTCGTACTACATTTGTATGAAGATAATTATGTTTAAATGAAGTAGTAGTAAGTTTGTTTTCTGACAATATAATACGATGTTTAATTACCCTATTCATAAATTAACATTTTTACATTTACTCAAATTATACACATATATATGCTGTCAATGGTCCATCAACCGGAGTCCTTCAGCCCACTGAAATTAATTTTTTTTTTTGTTATTCGAATGCCTATATTACATTCAATGAAATGAGATAGGGACGCCTCATTTCACTCGCTTAAATTAATGGGATTCATTCACTCTATACTTGATATTGGACAGCCCAAATGATGATTTGATGAGGAACTAACATCGATGTCTCGTCCCGCTTTAATATGAAACGAAAACAATCTACTGAGTTTTATAAATCTTTTGTTGGTGGTATTCGGTGGTACCTTAATTGAAGTTTTGCTATAAGGTTTTCTCAACAAGATAAACATTCGAGTTGCACACAGATTGTGAAAACAGTCTCAATTTAGGTGGTTTATCAAAGGACTGTAATATCTGTTACGGCGTTGGATTTTATTTTTATTTATCGATATAATTCCTTGTAGACGTATTTTTTAACAATTCCATCGGTTTGAGAGCCAAGATATACCCTCAAAGATTCCCAAGAACGCACACGGGAGAAAGCTACGTACAATTGGCCGTGATTAAAAACATCCCTACGAAGATCAGCACTAATCCTTTCGAATGTTTGTCCCTGCGATTTATTGATGGTCATAGCAAATGCTACCTTAATTGGAAATTGACGTCGTTTGAACGTGAAGGGATACTCATTTTCACAGTAAAGAGTGATACGATGCAAGAAAACTATTTCTCCGGTTTTATCACCAGATAGAATCTCACATCGTAAAACCGTGTTACCCAAATCCAGAACCAGCAATCTTGTACCGTTGCACAAACCTTCGTTGATGCTTAAATTTCGGATTAGCATGATGATACAGTACTTACGGAGACGCAGTTCGTGAGGCGGCAAACTTGGTGGTGATAGCGTATTCAAGTACTCGGGCAAGATCGTTTCGTTGATTTGGTCGTTGTCACCACAATTTTCTGTGCTGTCAACGCTAGTGTAGAGTCGTTCCGTAGCACCATCGTATAAGTTCATAACTCTGGAGTTGATTTCTTCAACGTCGACATTCCGAGCGGATAGTATGGCACACTTTGCCACGTGTTTGAACTTTCGTGCTCTGACCAATCGTCCGCATGTATCTTCAACTATATCTCGATTTGCGGGGGCTAAGCAACGCGCTGGGATTTGAAGATTGTCGTCTGGATCATTGAGCAGTCCATTCTCAACGTCCAGTAAAAATTGCGCGAATTCCACTTCGTTGGGTAAAACTCTCATGTTTTCAGTTAACGCGTACTTGGAAAAGTGTTGCCACAATGCACTGTACTTGATTGAGAGGTTCACTGTTTCACTACGCGTGCCTCGCACCTTGACCGGAAGGAGTTGGCGAAAGTCTCCACCGAGAACGATAACTTTCCCACCAAAAGGTTTGTCATTATTCATTATGTCTCGTAACGTTTGCTCCGCTACCTCGAGTGCGTAACGTGGACCAATTGGTGCTTCGTCCCAGATGAAAAGGTCGACGTTTTTCAAATACTCACCCTGTTTCGATTGTACCTTGATGCTCGATGTGGAATTAGAGTACAAAGGTACTGGAAGTCCGAACGTTTTGTGTACCGTTTTACCTTCTGGAAGCAATATTGCTGCAATTCCAGTAAAAGCCATTGCACTAACGTTCTTGCCTCTACCTCGAACGAGATTCGAAAGAGTCGTTTATATAAAGGTCTTACCGGAGCCTCCGGGGCCATCGATATAGAAGCAAGTATGCTCGGCGTAGTCGTTATCAAGTGCACTTGGAACGGCATCGACGAAAATCTTTTGAGTATTGTTGAGTTGTCCATATTGTTGCGTGCCAGTTTCGATAAATTCGACAGGCAACATCTCAGGTTCGTCCTGATCCAAGACTGCGACCTGTTCCATCGATAGGAATCGAGATAGATTTGAACCTTCCCTGTCGAGCATGCGAGCGATTTGCATATACGCTTTTCTTTGCGCTTGCTGCATACCGATTCGTCTCGCATAATCCTCCGATAATTTGGTTTTAAATTCTTCCCACAATGCTTCCGGATGAATTGGTTGACAGTGAACCAAAATTCTAACGAATAGTTTTCGAAGGAGTCCAGGCATCACCCAAACAGCAGCTTCGTCTATTGCTCTTCGCCACTCATCGTCGTCTTCGATTAGACCTAGAGCCAAGCACGTTGCTATAAAACTTTCGTAAACTTGGCCATCCACTGTCCTCAAGTCTTCGAAACTTTTGGCGCCTTTAACCTTTAACAGAAGTAAGCGAAGATGAAACAGTTCGGTCTGAGCTGGATTTATCGAATACATTCATGTGATTGCATGATGTCCACGCTGTCGTTTTTCCCATCTGGAAACGGTTCTTCCATCAACTCTCATCTTTTTAAACACATAATGCGTTGGGATGTCTGGGTAAACAAACTGTCTTGCAGATTGATCTCAAACGTTCAAGGCAAAATAATCTATCAGCATGGTCACGCGACTTATGGCATTTTGTATCCCTTCTTCATTCATATCTGCTGGAATCGTAATACTGTGTTCCTTTAGCAAATGTACGGGTAGACGCGTTACAGGGTGGCTTTTTTCCTGCATCTTTTTGTCGGTAATTCGCCAAATTGCTTCATTTGGGCCAACATAGCGAGCTTCAATGTGGTCTTTTATTTCATCGTGATTAATAACTCGTTCTTCCGATTCTCCGTTCTCATCGTTTGTTATTTCAATAGCCGCTGCATCATTTCCTTTGTAACAGTATTTGAATAAGTACTTTGGTGCGGTTACACTTGTAACAATTTCCACATTAATGTCCCAATTCAATGTAAGCGATAATTGCGGGCAGTATGGGACAACCCACCGATTATCGACGACATGTCCTCCTCGACGTTCGTACAGAACACCGGTGTCTCTTCGACGATAGTGCGGATAAGAATCTGCATCTATTGTCGTTTCCTCGCGGAATGGCTTTGGAAAGCGTTTCGAGCATTTTCCATTCACTTCACACCATGCTCCGCACGGTCCATGGATCATGTTGCCCATTACTATTCGGTGCAGTTCAGGATGTAATTGGGGGTCGGAGATTTCTGCACTGATAAAGTGGTCAACCATTTGTGGTGTCATGAGTTTGTGTTTTAGCGTTACCAATAGGTGGATATGCAACAAACCGCGCTTCTGCGATTCGATTGTATAAACGTATGCGACTATTTCGCCAAAGAAAATTTGTCGTGTGATTAAATTTAGTAAGTGTTTCTTCTTCATATCGAAAACACGCGCAGTAAGATCCGGTCGGTCTGAAGGTTGTTGACCGGGGAATAAGTTTTCTCTGATCTCACGCCAATTCGGATTGCAAGTCATTGTTATGAAAAGATCTGGCTTGCCGAATTTTCGAACTATTCCCATTGCATCTTGATAGTGCTGCATCATATTTCTCGGCGAGCCAGTGAAACTCGAAGGTAAAATTACAATTCTTCCGACTCTTGCATCTGTGTCATATGCAGTAGTGTTCAAGTAATCTATCAATCCAGTGTAGGTTTCCGCGCGAATGTTTGCTTGATTGGCTCTTAAAAATTCTGTGCGATCTTTTTCGACTTTAACATAATGATCTACAACCCATTGTTGGAAGAGACGTCGTCCTGATAGGATAACGTTTCCGTGATCATTTGTACGGATTCCCATTCGATGTCTTACATAGGCCTCTCTGGAAACACGTTTTCCATCGTTGCCTGTTTGTTTCAGTTCCCGATGCCAGCCACGAGTCCCAAATGGATAAAACAGTGGGTAGATCCAGGGCTCAACATTGGGATCCATAGTACTGACGAATTGTAATTTCTTTGTGTTCTTGTTACATATAGTAACGTACGATTCCGGAATCTCGCCATCAGCAGTAGTAGAAAACACAGCAGCGACTTCATTGCTTCGTTGGAAGTTGAATATGCGGCGATCCATTCCTGGCTTCAATGTAAACAGTAACTGTAATTCGCCGGGCGGTTGAGCGTCAATGTGTTGATTTCTTTGTTGTCGTTGAGCATTCAACTCTTCGCCCATCATCTGATATGATTGAGCGAAGACGTTATTGTTTCGCATGATGCGATCAATTGCTCCTTGAAGGCCGCGATCGAGGGCAGTGTTTCGACGCTGCAAAGAATCGATCGCTTCATTCGAATCGACTATGAAAAGGTGGCCATAGCTCGGTAGTTCATTCGGAGGTGGATATAATGCCGTGTTTACTTGATAGTAAATTTGGCCCTGTATTTTAAAACAATACGGCCCTGGTCGTCTTCCGTCAAAGTTCCTTAAATTGGCGTTGAAGGATGCAAACGAAAACGAAGCATTGTGCGTTCGAATACGTTCAAAAAATGCTTTTGATTTTTCGTGGGTGCCGTCGAATAACGAATTTAATTCGTCTGGCAAGGCCGGTAGTGGTTCACGATGAACTTTACCGTGGCTGCAGCAATCGTGGAACGAATTTTGCATATTCGATACTTTTTCACAGACGAAGTGTGAAGCATTGCAATGTCTACAGAACTCAGTCATGCCACCTCCATAATGTTCCTGAATATTCGGAGGACGTATAGCAGTTGCGACTGGTTCTGGTCTCCCCACTTCTGGTTCGACATGATGATATTGTTCAATAATTGGGACTTCAACGTCACACTCATATTGGACTGCAACAGGTTCTCTTAGTACTTCTGTGACAAGGTTATGTACAACTATCGTGTCTTCATTGTCATTAATTGTTGATGCCGGTACTCCTCTTATTTGTGTATCAGAGTGATTCGAATGTTGTCCACTATTCTGTGTGGACGTATTTGACTTATTACGTTGCCGGCGCTGGTTTTCTGCAATTCTTTGTCGTTTGTTACGTTGAAATTCCATTTCTTCTTCAGGTGTTCGATTAATCTTTCGCCGACCCATTTCGTACTTTAATGTAAAGTAATAATCAACTTTTATCTTTCGTGCATCAAATAAAAAGTCAACTTCGAGTATTAGAAGAATAAAATATTTACATTAACAAATACTTTACTCTGCGTAACAATATTGCGGCGTGTGCATCAAGTCTATTTTACAAATTTTATTCATTCAATTATTTATTTATTTATTCAATAATAACGAGCTGAGCTCTACTACGAGTACGATAAACAGGTAGTTTTTTTTTACAGAAAAGTGTCAACAAAAAACCTGATTATGATGGCATGATATGAAACACATTTTCAGTGTATCTCTCCCATACTTGCTAGCATTTCATTACATGCTCTCAGGATCACTATCGGTGTTGTTAAATGAATGAAAATAAATGGATTAACAAGTTATTTTAAATTTCAGGTGAATTTTTATTATCATTCATATTGTCATCATTGTCATTAACAATACAGCTAGTCGAGTTTTAAAATATATTTGATTCGGTTCAATTCAGTTCAATTTAGTTCAATTCAGTTCAATTCAGTTCAATTCAGTTCAATTCAGTTCAATTAAGTTCAATTAAGTTCAATTCAGTTCAATTCAGTTCAATTCAGTTCAATTTAGTTCAATTCAGTTCAATTCAGTTCAATTCAATTCATTCATCTTCTCTCCATTCACCTGAAACAGAAAAAGACTTTTGTGATAATGAGCCTTAGAAATATTAAAATGAAATTGTTTGTCTAATATGCTAAATTATCACCCTGCAAATATTCTAATAGCTTATACCGATAAGCGGAATTGTATTTCCACATGGCAAATTTTAAAAATAATTTTTTATGTCCAATAATTGAATATTCTTCAGATTAAGGGGGTGCTGGACTTTTCTGTTTTACCGACCAAAATAGGTAATTTCTTAGTTTTCCCAATTCGTCATTACTATGCGACGCGTAAGCTTTAAATCTTACAGGACTATATTAATAACATAAACGATTCGGTTTGCACGCGAATTTCGGTCAAAATCTTCCGAAAAATAAAGAAAATCGAATAATATAAACTGTCGCGAAAGTCAACATGGTCACTGAAATGTCAACAGCATCCGTTCTTTCGGATATGTTAAACGTGTCCCGGTGACACGTTTGTGGGTGCGTGAACGAACTTGGGAGTCAGGAATGGGTCTAAAAATGAAGCCGGTTTTCTGCTGGTGACACGGTCACCTCCGAAATAGCAAGAAAAATGAATATAATTTTATTCAGCTCGTTCTTCGATAACAAATTTTCCGGTCCGCACGCTCTACACTCATTACAACGCTTCGTTGACGCTCTCCGTACTGTTCGCTTCTTATCAGTCAGCCGCACACGTTATCGCTCCCCTTGTCTTGACCCTCCAGGATTCGCATACGTCGATCGTTACGTGATTGACGCGTATCGCGCGTGTGTTTAACAGATACAAAACATTATAGATCTCGTATACGTCAAAAAAGCGTGCATTTCTATTCTTTGAAATAAAAGATAATCACGCATACTGTATACCGCGTTTACTTAGTCTATCGACTTGCGACGGGTGATCAGAGTCGATAACACCGGTATGAAGGTAAAGCACGATGCAGAACCACCTATGCGTCAATCATGACACTTTCGCAAACTATAATAATCGGTTTTTTAAATTTCTTGTTTCAATCAAAATTCGACTGCTCACCGAAGCGTTTATGTCATATACCATAATACTGCATGATTTGACGCACATGTGTAACATATTAACAATACTAAGTCTGAACTGAAAAATTGTCTAGTTCCGTCGGTAAAACAGGTAAGGAAGGTTAAAAAAAACAGCTCCAGCATCCCCTTAACTGACACAACCCAGGCCCAGTCGGTATAAAACACTGTAATCAATTGTTTCCACGGACAAAATATTGACATGTACAGTCTAAAAACTTTTCTTTATACCGTAAATGTCGATACTTGTAAAGAATGTTCATTAACTTTCTTCGGACCATTTTCAGAATTGCTTTTTAAAATGTTGAGCACATTTTGATGGAAAAACAAATATTCTACCGGTAATGGGAACTTCAATAATAACGATTCTACGCCTAATTCCAAAAGGGCGACCAGGACATGCTTGTACTCAGTCGATATACCGTTAGGGAACTGATTCCGTAAGGGAACTAATTCCATAATTAATGGCCTAAACTATCGATTTAAATTTGTTCAAATAACTATAAGATGATTGAAAATATTTTTACGAAGTGAAATACATTATTCGCTTAAGAGCATGTGAAACACTTTGGAGTGCGAGAGAGATAGCATCAGTGGCGCTCTTGGCGGAGCGAGAGAGACACGCTGAGAACCTGTTTCACATGCTCTTAATACAAGAAAAGTAACTTACTCCCTTGATCCATAAGTTTTATTTGGTAACTATATGATTGTCGTGTGAGTTTGGCTCATTCTTCAGAAACTGCGAAATACAGTGGTCGGTAAAAAAAACTGTAATCAATTTCTTTAACGGCTCGTGACATGTGTAATTATATGAGAAGTCTCATCGAAACCCGATAACATGAAAAAATTCGATGAGAAACTGTCATCGAATACTGCTATGAAATTACGTTTCGATGAGAATTCTCATTTGATGAACGATTTGATGGTTGTTCGATCTCATCGCCTCATCGAATGCTGCCATATTATCGCGTGTGCATGTCCGTATGCGTGTGACTCAACGCGAAAAATTTAAATCGCTATAATTCGTGAATGCTTCGGCCGATCAAATTTAAATTTCACATACAGCGTGTGTCGTTAATTTCTTTTTATTTTGTACCGGATTTTTTATTTCTTTAAAAATGTGTGTGCGTACTCTAGCTTTTACAAACATTGGATTAGTCAAAGCATTTTAGAGTTATAGCGGTTTGAACTTTTCGCGCTGACGCACATGCACACGCAAGAATATGGCAGCATCGATGAGACTTCGCATCGAATCCCGATCATCAAATTAGAATTTTCATTCAGACTCAATGTCATAGCAGTATTCGATGAGATCTCATTAAACGGTACCATGTTATCGGGTTTCGATGAAACTGCTCATTTCACCGTATATCTCACTACCATTTCATTACCCACCATGGTACTTCACATGCTCTTAGACGCATGTACCATACCGTGATCGGTAATAAAAACTATAATCAACTTTCTCACAGATTTTGGCATGTACGATCAAAAGAAAACTTATCGAAAGGAGAGATGATATCCGCGTTCGCTGTGACTTTTCATTTAACCATATAATACGAGAACCCGTGAGAAAAGTTGACAGTTTTTAGTACTGAAAAACTGAGCCCGGGATAGTCAGAGAGAGAGGTGCATCATATAATCTTCAGAGAAGTCAAAAACCTCATGGGAATGATACATTTATGAATTAGACAGCTTATGGTCAACGCGGTTGGCTTCTTGTATAAGAGAAGATTTTACTTCTCTCCTCGAAAATATTTCAACCACTTAATAGAGTAGGGTTATCTAATCAAATTTATATATTGAATAGCGTAAATCCATACGGACATATCGACTGGGTATAGTCATGGCCTGTTCGTCTTTTTACATTAGGCCATCGATATCTATTGCTGAAGTTCCCATCAACCGTAAACTATTAGCTTTTGAATCAAAGCGAATTCGAAATTTTAAAGGAGAACCAAAAGTTAAGCATTATTATGCATGCTAAACTAAAAACGTAATATACCATAATTCCAAAACTGTAATTATTACCTGGTCTAAACCTTTGTTCTGACTTGCGGCAATTCTGTTCATCCTCTTTGGACGGAAGTTAGCCGCCTCATAGGGAAAGTCGTCAATGGGAATGTCAGAGAACTCTCCTGCTTCTGCCCAGATATCAAAGAAGAAACGGGACGGTGGCGATACCAATGGTAGTCACGTTTTTCTATCTGGGTGAGGACCTGTAGCAATTAAAAAATATATGCATTTTTGCTAAGCGTTTAGATATTTCTACCCTACATTTTATAGCAATAAAACTTCTTATCCGATGAATTATTGGTGATAGAAGGCGCAATGTTCATCCGAATTAAAACAGTTCTGCAAATATATTATGAAAACATGATACTCGAGAGGTTCGTTGTGCATTACCGCTGGCACACCAAGGCTCTTATATAGGGTATAGTTTCATCCAAAAACCATGGTTGCGCGTCTGAAAGCTCCGTTTGTTGGTTTCAGCGTTATAAAGTTTATTCTATGAGGAAGCATTGTTTGTAATGTTTGACCTTCTCATAGAAGAACCTCGGCAAGTAAAAAAAATGATCAAGAACCGTATGTATTTTTGCTCGGGACATCTTATTTTTAAACTTAAAGAGTTAATTGTCGAAAATACCACCTCCATGCAATTGAAAATTTAATGCCTACTTACGTTTCCAGTAAAAGAACTCGTCTTATAACAGTTCTTGCAATGCACTGTATTGACACCAAGATAGTAACGAAACTACTTGATTACTTTTTGTAGTCGCCAGAAATGTCGGAAAGGCAACGAACTGTCAAATTCAAGACCGTACGAAGGCATTATGCTTGAATATATCGGCAGCTGAAAAACAAAAGACCGTATCTCCTATTTAACACGGAGGAGCATACGGGTTACGCAATGCCCTTCCGTTTCTTAGCAGTCGATATTATCTCGTCTTTTTTTTTGTCCCACAGCCCCACAATTATATAAGATTCTTTTTCATAGAAGAATATACATTTTTTATGAATAAAAGACACGAAGAAGAAATGTGATCATTTCAATTTTCAGGATTTTTATAGTATTTTTTTTTTCCTATTTGTGAACCTAGAAGTCCGAGAGTCCGAGAAAGGCAGAGCTAACTCTCCATCCGCACATTAATAATATTTTTTTGCGAAAACTATTTTCTGTCTTCGATGATTTTTATCATGTCAATTTATCCATTACCGATTGCTGGATAGACTGATTTAGAATAGTTAATACCCGCAGACCGTAATTTTTGGTCCGAAAAATTATGCTCATCGAAGATTTTATACTTTCGCTCCACAACGCACGGGTAAATTAACCATCGAATGAGGGCTTGTCATTTTCAAATGCCGAATCTCTGATTGGTTGGTTAACTTACCCGCACGTTGTGGAGAGAAAGTATAAAATCAGATTTGACGAAAATAATTTTCGTTCGAAATTTTAACACCTGTGGTTGTTAACATATGTTCTAAAAGTAGTCTATCCAATAATCGAGAATTGATAAATCAGCATAGTAAAAATATGCTGAAAGGAAAAAATCATTTCCGCAAAAAAATATTATTATTTTCCGTACTGCTTGTGTCGAAGCGATTTTTTTATTTCCGAATCTTTTATGGTGTGAATACGAATTGTATTATATCGTTTCACTTATTATGTCGCATCATATTTTTAGTCAGAACATATTGAAAACATCTTGCGCACTCGGGCATCTATATCGTACCCGTAATGCCACTTGTGTGCGAGTGTTGCCACTCCGATCGACGGGATTTTCAGGAACTTGTTATTTATCAGAAGAAATTAGCTTGCAGGTTATACGTCAACTGAGACGTTACACTCGTGCTGCAAACGCATATGGCTTACGCGATAAAGGCGTCGAAAATGTATCGACGTTCCGTTTAAAATGACCATGATTCAAAATAAATTATGACAATATTTACAGGTGTACAGTGCCTTTACGAGTTTTTCATCTCCCAGATAGAAAAACGTGCCGTGCGTTCGTCACGCCATGTCGGCACAATGCCGTCAAGTACGTCCGCATGTGACGATATTGTGACGGCACGGCGTTTTGATACCAAAACCTGCTTGCACAGTTCCAGCTCACTGTGGAGCTTCACGTCAAGATGGTGGAGCTTCACGCCAAGCTGGAACAGTGCAAGCAGCTTTTGGTATCAAACCGCCGTGCCGTCACAATATCGTCACATGCGGACGTACTTGACGGCATTGTGCCGGCATGACGTACGTACCCGTGCTAGCACCGAGTAGATCCTTTGCCGTCCCATGTCTATTTCGGCTGTGACATCGGCAAAGGGATCATCATTAGGCTGTTGCGATATGGAGAATGCATATTAACATTTCAGTAAAAATGTATGATATTTATTAAGAATTTTTATTTTATTAGCGTATACAAATGTGGAGATTCGATGACAACAATTAACAGCTGAAAGAGATAGGTTAAATCATGTCTACGATGAGGCATCCGTTCATGAACAAAAATATCATCGTCACCGGATACAAGAAACACAAACTTTAAATGTTGGAACTGTGGAAAGGCAGACGAAGGTTTTTAGAGGAAAAAAATGTTCCTCACGATGGTCGGCTCGACGAATTTTCCTTTTAGAAAATTTTCCGCATCGTCAAGCTCGACCTTACACATAGTTCCATATGATTATTGTACTCGTTGACGTTTTGGTGGTGGTCCCGTAATATCAATCAACATGTCTGGGTCGGGACACGGCGGCTCATTTACGATAGTGACATCTTCACCGGATTCCACCTTTAGATGCAGGTACGTAGCAAAATACACGGTGCCCACAACTTTTATAGACACGCCTTGTGTCAGTCCTTTTGGGAGATCCGCCATGGAGGTCAAACGTATTTCCAGCTTGTGGAGACCATTGCTAATGCTTCCTGCACCGTAGCTTGATTGGTTGTTTGTATGGGTTACTTGACGAAACAGGCTTTTCATCCATCCGATGATTTCTGAAGCAGAAATGATATGCATATAAGTAAATTTTTAACTCGTAATCAACTGTTATAAATAATTAATTTGTTGTTTTTTGTAAATAATAATAATTGTGTATATATATATATATATATATTTAAAGTAATATAATAACGGTGGTATATAGATATATAATATATAACGCAAATACATATATTTGTGGCCATGTACTTTGTGTGTAAAGAAAAGAATGAGGAAAAATGTAAGAAAGAAAAACGAAACAAAAAGTGCACGTGTGCCCTGTCTCAAGTGGTGAAAGTCACTTGAGCAGGGCGATTGGTTTTTCTCCGTTCGAACCTTTGAATTTATTGCTTCTATCCCTTTGCAGAGAGTTAGTGAATGACGGTTTATTTATGGGTAGAATGTTCTTTTTGGGTGGCCAGTAAAACTAAAGAAATAGTAAAAAGAGAGGATACAATGTGTTGTTCAGCTGGGCGACGGTTTTTCCCGCGGCGACGGAATGGCGGGTCGTTTGTCCGTTAGTCAGAGGTTCGTTTGTTCCCGGTTCCCGCTGGGAAAAGTCTGCATGTTTCTTTACCCTGTTGTAGTATTGAGCCATGGTCCGGTAAGTGATGGCGGCGTTGATATTTTACCGACACCATGTCAATGGTAACCCATGGTTGATCCGTAACTATCCGACTTAACTATAGTCGGTATAGTAGAGACCTAATCTTACGTTCGTTTTTATCAGTCGGCATATAGCCATCGATCCCAAGACGTAACAGATATATTCTTTGATCGATACTTAGCATGGCGATACGATATAATATCGAAGATCGATCGTTTTTTTTTACGATCCGGCATCTCTAATGGCAGGTAACTTTTATATTCCGGACTCCGAATGCTCATTCGTTGCTGCCTAGCGAATTAAAATCCGACTCTTAACGCGGGAGATTTATCAAAAATTTAAACACAGGTTAGATTAATAAAGACACGTTATTACGATTTGAGATGTAGTAATTTAATTATTTATACGTTGAATGAATAAAACACAATGTCACGACTATTGATTCATAAAATAACTAACTATAATATAGTTGAGAGATTCGACGCTCGACCGTCGTCGGAGCTAGACGTGTTCGCGATCGCGCTCTGTTTAGTATATTTATTCGTGCGAGATTGTAGAAGCCTATTTAGTGAATCATGCGTATTACCTAAAGGAATCCTATAACTCTCAGTCGAATTATCTCTTATCATTAAGAGATAAATAACGGGCTCAAATGGCTCACAACAGTGTGACTAACTCCGGAAAAACAGTCGAAATCTCAACCGAAGAAAAAGAAAAAGTGAACCCCTCAGCGATGTCGCCGCCATCCACGTCGTACTCGCAGGCTGCAAGCCAGAGTCAGCATCCATCGAGAGAGCAAGCTATAGTTATCGATGCAATACAAGGGGTTAAAATTGAGGAGTATATGATATGCATAGGAAGCGCCGTTGGTCCGAGAAACTTGATTTCTATCTCGAGAATATCGGGCAATCGTGTGTGTGCCTTTCTCTCGAACACCACGCTTGTTGACAAACTTGCCTCTACCGAGACCCCTCTCTCGATCGGCGACCGATGACTCAGCATCAAACCTCTTGTCTCGCAATCGAAGAGAATTGTTTTGTCTGGCGTCTGTCCTTCTCTGCCTCATTCCATGGTCGAGAGGAAACTTATTGAACTTGGTATCAAAACGACGTCCTCTCTAACGTTCATAAAAGCAGGCTCGACAAATCCAGATTACGCTCACGTCATCAGCCATCGCCGACAGGTATACATGGATCAATCGGATGTTATTAAACTCCCGGAAAATATGAGCGTTAACTACCAAGGAAAGGACTTTTTCATCTTCGTGTCTCTGGATAACCCCGCATGCTACAGGTGCAAAAAGGCAGGGCATTTCGCAAGAAATTGCCCAAACAACGTCATTGATCTCGAAACTGCGGAAGACTCGATGGAAATATCGACGGAAATAGTCGATCAAACTCAAACCGAACAACGGAACGAGGCCTACAGCGATACCAGGGCACCATCACTTTCGAGCGGCACACACGAGTTCCCCGCATTACGAAGCAAAATCGGCTATCGGGGGCCCGAGCGCTCTCAACTGAGAGATCTTTCGCCGCCGAAGCGCCTGCGTAACCCACCGGAGGATACAACAAACATCCCCGGCATGACTACTGAGACAAAGCTTGACGACGACGGCTTCATCCTGCCGAAGACAAAAAAAAAGTAAAACTGTTCGTTCGTATCGTAAAAAGCATGAAGAAGACTTCATACGCAGACACTCCACCAGGCTAGCAGAGAGCATCGAGAAATCTCCGGTATCTTACCAATGGAGCTACGAGGAATTTGTTAAAATTCTGATGAAGTGGCAAGAGGAGTTCGATACTGCGTCAATAGGGCACCCGTATACGGAGGACTCGGTGAAACTGATGAACTTTCTCAGCAAGTGTTACATCTTTATAGACGACAAGGCGCTTAAGACACACGTAACTAAGCTCAAGAATCGTCTAAACCAGGATTACGAATCGGATTCTTCGCGTTCCTCAGCCTGATTTTCATGAGATGGACAATTCGACAGATCATCAACAGAATGTGACCAATAAGGACATTAAAGTTATGTTTTGGAATGTCAGAGGGTTACAGAGCCACCTTCAAGATCTCGAGGTCGCTTCTACGGAAGTGGACATCATGCTCTGTGTAGAAACGAAATTGGACCCGCAAGACTTACGACAATATAAATTTCCTGGATTCGACACGATTAGAAGAGACAAACAGTCAAACAAGGGTGGCATTGCAATCATAGCGAAGAAAAACCTGGCGATTCGGTTCCACGATAATCCTCCAGTATCCCATCCGTCTATTGAGATCCACGGGTTTGAAATTACCAACACTACGCCGACGCTCAATATTTTCGTCTGCTATCGTACGCCTGGAGAAACACTGCATATGGACTATTGGAAGGAGATTGCTTCGCTCTCGACTCAATGGAACAACTTCGTGCTCGTCGGTGACTTCAACGCGCACCATATTTCGTGGAACTGTGAAAAGTGTGAACCCAACGGAGAAAAGCTATACGAGTGCATCCAGTCATCAAACTTGTTTCTACATAACACCGGTACCTTCACTCACCTCGACGTACATAGACAAAAGAAATCAAACATCGATCTCCTCTTCACAACGCCTGACATCTCTGACATCACAACAGTCGAGGCTCTCGACGAGACCTGGGGGTCTGACCACTTTCCACTCATCTTCCACCTTGGAGTACAAAGGACCATATACCGTCGCAAGTCTTTTAAAATTTCGTCTGTACAAACTGATTGGGCAAAACTCAGCCAATTATTAGACAACTCCTTTGCTCTTTTCCTCAGCCCTTTGTACGATAACCTTAAGCCTACAGAAAAATACGACTTTCTCATTGAAGTAATTAAATCAAATGTTGCGAAATGTACACCCGAAAGGAAAATAGTGCCAGATAAAGTTCATAGGAACCCAGTGAGGTGGTGGGACGAAGAATGCGCCAGGGTTAAAAGACTTAGGAGGGCTGCGTATAAAAAATGGCAATGTACAAAGAATGAAATCGACCTTGTAGCTTATAAAAAATCAGTCGCTATTGCCAAGAAGACTTTTAAAATGAAAAAAAAACTCAACTTTATTGACTTTGCTTCTAGCCTTGATGCGAGAGCTAATATCACCCATGTCTGGAACACTTGTAAAATACTTAAAAAGGCCTGGATCAATACCAAACCGCGAGTTCTCAGAGATAAAAAAGACATTCTCGAGGACACGATGAAGTCTATTAACAAAATTGCCCCACCTGGCTGTGCAACGAGGCCAGTCGACCACATCTCTGCCGAAAACGATTCCTTTCTTAACCAGCTGTTCGACTTCACAGAATTCAATACTGCTCTCAACTCCAGAAACAGCAGCTCCTCTCCAGGCATGGATGGTATTAGCTATGAGCTCATTAAGAGACTCCCCATCAACTTGAAACTAATACTTTTACATATTTTTAACGATATGTATGCATCGACAGATTTTCCTTCGGAATGGAAGCACGCATTTGTCCACTTTGTTCCAAAGCCAAACAATAACGGGGTAAGGCCTATTTCCCTCACATCGTGCGTTGGTAAATTGTTCGAAACAATGCTCAAAAATCGACTACAATGGTGGGTTGAATATGAGAAGTTGTTACCGAGTTGTCAAACTGGATTTCGAGCGGGCTTATCATGCGCAGATAATCTGAGTAACTTAATTCTCCATGTAGAAGACAGTTTCAGGGATAAAGAACACACGGTTGTAGCTTTTCTCGACGTTCAGGGCGCGTTCGACAATGTGAATAGCGAGATTCTAACAGAAAAGCTAGCTCAAATTAAATGCCCGTCAAAAATCTTGGAATATGTTAAATTCGCTACGCGCGAGAGATTCATTCACTGTGAAGCATTAGGCGACTGCACTAGAACCATATCTAAAGGGGTACCACAAGGTGGAGTCCTCTCACCTCTCCTCTATACTCTCTACACCAGGCATATTGCAGAGAACATTGATAACAGAGTGGTAGTTTCTATGTTCGCCGACGACATCGCACTGTACACTCGTCTAACAGACTCCCAGCAAAATCTGGATCTCTTGGAGAATGCTGTAGCTACTATCTCTGGAAACTTAGCCCAGATGGGCCTAGCATTAGCACCTGAGAAGACTGTGCTTCTCCGGTTTAGCAAAAAGGGTTCCAACCCCGATGATACCAGAATCACTGTAGGTACGCACGAAATAACCTCCGTCCCGATTGCTAAATTCCTAGGAATTCACTTCGACCAAAAGCTAACTTTCAAATATCACATTAGCAAAGTTCAAGAAAGATGTCTTAAGTCGATGAACATTATCAAGTTTCTGCGCCGTACATGGTGGGGTTCCGACCCAGAAACCCTAGTTATTCTATACAAAAGCTTTGTAAGATCAGTTATCGACTACGGACTATACATTTATTTCCCTAGCACTAAGCAGCTAAGATCGAAACTCGAAGCAATACAATTCTCGGCAATCAGACTTGCCCTTGGATACAGGCGCTCGACCCCCACGAACGTGCTACTCGGCGAATCGAAGCTTACGTTCATTAAAGATAGAGCTAAATATTTATGCGAGGCCTATCTATCGAAAGCAATTTCGAACCGCTCGACACAAATCTCACGGACTGTAAAGTTCTTGCTACAAACAAAAAAAATTCCAACGCGAAAACAAGAAAGGCTTATAACCAAATGTTCGAGAGTTATCCTGCCCCTGTATCCAACAATATTTACCAACCATCGCTATAGTGTATTCGAGCATGACTACCCGGTCTCAACTATGTCGATAGACTTTGATTCGGAGGCTGGACTCAAGGCCCAATCCGCCAGCAACGCTAATGACACGTTCGTCACAGAAGTCATCAATCGAAATCCAGATAAAATATGTATATTCACGGACGGAAGCAAGGACTCAGGCTGTGAACATGTTGGAGCAGCTTGTTACTGCCCTTATCTAGATTACAAAAAATCAGTCCGACTGTATAAAGACGCCTCGGTCTTTACCGCTGAATGCGTCGCTCTCAAGCTTGCTGTTGATCTTGCCTCTCAATATAAGGAACACAGCTTCCTCATTCTCTCCGACTCCTATAGCTCGTTACAGAGCTTAAAATCTTCAAAACTATTGACAAAAACTAATCCCTACACTCTATCCGTCAAAGAAAAATATTGGGAATATAAAAACGATAACAACCATAATAGCAACATTTTGTTTTACTGGATTCCGGCTCACAAAGGGATCGAAGGGAATGAGGAGGCAGATAGACTCGCAAAAAATGCCAACGAAACTGATGAACGCGTGTATCGTACTCCTTACTCAGACTTAAGATCGGTGTTTAAGGCAGAAGAAAAACGCAACACTGTAGTAGAAGTTAAGAATCAGGCTGAAGTAAAAGGCACAGGGTATTTTAGAAATTACTACAAGGAGTCCTGGCACCCATGGTACAGAGGGACGAAATTTCCCCGCGAGCTTATTTCTTGGGTTAATCGAGTACGAGCTAACCACTACCATCTTAACGCTTCCCTGTCTCGCATAGGCATAGTTGACGACCCTAACTGCGAATATGGCCCTGTCAGCGAGGACATTGATCACGTCCTCTGGCACTGTGAAAAGTACACTGAGCAAAGAACCACTATGACTAAAAAACTGAATCTGCGAGGCTACCGTGCACCCTTCTCCACGATCTCATTTATGTCGGCGACCGATCATATTGCGCTCACTATTATACATAAGTTTGTAACTGAATGTAAACTAAAAATATAAAATTGTTACTGATATTGTTAACTCTGTACATCTTATCGACAGTGTAAATAAATCCAACACAGGATTTCCGCACTTTAAACAAATAAAAAAAAAAAAAAAAAAAAAACTATAATATAGTTTGTAACTGTTTGGCTATCGGCGACCACCCGAGGCCGAGCCAAAATCGATATTATCGGCAATAAGGGAGCGATCGCGAGGTGTAAGTGGCGCCATCTGCCAGGATCGAGCGGCGGCTCGATCAATAGCGAACCGAGCGCATGCGCAGACGAGAGATCGGAAGCACCGCGGCGCTGCCGAGCGGACTTGCGGCGAAAGCACGCTCAGGGTCGAAGAAAGGAGCGAAAAAGCGAGGGAAAAAGGGAACAGATGATTGGACAAAAATGACGCCACCGCTACCCAGAGAAGCATCCGATTAGAGATAAGCCGAAAAGGGCAATTACGTCACTGGAGAACCCACCGGTAATTGGAGAACAAGGGAGAAGAACCCTGAAGGACAAATAGAAAAATTAAACACCAAGAACGAAATACGCGTGCGCGAGTTCCAAAAAGATGGAATTTTCGCGAGTGGGAGGCAAAAATTAGCATATAAAAAGGCACGAAATCGACCGGAAATCAGTTAATCATCTCACCGGGTCTACACCAGTTCTCCAAGGACTTAAAAGTTAAAAGTGAAAAGTGACAGTCAAAGTGAGTAAAAGTGAATAAAAGTGACTAAAGTGAAACCGTGCCAAAAAGAACTTATAAATTTTCGGTGACGGTGGACTTATAAATTTCGGTGCCGAATTGGACTTATAAAATTCGTGCAAAAATCGGACTTATAAAAATATTTGGACTTATAAATTTTTTGTGCCGAGTGAACTTACGAAATTCGTGCCGAAACGGACTTGTACATCTCCGGGCAAATTTCGAACTCAGAAAAAGTGTGACACGCGGGACTTATAAAAATTCGCCACGCCGGACTAGTGACATTCGTGTCGAGGACTCATTGAAAATTTGTAACACGGACTCGCAAAATTCGTGACACGTCGAAATCGCGTGCCAAGTTCGAAGTTATACCTTGGTGCAACGATTGGCGCGAAGCGGTAAATTGACCGAGGTGACCGGTCAGAAGAGCCGAAGTGACGGGTGAGCAAATTTTGCAACGCCGAGGACCCGGAAAAACCACCCACAGGGCTTCCTTCACGTCTCCTGCATTTACCTATATCGACAAAACCAGGTAAATACGGTCAGTGGTCGCAGAAACACCAATTGCAATTCGCGAGGTGAGCGTGCTGTCACTGCCGACGCGGCCCCGTGACGTCACAGCGCGGCCAGCCGCAAGCGGCGGCCATCTTGGGAACACGAGCTATCGAGCCGCCGACCCGAAACCATAGGGCGTTCGCATGTGGCGACGGTAATATAACCGGAAAACGGTCAACACGCAAGAAAAGAATAAAAACGATCGATAAGAGTCACCTATCCCGGAAATAAAGTTACCTAATAAAAAGATAAGAATAGAAGAATAAGCACGTTGTCAATCAAAGAGGTCAACGATTACGTAATTATAGCATCAAGGAAGAATAAAAGGGGAGTAATTCACACATAAGAGAAAACTGTAAATACACTAAAACTGGTTTTGTTGTAAATAAAATTAATATTCCCACATCAAAAACCGTCTCTGATACGCCAACCCATAATTCCTGGACGCTCGAGCACACGAATCCCTCCGTTTGAGCGCCCATTCCTCTACAGGAGGTGCACGAATTCGGAGACAATATTGTGAGGAAGCTTGCTCCTGTTACAAGTTTAACACAACTTGTATTATTTCATAACATAGTATCACAATTATAACAATTTGTTAACTCTATACAAGCTCTTAGCGAGCGAAGTGAACCGTGCGAGATTTTCCGAGTGACTGCCGAAGGATGTCGCGACTCGAAGCGTCTCAGATCATTTTTTCTTTGTAAAAATTAAGAGTCTTTGTGAGAGAGTAGTTGGGGGTTGAAACTTTAGAGATTGACTGTTAATTGGCTGCATGAGGTACCGCCCGCGCGATAGCTCAGTTCTTCTATATAGGCGACGCCCACCAAGCGGTCCGCCGTGTCAGAGGCTTTTTCCATGTACCCCGTAGAAAACCCTCGGCTTTGTCTCCGGGTATGTCTGTTTTCCGAAGCGGTCGTAAAACATTTGGCGACCGGCTGATCTCGGCCACCCAAGCCCGCTCGAGAAAAACAAGACTATCTGTTGATTTTAAATTTAAGTATCTCTCAAGGGTTTCGAGCTCTGAATGCGACTCTTTTGAACCAAAAGTTATATGAGGGTTTTCCTCTTAGAAAAATAAAATAAAAGGTTGATCTTTTCCTTCGCTGAAGAGTCAGAGTTCGTTCTTATAGGCCATCATTTAACATATTTCGAAAGTGTACAGTTACGCTACCATGCAGAGAGCAAATGTGCGTATATCTATGAATGAGCGCATTAAAATGATCGAGTTCGTATTTAAATTATCGCGCCATGAGGAGTGGGGAGTTCGTGCGAGCGAGGGGTGACAGACAGTTGACCGAATGCGAACTGTGAATCATGGCCAACCTCATCATATCGAAAGATTCTAGCGTAGTTTAGGTCCGAAATCTTTATAACTAAATATTAAAGGTTTCCACAGTTAAATAAAATTTGCGTATGGAATCCCTATAGATTTGCGTATTCTTGTCAAAAAGTTTAATGGTACAATGATTTTTGCGATAAATATAAAAATCCTGATGGATCATAACATCGCACTCACAACCTATGAACGCCTACCCACTACATACTGAAAGAACATTTCAATTTTTTTTCAAGCAGTCATCCGAAGTGCGAAGCGATATTTAACCATCCCGATCGGTTAATAAATCGGTGGGCCGGATTCGAAATTTCTACGACGGCCTTTAGAACATTAATTTCTCAAAATCATTTATGTAGAACAGACACAATATCCGCGCTCAAATAAAATTTCCGTATAGAATTATCGGAGGCGTTTGCATAATACAGTTAAAAAGTTTTATAATACAATGATTTTCATGAGAAATATCCAAATCCCGACGGGTACGCGTTCCGTACGCACCATCTAGGAACTCCTCGCGTCTACATAGTATATGAAAGCTCGAGTCTCTCCTCATGAAGTAAGGTTGAGCAAAAAGCGATTGCGACGGTTTGTGTCAGGAGAAGCATCTAAATTACCGACGCTTGGAAAAGCGAGTAATGCAGGTATCTGCTTGCCTCGAGGTATAGTTATTCGCCGATAGATGTTGCTGAAGTGTTGAGACTATCGAAATTGCCCCAGTCGCGATGTACTGTTAAAAAAAGGGCGTTGAATGGTGCTACATTGCAGAGCCTGACTGAGACGCGGTAATTTTTCATGTAATTGTAACAATAACGATATTCATTAAGACAGTGTAAATAGTGTCTCAACACTTCAGCGACATCTGTCGGCGAATAACCATACCTTTAAGGCAAGCAGATACCTGCATTACTCGCTTCTCCAAGCGTTGGTAATTTAGCTGCTTCTCCTGACATAAACCGTCGCAATCGCTTTTCGCTCAACCTTCCTTCATGAGGAGAGATTCGAGTTTTCATGTACTATGTAGTCGCGAGGAGTTCCTAGATTATGCGTACGGAATGCGTGTCGGTCATTTCGATATTTCGATAATTTCGGCATTTGTTATGAAAATCATCGCATTTATTAAACTTTTTTCCTATATCATGCAACATCTCAGGTGATTCTATACGAAAATTCCATTTGAGCGCAGATATTCGATCTGTTTTCCATAAACGGTTTCGGGCAGTAATGTGCTAAAAAGCCGTCGTAGAATTTCGAATCCGACCCACCGATAAATTAACAGATCGCGTTGGCTAAAAATCGCTTCGCACTCAAGACGGATGCTTGAAAAAAAATTATAATTTTCGTGCAGTATGCAGTAGGTAGGCGTTCGTAGATAATGTGTTCGATGCGTATCCATTGTGATGTTGATATTTATCACTAAAATAATTGTACCATTAATCTTTTTTCTAGAATATGCAAACCTATCCAGGCATTCTATACGGAAATTTCATTCAACCGTGGATACCTATAATATTTAGTTATAAAGACTTCGGACCTAAACTACGCTAGAGACTTTCGATATGATGAGGTTGGCCATGATTCACAGTTCGCATTCGGTCAACTGTCTGTCACCCCGAGCGAGCGCTCGTCACAACCCAAGCAAACATAAGAAGAAACGACTCAAATAGCCTCATACTAATAATAATTAAATCATTTAATTGTCTTTTTTCATCGTAATTTAAGTTGTTACTTGCTTTTTTCTCGTTTCTTGTGGAATACAATGGATGCGATGTCATAGCTCTATTTTAACGGGACGATAACTATAATAATTGAACGGAATTTCGACGTTACGTGAACCTGAAATATGATCGATGCGTCAGTCTCGAAAAGTAAGAAATAAACAATGAGTGAATTCAAGTTACATCATCTTATCGTGGAGTTGACTGAATTGCTCGAGTGAGTATAAAAATTGTAAATAAGTTTTCCAATTGAATCCGGCAACGTTTTTGCTCCAAAAAAAAGAAACAAATTTTTTGCTTATCTCCATTGAGCCTTTGAAAAAAAATTTCACTGGTACAGTAAATGAAATGACAATTTTTTTTTAGATCTTCAACTCCTCCGGAGAAGCTTGTAGAAAAACTGCAAAATGGTGCAGCAACACATGACAATGTTCCAACACACAGCTGCTTCAAGTATCTCGTAAAAAATGCACCAAATCCAGAGGCTTTCCTGCACAAATACGAAGAGCTCAAGTCAAAAAAGTAATTCACAGAAGCTATTATTTAAACAATAATTTTTTTTTTGTTACAATTTTTTAAAAATTCAGAATCGATGGTTTGGGCTCGTTCATGCAACTGCTGTATCGTATATCATCCGACAAGCCATTGAAGGAGTATCTTGGCAGGAATATAGCAGTTTGCGTCGACACCGGTGTCAAGAGTTCAACTATCACCAATGAAGATTTGCCGCTAGTAGGTTTATCCTGACAACCAAAGTTGCAGAAATGTACAGCTAAACTCTTTCTCAAAATTGTTGCCACGAGATAAACCAAATTAATGAAAATTGTTTTCAGATTCGTAAGAATATCATCAAAGCAGCTGTGGAGGGTGAGAGAAAGTTGAATAAACACCTGGGCGCTGTTTGCAAACGTAATGATCCGAATATCATGAAGCACAATTGGGTTGTTGAACGGCCTCGAATATCATGGGATTTTTACACAGACACTAGCGTCACTTTACATCAAAGTATGCTTTTCCCTTCTAGCTACATATTAATGGTCTAATGCTATAAGGGTGAAAGGGCCATTTGTACATAATCGATATGCTGTTATGGGCTTATGCCATCGATATCTACTAAACCATAAAGTATAAGACGACTAGGAATTCTCATTGACACTCACACCGACATCTCACAGACAGTCACAGGCAAGTGTCCGTGAGTGCTGTGTGAGGTGTCTACGAGTGTCGGTGAGTCCAACGGGTGCAAGCTCGGGCGTCACCATAATCCGCTCGATTATTATATAGAACAACCTACTTATTGCAGAAGTTGTTCCATTGGTTTCTCAAGAAACCGTTTTACTCTGGGATCTTCTGCACTGCTTCAAAGGAACCGATGGATCGTACATAGTTGGCGAGAAATTGTCAGGTCCCTATGAAACAAAGACTTTCAGTATTTCACCGGATGTCGGCATATCTTTCAGGCAACTGGCGCTACAAATATTGCCGCTGGCTTCGCATTACTCAATGACCGTTAGATTCGTTGAGGAAAAAGTATTGCCCGACGATGGACAAGTTAATCACGCTTTGCGCGGTGCGCTAAGCTGTTTGCTGAAAGATTATTTGGTACTTGAAATTTGATTATTTTTACTTTTTTTAAAGCATGAAAGATAATGAGTTTTTCCTTCCCAGTTATTCGTTGTCCAGTTGGAAATCGAGCACATGCGTGGCAAACTCAATCTCCAAAAGTTGTGGTTCTATGTACAACCGACAATGGCCACAATGTCTCTGCTTTCGCAAATAACTTCAACAATTTGCAAAGTTAGTTTTGTTTCGTATTAAACAAAAAAAATTTGAACATTTGTGTGATGTACCGTGTCTAGATGTGATGAAAAAATGCTTGTACTACAGGGTAACGCGAGAGGCGGCAAAGTGTTGAGTCTTCTGCACGATCAAGTTAACAACCTGAGCGGTGATGCCAAGTGCAAAGAGCTCGGTTTGTTTCTCATACAGGCAGCTAGCGTTCCGTACATGCAAACTCTCGAGAAGTGGGTTTACAAAGGTGTAATTTGCGATCCGTATCAAGAGGTGATTAAAAAAAAAATTATTTCATAGCTAAAGGACCTTTACAATTTGTTTAATCTTTAGTTTCTCGTCGAGGACAACGAGTTGATACAGAGAGAAGAATTACCGATGGATTATTCCGCTGATTATTGGGAAAAGCGTTACACCATGAGGTCCGAGAGAATACCAGTTTTTCTGAACGAGCACGCCCAAACGATACTCAGAACAGGAAAATACTTCAACGTCATTCGTCAATGTGGTGAGTTTATACTTTCCAAGTAACAAACTTGAACTAGAAAAAAAAAAAAAAAATGTGCAGGTAAAACCGTCCAGTGGGGAAAGCAAGAACCTCTTGTTTATCAGCACAGAGAACAGAAATACATTGCCGCCATCGACAGAGCGTACTCGGAAGCAGCGAGAACATTGCTCGAGGTTCTCATAAACGAAAACGATCTGATGGGTCGTCTGCGTAGCGTGAAAAATTATTTTCTTCTAGCTCAGGGAGACTTCGTCGTTAGTTAACATTTTAATAAGCATTTCTTTCGCAACTGTGACGTTTATTGCAGTTCAAACGTATTTGTTATATTTTCAGGTACAATTCTTGAATCTATGCGAATCGGAGCTGAGCAAAAATATGTACGACATTGTGATTCATCGATTAGCATCTCTTCTCGAAGTCGCTCTGCGCACATCTACCGCCGATTCGGACCCGTACAAAGATGATCTCAAGCCTGAACTATTGCCTTACGATCTGCAATTTCAGATGTTTCGTATACTTTCCATTCAGACAAGCGACGAAAAAGGTATTCGCTCGTTGAATTTTACATTTACGAACATATATTTAACATTTACCGTAAAGATTATTATACGCGAAATTCGGTGGGAAGAAAAAGGGTTGCTCGCATGCGATTAAACACCCCGAAATCTATTATTCGATGCTGTGACCATGTTTTTGCCCATTTCAGAGTTTTGCTTCCAAGCTGAAAAACCATTGACTGGTCTCGAAGCTTTTGTTTTCAATTACGACGTCAAGTGGCCCGTGTCGCTTGTTATCAATAGAAAGGCAATAGCGTGCTATCAAATGTTGTTCAGGCATCTCTTCTACTGCAAACACGTCGAGAGGCTTCTCTGCAGGTGAAACGATTAACGGTTGGTAATAATTTTCTAAACAGCTCAAAGAGTAATTATCGTTTCAGAGTGTGGATAAGCAACAAGATAGCAAAGACTTTTTCGCACGAGGCAGCAATGGCTTACAGACAAGCTTTTTCCGTTAGGCAACGTATGCTCGACTGCATACAACACTTGGAGTATTATATGATGGTCGAAGTCATCGAACCGAATTGGCTGATGTTTATCAACAAAATGAGCAAGGTAATGGACTATAGTACTATACAAATTCATATGTTGCTTAAACGGTCCCATAGCGTTTTAACAACAGAAAAATATATATATACTACAAAAATAAAATACATTCGCGCGAATTTGTGTCTCAGGTAAGCAACGTCGACGACGTTTTGAGCGTACACCAAGATTTACAGGACAGTTACTTGAAAGAATGTATGCTGACCGACCCTGATCTGCTCGGCTGTATAACAGGCCTCTGCGCCGTTTGCGTCGAATTCTGTGAATTTATGCAAGTGAGTAATTATCAAATATTACGATTCATTGACGCGCAAGTCTCTGGGCTTAAAAAATTGCAACAACTATAGCTTAAGTGCAGAGATATTCTGACAGAAAATTGAAAATGTGTGTGCGCGTGTGTATTTTTTAACGTTTCTACTTGATCTTGCTGATGTTAAGCATATGAGCCGCTACTTCATTGACGCCGAATTGACTTCGATGATCGGCGCCTGCCAAGACGATGGCTATGAGCCTGAGGTATACAATGTCAAAAATGTTATAAGTATCTTTTATTAAATGTTATTACGTGCATCTCGATTATAGTAAACGGATGACAAAAAATAAGGCTTGGAATCCATAGTTCGTCGGCAGGCATAGTCATTGTTGCACATTTACAAAAATTTTACATGATTTATCTTGTAGTTAAAATTGTTTTTCACTATCATTTTAGCATGAATGTAAAAAAGATCATAATATTAATTCGTTTCAAGCATGTTTGAGAACGATAATTAATTGATCGATGTTAAAATTAATACCATGTTTCATATCGACTCGTCAGAATGTTTCGAGCTCCGATCTGTATGAAAGATGGTAAGTTTATAGAGAGGATTGGAATATGAATGATGGAATGCTTCATGCATCATGCCTGAATGAATATTTTATTTTCATCCGAGTCGTCAAAACATCATCGTTTTTTCATGTAAAAAATAATTCCATTAAATTTACAGGAAGAAGGTAACGCGAAACTCAAGACAAACGGTTCGAGTTTTGAAGCTACGATCGAATCATTGGACAATCGTTTCACCGACGTCCTCGTACGTCTTCTCGACCGCATCTGTGATCTCGGATGCGACAACAACAATGAAAAGTTACTAAATGTCTTGTGCAGGTAAACTATTTTCGTAAAACAATACTTAAATATTTGGAAAATTTTTATTATACAATTACAAACGCATATTTTCCGCAGATTGGACTTCAATCTGTTCTATACGGATATGCTGAGACGTCGAGGGAGAGAAAAATCAACTTTGCAGCAAGATGTCTCTGGATAAAATAAGAAATCGGTGCCATTTGGTGATTTCTCGCTGATCTGAGAAAAAATCATCTACAGAACTCGATATTTTTTATTCCAATAAGATTTAACCGTGCACTTGAAACTTCCAATGGTATTAAATCAACCGAATACGTAATAATATCGTTTATAAGTTTGCAAAAAAATAATCGATCAAAACACAACTTCAAGATTTTTGTTTTAATAAAATGATATATATTATTAATAAAATTCGTCATAAGAGACTTGAATTCCATTGTGCGAGTCTTAACCGCGAGGAGAGTTAAAACTTTATAATTTACAAGAGTTTCCACTTTACTTAAAAATCTATATTTGACCATCAGATTTTTCAGTCTTCGCCGTTAGATCGAATATTATTATTTTCCAAGGCCGACCTCATGCCATCAATTACAGTCTCTAGTCTTTCAAGTTTATCTTTTACCGTACCCAATTCAGCGATAATTCTCTCGTTTTCCGTCATCCTACCTCGACGCGAAAGGACTTCTCTTGCCCTTCCGACGATCAATGGATCCATCGACCAATCGGTACAACTTCTTGTCTTTCTCGTTCTCCCATATACACGTATCTTGTTGGATTTGTATGGCTTGACACCGAGTTTTCCCTGCGGCAGGTATCTCGGGAAAAGAAGAATTCTCATAGCGAGAAATCCGAGGGGATTGAACATCGATCGACGAACGGTTCTTGCCGAGAAGCAGTTTCCGGTAAATTTTAACAGTCCCGAGCCTACAGCCACCCTTTCGGCGTAACTCATCAATTTCGTACGGGATATTAGACCAACGAGCTCGGATTTGTTTAATATATCGGCGGTGTCGCTCACGGCAAGGCCGTTGAGGAGATTGAACAAAACAATGGCTATGAGAAATACAAACAGAATGAATATACATCGACTGAGCACCGGATGCGACACGAACGGTATGTCATTTGCGTCGAATTCACCGGTAAGCATTATAATAGTTTTGAACAGTGAGTGACCAGGATCGGGAAAATTTTCGTTATCCTTTGCGTTGTAGAATAGCGTGAAGAAAGCAAGAGCGAAAGCGAGAATGAGAAATGCATATAGAAACAAAAATCGTATAAAATTAATCGTGACAGTTTTAAACATCTCGATACCGGTGGACATGCGAGGATATTGACCAATGAGAATAACGAGCTCCCAGGCTGACAGCAAAATAACAACGGCACCGACCTGAGGATTTGGAGCTACGAGCGTCCAAGCGCCTAAAACTATCAGTGCGAGTTCAAGCATATTTTCGAAACTCGAGAGGTAGTGCCCCGGTGAAGATATTAGCTGAAAAGTCTCGCGAACGGCGAGAAGAATAAGAAATATCCCCGCGAGAGCTCCGAGACCGTAAAGCTGTTGGAAATTTGGGGACTTTAGCGGTGATGAAGACGGCGAATCGATTTGGTGATTGGTCGACAGTATGTAGAAATTTATGAGAGTGTAGAAGATAACGTAAAAAACGAAATTTGCGTAGAGAATGTGCCGAATTCTATGCCATTTGAGGTAGAGAAACGATGACAACAGAGGATGCTTGAGCAATGGCTTTAGAGCACGATTTTCGGCAATGTAAGCGAGAGCCTCCATCTCCGACGAGATGGAAATATTTTCGTCGATTTTGCTTGTTCGAAATTCTTCGTGAGCTTCATAGCATCGTTGGGATGATGCGGTGTGGGGCATCAAGGAACGGTAGTCGAATTTGATTTCGTATTCATCGGTGCGATCATTCTCGCTGCGGATACAATCGTCAAAGAAATCCGACAAGGCACCGGGCGACATGTGTGCCAGTGGCGGCACACCGAGAACGTTTCTGTGACCTATGTAACTGCCCAATCTCAAAAGCCAGCCAACCACCTCGATGGACTCTGCACGAGCTGCGTAGTGGAGCGGGGTGTTGCCTTTGTCTGGAAAAATTTTAACTAATATATGTTTTTGGGGTTTTCATTCATGTTTTGTTCGGAATAGAAAAAGTAATCGAAACATAGTACAAGCGAGGAAGGTGGTAAAAGGAAAAAAGGTGTACCCACCATCTTCGCATCGAACGTTGATATCCGGTTGTTCCAAAATTAATTTGACACAGTTGATCCGATCGTCCGCATGATCTTCACCCGGCGAGCAAGGCACACCCAACTCTTTGCATGCCGAAAGTAAAAGTTTGTTTCCGAGTTTCGAGTCAATGCGTAAAATTTCTCTGAGAACCCTGTGATGACCGAGCTCCACGGCAATTTTTGAAGCTTCGGCGACTCTCGGAAAACAATCATTTCGGCGTCCTTTCTTCAACAATTCACCGATTGCCTCTGGAAAGTTGCGTTTAGCCGCAATTTTTATCAACTCGTCGATGGCGGTTAATCGATCGTCGTCGATTCTTCTGAGATTCTCCAAAAAATCCGACTCGTTGTTTCCCTCAAAGCAGGAACGACGAACTTCCTCCATTTCAATTTTACTCTCCCCTGCAGTTGGAAGCTCAAGGTCGGGAAATTTCTGTTGCAAAATTTGTCGGGTGGTGCGTTTACGAAAATCCCGAAAATCATCGAGATTCGGTGGAAATTTCGAGATCTCCAGGATCAATTGGACAACCTCCCGATTTCCGTTGGTACAGGCAATGTGGATAGGCGTCAAACCCTTGGAATTTGCGATATTAGGATTTGCACAGTTTTCAAGTAGAGCTCTGACACAGTCGACGGAATCGCTGCGAACTGCAATGTGCAGAGCCGTTTGTTTTCCAATTTCGAGATCCGGATTGCATCGTTTTTCCTGGAGAAGAACTTGGAGAACATCGGCGTGACCAGCCTCCGCTGCGAAATGTATTGGCGCACGATTGTGCACATCGTTTAATCGATTAACATTCGCGCCGAGCTTAAGCAGAAGTTCGACGAACTCTACTCGACCCTCGCAACAAGCAACTTCCAAAAGGGTCTTGTTCAACGGATGCGGGTAAACAAAATCAACGTCCACGTTAGGCTGTGCTAGAGCTCGCCGAGCGAGATCCTCGAAGGCGTCGTTTTGATTCGATCGCAAATTTTCCAGTAGCAAAGACTGTTCGCGTGGGAGACTTAACGGCTCAAGTTCTCTCGGCTCCATTCTGGAAACAAATTTTTATCAATCATCGATGATTATCCAGCTGATTCGTAGATTTAGCAATTACATTTTTTTTATTAAAGAAATTTAAAATCGCTATCGATATATAGTTCTTTAGAGCAGTATCAGAAAGTGAACAAAATGAGTACATGCAACAATTTCAAAAAATTCGTACATGGAAAAAATCTGTAGAGACAAAGCTTCGAACAAATCTTTTTTAAAATTGAAAAATATCTATTAACCCAATAAACATGTTATTATATTTCAACCCTTGGACTAGCCATAAGATTGTGATTATGTTAAAAAAAATCCGCCGGTGTAAATACAAAAAATCGTAAGTGGAATTCCGTTTTTAATAGAAAATATAAGAAATTCCTGTTGACAATCGAGTTTTTTGACTCATAAAAATTACCTAAAAAAGTTTTGTTGTCGAAAATCGCTGCCACCCATAAAGTAACTTTTAGCAGTTAGGTGTGCCTGAATTATGTTGACGCGAGGATTAAAGCGTGGGCATCTCGGGGCCGGCTTTATTCGGCCGTGACAATGATGTCATCTCGCTACGCTGTATAGTCACGTTATAAAGCAAGTAGGTGGCACCGAAGCCTCTCTCTCGTGCGTCGAATCGTCTGGACTAAATACGAACGATCTCAGTTACCAAATATCGTCGTTCTCCACCGGTTAAAAAAATACCCGGAAGACTAAATTCGTCATCATGTCGCAAGGTAAAAAAAATTCTATTCTGAAAAAAGTACAGTACTTGGATATACATTATTCTCATAGAGAATTAATGATCTAATTCACACATACGAAGACAATAAAAAAATATTGGTACGATAATACGCCGTCAGATAAAGCGAGTTACGGACCGTTACTATTAATGCATCAGTTACATTGAACAATAACATGCGACGAAGTGCTATCTCGCGGAAATTCACTTCCTGTTGGTCTGCCGGACAACATTCGGCCTCGGATCAAAATGACTTGTATTTTGTATTTAAGAAAAGAGAAAAAAAGATTGGTTTTGCATATTGATAATTGCGATCTTAATCTATCGAGTGGTATGTTTTATATCTCGAAACATTGTTTTAGGCAATTAATTTGAAGCACTTATAGTGAATTTTTAATATTTGTATGCAGATAAAACTTACTCGAGAACGCCGGAATAGTGTCTGCGTCACACCTGCGATTGTGGTGCTGTGTTTTTTCGATTATCTTGATTAATGATTGAGACAGGAAGAGAGCATTCCCGCATTAGTTGCTATCGTACTGACCAGACCGAGCCACTATACTGGACATGCAGCTTTCATCATCGCTCCGAGTCAGCATACCCGGAGAGGGGCACAATGTTAAACACAAGTGTTGGTGTGGCTCACAACCTGTCTCTTCTGTTCGTCATATAGTCGCGCTCTTTAATAGTATATCGCCAATGTGCGGCTATGAAGCTGTGAAATACATATATTTTTTAAATCCCGAAGTCAAGAAGAAAATGTTAACTTTGGAAACATGCAGTTTCACATATATGGAACTTCAGAATTAATTTCCATAACGTATCAGGTCATTAAGAATGCCATAAAAATATGACAATAATTGTTACACGCTTTAATGATACAGCAACTTAAGTCAAGGGGATAATAGAGATTTTTCTTTTACAATTTTATGAACTTTCAAGACATATTGAATTCCATTCTTGTCGTTAAAAACGAGAATTTTCAACAACTCTTTTCATTTTAAAGATATCTTTGGCATCAACATTGATATTTTTGTTTGACAATATATTTTTTATTGTTATTTAAAACAACGCTGCAAAGTAATTCGCACGCGGCTTCCTCATTTATTACAATTTTACGCCTAGCTCTCTCTATGAGAAACTTCGTTAATCGATTGTGGCTTCCTCGTGGAGAAAGCTATGCCCAAAGTTTCAATACATACGGAAGCTATGTGCAAATTACTTGGACGTTTTTCGTTGCATAAAAAATGTATACATCTCATACACTTGAAATAGTCAACATTTATTGTAGCAAATCGCGAACTGAAATTCGGCTAATTCGTTGGTTCGAGGCTATTTTTAATGAATTTCTCACCGCTGATTACAAAACAGTAACGCATTTTACTCTCAGCGTGATATTTTATTCAGAAACTCCTAACAGACGTAAAGATTGCATTTTTCGAAAAATCCGAAAATTTCAAAATCTCCTAAAATTTAAACGGAAAAATCAATTTTTGCCAAATGTAATACCGAACATTGTACAATGTTAGTCCATTTCCGTGTCGAAATTAAGCTCAATACCTCCATGTTAACTCAAATTAAACCGTGTTTATTCTTTTTTAAAAGAAATCAAAATCGTATCAAATCTGACCACTAGGATACATTTTGACCAAATTCAATACCAAAGGTCTTTGATAAAAATATTATATTTGTATGCAGTTGTAGAACGCTAGCTCAAAATTTACGAAAGTTAGAGCTATCAGAGAGGATTTGGAAGGAATTCAAAATCGCGTAAAATCTCTAATGGCGCCCAATCCTTATGAAAATTGTACTGAACGAAGCGACGTGACTACGCTACTACACTGAGAAAACGCTGAAAATTGAAATTTTCATATCGCTTGCTCATAAAAGTTGAACGTTGAAAGTTGAAACTTTTATATCACTTTCTCATAATGGCCCTTTATTCGCAAAGCTCCTTCTATGAGAAAGCATTTACTATATTTTTGGCTTCCTCATAGAGGAAGCTTTGCGAATAAAGGGCCATTATGAGAAAGTGATATAAAAATTTCAACTTTCAACTTTCAACGTTCAACTTTCAACTTTTATGAGGAAGCGATATGAAAATTTCAATTTTCAGCTTTTTCAATATCAACGTCTTATTTAAATTTTAAGCAAAACTGCTGGCCGACTCAGGTTTAGTGCGAAAAAAAACCAACCTTACGCTTTTGGTCAAAACGGCTGTCGAATCTGTACTCGAGGCAAAAAAATACATAGAGTATCATAGAGTATTCATCGGGAAGCAAAGAAATTGCTGCTTGAAAATACCCAAAATCACTCTTTTTTGCAATTTTGGCTATAAAAATGCCAAATACACTTTTTCGTTAGCTCCGGGATTGTATTATAAGTATTTTTTCACGCTGATCACGAATCTAACACTATTTTATTCGTAGATTAATATTTAATACGGAAAAATGCGTCTTGAAAAAAAAACAAAAAAATTTCATGAAATTCAAAAAATTCAAAATGACATAAAATTTTAACGGCTCGATCGATTTTTGAAATTTTAATGGGATCATCGGGTGGTCATATTCCATCTGTGTACGCGATTTTAGCCCGATAGCTAAAAAATTGCGAGCGCTACGGTGCGCACAGACTTTTTCGAAGAAATTAAAAATGGCGTACAAAAAAAACAACTGAACATTTTTGGATGAAATTTGGCAGAAACATTGACTATTAACCACACAAGCTGTGTGCAAAATTTCAGCCTGATCGGTGGAGGGGTACCCGAGATATAGCCATTTGAATTTTTCACGTCTGATTCACACACACACACACACACACACACACACACACACACACACACACACACACACACACACACACACACACACACACACACACACACACACACACACACACACACACACACACACACACACACACACACACACACACACACACACACACACACACACACTTTTTTCTAAATGTGATTTTTCGATGTTTTGGAACATACTGAACACGTTTTCATTAAAATCTCGAAATTTTTTTTTTCACCATCACAAAGCTTCTTCTATGAGGAAGCAAAAATCAATTGAGTCAATGAAATGAGCGCTTATGGGTAGCGAAACAAATTTTTGGTTGATCGAACGAAATAATTGTAGTAAGTAAAGAAACATTTGATCCGACAGCCTGTTAGTTTGATCAACTCGGCATTCCTTTTAATCAACCAAACATTTGTTTCACCACCCGTAATCGTATATTTTGTTGACTCAATTGATTTCTTGTCTCTGTGGTAGTGTACCAAATTTCAACCCACTGTCTCAATTTTTTATTTATTTTCTTTATGAAAAAATAACTTCCTCTATAAGGAAGCAGAATTATTTTTTTTTCTTCCTCACGGAGGAAGCTTTTTTCGTTAAAAAAAAATCGAGATTTTAATGGCAGAGTATTAAAAATAGTCTAAAGCGATTTGTAGCGGGCTTCTCGATGATGTGCTTACTACATATCAATATAACATTGTGATAAAAGACCTTAGATGTTGAATTTTGTCGAAATCTATCCAAACGATGAAATTTTATGGAATTTTGTTTATTTTGAAAATTACTAAAATCCGGTGTAATTCAAGTAACCATGAAGATATCGAGTTGAAATTTGGTAAGTGAATTGACTAACTCGGTATAATTGTCGGCATTACATTTGGCGAAAATGGATCTAACTGTTTAAATTTTATAAGATTTCGAAATTTTTAAGACTCGTAAAATTTGTGTTTTACGTCCAACACAACTTGGTCAGAAGATGTAGTTGGGAGAAAAATAATACGTAAGTTGCAGATTCGGGACAGTGCAAACGGTCTCGCGCCTGCGTTTCGCTTAGTCAGTGGATTCGGAGGGGGGAGGGAGGGGGAGTACACGCGGATCGTCGTTAAAACTTCTACCAGTGGTTACTAGCCGTTCTCGGTCAGACGACGGATCTTTCGAATTACGATCGCACCGTCAGCGCGCATTCTTGTCTCGTGTGCGTTTTCCGAAAATAATCGATTATCCATTATTATAACTTTCTCGACGATTGTAACCCAATTGGATCAACGAAAACATTTCGACCGTTTCGTATTTCTTCCGCCCATCGTGTACCAACAGTGTCTCAGTCATAAAAAAAAAGAAAAGAAACTTATCTATCGACGTAAGTAGAAAAAGCCACTTTTACGAAGCTGTGTAGAGAATGCACACGTTACTATATGTATAGAAAAAACCGTTCGTCGATTTACTTTTTCTTACATTCTTCGAGTACACAACGGCATCAATTCGCGCGCTGAATTTTAATAACCTTGCCCTAAGGCCACTTACCGATATTGGTAGTTTGCCGTCGCGACATAAAAATTTTCTTGTGCTACGAGAGTGACATATTTCAATTTTATTAGTTTAAATTCGATTGGATTTTAATAAAAAAAAAAACCTTCCAGCTGTTGTTCTTTCTTCTCCTACGACAGGAAGATACAGTAATTTTCATAACTCAAATTCATTTAGAGAACAAGAGAGCCTAAAATATCGCTATGACGATGAGGACCGTTTATAGCCTAATGACAAAAAAACGTAAATAAGCGTAAATAAGATGAGATACAAATTGTACTTGAACTGATCTTCGATTCTAAACCACTCTTGTTTACTGCTTTCCGTGAGGTCATCCATATATTTGTAGTACTGTAGTACTGTATCGGTATCTTTACTACGACGGCAAAGTGAAATAAATTACTGCTACCTCGGGCGAGGATATCACACGATTTCGTGCTGTGTCAACGTTTTTATTATACGCGCTCTCGTCATACCCATTTCTGGCTAATACAGGTTCTCTCTCCTTTATGCATACGAATAATGTATGTTCGCGATGAGCAATCGACGAATCGATGTTATTACGGCGTAGTCTTACAGTTACGATTGTTACACGCGTAGTTACGAATTTGGGAAAGGGAGGAAATATATCCATTGTAATGAACTGAGCGATCGTATTGTAAATATACCGTTCGTATATCATGCATTATACCCTCGATCCTCCCACTGGCCGAGTATATTTATCGTTTGATTCAGCAGCGCGTGTCGGTCTATCGTGATCTTTGCCTTTTTCGACGTGTACCAGTCACCGTACGTATAGTTTACCGATCGAATTGTCCATTTTATTCGACTATATAACTATACTCTTCCTTATCATCGACGTAGATGATGTTATTCGGATGTATTATTATAGAAATAATAGAATAGATGCGTACTATAGCCTCCTAAATAATAGTTCAAGGAGTGTCCAGTTACGCAATTTTTACTGATGAGCTATAACAGGAAAGGGTTGTCGATCACACCTATTTATTACTATTATTTCTTTTTTATTGACACTATTCGTCTAAGCGCGTAGCCAAGACGGAAAAAATTGGAATTTGTCCTATACATTTTTTAATAATAAGTAAAAAAAATTTCGCGTTTGTTGTGAAATCGTTAAGGTAAAATGTCAGGAATATGTTTGTTGAGATTACTTAACAAATGACAAGATTTAAAAGCTAAATTCTCCAATTGTGTGATCAATTGTGTCGCGTAAGTTTGACATTGAGAGTAGAAATATTTGATAATATTTCGTAATCATCATTTTCGGGCATTTATCATTTAATGTTTTAAACATTTCATGAGTTGAAAGCGGGAATGCGATTTCAATCACGCGCGTTGGTTTTTTAATCATTAATCGCGCGTTGGTTTTTTAATCATTAATCACGCGTTGGTTTTTTAATCGCCCACGCTTATATTTCGCCGCTATGTAAAACGTCACGCGAAGGTGGACAACAATTTAAGGTACGCGAGTACGAGATTCGAGAATAACTGACAAGGCCATCGAGAGCATTGAATTACAAAAAAACTTCATCGAGGGTCTATACCGTACTGCAGATATCGCCATTGGAACTTAAATCTTTAACGGGCAGAGAGGACGTAGCTTTTCACTCAACCTCATTTTTTTATTTTCTTATTTTTTTAAGCAAATAAATAAAAAATTGACTTTTATGTCGATTGCTTTATTTTTTTCAGACCTTTTATACATCCGCGACGATACGAATGTTTATACTACATTTTTTTCCTCCCATTGAAGAAAATATATTCCGAGGCAGCTCCGGGATTTTTTTTCACATTTTCATTTACTATAAAAATTAATTCAACAATGAGGATGCGCTCTAGTAGTCGATAAAAGGACAGAAAGGTTAACCGACATAGATTTCCTAAAAATTCAAGCGGTTAGTGTAAAAGCAATGTATTTGCATGAAAACCGCACTTTGGTTCTTATTCCCGGACTATCCGATCTTTAAAGACTTGATACACATCGCTTCCATGTGCATCTAGCTGGCTGTTGCTGCTAGAACAGGAAGCGAAAGCGTCGTCCTCAATTCGCGGTACTCAGGGGAAGGAAAGAAAATTAATACTAGCTCGATTATATAGTCCTATATGAAATTACACAGGTATAACCGTTTGTAGCCCTGTTTCTATTTATTCCGTAATTATTGTTTGAATAATAACAATGTGTGGTAAATAAAAAAATATGAACAAAATTGCGACACGAAACAAAAATTTAGTACAAACATCCGCCTTTTCACCCCAGCTAATGTAACTGAACGGCATGCGCACCTCGAAAACAATTCTAAGCAACTTTTATCAATATTTATCAATTTCCGTTGTAAAGTCGAATGAAAGTTATTCATGTTCGCACTCCAGTAATTATTGTTTTCCAACTCTGTAAACAGCAACTCTCGTCCTTCGTCGCTGATGACCATTTAGTTATCTTGTCTCGAGGATAGCCGGTGATCATTATGCGCTCGGTTCTTGAAAATCCTCTCGCGCGTTAGCCGGCCGCGTCTCCGAGCGATTCTCTCGCGCCACAGGTGACCCAGTGCGCTGCATATACTAGTTATTTGGATAGGGATTCGTAAATATCTCGCGAGATCTGTAGCGAGCGAAACGAAGAAAAAAAAAACCCGCGAAGTGGTGGGCGATGCGAAATCCCGTCATGGGCATGCTCTTATATGGCCAGCCATGACTCGGTTTTCCAGAGTTCCGAGGCCATCCGCGTCTCCGCGACGCTCTGTGCCGTGTATTACACAATTTGCGACAAAGATACCGAGAATCAACAAGCGAATGCTTTGTTTCCCGGTATTATGCAGAAAAAAAATAAGACAAAGTAAAGATGCTCTCGTTAAGCGAAAGCTCATAATATCGGGGTGATCGGGTGGATTGGGAAACTTGACAGGTAATAATTCTAATTGCAGCAACTAATACAACTGAGCTCGACGAAGTTCTTCGTTTTTAGTTGCAAAATCATTTTTCTGGAAAAGATTGTTCCTCACAATTATAACTTCCAAAACCATCCGTATCGTTTTCTCCATAAAAATTCTCAATTATCGTATAATTTATATCCCATCCGTTACTAGAGAGAGAAGTTAAATGCAAAATTGGTCGTTATATTATTATGAAGATCGTAGTTAATTGGAGCAAAGTTAATTAATCGTTCAATGTATTAATTGGCCATTGAAACGCCAGTCTTGTATCTTATGTTATAGTATATAATATATCGTACATTATATAAGATAGTGAATGGTACGTTCAATATTATGAGGATCTAAGTGGAGGGGGATTGAGTGTACGAACACCGTATCTTTATACCCGTACAGTGGTCATGACCCATTTCTATATTCGACGCATCATGATTTATTTTAAGTATTCGAACACTTTTTTTTTTTACTAATAATTTACATCTTCATCGATGTGGTTGCCAACAGGAAAAGAAACGTCGACTACGTTTGATCGAGGTTGGAGGAAAATTTAATAATCGGATATGGGTGGCATGACCCAGAGACCGTGGACCCCGACGAAAAGAAGGGGTCCCATTGCCGCCGAATACAGCAGTCCCGGTCCGGCTTGCGTTACCTTGCCACCTCTCATAGGTAAACCAATGAGGTTCCGCGGTAAAGACTGATGTTTACAATAACACAAGAGAGCATTGAATCAGAGCTGAGCGAAGTACTTAAACTACCAAGGACTTGGAGTATCAAGTACTTAAAGTACATTGTACTTAAAGTCTTATGTACTTTATGCCTTATCAAATCATCGGTACTTTAAGTACTTTAAGTACTTAAAGTACTTTAAGTTCGTATAAAGTACCAAAAAAAATCATATTTCGTTGTTTATCAAGTAACGAAAACAATTGTTATAACGAAAAATCATACAAATTAAGATAACGCGACCGTAGAGGTTATTCGAAAAAGAATAGAATTACATGCCACTCTGTAGGTTTCTGAATTATTTTTATTTGGTCGAATTGAGTATGAGGTCAATGGTACATCATAGAACGAATCAACGAGGACAATGGTACATCAACGAATCAGTGAAGCCTAAACAATATTATGGTCACGTTATACAGGTATATGTCGACGTGGAAGTGAATAAAATAAGGTCTCTGCAAATCCCTGAGTTCCCTAGCAACTCAAGCGACCATCGAAAGACCCAAAAAACGACCGGTCGTTTTGTGACATTTTTCGACCGGAATAACGACCGAAAAAAAGACCAATTGTTGAATTAAGTATGGGTCGTCTTCTTATCACTGAACGCAAAAAAGACCGCAAAAACGACCGGTTCTTGCATCGGTCGTTTTTGTGGTAATTTTTGCGGTCATTGATGGAAAAACAACCCATGCTCAACCTCACATTTGGTCTTTTTTTGGTCGTTATTCTGGACGAAAAATGTCACAGAACGACCGTCGTTTTTTGGGTCTTTTGACAGTCGTTAACAACGGTCGCTTGACTTGCTAGGGTTTTCACATTTTATGTATATGTCGATATGAACATTTGTAAACTTGAGCTTCTAAACTTAACTCTGTAGTAGGAGTGAAGACGATACGAAATAGAAAATTATATTTTCAAAAAGTCCGCCGTGTCTTTCATCCAAAAACATATAGAATAAAAGAGATAAATATGGGCTACTCCGATTAGGACGTAAATTAATAAAATATGGGTCGGTCCATATTCACCTGTTTCACCCAAAATGTATAAATTATAGTTCTATCAGACTATCTTTAAAGCTATATTAATACAAAGATTTTAACGTACCACGCACAGTGTTTCACATGAACGTATTCGAACTACTGGAAAAAAACTGTAAGTGCAGAATTGAAAGTACATATGTACTTTAAGTACTTGGAAAAATGAAAGTACTTAAAGTACACATGTAATTAAAGTCTCGGAAGTAAAGTACCAAATAAGTACAATGTACTTTAAGTACCGCCCAGCTCTGCATTGAATACAATTGACATATATGTATTTATTGTATGCTTTCCACAGGGAAAACCGTTCCGGACTCGAAACGGGGGAGAGCTCCGGCGTTCTCGTTTGGAAGCAGGTGAAATATAATTGATTTTTCCCAATAAAGCTTTTATTGTATTTTCGTAGCATCCATTTGAGAATCTTTTTAAATGCCACCCACCGCTTTCCCATGTCATATTTTATTTTTTGTTTACTGAAAAGTTCGTTGAGCTTACGCAACACCTCGATCCGAAAGTTCGAAACCCGTTTGGACCTTCGGATCGAGGTTTTGTCGTTAATTACTGAAAAGTAATTGAACACAATGCTAGTAATACGTAACATTAATATATATTTCAGACATTCGAGCAAGAACGACAGTCCAGGACCCGGTCCGGGTCAGTACAACATTTCCGGTCTAAGTTCGAAAGGTAAAATTTCACATTCGTTTTATTCAATCGACGAAAATTCTCCCCAAAATTCTTTCCCATACTCCATCGAAAAAGCCTGGACTCCAGTTTCCATGCTATGTGCGTGTTTCTCGCGAGTGAACTTATCGATCAAACGCCGCATTAAAATAACTATACTCTGGTCTCTCTCTCTCTCTCTCTCTCTCTCTCTCTCTCTCTCTCTCTCTCTCTCTTTCAAGTCAAGTGTTCGTTGAACATCACGACATTTTTTCGCCGCTCGATCGAAACGAAAAGAATGTTGCAAAATAGTATATTTCGGCCCGCTGTAGCTAATTTTCCGCCCGCTGCGTTACTTTTCAGCCCACTGCGTTTTTTTCCGGCCCGCTGGTCAAGAATCGACAACTCTCCGCCTCCGTTGCCGGAATGGAATGAGGACTTTTTAGCGTAGTCGGGCAAAAATGATATTTACACTTAAAAAAAGTATTTTTCAAAAGATTATGTAACAGCAAAAAATCGACCCAGATTTAAAGATTGCATCGGTATATCGATGAAATAAAGTTGGATACAAATTTGCAAGAAATTTAATTATATATAGATTATACTCGTTTCAGGAAAGGATAGAGCTCCCGCGTTATCCCTTCACGGTCGAACCAAGTCCGGAAAAGTAGAGTACACGCCGGCTCCAGGTGATTACGACCCACAGAAAGCCGAGAAGAT
Source organism: Stenichneumon culpator (assembly GCA_964017025.1). Lineage (NCBI taxonomy): Eukaryota > Metazoa > Arthropoda > Insecta > Hymenoptera > Ichneumonidae > Stenichneumon > Stenichneumon culpator. The sequence continues at coordinate 5,002,641 of OZ024777.1, forward strand.
CATACAAGACAGCTCGCCAAAATATTCCTTCGGTATAAAGCCGCACACCGATAAAGTTAGCACGACGCCTGGTAAATATTTATCTCCATTCGTCACAATAAAACCCGACGAGATAATTCAAATTTTCACAATTGAAATTTTACCCACGAAGATTAATCCTTTGAAGAAATTATCATTTTTTTTTTTATTTCCACTGATCAATCAAAAAACTTAAACAAGTTTATTATAGTGCCGATTACAGTAAAGTTAAAAAGAAAATCGATACCTCGAACATTTTGCTGAAAAAAGATGAAAAAAAGATAATTAGCTTCAAAGATTTGATATTCGTGTTTGAATTTTTTTTTGTTAAATCGGCTCCCACGATTACATTTAACATTTTAAAAAATCATCTTGTGAAAAAAAAATGACGTGTAGCTCCCGGTGACTATATCACGGAAATCGTGAATCTCGACAAAGCCCCTCAGTACAGTTTTGGCGTAAAACATTCGTCGGATAGGCCGAGCGATAGTCCTGGTAAATTAATTCATATATTCAGTCAGTATCAGTAATATATTATATACATATAAATAACTGCATATAGCCGTAGAAACTTTTAAGTGCTGCGTGTAGCGTGACGAGCTCTTCTAACCGGCAATAATCTTCAATTCTATCAACAGGATAAATAATGCATTTAAAAAAATTAATAAAAAATAATATTCCACAGCTTTGGACTATTTGAGTGGATTTTATGCTAGCAATTATTTTATAGCATTTTCCATTGATTGGGTAAAATCTACGTTGCCATAAAAAAGAAAATAGTAATGAAAAGACAAAAATTCTTGGATTATTTTTTGGAGCACGAAAACATGTACTTTACTAGTTACAAGTATCGATAAGCTCACTGGAAACGGCGTACGAGAATACAGTGTGTTAATTGCCGTTAATCGATTTAACGGTTCAACGAGGCGAAATATGCAAGTCGAAGAATCGACGCTAATCAAGGTTTCGGTAAATCTATTTGCGTATAATCGAGAGCTTGTTGTTTGGTCGTTTATTATGGCAAAATGCGTAGTTAAATCTTTGTTAGTAATTACAATACGCACAAGCTAAGCTAAGCTGCATGTTCAGTGTAAAAAAGCTTAACCATAAATTGCTGTTAATGTATTTATGCTATGCTAGTCGTCTTATCGACTGGTAAACGACAAAAGGGCGTGTCCTCCGTGTTGAAGCATACGGGATACGTGGTTTTGTTTCTTAGTAGTCGACATATGTAAACATATATACATCGCGCGACTAAAACAGAAAGATTTTTTTATATGATTGTAGAAAAAAATATCCTTCTGTTTTAGTTACGCGATATTTGGATCATAGAAAAAAATGTTTTAAAAATTATTTTTTAGCACCCGGAACTTACTGTCCAGAAAAAGTTCATTTCGATAGAGCTGCACCACAGTACAGCTTTGGTCGCCGAACTTCATTCGATAAGGTCGATCATACCCCTGGTAAATGAGATATAATTGAGATTCGGATATTACGTAACTTTTATGTTTCAGACACAGATGAACTAATTATATGCAATTTTTGTTATTGTGTAGCACCAGGTACATATTGTCCCGAGAAAGTAAACCTCCACAAATTGCCGGAGTACAGTTTCGGTTTGAGACCACATCCCGATAAGCCAAGCGAGACTCCTGGTAAATTTTGATTTAATGGTTTTTTTTTATTGTTCGGTAGATTATCACTTTTCTTTTCGGTTTTTTTTTTCACTTTCTCATCAGTCATGTTTATCACCTAAGAAGTACGTAAGGAGAGAGAGTATTGTTTTGTTTTCTGGTTTAATACACTTTCGTTTTCTTGGTTCTTTGTGTAGCTCCTGGCACATACTGTCCCGAAAAATTTAATCTTCAGAAAGGTCCCGAATACAGTTTATATGGTAAAGGACTGGAGCAAAAGCCGAATGATAATCCAGCTCCGGGAACCTACAGTCCTGAAAAACATAATCTCGAAAAAGGTCCCGAATACAGTTTATACGGCAAAGGACTGGAGCAGAAGGTGAATGATAATCCAGCTCCAGGAACCTACAGTCCTGAAAAACATAATCTCAACAGAGGTCCTGAATACAGTCTGTATGGGAAAGGAGTGGAGCAAAAGCCGAATGATAATCCGGCTCCAGGAACCTACAGTCCTGAAAAACATAATCTCAACAGAGGTCCCGAATACAGTCTATATGGAAAAGGATTAGAGCAAAGACCAAACGACAATCCAGCTCCAGGAACCTACAGTCCTGAAAAACACAATCTCGATAAAGGACCCGAGTACAGTTTATATGGAAAAGGAATGGAGCAAAGGCCGAACGACAATCCAGCTCCAGGAACCTACAGTCCTGAAAAACATAATCTCAACAGAGGTCCCGAATACAGTCTGTACGGAAAAGGATTAGAGCAAAGACCAAACGACAATCCAGCTCCAGGAACGTATAGTCCTGAAAAACACAATCGTGATAAAGGCCCCGAGTACAGTTTATACGGAAAAGGAATGGAGCAAAGGTCGAACGACAATCCAGCTCCAGGAACCTACAGTCCTGAAAAACATAATCTCAACAGAGGTCCCGAATACAGTCTGTACGGAAAAGGATTAGAGCAAAGACCAAACGACAATCCAGCTCCAGGAACGTATAGTCCTGAAAAACACAATCGTGATAAAGGCCCCGAGTACAGTTTATACGGAAAAGGAATGGAGCAAAGGCCGAACGACAATCCAGCTCCAGGAACCTACAGTCCTGAAAAACATAATCTCAACAGAGGTCCCGAATACAGTCTATATGGAAAAGGATTAGAGCAAAGACCAAACGACAATCCAGCTCCAGGAACCTACAGTCCTGAAAAACACAATCTCGATAAAGGACCCGAGTACAGTTTATACGGAAAAGGAATGGAGCAAAGGCCGAACGACAATCCAGCTCCAGGAACCTACAGTCCTGAAAAACATAATCTCAACAGAGGTCCCGAATACAGTCTGTACGGAAAAGGATTAGAGCAAAGACCAAACGACAATCCAGCTCCAGGAACGTATAGTCCTGAAAAACACAATCGTGATAAAGGCCCCGAGTACAGTTTATACGGAAAAGGAATGGAGCAAAGGCCGAACGACAATCCAGCTCCAGGAACCTACAGTCCTGAAAAACATAATCTCAACAGAGGTCCCGAATACAGTCTATATGGAAAAGGATTAGAGCAAAGACCAAACGACAATCCAGCTCCAGGAACCTACAGTCCTGAAAAACACAATCTCGATAAAGGACCCGAGTACAGTTTATACGGAAAAGGAATGGAGCAAAGGCCGAACGACAATCCAGCTCCAGGAATCTACAGTCCTGAAAAACATAATCTCAACAGAGGTCCCGAATACAGTCTGTATGGAAAAGGATTAGAGCAAAGACCAAACGACAATCCAGCTCCAGGAACCTACAGTCCTGAAAAACACAATCTCGATAAAGGTCCCGAGTACAGTTTATACGGAAAAGGAATGGAACAAAGACCGAACGACAATCCAGCTCCAGGAACCTACAGTCCTGAAAAGCATAATCTTAATAAAGGCCCCGAGTACAGTTTATACGGAAAAGGAATGGAGCAAAGGCCGAATGACAATCCAGGTTCGAACAATAAGAAAAAATTAATAATGATCAGTTTTTATAAAAATTAACATATATCTGATCAAGAACTAATTCTATTAATGACCTTGGTAGGACCGGGTTGCTACTATCCCGAGAAAGTAGACAATCTGGAGCATAAACCTTATTACAGCTTTGGTATTAGAACTCCATTGGTCAAGTCTAGCGATACTCCAGGTAATGGTGTAGACTAATCACCGTGGCTAACCGTCGAGTTAAATTAAAAAGCCATTACTACTCTATTAAACTAAACATACTGACGGACATATATATTCGCCTCGGGTTTGTACTGTAAATCTGATGTATGCTTGAACAATTAAATGCTATAATCTGCAAGTTAATCAAATGATCCGTGAGCACCTTTTTACACATTTTTTAAAATCAAATATTATATTTCAGCACCTGGCACATATTCTCCGGAAAAAGTTAATCTCGATAGTTCGCCACAATATAGTTTCGGTATAAAACATTCGCCTGTGAAATCAACCGACATTCCTGGTAAACGAAACATCTCCCGTAGTATATATTTTTGTCTTGGCTTAGTTTTCAACTTTCTTGCTTTTTTTTACTTTAGCACCCGGAACTTATTCCCCTGAGAATTTCAATAGCGACAAAGCACCGCAGTACAGTTTTGGTCTCAAAACGCAGCGTGAAAAATTAAGTGACACACCAGGTAAGAATGCAATAAAAAAAATGTATTTGAACAAGCCTTTGTTTTCACATCGCTATCGTACGTTTTACAGCACCGGGGGATTATACTCCAGAAAAGACAAATTTTAACAAGGGCCCTGCGTTCAGTCTTACTGGAAAGGGAACACAGGAAAAGCCGCACGATGTTCCAGGTGCGAGATTTATCCACGTAGTAATAGTTACATTCCGTAGTAATGTTTCGAATATTTTCATCAACTTATTTTTTTCTTTTATAATTTAATCTGAAGGACCCGGAGCGTATAATCCGGAAAAAGCGATGATGGTATGGCAAAAGGCGTTGCAGTTCACGTTTGGTCTCAGACCGCCCATGGACAAAGGCAACGATGTGCCAGGTAACCACTTATTTTACTCCTGACTGAATATATATTACTGAACTGAAGTACTCACGTTTCATAAAATTAAACAAAATTTAATCTGATACAATTTAAACAGTTGGATCGATTATTACTAAATTCGATAGGGATAATCAATCGACAAATGTCCATTTGTGTACAACTTTTTTAGTTCAATATCTCAAAAACTGTGGGAGCTAGTGTACAACAAGAAGAAAAAAATTCAAAATATCACCCAAAATCCTCGACCGATTCTCTCCAAATTCGATAGCGGAAATTATTGGATGTTAATCTACCTCTGTAGAAAGTTTCAGCCGGATAACGCAACATTTGTAAAAGTTAGATCGCGAACACGCTTTTTTCTTCAAAATTTGATGAATTCAAAATTTGATAAAATCTGAACATGTATTTTAATGATTGCGGAACTTCTCTATTTGTTGCAAGTTCCGCAATCGAGGCGTCGATCACGTACACTTTTTCTAAATGTAATTTGTTTCACTGTTTTAGAACATTGTGAACACGTTTACACGAAAATATTAGAGGCGTTGATCACGTACACTTTTTCTAAATGCAATTTGTTTTACTGTTTTAGAACATTGTGAACACGTTTACACGAAAATCTCGAAAAAAATGTTTTCACGAAAACAAAGCTTCCTCGATGAGGAAGCAGAATTATAAAAGCTTAACTATATTGTGGAAGCCGATTATTTTACTTTTTTATTTGTTTAACGTATCTTACAAACGTAAGTCTAGCAATTTAAAAATGTCATTCTAAAATAATTCTACAGCCCCTAACGTGTACACAATTCCGTCAATGCTTTGCGGAACGAAGGAGGGTAACAAGAAAACCGCGCCGGCATACTCGATGTCAGGCAGACAAAAAGTATTCACGGACGACAGAGTATTGGTTCCCGGACCAGGAGCTTACGAGTCCGTCAAGACCGATATCATGAGAGTCAAGAGCGCCGCTTATAGCATGAGCGCACGATACTCATTGCCGAACGATGATGCGAAGATCCCAGGACCCGGAGCGCATTGTCCCGAAAAAGTAATTTACGCGACATACATTTTTCCTACTCAAACAAACGTAACTGCGAATAATTAGTTGCAGTACTTTATTGAATTTTGGGTCTTGAATTTTATTCTCATCTTATCACGTATTATTGCGACGCAGGTCCTTCTCGACATCCCACCGGCCCACACCTTCGGAATTCGCCATTCGCCGTACATCTGCAGTCTGAAGGACGGCGTGTACTAACACACCTCTGCGTTACTAAATTTATCCATTACCTCGCTTATGCAAGCGCAACGATAAAACGATAGCTTGAAAAATATAAAACTGTAATATATTCACGCCGCTCTTAACAATTCGTATCTAGTTCGCGATACTAAGATTTTTTTTTCATGAGACAGATTCTTTTTCTAATATATATTGTCGCAGCTGCAAAAAAAAAACTTATGAGGCTGTAAGGGGCTGTATCATGTTTTTACACGAGTGAATAAAGCATCTTTTACAGTTGAAGAGATGAGTTTTATTCATTAACTTTTGTGGAAACTTTGTTTCGAAAAATTATAAATTTCCTTAACTTATATTTAATGCCACTATAATTATCGTAGTGTTTTGCATTAATTAACAATTAAGATGTGTCGCAGGAAACTCCGTTTTGGAGCATGGAATGAAGCATGTTCTATGCTCGTAGCAAGTTTATATCCTCGACACTTGTCAATTGCGTCTCAATATATCTTTTATAAAATAGGTATGTATATATATAAAATTGTTTATATAAAATAGTATTTGTGTAAAGATGGCTCACATCAAGACCGTTAAATGCATTTTGGTCTGGAAAATAATGAGTAAAAATATAACTGTGAACACCTGCAATTTTCAAACTTGCATCTTTCATGAGATCACCTGGGCATTGGACAAAATGTACTTGTCAAATTAAGAACAAATTATAATTACCCATTGCTGGCCAATTTATTATCCGATTGAAGACGTTATCGTAAAAAGTATTTGGCATGCCTCGTTTCTATGCCCTCAAATCAATTCATTGCGAAAATTAGACTTTAGTCTTGAATTTTTATAAAAAATAATAGCCTTGTAATTTCTTTCGAACGTGATGAATCACAGCCAGAAGTTCCAATGAACTTTGGTCAAGATATGAAAATGTAAAAAAAAAAAATTGATAGATATCGGCAATAATTTACTTCACGGAGTTGGGGCCTGATAGACACGTTGTCCAGCAATCCAAGTGGACATGACGTTTAAATCATCGTTAAGCATAACGAAATCAGCGTCGGCGCCGAAGTCGAGGACTCCTTTGCGAGACTCTATCTCGAGAGCTCTAGCCGGATGAAGGGTCGCGGCCTCGAGTGCTTCGACCGTTGAGCACCCTACAGGAAAATAGATTATATTTGGATGAAATTCGATATTTGTTTATTTCAAAGGAATTCTCCTTTACATATAAAATTATAAACATAACTTTAATCGGCCAAGAACATACACATTTATAATTTACGTGTTTGCCAGAGCAATACGTAATAAGAAATAAATAAGAGTACAAAGGTGTGAAAATGTTCTGCAACATTAGTTTTGTTTACCTGTAGCTTCCTTCAAGTGTCGGACGCATGTAGCCATGTCTGCTGTACTTCCGCAAAGTGTATCTGTTCCGAGAATGTAGGCATGGCCCTTCTGAACTTGAATGTCGAGCTGTCCGAGGCGATAGGTACCGTCCTCGAGACCGAGAGCCGCTATCGCGTCCGTTACGAGTACGAGACCTTAAATAAAAAATCGCAAGTACAATTATTGTATAAAAATTGACTTAATATTTCACAGCAAAGCAAATTTTTGCAGTTTTTTTTCAATTTTTTTTGTCTATATTTCAATCGAAGTCATTTTTTTTCTAGTTTGAGACGAATTGATACTGATAAATAGTATGATACTGTAATAGTTTGATCTTGGCTATTTACCTTTTGGATGAGTTCTATGAGCGATTCGCAATGCTGCAGGATGCGTGTGTACCCCGTCTGCTATTATACCATAATGAACAGTTTTTCCCGATGGTATTTGATCCGACGTCAACAATCCCACTAGACCGGGATCTCTATGATGAAACTGGAAGCAAAGATCCAATTGCTTAAAATAGCAAAGAGTCGCTAAACTTTTAATTTTCATCGCTTAAAATGCAAAATAAATAGAAATAAAAGACTTTGCATACCGGAAGCATAGCATTAAACAGATGGGTGATAAAAAAAGCTCCGCACTTGATAGCTTCCTCGCCTTCCTTCAAGTTTGCTATTGAATGTCCTGGAATAAAAGTTAGCAAATGATGTAAGAATCCTCAACAGAAAATTTCATTGATCTATCGATATTGATTTTCTTTATGAGGAAGATTCCAAAGCTTTGACTTACCCACAGAAACCTTGACCTTTCTCCTGCATAATTCTTCGATAACGGAACACGAATTTGGAATTTCCGGAGCCAGTGTGACATAGCAAATGTTGTCCAGACTCCCATACATGTTAATAATGGAATCGATACCCTGAACAAAGAATCCATGCTTACAATTAATATATCGTCTATGCGTATAGGTGCATTTTTGGCAGGCTCGCACACATACCCCATCAAATTTACGAATACAATTCTCCTGATGAGCTCCTTTCTTGGTAGGACTGATGAAAGGTCCCTCTACGTGGACTCCTAATACAGTAGCTCCGTGCTCGCCTCCTTCGCGTTTCTTTATTCTCGGCAGTACTTGATGATAAGTCTCTGTCGGCGAGGTTACGACAGTAGGACAGAACGACGTCACTCCGTATGCCAACAGTCCTTTTGCAACAATATCAACGCCTTTTTCCACTTGGTTGGAATTTTCTGAGAAATCTATGCCAAATCCGCCTTGAACGGAGTCAGTATTCTTTACAAATTTGTAATATAATATTGACGGTCGATCGATCGAAAATTCAATAAGATGAAAATGAAATGTCATTTCTTATTCATGTTCAGACATGTAAATAGACAAAGTTTGATTATAAAAACTAAAATTTGTTTTGAATAATACATTTATCGCATTATGTAAAGAGTTTTGTGTTTTCAATTACAACTTACCGATAAATAAGCAAGTGAATGAAATTAAAAAGTGAAAACAATATTGAAATAGAGATTTTTTTGTATGATTTACCATTGATCTGAAGGTCGATAAATCCCGGCGAGAGGATAGCTCCACGGCAATCGATCTCGCGCTGAGCTTCGATCTTTTCATCGTAAAAAACTTTCTCCGGATCAACGATCTTTCCGCTGCGAACCCAAAGATCCTCGTCGACAATTTTGCCATCTCTTAGTATGCGACAGTTTCGAAATTGCACCAAATGATCTTCTACTCTCGGCATGTTATTGTTCGTCTAAACGGTGAACGTGATTTTGATATTTTCAATATCGAGTATACGAAATAACAAAGAATTTTGTCCGAGTTCAATTGATAGAACGATATGTTGCATTTATATTAGCGCGACATTATCTCACGACGAACCGCAACCAACCGGAATTTTGTCACCGCGTCCGGGGAGTGTCGACGCTCGACTGCACTCGAACGCGGAGTGCGGTGGCAATGAACTTTGAACAAGACCGAACTGTTTCGTTGGTTATTTATTGATACGAAGATATATATTTTTTTAACCCCGTGTTGGTTCATCCCCTAGCGGAGACGTGTGCCACTCTCTTCATATGGAGATGGTGAGAATAGCCTTGAAGGCTTGGAGTTGTAATGTGCGATTTTTCGGCTTGCCGTCACTTGTCCTAAATCTCATAATCCCGAACGCTCCAAACGCCCAAAATTCATTTAACGATGTAGCGTTTACCCAAAATTGTAATCGACCGAAGGACTAGAACACCGAATGTTCATTCGTCCGAACGATCAAAATTCCGAATTATTATTTTGCCGAACCCCCATAATCCCGATGGATTAATATACCGAAACATAGATTGCCCGAAATCCATTCGTCCGACGACTCATTTGCCCGAAAATCTGTTTTACCAGCGTAGAGCTTGTGGTTACCTACGTACGCTACATAGGCGGATGATAAATTGGCATCCTATAATACAAACCTATAGTCGCATCGCCAAGAGATCATCCAAATTTTGCACTGACAACGAGTTACTTTACACATATCGTATCATCTTAGGAATACGATCATGATATCAATCGCTGATATCAATGCACAAATATAGTAATATATCGCGAAGACGTATAGTATACGTACCCCGATAGACAAGAGACGGCGGTGTCTGCGGATGATACACCTTGGTAAACGACCATTGACCTGCGCCCTTGAGGCGCCTTCAATCCTACGGAGTTCAAACCGACACGCGTTCAAATTAACATAAAAATATTGTACACCACAATTAATGCACATTTGTATGCGCCATTTTAAGATTAAACATCAGAGCAAACGTACGGCGGTGTTTTCAACATATCGACATTCGTACATAAGCATTTTCTTACACGTGATTATTCACACACATTAATAGTAAGCACATTTTAGACATAACACACAAAGAATCGTCACGTGCCCAAAGCAGACCCTGCGCATGTAGTCACACGTAAATATCGTATGAAGCAAATGTTTCTCGCGCTCAAAATGAGAAGAGGCCTTAAAATGATCATAGCCTCAACCATACATGGGTGCAAGTTAACATGTATAAACTGCACACCATAATTTATTTACATTTGCACGCACCACTGTTTCATCCTTCACTTTAGCAAATGTACGGAAGCTTTCTGAACAGACCTCCATTCTTCCGTTTTCATTTTCCTACACCTTGTTCCATTTACACGGCAACGAATTTACATTTTTCATACATTACACACGGAAAAGTGATCTCCTGCCCAAACTAACACTTGCGTTTAAAGCTAAATAGAAATCGTACGGACGTTCAGTGATTCGCGTGCCCAACATGACATCTCACCGTCGGTAGATGCGAGGCAATATGGGTTTGACCATTTACAAGAGATGAGAACCACGGTTAGCTCATCGGTAAGACAGAGTTCAAGTTTCACATTCTCTGAGAACTTCTCGACACGCAGAGAATGTGAAACTTGAAACTGTTCAGAAAGCTTCCGTACATTTGCTAAAGTGAAGGATCAAACAGTGGTGCGTGCAAATGTAAATAAATTATGGTGTGCAATTTATATATGTTAATTTGCACCCATGTGTGGTTGAGACTATGATCATTCTAAGGCCTCTTCTCATTTTGAGCGCGAGAAACATTTGCTTCATACGATATTTACGTGTGACTATATGCGCAGAGTCTGCTTTGGGCCCGTGACGATTCTTTGTGTGATATGTCTAAAATGTGCTTACTATTAATGTGTGTGAATAATCACGTGTAAGAAAATGCTTATGTACGAATGTCGATATGTTGAAAACACCGCCGTACGTTTGCTCTGATGTTAAATCTTAAAGTGACGCATACAAATGTGCATTAATTGTGGTGTACAGTATTTTTATGTTAATTTGAACACGTGTCGGTTTGAACTCCGTACAAGTGAAGGCGCCTCGCGCCCTTCAGCCCTCATTTATATAATTTTAACGTGTAATAAAGCATAACTACCCAAATAGAAAAACGTGCCGTGAGGCGGGTATCGGACCATTGCTACCGTCACCGTTTTATCGTACCATTGGTTACGACTTTTACTCAAGAGCTTGATGCTCACAGCTCGAAATTCAACCAAGTTCTATTCTTTTAATTTTCTACAAAATTTCTTTGCAATGATTTTTGCGACGACGATGGTATTTCCTCGATATCCAAGTGTAACGGTGGTTCAATCCCTTCAGTAAGTGCGTTATCCAGCCGTGGGCCGGGCCCGCCTCCTTCGTGGCGTCTTGCTGGGGTAGATACTGAGTGTGCTGGGGCCTTATTACAAGATATGCTTCGGCGATGATACGACGGTGATACAAGCGCCAACGGCGATAGTGAAAAGTTTGTTCATATGAAAGTGAAACGAACGTCATATGCGATCTATTATTTTTTATATTATTATTCATGCAGACAAAGAACCGCAAATAATAAATTTTTTATGCCATAGAGACGCTGATATCTACGACTCCGGCGTACCGATATAGCTACCTTAAGTTATAAGAGTTTCAATTTTTCGGGTTTGAGATGCACGCACGGACATTCGGACATTTTTCGTAAATGTGATTTTTCGATGTTTTGGATGATTCTGAACACGTTTTCATTAAGGTGAAGTGAAACTCACATGACGGAGCCAGGAGTGCGAGAGAGATAGCGCCATTGGTCTCACGGTGCAGGGAGAGAGAGCGATAGAGAACGTGTTTCACTTCACCTTAAAATGTCAAATTTTTTTCACCAAAAGGCGCTTCCTATATGAAAAAGCAAAATTGCCATATCTCATCAACTAAACGGAAATCGATATTTTTTTATACTTGCATCTCGTATTCTTTTTGCTTAAGGGGAAGTGAAAGTCACGTGACGGGGCTATGAGTGTGAGAGAGATAGATGCAATTTTCAAATTAACTTTATACAATGGTGTTAATTTTTTTGAGAAAAAAATGAATTCGGACCGGATGCGAAATTACCATGCGCATCCGGCTCGAATTTGCTTTTTCCTCAAAAAAATGAGCACCCTTGAAAAAAGTTCATTACAGTTTTCATTACCGACCGCGATATTTCACTTCCCCTTAAATATCAAGAAAAAGCAGTCAAATTGAGGATCCTGAGATATCGTAATCTCCCCAAAAGCTCTTACCATACCTGATTCTTTTCCACATGTCATCCTAGTTCGTCTTATTTGCCGCAGTGCGGCAGCTTCCGCACTACTCCATCTTCGGCAATGAATATAGCGTCTGCATTCATTGCTATAAGCGTTCGTCCCGGAAATTTTTTTGGAGTTAATCAATCGCGGTGCTTTGAATATCTTTACATTGTTCTGTGAATATTGTTGTAACAAATTGGTAAGTTTTACGAACGTAACAATCCAGCTGCACAAAAAAAAAATTATCGAACAATAAGGCTGTAGCTTTTTTGTTACATTATTTTCCCTTCAACTTAGTTACCGTCCCGTGGCCATAGCCTGAAAAGCGGTATTATTGATTTTTGCACATTTGCCCAAAAAAACATCGCCAACAATTAAAAGTACACATCATAAAATTTTGTTTAGAATGAAATCATAGAATTCGATTCTTCGACTGCGCTGACGTTTGCAAATGATGAAGTTGTGGAATTAATCATTTAAAAAATATATTAATAGCAGCTATATTGCATTTTTTTCATAGGTTTTCATATGTATATGTTGATAATAATTAAATATATTTCAGACATCATGGTGCGTGGCGGAAGAGGTGGAATAATCAGAGGGGGACGAGGCGGAATGGGAAGAGGAATGGGATTCCCAAGAAAACAATTTCTTCCTCGCCATCCATTCGACTACACTCTGTGTGAAGCCGCATTTCCCTCTGTTAAGCCAGTAGCCGACGAGGCTGACTTTACGCAAGCTTTAGTCAAGAAGAATACAGACATGTGTCCAACACCAACCGAACAATCCTCTATTCTTGACCTAGTCGTCAAACTGCAGACTGTGCTGGATAATTTAATTGTTGCCCCTGGAAATTTTGAAGCTTGCGTAAGAATTGTTCTTAATTTATTTGATAGGATCATCGCTCATATTTATTTATTTATTTATTTATTTATTTGACTTGAAGATTCTTTGGTTTAATTATTTTTCAATGATTGCCCATTTTTTTCTCAACAGCAATTGGAAGAAGTGAGAAAGGTTGGGAGCTTCAAGAAAGGAACGATGATAAAGGGCCACAACGTTGCCGATATCGTCGTCATACTAAAAACGTTGCCGACGAAAACAGCGGTCGAGGCTCTGGGTACGAAAGTTCATACGGATCTGAAAACAGCAAATTCCAAAGACACCTTCAAGCTGTTGCAAACTGAGCGTGGTTTCGACATATCCAACAATGAAGCTACTGTCAGAATTCTCATAACTACTTTGCACCAAAATTTACGAAAATTGGAGTCCGATCAGCACCTTGACGTCAAGATTTGTCAAGGTAAAGAAAACAACAAAAATATCGTCAAAATGGTAGCCAATTAGAACAGTATTTAAAAAAAAAACTTGTGATTCCTCAGGACATCTCGCGGCGATTCGACACTCCCGTTGGTTCGAGGAGAACGCTCATCATTCGTGCATAAAAATTCTCATTCGCTTGCTGCGCGATTTGCGAAGCAGATTCGAAGGTCTGGAGCCAATGTCACCATGGATGCTGGATCTTTTGGCTCACAATGCTATTATGAACAATCCCGGTAGGCAAGCACTGCCGATAAATCAAGCTTACAGACGAGTTCTCCAGCTGTTGGCCTCGGGTCTGTTTCTGCCGGGCTCAGCGGGTAAGCCTTTATTGATTTTTTAAAGGGACTTTAAATTTTGTAAAATTGTTGAATTTTACAAACTAACCGTTATGTTGCAATCACAAACGATTTGAAATTTTGTGCAAATATTCAAAAGAGCTAATGGAACACGACAGTTGAATTTGATGAAAATCCCTGCATAGGTTCTAATATAATATTTTTTTCAAATTGTCTCAAATCATTGGTCTTGCATTAAATGAAGTATGGGGATGGTTCTATGTACATTTTTTTTATATGTGTTCCATCTGCACGGGGTCCTTGTCCTTTTACACCTTCTCTCCCCCTCCCCCCCATTTTTTGCGTCCGCAGCCGACTTGGCCCCTTATTGTGTCGCATTTGCACAAGTGGACAGACAAACTGCGGAAAACCTGTATTTTCAATCGTATTATAAACTTTTTCTTATCAGGTATTTCGGATCCTTGCGAAAGCGGCAACATTAGAGTCCACACGGCGATGACACTGGAGCAACAGGATCTCGTCTGTTTAACGGCCCAGACACTGCTCCGCGTGCTGGCTCACGGAGGCTACAGACCTCTCCTTGAAGGTGGCAATAAACTCGCTGTGGAAATGAGCGTTTGGGCGGGTGGCGTGGTAGCGAGTCCTCTGGACAAGGCTTACGAGCCGCCGACCGAGCAGGAGCAGCAGGAAGACATGGAGGAGGGCAACGAAGAAATGATAACTGAAAGTGCTTGAACGGACGATATCTTTATAAAGCATTTCATTTTTTTTTTCAGTATCATATTTGCATCATCGTATTGAATGGACTCGACGCAATGTTGGACAAACGGACGTCGAAAAACAATTTAGGATAATATTACATAACTTTGACAATTGTGCTAATCGACATTTATACAGACTCTCAGTGGAATTCGCAAGCAATATCTCGTTACACGATTTGACGTGTTCGTATCCACGACTGAAATAAAATATTGTTTATGCGACCAATGCAGAGCCAATATTTCTTAACCCTTTCGAGACTTGTATTGTCGCACTAATGAGCGATGTTCATCCATTTTCTTTTGCGTTACGTTACAATGTATTTATTTAAAAAATTGCCGGCTTTTTACATTGAATTACTAGCTGACTGATAAAAAACACCGCGACGATTTTTCGGATGGCTAACATATTTGTTGAATGCTTTCAATCCAACTATCGTACCGTTAAGCGTGGATTTCGATGAATTCAGGTAACAAAAACGCGTTCAACGAAAAAGCATATTTTATTTTTATTTTTTTACGGTAATATATCGTGCAAAATTCCCATGCGTTTGGTCGTTCGCAACGGTGTTCTGAACATATTTCTAAAAACCCAGGTCTGAATAATGAAAATTGCAGGCGGAGTTAAATTACTGAAAAATAGAAAAAAATCGTACTGCTCTTACAATATTCTATATTTTAACCTTGAATTCTTTTTACATGATCAGAGCACTGTTAAGCTCAATCGATCACGTGGGATTTTTGTACATTTATTTTCCACTGATAAAAATAAATAAAACTTTTTTGGTCTGGCTTCATCGAATGTTCTCTCAAGAAAAGCCACGTGTCTAAAATTTCTAATACGTATATGAAGTTTAGAAAAATCCTGGCTCTGCGAATCCGAGCAAGACTGAAAGTTGTAGGTCGTCGATTCCCCTTGCATTTTAATTCAAAAGTTTTTGTTGTTCACTGGCAGGGATCGTCGGCTAGCGAAGTGCTGACTCTGGCACAATTGACTCTGACATTACCGCCGGGAGGCACCGGTACTCGGAAGAGTTTACCCTGTGGCATGCAGACGCACACCTTGTACTGGGTCACCTCCGGTCCGCTGTTTTCGTAAGCCGGTGCGAGGGGAATTGCAGTCACATCGAGAAAAATGCCTTTCTTCGCGTCCAGAACAACACTGTCGTTGCTCTTTATGTAAACATCGCGGTCCGCCATCCACACAATTCTTTTACTCTCCATTCTGGTGCTCTCGGCTCCGTGCATAGTTATCTGCCTGTTTGCTTCAAAGCTTAGATTCGAATTTACCGGTGACACGATTCTGTGAGTCTCCGCAAGCTGCACAGCCAATCTGCCGACGCCGCTCGGCAAACCGAAATTCGGAAAATCCGTAGTAAAAAATGTGCGTCCAGTGCGCGAGTCTTTGACTTCGAAAGACTCAACTGACGAGAATTTCGTGCCATTCTGTTGAACCCGTAGATTCGCTCGTCCGTCGTCGTGACGACGATTCTTTACCGTCAATTCGACTCCCGAATTGTCACCGGTGAGTTTGAATGGCTCGTCCCCGTAACCCTGGCAGACACCCCCTTGAACGCAAATCTGTTGGAATAACAATTCAGACGACAGAATTAGTACAATTTGATTTAAAAAATTGTAAAAAAAAAACTGAAAATTTATACACGTTATATGAAGCTTTAACGCATTAAAGGATAAATTAACTTAAAGGATAATCAACCCTTGAGGGCATACGCCACAGTTAAGGGGTAAAAACGTACGCATATTTCGTGATTTTTTTTCTCGGTAAATATATGCTTTATCGCTTTGATTTTTTTAAGGTGGATGGAGAATATATTTAAGAACATTTAAGAATTTTCTCATTCAATTTTATTGTTATTATTTACGTTTTTTATCGGTTAACGTAAACAAATTTTTTTTCGAAAGTTCGTTTGTGGTGGCTCTGATTTCAACATGTCATTTTATGCGAAACAAATTTTTTTAATTGTTTCTTAACAAATTATATATAACGCGGTCCTTGACGAGAGAGAAAAAAAGCTGAAAATTGAAATTTTCATATCGCTTCCTCATAAAAGTTGAAATTTTTATATCACTTTCTCATAATGGCCCTTTATTCGCAAAGCTCCTTCTATGAGAAAGCATTTACTATATTTTTGGCTTCCTCATAGAGGAAGCTTTGCGAATAAAGGGCCACTATGAGAAAGTGATATAAAAATTTCAACTTTCAACGTTCAACGTTCAACTTTCAACTTTTATGAGGAAGCGATATGAAAATTTCAATTTTCACGCTGATCACGAATCTGACACTTTTTTATTCGTAGATTAATATTTAATACGGAAAAATGCGTCTTGAAAAAAAAAAAAAATTTCATGAAATTCAAAAAATTCAAAATGACATAAAATTTAAACGGCTCGATCGATTTTCTTGAAATTTTAATGGGATCATCGGGTGATCATATTCCATCTGTGTACGCGTTTTTAGCCCGATAGCTAAAAAATTGCGAGCGCTACGGTGCGCACAGACTTTTTCGAAGAAATTAAAAATGGCGTACAAAAAAAACAACTGAACATTATTGGATGAAATTTGGCAGAAACATTGACTATTAACCACACAAGCTGTGTGCAAAATTTCAGCCTGATCGGTGGAGGCGTACCCGAGATATAGCCATTTGAATTTTTCGCGTCTGATTCACACACACATACACACACACACACACACACATACATCCGGACATTTTTTCTAAATGTGATTTTTCGATGTTTTGGAACATTCTGAACACGTTTTCATTAAAATCTCGAAAAAATTTTTTTTCACCATCATAAAGCTTCCTCTATGAGGAAGCAAAATTGTAAAAAAAATCTATCAAGCCGTTTTTCTTAGATATCAGGGTCACTGGTTTTGAAAATCACGTTTCGAGAAAAACGCGTTCAAAGTTCGGCCCCGCTGCTGCTCGAGCACTTCGCCACTTTCCACATAACGGTCTCTAACTTTCGTAATTCGTTGAATGTCGACATAAAAATTTAACCGAATATTCTTGCCACTATAAACTATTAGAAAAAGAAAAAAAAATGAAAAATTTTTTTGCGAAATTTTACTGTGGCTTATGCCCTTAAGGTCCCAATGTGGCATATTTGGTGCATTAGCGAATTAACCTATGAGCTTATTAACAGGATTATTGTACCTTGTCCAGATCGGTTCTACCGTAGAACTTCACGAGGCTCTCTTCGGGTATAACTTCCATCGCTTCCATACCTTGGCTGACTCTAAGAACCGCGATAATCGTTATGCTCAGCAAAAGATTGCAAATACCGACCACGGCGAGAACGAACGTTAGAGCCCACAAGCAATATCGTTTCTTCGTCGATTCGAACGGCGATGCCGAACTCTCCTGGCAGGACATTCTTGACGGATGCTTCGAGAGGACGGTTTTAACGCCGGACACATTCTCGGAGCTGATGGAAAACGGAAGTACGAAAAATCCGTTAAAAATATCTTTGAAGACCACAAAAAAACGGAAGGTGTAAACATAAAAACAAATCGAGATTCGAAGTCCACCTTCATTGGACGCACTATACTTTCTTCCCTTCCGTCTTAAAAAATCCACGACCCGAATTCTGGCGATATAATCGAAATTATCGTTGCCGATTTATTCGTTCGCTGATTGGTTTTCGCACGACTGCCGAAGTGATTCGTCGGAACGAATAACTAAAAAATAATAATAAATTTTTAATAAAATATAATTCACTGATAATTATTATTGAATAATTATTCAATTACTATATAATGGTTTGTTTTCAGCGATTGTCAATGTCCGGCTTGACGTTAAGTAAAAAATAATATCGCCTTCGTCTTCCTTTTCTTTAATTGAAATTGAATTGAATTAGAAATTAAAATTTAGCGCGAAACGTTGAAGGGTAAAACATTAGTAATATAATTTACGCAAAAAATGATAGCATTTAGAGATCATTAATGGTTGGAAGAAAAAGATACGCCTGAAATGTGATGACCCACCTGACAGCGGTGTTATTCTTCCCGAGGCTCCGTTTGAGCAGAGGGCCATCGCTGTTCGACAAGTTGTCTTCCGCTCTCGACATCGAAGGCGATCCGGTGTCGTTGCAAGGGTCCAGGAAGCTCGCCATCCTCGCGACCAGATTGTAGTTTATTTATCGACGAATGTCTAATCAAAAAAATAAAATAAATACATGTTCGCGCGGTAGTTGGCAAGAGACCGAATATAACGTGGAATAGAGAAGTGGTTCGCTGAAAATAAACTCACCGTGCAGCCTCTCTCCGTGCGTCCACGGCGCCGGCGCTTTTTGACCTAGCCAAAAACGACGGAGCTGTACCTCTAAAACGGCGCTTGCGCGTCCCACTGTAATATCGATGTTGGCTGACTTATATGTCTCATTCCACGGCTTAGAACCGACGGGAAAGCGCGTCTTCGAATCGCACGCAGCACAGAAGATTCACTAATCTCTAACGGAGGGCATTCTAATTACCACTCATTTTCCTATAATAATGCATCGATCTAAAGAATTTGTATAAAATTAATTGATAGAATATAAATAAATACAGGTATCTGAGGATGTTTTTTTTTTTAGAGATCTGTTATAGATCGAAATTCTCTTATAGAATAATCTTAGAGATTCAGCCTACCTTTGAACAGTTTTCAGTGAGGAACGGACGGTTGAAAGAAAATAATTTACCTTCTGTTAACTATATATATATATTGTAATTTTAACACGTCTCTGTACCTCGACAACTCGGGAAGTTGCCGAGTAAAGGGGTGCGCACAATGGTCGTCTTGATGTCTCTAGCCTTAAGGGCGCCAGTTTTTTCTTATTAATTCCGGAGAACCATCAAGCCGAACTTGTGGTTTATCAGCCCCGAATGAGACGATAGCAGGGGGTACGACGGGTCGAAGGATCCTCCAGAAACTACACCGTCGAAAAACAAACAACCATTTAACAGAAACCAAAATCGGATAACACATTAAGTTTAATAGTAAATCAAATTGAACAATAAATTAAGTTGAATAATTCGCCTGAAAAAAATCAAACGCCTCTCGGGCTCGATAGGAATGTAGCTCGTGCCCCATTTAATTAATAACAATACCAATTCTTGCGACCAACTTGAAACGAAACCCGTACACATGTTCATTAATCAGAGCTGGTCGGTACTTAAGGTACATTGTACTTATTCGGTATTTTAATTCCGAGTCTTTAAGTACAGGTGTACTTTACCCAGTGAGCACCGTAATGTATCGGCAATGTAACGGCAACAAAATCGAATGTAACAAGTAATGTTACTAGAGTGTTACACGTAAGTTACCGGTAAGTTGCCATTTCCGGCTCAACAATATAACATGTTATATAACAGTGTTATATAGCTACAACGGAACGGTTATGTTTCTGAGACGTAAAATTAAGATTGTGATATCTAACGGTAACATAACAAAAACGATAACAGTTACATAACTTCAACATAACTGATTGTAACAGTTAACATAGTACGGAAGTCAATTAAAAAATATATTCACGCTTAACCATAACTCAATTGGCATTGTTACTTATTCACAGGTACATTTACTCTATTACTAGAAACAAATACGTATTGGAAAAAACGAAATTAATTTTTGTGACACCAGAAAGAATCGAACCTGGGACCCTTGGGTTTGTAGTCTGCAACCATACCTATTCAGCTATGCCGGAGTTGGTGACAAAGCTTTGGTAAATGGTATAT
The DNA here is from genome assembly GCA_964017025.1 of Stenichneumon culpator. NCBI lineage: Eukaryota > Metazoa > Arthropoda > Insecta > Hymenoptera > Ichneumonidae > Stenichneumon > Stenichneumon culpator. Next base: position 5,023,222 of record OZ024777.1, read on the forward strand.
TGAAAGCGACGCAACGCGAGCCGAGACTTTTCGGCATACTCTTCTCGGAACTACCAAATATACAAACTCCGCGACAGTCACACGAGAGGCTCTCGAAGGTTTCTGACCGACACAAGGGAGCTTTGTCTATTCAAAGGCGAGCTGATGTGACTCGGAGGGCTTCGTCTTCATCGATCGGGCGATCGATGAGCATTCTGGATCGAGACTGCGACTTGTGCAGTCGTACCTCCGCACACTAAATATTATAAAACATATTGTACTAGACGTACTGCGAGTTCCGTCAATATATATATATTCAGCAAGAATATTTCTAACAGCTTCAGAAGTGGGATCTGAACTCGGTTTTCACGTTACCGGTAGTCGAGACTTTTTATCGAACTACGCGGTTACTATTTTATTATGTTCGTGATCACCAAGTGATATATATTAGTGTGTGCATAACACTCTTTAATAAGTGTGCAAATAACGATGAAACGTTCACGACAAGACCGGCGTAGATCTCGTTCGCGAGAACGGTGTCATTATACATCCGAAAGACGATCTCGCGACAGGCATCGTCGAGAAAGAGGAAGTTCTTCCCGAGAACGGCGTGAACGTTTATGTGAGACAGTGCGCGAGGACGATCGACGACATAGCTTGCATATTTAGACGCGAATACCGAGTATCGGTAGCTCTTCGAATTGGAAGAAGGCTTTTCACAAATTTGTCGAAACAGTGAATATCGACAGTGGAATGATCATTTTCACGGCCCTTGCGAAACTTCGCATTTGAGAAGATTCATAACTGAAACGAAGCAATGGTTACCAGTTCTGCACTTAAACATCTGTGTGGTGTAGCTAAGACGTAGTACAAAGGGCTGTCGACAATCGACTTCACTTGGCCAGAGTGGAAGGAGAAGCTTGTCGCAGCATTTACAGACTACATGGAGTTCTTTGATCGACTTACGGCAATGTTAGCCCGACCTAAGGCCAACGGCAAGGGGATGATGAAGTATTTCTTCGAAATATCAGCGGAATGAAGGACCGCACGATTCCACCAATCGGCAATCGACGGAACAAGGTTGAGCGCGTGCGTCGACGCGGGTGGCGAGTGCATTACCTTACGCAAGACAAAGGCGGATGCGTTGCATTTGGGGATGCAACAGACAGAAGACGTCCTTCGATGGCACGGTGGAAGTACCGTGCGTCGCCAAGACTTCCGTGAGGATTGAACTGGCCGAAGGATCGGTTAACGTTCACGTGGCTTCCGACGAGCTCCAGGATATATCGCGGATAGTGGGTCAGCCCTTCCTCGATCCACCAGGCATCATGACAGTGCAGCGTGACGGCACTCTATGAGGCTTCGAGAAGTTCGTGGCAACCCTGCTAGGCATGGACCAATTGCCACCGACGAAGCTGGCCATATGGGCTGTGGATACGAAGGTCGTCCTTCTAGGCCATGCGGCGGACATCAGGGTATCACAAAAAAAAAAAAAATAATACATGTACGAGGCAGTACCAGGCAAGTAAAATTTCAAGTGGGTGAAATTCGACACTCAAATTGAACAGAATTTGTTGATGCTGTCGATGTTGCAATTTTATTTTGCAGAATGTTCAACTCTCTTGACGTGGTCTGTCAAATTGAGAACGTAGACAAGGGGAGACAGCCCTTGGGTCATATTCGATGGAAGTGAGCCATCAGTATGCGGTGTTCTGGGGAGAACAATGGCGTTTGTCACAACCACCGTGCAGGCCTATGACCGGCGACGATGCTGGTTGGCACGCAGCGACGAGGGCGTCGATGGCGATGCAGCTAGCGATGGTCCGCGGAGACGTTGCTACACCCCTGCTGATAGCGGTGCGGCTACGGAGTCTGAAAGACTCTACAGGTGCCGATGTACGTTCGTCATCGGTATTGCAACGAGGAAAAGGCGTTGCAGAAACCGTTGCGCTCTACTGGCGGAATTTCGGATACAGCTGGAGCAGCTTTGTCGCAGCTATTGTCTTCAAGGCGTCTTGCAGGATGTACGTGTGTACATCTCATCGCAGGAAAACTGCGATCGACCTTTCCATGGAACTCTTCATGGACCTGGTCGAAGGAACGACGGTGCAGAGGAATGGCCGGCATATGTCGCTGTCCGATGGACCTGCAGCAGCCGTTCAGACGGAGGAATTGTCACCCTGGAAACCGGCACTGGTGACAGTGGAATCGATGGTCATCTCTCTCCCACATGTAGCAGACATCATGGGGAATGGTGAGAGAAAAATATTCCGGTGACGTATACATGAAACTTAGCGTACGAAGCGAGGCGGGCAGAGAGTACTGTGTACCGCAGAGAATTGTCCTTTAGGGTCTGGATCGTTACCGATAGTCAATTAATTAAGAATTGCGATTCATTATTTTAAAGTGGTTGTTAATGGAGTCGAATTAGCCAGGAAAGTATTTTGTTGAGCTATGGGCGACTGTTTGTGCTCTTGAGAAAATATGGGCACGATGTTAATGTTTGAAAGTTAAAATTCAAATTGAATGAAAATATCAAAACTCATGACGAAGAAAATATATATTTCTTATCACCAGATATCTGGCAGGATTGTTGTGTAATGCAAATGTGTGAATAACAAGGTGTGAGAATTCACGGGACCAAATAGATAAATTTGAAAAGAATAATTTGTTAAAAACAAAAAGAGTCATAGCGAACATCAACATCATTTTGTGAAATAAATTTGGAACATTTTCAAATGTATGCATATATGATAAACAACGTAGCAGTAAACTCATGGATCTTAACCAACCAAAGTAGAACATTTTAACAAAAAGAAACGAGTTTGGAAATATGCGTATGGAGACAAGGGTCGTCTATCTCGGGTTTCAGTTCGCTCAGCAGGATATAACCCGGATGCCCTAAAATCGGGACTGTTTAGAATTTTCTTAAGTGCTCACAACGATACGCGGTCGAACGGAGTTTGCGAACATAGCTAGTTTCTTTAGAGTTTTCTTTCGGAACATCTTGCAGTCGTTAGACTCTATCGTTGACAAAGAAAATTATACTTAGCACGCCTAGAAAAAAAAATGTAGCGTGCATCTCGAGACTTTTAGGACGGTTGAGTTCCAGTTCAAGTTTCACTAACAGAAATAAGACACAGAGATATTGATATACCAATATTGATAAGCACTGCTTACATGACATGGAACATAAATGAAAGAATGAGAAAACGACAGCCCGAAGAATTAAAAATCATTAATAATATTATGAAAGTAGTAAAGATATCACGCTATAAGCTGGACGTGTTTGCGACAGTGAGAAATGCGCGAAGTCGTACAGCGTACGTACTTTTAATTCGGAGTCGGAATGATAGAGGCAAATACCGATATACTCTTGTGAGATGAGAACTCAATGAATACCGGTGTAGTAGATCCATTTGATTGTAGAGTATTATAGTTCCTTTGAGTACGAGTTAGAATCAAAGAAGCTGCGTGATGTGAGACACTTGTTAAATTTGTCAAATCTGCTGATAGTTGGGACGGTCAATATAAAACGAAAGTTAATTACGATCGAATTAGCGACTGACTATTTTAGCTATGAGGCGCATGATTTGCGCGTATACAAGAAATACAAAATTGAAGGAAGAATAATACAGCATCGTGAAGATGTAACTTGACTGTGGGTCGAAGGATCGAACGTAACGAAAATGATCAATGTTTTGTAACGGTAGCGTAATTTCGAGTGGACGGTATTACGGATGGCATGGCGAAACACACTGCAAGGTGTGATGTAGCCAGATGAAACACTTGGGAGTGGCAAAGACACTGGATTCGTTGCAAGGGGACGACTGTCCAATGCAACGTTGCGTGAGACGGTGTGTCGAGACGCGTTTAGTCTTTCTCTATGAGTAGAGTTAGCTATTGAGAGATCAGGTCGTTTGCACCCATGGAAGACGTTTCGGAGTTGAGATGCTATTCCGTACACGTAGGCCACTTGAGATTGACCATAGAAACTTATCGATGAATACATTCTTGTCCTTGTGGTATTGTTTGTTATTTAACAAAGTACGATTAATAAACTTGTAATTACTCGAAGAGTAAGAAATCGTTAAGGAATGATATTGAAAGGGTGTAGAGTACACATTGTTCGTTAATCGATACAAAGTTTAAGTCCTATATGGATCAATAAATTGAGAGAGCGGTGAACGACCAGACAAATGATGCGCAATGAAAGCGGCCGAGTAAGAGTCCTGCCAAGTACGCTGGGTTGTATACGGTCACTAGGGTATTTAGGCCGAGATCGATTCTTCGTCACGGACATTGGCGGACATGGTGAACATCATGGACGTCGGAAGCTACACATGACGCTGGGTCGTGTAAAATCACTACCGTACTGGATCATGGTCGATATGTCATCAAGGACATCGGTTGTGCTCAGCGAGCCCAGGAGTGGCGTGCTGCTCAGCGAGCTCAGGGGTGGTGTGGTGCCCAGCGATACCAACTCTGATAGTGACGAGGAAGAGGAACCTCACGTATCACATACAGTCTAAACGCAATTGCGTAGAAGGTATGGGCCGTTGCGTCGTGGTTAGGTGGGGTTACCGGTTTCATACTGGGCGTTCGGCGCTGTGTCTTGGATTGAGAATTTTAATAACAGTCGTGTGATCGTTGGATACGATCGGGCGGTCATTGGTTCCGGACTGACGGAGTGGCTGGGCGACGACTGGCGCTGAAAGCGTGTTATGTTGCAATCATGCGAAGGACTGTGGACATCATAGATTTGATGGTGCGCTTGGTAGCGGCAGTCTGATGGGTTGCAGCATAAGAAACGATCATATTCAGACTATAACAGTATGGCCGGTACAGGTGTTAGATCATCAAGCCTAAGCCGTCGACAACGGGCATGGAAGACCAGTGACGACTGGTAGAGCATGGAATGAGCAATGGGACTCTGCTTACATGTTGTATATGTGCATGAATAGTCATATAAATGTATATATTACGGAATGGTACCAGCCTGAACGATTGTGGGGAAGTGAAAAGTCGACTAACTATGATAACACTCAACTAATCTCCAATAACCAGGAAGCACCATGGGCCTTAAAGGGGTAATATTTCCACGTTTCAATGTCGCCTTTTGTTTCACAGAAGACCACTGCAGGGTAACACGGGGTATGACCAACAGCCACGTTTGCAGTGGAGATGTACAGCCTTCACGAGGACGTGAACAACATCAGGACGGCCGACTGAAAGCTACGCAACGCGAGCCGAGACTTCTCGGCATACTCTTCTCGGAACTACCAAATATACAAACTCCGCGATAGTCACACGAGAGGCTCTCGAAGGTTCCTGACCGACACAAGGGAGCTTTGTCTATACAAAGGCGAGCTGATGTGACTCGGAGGGCTTCGTCGTCATCGATCGGGCGATCGATGAGCATTCTGGATCGAGACCGCGACTTGTGCAGTCGTACCTCCGCACACCAAATATTATGAAACATATTGTACTAGACGTACTGCGAGTTCTGTCAATATATATATATTCAGCAAGAATATTTCTAACAATATACCCTTCAAATTGCTTCTTTACAGACCGTGATCGAAATTACATCATCAGTATAAATGAAAAATGTGTGTAATCAATACCAGAATATCATTGCAATGTAGCGGGAATCTTCTTTACCAATTTCATTGACATTAAAACGAAAATTAATATCTAAGTCTTAACTGTTATATCCGCAGAAACTCAGTTAGCTACTCTGGGTTTTGCGGGAGAGCCGTTAGCTCTTATGATTCGGGATTTATCCAGTTAAGGGTTAGAACCCAAGAGAATTATAATTGCACGATTTATTATTTATTATAGTTTATTAGAGAAATCTTCCAAATAGTTTATTACGACAATGTTTATTAGAGTCTGTTACAGAAATCTTCATTCATTAGAGTTTATTAGCAATCGTATCGAGTACACCTTGTACATTAGTCTTTCCGTGGAAGAACTTGTCCGAACTAGTAGTATCACTTACTACCGAATTGCGTGCCCTTGCACAAATGATTGTCACGTGAATCGTAATGTAATCAACAAAACGTAACAAGCAAAACGTAACCAACCGTACAGAATCAGGAGTTCCGAAGAGACTAGTGGGTGCCTGCTCTCAGTCCCCTATATATGGATGGGAGAGCAGGCACGTCAGCTTAATTTTGTCTGTGTCAGATATTTCGTCAGATTGCAAATTGTTTAAACAATTCTCGTTTCCGGGTAGAATACAATATCGTCGATAATTTCCCAATACCTGGCTCAGCAATTCCTGATCTGATGCGTTACTTGCCGAGTCGCTCGCGATTGCCTAAATGCTGCGTCAGGTGTCAAGTTACACGCGTTTGCCTAAATGCTGACTCGACTGTACGGTGGATTTCGTTATTCCGCAACGACGCGCGGTCGTCGCCTGCAGCTGCGTACCTCGATTTCGGTGCAATGACCTTGCCTTAATAATCGAAGTATTGAAATACGCCGGGTACAACATAACAAATGATTTTTAAAAAAATACTCGCAATGTCAAAAAGCAATTTGAGACTCACCGCATAATTATGCACGAAAGCGGCTATAAGCATATTATGGGAACGTCGTAGAGTCTCGTCGGATTACTGTAATCTTATTATTTTATACCCTAATAACATGACCTGTTCATAACCAAAGTTACATTAACATTGTTGCGAGCATGTTACGTAACAGTTACAGAAGTTTTGTTACATACGTGTTGATCCAAAATGTGATATAACGGGTAGATAACCTGCATATAACAATTCTCATAGCACGGAAATATTTTTGAAAGGTTTCAATAATATCTTTTTGAAATATTGAAAATACTAGTATTGGTATTGTGTGATACACCGATCCCCTAAGGGTTACGGGCTCCTTCACTTTCTTCCTCCTCCTTCCTTATCCGCGGTCGCCAGTTCGATTCTTGGGCCCGGAGCTTCGTCGCGCCCCGTCAGGTGTCAGTAATCCCGGACATACGGATATAGTCGTAGTTCGTACGTCCTATCTCCGGAGCTATGTCCCCGTCCGTTTTCCTTTCTCCTACGGGCCTTCAGTCTCGGGAATCGAACCCGCGACACCTTTTCCCAGTCTTTCGGTTTCCCATACCGAGGCGCTGGTCCTTTCTTCTGGACCTACTATTATAGTGGGTTCCGAACCACTTTTTCGCAGATAAAAACACCACAGAAAATTCTTGGTGCTTGCCGGGAATCGAACCCGGGCCTACTGCGTGTGAAGCGCGCGCCGAGACCACTCGGCCACGCTCACCCTTTGAAAATACTAGTAGTAAAAGAGATTTATTGCCAAAGTGCATATTTACAGTTTTTTTTATACTAATTTTTATATGTAATGCTAATTTTACACCTTGGCAAAGGGCCATCAATCTGGGTCCGTCAGCCCCATATTGAAAATATTTTGTCAATATTAACCAATATTTGTGAAATGTTTTGAACATATTTTGAAAATACTTTTTTGTCCGCTGATAAATCTTACATTGAAATGTTTCAGTAGTGTTTCGCTGAAATGTTTTTAAAACATTTTATCGAAATGTGAAAGATTGCATTATCAATCCAAAACACGGAACATTCGTAGAAACGTTTCGGTGAAACATGCAATAAAAAATATTAAAAAATATTTTCACTGTTTCAGAAATATTTCGGATGTGTTGAAAGATCGAGTATATTTCTGAAATATTTAAAAAACTTTTCGTTGGAATATTTTGATAGACAATTCAAACGTTATTTTCACGTATTTCAGAAATATTTCGTAAAATTTGAAACATTGAAAATATTTCTAAAACTTTCTAAATACTTCGTGCTATAAGGGAATGATACATTACATATAATTTCATGTTTTGTTTCTGTAATAAAATATGCTAACTGGTAAGCTACATTGACGTTGTTACACGCAGGTTACATAACAGTTACAGGAATTTTGGTACGCAAGTGTAACGACATACCGATATGTAACAGTGACATTACTTGCATATCATAATGGTATATTATATGTGACTTCCGTGTTATGTATCCGCTACAGACTACAAGCATAACATTGGTACATTACATATAACTTCCATGTTATATTGCCTCAATAAGACGTGTTCACTGGGTAAATACTGCCATTTTTTCAGGTATTTAAAGTACAGGAAGTACTTGAAGTATACTGCACTTAAAGTTCTTTTTCATTACTTCAAGTACTTTCAATTGCGTGAAACGTGAAAATCGGAGTTGGCCGAAGTATGTGAAGGTTATACAAGGTTAATTTAAGTAAATAAAATGTTTCTAGAAGGATTTCTCAATTATTTTTATCTGATCTAATATAGTATATCTCGTGACCACGGGCGCAGGGTAGGGCGGTTCTTAAATTGAAAAATTTTGAATTTTTTGGGGGCCACCCCGTATTATCGTGAGGTATAAAATAAAAATGTGATGTGCGAAGGGTTCGCGAAATTAATTATAGGATTAATAAATGATTAAACACGTTCCTTATGAAAACACTCTTTAATTCTTTATCTCTTTACACTCTCGTGGCACATCTACTCTCTACGAGAGTCGCCGTTGAAGTGCTCGAGCCTCGAGCTTGCTGCAGTCGGCAGCAGAGAGGGGGAACAGTCCCCGTGCTCGTCGCGCCAACGCGCGGCGCTCGCTCGTTCCTCTTTGTATTCGACAAAGCTTTTCTTACACTCCCTCCCTTTGTCGATTTTCCTTTTCTTGCCTGCAAGCTGTTATTTTTATTCTGTGAACATAAAATACAATTATTAGTTTCAACGTCCCAAATTATTGGTATCAACGTCTGAATTATTTTAGTATTTAGTGTTTTGTGATTAATCCTCTGAGATACATAAACTCTCTCTCAGCCAGAGGCTTTGTCATAATATCAGCTAGATTCTCTTTAGTAGGTATCCAAAAAACCCTGACCTTCTTCTCATCAACGCATTGTTTTATAAAGTCTCCGTGAGATTCTGCCATGGGTTTTCTAGTTCCCGTTTCTTCTCTGAATGATAAGTCGCTCTGGATATCATGCACACTCTGATCAAAAGTTTTGAGTTTGTGACTCCCGTCCATTTCAGTGCAGTCTCTTGCAGATCTGTTGTCACACCATATGTTTATAGGGAACAAAGTTCTGCCTATAATATATCGGACTGACTTATCGAGCGATATCACCTCTTGACACGCATCACTCATGGCTAAGTATTCCGCCTGACAAGTAGACAATGTCGGACAAGACTGCTTACGACTTCTCCAAGCGATGACATCTCCAAACAGTTTTATAATATATCCGCCAGTGGATGTTGAATTTTCACAGTCTCTGAAACTGGAGTCTGTCAGTGCCTCTAAACTATCGGACGTGGATGTGAACTTTATTCCCAGACTCGTAGATCCTCTTAAATATCTGAATATTCTTTTCACGTCATTCCAGTCTTCCTCAGTGGGCTCTAGTTGTTTCCTTGCCAGGTAATTAACCGCATAGGCTATATCGGGTCGTGTAGCGTTCGCCAGATACATCAGGCTTCCGATGGCTTCTCTGTACGGCACCTTTTTAACTTCGTCAACTGTCTCCAACTTTTCTGTGTCCAGTCTGGTTCTTTTGTTTCTGTTTTTCACTTGACGAGTCACCATTGGGGTGCTTTGCGGATTACAGTCTCTCATGTTGAACTTTTCCAGAATTTTCTCTGTATAAGCCGCCTGATGCATTACGATGCTTTTGTCTTTTCGGTTTCTCTGAATCGTCATTCCGAGGAAGTTCCTAGGTTCTCCTAAGTCTTTCATCTGGAATACACTGCTCAAGTGATCTTTGCATTCTTTTAGCTTCTCTGAATCATTACTCGCAATTAGCATGTCGTCTACATATAGTACGACCATTGCTAGTTTACCCTTTTGTCTCCAAGTGAACAGACATGGATCGTGTAAATCGTTCTCTAGACCTAGCTTGCGTACTTCCTCTGAGAATTTCTTATTCCATTTTTTAGGGCTTACCTTCAATCCGTACAAAGATTTCTTTAGTTTGTACACTTCGGTTCGTCTAATTCTCTCTGGGGTATTCGTTCCGTCCGGTATTTCCATAAACACCTCTTCGTCAAGTTCTCCATTCAGAAAAGCTGTCTTTACATCCATTTGGCACACCTCCAAATCCTCTTTGTTGATTATGGCAAGCGTTGCTCTTATGAGTGACAGTCTTGAGACTGGTGCGTATGTTTCTTTTAACCCGTACATGTTTTTATCTTTGAATCCTCTTATTACTAGTCGAGCTTTATACGTGATAGTGCCGTCACTATCAACTTTCCTTTTAAACACCCACTTCGAGTCAATTATATTGGGTCTTTTACCATTTGGTTTTTCTTTTGGTCTTTCGACTGGTTCCCACACTTTATTCTCTTTCATCGAGTCTAGCTCATCTTTTATGGCTTGTATCCACAAGTTTCGATCCTCTGAATTTACAGCCTCTTCATATGAAATGGGATCCTTTTGGATAGATGCTAGAAGAATGTGTCCCAGTTCATCTTTTTCCATCTCATCGTTTTCAGTGATTTTTGTATATCTAGCAAAGCTGATATCTTGAATTCTCTTTGTTTTGCTTCTTGTAATAGGACCCGGGTTTTGATCCGTATGATTGGACTTCCTATTTTTCTCAGGATCTTGTTCGCTATTACTCGTACTTGATTTCTTTGGTCTCCCTCTTTTCCTCTTGTTGTCTTTGCTCAACTCTGGACTCTCTGAAACTACTTCTTTATTTATTTTTACCGTATTCTCTGATCCTCCTGTGAGGTTTTCTTCTGAAAATTCAATTAGCACGTTAGACTCACTTTTGTTATTTGACGTCTCTATCTCTTCTGCTTCCTTTTCACTCTTTTTGTAGGTGTCTTTGTACGTCAATTTCTCTAAGAATCTCACATGTCTTGACTCTAGGAATTTTCTTGAGCTGGGGTGCCATAGAATATATCCAGTGCCAGTGTGCCCTACCAAAACCGCTTTTATTGACACGTTGCTGAATTTAGTCTCCGTTTTGGGTAACTTTATGTACGCAATGCAACCGAATCTTCTTATTTGTTCAAAATGACACCTGGCTTTGGGTGAAAATTTACGTACTGGAACTTCGTAGTCAATTGATTTGTGAGGGGTGATATTGTACGTGTGCACAGCTTCTTCTGCTGCTAGTTCCCACATACTTGCTGGTAAACCAGAATCGCACATAAGTGCTCTGATTGTTCTCTGAATTGTCTTATTAAATCTCTCAGCTACTCCGTTGAGTTCTGGGGTGTAAGGTGGGCCACAGTCAGGTTCAATGTTTTCCTTCTTCATAATCTCTGCGAATCTACCGCCCGTGTATTCGGTACCTCTATCTGACCTTACATAGCATACTTTTGCGTTTGAACCCAAGAGATTTCGAGCAGACGTCAGAAAGTCCTCAAAAGCCCGCCCTGTTTCATCTTTCGATTTTAGACAATATATTTTGGCATACCGAGAATAATCGTCTATAAACGTCGCGATATATTTCTTCCCCCCTGGCCATGAGGTGGGTTTGATTGGACCCATTAGGTCCGAGTGTACAATCTGTAATGGCCTTTCTGCTCTGCTTCTGTGGTGTTTAAATGGAAGTTTTTCCATTTTTGATAGCATGCAAACTTCGCAATTTCTTATTGTGTCTTCGAACTTTACATGTTGTAAACTCTTTTCTTTCTTCTGCAATATTTTCAAATAGTTCAAGGATGCATGACCCAGTCTGACGTGCCACAGCATCGCTTCACTCTGCTTAACACCTGAATTTGTTGTGCCGAGCGGGTTCTCTATGAATATCTCTTTCAGATTCCCGACATCGTTCATGTCGTCTACTTTTATTGTTCTGTGAGACGTCAGACCTGCGTCACACTCCTCCACTTTTTCTCCTGAACTTTCGGATTGAGCATTTATTTCCATGAGTTTTCCCGACTTCTCCCTCCCAATCACAGACTCTATTTCTTTCGATATCTCTTCATTACGTCTTATATCTTCTCCCTCCGGAACTGCTATTTGTTTGGCTTTACAATTTGTCTGTGATTGTTTTGAAAACTTATCGTCTATCGCTAGACACGCTATACAACTGTAGTTATCCGATTCATTTATATTCGCGTTATTCTTGTTTGTTCCCTTTTTGACTTCAAACCTAACCACCCAATTAGGTTTTTCGTAAACTCCTTCAAATATAGTTTTGTCATTTTCTTTGTTGTATACTCGGAATATTTCATCGTCTAGGTTTATACTAAACCCTGCATCTACTAGTCTTCGCAACGAGAGTAGATTTTCAGAAATGTCTTTAGCCGCGATTACATTCGTCAACTTGATCGATTTTTCATCAGAAATATTATTTTTCAACAAGAGATCCCCTCTGCCGTCAATGACGATGTCGGCAAAATCATTTTTGTTTGCACTTTTAATAACCCCCTTTTCGGATATTTTGAAGTTACTCAAGATAAAACTTTTAGTCACAATGTGTTCAGTCGCTCCTGAATCTGCTATGAACTCTATCTGTCTATCGTTGTTATTGACATGTTCATTCTTACCTTGATCGTCTTCATACTCTTCCTCATATTCACCCGCAGTCAACTGTTCCTCCTCGTCGTTGTACTCAGCTCGTCTAACGGTGGAGCGGCCTCTGGAACCTCGATTATTACCTCTGCCCCTGGAATATCCTCTACCACGGCCTCTGTTTCCTCTGGAGTTCGCTCTGCCTCTGCTGCTGTTGATCTGCTGGTTGTTGAATTTGCTCGTTTTGGCCGGAGGTCCGTACGGTTCGTCGTCTCTACTGGTAAATCTCTTATTTTGTGATTGGGAAGGACGATTGGGTTTACTCGGACAATCATCTCCTTTGTGATCAGTTTCGAAGTTGCACCAGTAGCAGAACCAACGATTTGAGTTTATTAGTGGGCATTCTTGTTGCCAATGTCCGGTTTTGTTGCACCTGAAACATTTGCTCTTATTCCCTTTAAATTTTTGTGTAGTTGCTCTGGATGCTGTCGGTTCTCTGGACTCAGGCTTCTTTGCATCAGCGTCGTTGTCTTCTTGTATGCGAGTCATAACTTTTCTCAGAGCTTCCATGTTCATTTCTTTGCCTGTGGTTGTAATGACTGCTGAGTCTGTTCGGCGAATTTCAGGCATGACTCCAATGATCGCTTGATAGAAGGTAGACCGCTTTTCTTGATCAGTTAGTTTCTGAGGATCATCGCTCAGATCGTGCTCTCTTATTATTTGATCGAATCTTTCGATAAAATCATGAACTCTTTCTCCCTTGTTCATTCTGAGATTATACAGTTTTGTTCTTATTGCCGTTGGAGTTGAGCTAACCTCGCCTTTTCTGCAGTCTCGTAATTTTTGAAGAATGTCCATAGGCTCTGTCAGACCCAGGATTTTCTTGTGATATTCTTCATCGATGTGACTGATAATTATATCTTTTACGGAATTTTTTCTCAATGTGGTCTCTATTTCTGAAACTCCAGTTGGCTGTGATATTTTGGAATCAATTAGATACAGGAGCATCCAGCTCGTGAGTTCTGTTCTGAGGCAGTCCAACCACATTTCGAAGCTCGCTTTCGAGGTTAGCTTGTAGTTTCTCTGAATTTTCGGTCTCAGTCTCATAGAGTTGTTCATGCAGGATCCCGTAACTTCTGCATTTTGTGTTTTGTTCTCTGAGGTTTGCATCAGTCTCTTTGATTGTTTCAAGAGCTTCGATTTTTCGATTTCAAGGACTTTGCTTTGCGCCAAAACTAGCTTATCTATAGCGTCTTTCACCCAGCCTCTGGTGTTTTGATCTATTGCCGCGTTTGATGACAAGTTTGTTGCCAATTCTTGAGCTCGTGAAATCACATTTTGTATTTCGTCGGTTTCCTCTTTGGATTCGGGAATATTTCCGTCCTCCATCTCTGAATTTATGTTCTCCGTAATGCTCTTAGTGGTTGTTGCTGTGAAAAAAAATTCTCTTTATAACCTGGTTTTTCTCTTTTGTCAGATCTGACTTCTCACTCTTAAAAAATAAAGGTTTTTTTTCCGTTTTATTAATTCAATGAAATAACAACCTTCAACTTTCCCAAACATTCACAGCCCTCTGAATTCTCGGTCAAAAGCAGACAACTAACATTGTGAATTTGATGTGCTTACATTTGTTTGTTTGACTGGGGTCACTCTCTTCCAATTCAGTCCTTACTCTTATGTATTCTTCAAATTCTTGTCTCCATTCCTCGGTTTCGTTAGTCATCTGTTCCGGGATTATGAAGCATCATTAATTAGTAGGTGTATATCATATAATATTGTATATTTTAAATTCTATATTTCCCGTATATTCAATTTTTAATTGACTTTTACTATAAATCCTTTTCATTTATCATTTACTGTCTTGCTCTGAATTATCCCATTCTTTCATGAGTTACCTCTAAATTAGTACCAGGTGTCTCTGAATCCTACTAAAGAAAACGCTTCTTGCCTGCACATCAACACAGCCGCACTGCACCAGTATTGATGCGAGGCGAGAAATCAGGTTCTCTAATCGAGCAGACCATACACGTACACCACTCGCCGAAAATTTAACTTCGAGAGTTACCTCGAAAATCGTTCGGTTTTGGGTTGCGCACGCACGCACATGGGTCTCGACTTCGATAATACTGATCCCCCTAGTCAATGTACAAATTACTCACCGAACACAAGTTTTCATTTGAGCATTGACCCCAGAATTTTTAAAGCTTGCTCGCGAAAATTTTAATTCATCTTAAGCTCTATATAAAATCGTAGATAACGTTTCCACGAATTTTCAAAAATTTTAATTCAATATTCTCTTCTTGTTATTGCATGTAATTTTTTTTTTATTATTAAATGACCTTCACAGTGGCAATTTTACTCAGCGCAACTTGTAGCTTAATTTTTGACCGAGCTCTTCACTCATTTTATAACCTCTTAATTTTTATTTCCTCTAGTACATCGTTTTATGCACTTTTGCAAAAAAATGGAATCATTTTAACCACAAATAGACTCGTGTTGATTCTTTTATTCTCAATATAAAAAAACATCTGTAAAAATGGATTAGACCTCCCTCCGTTTTATGTAAACGCAAGCCGTCCGCTTGCTTCCGTACCGACAATCGTCTAGCGTCTCAGTGTGTATCAATTCAAGAGGTCGCCCCGCACGCACGAGAGAGAAGCCACGATTCCCGAACGCAAGGCTCTCGGGCCCGTGACGACCCCCGCGCTCGCGCACGCGCACCCGCAAAACTGAGACCGAGCCAGGCAGTGTCGTATATTCAACGTTTCACGAAAAACGCGTCGTAATTTAGAAATTTTCGCTGAATAAAATTACACACGAAATATTCCAAACTCATAGAATACAATAGACAAAGCAAAGCGAAATACTCGGCTACTGGCGCATCCGACGCCCCGCGCAGATTACCGACAGACCGTCCTTGAACGCCCTCTGCTTACACACGAAAATCCCGCCCGATCCACGAAACTATCGCTTTGTTTCGCGACAATCACTAACTCGACCTTCTGTAGTCCGTTCTCGTAACGGTTTTTCTTTTCTATCTTTTTTTTTTTATTATTTTTTTTAATTTGTATATATACGACTTTGTATGATTTTATTGAACGGATATTGTATTATTCTCTCACGTGTTGTTACACGCCCTCTTTGTCTCGAGTTCCATAAAAATACCTCTTAATCCCATGCGAAATTTCGAGATTAGCGAAATTTTCTTCCCTCGTGTATTTTTTTACGTCGTCAATATTTTACATCGTCGCACACAAGTCACTTTCCACAAAAATGTTGACTTACCTCGTACATCTCTGAATATTCGCTTCTCGATCGCTCTGGAACGCCGGAGACAAAGCCGGCACGCCCGAGACAAAGATACACTGTTCAGGCGCACTATTTTTGTAAATATTTAATTATTTTCCTTCCGTGGACGCAACCACGGGCCTCTGCTACCATATAGGATTAATAAATGATTAAACACGTTCCTTATGAAAACACTCTTTAATTCTTTATCTCTTTACACTCTCGTGGCACATCTACTCTCTACGAGAGTCGCCGTTGAAGTGCTCGAGCCTCGAGCTTGCTGCAGTCGGCAGCAGAGAGGGGGAACAGTCCCCGTGCTCGTCGCGCCAACGCGCGGCGCTCGCTCGTTCCTCTTTGTATTCGACAAAGCTTTTCTTACATTAATGCATTTTTAGAAGTCGCTACCGGCTATTTCAAAAATTAAAAACTTCGGAACATTTGAATTAAAAGTCAAAGTGAAAAATTCGAGATTTCTTTGGAGTCATCCCGTGCTTCCAAAGTATAAAGTATAAGAAAAAAACTCTGCAAAATCCCTACGAAATCGAAATCTTTTTAGAGGTCGCTACCGAGGGTTTAGTTACCTAATTGTGAAACGAGAGTACCCTTTTTTCAGCTGTTGAAGAGAATTGGGTAAATAAAATGTTTCGTTCGGTCGTCGATAGAGATATTTTCTATCTTTTGACCATTGCAGGACTTTGTCAACTACCTTTACCAGAAACGACAAAACATCGGTTGTTATTATATTTAACTTTTATTGCAACAAACATATCTTTTTAAATAAAATGTTTGGTTATTTTTCCCGGGCGGATTTTGACCTTCTACAACTATCTATTGCGATGATCTATGATCATCGCAAACTTTGTTTTTGTTTACCCTTCCTATTTTTCACAGGGATTTGGCAGACTTTTTTTGGATACGTTATATTTGGAAGTGCGGGGTAGCTCCAAGGAAATTTCGATTTTTTTTTTACTTCAAATTTAGATGTTCCAAAGTTTTCAATTTTTCAAATAGCCGGTAGCAACCTCTAGGAATGCATTAATTTTAGGAACCCTTCGTACATCGCATTTTTATTTTATACCTCCTGATAATACGGGGTGACTACCAGAAAAGTCAAAATTGTGACAGATGCCAAGAATTGTGATAGCCACGAAGGAGAAGAAAATTCAAAATTTTTCAAATTAAGGACGTTTCTACCCTGCGACCTTTAGTCACTCGATATACTATTAGAATACGCACTATTCTAATTCATACGAAAGCCATGTGCAAATAACTTTTCACGTTTTGCTTCCTCGTAGAGGAAGCTTTGTTATGATAAAAAAAAAATTCCAGAGTTTAATGAAAACGTGTTCAGAATGTTCCAAAAAATCGAAAAATCACATGTAGAAAAAATGTCCAGATGTGTGTGTGTGTGTGTGTGTGTGTGTGTGTGTGTGTGTGTGTGTGTGTGTGTGTGTGTGTGTGTGCGTGCGTGCGTGCGTGCGTGCGTGCGTGCGTGCGTTCGTGCGTGCGTGCGTGCGTGCGTGTGTGTGTGTGAATCTGACGCGAAAAATTCAAATCGCTATATCTCGAAAATGCCTCGACCGATCAGGCTGAAATTTTGCACACAGCATGTGTGGTTAATCGTCAATGTTTCTGCAAAATTTCCTCCAAAAATGTTCAGTTGTTTTTTTTGTACGCCTTTTTTAATTTCTTCGAAAATGTCTGTACGCACCGCAGCGCTCGCAATTTTTTAGCTATCGAGCTAAAAACGCGTACACAGACGGAATATGATCACCCGATGATCCCATTAAAATTTCAAGAAAATCGATCGAGCCGTTTAAATTTTGTCATTTTGAATTTTTTGAATTTCATGATTTTTTTTTTTTCGAGACGCATTTTTCCGTATTAAATATTATTCTACGAATAAAAAAGTGTCAGATTCATGATCAGCGTGAAAAAATACATAGAATACAATCCCGGAGTGACGACTGACGAAAAAGTTTATATAGCCAAAATTACAAAAATGAGTGATTTTGCGTATTTTCGAACCGCGATTTCTTTGCTTCCCAATGAATACTCTATGATATGCTATGTATTTTTTCGCCTCGAGTACAGATTCGACAGCCGTTTTGACCAAAAGCGCAAGGTTGGTGTATTTTTTCGCACCAAACCTGAGTCGGCCAGCAGTTTTTGCTTAAGAGCATGTGAAACACTATGAAGTGCGAGAGAGATAGCATCGGTCGCGCTCTCGGCGGAGCGAGTGAGACACGCTGAGATCGTGTTTCACATGCTCTTAAAAGTTAAATACGACGTTGATATTGAAAAAGCTGATAATTGAAATTTTCATATCGCTTCCTCATGAAAGTTGAAAGTTTAAATTTTTATAACACTTTCTCATAATGGTCCTTTATTCACAAAGCTTCATCTGTGAGGAAGCCAAAAATATAGTAAATGCTTTCTCATAGAAGGAGCTTTGCGAACAAAGGGCCATTATGAGAAAGTGTTATAAAAATTTCAACTTTCAACTTTCAATTTTTATGAGGAAGCGATATGAAAATTTCAATTTTCAGATTTTCTTTTAAAGCCTCGATCACGCTTAACGCTACGAACTAATTGTGCAAAATACCTGGAAAAAGTACTTGAGAAATACTTCAAGTACAAAAAGTATTTGATACTCCAAATACTAGTGATACTTTGAACTTTGTACTTGAACTATTTTTTGGAACTTTGCTCAGCTTTGCTGTAAGTAGATTCGTACTTGAAGCCCGTACTTAAAGTACCAATCGAGGACCATGGTGTTCAAGTACCGCCCAGCTCTGCTACAGAGCATCACGTAATTCTACTATTTTTCTAATAAAGTCTATCGTCGCATTACCTTAATTTGTATGATTTTTCACAATCATAATTTTTTTCCTTACTTGATAACCAACTAAATACGATTTTTTTGGGTACTTTATAAGAACTTAAAGTACTTAAAGTACATAATACTTAAAGTACCGAGTACTTGACAATGTATAAAGTAAATAGGAATTTAAGAACATGTACTTTAAGTACTTTACTCAGCTCTGCCGTGGTTGGTTGGTTTTGTTTTAGCGATACGAGCACTCAGTCCTGCTGGACCATTGTACTCGAGCCCCGTGGGGCACTCGCACCGCACTAATTGTCCACGTTGTGTTCCTCAGACGCGGAACACAACCGACAGGCGTTCCACGTGATGTTATTGACTTCACTCGCACCTACTTCTGCGACTTGACACCTTTTTTCATTAGGGATTGCCGGTTGCTCAGGGTATCTTGGTCAGTCCCCCGTTCTCCAGCAACCTTTCGTTTCCTTAACGGTTGCTCAGTGGATCTGGCCCGTCTCCCGTTTTCCCAGTATCCCTTCTTGGAGTTGCCGGTTGCTCAGGGTATCTGTGGTCAGTCCCCCGTGCCTCAGCAACCCCTCATGGGCCATTACCGGTTGAACAGGGTACCTGGGTCAGTCCTTCCGCACCACCGCATCCTTTCTTCGGATTGCCGGTGGCTCAGGGTATCGTTGGCCTAGTCCCCCGTCCCACGGTATCCCTAAATGTAGTCAGCTAGGGATCATGGTCGGCCTCCTCAGAGCCCCAGGTTGAGCAGGTAAGGCTGAAAGTATTCTAGGATGTCGCCTGGTATACCTAGAAGCATCGTTATAACGCACCATACCCCGGTGCTATGAAGCCCGAGCACGATAGCTTATACTCAGGCCAGGGATAGCTATTGCGGAGTGTCGAGTCTGATACACAAACTCGGCGGCCCGGGCGATGGGTACGCTACGTACCCTACGCCGATACGGTCTCAGGTTCGATTCCCGACGCCGGACTTTCGTCGCGATTCACCGAGAATGAAAACAATGGAGTACAGTAATATACATCCGACACTCACACTTGGAGTTACCGCGTGCGAGTGACCGATGTATATATCTGGAGCTTCGCCTCGTCCATGTTTTTTTCCCTTCTCGGCGAAACATACGAAGCCGGGAATTGCACTGTCGACCTCCCGATGCATAGGTCTTAGAGGCGAGCACGCTAACCACTAGACCACCGCACCGGTCAGCTCTGCCATTAATAAATTATTAAGAAGTAATTAATTAATCCCGGGACGAGAAGCGTCCCCGGGGTCAATTACGCCGAAAGCAGCGGTTGCGAACCGCTGCCGTTACAGTTCTCTAACGGCTCCAAAACGGTTTTTTTAATTTAAGAAAAAACAAGCAACTAATAAAAAACTATATGTATGAGGACACTTGTCGTCGGACCGACTGGACTCACTGTACGGTATGATTTTCGGCTAGAGGCAAATCCTACTCGCCATATAGAGTGCAGTGGGACTGCGACTCTCCGTAGGTGACCCAACTCCAAAACGAATATTGCAGCTGCTGACTATTTGTCGCAGCAGCTCGGAACTGCTTCATCTATTATTTGTCAGGAGGAGTATCCACCCACCGAAAATTTTCGGTGGACCTCGACGATGACCCTGAACGGTTCTCCTCCTCTCGCTCGGTGACAGCGTACCAAAGACTTTTCGCAAACGAATTCTACGCGTCCAACCAACTTCTTCTTCTTCTTTTTCTCAATTCTACTGGGCCACCTGACGTGAGAATGAGAGGCGTCCAATATAGCCACCAAAATGAACGTAACGGCCAACGCGAAAGTAACGGGATGTTGACGAGAGACTTCGTGACTGCCTACTACAATTACATGAACTTGTGAAATTGTATAGTCACCTTTACTGGCGTCGTGGGAAATTGTCAGCAAAAAAGTGTCCACATAATCAATGGACATTGCGTTAGAAGGTTGGTATTAATATACACACAAATTTTTAAAAACTGAAAAATATAATAAGAAATAAAAAAGAATGCACCTTGGCTCCCCCGATCAGCGTTAGAGTTACATGATTGGTGATACCTTAATATATCCATCGCATATAAGATATTAACTACTGGAAGTTATCTTCTAAATATTTATCACGTAATCCTCAGTCTTACAACGAAACACTTATAATTTATTGAAAGAACTGTAGTACCACACAACTAAAGATAAGTAAGAAGGCAGACTTCTCTGATATTATGAGCAAATTCAATTAAAAGATCTAAGATCTTGGACGAAGTATAAAATGAAAGGCTTATTATTTCATACGGAGGGAAGAAGCCCAGACTAACAAGCTCGTGAACAAGAATGACCGAAGATTCATTAGTTTCTTTACACTTCCGGAAAATGTGATTGATTGGTTGAATTACAGAATTTCATATGCAAGCACCATACCTATCCTGTATGAATGCACATTAGAGCCTATGTGATCTGATTTAAGTCTATTTATTAAAGTAATCGATTTAACTCATTAGTGTGTGACGGTTTGACTATCGGAAACCACCCGAGGCCGAGTCAAACCTCACTGTTATCGGCACCAAGGAATTTTTTTTTCTCTTAACCAAGTTCCCCTTATGACTCTGGCTATTTTTCTGCCATCAAGCCGCCTTTCCTCATTTGTTCCAAGTCTTCAATTTTCGCTTGTAGATGTGCGTCTGCAGCCGCTTCCTCCCTCCCCTCGACAGTATCGCATTTGCACGAGGACGCAGGAAAACTACGGAAAACCTGCGCCGATACAGCCAGTCATTCCAACTGAGTCTTGATGTTTGTATTCGATACTTCGAGTGGGAACACCAATCCTCAGAATTCAACCTCCCGCTCAACGGTTCCAATGCGCCAGTTAGTGCACGGCTAGGCGGTCACCCATCCAAGTACTGACCGCGAAGTATTCAGCTTGACTCCGGGACCACCGAAGCCGCACACCAACCGCGTATCCACCGCTGTCGCACCAAGGAAATTTTTTTTTTTTTTTTTTTTTTTTTTCCTGGTGATTCCCCTGTTAAGGCTTTAGCTTTCTGTGAGCCATCTAGCCGCTATTCTCATCAAATTTTTAACCAATTCCTCTCTTGTAAAGTACGTGGCTGCAGCCGCTATCAAACCCCCCATACTGTATCGCATTTGCACGAGGACCCAGGGAAACTGCAGAAAACCTGCGCCGATACAGCCGGTCATTCCAACCGAGTCTTGATGTTCGTATTCGTTACTTCGAGTACGAACATCAATCCTCAGAATTCGACCTCCCGCTCAGCGGTTCCAATGCGCCAGGTAGTGCACGGCTAGGCGGTCACCCATCCAAGTACTGACCGCGAACGATTCAGCTTGACTCTGGGGACCACCGAAGCCGCGCACCAACCGCGCATCCACCGCTGTCGGTCGCACCAAGGAAAAGATCGCCAGGTGTGACTGCCGCCACCTCCCAGGACCGAGCGGCGGCTGGATCGATATCTAACCGGGCACATGTACACGTAACATCGCACGCAAAGCACGTAACATCGAAGAATCGGAAACACAGCGACGCTATCCGACGGGATCGGTACAAAACAACGATCAGGGTCAACTAAGTGAGAAAATGAAGGAAAATTGGCACCGCTTATCGGCTAATAATGTCGACATACACCGAAGCTGTAGACACTGACCGAGGACGCGATTTGCCCTGCGGATAAACCCGGAAGATCGCCACGATAGTATCGACCCGGGATTGGAGGGCGAGGGGAGAGCCACTCGAGCAGCCGACCGGAAAATTTAGAGCCGGAATATCGCACGCAGGCGATATTCCGATTTCTGGCGTGAGTCCGCCAGAAATCTGCCAAACCGACGGAGTGGGAGACCGAAATCGGGGTATAAAAGAGGGCGATTTCAGCAATCGATCATTAGTTAAACGATCGTCAGTTCATCGGATCTACTTTACCATCGGCCAGCTCCAAAGGTGAAAGTGAAATAAAATGAAATAAACTGACTAAAAATGAAGGTGGTGCCGAATTGAACTTTTAAATTTTCGTGCCGAAAAAGAACGTGTAAATGTTTCTGTGACTTGCACAGATAACTTATAAAATTTTGTGTTAAGTCGAATAAAGACTTATAAAATTTCTGTCGAGTGCGAGAATAACTTATAATTTTGGTGCTAAAATCCGAAAAAAGACTTATAAACTTTCGTGAGACGAAGAAAAATAATT
Organism: Stenichneumon culpator; assembly: GCA_964017025.1. NCBI lineage: Eukaryota > Metazoa > Arthropoda > Insecta > Hymenoptera > Ichneumonidae > Stenichneumon > Stenichneumon culpator. Next base: position 5,046,045 of record OZ024777.1, read on the forward strand.
TAGAAATTTAGTGCTGAGTGCAAAAAGGACTCATAAAGAAGTGCCGGAGGGAAATCGTATCGAGACTCAAAAAGTACGAAAAGGACGGACCCAGGTCTTAATTCACCCCTCTGAAGAAGCCTAAGTAACCCAGCTAGAGGTAGAAGCATCGAATTACATAATAAATATCGATCGAAGATCGCGAGGTGAGCGAGCTGTCACTGACGTTCGTCGCGCCGTGACGTCACAATGGGCACGGCAGGCATCTTGATACCGCGGCTGTCTAAAGTCCGCACTCCCATGAGCGGTGCTATTCTATAGCACCGCTCATTATATCTATTATAGCCGAACCAGTACGAACATCGATATGTAAAAGGATCCGATAAAAAAAAATGAAAAATGGTGAAATTGCACAGAAGCTTGTAATTGAAAAAAATAAAACAATAATTAAGCATATAATTATCTCTGACACCATAAATAACACCTAGACACTCGGGTCCCCGAAATTTGGCCGTTTGAGTGCCAAATCCTCTACAGGAGGCGCACAAATACGGAAAATAATTGTAGGAAGCTTTGCTCCTGTCACAAGTGCTTAATTTGAAGTTATAATTTTTTTTCATAATTCTGGACGAAGAACAATTGTATACCTCTATTTTTCATTAAACGCAAAACATATAACGTTTATATGAAGAATCCATTTAGTCAATCTGAACAAAATTATTCGGTTTAAAACGTTTCGCGATTCGATTGAGGAGAAAAAATCAATTGGTCCAACCAACTACGTATTCGTTGATATATGAACGAAATGTTTAGTAAATTCGCCGACGATTTATATAATAAATATTATAAATAACGGAATAATGAGCATCTTCGTACATAAATCTGAATTTGATAGAAAATTTGTTTGATTTACTTGAACAGATAATTCAGTCAAATCATACTTGGTATTGGATTAAAATTGCTTCTTTTAAATAAGCGCAAGACTGCTTCGGGATAGTACATAAAAACATGTAACAAAATACTGCCGTGCTGAAAAGAAGCATTATTACTTTGGTATTATGTACTTCTAGATTCTAGACGATCGCTCATCAGAAGAAATGAACATAGTGTCAAAAACTATGTTGTTTCACACAATCCAATATTAAGTACAATTGAACCCACATTTACTTTATCCTCGATACACATTGAAAAAATATATGAGGCAACATAAAGTTTTATAACCTTCGGTATTTATTTTATTTTATTGAATGTCACCCTGGTAGTGGAATCATAACTTAAATTCCAGACGGTGTTCGCATATGTATACCACGTTTCATTGTTGTACGAAAATTTGTCATCTTGAAAATGATGTTATTCAATCCGGCAAGACATCAATTCAGTCATTCACAAATATTATGGGCACGAAAAACAACTTTCAAGTTGTTCCCTAGCAAGTTGACGGACCGCAAACGGACCGAAGAACGGACACGTCCGTTGAGCAACGAAACGAACCGTAAAAAACGACAAAACGGACTGTACATTTTTTGTTGGCATTTGGTATTTTTTTGGTTGCGGAAACCGAAAACGGACCGAACATTTTTCTTCAAAAAATTTGCTTTGGTCCGTTTTCGGTTCCCGCAACCGAAAAGGGACCAAGATCGTATTTTTATTCTGTCCTTTCATTAAAAACAGAATTAAAAGCAAAAAAAATGTTGAACTTGGCCAACATCTTTAATAAAAAACGTTCGGTCCTTCCTCTGTTTCCGCAACCGAAAAAGGACCGATCCAAAAAAGTACGGTCCGTTTTACCGTTTTTGCGGTCCGTTTTGTTCCCCAACAGACATGTCTGTTTTTGCGGTCCGTTTCGTTCCCCTACGGACGTTAGTTTTTTTCACCTACGTTCCCCTACGGACGTTAGTTTTTTTCACTAAAGGCAGCCGTCCGTCAACTTGCTAGGGTTTCGACATTTCAATATGAAATCACGAAGATGAGTCTTAGTAAATGACGGAGAATAACATATTTCCGATTCAAGATTGCACATATCGATAAGTGATTGTAGCGTGATGTAGCGTAGTAAGGTTCCAGGTCAGAATGCGCGAGTTTGGGGGTTCGAGCCCCGCTAAGACATGTGTATTATATTGATAAGTAGCAATTGTACTGATAACAATTAAACATCTAAAATACGATGTAACTATGTATGAAATTAATTGGTATCAAATAACGTAAATAACAGTACCGGGACCTACTTTCAGATTGAGTTGGGTCAAACGTTTTTCTTTTTTTGTGTGAGTAAATATTTTTTTCGCACAAAGGTTTTTTTGTTTCGTTACAGGACACATACACTTCACTACATAACGTTTTCGGGTTACGTGCGATGAAGAACTACCGAATGAACAAAAACAAGTTGATTTACCGTTGCAAATGAGATATGTCTTCAATTAAAACAGATATTTCGTAAATGCCTCTGTAGACTTCGCTGACCGACTCAAAGCTTCAGTTCAATGAACCATACTTTGGTTTCAGAAAATTGAAAACTTCGTTCCATCCAGTCTGGGCTTTCTTTGAAAGGAAGAAAAATATATTTAACACAAACAAAATTCAACTAAAGCTATTTCTTCAAAATTCAACTAAATCTTATAGTCAATTGAAATGTATATTTCGTTCGCTACCCGTAACTGCAGGATTTTGTTGATTCGCATGAATTTACTTTGGTGGTGCTAACCTTTTTTTTCGGAGTGTACAACTGGTTTTCTTCTTCAATTTATTTTCCTTTTCCAGCCCATCGAAAGCAATTTTTCTTATGCCAAAATTGCAATTACCGTGTCCAGTGCAAATTCGAAATAAAATTTTAGAACCTTTGAAGGGACACCATGTTACAACAGTAATTTCCGATTCCTAATATCGATGCCTCAATACCATACGGTTATATAGGCTGTCTATAGGCATAGCCACTACGCTTTTCTGGCATTAAATCATCGATATAATTACGATCGATTGAATCGCCCAAGTTGTCGCCTCGATGCATAGCACAAACGTTGCAGATAACAAAATAATTGACCTCTCGCGGTCGCGGATCAAGGGACGTCAACACAATTATCGGATTGCAGTCGAGCTTTTATCCTCGTGCAGATTGGAACAGACGAATTATTATCCACGAACTTTTGGCGCATGTGTGAATATTGCACTGATAGCCTCCTTACGCTCCGCTCGATTAAGGAATCAAGGCATCGAAATTTGACTCGTCGCTTATAATTCAAAGTGAAATGCTTCAAATCAAGGAATTACAAGTGAGTTTGCCGATTATACATACAGCCGTTAACAATGGTCACAATTCGCCACAATTGCATTATTGTTTTTATCATAGGTATGGATTCTCGTGGTTTTCACACATTGCGTATGGGCTGATTCGATGTGGGGCGGGATGATTACGGAATCCAATTTAACGTCTGCTGGGATAGAGACTATGTTGATCAGAGCGGCGGGCGTACTTAGAGAAGATTGGCATGGTGATACGCCAAACTCTCATTACGGATCTACGAATAGTCGTTCGTCGGATTTCTATTCTAAGAGGATTTTGAAGCAACTTACACTGTTGAACAAAAAATTCGACAGAATGATGATAAGAATGGTCGGTTCAACGATTAGGGACGAGGGTGACGGTGATGAAGATATTGGAAAAATTAGCTGGATCGGTACGCGGCCAGGTTGCGAGAGTATGATAGGCGCAGAGGCGGAGTTGCCATCAGGGATTTATCACTTCGATGGAGTAATTGGCAAGGATGTCGAATGGATTTGGAATGTGTACGCGATATATTGCGATCAGTCGGCCGGCGGGGGTTGGACGGTTGTGCAGAGACGCGGAAGATCGAACGCGGGAAGGGTGGATTTTGGAAAATCCTGGGACGAGTATGCGAAAGGCTTTGGTGATCTCAACGGAGAATTCTGGTTGGGTAACGAGTGGATTCACAGGTACACGGTAAAAAAATCAGTGCCTTGATAAAATCAGAGTACTAACGGAAATTCACTCATCATCCAAACTTTTCATTCTGTTTTTCGTACGTTAAACTTTTTTTCTTAATTAATAAAAACCAACATTTTAGAGCCGAAATTTTAGAGTGAAAGTGAATGTCAAAAGTTTTTTTTCAAACAAAGGTTGACGACATTCTTCGGCCCGTACCAATTGAGAGTCGAACTCGAAGATTGGAACGGTACTACGACGTGGGCGGAATATTCTGAATTCAAGTTAGTACTGAAGTAATATCTATCAGTTGAAAAAACTTAACGTCGCTTTGCAGTTAATACTATTATTATTATTATTTTAAGATTTTCAACATTGGATCTTATATATGAGGCATTCTTTATCAAATGGGCCACTTTTTTCGGTCGACCTCTCAGACGTTTTTTTAAAATTTGCCAGTTTATAGTACTACTTGAGACTTACTTCTGGGAATTTTTTTAGATTTTTAAAGTGCACTGTTCAGGATTTACGTTTTTTTTAATATTAGTATATCTTAGAAAATATTGGTCACTCAAAAAATTCGTAGAAACATTAATTTTTTTAATATTTTATCAACTTTCGAATGATGTTAGAGTCATAATTTTCCCGATAGGGGAAAGTTCATTTTTCGCAAAAAAAAAAGTTGAAATAATTTTTTTCTACTAAAAACACATCTTCGATTCTAGTTTCAATTTTACACGATATTTTGCATTGTATGAAGACGTTACAAAAAAAATTCCGGAAGTGGTACCTGCAATTCTTACGCACTAAAAAAATAAACAAATGAAAATTTTTATTCATATAGATTCATATAGATTTATATAAATCTGACTATTATTTAGAGAACTGAAAGGGGTTTCCCCGTAGTCGCATTCACATCGTTGGGAAACTTGTTTTGAAATAGACGTTCTTTTTTAGAGGTTTTATGTTTTAATTCTTTAATTGTTTATTTTCTTAGTGCGTAAGAATCGCAGGTACCACTTTGGGATTTTTTTCCCAGAATCTTCATACGATGCCAAATATCCTGTAAAATTGGGACCACAATCGAAGGTGTGTTTTTAGTAGAAACAAATTATTTTAATTTTTTTTTTCACGAAACATGGACTTTCTAGTATCGGGAAAATGATGACTCTAACATCATTTGAAAATCGATGAAAAATAAAAAAAGTTAATGTTCCCACGAATTTTTTGAGCGACCAATATTTTATGAGATATACTGATATTAATGAAAGTCAATCCTGAAGGTAGCTCTTTAAAAATAAAAAAAAAATCACAAAAGCACCTCTCAAGTAGTACTCTAATCTGGCAAATTTTGAAAAACATCTGAGAGGTCGACCGAAAAAAGTGGCTCGGTTGATAAAGAATGCCTCATATAGTATCCTTGAATTGTAGGGTCGGTTCCGAGGAGCAAAATTATCGTATTTTCATCGGTCATTACACGGGAAACGCGACGGATTCGTTGAGTATCCGCAACTCTACAGCGTTTTCTACCCACGATAGAAGAAATGATCATCCACATCCTGATCATCCCTGTAAGTCATTCTTCAGCGGGGGATGGTGGTACGTTGGGTTAGTACGATCATCAGAATTATCAGCTGTTTGAGGCCAAACCAAAATATCTGAATCGTTTAGCTGACGAATGTAGCATATTTGCTGCGTTCGCAAAATATAATTTTTATTTATTTCTAATGGTGGATAAAATTTGACGAATCGCAGTATATATCAAAGCAAGTTTTTCGATCACAATATTATAAAACAAATGATTTGAGTTTCTTTTAAAGTGACTTTTTCACATATTTTGACGCAGTACACTATCGAGCAGGGGAGATTTTTTTTTTTTTTTTCAACCGAAAAGGGTCTTGGCCATCGAGAGATTAACGGTGTGAACATCATTTGAATATCAAAAATTCTTTCGCAGTGATTGCCTCTATGCCAATCTAAATGGTTATTACTACACGAAGGATCAAAATCGAGGACCCTTCAGCGGTATAGCCTGGAACGACTCGACCAACACCGGTCAAAGCGTCAAACTCAAGAATGTCAAGATGATGATACGATTGAAAAATCATCCGGCTGTCAATAAAGCGAAGAGCTTAAATGCGCAATAAATGCTCCTAAAAGTAGATATGTATAATGGAGGTGTTATTATTAGAGAGAAATGTGACGAAAATATATAAAAAAGAACAGTTTATTAAATGGACAAATGGCGAAATATTTTATACAAAGGCCCGTGTTGTGTCCTCTTTGACAGTCTACGATTAACTGGTTCTTGTTTCCGTCTTCTCGCTAGTCAAAACTTTCCGCTGTCTTCTGTCTCCCGCTCGCCACGACTACTATTCCCACATATATATTTTAAACGAGTACTTTACGATACTAGTGCGAAAAGTGGACTTTCAACGAAGGTTGTGAGATTGGTCGCACGAGCCAGAAACGAGTACCACAGTAATACTAGCCGAAGCCAAGTGCTGTCTGTGGCACGGGCTGAAAGCGAGTATTGCCTGCTTCCCAACTGCCGTCGAGAGCCCGCTTTTTCGTACAAGTATCGCATACTACTTTTTGTAACAAATGCAAAAAAACTCCCCCTTTGTATGCCTGTAGCGTAGCGAAAGCGTGCGAACATAGTCATTTGCGAAACAAAGGCGGTAAACCGAACTTTATATGCACGTTGTGAAGTGAGTGCGACTCACTTGACACTCCGCGTATAATGTTCGCTACACTGCACTAGTATCACGTAATATTTTTTGTAACTAATGCAAGGGAAATGCAGGATAATTTGAGTGCAGTAGAAGGTCCACGACGCATGCGTAGTACTTTATGCATGCTGAAGCGTGCGTGAAGTAAGATTGGACCGATGTGCGCAAGCGCCGGTTATGTACACTTGACTGTAAAGTGCCACTTTCGCCAGTCTCGGCAGGCACGAAAAGTGGAGCTTTTCATGCATGAGTTACAAGAAGTAGCTATAGTGGTAAAAAAGTGTGCAAAAAGTAACTCGTATAATTTGCGCATGCGAAGTATTTTTCTCACACGCCTTACTAAAAAGTTTTACTATCACTACGCGTTACAGGCACGGGGGGTTTTTTGTTCGTGTGTTACACAAAAATCATGATAATATTTACCGCAAATCAAAAAATATTATTCTTATAAGGATAAAAGAAATGTTTACCGTCATCTACTATCGACCCCACAATTAGCCTGTAATATGGGCATTCCCTCAAAACATGATATGAAGCCAATGTGGATCATATAGGGCTCTATATATGATCAATGGTGGCTTCATCTCACTCCTGTATCGGAAACTAAGGTTAAAACACGACAGCCACGTCCACTGAAATTCACTCCCGAGATCCCCAGCCTCACGCGTTGATCACAAATAATGCATTCGCGACCAGTCAATCACCAATCCTCGTGCCGTTCGGAACTGTCAATCCTTATCGCTAGTGAAACCTTTTCTGCAATTTACCTTCCGACTTATTGGATCGTCCGTTTATCACGAGAATAATGTATCAGCTCAAAGGCTTCGGGGTGAGTCAACTGATATCATTTAAATGATTTGTCTTATCCCTATCTATCACAGATAACTGTCTTATATATTGCTCGTGCTACCGGTGTGTTCAATTTTTTAAACATTCAAAAATCAATTTTTATACTATCCATGTGTTAATGTTATATATTCGGCACGAGCACATTTGTCACACCAACCCGAAGTGTGACGAACGCTACGTGCAGATTAATATCTCTTTAAGTTTTTACAATTAGTAGTAAAAGTATTTATTGACAATATTTAACAATCTTTGGTTGCTGATACATTTCTAAGATTAATTACATATAGTACTGCTATTGCTATTGCCAATAGGCCATCGACCTAAGTCCTTCAGCCCTTTTTACAATTAATTGCCGCATAACGGATAATTTGTAAAAACGAATAACCCGTTTGTAAATCCCGTCAGAAAAATCTCTTTTTCTTAAAACAACCTTCAACAAAATATATAAAGTATAAAATAGTTCTCTCGATATATCGATCGCTGACGAGTAGAATGAAAAAAACATTTATTACAATCGCACCTTTTTCGGAAGACATTGAACACCGCAGTCCTCCTAAATAGGAATACAAATAGGTTGAACCGGAAGCACGGGTTGGCGAACCCGGTATTATCGTTACCCGCTCCGTGGGAATAGCTTCGTTCTCGATCATCGGCTGCTTTTATCACCTGTTTTTTTTCCCATACCAAAGCTGTGGATAGTTCTGAATTTTCTACTGCACTGGTGGACATTGCCTCAATCCGCAGAGTCTGTTGCTGTAGTCTCGAGGAAAGGAGTCGCCGCAAGCAAACTTCCATATGTCGCGTTCCCGGCGATGGTCGAGATGCTGCGTAGCGACGTGAGGAAGATGCGGTCCACTTTGGAACGAATGGCCGACAGTTTGGAAAAACTCGAAACGCTATTACCGCGCCGCCACGATGGACGCGATAATTCTCTCGAACACACCATGGTACATTTTTTTCTACAGTCTTGAAGGCGGTTCTAGTCTGTTGCGCTAAATCTGGAAATTAATACGCAAATAGGAGTTCTTATATTACAATCTACCCTTCGTTCAGGGTTTAGTTTTGACACAAATCTGCTTTGACGTTCTTCTGTTATCAAGATGCAAGAAATGTTTGCCGCGAAAAGAATGGATGTACTATTAGTAATCAAATAAACCCACTACCATGCTCATAGTCACAAATAGAAGAATGCTTAGCTGAGATGATCTGCATTCCAGAACGCATCGATCTTTGTCATTTGTTTTTTTTTTTTTTTCATTAGGGCAATGCTCTCCGAAATATCACGAATAATAATCCAAGTACGAAAATCTTGAGTGAAAAGTTGGAACGGATTACCAGAGCACAGGAGAGAAACTCACGATTGATAAATACGCAGATGGAATGGTTAACGAGTTTGGAAGAGAGTCTGGAAAGTTTTACGAATTTTCATCGTGGAACGAGCGTTTCCGGCGAAGACACTGATGCTTCGTCGTTTACAATGTACCAGCGACAGATCGTCGAGCGGCTAACTTCGATCGACAAGAAACTGGATGGAGTGACAATGGAAAAGGAAGATGACGGTTCGACCGCGAAAGTCGACGGTGACAATGAAAATGGCCGCAAAGATCATTCGAGTGGAAAATCACTGGACGAGAAAAAATTCGACAAGGGTTACAACGAATCGTCAACGAATGATGGTAATGGGATCAAAATTGCGGTACCAAGATGCGAGGCTCTCAAGGATACCGGACTCCGTTCGGGTGTTTACGCGCTGGACCAGGGCGAGGAGTTTGTTTGGGGAAATACTTCAGCGATACTGTGCGACACGGCGACTAACGGAGGCAGTTGGACGGTCATACAGAAACGTGGTCCAGGGCGTGGAGAAGCCATCAACTTTACTAGATCGTGGAACGATTATGCTAACGGGTTTGGAAATCTTTTGGGCGAATTTTGGTTGGGTAACGAGATAGTTCATAGGTGAATATAATTTTTGATCTTTTTCATGTTTTAGGCTCTTAGGATGAGATATCATTTTTGCAATTTTTTTTCCCCATCGATAAAGTATTTTGCGTGGATTTTACCTACGGAAATGTAGCTTTGCTGTTTTTTTATTGTGCAAAAAAAAATGTATTTCTTTCGTCGGAGGAACTATAAAATAGTGCAGTTATGCGTTATAGTCATATTCGCTAGCCGCACGCCCCACACAAGCCCACCGGACGAGTGTCTATTGCGTATACATGCAAAGCGCGGGGTGTGCAAGTTGGAACTGAGAGGGCCTGTAGGCAGCGCTGATAGAATGCATGTACACGGCAATACACGCTCAGCCGGAAGCTCTGTGTAAGTCACGAGGAGCGTGACGCATAGCGAATAATAAAAATAAAAAATAGTCACGTTTGCCTCAGGTTCCGCAAGTTTGTACGCTGTTTTGCCCTCCTCACGCTGTTTTTCGATGGTACGAGTTGAAAAAATTGCAATGTGGTTTGAATGTAAAAAAAAAAAAATGCTCGATGAGCGATTAATGTGATTTTCATGTTCTTCCTTAAAGGATGACATATTACTACGGCCCCCACGAGTTGAGAATCGAACTGGAGGACTGGGAGGGCGAAAGAGTCTGGGCGCAATATTCAAACTTTGAGTTAGTCATGGTTATTATTGAAAAGTATTATTATTATTATCCAACAAATATAACACGTAACCGAAATTAAAAAATATAGTATAAGTGGAGAGTGGGACATAACAGACTCGTGTTCTCCATTGTCGCGTGGGCAATGTGGTGCGGTTTTTATAGTATGTGTTGCAAAAAATTTGTAAACATAGTCCATTTTGCAGCGTTCTCCCCTATTGAACGAATACAGGCAGCAAACAGATCATTCTGATTTAGGTCAGGTATTCATTTTTTTTAGACTCGGTTCGGGAATAGATAATTATCGTATAAAAGTAGCCGGTTATTCTGGAAACGCTACGGATTCTTTGTCTGCTCACGATTCGACACTTTTTTCGACATTCGATCGAAGAAACGACCTTGCCCCACGCTGCTGCCCCTGCACCTCGGATTACGGAGGTGGATGGTGGTATTACAGGTGATTTATATTATGGTATTATAAAATATCAATTCGATTCATTCATTTACACGTTAGTCGTAAGAAAATGTATGATGAAAAAACGAGCTTAATTTTTTGGTGAACGATTTTGCTCCTTTAATCATGATTCCAAAAGAGATACAATTTTTGGCATACTCAGTTAAATGCGATGAAAAAAAACTTTTATTATTTTAATCGTCGCAGAAATAAATCTGTAATTTTTCTCCAGTTGCTTCGAGTCAAATCTCAATGGGGATTACTACGAGAAGGATCAATATCGACATCCGTTCAGAGGAATAATTTGGGAACATTGGCGCGGCAACTACAGCCTTAAAAGTACGGTGATGATGATACGTTCGAGAAAGTCCTATATGAAGAGGAAAATTCAACAGGACTTTCGTAATCCAGTTACGCCTTTTCTGGCGTTCTGATGGAGGTTCTGTGGAGGTTGGCCCACTTAGATCGATATATCGATCGTATTTATCTACACATAAGTTGTAACGCGGCACATTTTGCTCGTTAGTGATGTGGCCATCCCAGGTCGCTTGGTGACTCATAAAGTGATTCCATAGGGTCTAAGCTAGTAAGGAAGAATAATTTTTGAATTTTATTTTGTACAAAAATTTCATGTTAATCGCGCTGTCGGCAAGAGACCACTCTGGGAAGAGGAATTCGTCTCGGGGATGGCAGCGGAGGCCTCGTGGATGTAGCGAGTCGTCGCTGGACTGACTCTCAATCCCGGAAGCATTGCGGACGATCGAGATCCCTGATCCTGTACTGTTGGAGTCGCAGAAGAGATACTGATGCGGGAGCCAACATCTTCTCGGAAAAATCATCGAATCACCTCACCCGTCGCACCGATTATGCAACTGCCGGAGTCCCGAGCTGCATGGGAGCATCAGTGAGTTTTGTGGCAACGAGGACTGAGTACCCTTGCGAAACTTTGCGTGTCCGTCGTCGAAGGAATATCTCTCGCGCGTCGATCAAAGTTAAGGTGATGTGAAAGTCACGTGACTGAGCCAACAGTGTAAGAGAGATAGCGGCATTGGTCGTACGGTGGAGCGAGAGAGAACGGCAGAGAACCTTTTTCACTTCACCTTAAGCGTACAAGGAGAGTTCGAGTCGACGGAAAGGGCCGAGCGCGTGCGAAAAGATGTAGCGATTAGGCAGGGGGTGGGAAGCTGCGAACGAGAGCGATCAAGTGTCGATCCTCCGGGCATTTCCCGTTGAGTCTACAAGTGAGGTGGTGAGTAAAAGTTTTATTCCTGAGAGTTCCGAAGATACGTCCAGAAAGAGAGTTCAGAAGACAAGCGAATCCCGTCACCCGTTTTAAAACAGTCTGATTACGTAAGCGCGTCGTTAAAGTACGTGAGCGAGTACCGAGACGAGAATACGCGCGATTTCGTGTTCAGAGTGCACAGAATCGCGATCGGCAGCCCGCTCGGAAAATCGTAGTGCAGGGAAAGGACGTACCGTGTAGCCCTCTAGAAAAGAACGGAATAAATCGGCGGGGTAAAATCCCGCTAATAGTACGCGCCCCTCGATCAGCTGAGTATCGGGGTTCTTAGTCCGAGTTTAAGATCCGTGCTCGAGCATCCGTTGCTGCGGAAATAGTTCCGGCTAAAAATAATATAAGCGAACAGACTCGAGTCGAACGAGTAGTGTAGTAGTGTAAATGAATGACATTTTGTAGAAAGTAAATGTAAATCATTAATAAAGCGAATAAATTGATAACGCACATACGGAGAAATAATAAATAATAACGCATGTACGAATTAATGAGAAATCTCGATCATTATTATTTTTGCGTAGTCCCCGAACCTCTCGCCTACTTCTAGCCAACGAACTACAGGTCTGGAGGGACACCGATTCCTGACAATCAGGATAGATCGCCTGATATATATGCTATAATAGATTGCTTGGCGCCCAGCAGATCGACAACGAAGTAAAAAATTAGTAACGGGCATCATTATATTTGTACGCAGCTCGGGCACGGTTCCCAGAATTTTTCGTGCTACGGGCCCGTCACAACGTATCCCTACGCGCGTAACGCCGCTCGGAAAAGGAAAGTCGTGTATGGAAAGGGACGGTGGGCAAGTACTTACAGAGGTAGTGGGGTATCCAACTCATTTTTCATTGGCTCACGAGGATTGGAGAAACGCAGTCGTGTACTGTATTATTCTGAGTTTAACGAAATGTAAAGTTTGCTGTAATCTTAACCACTGCTCTCCAAATATATAAGGATATCGATAAGGGTTGGGGTAAGCAGGTAAATACTTACAGAGACCTATATTTTTGAAGAGTCGAGAGACATATAGATCGAAATTATTTTGTTTATTCAAAATTAAGTGATCAATATGTTAAATGTAAAAACCGCAATATCAAATATTGATCAATCCTTGTGCCCCGAATAGTTACAATTATTCAATAGTACTTCGAAATAGTTACCATTCATAAATTGTAGTGTTCTAAATAGTAACAATTGGTCATTGCTAATACTCCAAACGATAACAATTGCTTAACCCCTTCGCTGTCAGATGGAAAAAAAACATTTCGTAACAAAAATGGGTTAAAAAAAAGTTTTCAAAACCGCATGAAAATGTTATTATGAAGGTTTTTGGGGCCGATGGATCCGAATGTGATATCAGATTTTCAAAAATCAAAATGGCGGATCCAATATTGCGAATCAAAATTCGGAAAAATGTGGGAATTCGATAAAAATGGGTATTTTATAGTTTTCGAAGTCGCGGAATCCGAGTTAAATACCAGATTTAAAAAATCCAAAATGGCGGATCTAATGACGCAAATAAAAGTTCAAAAAAATGTAAATAAAGAAAAATTGGTATCTTACGGTTTTTGAAGCCGCAGAATCCAAATCTAATATCAGCTTTTCTCAATTAAAAATGGCCGATCAAAATTTGACGGTATCCGAAAGTTATGTGTATAAATATACGCCGAACAGAATTAAACGCTATGTGCAATTTCACTCTCAACGCGTACGTGTGCATTTCTCATCATTTACGCTTGGTTCTGTGATCGCGTTCTTCATATACATTGTTACCACGTTGTAGAGAAAAATATGGATTTGTAGCAATAGTTAAAAACAAAATGTTTGATTCTTTATGTGAGTCTAATTATTTGTATTCTGGTCTGTATAATTGGATTCGCCATTTTAAATTTTGAAAATCTGACAGTGGATTCAGATTCGACAACCATAAAATACCCATTTTTATTGAAATCCAAATATTCTTTGGGATTTCGATCCGCCATATTTGAACCGCTTTTTTATATTTTGCAAATTAGACTTCAGATTCTGATTCAGCAGTATCAAACCCTTCAGATACCCGAGGACAATTAGATTGTAATAGTATAAATATGTTTTTTTCAAGAAACCCATATATTGGTATCCTGATAAATAGAGGTTAAGCAATAGTGGCACAACCTTTTTGGCCCCTATAGTCGCGCCCCTATATTTTTTGCCCCTATAGTGAAGGGGTTAATAGTTATGTTCTCAATGATATTGTTTCGACTGGTTACCATTCATCAATGGTGAAGGGACAAATAGTAGCCATTAAAAGTGTTAATTGTTTACCTTTCATATCATTCAGAGCGAATGGTTGCGACTAATGCACCATTCAGTATACTATTCAGATTCAGTGATAACACCATTTGACAATCAATGCTTCATTTTCATGAGGGTTCTTGTGGATCCCTATGGGTTAATGCCCCGAAATGAAGATATTCAGTAACACACACAAGTTAGTGCCTGTGAGTGTGATCGAGTCTCGTCACTTTGCAATTTAGTGCCAGCGCGTGTGACGCAGAAGAAGGTCAACGCATCCAAAAATTCAAGTGTCTTCCAGAGCAGGTGGCATACAGAAATACGAAAAACCAAAGGATTGAGCCTAAAAATTGTTTATGTTCGCTCTCCGACGACGATACATCGGCTTTGAAGAGTCTGTTCTTCCATTTTTTACTGAAAATGTCTTCTATTTTCCTTTTCCAACTTCTCGAGCCTCCTCTCGAGACTAATCGTCCAATATTGTTCTTCCGATGATTTAGATCTCGTTCTTTTACGGTTCACTTTCTCGTTGTAGGAAAAAAAAGTGTGACTCCAATTAGTACTCTCATGGTTATGTGTAAAAATCACGTGTATTTGTATTATGTGTTCAAATCGTATCATCATGAGAGCTCATATGGTGAAAACTCACGAGATTTCGTCGCTTCACTCGTCAGAAGGGTTCCTGAAAATTTGGATCTTGACGGGAGCCAATCGTATGAGAACTCACGAGAACTCGGCGTTTCAATCCTGAAAGGGTCTTCCTTTGGGAAAGATCAACTCGTACCGTCACGGGGGCCCTTCTTACCAGAAATCACGAGGTATCTTCTTTTGGCAGCACTTATGATCTGCGAACCACAACACTTATACTCCACACAAACTCACATACCTATGCTGGGTATAACGCCTCACGTCGAAATTTGCTTATACCTTGGGCATGATGCATCTTCGTTCGGTTTTTCATTCCATCGTTTCTGTTATTAGTCATCTGACAAGTTCACGTATACCTCGTGAGGGGAACATGGGGCAAAACGGCCGTTTTGCCCCATGTGCCCCTATCACGATAGCCATTTTTGTGTTAAGGGGAATCGGATAAAACAAAACTCAGCGTATCTCCATTATTAACGGGAAAAATAGGACACTGGGGCAAACCGGGCCACGCAACGAAAACAAGCTAAATCGCTTTTGAGGAACTTGGAATACTGAGGGACGCGTGTTTCGTTGGTGCCTTCGGACGTACGGACTCGAGGTACAATTTTTGAGCGCGCGAGAGAACTGGCGAGGGCGAGACAACGATAGGACGACTCACCTAGAACATTGCGACTTCATTTTTGCAAAACTATAGCATATCACACGTCTCGCTCTTGAAAATTATACCTTGAAGCCCTGAGTCGAAAGACGCCATCAAACCTAGCAACTTGAGTAACTGTTGTTTTTTTAAAAGAATACCCGTTGTTTATTAAGAAGAATAATCATTTTTTTAAGAATAACCGTTGTGTTTTTAAGGTGGATCTAAGGATCAACATCACCTCAAAATATTTTGAAACAACCTTTCTTCGAAACGGTTTTATAAAATAACAAAAGAGATGCGGAGCGCACCGTGTATTTGTTTAACGCAATACGCCCCGCAATTGGTTTTTCATTTTATAGAATCGTTTCGGAGAAAAATGGCTTCAAAATTTCATATGTGTTAAGCTTTCCATTTACCCTTTGATACTATAAAAACAAAACTTCGGTAATTCATGTCAAGAAATTAGTTTAAAATATTGAAAACTGGGCGAAAGAAGATGAGACACCCTGTGTCCCACCATGACGCAAACGGTCAAGTGAAGTGAAAGTCACGTGACGGAGCCAAGAGTATGAGACGGATAGCAGCATTGGTCTTACAGCGGTGCGAGAGAGAGCAACAGAGAACGTGCTTCACTTAACCTTAAGGGGCGTCTAAACCCCCTCTCGCTCGATCTCACACGAACCCTATGGCGCTGTTTCTCCCGCACTCGCCGCACGGGTTTAGCCTCGCCTTAAGGAATATCCGTAAAATAACCAAAAAAAGTACGGTAGTTCCAAGTCCCTTTTTACTCCATAGAAATAATCGAAAAAATTATCTTATTTCAACTTGTGGGCATGCGCGGTTACTGCTGCGGTTATTTTTTCGATTACTCAAACGACAACCAAAAAATTACTTTCACAAATATAGGATGCTAGAGCTCTTGCACGCGCATGCGCAGAAGTTGGAACATGGATATTCTTGCGGTTATTTTCACGGTATAAAAAGTGATCTGAAAATACCGTCATTTTTTCGGTTATTTTTACGGTTGCTGAAGCTGCTAGGGGAAACACGAGTTTTTCAAATGGTGTACAGAAGACAACCGCGCAAGTTGCATTCAGATAAGTTTTACCGACCGGATGATTTGGAGAAAGCACGACCGGGTAAGTTGCATAGGCCTTTTCTAGGAGTGCGTCTACCTGCATGGCGGGGAGATGAGATACCCCTTCCATTTTGTTACCTGCCTATCAAATCATTCCTGTTCCAAGCTCTTGCACGGGGAGGGAATTCCACTTATCCGGTCGTGCCGAATTGGGTTGTTTCCCGTGCATACAACTTACGTTGTCGCTCAGTGTAGATGAAAGCCAGTACTCCAAGGTTTCTGAGGGGGCTGATTTCGAATTAGAATCGGTCAATGTTACGAGATTAGAAATGTCAGATCCAATATGACTGTCCAAATCTGAAGAATTTTATAAAAATCCAGATTCAGACATTTTTTTTAATCAATACAATAAAACTAATAAAACAGAAATTTGAGGAATCAAAAAATTCGAATATCAACATTTTTTTATTTTGATTTGGCCCCGATGTTTCCTTTTTAAACAATTTTCCGTCATGTTCTGCTCGCCTCAAAGTGAAAATGCGATTCAGCCGGGTTTTTTTTTTTTTTTTTTTTTTTTATGGCCCATTTTGCCCCAGTGACCCATTTGTTCCCATTATTAACCCAGATACGCCGAGTATTGTTTTGTTCGTCTCCCCTTAACACAAAAATACGTGAGAGCCAATCTTTTTTCGTGGCTCGTTTTCCCTCACGTTCTCCTACTTGATTATTTCTAACCGTCAATTATTTTGTTAGAAATTTTTGTTAAAATATGTTGAGAAGCAGGGCCAATGTACGAACATTTTCCCTTTCCTGGCTACGACATTGTAACCTTTTGATGTTAAGTGACAAGGAATGGTATAATTTACGTTTTGGTGACTTTCGGAGTACTCTGTAAAATTGATTGATATCATTTTAACCAAAGTTATAATCAGAATAGTTTTTTTTACAGATTTTCACCAATCGTGTCATATTTCTGCTTATATTTCGTTTGTAACGGATGGTCGATTGGTCATACAATAAATAACTGTATGTCAAAGATGAAGTTTATAATGAGTGATGGTTTTATTAGTCGGAGTTGTAATTCGAAGAGAGTGTACCGTTCGCGGTGTCGGTCGGAGCTGAACTGGTTGAAGTGGACGTGAAGCTAAGGGCTTCGCGCTCGCCTTTACAAAGGAACAAAGTGTCGAGGATGTTAAGCCTAAACTGATAGCTAGCCGCTCACGGCAGTCCGGATGCGCGATAGCCTTAAGGGCTTCTCTGAAGAGCGAATCGCAAGAAAAGCAATATGCCCCGTATCGATACGCACGAATAAATGTTCAAAAGCAAATAATTAAGGCCGGAGCCGTTACACGTTATAGATAATAAATGCATACCGAACCGCTTCTTAGGTAGGTGTTCATTTGTTTCTTATTCTCATTGTTGGATTTCTAGGTTATCTATCTTATAGGTCGTGTGTAAGAAATCATTTTGTTAATATATTTTGTAGACTATTTTACACCAGACAGGCTAATTAAAATATGCAATGCTACATTTTGTTTTGCGATAGTGAGGGTATTTTATGAGATAAAGCCTCTAAGATATGTGTATGCATCGCACATTAGACAGTGCTTGATAAACAATTACATAGAGACATTTATAATAAAAGTTGAAAATTGAAATTTTTATATCGCTTTCTCATAATGTTCCATTATTCGCAAAGCTTCTTTCTATGAGAAAGCTTTTTCTATATTTTTTCTGGCTTCTTGATAGAGGACGCTTTGTGAATAATGGAACATTATGAAAAAGCGGTATAAAAATTTCAATTTTCAACTTTAGTTAAATTATTATGTTAAAATAACGTTGCTCTTCACTTTGACGGATCTGTGCTCGGCGTGAAAAAATACATGGAGTAATGCGCTCCCGATTTTTTTTTTTTTTTGCACCAGATTTTTACACAAGAAATCCAAATGTAGCTGTATGTATGTAAATGTATTATATAGCTTTTTCAATCCCGTTATTTAATCTTAAATATTTCTTACCGTTGAACGTGATAGACACCTGAGTCTTCCTCCGATCCCGTAGAGAAGCAAAGAAAACGTTTTTTAAAAATACGCAAAATCACTAATTTTTGCAATATTGATTATCCAAATTCCCGAAAAAGTTTTTCTGTGGTCGTCGCCCAGGGATTATGTTTAATTTGTTTTCACCCGGATCACGAATCTACCAGTTATTTAGATTCTTCCTCAATATTTGAAACGAAAACAGGCGTCCGTTGTGGGCTACGATTGTTTTTTTTTTTTTTTTCAAAATTTTGTAAAATTTAAACGGTTGGATCGATTCTTGTCAAATTTAATAGGGAACATAGGTTTATAATTAATTTATGTCGAAGTTTTTGAGCAAGTATCTCAAAAATGATAAGAGCTGGAGTGCAAATCATATTTTTCGAAAAATTGAAAATGTTACAAAACCGAAACCCCTCGACCGATTCTTACCAAATTCAATAGCGAACATTGTTTGATGTTGGTCTACTTCTATAGAAAGTTTCAGCGCGATAACTCAAAATTTGCGGAAGCTAGAGCGCAGACACACTTTTTTCCAAAATTTTAAAATCTGTTAAAATTTGAACGAATGTTTCAATTATTGCCTAAATTGTAACAAACATAGGCACTCAACTGCCCTACATGCGTGCCGAATTTCAATCCGATTGATAAACCCGTTCTTGAGTTACGGACGGTTGAATTTTGCAGGCCTGAGACACACACACAACCAAACACACACACACACACACACACACACACACACACACACACACACACACACACACACACACACACACACACACACACACACACACACACACGCACACACGCACACACACACGCACGCACGCACGCACGCACGCACGCACGCACGCACGCACGCACGCACGCACGCACGCACGCACGCACGCACGCACGCACGCACGCACGCACGCACGCACGCACGCACGCACGCACGCACGCACGCGCGCGCACACGCACACGCACACGCACACGCACACGCACACGCACACGCACACGCACACGCACACGCACACGCACACGCACACGCACACGCACACGCACACGCACACGCACACGCACACGCACACGCACACGCACACGCACACGCACACGCACACGCACACGCACACGCACACGCACACGCACACGCACACGCACACGCACACGCACACGCACACGCACACGCACACGCACACGCACACGCACACGCACACGCACACGCACACGCACACGCACACGCACACGCACACGCCCACGCCCACGCCCACGCCCACGCGCACGCGCACGCGCGCGCACACGCACACGCACACGCACACGCACACGCACACGCCCACGCCCACGCCCACGCCCACGCCCACGCCCACGCGCACGCGCGCGCGCACGCACGCACGCACGCACGCACGCACGCACGCACGCACGCACGCACGCACGCACGCTCCATGAGGACACCAAAAATAGGTGCCTTATATGCGAATTTTCGCTTGTTTCATTTCACCGATGTTGCCCGATCTGGTAACCTGTAAAAATAGTTTTAAAAAATGTTGTATGACAATTATAAATGCCTGATCCTTTCCTGACTTGGCCCTGAACTCCCAGTTAGCACGTTTTATTGAGGCAATATAACATGGAAGTTACATGTAATGTACCAATGTTATGCTTGCAGTATGTAGCAAGAACATAACACGGAAGTCACATGTAATGTACCATTATTATATGCAAGTAATGTCACTGTGACATGTCGGTATGTCGTTAAACTTGTGTACCAAAATTCGTGTAACTGTTATGTTACCTGCTTGTAACAATGTCAATGTCACTTACCAGTTACCATATTTTATTGCATAAGCATAACATGGAACTAACATGTAATGTATCATTCCCATATAGCACGAAGTATTTAGAAATATTTTCAATATCTCAAATTTTACGAAATATGTCTAAAATATATGAAAATAATATTGTTAAATACTCAATTTTCACATTTTGCTGAAATGTTTACAAAAACATTTCAGCGAAACATTTCTGAAAAAATTCAATGTGAGATGTATCAGCGAACAAAAAGTATTTTCGAAATGTGTTCAAATCATTTCACAAATATTTTTTAATATTAATAAAATATTTTCAATATTTCACAAAAATATTACTGAAATCTTTCACGAACATTTTCATGCTATGAGCGTTGTTATATGCAGGTAATCTACTCCTTATATGACATTTTGGATCAACACGTATGTAGCAACAACTTATGTGACTGTTACGTAACATGCTGCAACAATTTTACTGTAACTTTGGTTATGGTCAGTTGATGTTATTCGGATATAAAATAATAACATTACAACAATTCAACGAGACTCGACGACGTCCACATAACATGCATACAGCCGCATTCATGCATAACTATACAGTGAGTGTCAAATTGCTTTTTGATATTGCAAGCATTTTTTTACTTATTTGTTAAGGCAGTCATTAGTTTTCGTTTTAATGTCAATGAAACTGGTAATGAGTAGGAAAGTTTTCCGCTAGATTGCAATATTCCGGTCTTGATTACACATATTTTTCATTAATACTAGTGGTGTAATTTCAAACACGGTCTGTGAATAAGCAATTTGAACGATATATACCATAGCTGAATAGGTATGGTTGCAGGCTAAAAATCCAAGGGTCCCAGGTTCGAGTCTCACTGATGCCACAAAAATTAATTAATTTTTTTCAAATATATATTTGATTTTCGTAATAAAGGAAATGTACCTATGAATAATAACGATGCCCATTAAGGCATGGTTAAGCGCAAATATATTTTTTCTTTACTCATGCATGCAAAATTCTCGTTTGCTCACCACTCACAGACATGCAAAATGGTTGATTCCCGCACGAAGCGCAAAGGCGGTTACTTTCGCCGGTGCGCAAAATGCCTTCACCGGTGGGCAAAATAAAATTTTACTACTAGTGCCATCAAGCGTCGCAAACGGTTACTATGTTACCAAACGGTTGCTATGGTAGCATCGAGGCTATAACGCCATTGTGCATGTCTGTGAATGGTGCACAACTTGGATTTTGCATTGCATTCGTAAAGAAAAATATGGTTTGATACTTGAGGCCAATCTCGCTTCTTGCCCACTGGTCGTGTGAAGGCAACACTTTGCCTCGGCTTCGTGCTACCTTCAAACTCGTGCGCAAAACACTCGTTTGGCCCCTAGTATCGAAATATACTATTTTAATTGACATCCGTACTATGATAACTGCTACAATCAGTTACGTTGTAGTTATGTAACAGTTATTGGTTTTGTTATTTTACACAGTTAGATATTGCTATCTTAATTTTACATATCAGTAACATAACCGTTCCGTTCTAGCTATATAACACTGTCATATAATATGTTATATTGTTGAGCAGGAAATCGCAACTTACTCGTATCTTGCGTGTAATACTCTAGTAATATTATTTGTTATATTCGATTTCGTTACCGTTACAATGAACCGTAACCGTTACTGAAACAATACAAGGTTTAGCGATCCGGGAAATTGTATCGATTTCATATCAGGGCCGGATTCGGCGATATCCAAGATAACGAATCCTGTGTGCTTTACTGCAACCAATAGCGACTCAGTTCAGGTGAAAATCCGGCAAATCTGATGTCGCTTGCCTTGTTAGTACCTGAACTGATTCACATCAGGTAATAATCCGGAAAGCCTGAATAGGTCGCCAGACTCATGCCTGATAGCCTGATGTAGCCCTGATGAAACATATGGCAGCCGGAGAAATTTTCTAGTCGGGATATGGCAGCCGGAAAATTGTTTTATCCGGGTGCCGGAGCTAGGAGAATACAAATTTCACACACTCAACGAGAACACTGAGATTTTTTAAGCTTCTTTATTTTCTTACTCGATTAAGTTCGCCATATAGTGTTTTCGAGCCAGTCTATATAATTATAAACGCGAGTATAAACACCGGGAACGACGCTCCCGCATATTCTTCCCAGGCTCGTTATCCCAACAACGTCGTACATACAGTCGTACTGTGGATCGAATACTACTAGAGGACCGCCGCTGTCGCCCTAAAACAAACGTTCCAAATAGGATTTAAACAATGCATTCATACATGACAGATTTTATTAATGTTTCATCGCATTTCTTTCCCTAAATTATATGCTGATTTTTTGGAAAATCCGAAAGGATTAAAAAACACACAAATAAAACTTTCGCGATGTCAGCGAATGAGAAACCTTGATTGATGTCACATAGCTGAAGACTTACCTGACACGTGTCTCGCCCCTCTCCACCGGCGCAAATCTGCCAATCGCCCACTATTCCACGTTTGAGCTTGAAGTCGACCGATCCCCCACTAAACGAGGCGTTGCAGCGTTGGTGTGGTACCGTTACTAGCGTCACCTTGAGAAGGTCGCTGGAACCTTCCTCATCGGCTGTTTGAGAAAAAAATGCATAAAAAATCTAGTATATATTTATAAAATTTATGCAGTCGAGGGTATAATTTTAGAACTCACTCCAATCGACCCGACCCCAACCCGTTGCGATCGCCTGGGAACCTTCGCTATGGCTGGAGGTCGGCAAACAGGCTGGTCTCACGTAGGCGTCGAAAGTCACAGGCTTGTCCAACCTCAGTAGTGCTATGTCGTGATACTCGGCCGGTTTTTTGTACAACGGATGGCGAAGTCTCTCGGTTATTCCGCGTTCTTGGGGCTTTGCGTCGTCGTCGCTTCGTTCAAGATTCAAGTCGCCGACTCGCACCCTAACCGCTTTTCCGCTAGAATCAAATATTACAATTAATCATGAAATATATATTTTCGAACCACCTTCCAACTTTTGCTATAAAAATATGACAATAAAAAATAACATGAAATACTGAAATTTTTACCATGTACTTTTTTACTATGTATCGTCCACCATTTTATTTTTATTGTTTTTCAATTTAGCGACAGTAATAATGTTATGCTACTGTTTGACGAAATAAAAAATAAAATGGTGAATATTATTTAATGAAATTCAATATCTACTATTTTACTCTTCTACGATTTTATTTTTACTGTAGCCTTATCATTCATCGTCACGTACTATTCGAGAGAATAAGTGCAGTGCGCTGCCGTCATGACGAAATTTGCCGAGACCAGAGTACCACCGCAGAGCCAAACGATCCCGACCGATCGGGAATTAAATCCCACAGCGGTCATATGAGGAAACTCTTTCGGTTCGGCTCTGGTGCCGCCCACGATGAGCTTCTTGGAGTTTATGGCACACAGAGATGCGTTGATCAGCTTTTGGTTGGCCGACAACGTGGGCGCTTCTACAAGTGCGTAAACGGATCTCGCGTACTCCGCGCATTCTGCAATTATCCAATATCGTTCTTATTATCGTGACTAAAAAATAACATTTTTTTCCTCGTGCAAAACCGATCGTAAGCGTACGATTCCCGGCAGAAAATGACCATATGTAATTTCATATTTAATCTATATATGAAGTTTTGGCAGATATGACCATACGCAAAAATCGTATATAATTCATACACGATCATATATTCATATATATCATACATATGCATATAGTTTACGCCCTTTTATTTCTTAGTAGTCGATATGAGGATATATGGCTTATTTATCCATAATATATAGTCATATAGTCGTATAGTCGTTTCCCGGGTTAGGATGACTCAAATAGTCTGCGATTATACGAGAAAGGAATGTTTAATATCAACGAAATATGACTATTATTTGAGTATATACAGTGATCGAGCGTACACGCTCAGTGATTCTCGGAATTTTTTTATTCTCGTACTTTCCACAATAATGCGCTAAGTGAAACCGAGCCGACTGGAAAAATGCTCAACTCTTCAATCTGGCGTTATTTATCGATGAAGTGACTCACTTTGTCCCGCCAAATCGCCGGGATTTCTACTTTGTATCGACGGTTCGGTCGTGAACGAAGAGGTATCGTCCGTGCTCTGCGTCACAGTACGCAAAGTTGTAGGTTCGGTTGTGATTTTTTGTGTGAACGGCGTTGCAGGCGTGACGCTCGCACGTGGACAACACACGATCGGATCGTATCCGGTAAAACCGCACAGAGTGTCCGGTGACTTGCCATTTAACAAGTCTCGATAGACCGGGGAACATTTATCGAGGCGTTTGCACACACCCGATGCGCCAGTAGTCAAGGAACAACGATCGCCTGAAAACAACAAAATTTGCCAAAATTATTATCATCATTGCCCGACGATGATCTATTCATTTTAGCCCGTATTAATATGTGGCGTCTATTTTTTTTATTACTTTTTCTTACTTATAGACGACGCTATGTTTTCGTGAAGAAAAAAAATTCACGATTTTAGTGTCGGATTTTTTTGTACATATTCTTAGTTTTAATAATAAAACCAAAACCTCCGTGCCCCGAGAAGTTCAGTTGCGAGAGTTTTTACGCTCGTCGTTGGCAGTACACAAAGCTTATCGAATTCGGTTCGCACATGCGGCTAATATGGTCTTCGTGGTTCTTATCGTTTATAACGAGCTGTACTGCAAATCCGTGCTGTCACTCCGGATAATTAAAAAAAGCACAACAGTTATGTCGTTAAAGACCCG
The DNA here is from genome assembly GCA_964017025.1 of Stenichneumon culpator. NCBI lineage: Eukaryota > Metazoa > Arthropoda > Insecta > Hymenoptera > Ichneumonidae > Stenichneumon > Stenichneumon culpator. Next base: position 5,071,131 of record OZ024777.1, read on the forward strand.
TCCGTTTAGCGGACCTGACGATGTCGTTAATCGCGGCGAGGCCATCCGTCTATCTGCGATGCTAGCAGGATTAGCTCCCCTCGAGAGATGGTTAATTTGTAGAGTTTATAACCATTTTTTTCTTTTTTTTAACTGCAAAAGTAGTTCCCTGTCACGTCTTTTTCTCTTTTCTCTTTTTTCATCGCCCCCATCAAGACCCGAATCAAATATTTTGAAACTCCGTCGATTAGTCTATCGCATATATTTTTTCCCGTAGGACACGATGGACATCTGGGGTTTTCTGTGGTAATACCATCGGGAAACATGGAAATGGCTTTTTAAAAATACCGAAAATCATCGCTTCTCAAAACAGCGGGTATCACCAAAACACGCTTTCGTCGTTCGTCGTTTCAGGATTAAATCTGATTTATTTTTACGCGCTGATAACGAATCTGCCAGTTGTTTAATCCCACCGAAATCCAACGCACCGTCGCGTCGGATCTGAATTTTTTTTTCCATTACCTGTCTTAAATTATTGTCTAACTATTCTTATTGATATCACCAAAAATGTTATCAAAGTAAAAAAAAACTCACCCTCATTCTCCTGTGCTTCGATTCCGTGAAAAACAAGTAACGTTAAAATAACAACCGCGATCAGAAAACGCAACATTTTATTTAATTTAATTGAAAAACCGAGACTAATTTTTGTTCATACGCAACGTTCCGCATCGGCGTCACGACTCTCCTGTGTAGCTGAGCGTCAGGCCTCTTCAACATAATATCCCCACTATTGAAGGATTCAGTCTCGCCGACTCACGTAGAGAATTCCAATGCGTGCGCATATGTGTGTGTACACAGCTTTCCCGCTTCGCGTGAGTAAGACACTCCGAGGATTTTACACATATTTCCAGCGAAAGAGTATCGTAAAAAAGCATCTACCTACGCACGAGAACGCGAGGAAGAAGGAAAACACGGAATTTTCCGGTAAACCAGTGCACGCACGCTACACTTCGTTTTTTTATACTATGGTCGTAGAATTCCTCTGCGGAATAAAATTTAAGAATGGCAAGAATTGCACCAGCTTCGATAGTTTGGACAACTGTCAGAGTCGGTGAAATCCATTAAACATTTTCTCGTTTCTATTTAATAGATTTTCAAGAATGGCTAATCAAGAGTATGTGAAATACCACGGTCTGTAATAAAAACTGCAATTGATTGTTTTCTTTTTTTCTTTTTTTTATGCTGACCATTTACGTTCATAAGCAACATCTTACTTGAAGCTGAATTGATACGCTCTTCGTGTAAGAATTCGCATTTTATCATAAATTGTTTGTACCGTCGGTTTAAAATTAATTACAGTTTTTTTTTTTACCGACTGGTCCCCTAGTGTGTCGGGAAGAAGGAAGCGTCGCATCCCCTTAAGTGCTCGACGGCTCGAATTTGTTTTTTCCTCAAAAAAATGAGCACCCTTGAGAAAATTTCATTACAGTTTTCATTACCGACCGCGATATTTCACTTCCCCTTAAGGTGATGTGAAGTACCGCCGCCGGTAACAAAAACTGTACTGCATGCCGTTTTAAGGCTACTGACCGCAGACGAAAAAACAAATTGCCTTTCCCTGAGAAATCAGCAGACGCAGGGAAAAACTATTATCTCCTTCCTCAGCTGTCCGCGGTCTGAAAACGGCATTCATTACAGTTTTTGTTATTAGCTGAGCACGGGGCTAGTTGGTGGGAGAGTGTTCCACATCACCTTAAGGACATGTGAAACGACTCAGTCGTTAACTAAAATCTATAATGAATGCGATTCAGAGACCGTATACTTTTCGGCATAAAGCAAAGCATTAGCGGATGTACAATTTAATAGCGCGTCCGATGATGCTTCCGTTTTATCCGAAGCGTCAACCGATTTTAAATGGCATCGATTCGAAAAATGCATCTATCTCGCTGGCATTCATATCTCACGTGATACATCTTTCACATCGCCTTAAGCTGAGGTGAAAGTCACGTGATGGAGTCAGGATTGTGACAACGAAAGCGTTATCGCTCTCACGGTGGAGCGAGAGAGAGAGCGACAGAGAAGAGGTTTCACTTCGCCTTAAAGGTTCGTGCAGTGAAAAATATGGATACGATCAAAATTAAACTATCATATCAATAATTACATTATTTACCGTAACCTTGACCTTTGAGCGCATCGATGAGACGCCAATGAGCAATCTGCAAAACTTTTAAATACTTTTTCTGGCATCGCAACAAGACAAATAAAAAAGCATTCGCCATAATCTTGAACGCATCAACCGATCATTATTTTTTGTCTTCGCGCAGTCAAGCGTTATTGCGATGTTATTGCTCACCGAACGTCTCGCGGACAAAATGAGCGTAGCCACCCGAGCGTCAGTAAATTAAACCGCGCTAACATGCTAATTAAATCGTTTATCCGAGCCGCAACAATGAGTCGTTAGACGTGATTTTGCATGGTTTACACTATCAGCAGTTATTAAAAATCCCTCGACAGCCACACCGACTTCCAGTATCATCAGGAGCTTTCTTCGGACGATCGGAAGCCGAGAATCGATACTGTTGCATTTAAAAAATCGGTTCTGGAAAAATGAAGTCATTGAATTATACGTTCGCTATCATCTTGTTACTGTCGTTCAAAAAAATTTGTGCCGAAAGAAAAAGTCGAGAGAGTACAAAACCTTTTTTATCACGATCTTCGCTTAACCCTACGAAAAATAAATCCACGCTTTGCATTCCCCTTTATATTGCTTTTAAAATTATTATGATTTTTATTATTAGTGTTATTATTATCATTATTATTTTGTCAAGAGTGCATGGAATATGGAAAACTGGTGTACGTTGACGAGGCGGCACCGGTGTTGAGAATTGATGCGGGTACAAACAAAGTGTCCAAATGCAGTATAGTTGAAACACCTCTCATAGTCGGCGGGACCAAAGCTAAACCAATGGAGTTCCCTCACATGGTAAACTCGGAAGTTACATACTAAGCTGTACTTGTACTTCGTGTTTTTATCAATTCTGCAAAGTTAAAGATCTGTGGTACAGTTATTAGCACCGTACGGTCCTTTCATCGAAAGTCCAACGTTTTTTTATAATTAGATTAAATTCAATATAATATGAGACATATTAAACAGGAAGCCATAGAATAGAATTGTGCTGAGCTAAGGACAAATAAGTCTTTGAGACCAGCAGCCACATTCATTTTTCGCGTCGTCATAAAGGAGGCCATTTTCGTAAAAAAAATCAAGATTTTAATGTCACAGCACTGGAAACAGTGTAAAATGTCGAGAAATGTGATTTATAGCTAACGTCCGGATGTGTGTATGTGCATGCGAGCGTGCGTGAGTGCGCAACTTCGTTTAAAACATCTGTAATTTGAAAACGGTTTGAGATAGCGGATTAAAATCTTGTAGACTAGTAAAGTGAATACGTCTTTTCATTCAGTGACATTGTCATGAAGATTAGAGCCCATTTGAAAATTTTACGCGTTAAAAAAATGTTTCGAAAATGTCCGTGGTAGCTCTGACTTCTATAAATTTTGAGCTATCGTCCTAAAATTACATACAAAGTTAATATTATAATCAAAGACATTTAGTATTGGATGTGGCCGAAATCTATGCAGACCGTTCGATATCATGAAATATTGAATTTTTTTTAACTACAAAAACAGCCGTAATTCGAGTAAACATGAAGATATTTAGCTAAAATTTGGAAGGTGAATGGATTAACACTGCGCAATACTTGGTAGTAAAATTAAAAAAGTCGATCAAACATTTTTATTTTATGAAATTATGCAATTTTTGTATTTTTTGAAAAATTTGTTTTTTTTTTTGCGTCTGACACGAGATTCTGAATTAAATTATCACGTTAAGAGTACATGTTACAAGTTTAGAATCGGTGGTGACAAATAGATTGGAAATAGCCTCAAACTGGAAAATTACACAAATTTAAGTTAGCGATTTCCTACAATAAATTTTGCGGTAAATTTTGACCGGTTCAATTTTATGAGATTAGAATTTTTTTACCGTCACTCTGGTGAAAATATTTCTCTGACAACTTGTCTGAAAAACTTTAACTGAACCGTTTTATTCATTTTCAGAGATTTTTCGAAATTTTTCTCTACTATTTGCTAAATAGCAGAGAAACTGCTGCTTTGTACCTTTTTCCTTTTCATGCTCGCTCACAGCATTGTGAATTAATTGTAAAATGTATTAATTGATTATGGAATCGTCGTTTCTTAAAGCTATCCAACTAGATTGAATAAAACAACTGAGAACTCTCTGCAGTTAACATAATATTGGCAAAAAAAAATGATCACCACTTTGATATGCGGCGGAAGTTCCGTAACTGTACGCAGAATTTTATTTATTTGTCTCAAATTAGTAGAAACGTCTTGAATAGGCTAATAACTGTGCCGTTCGTTGTAGGACACGTAACGAGGTTAACAAAAATAAACTTTTCCATACAGGCGGTGATCGGTTACGGGGATCCGGTTTTCTGGCAATGCGGAGGGACTGTTATATCAGAGAATTATATCCTCACCGCCGCTCATTGCCTCGATTCCAAAGACAAGTTCGACCGTTCAATCCAAATTGATTTCTCTCGACATAAAGATAACATAATAAAAAGGAAAATTAATTAAAATGTTGTCAGTGGTCCGGCAACGGTAGTTCGGGTCGGTTTGATAAATCTTAAAAAGCCGGATGCCGAGATGCAAGAGAGAAACGTCGCTGAGAGAATAAAGCATCCGGAATACAAGTTGCCGTCGCGGTATCACGACATCGCATTGCTGAGACTCGACAAGCCCCTGGAACTGGGACCGGAAGTGAGACCGGCCTGTCTGGAAGTCGAAGAAATTGTAACGGGAAAGAGCGCGATTGCCAGTGGCTTCGGAAGAACGTCGTACGGTAGCTATTTTATTTTTTTACTTGTTTTCTCTCGACGAAGCTTTATTATCAATTTTGTTAAAAAAAAAATGATTATTGATCGTGTAAAACAAAACTTCATTACCACAGAGGCAGTCAGTGGTAGCGAGGATCTCATGAAGGTCACGCTTGATTACGTATCTTCGGAGGACTGCAAGAAACTCTTCGGCTCCGAACTCGGAGGGAAACAGATGCCCCAAGGTTTAATACCGAATATGCTTTGCGCTGGGATAATGGAAGGTGGCAAAGACACTTGTCAGGTGAAAAAACTGTCCATGGCGGCACTCCTCGTCATCCTCACAAATATGCGTTAAATATGGAAAAATATATTGACAGTTGTCAATTAAGATTTATATCGCATTATAAAAAATGTATTTACTTAAATAATATTCGATAGGGTGACAGTGGTGGTCCTCTTCAGCGCGTCCTCAAAGAACCATACTGCACGTACAGCGTCGTCGGTGTAGTGAGTTTCGGCAAATTCTGTGCATTCAAGAATTCGCCGGCTATCTATACGAGAGTCAGCGCTTATCTCGACTGGATCGAGAGCCTGGTTTGGCCTTGAAAATTGTGTTAATGTAAGAATTACAAAAAATGCAATCAACTACGAGCAATAAATAAAACAGGCACACGATTCTTTATCAAACTCATTTTATTTTGACAAATTTTCCCGCTCAGGAAAATTGCTGATATTATAACAGAAGAAAAATGATAAGTGGGATAAAATCACGTTAGTGTTTTTTTCATCATTTATCTGCTCATTATTGCGTCTCGGTGCTTTCTAAATTTACGCGTGCGACACACTAGTATGATGTGCACAATATGTATAATAATATAGATATATAATATAACATACGTCGTTGATTCGAAATAATTTACATTTACAATTCGTCGCCGCGACTCTTTCTTTTTTCTCGAATAGCGTTTCTCTGCACGTCGAAATCCACAATCTTAATCATATCAAAAACACAGCGTTTCACGCGAATATTTTTTTTTTTTCTTCTTTTTTATCAAAACGAGGAATAATATACCGTTCAAGGCACTAGAGGCGATACTCGAGCATAATTCTAACTATTATAAGAATAATCGTCACTGAGATATGCCGCATTTAATTGGAAGACTTGGAGCGAGTAGTTCAATTGAGTATGACGACACGATGATAAATATAATGCACTATAATAATAATAATAATAATAATAATAATAATAATAATAATAATAATAATAATAATAATAATAATAATGATAATAATAATAATAATAACGAGCATACAGATAATATAATAGGAAAATGTATTCCCGGGGCTTTTACTATACAAACAGTTGAGAGCGGCAAGCCTGACTATATATAATAATTTCATATTTACATGATGGCTGCGCTTTAAAAAAAACCTTCTAGATACAACGTCTACGGGGTTTAATTGTTCGAAGGGAATAAATAGGTGTTAGCTCGGGGGTTCTGTGGAGGTTCATCAGTCTTACGGCTCTCTGAAGGGAAGTATATTGTCGCGAGCTACGTTTCGACTGTGTCGATTGTTTCGATTAAAGTGATAGCGAATTAAAATCAAATTATAGACGAACCGTAATAGAATAACTAGGCAAAAAGCGTATATAGTTGAGAAACTGTTACAATCGGAGCTTGGAAGGCGATTACGTTATACGATGTTGTTTTATATATATTATGTTATGTTGTGGTTTGGTTCAGAGAGGAATATTTTCCGACACGATCGACATTTTCAGTCCGGCTAAATAAGTTCCGTATTTTGTTCATCGAGTTTCGAGTTATTGGTAAGATAAGTAAATACCAGAGCTGGGCAAATACACTAAGCACTTGAAGTACGTATTGAAGTATAAAGTACGGATTTAGTGGCCGGTGGTCAGAACTTCAGCAATTTAGTTCTGCCAGTACGCAATACGTGAGTACTCAAAAACAACCTAGCGGTCAGTACTTCATGTACTTGATACTTCAATACGTACTTTAAATACTTAGCGTATTTGCCCAGCTAGAGGCAAATGAGCATATAGAGGCAATATGGCCCAGCGTATTTGCCCAACCGAGGCAAAACGGACGGTTTTACTATTTTTCGCAAAAGAAAATGTCCCATCTTAAATGAAGAACACCGGTCCATTTCGGCCTACTCTCTCCCTTCTATGTGCGAATTCGATTATCAATGTCGCTCGATCGGTGGTGTCATCGAGAGTTTGCAAAACTGATGACATCATCAAGATGTTGTCATAAAAAAAAAAAAATTATATCAGTCTTCTTTATCTATTTAAAATCCGAATGCGTATATCTATGCTGAAGTACATACGGACGACGTATACACGAGCCTTGTGATTGTTTCTTCCTTTCGCTCCTTTCATTCGTTTTTTTTCTCTCTTTATCTATTCTTACCGCTGTTCAAATCGCAATAGTCGCTTGTACAAAAAAATTTCACGCATACGAATACGAGAACTCGATCACAGAATTTTCTATACAGAGAAGATCAGGGCAATGTGAAACACTGAGTGAGACAGTCCATTTTTTGCCAAATTTTCACCGGTCGTAGACCAACTTTAGTCTCGAATGGAGAACACGGTTCCGTATTGCTACACTCTCCCCTATTTCCTCGTATCGCCAATAAAATAAACGTACAATGACACGACAATGAATCGCCGAAAGCGTGCGGCACGTAATAGAGAGACGATAGACAATAGTTGAGCATTACGAGTCTACAACAGTCATTGAAAAGTCAAAATCGGTCCGACATTCGAAAATTACTGTTATAACGAAAGTAATGTTTTTATGTAGATAATCATACAGTTGCCTTATAATGAAAAGTAAAAACGCCAAGTAAATCGACTGATCGAAAGTTTAAATTAGGATAATTACAATTCTCACACTTTCCGGATGTTATATCTCTTCAACATCGATCAATCATACGAACGGGACAAGTATTTTCTTTTATTGAAAAATAATTTTTTTAAATCGCAAAGAGAGTGCGTTTAATCTGTGTGTTATAATCTTACTCCATTTCTCCTTTTCGCGCACTAGTCTGTTACAAGATTCTTGCAACGTTTTCTTTTAAAAAATTCATTTGCAACGATCATTCTATAAAGCTTCCAATATCACGCCCAAAAGTTTCTATACACATTGTCATAATGTCCTGTTGTTTATGTAAAACTGTTAAAAAAAAAAGTTCTTTTTGTGACTCATGCATGAAGAGTGCTGCTTTATGTGGGGGCCGGGCGCCATATAAAGTGGTGTTTTTCAAGAAGGCGTTACATAAATACCGGAAGCGTTTCGTAAATACCGGAAGCGTGTCGTAATGAGTATTTATGCAACGCAAAAGCGTATCGTAAATACTGTGCGCATGCTCACAGTATTACTATTACGACGCGCATGCGCCGAATTACTGTGCGCATGCGCCCGCTGTCTGTTTTTACTTAATTGTCGCGCCCGGCCAGCAACATAACCTTTCATGCATTCGTCACAAAAAGTAATATGCGATACTGGTACGTAAAAGCGGACACCCGACGGCGGTTGTGAAGTGACCGCACTCGGCTTCGCCTCGTGCCGTTGTAGCGCTTGATCCGACTCGTGCAGCCACTTCCCAACCTTCGCCGAAAGTCCACTTTTACGTACTAGTATCGCAAAGTACTATTTTTTATCTGTGAGAGGTATCCGATTTCATTATTCCATATGCGCTCGTAGACACAATGCTTTTTTTCTTCACATTAGAAAAACTACCCTATATCACACCATATTTGGATATAGAGGAGAACGGGGCACAACGGAGCTCCGGCGCAAAATGAACCATCATTATCAATTTTTGCGGTACTTAAAAAAACTCTTCTATATCCCAGTTTCACATTTGGATATAGAGGAGAGCGGGGCACAACGGAACTCCGAGGCAAAATGAACAATCGTTATCAATTAGTGCGGTACTTAAAAAAAACTCCTGGTACTCCATTTTGCTCGGCTCCCACCCTGTCGACGTGAAAAATTATAACCGTAAAATTTATCCCGCAAAGATATTCGGGTCGAAACGTCAACATCCACAAAGTCCCATAAAATTGTTAGCAAATCAATTAATCTCTCAATGACTTTGAGCGAAAAAAATTCTCTCTCCGAGACTCGATCGATAATCGACATAAAATCAACAGAATATAAACATGCGTAAAGTTAAAATCGCCGCATTGATGTATGAAAAAAAAAATTCTCGCAACAAGAAGGCGATACATTTATAATATTTCTTACACTCACAATTTACAATTCACACTCGATTATTATTCGTTCTTAAATTAGCTTCGTTCGTGTTCAACGATGGACGGCGCGGAGAAAACGTAAAAAGAGGGGACAAAATAATATACATATATATCGATCAGTCGCGTGAATCGTGTGACCTCGAACCCCGGCTTCGAGATACGTTACTTTTAGCCCATTGGCGAATTATCGCGCAGTTGGGTTATCGCGAACATATAAATCGAGCGCCTCGACGATTGGAATTCCATCTCGAGAAGAAAGAGGGAAGGCCAAAGATATAATTGCGGCTCGATGCCCAAATTTCGATCAACTGCCAATTGTAGTTCGGCCAGACGAATGTCAAGGTCAATCTCACGAGGAACCGAAAGAAACTTTCAGGCGCATATGAAATTTTGGCTTTCGAACTCTACACAATAAAAACTACGATAAACTATTGTTGAATAGAAAACAAAAAAATGAAATCGTTCGATCCTCGAATAAAAATGACTTTTTCTATCCGCCGAGTGAGCACCGTGGAAGGAACTATAGTTTGACGATAAGGTTTGAGATTCCGATAAATCCGAAGGTCGGCTTACGTGCAAGACCGCGAAAACCGTGAGATAAATAATTTCATCATCGAAAGACGATATAGCACCGTTAATAAAAAAAAAAGCTTATGCAACAGGGACAAAAATAAAAATTATGCTTTCGCGAGGTTGTATTGAGAATTCGAATGATTCCGAGTGTTTCGTAAGGATGCCTATCGCGCCGAAAGCCCCCTTGACACTGATCTGAAGCCGCAACGGATATAAACAATCGACAAATGCATCGAGGAGCGGGGCAGCGAAAATCCCGGATCTTCGCTAATTATAATCGTGCCACTATTTTAGTTACACTGTGAATGAAAATTTTGTGTGATGCCGCACTCGAAAAGATTCGAATCCGAAGCTCCTTGAGATTTTGCTTCCGACGTTACACGGATATGCGTAGAGTGAAAAAGACTGAATGTTTCTTTTTTTTTTAATTCTCAAGAGCTCATTCTTCGAAAGATTTTTGCACGATTAAGCGGCGCGAGAGCTGATGAAGAAAGGCATTGCTGAGAGTCGACACGGGGAAGGCGTTGAACCGGGCGCGGCCCTGGAGAGCCCGGAAGTCACCGTCGTTGTCGAGAAGCAGGCCGATCGAAGTCGAATCCTCGTTCGAATATCGATCGAAGGGTTTTAAAAAACGAGAAACCGGAGCTGGACATAGTTTCGTGTTCCGATTCTTGAAGCTGCGTCGACTTCACGCCGGCGTGACAAATCTGCAACAGAAAAAATAAAAAAAATTGAAGTTAAAGAAAAAAATCGAAATGTTTTCAGGGCGTTAAATCGTGAATTTCGTAGGAGAGCGAATGATACGAATGAGATAAAATGTTCTTTACTTCATTTCCGTTCATTGTCCGAGAAACTCTCACGGGTATAAATATATCGGGAATGCCGCGAGGTTCTTTCTCGTGTTCGAAAATTTCAGCTGCGAAGGTAGCGAAAGAAAGGGTGAGCGATAAACGGTCGACTCGCACTCGTAAACACGCGTGAGAGCGATCCGTACGTGCATGCATTCGCGTGGATACAGTGAAAACTCTCGTTTGGAATACAGATCGACGTAACAAGTATCTTGCATTGGCAAAAAAAAATTTATTCAATTAAACTTATTTAAAATAATTATATTGGTTTCATAAAAATGATTTCAATAATAATAATAGTAGTTATAAAAGTTATTCTTATTATTACGTTTTTTCAGTATCGGCGTTACTAATTAGACGTTTACTCGGCAGTCTCATTGCAGTATCTTTTCAAGTCACGTCATCAACAGAGCGTCGATGATCTGTTCTCAAAAAAAAAAAAAAAAACTCTCAACTCACAGGATGAGAACTCTGTAAATCAGACAGGACTATTCGTACTCCTTTAAACCTGCAAAAAAAAAAGAAAAGCTCGCGTGGAATTGATCGGTACTATCATCCTTCGAGAAATTACGCTTCGGGAGGTCTTTCGTTCCTATCGTGAAACGGCAGGTAAAACAGCGTGACAACAGTTGCCGATAAGGGGCTCCTACTGTACAACGTGCTCGGCCAGGTACGCTCGTACGGTACGCAAGTAAATTCACGGATCGACAACGTGGGTAGAGGATACGAAGTGTATGAGGAATTGGCGCGGAAAGCGAGACGGAGATATCGAGGTATCGAACGAAACGGAAAGAAGGACCGCGAAGAAATGCCATTCTCCCATCTGTACCCCCTTATATTATACCCTCGAGGATTTACGCACGCGTATCGTATACAGACGCGTTTTCCGTGCGCAACGACTACTCGATCTCGTCCCACGCGTCTAGACACGTATTTAAAGTTTTACGAGTCGAGTGATCATGCCGTGCGCGGTAGTGCTCGCACTGTGCATCGAGTGAGCGTTGACTGCGGTACGAGACGAAACGAAGGGCCACGCCTCGACCGGTACCGACGGCCCGATGGCCGCTATAGATATACACTCATTCCTGTTCGGTTTCCACTCTCCTGCACTCCCTCAATGATCTTCAGGAAGGAGATATATCTTCTTTTGTTTTTGTTTTTGTTTTTGTTTTTTTTTTTCTCTTCATTTACGACCCTCTCGGCGAGTTTAACCATTCACCGGCGACTCGTCCTCCGTGCAACGGCGACCGCGCCGAAACAGCGCGGCGCGCTAGTCTTCGGTCACGGGACCTGGAGAGCCTCGAGGACGTTATCTCGAGCGAAGGAACAAGATAGCCGCTGTACATGCGTTATGGGGATCGTCAATACATCGAAACTCGAGATTTAAGATTTCGGCCTCGCGGCGAAACGAACAAACTCAATTTCGTTAAAGGTCAGCTAACGTTTATGGCGTTCGTCGGAGTTGCGATACGGGAATGATTGGTAAGGCACGATTAAAATAGTAACGATGATGATGAGAATAGTGGGATAAAATAATATGAGTAGAACTGGATAAGATACGGTAAATGGCGACTGAAGCCATACCATAGAATAGAAATAACAAATAAATTTATTAATGATGATGCAGCGCAAGGACGTAGGAAAGGGAGTTCTTGACGAGTGTGGAATTAGCGCACGAGCCGAAGCAGAGTGCGGCATTCACACGTATCACGACTCCCTTTTCTACGCCCACGCGATTCACATAAATTGTCCTAACAAATTCACGAAAATCATGCTCTTCGTCTTTAGGGAAGTGTGCATAGAAGTGTGCATAGAAAGACATATTGCGTTTGTACGCATGCGCATGAGTTTTTACCGCACGCGATGCGAAAAAGTGCCTTTCTGCGCACATGTCACAGGAACGGAAAGCGTGATTTTACGTGCATGCGTTAGGAAAAATATTTTTATTTATTCTAGCAAGAAATATCTAGTATAATCGAGAAGATCGAGAACAAAATTGGACCGGACGAAAGAGAATAAACAGCATTTCGTAATATTAATTAATCTACAATCGATGTCAATAAAACACTCGGATGCGTTATCGATGAAATCGATAAAATTCCATATCGTGTATTATATCCTACAGCATATTTATGTCTCCAATAAGATAGAATAGGACAAAACAAATTCATGTTCTCCGCTCGGGATAAAACTTTTTTTTGTAATTCGCGAATTTTTTTTTTTTACCGTCCGTTTTGCCACGCTCTTCTCTACATCAACAGCTTAATCAACAGCATAAGGTCATCTATGTGGCTCTCTGGCGTTAGACCATCGTATATATATATATATACACACTTGCATACGTTATACTTATCAATGGAAGTCCAAAGCGTATTAAGCGACAGATAAAAAGCGACCACGCCACCGTGATGCATTCCATTTGATCTCAAATCATCATCGTTTTGATCCTCGAGTTCTCGTCCCCGCAAGTGCCATGTCTGTTACGGTAGGGTAAAAGCCGATCAGCCTCGCACGTCACGACAAAGTCGAGCGATTTATGAATTATCGCAAAATCGTCCCGCGATACTTTATCATAGTCATATCCAAAACCTTATCGCAAGCCATCAGTTTGGGAGGGGGGGGGGGAGGATACCGGGGCAAAAGGGACTTTTGACCCCATTTGTTATTGTCCCCATGAACAAAAAGTATATGCGAAAATACTATTTTCATACCTTAAATATATGTTTCATGAAAAATAGTATATAAAACAACGCGAATTTATGAAAAAATCAGGGCCTGCGCAAATAAAAAATTCTTCCGACAAATTGGTTATTTTCAATTTTTTTTTTCGCGTATATACTTCTTTTTCGTGCGTGGAGACTTCTTTTAATATTACAAGAAAAATCTACCTAATAATAAAGTTCATGTCGATTGGCCACGCACACCGATACTCACAGATACTCTCATGGACATAGCTGGGCAAAGTACTTGAAATACCATGTTTTGCAATACCATGTATTGCAAAATATATAAAAAGTACTTACAGTATATGTACTTCAAGTACTTTATGTAATAAAGTACTTGAAGTACATTTTCGCATGTTTAAATGTAATACCCCGATTAACCGGGAAACGGATCAACCCTTTATAAGTCACACCTCTATCCCCACTCTTAGGCGCTACCGTAGCAACGTGTTGTCCCCACTCCGCGGCCGTTATCGGGCATCCCGGTTAATCGGGCTTTACTTCGTGAAAGGCCAAACATCTAAAAAAAATATTATTAACGATGTCACGAATATCAATTGCTTCCTCGTAGAGGAAGCTTTGTTATGGCGAAAAAAAATATTTCGAGATTTTTATGAAAACCTGTTCAGAATGTTTCAAAACATCGAAAAGTCACATTTCGAAAAAAAAATTCCGAATGTATATATGCGTGCGTGCGTGCGTGCGTGCGTGCGTGTGACTCAGACGCCGAAAACTCAAACCGCTATAACTGGGCCCTCAACCGATCAAGCTGAAATTTTGCACACAGTATGTGTGATCAATAGTCAACGTTGTTTTTTTTTGTACGCCAATTTAAATTTCTTCGAAAATGTCTGTGCGCGCTCTAGCGCTCACAATTTTTAAGCTACCGTGCTAAAAACGCTACGCAGATGGAATATGTTTACTCGATGATCCCATTAAAATTTCACGATAATCGATCGAACCGTTTAAATTTTATGTCATTTTGAATTTTTTTCAATTTCATGCAATTTTTTTTTCAAGACGCATTTTCCCTATTAAATATTTATCTATGAATAAAAAAAAATGTCTGATTCGTGATCAGCGTGGAAAAATTCATGGAACTACGGTCTCGGAGCGACAACTAGCGAAACATTTTTATAGCCAAAATTGCAAAAATTAGTGATTTTGGGTATTTTTAACAGCGACCTCCTTACTTTCCGATGGCATGGCGGAACAACCCAGGTGTCTATTGTGATCTACGCCATGATATACACAAGACGATGGATATGATGAGGTTGAAAAAGCTAGATAAAGAGGTATCACTTGGATTTGTTAAGTAAAAATAAAAATCAAAAAAACATTTTTTTTTTTAGCAGCCCGCAAGTAAATTTTACATGAGTCATTGATATTTTTGTTCAGTGTACTCAGATACTCGCGGATACTCACAAATACTCACATAGATACTGCAAGCACGCGAAGCACGCGAGCCAACATAACCGCTAGTTGATGAAATAGTCCGTTTTGCCCCAGGGTTCCGTTTCGTCCCGCACTTCCCGATAAATTCTCGCTGCGACACGCGGAATCGGCTAATGTATACTCGGATCTCTCATCTCATCGGGAACTCGTGAACTCATCCCTTCGGGTATCTCACAACTGTCGTTCCCATTTATTCAACTACAATGGTACTATAACAATGTGCATATGCAAGCGTGTTCTCGTATTCAAAGAGGAGATGATTACGAGCGATTGAGAGGAAGGAAAAGAGAAAAAAAAACGAGAAAGGGGATTAAAATACGAGTTTCGGTACAGCAAGGCGACTGAATTCTCGTCGAGGATAAGCCGACGCGGGACGAGTTCGGAAGATGGAAGAATTTAATCTTCACGTTCGTGCAGCGGCCTGTGCGTGAGCTCGTCTCTCGATTGCATATAGAAAACGCGTGTCGGGCTTCTTAAAAAATTCGCTTAACGATTCTGCGGTACGGAATCGGCGCACGCCGAGTTTCGCGCGGTGATCTGTATTACTTCCTCCCGTTCTGTACACGTGAACCCACGCAATTTACATACGTAAGGCTTATCGAAGAATTATGAAATTGTCACGAACAAGACAATGTTTTATACGAGATAAAGTTTAAAGGAGAGACGGGCAAAACGGACAGATTTGAAATACTTTTCGGGGGACAAAAAAAAGTCTCATCTCAAATAACTTTTTTACGTTCTGCGGAAAATTGGCAAAAATAGTCTGTTCAGACCCGCATAAAAGTTTCATGGCAATTTTCGACAAAGATTTGAGTCCGTGGGACGAGACGCTTTTACCGATTGCCTCGTAACATATTTTGTTTTTATTTCTGTGAGCTTCCGGTAGTCGACATTACGCCGCGTCGTTCCGAAAATCTGCCAAAAATACGCGCATTCAAACCTAATTGGTTTCTTGAATCATCGTGTCTATATTTAGCAGAAAAGAACATGCATCTGCGCTCGCAAATAGGAAATATGTAGACAAGATAAAATGAGATGGGAGAAAATTGCTTCGGGCGATCGTTCAACGATCTATGAATAGGTAGTACGAGTCAAGAAAAGGCTTTGGATGCAATCGCCAAGATCGCGCCCACGGGCGCTCGAGAAACGTCTCGTGGATCGAACGATTTCTATTACACAGTATGTTTGTTTGCATACCGGGAGATAAATTTACGATTCGGCATATATAACACATCCTGTGGATCTCTCGACGAGTGCCAATTTACATGTGCATTCTTCGATCTCATGCATGATAATAAACCTACCTTAAAAAAAGATCGTCGTTAAGAAACAAAATTTGTAAAAACTCGAACGTATTGAAGGGTACAGCCATCGCTTTATTCGTGCTGCGATCGGCTTCCGTACGTTGCTCAAACTGTGAGGTCCTACTCGTGACGAATTGAACGCCTTTAGCAATGTGGCATATTTGTTGCGTCGGTAAAACAGCAATTTTTAAAAATAACTTTTGAAATCTTTGTAAAAAAAAAATATTTCCGAATAGTAATGCATTGCAAAGTTTTTCGACAGGAATTTCATCACATTGTTTTTTAATTTGGATATAAACATTTTTCAACTGAATTTGTCAAGAATTTCTCAAGAAAAAAAGTTATGCAACAGCAACGACAACAAAAAAGAAGTCTAATCACCCGATCGACCATAATTAACAGCCTTAAAGTACCAAAACTTAAGTGCAATCGTTTAGATCGCTTGAACAATAAACTGAGTATTTAATGACACAATTATGAGTGACCGTGGCAATTAGAGACGATTAAAAGAGTGGACAGGGAGAAAAACGTCCCTCGGTAGAATAGAATCCGCCCGACCGGTCTAGACGCTCGAGTGGCTTTTCTCGTCCGTCCGGTGTTTATCGTCGCTTCACCACACCGCGCGGCGGCGTCACCCGGACTAACGATTATTTATAGAGAGAAAGTTAAAAGGTTCGACTGACGTGACTATACATATATACATATATAGGGGAACATGGAGTAAAACGGGGGCCATTGGGGCAAAACGGCCCACCAAAAAAAGGCTCATTTTCGTGCTGAAGGGAATCGGATAAATCAAAGTCAGCGTATATCAGTTAATAACTTTAAAAAATAAGACACTGAGGCAGAAAGGCCAATTTTTCTTTTAAAAAATCTCATTTTTTAATATTTCCATTTATTTTTGCATCCAATTTTTTTTCAAAATTTGGTCTGCCATATTGGAACTTTCGGAAAAATAATATATTTCGATACTAGAGGCCGAACGAACGTTTTGCGCACGAGTTTGAAGACAGCACGAAGCCGAGGCGAAGTGCTGCCTTAACACGTGCAGTGCGCAAGAAGCGAGATTGGCCTCAAGTATCGAACCATATTTTTCTTTACGAATGCAATGCAAAATCCAAGTTGTGCACCATTCACAGACATGCACAATGACGTTATAGCCTCGGTGTTACCATAGCACCCGTTTGGTAACATAGTAACCGTATGCGACGCTAGATGGCACTAGTAGTAACATTTTATTTTGCACACCGGTGAAGGCATTTTGCGCACCGGTGAAAGTATTTTGCGCATCACCTTTGCGCATCGTGCGGGCATCAACGATTTTGCATGTCTGTGAGTGGTGCGCAAACGAGGATTTTGCAACTACACCTTTTATTTCTTGAACATTTTTCTATATATCTAATAGTTTTAAAGATAGAGGGGTTTAAATAAATTTCAGATTTGGCATATTTGAAAAAAAACACTCAAAAATTCTGAAAAAATTATAAAAATTGCTTCTAAATAATTATGAATTGTGGTGGGATTACAATTTTTTTTTCAAATGGTCGAATTTTTTGACCGTTCGAAACGGGACGGAATGTCCCACATAGTCAGCGTATACAACTGTCCACGTCTTTCAAGCAACACGTTGACAAAGTGACCGGCGCGATCAGTCTAAGGCGGCTACCGCTCCGAAAACGCAACACGGAAATGCGAAGTCGTCATTTTTTTTTATGGCCCGTTTTGCCCCAGTGCCCCGATTTTTCCATTTATTGACCGAGATGCGCTGAGTTACGTTTTATCCGACTCCCCTTCACACGAAAATGCAAGTCTTTTTATTTTAAGGGGCACATTTTGCCTCAGTGTCCGGTTTTGCCCCATGTTCCCTGTATATATATGTACACACCACACGTAGGTGTAGTGCGTACAGCTGAACCACCGGGAGAGATAGAGACCCGCACGCGCGTTAGAGAGGCACGCCCGATTAGATTTTATTAAGCAAACCCGGCACACTCACCGTTATAATGTAGCCTTTCGAGAGTCATAAGAGTGTATAGCGTGGAGAGTCTCGTCTATCTCAACTAGCGTGTATATAGGAAGTATTGGCATGGCATAGCAATCTTCGCTATCATTCAAAATAATTTCCTGTCTCAGCGCTACGAACTCGATCGACTTCTCCTACGCAACGACCTACACGGTCCTAGGCTCTCTCTTATAAAATACACGAATTGTACTGAGGAGGAAAAGTGCAAAAAAAATGGTTACGTTCTTTCTGTGTGTGTGTGTGTGTGTATTTTTTTTTCTCTTAAAGGTTCATGTCGACTGTGACGAAAAAAACGGATGTCTCGAAAACTATAACCGATAAGGAGGGTTTTTCCATACCGACAGCTCTGCGTGCTAATATATGTTGGACATTATCGAGAGTTTTTTCTCATTTCGAAAAACAATTCTTAAACAATAGTAATTTTTCTAACTCATGCATAAAAAGTGCGACTTTATGTAGGGGCCGGGTGCGACATAAAGTGGCGTTTTTCCGCGAAGGCGTTACATAAATACTTGAAGCGTTGCATAAATACTCGAAGCCTGTCGTAATGAGTTTTTACGACACGCTTCGAGTATTTATGCAACGCGTAAGCGTATCGTAAATACTATGCGCATGCGCACATCCGTCTGTTTTTCCTTTATTATCGCACCCGGCCAGCAAAATAACCTGGCATCTTTCATGCATTCGTCACGTAAAGTAGGATGCGATACTTGTACGTAAAAGCGAACTCTCGACGGCGGTTGTGAAGTGGCCGCACTCGCCTTCTCTCGCGCTACGACAGCATTCGGCTTCGCCTCGTGCCGTTGTAGCGCTTGATCCGGCTCGTGCAGCCACTTCCAACCTTCGCCGAAAGTCCGCTTTTACGCACTAGTATCGCAAAGTACTATTATTTCATAAGGTTTATATAAGAACGGCGGTTTTACGCAAGCGGAGCGTGCGCAAAACGGCCATTTCCTCACTATGCGATATAAAGAACACGTAGTGGGGCTTTTCACAGTGGATTGGCATCTTCGTTCCAGTACGCTCAAAATTATATTCCCATTTGCAACAATTGCCAATTATTCGAGTTTCCCGAGATGAATCATTTCAGCTACGAAACGTCCGCGGGACAATACAGTGACGAGTTCTACGCAATGGATGGATATCAAACCCAGACTTCAATACTACAGTATGAAAACACACAGTGCGTCATAAGACGTTGAATAAGATACGAATCGAGAACTCGAGTGTTTCATCTCGATGCACTCTCGTATACGAAGACTCGTCGTCTGTTTACTTGACCTGTCTTTCTTCCGCACGCCCTCTGAGCGTGTGTTCGCTCGTTGCGTAACGATGACGATAGATTTCGCTCGCTTCGCTTAGACAGAGTTAGGTCCCTCGTGTCCGGCTGCGTTAAAGTGGCACTTACACTCTTCCAACTTCGCGCTGTGTATAATGCATGACTTTGGCCGAGACATAGATAGAGATAGGTTAGTGGCAGCGATAGTCGAAACGACGTTTATAATAAGCCCATGAGGACACTTCTCTAGCCGATGACGTTTTTGCTGTGACGAGTTCGCGCACCCGTGATCGCCTCGAGTCACTTGCGCATATATACTACAGCACGTAGTATAGTTAACCTATATATAAACGCACGCTCGCGCACCATACGCTGAACTCCAACTATTTATAGAGGGCATTCAATCGACCGGACACCCAATGACTCCGCGCAAACCCGTGAAGAGACCGGTTGATGCATCAGAAAATGCGCCTTGTGACACCGAAGCACGAGGCATTAGTGCCGTACAAATTTTAAAGCGCGTGGCGTCCCACGATGCGGAATAAACAAACGGTAAAGACGTATTAATTGTGACCGCATCTTTTTTTTCTTGCCCGTCCGCTTGTGATTTTTACAAATGAGATATTATCGGCTGAGGTGCATCGCGGGATAACGCATAACTCGGCTATATTTGAATATATTCCTACGATATGCTCATTAATATATGCCCAAAATATGAAATGTAAAGAAAAAATGTTTGTAAAAAAGTTTCGTTAAATACACATCACTTCCGGTTTGAAAATCCCATTTTTCGACCGGAAGTAACGTATACCGGAAACACGTCACTAGATGTTTAAGAAATGAGCTTTCCAGGCCGGAAGTAATGTATTTCCGTTCGAAAAATGATATTTTTAAACCAGCATTACCGTTGCAGAGAACTTTTAAAAATGTTCTCTCGGGGACTGTAGCTGATGTCGTAATTACAATTCGCATTTGTCTCAACTCTCGTCATTAGCTCTGCCCTGTCTCAACTTCGCAATAATCAACTCACGGCAACCTCATCTCGCTACGACGAGGTCGAGACTGATTTTGGTATGTCGGCAAGTTGGGAAGAGTGCGCATCAGCTCTCGTGATGTTCAACTCACGTCGATCTCAACTCTACCGTCGGCCCTTGTGCCGATGGCTAAGCCGGGCCGCGGTCAGTTATCTACCTGTGTCAATTCACGCCGGTCTCACCTCTCACCGCTCTTGACTGAGGTTAATGCTCACTATAACGAGAGACCGAACTTGCAGCGCGAGTTGCTGACGTTGTTCGAGCTCGGCTTAGCTTTCGTTATGTTTAACTCTCGTCGATCCTGATTCATAGCAAGATTTGTGAACGTTGCTCGAGATCGTTTCAGCTCTCGTCGATCCTCACTCACAGCACATGCAACTCAAAGCTATTTCAGTGATCCTCAATACCGACGGTTTTATACAAGATCGATCACACGCGCTCGAGAAACAAACTGCTCTAAATAGTACAATACTGTCGGAAACATTCTTACATCATCATCATCATCAGTGAATCGCGATTCCATCCGAAGGTAAGTAAATATTTGTTGTTAATATTGGTGTATATTATTAATATTCTTTATTTGTAAAGCATAGTAGGAAAATATGTTTTACGAATAATGTTCAACTGGCCGACTTTCCAAAAATCGGTCTTGAGCTCGTCGTTGCGAGATGGGATTGACGTGAGTTGATAATTGCCCAAATTGGAATAGAGTAGAGCCGATGACGAGAGTTGATACAAACGCGAATTGTAATGACGAGATCCGCTACCATCCCTTCTCTAAAATGTATCTCGAATGCAGCCAGTGACAGAAACGTGTGAATTAACCCCTTCGCTGTCAGGAGCCCCTATAAGGGTCCAAACGTATAGGAAAATACGTTTCTCTGAAAGTGACCCCTTCACTGTTAAGCAAGAAAGAAAAGTGGGTAAAAGAACGGGTGTAATAACTTTCAAATATATTTGGAATTCATCTCGAATGTAGTCAGCGGTAAAAACAGATGAATTAAAGAACACACATCAGCTCACTTTGCCTGGCGCGAACTTGATCATACGACCCTTACCAATGACGGCTCGAATAAAAGTGCAAAAATGGAAATATCGAATTTCGACCGATTCTGAGATACCTTGGCGTCGAGACTGTACCGCGTCTCTTGATAATATCGTGACATACCAACTTTCTATAGGCGTGGATAAAAGCATGGTGTTACGTACTTTCGGCTATCGCGTTACGGGTGGCTATCGAGCAAGAGAGACCCGGAGCAATTACTAATGAATTGAAAGAGATTGGACACCATACTACCGAAAGCTGACGCGAAACTGTACGAACATTGTTATCCAATATTTATGCGAGCTTAGAAATATCAAACTTCCGGGTAAGGTAACTCGATATCTGCTGTCTGGCCGTAGTATATATAAACCTATATATCCTGTCACGCAGCACCGAATGAGATAATATTTACTTCGGTACCTCGATGAAATTTGCCACGCAGCGAATTCGCCCGAATTGATTGCGCCGACGATCTTTCTTTCTTACACTGATAGTATAACTTACTTAGTATAACTTACACTGATATATATAACTCGCTAAGCGTTAAGAATCGGTGTCCCGGATGGCCTTTACCTTGTGCGATATTTAACAGTGGATTTAACAGTGAAATTCGCGGTAACTAAGGCCACCCTGCGCTAGTGTTCGAAAGTTGATTAAATCGAGTACATTTTAATGCTAATACCCGATATATTTTTGACTCACCGTAAATGCGACGGGATCTCCTCGAGGATTATCCTCCTTCTCGTCTTTCGTTTGTCCGCTTCATCCGATTGCCTCGTTGTTTGTATTTATTTGTTGTTCCAGAAATATGTCCCGCTCGTCCGTCCATAAAATTGTGCCCACCTTTCGTTCTTCTTTTTTTTTTTTTTCATCGCTTGGCTCTTGCTCCGCCGATGAAAAAAATCGTACATCTCTTAACTCTCGATCAACGATTACGTCACTATGGATTCATTTCCGGGCAATGTTTATTCCCTTGTCGCAGTTATTAAAAATGTCACGTAATCCGATGGCAAATTATCGTTGGATTCCAGCACGTTCTCACCCAATTCTTTGCAGTCTGGTTTTTTTTATATACAACAATCACTACTTCCTGTCAACTTCCTGTTTCGGTTCACGTTATTTCGGGACTCGATTTATCAAGTATTTTTAGCTAACCTAATTTTTCGTTTTTATATATTTTTTCCCCGTTCCATTCTCGTTATAACGAAAATACGCAATTTAATATACGTATTCTCGCAAGCCTATTTTCGTCCACGGCACGACGACGACGACGACGACGACAAGAAACGACGACAAATTTTGTTGCAAGAATTCCCGAGCCCCAGCTCGTCACCAGTACGGCGCATCGTTGTTGAGATGATTCCAGGACGCGAATTCACTCCACGTCTTTAAACTCGCCCTTGACGCTTCACTGAATCTTGTAGTTCCATTGCACTCCCGAGGACTCGTTACCCCGTTGAAAATCGGTCCACCGTTTTGGCTCGGCACTGTGATCTCCGTGCTCGGCGAACGAGGCTGGAATTCAATAACATAAATGAGATCAAATAAAAAAAAAATATATATATATATACACACATACATACATACACGTACACAATACAACATTAATACAATTCGAACTAAAACGAACGGATGATAAAACGACAATTTCGAGGATTTGTGGGACTTGGGACATATTGGATTTTTCGTTAAATAGTTTCCGTCTTGTTATCTACCCTTGTTTTTTGCGCATCCCTTCGTCTTTTAACTTTTTGATAACATTGCCGATAATAAATCGTAATCAGACAGTGTTGTTGCTTGAAACGAATATCACAGTGACGTATATATTACACGTCATCGTTATGATTTTGTAGAACCTAAAAAATATTTAACTGTGACAGTACGTATTTGGTGAGTTGGTCATAACTCTTTCGTTTTCACCCTGAACGATTTTTTTTAGACTCCTTCCTATTTTCGAGATGTTTTTAGACTGCTATTTTCTCCGCTAACGTTTCTTTTGTTTTTTGTTATGTTCGCTTCTCTCACTTCATCTTCGTTGCATTATTATTCTTACCTCCAGGCTCATCTTACACTCTCTTGAAGAGTGTCAGTGTGCCCGCGTGTGTATGTTTTACGGCTAATTAGTTTTTCATTCCTTCGTCTACAACCTTCCTTTCAACTGTTTTCGTTATACCCTGAATTACTTATTTCTTTTGTGCTCCTTCCTATGTTTCTAATGTTAGCTCCGCTCACTCCTATCTTCTACTGTGTTATAATGCTTACTTGCAGACACGATTCACCCTTTCTTCAAGAGTATCATTGCGCCTGCGCATACGCTTACGGTCGATTTTTTTTTTGTTGGTCTCTTCGCCTACACCCTTCCTGTTAACTATTTTATTTTGAATCGCACTGACTTATTTCTTTAACGCTCCTTCCTGTTTTCCCACGTTCTCCTACCTCTCTTTTCCACACTCATCTGTCCCTTTTATTTACTCTTTTTTAGACTATTCGCTCCGCTTTTACCTCATCATATCCCGCGCTATAAATTCTTACCTCCCAACTCATCCTTACCCTTTCTTAAGGAGTGTCAGTGTGTTTTATACTTAACGTGCTTCTTTTTGGAGCACCTCCTGATATTTTCGTCGGAATAAGAGTTCAAACATCCTCGCAAGAGAGTCAAGGCGCGATAACGATTGTGCTCGATTAGAATCGGTTACCACCTTCGAGATATCCCTCAAACCAACGAAGGCAGACGACGATGACGATCATGGAGTGTTCGGCGGATTAACAGATAAGGACGGAAAGTGGGTTCTCGAATTTCCATGGCATTCGATGGCTTGATTAACAACGACGGATGATATTAATCATCATCATCATCATCGCCAATGACATTTATTCAGTTCTTTCGGGATCGACTAATGAACTTAACCATGGATTATAAAAAACATATAATCTATATTTCCAAAATTAGCTACAATATTTCAGCCTTATTTGAAGGAAATTAATTTAAAGGAAAGTTTGTTCACCAAACAAGTATGTACAAGATATAAGTCTTTTTTTTCAACCGTACGTCATGAGAGGAAACGTGGTTCGACGTCTGAACATGTTTATCTTTCTTTCCAACTCTCTTAACAAGATAGTGTCATTGGAACATGTTGGGCTCACCTCCTGTCTCTTTTTAACGACGTAATTCTTGCCGTCGTTGTTGTCCCAATAATCGGTGTCATCGACGCTGTAGCGTACGCAAAATTCGATCCTGTCAAATTTTACCGGCAGAGTCAGACGAAAACGAAATGTGTCGTAGAGAACAAGAGCCGCCTGTGCGGCGCACGGTTGCTCGACGTATGTGCAGTGAACGTCCTCATGGGTTATCCATTCGTCGCTGCTGGCCCTGACCACGACCTCCTTGTCGTACGCTAGATTCTTGACCTTGACTGTGCCAACCAGACACTGCTCGGCCTCCCGGACTATAACGTTCTCCAGACTCACCGCGTTCTGGTCCAGCTTTCGTCGGAAGGCCAAGTAGTCGCTGGCCGGCTGGGCAAAGGTCGTTTCCCACGGCGTCGACGCAGCCTCTGCCTGAACTCCCCTAGTCACACCGGCGAGATACGCACTCGTCCAGAGCGGCGGTACGTTGCTTGGCTCCGACATTACACGTACCTGTAATGATAATTAAACATTTTTAAGTTTATTATTATCGAATTACATAATTTTAAACACGCATGATTATTCATTCAACTGTCGAATTGAATTTACTGTATTTCAGAGGTAGTTGACGATCCTAGAGATGGTTTGTAGATTAATGATTCGTTCGTTGTCATTAGGTGAAATGCTATCGAAGTACCTGTGTCAGTGGTCGGCCACGATCGTCAGCAAAAACGACCCTCTTCTTCTGCCGATTATTGTTGTTGTCATTGTTGCTTTTGTTAGGAATATGATCGAGGGGCAACGATCCAGTCGAGAGACAGGGTCGTATTCTGGGTGGCACCGATCTCGTGGATATCGGCGGCGAGCTCACCACTAGAGGACGGTACAGGAGATGATGACTGTACACCGGTGGACTGTGTCCCAGTATCAGTTCTGCCGGCATCGCTATGGAACACATTTAAATCTGAAACACCAAATCAAAAATCACAAGATTACTATATTGTTTTTTACTGAAATTTAAAAAATTCAGTTACTTTTATTATTATTATTATTATATATATTATATATTATTACTTTCTGGAAACGCTGATTGTAAACTAATAGAAGATGTTGTTTCGCACGTAGTTATATCAACGATCTCTGCAAACGCGAATCGAAAGATGTTCAAATTTTTGGCAGGGGATTTTTAATTTCTTCTTTAAATTATTGGTCGTTGAATCTCGACGATTGATATTGCATCCACTGGAATGGGCGAATGACAAATCGCATCTGAGTTGAATGTGCGAACCTATGTATTTTAAGTACTCGAGATTAAGTGATCCTCCTCCACCCCCCCCCCCCTCCCACCCCCCTTCCTATGCGGCCGTAGGGAAGGGGATACTGGCAAATTCGGAGTAGGAGTCTTCTGCTTCAACCCTTGTGGTCTTTCCATTACATATATCAGCAGAGGGCGAAATTTCTGGATAGCGTTACAATCGAAAGCGGTACCTCATTCAGAAATGGTGACTTGTGTCAGTACGACATAATACACCCCTCGTAGAAGCAATAAAGTAATCAGCACCTAAACGGTCAATCGGTGCCTATGAAACCGGAACGGTCCGCCGAAAACCGATTATTGGCCCCTTGTTGGCTTACCGATTTTGTGGAAAGCAATAAGAATTACCAAAGGCAGGTACATTTGTGACAATGAAACTAACGTTCAAATATCCATGGCACGACGAACTTCGGTAAATAGTTAACAGCAACCGCGGAAAAACCGTGCGCGTCGCAAGTGTTCTTGAAAAGCGAATAAGACGTATCGGAGCCAAGGTCTCGAGAACGGCGCTCTCGGCGAGGTCTGACTTAGAATGTTAAAAATAATATTTTTATTATTATTATTTATTTGGTGGGGTGCACCCGATTACCCCAACAGTGGGGGCAACGACGACCATCGCCACATATTTTTGACGTGAAAAAAAAGAACAAGCTATTCGTTTTACTCAAAGACCTTCGACTGTATTGTAGCGGACATTTCAAGGTCTTCTTTGCTGTTCGCCTGTTGAAAAAAAGCTTTTTATTTCCTCAAATATTCGAATTTAGTCTTAGATGACCCCCATTATCCATTCTCCCGTAACACCACCCAATCATCCATGCATAATAACACGGCATCGGAAATATTGTCCGCATACTTCGTAACACAGATAAACCTGATGCAAGGGATTAATATCTTCGGCAAAGCATCAAGAGGGCGTATTCTGTGCACTTTATTATAGGCCCTACGTCCTTTTCATTCTCAGCTATTGGTCTGCTCGAAAAAATCTGGGAAGCAAGAAACGGACGGATAATAATGTGATGAGATAATGTAGGAGTAGATGATAAATTAAGTACAACAAAAAACAAAACGAACTAGATAAAACAGGAATGTCTCTGTGGCATTGTGGGCGAAGGTTGTTTTTAAATGTTTCTATGATATTTGCATAACCGCGTCAGGCGCCTCGTCCATGTCGTTCCCTCCCGACGATCACACGAGCCACTCGACTATGAATCAGTGATCGTTATCGTATCTTCGCATCGTAATACGGCGCCATCCCCTCCTCCTCTAATTCACGCACACACGCACATTCCTCGAATTTCTCTCTCGCTCCCTCGGCATAGGCTCACTTATCTATTCATTAATTCTAGTCTCCGATATAGTATCTGTTTGGCACACTGGCATTATTATTTTTATGTTTGTGTGTTGGCTCGACAGCAAATGTATTCTGTAGGTCCAGTGTATCTATGCATATCCGTCCACCTCCATCTGCGAAACTGACCGCGTTTTTATCTATGCGAGATAGGCATAAATGAGGGTCACTTAAGGTCAAAATTCTAAGTTAGGCTAAAAAAAAAGTTGAAAATTGACATTTTCATAGGGGGGAGAGCGGGGCAAAATGACACACCGGGGCAAAACGGGTTAATGAGACAAAACGCAATTTTCCAATAACTTTTGGATGGTGGCGATGGTGAAACGTGGGGCAAAACGGGTTTTGAAAATCCGGATTTATCGTTGGGACAAAATGGGGCATCCAAAAATTATTGGAAAATTGAGTTTAGCCCTCGCTGTCCCGTTTTGCCCTGCTGTGCCATTTTGCCCCGGTCTCCCCTATCGCTTTCTCATAAAAGCATACAGGCATCCTCATAGAGGAAGCTTCGCGAATAAAGGAACATCATGCGAAAACGATATGACAATTTCAATTTCCAACTTTTATGAGAAAGCGATATGAAAATTTCAATTTCCAACTTTGATGAGGAAGCTATATGAAAATTTCAATTTTCAACTTTATGAAGTAGCGCTATGAAAATTGCAATTCCTAACTTTATGAGGAAGTGCTACGAAAATTTCAATTTCCAACTTTATGAGGAAGTGCTACGAAAATTTCAATTTTCAAGTTTTTTCAACATCAACGTCTTGTTAAATTTTTAAGCAAAACTGCCAGATGATTCGAATTCAGCGCATACAAATACTCGATCGTCACGGTTCACATTGTCGGATCTGCACTTGGCGCGAAAAAATACATGGAAGTATGCACTCCTGATTTTTTTTTTTTTTTGCACTTTCGACTTTTACTCGGGAATTCCAAGTGATACCTCTTTATCTAGCTTTTTCAATCAAGCTGTCAATCACAATAGGAACGTGGGTTTTTCAGCGATGCCATCGGGCAGCAAAGAAATCGTTGTTTTAAAATACCCAAAATCACTCATTTTGCAATTTTGGCTATAAAAATGCCCGATAAACTTTCTCGCTAGTTGTCACTCCGTGATTGTGATTCCGTGTATTTTTTTACGCTGATCACGAATCTGACACTTTTTTTTTAATTAATAAATGAATATTTAGTACGGAAAAATGCGTCTAAAAAAATGAAATTTTCATATTGCTTCCTCATAAAACTTGCAAATTTAAATGTTCATATGGCTTTCTTATAATGTTCATTCATTCGCAAGCTTCTTCTATGAAAAAGCATTTCCTGTGTTGTTGGCTTTCTCATAGAGGAAGCTTCGCGAAAAAAGGAACATTATGAGAAAGCCATATGAAAATTTAAATTTGCAACTTTTATGAGAAAGTCATATGAAAATTTCAATTTTCAAGTTTTCAACGTCGAGGTCGTGTTTGATTTTTATGCAAAACGACTGGCCGATTCAGGTTCTATGCGAAAAAATACACCAACGCGCTTCACTTTGTCGGATCTTTGCATCTTACTTCGTTCAACGAAAATACAGGGTCTTAGGAAAAGAATTTTTTAATCATCCAATATTCACCGTTTTGTGGCCATGTAATATGTATTTTTCTAATCTCGAACTTATTTTGCTCCTGGAACGATATTCGATGCAGAAACTCTCGTCGGAAATGAAATTAACATTTTCCGAAATATTCAAAAATGTAAAAATCTTATAAAATCTAAACGGTTCGATCCATTTCCGCAAAATTTATTACGAAACATTGTACAGTTGTAGTCCATTCCCGTGTCAAATTTTCATAGCGATACTTCCATGTTTACTCGAATTAGACCGTTTTTAGTAATTTTTCAAAAAAATGAAAAAAAAACTCAAAATCCCATAAAATCCGACCACTTCCATAGATTTTGACCAAATTCAATACCAAAGGTCTTTGATCAAAATAGCATATTTGTGTGCAGTTTTAGGACGATAACTCAAAATTAACGGAAGTTAGAGCTACCACAGAGAATTAAAAAAAAAAACAAATATCAAATTATCAAAAACTACCTAAAATCTAAACAACTGCATAGATTTGGCAAAAAAAATTGGATCGAATAATGAGGATCGACCCCTCAACATGTGTGATAATTTTCACCTCGATATCTCCAGCCGTTTTCAAATTATGAACGTTAAATGATATGATTTCTTAAAATTAAAAAAATAAGTAATTTCATAAAATTTAAACGGTTCGACCGATTATTCCCAAATTCAATACCGATCGTTGGTCGATAACGGTCAATTTATGCGCAAGTTTTTAGCCCGATATGTAAAAAATTGTGAGCACATTTTTTTGCACACGCTTTTCCGATTTGAAACATTCTCAATACATTTTCACAAAAATCTCGAAATATTTTTTTCCATGAAACCAAAGTTTCCTCTGTGAGGAAGCAAAAATTATTGTTTAATTATAAACGAATATTTTCGATTTGAATAATGTGTCAGAAAAAGGAATTTACGAAGTTAGGAAGTTAGGAATTAACAATATTACGGAATTATCGATAGTACAAAAAGATACTGAAGTGTTCGGGTAAATAGTCCAAGTAGAACGGGTTTTATCTCGGAAGCAACAGAGACCGTAGTGATATTTTACGCGTATTAAAAATTATACTTCTTTCGATATTGCTATTAAACTGGTTGAACTTTATGAATTTTCTCGTTCTCCGTATCAATCTCAATTTACCTGCCGGAGTTCTTCGATCCCCCTCTCCGCCGATAATTCTATACAATTCTCTTCCACTCGAGATAACCACAGGCTGTTTCTGGCCCTCGGATTCTTTATCGTCGTTGCGTCGGCGTTTTTGTATTATTTCTGTGTTCATACGTATATCGCCGGTGGAAACGACCACGACGTTTTTTCGTTTTCGATTGTGACGCGTAGTCACCCAAGCGCCGTGAAACGCGTGTCTGACGCATGTAGCGCGAATGGTTTTTTTCTGGCAAGCACGTGAAAGAACCGAACAGACCATTTTTTCACCACGCTACCAAAACATGATGTCCACATACAGTGTGTTGTCTCAGTGTCGTGAAAAAAAAAATCAACGTTTTAGGCCAGTTTCAACTAACTCGTAGCGATAAGACGATACAATCTGACTCTCCGAATTATGGAGATTCTCTTTCCTTTACTATGCCATTATGACATTGCTGATAACGGAGAAATGTATATTATTGTAGCATTTAAATTCAACGATAACGGGATTATGTAAGAAATTACAAGTCATTCAGTCGACTCGTGAATATTTTCAGTCTGTCTCTTTCTCACTATATTTGTTTCTTGATATCTTTCCGTTATTTCCGATAACGATTTTTTTTTTGCAACGTCTCGATGTATGTAAAAAACGTATCGAGTAATTACACAAGAGTCTCCGGGGAGTTCCCCGATTTTTAATGCCATCGAGACAAATTTACATAGAGATGCTGGTCGCGTTATAAAAAAAAATTGTTTACGAAAATAATTTGTCCGGCTCTCGTCGGTTAAATTAAATTATTTCGTTAACTGTGTGACTGACATTTTTTTACGATAGTATATTCAAGCTTGAATACTTCGTGGAGATCGTGCTTATATTCGGCGTCGAGGATATCGCAGATTCGAGATATATCGAGCTGAAATTTGACGCGTGAATGGACTTTGTATTAAATTTGGCAAATGCATATATATATATATATATATATGTGTGTGTGTGTGTGTGTGTGTGTAA
This sequence comes from Stenichneumon culpator, assembly GCA_964017025.1. NCBI lineage: Eukaryota > Metazoa > Arthropoda > Insecta > Hymenoptera > Ichneumonidae > Stenichneumon > Stenichneumon culpator. The sequence continues at coordinate 5,102,140 of OZ024777.1, forward strand.
TAAATTGTATTCAATTTTGGGATTTATTTATTTTACAACAAAATAACAGTTATAACTATAATAAATTTTGAGCAATCGAGCTGAAACATGGTAAAAAATTATCGAAAGAGTGAATCGAGCACGAGGATTTATTTCAATGAAAAATCAGTGCATCGATAAAAATTTATTATTTTGGAGATTATCTCAAATGATGGTTCATCTGTTAAACGACGTATGTAGATGGTCCTACACGAACTCGTTACAGAAATATCAACGAAAAAAAGCTGCAAATTTAAATTGTACATTGCTCACTTATTTTTTAAAGTCATGGACATATCTTTGTCTATGACGCAGCCAAAATAGGGGCTTTGCGTACGGCTTAACAAAAAATGCGGACGTCATGTGCAAATTGTTTAAACACGTGTCGTTGACAATTTGATATAACAGCAGTTTATAATAATCATAAACTCGGAACATTACAGGAATCAATTTCTCTAGACAGCCATAATTCGGTTAAATCGAACGACATCGAATGAATAAACATGCTTGTGTATACAAATGTCGTTTTCGTGGCTTACTGGTGTCCGTGCGACAATTGCGCCTCCGTCAGGCTATTTCGGACGTTCGTTTGGGCTAAATTTAACGAACTTCAGAACCTCCCGACGCCCCTTGCAAGACGCACGCCCTTGGAAATGTTCCAATATCGCGACAAAAAGTTTTGCCGCTTCTCTGTAATGTAAAAAATATGACAATGCCTCTTGGATGCGTTTCAGTTAGCAAAATCGCTGAGTCAGCGATTGTGAAATTTTATTTCATTTTATTTTATTGTATTAATTATTTGATGTGAAGTATTCCATGTGAAATCGAACGATTAAAATCCTGACCCTCTCGAAAAAGTTGTAATTTCACCACAATTCATGATTATTTACAAAGAGTTTTTCTAATTTTTTTCAGAATTTGTGGATCGTATTTTTTTGTGATATTGAAAAATTGAACTTTAAAAAAAAACCCTATACCCTAAAAAACTATTAGTCGTACAAAAAGACGTTCAAGACATAAAAGTTGCAGTTTTAAATGAACATTTGAAAATAATATTTTGTAGATTTTTTTGAATGCAATAAACGTCCAATACTATGAAAAATAGACTAAAATATTATTTGTAAGCCAATACGTCATGTTTGATTTTTCTAAAAAAATTCCAGAATATACTCTCAAGTGTGTAGAGTGATCTCATATTTTTCTTTGGATGCGTGAGATGCCCATTTAATAGCTATGCTCCGTTTAAGATCGATTTTTCATAAAAAAAAGAGAGATATTTATTACCTTCCATTAAATTTTATAAATATTATGATACTATCCATAGTAATGGAAATTAAATATCAAATAAAAAAAGGGATTGGGGATTTTTTATATTAAAAATTGTATTTTTTAAAATGAAAAATCGATCTTAACCGGAGCATAGTTATCAAACGAGCGTCTCACCCATCCAAACAAAAATATGAGATCACTCTACACAGTTGAAAGTATATTCTGAAATTTTTTAAGAAAAATCAAACATGACGTATTGGCTGAAAAAAAAATATTTTAGTATATTTTTCATAGAAATGGACGTTTATTGCATTCCAAAAAATCTACAAAAGGTTGTTTTCAAAAGTTCATTTACAACTGCGTCTTTTACGTCTTTAACGTTTTTTGTACGACTAATAGTTTTTAAGACATAGGGGTTTTAAAAAAAAGCTCAAATTTTCGATATCACAAGAAAATACGATCCAAACATTTTGACAAATATTACAAAAACCCCTTGTAAATAATCATGAATTGTGGTGAAATTACAACTTTTTTGGAGAAGGTCGGGTGTTTGACCGTTCGATTTCAAATGGAATACCTCATGTATTTTTTCCTTTCATTAAATGATAATGAGCATACAAGTCGCGTAACAAATGGTTGGTTTTTAAAGAGCATTGAATTTCAAGAAAAACGCACCAAGAGGCTCCGGAGAGACTCCGACGCACGAAACATTCTCTCGTTGGGTCGCGCAGTCCGTGGAAACGTCGTGTGCAGCTGCAGAAGCAACGCACAGTTTCTAGTAGTCTCTAGACGAAACGAATAGCATAACGGCGGGGATCTCCGGTTTCCCTTTGAAACTCCCGAGCGGAGCGTGTCCCCTGGACTGTCGCGGAGAAAAAAAAAGGTGTCGCTCCTCGTCTCCCGTTCGGACATGCGTACGCACACGCGTACGTGCCGTCTAACAATAAATTGGCAAGAAGGTGGCGCACCCAAGTTTTACCTTGACAGAAAATCTCCCTTGCGCTAAATAATTTCGCATCTATACAAGACTCGGCAAAATACGAGAAGACAAGTCCTGAAAATAATTTCGCGACCATGAGCGAGTGAAAATAATAATAATTTGAAAAATGAATAAGATGTAAGGAACAATAATAAGCAAACAATTTCGTTCAAAAAATCTCAGTAAACTCACTTTCGAATAAAACACTTGTTATTAATAACGTTTATTTTAATTAAACTTTTCTATCTTATTATTATGATTTACCATTTGGAAAACGGTAAATTGCACATTCATCGTCGACATTGATTTACACGTCTCAGGATGATTTTCTCGTCACTGCGCAATGAAACGCCGCACCGTGCGGGAGATCTCGGCGATGTTTAACGGGGCCGAGAAACGGTCAGCGTTCTCCTACCAGAGATGGTAATCCGAGTCGTTTCTCGGCTGCACTTGAACGAAAAAGGACTACGATTCAGTGTGTCAATCACTCTAGGTCTCGAAGATGCATGCACTGCGAAGCGTTCGAGTTCCACTGAGCATCGATTCACACAAACGGCCATAAATCGAACGGGAAAGTCATAAATTTCGTAACATCTTCTGGAAAGTCATTGCCGAGGGTATCGTCGCTGTACACATGTTTATATTAAGAAATGATAAACTGCCATATCGTTAAACTCCGTCTTACATGTAAAAAGTATACGACACTCACACTATCGTTAATCATTCGTCGAACGCGATAGTTTTTTCGAGGTCAAACGATCTCACGATATTCTTTGCAGCAAAAAAAAAAAAAAAAAAAAAATCGTACGAGACTCGGAAGCAATAATCATCGAATGGAACGGCTGGCGAATTGTGATTTTCGGCCGCGTGTAAACACACGTCAGGGAACAGGAATGAAAAAATAAAATACTTATAATTTTAATATAAATATTAAATTAACACTATATATAAAAATAATATAAATTACTCAAATTGTAAATAGCATTAATGATACTCATTTGTTACCAAATCATAATAATAAATATTTTTAAATAAAATATTATTTTTATTAAAAAAATAATTGTTTTTTTATTTTATTAAAACAATTTTTTTTAAATGCACCAACGCGACAGCCGACTGTGACAAACGTGTGTCGCTCCCACAGTTTATGTTCACAAACTACCGTCGCCTGTTTGTATACATATTCTCGTTATAGAGTCTCGTTACAGTACAATTCGACGCGAATAGCATCCACCAGTCGATTGTCCTCGTTGATGTACATAGCTATAGAACAATTTCGTACACGATTGATTGTACATCGATAAGTTAATAGTCTGTCGTGTAAACACGTTTATTACGCGTGACCGCAAAGGCAAGAGTAAGAAAATTTAATCGTACAATCGTAGTAACTGTAGTGTACAACCAGCCGAGATCCTTTCAGTTCCTTCGCGCTTGACATTAAACTAGATTGGGATTAACCGTCGGTAATCTGCGGAGTCAACTCTTGGGCTGTAACCCCCCCATCGAACCTTCGTCGCCCATACGGTTTTTTGTTTAATTCGCTCTTATCGCGCTTGCGCATTGCAACGCACGTTTTATTTTCCTATTATTATTTCACAGACAAATAATACTTGAACCGCGGGTTTATGGCCAATGAAGTTTTATGCGTACTATTGAGTGAACGCGACAAACCGTGTAACTGAACGTGAATTATCGAAAACGGGACGATCGTACATCATTTATATGCACGTGTCGCTCGTAGGATTGCCAGATCGAAACGAAATGGATCGATCTGTTGGATCGAATCCGATCGTTGCTCGATTAATCGATTCGGACATAAATTGTGTTCGAAAGGATCGATCTATTAAAAATCGATATTTTTTAATTGTCCCGTAAGAAAAGTTCAATAGCGGTATTATATCGACCACTAAGAGACAAAAGGGCGTATCTCTCGAGTAAGCATATGGCTTACGCCCTTTTGTTTCTTAACAGCCGAAATGTGCATCTCATATATGTACATTTTTGGTGATTTTAGTAATGCTAATTTTTTTTAATTAATATCTTTGAACAACGAGAACCAGGATAAAAAAACGAAAAAAAATCTTTAAACTCGATGGGGAGTGTTTACGTTAATTAAAATGAATAAAAATGACAAAATAAGCGATGTATGCAATAGACGAAGACAAAATATATTGTTGTCCCTTTCCCTCGCATGTGTCGCTTGTCGCCGTTGCGCATATGAAAACCAAACATAACTCGTCCGGACGCAAAAACAAGACTGCTGCAGACATTGTATGATCGCAGTAATAATTTTTCTTTCGTTATTATATATAAATATGTGAATCAATCTTGAACATGACAGGTCAATGCAGTAAGTTAATCGGCCAATAAGAATCGATGCAAATAATCAATTAATTGCTACGCAAAGACCGATTCTTCGATTAAACAATTTTAAAACGGCACAACTGCAATTGATGCGTATCGCTTTACGCGAATAACAGTAGAGTATTTTTTTAATGATTATGAGTCTGGCAAATTGGAGTAGTCCTTGGGGCGGAGTCAAGTGAATGAATGAATACTTTAAAAACTGTTTGTATACTTTTTAAAGGGAAGACTTGATGTGAACAAAAGTGGTTCTAGTTTGAAGAGCTCCGATTTGACGTGGAAAACATGTTATTGCAATTAATTTACAGGCAAATTCTTACGAAAAGATAAATCGATAGCAGTTTCATGTGAGAATTTGCTTTTAATTGTGGATGGTCTGCACAGTTTAAAAATAGTACATTGCAATACTAGTGTGAAAAGCGGTCTTGCGACGAAGGTTGTGAAGTTGGCCACACGAGCCCGGAAGCCTGTCTGTGGTACGAGCTGAAGTACTACTTCCCGACCGCCGTCGGGAGACCACTTTTTCGTACAAGCACCGCATACACTACTTTATTACACTCGGTGCGAAAATGGCAGTTTTACGCACGCTCCGTAAAACCCCCATTGTCGCACCTTGTAAAATAAAATTTTGTACGATACTCGTGCGAAAAATGTTTTCTTAACTCGTGTGATTGCAAACGTAATATCGTATTTTTTCCCGCACTAGTGCGAAATAGTGCCTTTCTACGCACCCTTCCTAAAACCGAAAAGCGTGATTTTCGTGAATTTGTTAGGAAAATTTATGTGAATGGCATGGCCGTAGAAAAAGGAGTTCTGACCCGTGCAAATGCCGCACGAGCCGAAGGCTCGTGCGGCATTTTCACACTCGTCAAGAACTTTCTTTCTACGCCCTTGCCATGTATAGAAGGTACTATTTTTGTAACAAGTGCACAAGAACTTCCAATTTTTATGTCTGTACCGTGGCGAAAGTGAGCGAGAAAATAACCAAAGTGTTAAAATAGTGTATAAAAACATAACTAGCTATATTCTTATCGCATGCCTTACTAAAAAGCGCTACTTTCGCCACGCGTTACAGGCACGAAAAGTGGAACAGTTTGTGCAGGTGTTACAAAAATTAATAACAGGTTTTATTGCCGACTGAGCCCAAGGCAAGTAGCGAGGTAGGAATGCCACATCGTCTCGAGCGATGAAATGATAATAGGTAACTCGGAGAATAGAATCGGACAACTATTAGATCAGTGGGGCGCAGCGGATTCCTTTCAAAAACCTCACTCTGCGTATCTCTTTGGCTCTAAACCTAATTCAAGTAGTTTCGATAATTGATTACACAGTCAGATTCTCGAAGGAGAGAAAATTACCGAAAGTCGGACTTCGAAGCCGGGCAGCATCTTCGATCATTTGTACAGCATAAAAACACTCGCGTACGAAAAAAAAAATCGATAATATACATGAGAATTTATGGTAATATATGCAAACGAAGTGTCCCGTATGTGCGTGATAGGAATGGTTCATAGCGGACGAAACTTTTCGAAACTTTACAAGATTATATAGTGTATAGACGGTAGTACGAGAGAAATGTACAAGTATAAGGATTATTTATAGTTATAGTACAGGGAAGCCAGACGAGTTCAGCTCGAAGCGTTGAATTCTCGAGATGTCGTTTTCTTGTTTTATTTTGTTATTTTTTTTTTATTACTCGACAGACATCCATCAACTCGAGCGTGAAGAGGACGATAATTTATTTCTGCAAATAAGTCAAAAGTATACGCTACGGTATGTTGTAGGGAAATTTAAAAAATGCTCACCATCGAGCTATAGGAATTGAGTATTCGTTGATACGCTAAATTTCGCGTCCTTCCAGAGTTGTCCAAACTCTGTTTGGTGTACGAAACGAAGTAATTTTTATGGTCGGCACTTTGCGCTCGGTGATCCTTGGGGCGGTTGCTTACGACGTAAAAAAACGCCCGTGTTGCGCAGGTGGATGAACAAAACAGTGGGGCATGAATAAACATTTGATCCCTTTGATTTTGGAGGCTCCTTTCTGTCGAGAAAACTGATTTTGCTTAAAAAAATTTCGATTGAAAAATTTAAAAAATTGCACTTTTGGAAATTTGTTTTTTTGCTTCCTCATAGAGGAAGCTTCGTTTGGATGAAAAAAATTCGGGATTTTAATGAAAACGTGTTCAGAATGTTCCAAAACGTCGAAAAATTACATTTAGAAAAAATGTCTGGATGGATTTGTGTGTGTGTCCGTGTGTGTGCGTGCAAAATTCAACCAGGCCTGCAAAATTTAACCGTCTATAACTCAAGAACGGTTGTATCGATCGGGCTGAAGTTGAGTGCCTCTGTTTATTACAGTTTAGGCAATAATTGAAACATTCGTTCAGATTTTATCAGATTTTGAATTTTTTTTTTAAAGTGTGTTCACGCTGTAGCTTTCGCAAATTTTGAGTTATCGCGCTGAAATTTTCTATAGAAGTAGACCAACATCAAACAATGTTCGCTATTAAGTTTAGTAAGATTCGGCCGAAAAGTCTCAGTTTTGTGACATTTTCAATTTTTCGAAAAATGTGATTTGCACTCTGGTACATATCATTTTTAAGATATTTGCCTAAAAATTCGACATAAACGAATTATTACGGACCTATGTTTCCTATTAAATTTGGCAACAATCGATCCAACCGTTTAAATTTTACAAAATTTTGAAAAAAAAAAAAAATCGTACCTCCCAACAGACGCCTGTTGTCTGTGGGAGTAAAAATGAGTTGTCTGTTGGGTGCAAAAATGAGTGATTTTGCGCGTATTTAAAAAAAACGTTTTTTTGCTTCTCTATGGAATCACTATGGAAAACTCAGGTGCCTATCATGTTCTACGGCAAGAAGTACACAAGATGAAGTATATATAACGGCATTGAAAAAGCTATATAAAGAGATATCATTCTGATTGCTTGTGTAAAAATCTGGATGCAAAAAAAAAATTCGGGAGCGCGTAATTCCATGTATTTTTTTTCGCGCCGAGCACAGATCCAACAAAGTGAAGAGCGACGTTATTTTAACATAATAATTTTCAATACAGTTGAAAATTGAAATATTCATATAGCTTTCTCATAAATATCATGTACATATCATGTACCATTAATCGCAAAGCTTCCTCTGTGAGGAAGCAAAAAAATATATAGAAAAGGCTTTCTCATAAAAGAATCTTTACGAATAATGTAACATTATTAGAAAGCGATATGAAAATTTCAATTTTCAACTGTTACGAGGAGGCCATACGAAAATTTCAATTTTTTTTTTTTTTTTACGTCATACAGACAGTCGTACATACGAGTACTTTTCTCGCAGCCCATCCTAGATTTTCACAAGTTTCCGGAACACAGTCTGTGACCCTTATTTATCGGACTGATATATTTCCCGACACTCTGCCAAAAACTTTACCGGAGAAACTTAAAACGTTTCTGCAGCTATGGCGTTTCGTACGAATTTACAATCCGCCCGTCGCTCGTGTTACGACTCTCCTCGTCCCTTTCTCCCGTCCTTTATTTACTTTTTGCGTTCGGGGTCAGGCGCCAGACGGGCAGTCGCCAGTTCTCCTCTCATCCTCTACTCTGCGTAGGTATATACACGGTGTACACACGCAAACGAAATCTCTCCATATACTGAACATTCTCGTTCGTACAATGTTAAAAAAAAAAAGAAAAAAAAAAGATAACGAGAGTTATATTAACGGGGATGAGGGTAAGACAATAAGAAAAAGTCGTATGGAAACGAGATAATTGTATGGAACAGATAAATGAATTACAATAAGTTCGTTAAAAAAACGTTTCAAGACAAATCGCATCAATGCATAGTATTAACTCGTGACATGGCTATTGATGATCGAGAAAGAAAAATACTCACGCGAAGCGCAGCATTTAAGAGATCGAGGCGTTTGAGGCCATAACCCGCAGCAGAAGCAGCGAGAAGCAGAGAAGAAGCCGATTAATCACTCTCATTGGTTTTTCGTTTTTCCCCTAGCTGCAGCGCCCCACCGATAAATGGCTGTACGCCGGAAGGTCTATCGAGTTCGGTAAATTTCCATAGCTCTCTTTCTCTCGTATGTACACTCGTCACGATTTCTCCGATTATTCGTCGCGTGATCGTTAAAAAAAAATACAAAAAAAATAAATGTTTGTATAATAACGAGATAGGAGGGACGCCACGCGAGATAATGTCAACATCCGTATGGAGTGTGACATACGCGTGTGAAGCGTACTATATTTAACGTTTTATGTATATCGAGTGTCAATCCGAGTAATTATTAATAGAAATGGTTTTTTTTTTTTTTTTTAAACTATTTGTACGAGTGGCTCCTTGCGCAATGTTTAAGGCATCGAGCTAAGTGCACAAGTGGAGAGTCGGCCAAGGATCTTTGGCATTTAGTTCATTATATTAATACATTAATATTGTATGAGATTTTTTTTTCAATTTCCTCCCCAGTTGAGACTCATTGACGGACCCTAAAAGAGCAATTCAATGATGAATCAAATTTAACAATTTTCTCACTGGGCGGCTTTCACCGCGAGGTGTCGATGAAGAAACGCGACGTCACCGACGACGGAGCGACGACACGAGGCGACTCGTTAAACTCGAAATCGTCTCGAGTTTCGAGCCTCTGGTCGAACGGATTGCTCAACGTTGCGTCCGGAGGTGAATGCTTCCTTGTGCGCACCGGGTATGCATTTGTAGAAATATTTTCGTACAGCGTATAATTTCGTAGCCTTATTGCATCTCCGGGTAAGCGAAAGTACATGCGCAAATCAGAAAAAAAAGGTTGTATCGCTTAGCTGTTCCGTCGGTACTCACTTTTTGTAAAAACGATTCGAGTTGGGAAGCTCGGCTGCCCTCAATGAAAATATCTTGTCCGAACTTGGTCGAAGAAAAGTTTAACGATAAAATAATTATCGATCCGAAACGGTTATCCTCCTCTTCGACTCCGGCTGCGATCCGTTATACGATGTCGTAGAACCTCCAGTACTACACGTCCGCTTCTCGCGCCCGTTTATTTTTTATTTTCACAAGTGAAAAGAACAAAAATGAGACAATAATTCCTGACACTCCGATATCAATAAATCACTTGTCATCGATTGCCGGAGTAATCCGTCATTCTCATCGCCGTCGCAGCTCAATGAACACCGGGCGAACACTCTCTGCGCGCACTGATACGTACGTCGACGAGTAAACGACGAATTTTGCAAAAAAATACATTCACACACACACGCACACGTTTATTAATCACTACCCTCTCGAAAATAAATTTTCACATCCCTCTTCGGGCGCGTTTTATTTTTGATTGCTATTTATTGTTATTATTATTATTATTATTATTATTATTATTATTATTATATCGTATCTCGAAGGATATGACTCCACACGGTCTTTACAATTTCTTCTCTCCGTTGCCTTCTTCAAAAAATCCACTTCATACTTTTGATCTTCGCCTTCTTGACACGTCGAATTTTTACGTTTTTATTTCGTTTCTCTTCGATAGGTTTTATCAACGAGCGGGATTGAGGAATAAGAAAATTTAAAATAAATTTAAAACGTTACATTGCGAATTAAATTGAGAAGCGAAGACTATGTAAGTAATATTTCGAAGTGGACGGTCGAGACAACCGTCGGGATGGTTTTCTCTGATTAACAAACGTTTTTTTTTGTTTAAGGAAAAACGCTCGAATTGTGTCGTTAAGGCGGCTCGCGTGCCTCGACCTCCACTTCGTTGTGCCGCGTAGACGCGTCTGTCGGCTGTCTCTCCGGTCTCGACGATCCTTCGGGCTTTTTTCGCCCCCTCCCCTCTCCCCCCTCCTCTTACTCCTGACCGACAACCCGAAATTCTCTCTCGTTCGATGCTGCCAGCTTCTGTTGGCGTTTCAACTTCTTGGCCGACGGCGGTGCGCGGCGCCGGGTTTTACCCCCTCTAATAATCCCGATCTCCCCGTTCGGCCGGTTCCGAACGAATCCACGCATGCTCGGTACACGCAGCCTCGTGTACTTCACGTGATCGACGTTAACCGGCCAATCGGTGGACGTGGGACGCCACGTGTGAGGTACAACTTAAGAGAGCCACGTAAGGGGTGCGCGACAGACGAGACGGAAGCGACGAGGGATGGATGCCACTGCGCTACAACGCCGCTCTGCGAGATCCACTCTTAACCCCGATGTCTTCGGGTCTGCGAGTTCTTTCTGGCGTCGCTTATTTTTTTTACCCACGGACTCTATTGGACTTTTGGCTCCGCGGAAGAGGCAGACGGATATTCGGAGCAAACATTTTTTTCATTCATCCCTCCAACTGTCCGGCACTTTATAATTTTTCATAAATTTCATCGACTGTGTAATAATTATTTCGACAGTGATGAACCAAATGTTTCACACATTTTGTGCGAAAAATGTAACTTGGAAAAATCCGTCCCTTCTTTTCATTTTTACATTAAAAAAAAAATAAATGTACAGAATTGCGGTAAGAAAAACTTACGATTCGTAAGATGTTTTAAATAAAAAAAATTTCTACGTAGCCAGTCAGAGGATTGGATAGAATGACAAACTGGAGAGAGGTGAGGTAATTTTTGTCGATTCTCCCTTGGACGTGTTTCGCGACGTGAATGCAGATTTATCTCCCGAGTATCAGAGTAGACAGGTAGTATATTACAGAGACGTAATGCAGTACAGTACGGCACGTAGGCGCAACGGGGTACGGCTCGAGAGGGATCCGAACGTGCTGTCTATCTCTCTGTTACTCTAGCTCTCGTTAGTTAATCTCAACGGAGATTTCGCTCGCAGCGACTCCGTCCGGTACGGTACCATGTTGTCTTTCTACGCTCGAGGTACTCTGCACGCGCAACATGAGAACCTTGAGCAGACCTTCTTGAGTTACCAGGATATTATAGCGAATAATTGAGAGGTGTACTTTTACGTTTCACTTGTACTCGCCGATACAACGGACACGCTGTTTCGATTAATCGGATCCTTCAATTGCAGCCGATATTCAAAACCTGTACCATACCCACCGAGCACAAGCTTGCAATGTTGATGTAAAACTGACAGAGCTGGGCGGTACTTAAAGTACATTGTACTTATTTGGTACTTTAATTCCGAGACTTTAAGTACAGGTGTACTTTAAATACTGCACTTAGAGTTCTTTTCCATTGCTTCAAATTCGTTCATGTGAAACACTGTGCGTGGAACGTGAAAATCTTTGTATTAATATGACTTTAAAAATAGTCTGATAGAACTATAATTTATACATTTTGGGTGAAACAGGTGAATATGGATCAACCCATATTTTATTAATTTACGTCCTAATCGCAGTGTCCCATATTTATCTCTTTTATTCTATATGTTTTTGGATGAAAGACGCTGCGAACTTTTTGAAAATATTATTTTGCACTTCGTATCGTCTTCACTCCTACTACTGAGTTAAGTTTAGAAGCTCAAGTTACAAATGTTCATATCGAGATATACATAAAATTTGAAAACTCAGTTATCTGCAGAGGCCTTATTTTATTCGTTTCCACGTCTACATATACCTCTATAACGTGAACATAATATTGTTTGGGCTTCACCGATCCGTTGACGTACCATTGGCCTCATACTGAATTCGACCAAATAAAAATAATTCAGAAACCTACAGAGTATCATGTAATTTTACTATTTTTCGAATAAACCCTATCGTCGCATTGTCTTAATTTGTATAATTTTTCGTTATAACCATTTTTTTCGTTACTTGATAAACAAAGAAATACGATTTTTTTGGTACTTTATAAGAACTTAAAGTACATTAAGTACTTAAAGTACCGAGGACTTGATGAGGCATAAAGTACATAAGACTTTAAGTACAATGTACTTTAAGTACTTGGTACTCTAAGTACTTTGCCCAGCTCTGAAAACTGACGAAACAACCGCTCTTCCTGGGGCACAAGACAGCATAATTGACAGTGCAAATCCATATACGTATAGCATTAGCGTGCAGCGCTATAAATAGTGAGATCAAGACCGAAAGAAAGGGTAACCCTATTTCCTTTCACTTACACACGGGGCCTCGTCGATTAATCAAACTCGTGCAAGTCGAAATAAATTAATTTACGACCCTCTCCTCACTCGTTGTGGCGCGTGTGACATAACGACCGAACCGCTATCTCCAGAGACACTGATTCGGCCCTTCTGTCATTTATCGGACTGTATATCGTAAACTATAGAACGGCGCGCAGCAAGCGCAAGCGTCACGAACGCGATAGTCGAACCGAGACCGCACGCTTATAGCCTCTCTTCAATCGCGGTGATATTCCACGGCCTGTCGTGACCCTACGAAAAAAAATATTTTAGAAAAATTTAATTTCTATAAATTTCCATCGCCTTGCAACTGGAACGAGATACGAGGGTGTCCGTCGATCGCCGCGTGCCGCTACACAATAACTTGAGTGCAATTAGATACTATACAGCGGTTTGGTAAAAACGTACGATGCGTACATGTTTATCGACAGTGACTGGCCTGAGGCTTTGTGTGTCGTGCAGCTCCCTTCGTTTGGTAGCGACACATAAACGTTGCGCGCGTGTATATGGGAAATAGATTAGCTGTAAGAAGTACTGTAGAGGTTATTGTAAACGCTACTGTATTCTACGCAGTAATTTTTTTTTTCTGATCCATCGAGTCCCCACGTTCGCAGCGAATCTTAAGGATGTCGGAGCGATAGAGTCCCGCCAAACATGAGTTCCAGAGAAAATTTCGAACACTTCTCGATGGGAGAAAAACCCAAAAAAATCAAGTGTATGGGAGGTGCTGCAAAGATTGTTTTTGTGAAATAATAATTCCAATTTGTCATTAACAAATTGGAGATAAAAATTATTATTCAACAATTCACCCGGTAATTTAACTATTTTCCTTCATAAAAATAATTCGTTCATTTTTCTGAATACGTATGAATTTTTTCAGAATTCAGAAGATAGAAAAAACGCAATTTTGAAAGATTACAAAAAATTCTAAAAAAATTCACACGTATTCAGAAAAAAAAAACGAATTATTCTTATGAAGGAAAATAGTTAAGTTGTCGGCTAATTTGTTGAATAATTATTTTTATCTTCAATTTGTTGATAGCAAATTGAAATTATTATTTCACAAAAACATTCTTTGCGGCACCTCCCATATACGTGATTTTTTTCAGATTTTATCCCATAAAAAAGTGTTCGAAATTTTCTCTGAAACTCACGTTTGGCAGGACGGTACCGCTCCGACATCCTTAAGGACATGTGAAACGACTCAGCCGGTAGCGAAAATCTGTAATGAATGCAATTCAGAGACCATCGAATTTTCGGGAAAAAGCAAAGCATTAGCGGATGTGCAATTAATTTAATAGCGCGTCCGATGATGCTTCCGTTTTATCCGAAACGTCAACCGATTTTAAATGGCATTGATTCGAAAAATGCGTCTCTCTCTCTCGCATTCACATCTCAGGTGGTACATCTTTCACATTCCTCTAACGCCATGCGAAACACTCTCTCGTCGTGTCTCTCTGACTCCACTGCGAGCGCAAAAACGATATCGCTCTTTCCCTCGCGGTGCGGTCACGTGACTCTCACCAGTTTTTAAGGCGAGGTGAAACATGTACCACGTGACATATTAGTGCAAGAGAGGTTTCTTTCGAAGTCGTGCCTTATAGTTACTTCGCAATTTTCCTCCTTCGCAATTTTGCCTCCTAATCTATATGCGGGACTCATGGTAAGACCGATTCAGGCCCCATCGAGGCCCACGAGTGAAGGTCGATATAATTGACTTGGTTCTTTGAAGAACTTTGAAGAAACCAGTTGCATTTTTCGAATCAATGACATGTAAAAATCGTTGACATTTGCTTTACCTTTTCCGAATGCCATTCATTACAGTTTTTCTTGACGACTGAGTCTCTTTCACCTCGCCTTAAGTGCATGCGATCCAAACTCGATGGGTAACAAATAGGTTTCTATATTTTCGGACAAACGTTTCGGGTAAAACGTTTTCATACACCTCTACATAGCCTACCAAAACCTAATTTGCTTTGGACCGAAAGATTTTGCTTTTGTCCGAAAGCGATTTGTTACCGACTGAATCTGTATCATATGCCCTTAACGTGCACACGGGGTCCAATTTAGCGTAAACAATTATATCGGTACGTTTTTTTGTGAAAAATAAAATAACATTTTGGAACGTTTTTTTAAGTCACACAAAGCAATTTCAACACTTCAATTTTCAGACTTTTTCATAAGACAGAATAGGGCAATCGCTTAGTGTCTTATTATCGATTCATCGTGTATTTAGTCTACGTTATAGATTGATTTATTATTGAAATCATGTAATTTCAACGTGTCAAGAGTGCAAGAGGACAAGTGTCAATTCCAAGTTTCTACCGAGTACCAAATGCGTTAGAAAAAGAAAAAAATAATAATAATCAGTTTCTTTTTATTCGTTAGATGAACTTTAGTCGTCTGCTCGTAAACACAATGACACTGAAACTCTTATATTCGCTCCGACGAGTCGTCGGGGTTGTCGGGCATAACATTTTTCGACGGTACAACGTAGTCTTTCCCTGATGGCGATAAAATCTCGCTATAGAATCCAATAAATTCTTCGAAAAAATATCATTGTCGGTGCGTAGGGACACGGTAAAAAAAGGTTTGCACACTTAAGAAACAATTCTTCGTCCACAAACGGCCGGGTCGACAAAAAGTTATAAAGTTACCGGGAGAAAAATTGTAAAATTAACGAGACAAAAATTGTATAATAGTGTTTGTTAATTGAGTAAATCTTTTTTTGCTTCCTCATAACGGAAGTTTTGTTTCGATGAAAAAAAAGTTCGAAATTTTTATGAAAACGTTTTCAGAATGTTCCGCGACGTCGAAAAATTACAATTAGAAAAAATGGCTGGATGCGCCCGCGCGCGCGCGCGTGTGTGTGTGTGTGCGCGTGTGCGTGTGCGTGTGCTTGTGCGTGTGCGTGTGCCAGGCCTGTAAAATTCAACCGACTATAACTCAAGAATGGTTTTATCAATCGGGTTGAAATTTGGCACGCATGTAGAGCAGTTGGGTGCCTCTGTTTGTTACAATTTTGGCTATAATTGAAACATTCGTCCAGATTTTATCAGGTTTTGAAATTTTTGAAAAAAGTGTGTTCGCGCTCTAGCTTCCACAAATGTTGAGTTATCACGCTGAAACTTTCTACAGGAGTAGACCAACATTAAATAATGTTCGCTATTGAATTTGATAAGAATCGTTCGAGGAGTCTTGGTTTTGTGATATTTTCAATTTTTCGAAAAATATTATTTGCACTCTAGCTCTTATCATTTTTGAGATATTTGCCTACAAAATTCGAGATAAATTAATTATTATGGACCTATGTTCCCTATTAAATTCGGCAAAAATCGATCCAACACTTCAAATTTTACAAAATTTTGAAAAAAAAAAATCGTACCTTACAACAGACGCCTGTTCTCGTTTCAAATATTGAGGAAGAAGCTAAATAACTGGTAGATTCGTGATCAGTTTGAAAAACAGATTAAATATAGTCCCTGAGCGATGACCAAAGAAAAACTTTTTCGGGAATATTGATAACCAATATTGCCAAAATTAGTGATATTGCGTATTTTTAAAACACGTTTTCTTTGCTTCTCTATGGAATCGCAGGAAAACTCAGGTGCCTATCATGCCTTACGGCAAGAAATACACAAGATGAAGTATATAACGAGATTAAAGAAGCGAGATAAAGAGGTATCATTTGGATTTCTTGTGTATAAATCTGGTGCAAGGGAAAAAAAATTGGGAGCGCATAATTCCATGTATTTTTTCGCGCCGAGCACAAATCCAACAAAATGAAGAGCGACGTTACTTTGACATTATAATTTTCAATAAAGTTGAAAATCGAAATTTTCATATGGCATCCTCATAAAAGTTGAAAATTGACATTTTTTCATTGAAATTTCAAATTTCCATACATTTTCTCTAAAATCTGTTACGAAAAAGATGAAAAAAAAACTGAAATTTTCATATCGCTTTCTCATAATGTTCCACGATCAGCAAAGCTTCCTTTATTAGGAAGCCAAAAAAAATATAGAAAAGGCTTTCTCATAGAAGAATCTTTGCGAATAATGGAACATTATGAGAAAGCGATATGAAAATTTCAATTTTCAACTTTAATGAGGAACCCGTATGAAAATGTAAATTTTTAACTTTTATGAGGAAGCCATAAGAAATTTTCATTTTTTTTTCATCGTTTTCGTAATAGATTTTAGAGAAAATCTATGAAAAAAATAAAAGAAAAATGCTGTGATGGTTTCGGTCGTTGATAATCGGTAAAAATTGCTGAAACTATTCGTCTACGCTTGTGAAAGCCTGAGTCACAGGGCGATGCTTCTTTTATCGATTTTACGTCTCAAGAGTTGGATATACGTCTCTCGTATTCAGTGTTCGAGAAACCCGGTGGACCCCAGTCAGCGTTTCGAGCCAAATCGCGTTTTCTTTTCTGAACACCGCCCATGTAATATATCGAAAACTCGGAGTTACGCAGCGCGACACGTACAAATGTTGGCGATAAGACGCGTGCATCGACTTATACAGCGCTGAGACAACGGGGGACTTTGCACAGTGATATTCTCCTATTACGAATTGGATTACCGTGGCGTGACGAGTAATGTAACTGCAGGACTAAACACCGACCGTAAAAATCCGTTACCGTTATTTTTCATTATAGTTAGTCATTGAGTCAATAATTCTAGGGTAGCTCGTACCCGACCGCAGGATTTACCTGATTTTCATGAGGTCACAGTGCAATGTAAGTGTCAAGGCAATTGTGAATCACTATCGTCAGGATACATTCGCCCACTTAAATGTACAACCACTATACTGTAAGCTTAGTAATAAATGCAAAAGAAAAGCTTTGACAATTTATTGTCGTATTTTTTTCATGAGGCGCGGTCATTACGAAGCATCTATCTACTTTTTTTTATTGGTAACTCACCAGTGCGCGATCAGGTAAAAAATATAAAAATGAGGTCTGCTGTATTTGAAATTATCTGCAAGAAATAAAGTTTTTTATTACAAAATTTGAGATTGTATTCCGTCCCGTTCACGAAGTAAAATACCTATTTTTCTGCAATATGATTTTTTGACGTTTTGGAACATTCTGAACTGACGCTTATAGGAAAATCACGAAAAAAATCATAAGTACAAAGCTTCTACCACGGTTAAGAAACTAAATAAACCATCACTGATCATCGCATAGACGTTCCCGATATGTCACATCTCATATATGTCAATTATTGCCTTGTGTGTTGAATATTTATCAACAAATCTCCGAGACGCTTTGTACTATATTTAACTCACTGGGTCGGCGACGGGTTAATTAAGAGAGATTATGCAAGAGACTAATCGGTTTCAGCGTCTTGCTAGGATCAGATCGTGAGACCTGATTTGGCAAAAAGCTAATACGTATCAGCGTTCTTCCCAAGAAACACATGCACGAGACACGTGAAGCACGAGGCAAGGCACCCTGTCGACCCTAAAGATTGCTCGTGCGCGCAAATAAAACGCTGTAAATGGGAAAGTGGAGCAATTTAACGACAAATATCACATATAACAATAATAGTAGTTTCGAAATAAAATTACTGTTGGTAATTCGATATGAAGATACTGCAAAACTCTCTTCGTCGCGCAACGTCTCTTGACCAAACACGCGACAAATGCTGTAGTTTCCGCGCGTGTTCTACAATTTTTTTTCTACCGAGTTATCTAAATGTAAGAAAAACATGATGCAAACGAAGATTGCACTTTGCTCCAGAAAACTTACTCCGGAATAAAATTTACTCAAATGTATTCAGAGTAAATGTACCCAACTTTTGATATACGGAAATCTACTAAAATTTACTCAAATTTACTATGTAAGCAAGACGAGATTCAGCATCACACCTTCTTGTGCGAGAGGGGGAAGAAATTTCTGATAATTATTAAGAAGAAACGAGTAATCATTGTGCAAGCTTCTTTGGCATAATTTATAACGGGCCTTCCCGAGAAGATTAAAAAAATATTGCAAATAAAAAGATGAATATACACACGTCCGTGAGATTCCGTATCGGCCTATTTCTCGACTGTGAGGATGGGTGAGAAAATAGCTGGATAATGTCCGGGAAAGCTAGACAGCATCTTCTTCAATGTGACGGGGCTCGGGAGTCATACCGGTTCGCAACACGACACCCTCAGTCTCCTTTGGCATGAGAACTTGCGCGCTGCCGCCACACGACACAGACCGATGGGCCTATTGTTCCGGCCGTAAAACCTACGGCAGAAAGACTACATTTCATTAACAAGAACTTTGGATGTCCAATTTTAAAGCGATACGAATTAATTAACTCTTTTCACCTTTATTTTTTGTTAAGAAAATTCACCAGATAATCGAACAATTGCCGCAGTCGATTTGTACGCATTCGCTGATTGGCTCAATTTTTTTTTTTTCTCGACTAAGACGGAGTTCCTCTTGGCGAAGAGTTATCTTCGGCGTCTCGTCACCCTGGCGCCACGGGTTATCGTCAAGCCTCGCGCCCGGCTCTCCGGTTGACTCCCGGGTTCCATCAACAATGTTCGATCCTCCGGCATGATTGTGTGACTGAGATCAGGAACGAGACTGTTCCGATCGTGCGCTGTTTTTCCTGCATTTTTATTTCTTTTCATCTTTGTTTTTTCCAACTACCAAACAAATTTTCCATTGAAAAATAATATAATGCACGCTGATCAGATCGACTCGATCGAGCGCTGTTTTTCCTGCACTTTTATTTCTTTTTATTTTTTTTTTTTGTTTTTGTTTTTTCCAACCACCAAACAAATTTTCCATTGAAAAATAATATGATGCACGCTGATTAGATCGACTCGATCGCTTGAATTTGCCGCCTAACGGCGAACAGTTCGGAGCTCGTGTCATCGCTAGTGATGAGTTTCAAGAAAATTTTATTACGAAATTGCATTCTCGTTGTTAAATTTTGCTGTTTTAGTCGATCAATAACAAGGAACTTTTCCACTGTCTATAATGCAAACGATAAACTGATATTTTTTCCCTTTTTCAAAGAACATCGGAAATACGCTGCGGGTGTAGCGAAAAAACAATCTCTCACACGATGACTTTTCTTTTTTATTTTCCTTTAATTCATTGGTATTTTTTTTTCGTCGAATATCTTCCACACTTTGTTGCGCAGTTACAAAACATGGTTTAAATTGCGTCGTACGATGCAGTGATTTCGCTTCTCGTACCTTCCCAAGGGGATTAAGAAAAATTATCGTTGTACACTGAGAAGAAATATTCAATAAAAATGAATTAATAAGTTTTTCTAATAGTTGTCGTATCATATTTCTTTGGTAAGAGAATACAATTTGTTAAAATAAAGTTGAATATTTTCGGGTTCAAACGAATTACGTTTGATTCAAAATTTTCAAGTTTATTTTAGTAAATTCTATCCCCGTGACAAAGAAAATATTTAAATAATTTTATAAATAATTTTTTTTCGCGGCACGTGTGTATGTTTGTTACGATGTTTTTTCTGCGATCAGCGAAATTATCGATATGTCCAATTAGCGATCGACGGAATCATCTGTATGTCTGTAATAAATACTTTGCGTACTTTCCACAACGTTGTAAGAATAGCTCCAGAACAGACGTCCATAAATTAAAGAAATTTACGTGCGGTTTTAAACCTTTCAAGTAAAAAAAATTGACGATCTCTACAATGGTGAAAAAAACGCCTCGGAGAATTAATCACTGCAACGTGCGATCACATCGATTCATCGTACATTCACCTTGTCTCTTTCTCTCTCTCGGTTTACAATCAATTGATCGAATGGTCTCCCACTGACACGTTTTTTTTCTTTTTGTTTAATTACTTCACGATACGCTTACTCAAGCTTAATATGTACCCATATAAATAGAAACCACCGTCACCTGTAACGTAGATACTAAACGGTGCGAGTTAATCGTCGCAGACACACTGCCACGCGTAGTACAGTGCTCATTGTTGCGTTCGCACTTTTTACGTGTTCATATCATTTCTCGATTTTTTTTTTCCCTTATCTTTAGTTTCTCTTCCATTCGTTCGTATTAGTTGGCGTTTATATTTTGTCCCAAACGAATCCGTTCTACGTGAACGGTTTGATTTTCGTAGTCGTTCGAATAACAGTCTCTCAATTAACGCGAACTATCGGATTTGATTCGTCATTCGATTTTTTAAATCGGAACAGACGTCGTTCCGACGTCGAAGCTGGCCATCTATCGTTACTTTAAAATAGAACAAGATTTTTTTTGTACGAAAATTTATTCGACGCAACGATGGATTATCATCTCTGTTTTGCGATAGGTCGAACTATTTTGCACAATCCCTGAAACCACCTTTCGTAAATCCACCTTCGAATCTATAAAATGATCATCCAAGAATCTTCGATTAAAACTTCGTTTTCCTGCAAAATCGAGCGCGGAAGAGTGGAATGATTTAGTTGATAAAAAAAAGGTAACGCCGTGGAATCAGGAAAACATGCCGATCGTTCGTTTCTCGCCATCATGCGGAATCTTTTTTTTTTTTTTCTCTTCGCCTTTTGCGTGTCAGCTCGTGTCAAGAGTGAAATAGATGAAGGAAGCGAAGATACATTTTTTCGGCCGATGCTGCTTGATCAACCGCAGCAGCTCGGAGCTGTTAGCAATTGTCGAATGAGATCCGTACCGTGACCTAGGACAGAGCACTGCAAGCTCTCGGCCTCTGACAACAGCAGAGACGACGCAATCTAGCCGCAGGGCCCGGCTCTTCCGATCACCGTTCTTCGCCACCCTCGCCTCCTCCGCCGGGCTCCTGTTGCGGTCTCACGATTTGGTAGGTGATTAGGTACTCCGGATAGGCCTGCTCGCCACGGTATACGACGTACTCAGGGAACGCCAGACCACCCTGAGACGGTCTCCCCATCACGCTGTGATGACCCGGCGGTGCATGAGCCATTTTCATCGCTGAAAATTGGAGGAACGACTTGCCGAGGGTCACTCGACACAGCAGCAAATGCCTGTAAATTAAAGATACCGATCGAAGGTCATTGCTTCTTAATTTTTCTTCCTCGTAGATAAAGTCGTGTTTCCATTAACAAATTTATTATTTATTACTATTTATTTATTTATTATTATATACAGATTTTTAGTATATACCTGTGACAGATGTAACAACTCCTGTCCTTGTGTGCCGGACATCCGGTGCCACCGCAGATTCCATAAACGTATTGGTTACTCTTGCTGCTATGCTCGGCGAAATAAATTCCCGCACCGAACATACCACCTATGTATGCGTGTCTTTCGTCAAAACCTTTCTGAACGATAGCGTTTATGAAGGAACTGCCGTGAAAGAGCATTCTCTCGTTCGCTTGGGGCGATGTCGGACTAGGATTCGTTCGGGGAACGCTGTTGGGTGAGGCTGGACCAGCCGCACCAACTTCTTCGGCGACTTCCTGCCGTCTGTGAGCGTAACGTTCCCACAATTTCCGATTTTGTACCTTTTGTATCTGCGGGATTTGTCGAACAATAAAAAGCAACAAACGGATTATAAAATCTCGTCGCCGCGAGGATGTTTATAAAACCTTACCATTTGTAAGGTGGTAAAAATTTACCATTTTCAAACATGGCGAACATTAATCATTTATAAAATGGTGAACGTGCTGTTTGTGTAACGTAAACAATTTTGTGAATTAATAGTAAATAAATATAAAGTAAATTCCGATGTGGTGTTAGTTTTCACTGAACAAGAAACACCGTCGGATTGTGGACTCATACTTTGCATAAGTTACGAGGATTAATTTGCTCATAGCGAGATCTTGTCTTACCCTGACGATATTGTAACGCGCGAATATCCCTCCGGAGTGGCCATTATCGCGATGCTCCCTAATCGTGCTCTGCATCTCTTCCTCCACTGCCAAGAACTCTTTGTCCTCGGTGAGCAGATCGACGAGCAAAGTGCCGGGATTGATGGATGGCTGCCAGATGGATCCAGCGGCGGAGCTCAAAAGCTTGTCCATACCCTTGATGAGCTTATGACGATATCCGTAAGCCGAGACACCAACTTGCTTCAGATCCTCGTGGCCCATTTCCGCGAGTATGTCGAGAGTTATTTGTTCGCGCTCGAACAACTCGAGAAGGTGCTCGAGTCCGAGACTCTGGAGGAAGGTAGCGACGTTCGTGATATTCGCGCAATTACGATCCTCACAGCCGTCCTTGGTCTCGCGATCGGAACAGGGCTCCATAGCCGGCATGGGACTTAGACAGGTGGTCGGACGTGCTAGTGGAACGCACAGAGTCATCGCCGCGCCGGAAGGCATGATAACGGTCTCTTGTGTTAACGACGGTGGTGGTGTTACGGGAACTGAGTAAAAGAAATAAAAATGAAAGTTTACAACACAGTTAAATCACTTCTTCGCGTCTCGCAGCCTCAGGTACTAACAGGTTCATTGAAAAACACACACACACACACACACACACACACACATTGACGTAAACCAATTCGGACAAACTATCGAGTTGACGACAATTATGGTTCGGGCAATCGATGAACGCCGATAATTATTTACCTGCTACTATGCTGGGCGGTCGACTTCCATTCCCGTTTCCTGCGCTGCCACTGACGACGTTACCAGTTCCAGGTGGAAGAGAGGGTACGACTTGCTGGGAGGCCATCGCGTCCTGCAACAGACATCTCACGTCGTCGGCACTGGCGAGATCCACCGGACTCTGTCCTTCCTGATTCTTGAGAAATGGATCGGCCCCGTGTGCTAGCAGAAGAGCGCAGAGTTGCGTCCGTCCTTTCTGCGCTGCCTCGTGCAACGGGGTGAAACCCCATTTGTCAGTAGCGTTCACAACGGTGTTGTACTTTATGAGGAGCGCAGCGATATCCAGGTGGCCGTAGCTCGAGGCATTGTGAAGAGGTATGAGGCCTCCTTTGTCCTGTGCATTAACATCGGCACCGCGCTCCAGAAGAAATTCCGCTACTTCCAAATTGTTGTAACCCGCTAGAAAATTTCGTATCGTTCTTTAATGTTGCGGCCGGAGTAAATTATAATGTCATTCCAGTTTAAATGTATAATATTACCTGCTAGGTGTAAGGGCGTGCTATTCCGACCCTGCGCGTCCCGACAGTTTATATTGTCCTGCGTGATCAACCTCTGAACCCTTGCTAAATTGCCTTTCTTCGCTGCGTCCAGCAGCGCGCTATTGCCACGTAGGAGGTCCGCGACGTCCTGATCTCCTTCTCTAACCAGATCGAGGGGCGTCGCGCCGTCGCGATTTTTCTTCGTCGCGTCGGCACCGTGTCTCAGCAACAATCTCACTATCTCGCATTTGCTTTTTGCCGCTGCCTCGTGAAGCGGCGTGAATTTCCATAGATCTGCGACGTTCACCGATGCACCGTGCTTCACCAAAAGTTCGGTCACCTCGTAGTGACCGTAGGAACAGGCGTTGTGAAGAGGTACCAGACCACTGACAAATAGAATTTAAAATCCAGCAGATTAATCGTAGCTCAGACTAGTTCCTTCATTAAAACTCGTACAAACAATTTTCGAGATCTTAATACTCGATTAACTTGACTTTACCGCAAGAACTAACTCAACAGTTCAATAAAGTATGTTTCTCCATGTGATTGCATACTTTAACTGTTTTATTCGTCTAATCATTACCCTTTATCCTTTGCGTGAACGTCCGCCCCGTGAGCCAATAAATACTCGACCACAGGCACACGATTGTAGCCCGCTGCGAAGTGCAGCGGCGTTGAGTGCCTGCCGTCCAGATCGCGACAATTAACTGCGTGTGGATTTGCCTGAAGTATTCTCTCGACGGCGGTCAAGTCACCAGATTTACTGGCCTCGAGGAGCTGTACCTCAGCGTCCTCCGTACCTCCCGGTGGATCTGAGAGCACAAACGAACAACAATTATCAACAGCCTAATTATTCGAGCTTCCGTGATAAGAAACCGTGACAGCGATATTTAACAAAACTTTCTTGCGTTCATCATTAAAACGTAACATACCTTGCAATATTTTGAGTACATTCTCCGTGGCAACTTGGGCAGCTGTATAACCTTGTAAAGAAACTATCGATGGGTCTACGTTGTACGAAAGTAATATCCTGCAAGCCTGCACGTTGTCTTCTCTAGCGCACCTAAAATTCAAACGTTTATTTATTCAGTACACGTTCACGAATATTTATAAGGTCTTTTGATATTTTATTCTTATTTATTGAAAATAATTTTAATGAATACCTGTGCAATGCCGTCTGTCCCAAGCCATCGAGAGCGTTGACCTTGGCATTGTGTCTCAGCAATACGTCCATCGCGTCGTAATAGGAATGATCGGTCGCCACGTGAAGTGGCGTAAGAAAGTCTTTGTTCTTCTCGTTTAGTGCGGCGTTCTTTCGTATGAGAGCCTCAACGATTTGCTTTCTCTTGGGATAAGGCGACGCTACCGCACAATGAAGGGGCGTGTCACCGGTGTAAGGATGCTTGAAATTCACAACCTCCTGTGACAAGTATTTCTTCAATTTGGCTGGATCCGCCTGCCTGCAGGCGTCTAATAGGCAGTGTCCTTTGTATTCGTCTGTAAATCCGCACCAATACATTTCGAATTATCGAAATGTAGACGAGCGACGCTGTCGTCCTCTATCACGCTAATATTTCGAGTTACGTGCGATTTTTATGTACAACTAATTTTCAAAAAACAATTTTTTTTTTCGAAATTTTCAGTTCCCGTTCCGTGAAACTATTAACTTGGCTCATGAAAGTTATTTATTCACGAAAAAATATTTCTAGCTATCGATCCTAGAACATCGCACGTTGGTCGGTTAGACCTGAATTGTTCCAGGATACGTTTACTTTTTTACAACAATTAATGAATTTCGGTCCGTTTGAAAAGTGTGCAATTTCCACAATATTTACTATATCGATGTAGCACCCTCGATATATTCATATTTGATTATAATCAACTGATAAATATTGAAAACGTAAATCGTATTTCGTAAGGTCATACGTAATGCCAAAGAGGTGCAATAATATGTGGTGTGGTGTTCGAACAAGAAAAAAAATTTAAAAATCCCTATCTAAAGATGTGACTAGCGGATACTCACAGGCAAGCCTTTCCTGAAGCTCGATGGTAGGTGCAACGTCGATCGCGCTTTTGCTATGGCAGTTCAATTGAGTCGGATCGGCTCCCTCGCTCAGCAGCAGCGAGCAAACTTCGGCTCGCGACTTACTCGCACCCTCGTGAAGCGGCGTGAAGGCCCAGAGATCGCTGGCGTTCACTGCAGCACCGTGCTTCAGCAACGCTTCGGTAACTTCAAAGTGGCCGTACGAACAGGCGTTGTGCAAGGGTACGAGGCCTCTGTATCATTAGACAATTAATTTTTTAAATGCTATATTCAATAATTGCATGCCGCAACTGTTTATCTGTAGAAATCAGTGCCCCAGTAATTTGCACGCAAGGTGGCTTCATTGCCAAAACAACGAACTTGTCACAGTTGCGATTTGCAATTCAATTATTTTTCCCGATTAGTCGGATAAAATTTTTGGGAATTGTTCGAATGTTACGCCAAAACCAGCACAAAGGGTTGAAATAAATCTAAATAATGTTATTCATGATTCTAATAATTATAATATTTATAATATATTGACACAATAATCATTGTTGAAATCAAAACAGCGAATATTTTCTCACGAATGTACAGGAAAATTGATGATGAGATTTTTAATCTAAATCTAATTTGTTAAAAAAAAATTGAGTTACATAATAGACACGTTCGTAGTTAATTCAAAACGCGCCGATATTTAATCGACGGGGTTTTTTCTTTTTTTACAATACTTTTCTTGAACAAGTAAAAATTCTTACCCCTTGTCCTTGGCGTGAACGTCCGCGCCGTTCTGCAGCAATATTTGTACTACCCTAGAGCGATTGTATCCCGCGGCTAAATGCAACGGCGTCGATCTACGTCCATCACTCGCATGGCAGTTGACGTTCAGCGGATTGAGCAGTTGCAGTAGCCTCTCCTCGTTTCCCGATCTCGCGGCTTCGAGCAGCTCGTCCTTCCTGTATTCGCCGGTCAGCACGGGCTTCGTCGCGGCGTCGGCCAGTTCAAGGGCTGTTTTTCCCTCGGTATTTCTGATGTTCGGGTCCGCTCCATGCTGCAGAAGAGCTATGCACACGTCTATCTTGCCCTGTCGCGGAGAACAATGCGGAATGTTAAAGTTTATAAAATTTAGAAATTAAAAATATAGTAAAATAGTAAAATAATCCTCTGGATAAGGACGAAACTGGTGAGATCCGCGATGTGTGCAAATAATAAGAACCTCATGAAAGGTATAGTACCGTCACAAAGTTAAAATTTTTTACCGAAATTAATATACGAAATACTATGTATACATTTTTAAACGAAATTTTTTTGTTTTACAGCGTACGACGATAACGATAACCGTATTTATATGTGCTCCAAAGCTAAAAGAGGATACGTGTGACTGCACACTACGTAGACAAAACATTGAAATGCACTACTTTCTTTGGATCCGTAAAAGGAGCAATCTGTTAATAAATTATTGATATCAATATCAATTACGATAGTTCATGAAAAATATCTTGCGGTTGATGGAGCTCGGTCGGTAAATTACCGTTTTCTTGACAGTATTTTTCAAAACTGTTCCACAATACGAAATCCAGTTGTCGGCTTTAAAACCAAAAATTGCTAGTTTCGGTTTGATTTTTTTTCTATTTAAAAAATATTTATCCAACGTCTGTGAAGTTGATACCTTTATCGCCGCCTCGTGCAGAGGAGTGTAGTTCCAGTTGTCACGGGTATTGGGATTAGCTCCAGCCTCTAGCAGCAATCTCACTACGTCGGAATGTCCAAAGGAGCACGCGTTGTGCAGCGGATGGAGCCCTCCGTCGTCTCTAGCTTGAATGGATGCTCCGGCAGACAGAAGAAACTCAACGACTTCCCTTCTGCCGTATCCTGAAAATAGTTCTTTGGTCAGATTTTAATGAAATTACTCACTTAATTGTAGAAACTTCCGCCTGGAATATTAGCTGGAAGACTGGTTGAAGCCTGATTCTAAGCGGCAAGAGAAAATATGGTAAATTTTCATATTTTGTATGCAATTTTTTCAAGAAAATACTATTTCATCCATCTGTGCAGAAAATACTGTTTAAAATTCTTAAAAAAAATTATTTATACTTATATATATATATTGTCTGTATATGCGAATTTTCAACAGTCAAGCGTTTTCTCCATAGAAACAAAAATTACTTCTCTCAAACCATTTGAAACTTTTTTGTGTATGAATGTAAAAAAAAAAGGCCTCTTTGAAATAATCAGATTAGCAATTCTGTCACACAGGAAAAAAAAAACAGATTTCTGCTTTAAAGAAACTGTCTTAACTATGCAACTTAAATATCGAACGCGGATTGGTTGACATCCAGTCGTTTCATTACCGACACCAAAATGTTATTTGGGGCGTTTCTCCATTTGTCGCGATAAAACGTTCTCGCGAGTGTATCAACACAATCGTGCATCGAACAATGACGAAAGTCTCGCGAAACAAACGATTCGGATGGTTAAAAAAAAAATGAGTAACATTGCTTGATTATACGATCGCTCGAGAGAGTTATTTTCTCGCGAGATCGTAAAGCCGAGATCTCATTTTCAGTTGTAAACACATCGCCCGACGTGTTTGTTGCTCAGTTAGTGCGACGTCGCGGGCGCTGGGGAGGAGAGACATCGAAACGCGAGATGTACACACGCAGAAAGGGAAATTGCGATAATTCGCGCGTTGATTCACAGCTGAATAGAAAGTGATTGCGAGACGAGAAACAGAAGTCGCTTGGCTAACCGAACAAAAATTGGTACGAACTCCTCGAATATATATCACCGTTAACACTTCGATTTCGACAAGAATCCGATTTTTAGGAATGATCAAAAATATCAAATAGAAAAAAACAAACAAATTTAAAAAAAACGACAGACGATCATGAGAAAGAATGATAGAAAAGTAAAGGAGGAAGAAAAAAAAAGTGTCGCTCACCAGCTGCGAAATGCAGTGGGGTAGATTTCCGTCCGGCGGTGTCCCGTGCGTTGACCGTTTTCGGAGTGACTAATTTCTTGACTCGCGTGAGATCCCCAGTTTTGCACGCCTCGAATAGTTCCCTAAGAGGATCCGCCGCACCGGATCCTGTCAGGGACTCGGGATTCGTCAATACTGACCGTCGTCCTGCCATTTCACACCGCCATTTTCACGCTACTGTCATGCCACGGGTTTCGGGGCAATACAGGTTTCACAACACAACGCTGAGAGAGGGTTCCTCTCTCGATCTGTCTCTCTCACACCCGTCTCCTCCCGTCGCTCCCCTGCCCAGTGTCGATAATATTTACGGGCCTTCGAGATCTTCGTGGTGGTCGTGAACGCGCGCCCAGCGCTCACTCGTGACTGCTCGAGCCTGACCAGCCCTGCGACTGCTGACTTCAGCAACGGTAGAAGCTGCATTAGCAACAGCAGCACTATAGTATAGAATACTTTGTTCCTATAGTTTGTGCACATATATATAGATTAGTACAGTCGCGAAGTATACATATAGTTACACGATAAATGAGTGTTGTGAACTTACTGATTAATTATACCACTTGGTATTTTTTTGTTAAAGTCCGCCCGAATTATTATATAGCGAATAAATAAATTATATTTTTAAATTTATTATTTATTTCATTAATGAATTCTCACCTGTGAAATATTGTTCGGAGCCTCGGTTAATTAACCAGTTATTTACCGCGCCATTTAACTGGTTACTTTCTGACTCATATCAGTCGTGTATTAAAACATTGAAGAATAAACGACGAGTAAAATGCGTAACTCAGTTCATGTAGTAACGTAACTATTTCCTACCAATTTGTCATGTCAACAAATCAATTACGAAATCTTCGGAGATTGTATGAATCTAATACCAAAATAACTGTTAACGTTAGTCTGTAACTTTACCGATGAAAAGATCCTCCAACAAAACTGACCGACTATAGCGCTGCGGCGCTGCTGCTTATACGTCTGCGCGCTGGACGTGTGCGCATCCCCCACCTCTCCAGCGCTCAGCTGTAAAACAAGACTATATTAAGTATGCTTAATATTGCGAACAGTTCCGACCGATTCTGTCTTCTTTCGATCAACTGACTTGCTATTATCGTGTATGAACGTAATTTTATTGGCTCAATCTCTTTATCTCCTTAGTCAACCGTCTTAAGTAAAATAATAACAAGCTCTCGATTAATTATTCACTCGTTATCGTATTATTTAAATATTACATTTCCATACATTTATGCCGACTGATTTTCATTGTGTTGTAGGGAAAAAATGGTCGAAGAAAATCAGAAAAAGCTTCAAGCCGAGATTGATCTCTACAAGCAGATTCAGAAAGGTTAGTTGCATGGCAACTCCCCTCTGTTGCGCGTTGGAAAATTATGAATATTAGTGAAAAAATAATATAAATGTACAAAAAATGTAATCAATTAATTAATTAAATCCGTAAAAGTTCTCTAAATTTGTTCTATGTAATCGCTGAAAGTGGTACGTTTTGTATGTACAGTTTCACGGTACATGAAACAAAAAAAACTCTTGAATTCAAATTGTGTGACTTTGGAAAACGAAATATCAAATTAGAGGTTATGAAGATCGTAATGTGTACAATGTGTTCTTGAGCGCTTCCCGTTAAGGGCATGTGGCACACACGTATGGATGCTCCGATGGTAACAAATCGCCTTCCCTATTTTCACCATGATGTGTGATGCTTTGACCAAAATCAAATTAGGTTTTCATACTTATATCTATTGACGACAAAAACCTAATTTGATTGTGGTCAAAGCATCGCACATCATGGTGAAAATAGGGAAGGCGATTTGTTACCATCGGAGCATCCATACGTGTGTGTCACATGCCCTTAAGGTGAAGTGAAACACGTTCTCTGTTTCACTTCACTCTGCTCCCTCTCACTCCACTGTAAGAACAATGATGCTATCATTACACTCCTGGCTCCGTCACGTGACTTTGACTTCACCTTAGGGTGATGCGACTTACTGCTGCCGGTAACAAAAACTGTACTGAATGCTGTTTTGAGATCACAGTCTGCCGAGGAAAAAGAAAATTGTCATTCCCCAGAGAATAGGCAGACGCATGGTAAGACAATTTTTTTTTTCCTGGGTGGTCCGCAGTCTCACAACGACATGCAGCACAGTTTTTGTTACCAACTGAGTGCAGGGCAGATAAACGAAGGGTTATACCACATCACCTTAAGGTGATGTGTAACACTGTGGAATGTGAGAGAGATAGCATCAGTGTGGCGCTGTTGGCGGAACAAGAGAGACAGACTGAGAACGTGTTTCACATCACCTTAAGGGATTCACGCATTGAGCCGCTGATTGTATAAAGATCTTGGAAACATAGAATACACAGTATAGACTCTGAAAACTGTTAAATTTAATACAAAGTAAAAAATTTGCACTATTCGCGAAGCAAAACTATATGCTTGCGTATTAAAACGATGCTAAATACAAAGCACTCAAGTACTGTGGATTCATCCACGATATCAAGGAAAAATAAAGTTGACTAGCCCACTTTTGTCAAAAGTGCCGTTAACTTTACAACAATTTGTTCTTTTTTTTTTTTATTATTTACATAGACTATCACAAGGCTCTCGTTAAACGGCAGCAGTTGGATGGCCAGTTGAACGAGAATTCTGCTGTGAAGGAAGAACTGGATCTTTTGAAATCAGGAAATGAAGTTTTCAAATTGATCGGCCCGGTGTTGGTTAAACAAGATTTGGTTGAGGCAAAGCAGAATGTAGCGAAACGTATGGAATACATTTCTAACGAATTGTAAGTAGTTTCGGCAACTTAACTCAGATTTATATATGATGTATATTTATATCATAGTAATATAATATGTATGAAGGTGATGCTGGAAAAATGTATGTTTACAAACTACTACATTATTTATTGACAATACCGTTATTTATTTGAATATTAAATATTATTTTATTAATATTCAATATTCAAGTAAGTAATGTGAGTGAAGAGTATAGTTAATATCAGCGAGGAATTTCACATACTCTCATTTAGCCGACATAACTAAAATCTGACGCAAGTATCATGATTAAAATTCCAGAAAACGAACGGAAGAACTCATAACCGATCTGGATAAAAAACAGGAGACACATCGCGAAACTTTGGACAAATTGCAGCAATTGTTCCAGCAAGCACAACTAAAAGCGACAAAAAAACCTTGAGAATGTCCGTTTAAGATTATCGATTATGAATAAACGAAATATAATGCTCTGAAAAAAATGTTATTAAATATCCGTATATGAACCGTTCTTCTGCACTCTCGTTTGTATTTCCCACCTCGAGGGTAGGATCTCGTTTCCTCTTCGGCAACGTCGTGCTTGAATCATCAGTAGAAATCTGACTACAACGAAGTAATATTTGGGATTTGTCATTATATCATTTTATTATGGGGGAACAAAACGCCTGGACTTTACGATAACTCGCCGCACGCACTGATGACAATCTTTTGCGAGGGTGTACCAGATTTACTTCCGCATTTTTCCATCTTTTTAAGCACATCCAGACCACTGATTACGTGACCGAAAACAACGTGTTTACCATCGAGCCATTCGGTGCGGGCGGTACACAAAAAAAATTGCGAGCTGTTTGTGTTCGGACCTGAATTGGCCATCGACACCGTTCCCGCCCCTGTGTGCTTCAACTCGAAATTTTCGTCGTCGAATTTGTTTCCGTAGATTGACTTTCCACCTGTTCCATTGTGATTTGTAAAGTCTCCACCTTGACACATCTATTAATGAGTAATTAAGGATAATTAATCCAGTAACAGATAAATAAATAAAATTATCCATCTGATTAGCTGTATGCTATAATAAATGAAATATTGTCTTATCAGAAGCCAAATATTTCAAAAAGTAATTAGCTCCGTAATTAGCGAAATTAACAAATTCGACAGTGATACACGGGTCATCATGGGTATTAGTTTAAAAAAAGGATACGAAATCTGGAATGATTCGGTGAAAAACGCTTCCTTGATATCCGAAGCCCTTTTCGTGGGTACAAAGACATCGGAAATTCTCTGCGGTTTTCGGTGTAACATCGGCCCTCAGCATTATTATCATACGGCCGAGCTCTTGCTTGCCTATGCTGACGTCAAGGTAAACTTGAGGATTTTGTTTAACTTTTTTGGGCACAGTTGTCGTTTCATTTGCTGTAGGAGAATCGTCCGTCTTGAGAGTTTCGCCTGCATGCTCCTGGAGCCACGTGTCGTCGGCCCATACTGGCTTCGATGATCCCTCTTTAATTTTCTGCGGCTTGGCGATATTAACTCTTATCGTTCGGCCAAAGAGTTCCGAGTCATTCTGTAAAATAAATATTTTCGTTGCAACTTATCGTTTTAAGATAATTGAATTTCTAAAATAAGGCTCTAACAGCATCAGTGTGCTCCAAGCGCTCCAAAACGTTTTTTTAACGACAAATTTCTTTGTTGCGTGTAATTTTCATGACGATTGACGCCCAATTTGCGGCTTGTGGGATTTTGAATTTTTAAAAAAATTTCTCTAATAGCTCTGGTAACTCGCATAAATGTCAAGATATCACCCTTAAACGATAGACATGTATGGCATATCGATCAAAGATGTTTGGCACTCAATTTGGCCAAGATTTTTATCTTAATCGACAACACTGCAAATATTTTATTCTATATCAGCAATACCCTTAAATAATTGTGAGCTTTCTTTATTAACATGGATTTTTATTTAGATTGAATACTGAATATGTGGTAAGTGCAAAAAATTGTAGCCTACCCATTCCATATTACCATATTGTCAATAGCCGAAGCAGCATCTTCGGCCATTTCAAACTCGATGAAAGCAAATCCGCGGTGTTTCTCCGACTCATAGTCCAATGGTATTTGAACATCGACAATTTCTCCAAACGGAATGAAGGCTGCATGCAATACTTTTTCATCGACTTCCTCCGCAAGGCCACCTGCAATTAACAATATATTTCAACACGACACATTGATCACCATGATTATTTGTGTCTCTTTATAAAATCCCATCGATTGGTTGAAAATTATAGAAATGTTTTGAGGAACTGATCGGCCATTCATTAATCGGATATTCAAAAGTAAAAATCAGTAAAGTTTTTCGTTTATTTGTTCAAGCCTTATCGTGCAGTGTCGATCACAATATTAACGCCGTTCTGTCGTCTGCTCAATGGGTAACTTGCAGAAAACGAATTACTCCAATATTAAGGTGTGCGAAAACCTTATCGAATGTAAATAAACGTATCTTATCACTGACCGTTATCTAGAGGTCAACATCACATGGAAAGATTATTATAAAACGTTTTTCAAAATTATACTCCGTACATGAAAAGCCCGCTTATTTTAGGTTATGAAGGTGAGGCGATAGCCGCATTTTTGATAAAAATAATAATCTCTCGAATAAACATACCTACGTATATGGTTCGCTTCGTATTGTTCATTGTTTGATCCTGTCCAATTTATCGGGAATTGTTTATGAAAATTCGAAGACACTGTGCTGGCGATGCGAGATAAAAGATTACAAAGTTTGTTGACCAACAGACGCCGGTAGAGACGTCCCGACAAATTGCGACGTTGTCCCGACGACGCATGCTTTCGCGATTGGTACAGGCAAAATAGTAAGTTGTCACCGTGAGCCGGGGAGAATGGAAAGTCATCTGAACCGAAAGTTACGGCTAAATTTCCACTTTAACGCAATAAAACGATACTGTCAGCTTCTTTTTTTTCTTTCATTTTCTATTGAGTAGTGAAATAGTATCGGTCAAAGACTCGCGTATACTTCTAGAGAAAAAAAAACAATAATCTCCGAATGGACTCGATATATGATAAAATGGATGAAGTACTTGCGTTCACCTAAAGACTTTTGGTTTTGACTGTACAGAAACATCCCTACCATTTCGTCCTCTTTACACTTGGATTTACATAACGATAACAGACTGGGCTTATCACAGTTTATAAATTGATTCGCTCCAATGATATACGTCAAACGGAATCATTCGTACGACGAATTTGGTTGACAACTTCGCCGGGTAACGTCTGTGTAGAGTACTTCTCATTCATAAGTGCCCATTTGCAGAGGTAAGAGTTATTGATTTATTCTGCTTACACAAAGTGTTAAACGAAACGGAGCAGTTGGCGCTTGTTTATCTGGCTACTGTTGAATCGGATTATATTGTTGAAAGAACAATTGGAAACAGCAAAATTCAGCTACCGACAACCGTACACCTTCAATATTAGATAGAATTGATCATTATGCTAATAATCGATTAAATTCGTAAAAAATCTTTCGAAAAATAGTTAACAGCCTTAAAGGTCATACAATTTTTCTAGCGATAAGAACACTGAATTTCACAATGACTAATAATACTGGATAATATTTGCAAGGTGTTGAGAGAAAATTGGCTTCAATAAGAACGAACATCGCAAAATTTATGTTGCAGGTTAAACCTCAAGCAAGATTCACAATGATGCTCCTGAGCAAGCCATTTTCACCAAGTTCCGCAATATCTCCAATGATCCGTCGGTCTCTGAGTCTCCTACGAGACAAAGCCTACATAGACGGAAAGTGGATCGCTGCAAAAAACGGGGGTACCTTCGAAGTTCACAATCCCGTCGATCAGAGCGTGATCGGCCGAGTTCCGGACATGGATTCCACGGACACACAATCGGCAATCTCAGCAGCGACGAAGGCCTTCGATTCTTTCCGACACACAACCGCCAAACAGCGGAGCGATTGGTTGAGAAATTGGTACGACCTGATGGTAAAAAATTCCGAAGAGTTGTCGAGAATTTTGACCCAAGAAAATGGGAAATCCCTCGCGGAATCGAGGGGTGAAGTAAAGTACGGAAACTCGTTCGTCGAGTGGTTCGCCGAGGAGGCCCGCCGTGTCAACGGACAAGTTCTTCAGGCTCCGTTACCCAACAGAGAACTCATGCTCCTAAAGCAGCCGATAGGCGTCGCTGCGCTGATAACTCCGTGGAATTTTCCCCACGCGATGATAACACGAAAAGCCGGCGCAGCGCTCGCCGCGGGATGCACGTGCGTCGTTAAGCCTTCGGAGGACACGCCGCTGACGGCCCTAGCACTGGTGGCCCTCGCCGAAGAAGCTGGATTTCCCAGAGGAGTTATAAACGTCGTGACGACGAGCGCGAATAAATCCGCCGCGGTTGGCAAGGAACTCTGCGCCGACCCGCGGATCCGAGCTCTCTCCTTTACCGGCTCGACGAACGTCGGCAAAATGTTGTACCAGCAATGCGCGCCGACGATGAAACGGCTGAGTCTCGAACTAGGCGGAAACGCGCCGTACATCGTCTTCGATTCGGCGGACGTCGATCTCGCCGTTAACGGCGCGATGGCATCCAAATTCCGCAATACCGGACAAACTTGCGTTTCCGCAAACAGATTTTTCGTTCAGGAGAACATATTCGACAAGTTCGTAGAAAAATTCGTTGAGAAGATTGGAAATGAAATTAGACTCGGGGATGGGAGCAAGGACGGGGTGACTCACGGACCGTTGATAAAAGAGAGCCAATTGGAGATCGTCGGTAATCTCGTGGAGGACGCCGTCTCGAAGGGCGCTAAGGTTCACTGCGGAGGCAAGGTGCGATCCGATTTGGGACCACTTTTTTATGAGCCTACTCTGATGACCGGCGTAACGAGAGACATGGCGATTCACGATCGCGAGATATTCGGCCCGGTGGCGGTCATTCACAAGTTCAAGGACGAAGAGGAGGCTCTTCGCAGAGCGAACGACACGCCGGTTGGCCTGGCCGGGTACTTCTTCTCGCAGGATGTATCACAGATATTTCGCGTGTCGAAAAAAATGGAGGTCGGTATGGTGGGTGTCAACGAGGGTTTGATTTCTTGCGCGGAAGCTGCGTTCGGCGGGGTCAAAGAGTCGGGTCTGGGAAGAGAAGGATCGAGTCACGGAATCGATGACTATGTCGATATTAAGTATGTTTGCATAGGGAACATTAAGGCCTGAATTGCCTTTCCGTTTCTACTCGACAACAACCTTGGAACGTAGTTGAGAGGTCGAACTGTTCAAGCGATCATCTATTACTGATAGTTGATCTTTGAAGTAATCTTCAACTTTGTTTTCCAGATGTATCAATACTTTCGTTAGGCCTCAGTCGCTTTTATAACGCTTGTAGGATAAAATCGTTTCCTTAAAATTTACATTCCCAATGTTTTCTTGACACTGTATACATGATTGCGCATACGTGATACTTCAAACTGTATACATTCGTCAATGTAATGATTTTTCCGAAGCGTTTTTGTCTGTTAGTTCCTGATGCCAGAAGCGATACGTGTCCCGTGAGAAATGGAGTAATTCATACGGTCACAAATATCACATAGAAACATGTTGTACAAATACGAGAATGTATTAATTTACTGAAGTGAGCTGATGAAACTGTCAAAAGTGATATTACTGTCTTCCAACGGTTAATCAACCGTCATAAAAATACTATTGAACTCTCGACTACTACAGTGCGGTGTAGGAGGGCACTAAGCATTTCCTGTTGACTTCTATTTGTACTTCTATCATGGGAATCTCGAAGGCTAACTTATTTGTGTTCGGATAAAACACAAGGGTTGTCAAGTGTGGTGTCTAAAAGTGTACTGTAGTAGAAGTGATTCAAATTTCGTATATCATAGAAAGAAGAAAAAGAGCGAACCGACTGTTAATTAATAAAGATAGTCATTTTATCAGTACAATATCTGTATTATTTCTTATTATGTACAACGACAAAATAGTGCTAAATTTATGTCCGTCCTTTTAGAACGCGCAACGCACAATCTGATTCCTTGATGTTCGATATCGGCTTATCGAAATAAGGTACGGGATGGTCCGGGATCGAGCGTTCGCCCGTTCCAAACTTAAAAATACGAATTCCCAATGATAAAAAAAAATGGTTTGCCACCGTTCGACGAGCGCTCGGGTGTAAGATCTCTCGAATCTTCTTCCTTCTCCCTTCTTCACTCGGATTCCGATCCGGAGCTTGCATCGGACTCGTACTCTCCCACGTCTATGGTGAATTTGTATTCCTGATCGCATCCGAGATACGCGTCGCTCATGAAGTACAGCGTGTAAGAATGTTCGCCGGGTGCCGGTGCGACAAAGTCTAGCTTTACTTTGGCCTTTTGCTGAAGCGTCAGCCTCTTTATCGAGAGAAGTGAGTTCGTCTTCGAATCGCCGATAACGACCCACCAGCCTTCCTCGCGCTT
Organism: Stenichneumon culpator; assembly: GCA_964017025.1. Classification (NCBI taxonomy): domain Eukaryota; kingdom Metazoa; phylum Arthropoda; class Insecta; order Hymenoptera; family Ichneumonidae; genus Stenichneumon; species Stenichneumon culpator. The sequence continues at coordinate 5,140,173 of OZ024777.1, forward strand.
TTGAGGGAAGAAAGGCGCGACCACGGGACCGGCAGCATCATCCTCGCGATCCAGCTGTACAACGACGTTGACAGTTCCTCCGCTTCGCAATTTCTCCTTGTCCAGCACCTCGTAGGACATCTCGATGTTGGGATAACGATTGCAGAATTTCGCGACGTCGACCATCTGAGCGTCATTTAATTGAAGAAGACGATTTCTGTCGCCGTCCTCGAGTTCCATGACGTCGAAGACCGTTTCGACACGCTTGTCGGTACATCGTTTTATCGTCTCAGCGGTAAAGTGCGGCAGCTGCTTCAGATAAGAATCCTTCGACCACATAGCTTGGGTTACCATCTGAGCGAGTTCCATAGCGGCGACGGCGGGAGCCAGCCAACCGGAAGAGCTTAGGACGTCGACGCAGGCTTGTATCAGCCTGACTGCCTTACCCAGCACGAGTTCCGTGTCCTTCTGCAGTTCCGGTCCCAACTGAATCCTGGAGAGATGCGCCTGAAGTAGGAGTTGCGCCTTGACGTGGGGATCGGCCATTCTCGGCACTTGGGGCGAGTGCGGAAGTCGAGCGGCCAAGCTTCTCAGCAAGTTCTCTTCCCTCTGCCTTACCGGAACGGTTTCATACTCGGCGGCCGCCGAGATTATCTCCAGAAGTCCGCGAATCTTCGTTTTGTTGTTCAACGAGAGACTGAAGAGTTCTATCGTTGCGTAGTTGATGTAATAGTAGGCGGCGATCATGCCCAAATTTAGTGGCAGCGTGTCCATCTCGTCCTCGACGGCAACGCACTTGGCTCCCTCCAGGTCGCTAAGAGTGCTCTCCACGAGTTCCGAGAGATGATCGGAAAGATGTCTATGGGTCACACCCTGAAGACCATAGTAATTTGGATTCTGCGTCAACCTTCTGTAAAGAAAAGTCCACGTTAAATAATCGACAGCGTCCTGTTTGTTTTCAATGGTCTTGGTGACGATCTCGGCGTTGAAGTGATCGTGCAGCCTGTGATCCAAGTGGCTCTCGACGGGGAGTGGCTCGTTGAGGAACTTCTTGAAGAAGTCCTTCTTCGAGCTCTGGCAGAGCAGGACGCATTTCGCGTCGTCGTCCTCGAGAGGACGATTCGCTCGAGCGACCATCTGAAGAACATCGGTTATCGGATAATCCTCGTAGGCGTGAGATTTTCCGTTGTAACACTGGGTGTCCATGACGACGACAAGGTGACAACTTATCGAGAGGCCCCAACACAGATCCCGGGTTGCGACGGCAACCTGGATGGCCCCGCTGTCAAACAATTGCTCAACGAGATGCCTATCGTCGGTGGAGAGTCCCTCGTGAAGATAAGCGACGCCCTGGGAGAGAGTCTCCTTGAGTGTCTTGTCGGTCATCCGATCGAGAAACGGCTTTATGTCGGACTCCTCGGCGTGGAAGAACCTCGATGGTTGACCCTCAGCGGCGGTGAAGGTTAGAAGGTCAATCGCCGTTAACCTGGCTTGTCTTCTCGTCGGTACGAATATGATCACCGGTTTGTGGGGAGCGTGGCGGAGAATAGCGTTGTAAACGGGCTTCGCCATGGCGGCGAGACGCGAGGCGTTGTGAGTTATGTTGATACCCTGGACGTGAAGCTCCATCGGGATTGGGCGTACCGAGGGATGGAAATTGAAGGTCGCGGCTGCCGGTGCACCGAGCCACTGGGCGGCGTCTCTCGCGTCGGCCAGAGAGGCGGATAGGGCGATTATCCTCGTTGGTTTCTCGAGCTGTGAGGATATGTATCGAGCGCGGGAACAGGCGACTTCCAGGACCGGGCCCTCCTCGCCACCGATAAGTTGCAGCTCGTCGACGATGAAGAGCTGAATATTCTGGACGTTCTTCCTCTGCTTCCATCGACGGGAGAGGACATCCCACTTGTCGGCTGTCGTTATTATTATCTGACCTTTCGCCAGGAGTTTCAGATCTGTGCCGGTTTCTCCAGTGAGCAGGACAACTTTTCTACCCAACTGCTGATTGAACTTGGCGTACCAGTCGGCGTAGACCAACTCGGCGAGGGCCTCCTTGCTCACCATGTAAACGCAGCGTCCCTCGGAGTTCTGCGTCAGCAAGCGAAGTACCGCGAACTCGGCTATTGTCGTTTTTCCCGAGCCGGTCGGTGAGCCGATGAAGACGTTGTCGTCGGAGTTGTAAACGGCGTTGAATACCTGCGTCTGTATGGGATTGAACTGCGGGAACTTGTCGGTGTAGAGAGACTCGAATTTGGCATTGCGAAGAGCCGTTATCGGCAGAGGCTGAAGATCGAGCAGCTCGGTTGGAGGAAGATTCTTTTCCGGGAGGATAAGATGACGGAAGGAAACGGGCAATTGAGTTTCGGCCCCGATCCAACGGTCGGAGACAACGCGGAGGAAATACTGAGGGGGAAGAGGCTCGAATACGGGAACGAAGAATTTGATGAGATGCTCGTCGTTGGCGTATTTGGCTTTCAGCAGAAAATACTCGTGATGGAGAACGACCTCGCTGTCGACGTCCTCGACAAGAATCCAGAAGGCCTCCGAAGCCCCGTGAATCTTCTCGTCCCATTGGAAATCCGGCGTTATCGTCAACTCGACCCGAAGCGTCGATCTCGTTATAGGCTGAATGTGAGTCGAGAGTTCCAGCTTGGGAAACTGATGAATGTACTTGTGTATGGTCTTGCCGAATTTCGGCGCCCTTATCAATTCACCGATTTCGTTAGGCCCGAGATCGTACAGTCTCTCCCACGGGAAATTTTTCTTCTCGATTTTCTTGACGACTTCCTCGGGCATCTTACGGAATTGTCGCAGCGGCGACATCGATTGCCACATCCGCCGATCGATCATTTTGCACAGCGACAGACACTTGTCGGCGAGCTGAGCCCAACCGCGGAATAGAACGATCTCGTATATCGCCCGCATCAGCCGCGATGCCGATTGGGTGACGAAGACCATGTCGGACATCAGCGCGAAACCGTCGAGCTTGAGCTGGGATATGTAAGCCTGGAGCAGGACATTGACCTTGGCGCTGGGTTCCTCGATGCTCTCCTTTATCGGTATCGGTACTCTCTCCATCAATTTTTGTAGCTCCAATTTTTCCTCCTCTCTGACGTTTATGTGCTTGAACTCGCCGGACAGCGAGAATACTCGGAACAGCTCGATCTCGCTGAGAGTTCTCTTGAGCAACTGATTGTAAGTCGCCATCGTTTCATGAGTGCAGTAATAGTGCGAGGCTATTCTTCCCAGTTCAGTAGCTTGAAAATTACCTGATTTTCTGTCGTATTTTATGAGACCGCTGCGATCGAGGGATATTGCCGCTGAGTGTATTAAATCGGCACGGTGCAGCTCCAACAGAGGATCCTCCTTTATCTTGTCGTGCGATACCCCGTAGAGATTCGGACATCGCAGCATCCTTATGTAGAGATACGTGTAACCGAGCCAGGTTACCGCGTCTCGAATGTTTTGTATCGTTCCGAGAACGATCTCGGCGTTGAGCATGTCCGGCATTTTGCTGACGAGTTGGGATTCGATGGGCAACTGTTGGTTCAGCAGAGAGAGATAGTACTGCAGCTCGCTGTGATTCGTTATGAGAATACCCTCGCCCTTCGTGTCGTACTGGGGACGTCCGGCTCGTCCCAGCATTTGCAGCACGTCCAGGGCGCCCAGTTCCACCCATCTTCCCTTGTCGGGACTGTACACCTGAGTTCCTTTTATTATGACCGTGTGCGCAGGCAGATTAACACCCCACGCCAGCGTCGCCGTGGAGACGAGAACTTGGATATGCCGGTCAGCGAACAAATCCTCGACGAGGGTACGATCCACTCTGGTCATACCGGCGTGATGGATGGCGAAACCGTAGGGGAGGAGGTCTTTCAGTTCTTGGTTCTTCACCTGTTCCGCCTCGGTTCTCAGCACCTCCATCGATGCCGATCCCTCACGCAAGAATTGTCCCAACGTATCCTTCTCCAGACACATGTCTCTTATGGCCCTGGCAGTCTTGCCGGTCTCCTTACGCGAGTGAACGAAAACAAGGACTTGGTTTCTACCAGCATGCTCCATCGTTTTTTCGTATACAATCTCGTTCATTACTTGAAAGCGCTTTATGGCCTTCTTTTCCGTCACGCCGATGTATTGTTGCTCGAGCGCTACGGGACGGAAGCTGTTGTCGAAGTAGAAGAGACCGGTTTCCGGTTTAATGCGAAGAAAAGCCGCTACGTCTTGATAATTCGGTAGAGTGGCGGATAGCCCGACGAGACGAACGTCTTCCTGCGTCGTCTCGATGTTTCTTATCGTTCGAGCGACGAGAGCCTCGAGAACCGGGCCCCTCTCGTCGTGAAGTAGATGAATCTCGTCGATTATTATCAAACGCACGAGTGATGTGTAGGTCTTTTCGCCGCCCTTGCGCGTTATTATGTCCCATTTTTCCGGTGTGCAGACTATTATCTGCGTCGCGGCGATTTTCTCCCGGGTAAGTTGGTGATCGCCCGTTAATTCGGAGACCGTTAGATTGTAACCGGCCAAACGCTTGCCGAAGTTGCCGACCATCTCTTGCACGAGCGATCTCATCGGGGCGATGTATATTATCTTGAATTCGTCGGCGTTTATCGTACCGTCGGCGTTAATGTGCTTGCCGATCTCCCGCATCATGCACAATAAAGCGACGTTTGTTTTACCGGCTCCCGTTGGAGCGCAGAGTAACAAATTTTCGTCGCTCTCCAGAGCTGTTTGATGGAGACGGCTCTGTATACGGTTGAGAGTCTTGAAGCCTTCGAAGGCTGGTTGGACGTACTTTGAGAGCTGCTCGATAGGATATAGCTTCTCGTTTTCGCCGAAGGGTTTCGGCTTCAGGGCTGGAACGTGGACCTCTTCGTATCTGTAAAAAGGACAGTGTGAGTTAACATCGTTTTGGTTGCGTTAGATCGGTACCGCAAAGCATTTTTTTGCCCTAACCGTAACGAATAAAGGTGGACATTTAATTTGCATATTTTTAAAGTTTAATTTTTCTTGTACTAACCCTTTCCGCTGTTTCCTGAAGCTTCCGTCCGGCAATTGGCAACGTTTGTTCGCCATGAAATGACTGCCCTGCGCAAAAGTTATGTCCTCCAGATCAACCATGTTCCTGGTGCCTTGAACTTGACCCCCGGGACCTCCGGTGTCCTCATTCTCTTCTCTGCGCTTCCTCTGAGCTCTTGCCTCCATTGTCTCGTCGGCGTCGTCCTCCCCTTTTCCCGTGTCCAATTGCCGCAGTATCTTCGCCAACGACGGATCGTCATTCATTTTGTTGCGAATCTTCTGACGATCCGACTCGGACTGCGAGGAAGCCAGCATCGTACAGTAAGCAATCATGTGACGATATTTTTTAAGCTGTTTTATAAAATCAAAACAGTCGTAGCCCAGTAGGATGACCAATTGATTCTCGCAATCACGGTCGTCACCGGCGTCTTTCAGAACGGTTAAAACCTCGGCTGCTCGCGCCTGCAAACATATTCGAACGAACAAATTAGATCTAAATGTAAAATGTTTTATATTTCCGAGCAATATAAACCATGTTTATGTTTCTCATTTAATAAATAATATGTCAAAGTACCTGCGACACCATAGCGTCGTTGTAAATTCTACTGAGTCGCCTCTGAAGCCAGTAAGCATCGATGTCGAGGGGATGAAGAGCTTTCTCTTTTTTCATTTCTTCCGCACCGCCTAAATTTTCGGCGTGTATAGCCCGATTATCGTTCGCCTCCTCGCCCTCCTCGGCTTCGTCCTCGACCTCGCGAACCTCACCGTACGCGTCCTCGTCGTCCTCCTCGCTGCTCTCCTCGAATTGCACGTTTATTCCGTATGTCTCGTCGATATTTTCCTCGTTTCCCGTGCTCTTTTCCTCGTTACCGAAATCTGTTATTTTCTTGCCGAGATTAACGAGCAGAGCGAATCTCTCGTCGGCCAGACCTCCGAGCAGCTGCTCGGTCTCGCGTTTCTTCTCTTTCTCCTTGAGTCTATCGTTTTTGAGAACGGCGAGAACCTCGTCGGCCGCGCCGCAGAGAATATCGCGAGGCTGATCGCTGAGAGCTTCCTGAATGAAGCTCAGAAGTACCTCGTAAGTCTGGCGGGTTTCTTGGGTCTTTGGACGATAGACTATGCCCACCATCTCGTCCACGCCTTCGGAGAGCAGAGTGGCGCCTTTCATTCTTGCGAAATCGTACTGCGCCTCGTCCCTCTTCTGACGCCTGTGCAAACAATTTTTTTTTTTTTTTACAAATAAAGCAACAATACGCTGTAAACAAAATTGTTTTAAATATAATTTTTTAAATTTGTACAGGAGGGTTAATATTTTTGTTGTGAATTTTGTACACGAATCTATACTAAGCTACGAGACTAGTAGAATAACGAAAATAAATTTTGAATACGCGAGTATTTACTCGGCTGAGAAACTAGCAAATACTGCACATATTGACGTACATGCACCGCAGCGCTGTGTAAGTCCTGTGCGAGCTTGAACGTTCTTGAGTTGGCTTGTTGTTTGTCGCGCACAACAATGTAATGATACGATAATTTTGCACAATAGTTTGGATAGTAGAATCTTTATCCGAACCAGTGGCGGTTCGGATAATAGGTGTTCAGATAATCGAGATTGTACTGCATCGTTATTTTAAGAATTGCTATTTTGCAGTGCTTACTTTTTTCTTTATTTCAAAAAAATTGTACTCACTTGACTTTGCGTTCTTCGGCCTTGGCGGGTCTGGTACGCTGCGACCTATCCCCCATTTTTGTACCTTCGAGCTTTCCCGAAAGGGACAAAACTTCACCGGTGGCTTCATCGCGACTGCGTCTCTCGATCAGCCGAACATCGGCTTGTAGGACGAGATTTGAATTCTGGAAAGTAAACAAACGTTAAAGCATGTATTATTTTCTTTTTAAAAGTTCCTAATAACAGCGTCATTTCCATGTTCAAACACGCATAACCTGTACGTTTACCGACGTCGGTAAACAATAAGTTCAATCGAAGGAGCTTACGAAGTAATCGAGTGTTTTACCACTCGAGCCTATGAGAATTATTTAACGGGGGTATTTGTTGTGTTATTTAATTGTTTATCGATTATTGTTATTTACCGCTTTATACTCGTACTGAAGCTGTCGTGCCGCTGCGTCCGCCATGCTTGCAGCGACTCAACTGACTGAAGGGGACGCGCTCGACGACGCGCAGCACACTGCGCATGTACGCACATGACTACTGTCGACTTTCCGGAAACTAAAAATAATTTGTATAATACGAATTAACCGGTACACTTTTATCATGATATAAAAAAACGTTACAAGACCGACTAAGCTACGAGCTCTCTAGTTAACATTGAAAGTCGGTCTTTGATTTAAGCATAGACGAATTGTTACATTAGTTAGTGTATAATGAAGAATATTCAGGAAGCTGCTTAGCGTGTTTGCGAACTATTGTTGAGGCAAGTTTCCAAAGAAGAACCTTGTCAAAGAAGGCACCTGGCGGAAACGCGGTTTTACCTCATTATTTGACATTGCGGCTCTGATTGGCCACTTTTTCAGGGAAAATTTCAGACATTATGTAAAAGATTATGTAAAAGGCTTCGTCCCGTCAATTGAATAAATAAATAAATAAATAAATAAATAAATAAATAAATAAATAAAAAAATAAATAAAAAAATAAATAAATAAATAAATAAATAAATAATCGTGAAGTCTAGTTTTTGCTCTGCATGTAAATATACTGGTGTAAACACACCAAGACTGAGCAATACGATTCCTATAGCGGAACTGGTGCAACCACGGATTCGGAGTTGCATCGTAGTCGCAATCGCGATGGGTGAGATGCCCGCTTGATAGCTATGCTCCATTTAAGATCGATTTATAATAAAAAGGTGCTGTTTATTACTTTCCATTAAATCTTATGAAAATTGTGACACTGTCCACAATAACGGGCACCATTTTTATAAAATTCAATGGAGAGTAATACATATCTCTTTATTATTATAAATCGATCTTAAACGGAGCATAGCTATCAAGCGGGAATCTCATTCATCCAAAAAAAAATATGAGATCACTCTACACACTTGTGAGTATATTCTGGCATCTTTTAAGAAAAATCAAACATGGCGTATTGGCTGAAAAAAAATATTTTTGTTTATTTTTTATAGAAATAGACGTTTATTGCATTAAAAAAACTACATATTGTGTGTTTCCAAAGTTTATTTGAAACTGGAGCTTTTATGTTGCAAACGTTTTTTCGTACGACTAATAGTTTTTAAGATATAGGGGTTTTAAAAAAAAAAGTTCAATTTTTCGATATCTCAAAAAAATAAATACAATCCAAAAATTCTGAAAAAAATTACAAAAACCCCTTCTAAATAATCATGAATTGTGGCGAAATTACAACTTTTTTCGGGAGGGTCGAGTTTTTGACCGTTCGAAACCGATTGAAATATTCTCCCGAAATGTTGCAACGAAACATTTCTAAAATATTTCAGAAACGTTTCCATGCTATGTAGGACGTAGTCCGAGAATTTTCTTTAGACCGAGAATATTCGTTAGACGATCGAACAACCCTATTTTGTTATCGCATCCATTCGGGTTGCAAAATCGATAATTTAAGTCAGCTACGTGTTGTACGTGCCTTACTTCGCGGTGAAAAAATGTTAATAATGAAGGTTAATATTTAGCGTGTAAGAATGTATGTATCGTTTTTTTACGAATAAGTATCGATGACTTTGATTACTTAACCCGACTATTTTCTTTGTTGCTTTTTAAATACTTCACTTTCGTGGAAATGAAAAAGTACTCGATGGATAAAATCGACTTTGACAATTAGAGATTCGATTTTTTTTTGGTTGAGATTGTTTTCAATTAGACTATTTCAATTATTAAATTTAGACTAAACAGTAACACAATTCGAATTTTCGATTCAAGAAATCTACTTTATCCACCGAGTCAACATTCTGCAACATTGTAACATGGAGAACGGAAAAAATAATCAAGGTCATTGATATTAATTTATATTTAATTACGAAATAGTTTATTTGTTACCGACCCAAAAGTCACTTTTTGCTTGACGCTTTACCGGTTCGAATTGCAAAAAAGAAGTCACAAGTGAATTTTTTTAAAACTAAGTTGAGAGCTCCTACCTGGGCATGACTAGATTATAGGGGAACATGGGGCAAAACGGGCCACGGGGTTGTACAAAAAAAAATTGCCAACTCGCATTTCCGTGATAAGGGTAGTCCGATAAACCGAAACCCAACGTATCTCCGTGAATAACAGAAAAAAACCGGGCACTGGGGCAAAACGGGCCCCTCAAAAAAAAAGTATAAATAGGGTTTTATGTAATAATATGATATTATCATGTCGATATGTATTATACAAAATTATACTTTGGTACACTCGATATTATAAACTCTTATAACCACCATAATAATATCATAAACAATGAACTATTTCATTAGACCATAGTCGCTAAATTAAGGTTCCTTTTCAGACTAGAAGCAGAAGTCACACGTGTAAGAAAAAGTAAGGTTCGTGTCGACTCCGGCGCAGGAAAAATGTGCCCATTTCATACATGAGCCACATTGAATCCACTCTTCTGAGGATTGCGAATATAATTCGGTGCAAAAAATACATGGCGTATCCTCGGTGGTTGCTTCTTCCTGCCGGCAACTGTTTTCTTTCTCGGTATCCATCGTTTTTTTTCGGCCTTTGCCTTTCCCTCGACCTTTGACGTTTCTTCGAGCTTTGCCTTTTATGCGATTTTCGCCTCCTCCATCAACAACGGCCTCGGGCTTTTTTCGCGAAGCATTTTTCAGCATTAATTCTCGCCGATATGGGGATTCAGTGAGCACTGCACTTTTTCCCCTGTTCTTAGTTTTGCGCCTTTGAATATTTTCGACTGGAGGAATTCCCAAAATCTGCGATGGCCCTACAGTGAAGGAATGTTCTGCCACTTCTTCGGGAGCAAATGCGTTGCTTGCATCCATATATTTTGAGAGATCATCTTCAGATACGACTAGATCCGGAGTGTCATGTAATACAGGTTCTTCTGTCGTTTTTTTTCTCCTCTTGCTCGTCCCTGATTCGCCGGACTCAGTTCGATGATCGAGGTCGTCATCTTCAGACACCATTAGATCCGGAGTGTCATGTAACACAGGTTCTTCTGTCGTTTCTTTTTAACACAGGTTTTTCTGTCGTTTCTTCTGATCCGCCCGGCTCAGATCGATGCACCCTCTCAAAAGCTTGACTGTTATCGTTAATCGATATCTGACTCAGACTTTGACTTAAAATATAGTCAGGATCATTACCGTCACTGCTCATAATTCGAACATGCGGCGCGAGTCTTCGCTTTCCGCGTCGAGCACCCTGGCTGCATTAAGGCACACGATTCAAATTCCTGAGGTGTTTCACATGGAACAACAATTTCGTCATCTTCTTCTCGTTCTTCATCTGATGATTCGTAATTTGGAATGTCTGTCACTTCGACCGGAGCGTAATCGTTATCTGAGAATACGTCAGGATTGAAGGGCCAAATTCCTGTTTTGCGAAAACCGTTTAATGCCGTTGAAGTAGTTGCTGCCTTCGTAAAGGCATTTCCGAACAACTCAACAACTTGGGCATGAGTTACACATCGACCAGGATTTTGTTGCATCCATGTTCGGACTTCGTCGGTGTAATTTACTGAGATCGGCCGCATCAGACTGACATCAAGAGGTTGTAGCCGATGGGTGCAATGGGGCGGGAAACAAAGAAGGATCACTCCGTTATCGCGAGCGTAGTCTATCACTTCAATGTTTTTCGTGTGTGTTGTGTGACCGTCTAAGAGCAGCAATACCGGTTCTTCTTTTGTTGCTTGCGAAAACTCAACAAATCGCTGTATCCATTTGAAAAAAATATCGGTCTGCATCCACCCCGATGGATGGCATTCCGCCCAACTGTTAGCGGGCGCCCCGTCCAACCACGCATTGACCATCTTTTTTCTCGGGAAGATGAACATCGGTGGCATGTATGAGCCGGTTGCGGAGAAGCAAAGTTCAACCGTCACAGTCTGACCTCTTTCTGCTGACGTTACAACGCCGACTTGCTTTCTTCCTTTAAAAGCAATGATCTTTGACTGAAACTTCGGTACAGTTGTACAACCCGTTTCGTCATCGTTATAAATATGTTCGGCGGGTATCTCATACTTTGTGATGACTTGGCTTATCAAATTGAAAAATTTGCCGACCGCCACCTTATTGAATCCTGTGGCTCGAGCGATGGAAGTGGCTTGGGGTTTCCGTAAGGACAACTCCGGATGTCTCACCATAAATCCGTAATACCAACCCACGCCTGCCATTCCCCCTACGAAGGGGTGGACGATATTATTTTTCTCTGCGAGCTGGTAGGCCAGGACTCGCAACTCGTTAAGGTAGTTCTATCGCGAAGGCAATACAAAGTCATCTGCATAAACTTTTTACATGTTGTCATTTAACTATCAAATTTTATTTGTTCAAAATCTCGGAGGCTTGTACCGACCATTTCGATCAATAATTAGATCTTGAAAATCGGTCTTTTTACACAGTACTTACGGAGGGTGAGCGTGGCCGAGTAGTCTCGGCGCGCGCTTCACACGCAGTAGGCCCGGGTTCGATTCCCGGCAAGCACCAAGAATTTTCTGTGGTGTTTTTATCTGCGAAAACGTGGTTCGGAACCCACTATAATAGTAGGTCCAGAGGAAAGGACCAGCGCCTCGGTATGGGAAACCGAAAGACTGGGAAAAGGTGTCGCGGGTTCGATTCCCGAGACTGAAGGCCCGTAGGTGAAAGGAAAACGGACGGGGACATAGCTCCGGAGATAGGACGTACGAACTACGACTATATCCGTATGTCCGGGATTACTGACACCTGACGGGGCGCGACGAAGCTCCGGGCCCAAGAATCGAACCGGCGACCGCGGATAAGGAAGGAGGAGGAAGAAAGTGAAGGAGCCCGTAACCCTTAGGGGATCGGTGTAACACACAATACCCAATACCCAATACACAGTACTTACGGGAGAGCTGCAAAATTGATCTTCAAATCGAGAATTAACATACTTAGATCAAAGATAGAGAAAAAATATAAATTACTACGGACTCGCGAATCAATCAGGAATTCATGCGCAACAAGAAAAAGTGAAGTCACCGGATTAAAGTTCAATAGAACTGCAATCAAAGTGCACTTTTTTGGGGACAAATGACGTTTCCTAACTTAATTGTCGTAAAAATGAAGTCAAATCCACACTATACAAGATAATCTGCTTACAAATAATCGTTTCAATCTTATTGCGAACATTTTCATAGATACTCTATTATTGTTAATAATATTATTGATGCAGACAAAGTACTACATATAATTAATTTTTTATGACATATAGACGCTGATGTCTATGACTCCGGCGTACCGACAGAGCTACCTTAACGGTTAATCCGTGAAGCCGGCGTTCCATGAACATCATGTACGAAACAAGTTCTTTCTCTTGGGTGCTGTTAAATACTGCGACATGTCTTCCGATATCTGGAAACGATAACATGTAATTTTAACATCGATAGAATGAATTGGGTATTGAGACGAATCAGCATACGTGTGATTCTGCCACTCACTCTTTTCGACAGCTAATATTAAATCGCCACTGTTCTTAAATTCTTTAACTTCATTCTGTAGCGTTGTGCGTGGGACGTCAAACGTAGTTACTGCTGTTCTGCACTCCATTCCATCGTTGACAATAGCCAATATGGCTGCTGCCATTGAAGTTTTGCTCCAAGAACAACGGTCCGACTTTCTTTGGTATTTTCGTACTATTTTCGATCTATAACAACGAAGATTCGTTTGTACGATTTATATTTAGAGATACTCGTGGGCACACTGAAAAAAAATTCGCTTGCGGGCTGCCAAAGAATTTTTTTTTGGTTTCAATTCTTACAATTCCATACGATATTGAAAAAATGACAGCAACACAGGATATGATATCATGTCAACATAACATGATATTGTTTCGAGCCCGTATGGAATTGAAAGAATTGAAATAACATTTTGTTTCATTTGCCGCTCAAAAGCGAATTTTTCTTGAATCATTGATATTTTTTTTTTCGGTGCACACACGCCGCAGAGCCATACATTTCAAACCAAACGCGGCCAGTAATTGAACATCAATAAGTCATTACTCATAATGTCAAACTACTTCAAGCCATAATAATAACGGAAACTTACCACTCACTTGTCACATTCCTCTGCGATTCAATATTTAACAATACTCGATCATTCCGATATTTCAATGTGGACGCTGGAGCGCGATCTGGTGCAGGCAGTTGGCACTGTTATGTTTAAAATTTAACCGCGTTGTTCAAAGTGGGCGCTAGCACGCCATCTGGCGTAGGCACTTGCCACTTTAATGATATCGGAGCAATTATTACTCTACTACATCGTAATTTGGGTACGTCGCGATGATAGTGGCCACACGGTTCGATCGCGGCAAAATATCGTTGCAGCGTGTACACTTAGAGGCATCCTTTGGCGAAAATCTCTACCTTTGCGACAAGCAGATATCTGCATTGCCGACCACTCGTACTTTCGAGCGTCGGTAAATTACCCCATCCTTAGTGAGAGTATGGTTTGAAATCGCTTTGGACTCGAGTCGGCTCCTTGGCGGGAGATTCAAAGATTATTATACCATTCAGTGAGAACGGGTTACTAGGTGATGATTATAGAACGTTTATCCATCGGATTTTATGTATTATTCTCTATAAACATTATACTATTTTTACTTTTTAACTCTAATATGCATTCGACTCTTAGGGTGTTAGACGGAAATTGCATTTAATCACATATATCGTATCTCTTGTATGGAAACGATTTGAGAGTCGTAGTGTGCTAGAGACTTAGCGTTGGGAGAGGTTGGTCATAATAGAGGTTTCGCTTTCGGCCACCTATATGTTAACCGCTGCCTTAAAATTTAACCGCGTTTTTCAAAATAGGCGACGGCGCGCCATCTGGCGTAGGCACTCGTCCCTTTCAACGGAATCGAGTCCAGTCCGTTGTTGAAAGTGAGACAACTAACGTGTACGGCGATTAACGTAGAATATTGTTACTCTATATTATATATCATGTCGCGCTCTCAAAAATTGTACCTGAAACCCTGATTCGAAATATCGTATCGAAAAGCGAATTGATCAATATCACGAAACTAAAATCATTTTATTAAATTAACCATTTTATTTACTGTTATTAATTTACAAAAAAATTTCCAATCCAAAATGAAAACTTAGATTCAAAAATAAAAAATGCAAGTAATTTTAATTCAAATAATGCAGTTTCTAAAATGTCAAATAATTCCAAAATTAAGAATTTTTTTTCAATAAAAAAATTCCTTTTTGAAAAATAAAAAAAAACCATATAACAAAAAATTTTTTTAACGAAAAATGTGTTCTGTGATTTGTTTAAGTCATAAAATAAAAATTTCTTTTACGAACATTTTTTTTTTATAAAATAAAAATTCAAAAAATAAGATTTTTTTAATAGAAAACTTTTTTTAGCAACAAAAAAATAGGAAAATAAAAAAAACTTTTTTCATTTCGTTTGGGCCCTGATGTTCCTTTTTTCATTAAAAACCGTTTTTCATCTTGTCTTACAGGTCTGAAAGCAAAAAGGGGATTTACGCAGTTTTCTTTTGGTGGCCCGTTTTGCCCCAGTGTCCAATTTTTTTTTCGTTATTCACGGTTGATTTTTGTTTTATTCGACTCCCCTTAATACGAAAATGCGCGTGAGCCATTTTTTTTTTTTTGGTGGCCCGTTTTGCCCCGTGGCCCGTTTTGCCCCATGTTCCCCTATATATTGTTCCACACCCTCAGAACAAAAAATTGTTCAATTAACCAAAAGTCGCGGTGACATACGTTCAAAGCACATACGTTTGTTTGGCACAAAGAAAGCATTGTTTTGTTAAACGATTATTTGCTTTAATTGATTCGAAATTTTTCGATTCAAACCAACATTTTTGTTGTGCGAATTATATATAATAAAGTTCTAAGGTCATCCATGGGTTCCCAATGGCTGCTCGATTCGGATTCCAGTGGGTCCCAATGAACGCTCGATTTCCGATTTTGAGAGTCTATTGTTTTACAATCTGTAACCTGTCAAAATGTCACCTCGACATTTCTCGGTCCTGGCAAATAATCGGCTTATCATTGACGTGCCAGGAAACGTTAGAATATGCTGATTGGCATTTGAAACTTTATTTTGGATATAAAATATCCGACATATATAGTGTATTGATGCGCGAGGATGAATCTAAGGTCCTCCGTCTCTGTAGGTAGTCATATGTTTTTCGTTGTCAGTTGTTTTTCGATCAGTTCCAGTGACAGTTCTGACAGTTCTGACATTCTTTTTTAAGACCTCAGAGCGAATAGACGTGCGGATATTTGAGAGACGAGAGGCGATAGCTAAATCATAAACAAGGAGCGGATAGACCTGCGGATATTTGAGACACGAGAGAAGATAGCTGAATTATTAACGACAAAGATTCCGAGGGCACGGAGAACACGGAGGACAAGGTCACAAAGATTATTGGTCCTGTCACATAATCTGCTCACCCTTGACGTGTCAGGAACGGTCAGAACATTCTCATACTTATTTGAATCGTTCAGATATCCGGATCCACCTGAACTATCCGGATTTCTGGATTCACTCGAACTATCCGGGTATCCGCATACCCCGATCCACCCAAACTATCCAGGCATCCGGATATCTCGAATAGTTCGTAGTTCGGTTCTATAAGCTGTTCGTCGAATAGGATTGAGTCAAGCCCGACCGCCGAGAGATGTTCGAACCTGGTGAAGTGTTCGAACCCGTCGAACTCGTTAAATGGTTAAACTGCTCCAACAGTTGTTAGAGAGGCTCTGTTCGAAGCTATTGAATATTGTAATGTTAATAAAATTTCACAAGATTCGTTGATGTCGTTTTTTTTTCCACTAATTTATATTTTTGTGATAGTGATCACATTCATTAAAAAAAATAAAACTTGGTACAGAGCGTTTTTGTACCGACCAATAACATAATTCAAGGAAAAAAGGTGAAAATTGAAATTTTCATATCGCTTCCTCATAAAAGTTGAAAGTTAAAAGTTGAAAGTTGAAAGTTGAAAGTTGAAAGTTGAAAGTTGAAAGTTGAAAGTTGAAAGTTGAAAGTTGAAAGTTGAAAGTTGAAAGTTGAAAGTTGAAAGTACGACTTACGATTTTACGATTTTTACAAACCCCTTAAGATTTTTTGACAAAAATGACTTTTTGAAAAAAAAAATTTTTAGAATTTTTTCGTTAATGAAATCGGTTGGGAAATATGCGACTTGAAACCAATGGCGGAGGTTTTAATTCGATATCTCGAAATTTTTTGAAAAAAAGTGCCGTTTCGCAAAATTTAACATAGGATTTCCTACCCTGAAAATGGTCAATTTTTAAAATTTCGAAAAAGGTCCTGGTTTTACGCATTCTCCATGAACACACACACACACACACACACACACACACACACACACACACACACACACACACACACACACACACACACACACACACACACACACACACACACACACACACACACACACACACACACACACACACACGCACACGCACACACACACATACATCCGGACATTTTTTCTAAATGTGATTTTTCGACGTTTTGGAACATTCTGAACATGTTTTCATTAAAATCTCGAATTTTTTTTTTTTACCAAAACAAAACTTCCTCTATGAGGAAGCAAAACAATTAAAGTGAAGGTTACGGCCCTGCCGAATTGTCCTAGAATGCCCCATATACATCTATATCGAATATATTGTTACGAATATGTAGCTGACTATTCGTTGAGGCACACGATATTAGTTAGGTTTGACAAGAGACGAACGAACGGACGATCGATAGAAGATCGATCGTCATGTAGAACAGTCTTGATCAGACTTTCAGAGTGAACAGACGTTTGACAGTTCGTGTTTGAGATATTTAGCTGCCATTGCACATAATAATATCCGCCCCAAAACCTAATACGCGCGTTATTCATTCCCTTGGACGTAACAATATATTGTGTATTAATATTAATAATACGACAAAAATATTGAAATTTTTTTTTAAACTTAAAAATTGAAATTTTCATATCGCCTCTTTATAAAGTCTCTTTATTCACAAATATTCTTCTATGAAAACGTATTTTCGAAGCTTTGCGAATAAAGGGATATTATGAAGCGGTAATATATAATATATTTATATATATTATATTTCTCCCAAAGTGCGGCTGCATTACTTGGTACGCAGAAGACACAGATATAAGCATGCAGATGGTATAATTATATATATAATTATATGATAGGCAGGCTGTGAAGTGGTCGCACGACGCACAAGAGTACCACAGGAGCGCGAGCCGCAGGCGAGTACTTCCAGCGGTACGAGTCACGCACTCATCACGAGAATAACTTAAATAATTTAACCTAGTGTCGGGCGCGACGCGCCCGATCGCTAGTTAAATAATAACACCTTTGAACGCAGGTCACCGCGCCTTGGTTAATCCAACCATTTCGTTTCCTCCGTGTAGGGTCATTTTTAACTGACAGTTTTTGTATTTTTATATCCCTTCATAATGTGTAAAAAAATTGTTCAACTGTATATATGTATAAGCTATATATTACGGTTCCAAAATAAACATTCTGATTAAAACTAAATAATAAAATGTACTATATACCGAAAACAGCATAATTATAATAATTATTGCAATGCGAATAAAAAAAATATATTCAATCGTACAATAATAGATTGCAAGCTTTCTTCGTATCTTTGATATTACACGATCGCGTACAGCTGATAGCATATGAAGATATTTAATAGTATAATTCGAGGTTGCACAGAGTGTTAGTATCTTTGATATTAAAAAATAATTTATAGCCAATGGTATGCGAAGATATTCAACAGTTCAATATGAGATTGTAAAGTTTGTTAGTATCTCAGATGTTAGAAAGCAACAACATTCAGTACAATGCGGATGTACTGAAGTGAACAATGTGAGATTGTTGGAATTATTATTATCTGTAGATAGTATTGGACAATACGTTATCAATACTATAAACAGATACTTACCGTTACAATAATTAGTTCTATCCTTATACGAAATATAAAATATGCTTCAGGGTAGTATTTTTCTGCTATCCAGTAACATATTGTTACGTCCAAGGGAATGAATAACGCGCGTATTAGGTTTTGGGCGGATATTATTATGTACAATGGCAGCAAATATCTCAAACACGAACTGTCAAACGTCTGTTTACTCTGAAAGTCCGATCAAGACTCTTGTACATGACGATCGATCTTCTATCGATCGTCCGTCCGTTCGTCTCTTGTCAAACCTAACTAATATCGTGTGTCTCAACGAATAGTCAGCTACATATTCGTAACACTAGTCCCCTCCTCCTAAGTTGCCGCCCCGGCAACTCCTAGTCCACCTTATGATGTGCCACGGTCCATCATTCTAAATTCATTTGATATTTTTCTACCTACGCTGTCCTGACATTTGTCCACGTCCACAGGGAAAACCATGGCCACAAACCCTGGGAAGGACAGCGTTTACAAAGCTAAATAATCTCATTTAGTCCTATACCAGTTTTTGTCAAATCTAAGCTAATTTGTTTCATGCTGTCCTATACCAGTCTTTATCAAGTGCATTTTAAGTCAACCCGTAATACTTCATTTAAGCCTTAAATACTTCATTGCATAAAAATGTATCTTCTATTGTCGTCTTCTCTTCATCGACGGGTCCAATGCATCTGTCGATCAGTTTCCATATTCGTCGAGATTTTCTCCAGGTGGTCGGTAACTCCATATTCTCGTTCCAAACTTCACTCGTAAGGACATGAGACAGGAGTGTAGAAAACTCAGGAATACAGGAAAACCTGTGATATACATTACAACCGAGTAGATATCTGAAAATAATATTGATCCGCTTCCCTCACTACGCAACGTTATTTCGCTATTCAATTCTATGAACGTATTTCTATGCCTGATCTTTCTCATTTTACTTCCACATCTGCACAATCATACTGAAAACAAGATGAACCTATCATCGTCGACCAATTGCCAGAATTCAACACTTCTGATGTCAATGCCAAGCCACTTCTCCATTCTATTATCGACCACTGTTTATCAGAACAATTTCGTGTGCACCCGAAACCTGTCCACGGTGTTACCATCGATCTGCAACCCAAAACTCCTCGGGAACCCTTCAGAGTGCTTCCCATAACAAAGTATTGTGGCCACCAATACAATGTTACAACGCTCAAGGCCCACCGACAGGCAGTCTTGACAAGAAACTCGGAAATCCTTCCAGGGCAAAGCCCAAGATTCCAGCCAGTTACTCAATACACTCATAAATCCATAGATTCTCTGGAAACCCTTCAGAACGTTCGTCTGTTCCTATTCGGAAAGAGAAAAACGTTCAAGGCTCCAACCGAGCAATCTCAACAACTTTTCATCCAGTATTGACATCTCAAACTAATACCTGTAGTATCCTTAGAGAACACCCTAATCATAATTTACTGTCTTTACTTTCCTTTTCTCATTGACGAACGTCCAGATCAAATAACCTGACATTTAAGCTGCGCCGATTTCAAGACCCTAAACACTACGTCAGCCCACTGGCACTCAGCACACTCGCGGCACTTCGAAATGTCGCCAGCCGCTGTGTGGCGCTGGTAGTCATCTCAGCGTATGCGGCGTCTGCGACTATATCGGCCGTATATGGGCACAATAAAATATAAAATAATAAAAAATATTGTTGTTCTCGCGATGCTCATATTATATTTTATTACGTAGTAATAAAGTATGTAAAATATAATAGTATATATTATATTTTATATATTTATATTTTTTTTGCGTACAAATCATTTATGTTAAATGACAAAGTTTGGGTTGGTGGACTTACAAATAAATAAGATGCTTGAATATAGATATAGAAACAGATATTTTTATTGTTAGAATAATCATTTCATAAGTACATCGTTTTGATCGCTTTTTAACTTACGCAGAACTTGGATGATTTTTTTTTTAACTGATTAGTTTTCAGTTGTTCAGCTTTCAAACGCCTACAGTGCTCTTGCATGCGCATTCTAACAAAATATTGGGTGACTTGATAAATCACTTCATGCCCGTGGACCGTGCAAGGGAAGGACACACCATCGTGTTTACACACCGCATCGATAACGTCTTCGAAAACATTAGCCGACTGGCAATATCGATCGAATTGTTTTTCTAAAAAAAGCACAAACCGAAATAGCCGGGAATTCGGATGTATTAAATTGGCTCGCTCTTGCCAAATACTGAGCACAGCTTCCGGTAGGGTAACTCCCTCAGCGTCGGATACAATCAGTGCTTCTTTGCAAGTTAAGCATTTCACGGTATTCATAACGCGCTTCGTCAAATCTGAAGTTAGGCAATACAGAACACAATCTTTCACTTCCGGCATGCAATTGTGTCATTAATATCATCAGTCTTGTTCTCTCGCAAGTTGTCTTCTCCATCAGCCATCCAGAAGGCAGCTTTATTTCTGTTGCTAATAGTTTATCGAATGTTAATGAGGCACTCGATGTTGTTTCGACTTCCATCGTTGTACATGCTGGAGCCGCATCGCTTTCGTGAGAATTCAGTGCTTGGCTTTTGTCGACACCGAGTACTTCTTCGATTTCTTGGGAATGCTGTTCTTTTTCTTGTAGTTGGACGAAGGATGAGAGCGTACAATTTTCTTTCGTTCCATCGTGCACTTTCTGACACTTTTGTGGCAGTGGACAACAACCATCTCTATCATCCGCAAAACCATCCTGTGGATTTTCTGTTTGAGGCTGGCAAACTGAACCCTCGTGAGTCTGCAATGGTGTAATTGTCTCGGTCGATAAATCCGCTTCAGTCCATGGGAATATCGAAGGCACTGTCCCCTTTGCCAACCGTGGTATTTTATACGTCGACTGCAATGAACATATTTATAATGAAAGGGGCATGTTTTACTCAACTGATAGTTATTAACTTAGATAATCACAAACCTTACAACACCCAGTATGCGCCCATCGGCTCCCAGGATTTGACGCTGCCAAATAATAACGTTTTTGGGAAAGTGATTTTCACACACTGGATGCCCACATTTCACATCTTCACGTTTCACAGCATGTTTCCACAATTCTAAAGATGCAGGATCTTTCGGAATGGTAAAAAAATGGAATTTTCCAGGATTTGTTTTGTATCCCGATGTGCAACCGGGCACGATGCACGTTGACATCGCAACTTAACGAGACACACATATGCCGAAAAAAAAGAAAATTCACACGCACTTTTAATGTTAATTATTTGTATTGTTTTTGGTGATAAAAAAACCGAAAAAGCGAAGAACAAATAACCACGACCGTAATGTTTTCGTTTGTAGGTTAAGGCTACGTGTTTAGAATTCCAATATACCTATATACACGTGTGGATCTCTGAGGTGATATGCAGCGCCACACTGCGGAATAGTTTGAGTGGCGACAATCCAGCGTAAAATTTATCGTATTAGAGTAAGGCTGTCTGTCCCTAGCCTGCACTACGTCGCCGATGAGGACAAAGTTTCTTGATGTGGTCTACCTCACCACAGAACCAACACCTTCTATTTTCCGAAGGTTTCGAGTCCTGTTCACCCATTAAATCCGAAGTGGACTTACTCGACCCTATACTCGTGGATTTTTCGGAATCCCTTTCTGTTCTACACTCGTGTTGTCTTTGTTCCTTCTCGACGGCAATGATTGCCTGAATTTCTTTTGCACGAGTCAAGGCTCCGTGCAAAGATGAAACCCCTTCCAACCTCAGAGTTAGTCTCGTCTCTTTGTCAAAAATTCCTAAGACGAACTGTTGAGACGCAACCCAATCCTTCATTTCCTCGTTACACTCAGCATAAGCCAACCTGACCAATCATTTGGGATCTATCGCGAACTTAACGAGACCTTCTTTCTCTCCTTGTTTCCTGTCATGGAACTCTGCGTAGCTGATATGAGCAAAATGTGTTTCACCGAAACTGAAATCGAGTGCCTCTTTTACTTTTTGGAAGTCTGTGAGCTCTTCGTCCGATAAATTAATCAAAACCGCTCTCGCTGAGCCTCGAAGCGAAGCCACTAACACCATAGCCTTTTCTTCCTCAGAGTATCTATTGTATTCTGTAATTATCTGGAACTGTTTGACATATTGATTCCAAGATCCGGAACCGTTAAACGTGTCGGGATCTATTCGATTGTCTCCTACAAAGATTGGAGGATTTTTCTGACTACTACTGAAACCGAATTTTCGACGGCACTATGGTTAACAGAGCGAGCCACGATCGGAGGACAGATCTAGTGGCGCTAGCACAATTACAAGCGGTAAAAGATGGAACGATTACTGAGCTTTGTGCGTTGCTCCTTGCTTTGTTAATTTCGTCCATCGCCACTCGAAGGGCCTCTCTTGTGGCTTTCGTAGCGGCAGTGACGGCTATCTCCTTTGCCAACTCCATCGCCTCTGCTCGAATTTTCGAAATTTGTTCCGCTTGTTTCGTTTTCAACTCTTCGATAATCCTATTGAATTCTTCTTTTCTAATATAGTCCGATTCCTGCGTCTTGTTCTCTGACGAAGGAACTCTCCTAGCTCGGTTTCTTGTCATAATTGACATTTCCACTTATCACTATTTCACTACGCGTAGAATCGTCAACCACTTCTGACACCAATGTTACGTCCAAGGGAATGCATAACGCGCGTATTAGGTTTTGGGCGGATATTATTATGTACAATGGCAGCTAAATATCTCAAACACGAACTGTCAAATGTCTGTTTACTCTGAAAGTCCGATCAAGACTCTTGTACATGACGATCGATCTTCTATCGATCGTCCGTCCGTTCGTCTCTTGTCAAACCTAACTAATATCGTGTGTCTCAACGAATAGTCAGCTACATATTCGTAACAATATATTTCTTTCAGTGTACAAGGGATAGGATAAGAAGTGGACTAGCTACCTGGACTTTCTATGAGCTCTCGCATCCCTTGTCGATCCTGGATCTGGCACCATCTGAACGGTGTGATCGACAAAAAGAAAAGAAAGGAAGGAGGCAAAGAGAGTTCAACCCGACCGGATGAGGCGGACAAACGATATACCCCCGAGGATGTGGCGCGGGCGCGCTGCTAGTCCTGTCGCTATCGGAAGAGTCAGAATTCTCACTGATGCTAGTCACTAAGATTAACCCGCGGGGCCATAAGGAATGGGCGAGGAGAAGAAGAGAAAGAGGAAACCCCTTCGTTGTAACTTATAACAATCGACGGATGTGAAGATAGCTTATCGAACTCCAATATGCCCGGCTTAAAATTATTCTCGGTCACCTATTTTCTACGACAGGTAAATTGAAAGTTTAATCACAAAATTTCATCAGTTCTTTCAAATTTAAATAAGATAACTAAACAGTGTCCAGTGAGCCGTGCTCGTGGTGGGGGGGGGGGGGGGGTAGGTTCATGTTATAAAAAGTTGCGGAGACCCCGAGAGTTCGTCATTGTCCATTTTGCTCTTGTCCAACCGAACGAAGGGATCGACGCAGCACCAAATTTTGTACCATATACAAACTCCGTTATTTACACATATTATTATAGGTGATTGTTAATCTATATTTATATGTAGTTATATAATAGTGAGCATGGATGAGTAGATTGGAGTAGGCCCGGATTAGATTCCCGGCAATCACCTAGAATTTTGTGTGAGGTTTTTTCTGCGAAAAAGTGATTCGAAACCCGCTATAATAGTAGGTCCAGAGGAAAACGACCAGCGCCTCGGTATGGGAAACCTACAAAATGGGAAAGTGTCACTAATTCGATTCACGAGATCATTCTCGTGAATCGAATTAGTGGAACTTTCCCATTTTGTAGGCTCTTCTGACGTATGCGAGATCTAAAATTTTTTATATCCTGGAAAGCGGATGCTGTAGACATTTCAGTGGCCATGTTGGTTTTCGCGATTATTTTTTCAACCCCAATTTCGACCAATGAGAGCGCGGTATTTGACATCACGTGGTACAACTAGGTCTAAATTATATCGATAATTTTTCGAAAATTTTCCGGCTAGGTTGCTAGGCGATAAACATTAATTTTTCTGTCACTTGTAACCTATGCGAATGATTAAACGTCAAATTGCCATTCACGAGCATGGACATGAGTGAGCGAAGAAAGCGATTTGGTGATGAATCTCTAGAGAGCATCTCTAAAAAAATCAAACAGAATGTCCCGGCTAATACAGAGAAGAGCAAGAAGTCGATTTGGGCCCAATTTACTGGATTTTGTACAGAGAAAAAATATGTGCTGGATGCAACAACCTCAGATGAAACCCTCGCTGATATTTTGAAAGACTGGGCGTTCAATATGACAAGAAATAACGGAGAAGACTACAAGGAAGCGGTGGTGAAAACGATGTGGAATCAAACAGCTAAGTTACTAAAAGATAAGTACTTCGCAGAGTTTAAAAGAGAAGTCGACCCATTTTCAAGTCCTGTCTTTCAAGAAGCTCGAAACGCTAAAAATGCTAAGAGGCGTCTTTTGCAAGCCGATCCTCAAAAGCGAATGCAGAGTGCAACTGCTCTTGAAAAAACGGATATCGATGAAATGGTGAAGATTCACGATGAAGACACACCAGACGGGCTGCAAAAGAAGTTATTCTTTATAATATCGGTGGAGTTAGCCTGGAGGGGAGGTGAGGGAGCGTCTGCAATGGTGTATCATTTTAAAGAAGAAACAGGAAATGATGGAAAGCCCACTGGAAGGATTGAATACAACCCCATTTTCACGAAAACCACACAGGGAGGCGACAAGAAGTGTGCCAGCAGCAAGTGGCTCATCATCAACGAAGAAAACCCTGCGAATTGCCCTGTACGACTGTTCGAAAAACTAATTTCCAAAAGAGGCGACAACGTGAAAACGGACAGATTGTTTTTGGCGGTGCATCCGAAGTGGCAGTGTGGAGCTGACGGGTGGTACAAAAACTCCGCTATAGGAAAAAATTTGATAGGGAAATGGACCAACGAAAGTGCAAAGAAAGCGGGACTGGACACGACACACAAAAAAATCACCAATCATTCGAATAGAGCGACTGCAGTGTCAACCCTCGCTAAAGCTGGGGTAGGAGAACAGCAAATCACCAAGATCACTGGGCATTCGAACGTAAACTCCATTAAACCGTACCTGCAATTGGACCAAGGACATCACGAACAACTGATGAAAAGAATGAGACAAAATGACCCTCCAAAAATCCGAAATATTACATCAACATCCACAAACTTCAATCTGATCCCACAAAACTCCACAAATTGCGATCCTATCCCACAAAAATCCACAAATTGCGATCCTATCCCACAAAACACCACCTACACTTACAACAATTGTATCTTTCACTGCACAAATTTACACATGAATCAGTAACTTTCATTGTGTTATATTAAATATAAAAATATTCTAGAAATTCGAAATAAAACCTTGTCAGGAAAATGTTAAATACCACAATCTCATTGGTCGAAATTGAGGTTGAAAAAATAATCAGCCGAATACCCCTCAAGCTTAAAAATTAATCGGGTATTTCCCTCTTGTTTCCCTGCGTAGCATCGATCGAGATAAGTTTTGCTCAAAAATCCCTCGCGCTGCGCGCTCGGGATTTTTTTAAGCAAAACTTATCTCGCTCGTTGCTACGCAACGAAACAATCGGGAAATACCCGATAATTTTTAAGCTCTCGGGGTATTAGAACCGACAATTTGTCGAACATTATAAATTGTCGCGATAACCAACATGGCCGCTGAAATGTCTACATCTACTTTTCTTTATTTCTCTGAAGGTTTCGACCGAAATTCGAGTGCACGCCGAATCGTTTATGGTATTAATACAGTCCTATAAGAATTGAAGCATACCCGTCGCATAGTAACGACGAACAGTGAAAACTAAGAAATCATCTATTTCGGCCGGTAAAACAGGAACGTCCAGGAGCTCCTTGATCATTTAACGAATACACTTTCAAGCCCGATATTTACCGAACCGAGAGAAGTTAGGAGATATAGAGGGAAGACGACATAGATTAGATCCCCCGACGACAGCTGCGTCGCACTGACCGTCACGAATAGCACGGTAAGCGTTCTTCATAGCGTAGAGACTGTAGCTGCATAGAACTTCTCGTCGAGCCATGTCTTCTGCGATCCAGAGAAACAAGCACCGACGAAAACACCGGTTTTGGTACCGCGCAGATGACGCGCACTGATCCCAACATCGACAATGGCTTCGTACGCGTGTTCCAGCAGCATTCTGCCCATCGGGTCGATCGTGTAACCCTTCTGCAAATAGACCCCGAAAAGGGGCGCGTCGAATTTTTCCACATTGTTGATCCGTCCGGTACGCTTTTGTAGCCCTTAAGGCCTTAGGCCACCCTAGAATTTTCGAAAAATCGATTTTTTTTCTTTGTTTTAAAGGGTCCCTTAAGGCCTCAAAAATGATGTCCCAAAAGATTATGGCCGAGAAAAATCTTTAAGTACTCCGGTTTCGAGTTTTAGTACAAAGCCGTCTGGTCCGCAGCGAGTCCCTTTTGTTAGCGCTAGCGAGAATGTCCGTTAGGGGACTAGAGCAGGTATACGGCAGATGTTATTGAAAATATTTATTTCCTGACTAGTCTGGCGAGCTTAGAATTGTGGAACGGCTGTTTCAGACAGCTGTGCACGGCCAAGCAGTCGAGAAGGACGCTAGTCGACAAACAGTCGTTTTTCTCGATAGTTCTGTAAATTTTAATTTTTTTTTCTGGTGCAATTATTGAGTTGATTTGTTTTGTTGTATTGATTTGTTCTTACAATGAGTGATGAGTTGTATAGTGGGAAGAAAGGGATAAAAACGTCGGTTTCCAGCGTCAGGAGACCAAAAGTATCGCGACGAAGACCGTTGAATCGGCATGAGGCAGAAGCATCAAACGACTTGAACGCCAGTTCATCGGCAAAAAAATTGAAGCAATCGGAAGATTTATACGATATCAAAGTGAATCCAGCGTTTGGTTATCGTATAATTAACTTCATTGCAGTTTTTTCGGCTATTTCCGACGTTGTCGTTTACAGGATATGCAAATCGAAAGTAAAATTTACTGAAAGCAGTAAGCGTGGTTTGGAATTCAAACTTTAGTGTCCTGTGAAAAGTGTGAGAAGACCGAGATACTGAGTTGTCCACTTGTTGAGAAAGGCTACGAAATCAACCGTAGAATAAAAATTGCCATGCGATTGCTTGGAGTTGGTTGGCACGGAATCAGAAAATTCTGTGCATTCATAGAATTACCTTGGACTACCTTTCACTCATTTTACGATAAGGTTTTCAAAAGAATGAACACTGTGTTGTACCCCGGGTATTTCAATACCTCGATTATTAAGGCAAGGTCATTGCACCGGAATCGAGGTATGCAGCTGCAGGCGACGACCGCGCGTCGTTGCGAAATAATAACGAAATCCACCGTACAGTCGAGTCAGCATTTAGGCAAACGCGCGTAACTTGACACCTAACGCAGCATTTAGGCAATCGCGAGCGACGCGGCAAGTAACGCATCAGCTCAGGAATTGCTGAGTCAGGTGTTGGGAAATAATCGACGATATTGTATTCTACCCGGAAACGAGAATTGTTTAAACAATTAGCAACCTGACGAAATATCTGACATCGACTAAAATTAAGCTGACGTGCCTGCTCTTCCATCCATATATAGGGAACCGAGAGCAGGCACCCACCAGTCTCTTCGGAACTCCTGATTCTGTACGGTTGGTTACGTTTTGCTTGTTACGTTTTGTTGGTTACGTTTTGCTTGTTACGTTTTGTTGGTTACGTTTTGCTTGTTACGTTTTGTTGGTTACGTTTTGCTTGTTACGTTTTGTTGGTTACGTTTTGCTTGTTACGTTTTGCTTGTTACGTTTTGCTTGTTACGTTTTGTTGGTTACGTTTTGTTAGTTACATTACGATTCACGTCACAATTACTTGTGCAAGGGCACGCAATTCGGTAGTAAGTGATACTACTAGTTCGGACAAGTTCTTCCACGGGAAGACCACTGTACAAGGTGTACTCGATACGATTGGTAATAAACTTTAATTTGGAAGATTTCTGTAATAGACTCTAATAAACATTGTCGTAATAAACTATTTGGAAGATTTCTCTAATAAAATATAATAAATAATAAATCGTGCGATTATAATTCTCTTGGGTTCTAACCCTTAACTGGATAAATCCCGAATCATAAGAGCTAACGGCTCTCCCGCAAAACCCAGAGTAGCTAACTGAGTTTCTGCGGATATAACAACTGTAACCAATTTAGTTTGCCAGAATAGTATGATGAGAGCTGCGGAAGAAGGAAAAACCATTTCGATTGAAAACGGAGAAAATGGAATTGTAGTGTCAGGCGATGGTTCGTGGGGAAAATGTGGATTTACGTCTCTGTATGGGTTAGTGACTCTAATTGGCTATAACTTTGGAAAAATCGTTGATTGTGTAGTGAAATCAAAATACTGTAAGGCGTGTGAACATTGGTCTAAAAAAAAAGATACCGACGAATATGCGGAGTGGGCAGAAAGTCATGTAGGAGAATGCGCTGTGAATCACGATGGATCGGCAGGAAAAATGGAAGTCGATGCAGTTGTTGAAATGTTTCGCCGCTCTGAAACTTTGCATCAGGTCAAATACTCTCACTACATTGGTGACGGTGATTCTAAGACTTTCAAAGACATTACAGATGCTTAGCCATATGAGGATCTTACAGTACTCAAGAAAGAGTGTATAGATCACGTGCAAAAGCGAATGGGCACCCGACTACGTAATTTGAAAAAGAAGACAAAAGGTCTCGATGGAAGGGGCAAATTGACTGGAAAACTTATAGATGAGCTATCTATTTACTATGGATTAGCGATTCGTAGAAACAGTGATTCAGTCGAGAACATGAGAAGCAGTATATGGGCTACACTGGATCACAAATTATCTGCGGATGCCAAACCGCAGCACGACAAATGTCCTATTGGAGAGGATTCATGGTGCTCATGGCAACGCGCCAAAGCGACGAATGCTTTGGCTGAGTACAAACACAAGCCAGCTCCTCCAATTCAAGTCTACGAAGCTATCAAACCAATCTATGAAGAACTGACCAATCAAGATCTTCTAACTCGATGCATCGGCGGTTATACGCAAAATAACAACGAAAGCTTTAATTCGACTGTGTGGACATTGGCCCCAAAAAATATTTCAAGTGGGAAAACAGTCTTGGATGTAGCTACGGAAATTGCAGTTTGTGTATTTAATGACGGGTTTTATTCAATTTTACACATAATGGAGGCAATGGATTTGAAAATCGGCCCGAACAGCTACGAAATGTGCATGGAGATCGACAAACAGCGCATAAAGCTTGCAGAGAGATCGCTATCAGACCGGGTAAAAGCGGCCAGAATCGCTGCAAGATCAAGCAGAAAATAAATGCAAGAGCAGGAAGATAATCTGGAAGGCCAATTGTATGGTGCAGGCATCGCAGATTAAAGGTATTGCAAAATTATTCATGATTTTCTACTACTCAAAACTTTAAACGCGTTTATCTCAAAACTACATTTTTGTAGTTGGCGGGAAACATAACTCAGACAATTTTCAACCGATTGACTTGAAATTTGGAATATATCTTCGAAAATACATTGTCTATAGAAGTACGTCGGATTTTTTTTTATATTGCATAGTTCATTTGTTATTAACAATTATCTGACGATTTTTTAGGCAAATTTCTCACTTTCCACTTTAGAAGTGCGCCATTTTGTCAAAAATCAATATATCGAAAAAATCCTACGTACTTCTCTAGCTTATACTATATATAATCGAAAAAATTCAGGCCCTAATCATGATTCATTGAATTACAGGAGCTGTTATTCCGACCGTGGAGCATAGAAAAAAAAGACGTCGTCGCAAAAACGCTGTACCGCCGCCATTTTGAAATAAATTGCCTAAAAAAAATATTGTATGCAGTTAATGATCTGTATAATAAAGTCCAATTTCTGTAATCTCGATTTATTTCGTAATATTTCTGAAAAAAATTCCCAAAAACACCTATTTTTTCGGCCTCTAGGGTGGCCTGAGGCCTTAAGATTAGGAAGTACCAGTAAGGAATAACAAGTAAGTCCTCTAATTTTCAGTCACGACCGAATCTTCGATCCGAGCAGATCGCTCTCAGGACTTCACGCGTGTGTATACGCTCCTTTAGTGACCGCTTCCTCTATTACAAGAAGAAGCTTTTTCGAAATACAGCAACATTAAGAGAAAATGATTTGAAAATTTCAATTTTCAACTTTTTAAATACTTTATCTCATGTTTTATCGACCATTTCTCGAACATCCGTCAAGTAAAAGATTTGTATTGACAAAAACTAGTCTAAAACTAATCCATTGTAACATAAATCTTTTTTGGATGAAATTCTCAATAGAAAATTGAAAAAGGAAGTCCTCGGACATTATTTTTTCGAGTGATGGCTTTCAAGTATTACCTTGAAAAAGTTCATATTAATAGATGCAGGCATTTTGGCAGTTATAATTAATAGATCGAAAATTCTTGTAATTTACGTCATCGAAATGATAGGTTCGTTATTGAAAATTGTGACGCCCTAACCGGTATCGGGAATTGGAATCATCCATATACCCACATAGACTATACCTTACAATGTCTTCTTGACCGAAATAAAATTGAAAACAAGATGTATATTAAATATGCACATTGCTTTTTCATAGTGGAAGCTGTTTTCGCAAAAAATCAACTAAAATGTCATCATTCAAACTCGATAAATAGATAATTGCTCAAATGGAAGTTACAACCGCAATAAAAAAAAACAATTTATATAAATTACGAAATTCTTTTTGAATGATTTCAAACCACAATGCATCGCTATCATAGATACCGCATAAATATCTGTCGAACTCTGCAATTCTCCAACAGCCAAAATAGTCTTCATGCACGCTTGACCGCACGCTTCCCGCATAGCGACGAGCTCGTTGTACAGATCTGTGAGGCAAAGCTTCGATGAGCCGCGAAGCCAGAGGATACTGTCCGATTGGAAATCCTGCAGCTACTGCTCAGTGGAAATATTTTAAAAATTGGTATTAAAAAAATTGCAATGAAAAAAATCTTTCACAGATCCTTATGATTAAATCTCGCTCAAATTGGCTAAGAAGCTTTTCAATAAAAACCCGTGGAAGCACACTCCATGCAATAGGGTACTGGATGCGTGGAACGCATTACCGGCAGATGCAATTGAAGCAGAGTCAACAAATATATTTGAAAATATAAATGGTTTGTATATTTTTACGCCAAGAGCAATATATACAAGCAGATGTAAAAAGCAAAAACTTATTTTATCTAAATAAATTATAGTAACAATAATAATAGTAAATAATAAATTTCTGTATGTTGTGAGAGAAATTTCCAGGTGGAGGGCAAAATTCTCGAAACCCCCACAACTCGTAATTTACCACAAAACCCCGTCCCTCGATCGGTTTATATTTTATTAACAATGGGCGCCAGCCGCCCATGTGCGACCCGATCGGCAAAGATGTTAACGACAGGAGAAGGTTGCGCTTGGCTAGCTGCAGCCTTGGGGGGATGGTAGAGGAGCGGTCCGGTGAATTCGAGCTGAGTTACGATAAAAACAATTATCCTAACATCTACGAGAGCATCGATATAATGGTTTATTAAACAACAGTGGCATTCAGTCACAATCGAGCACTTGTACTGTTCGGACGTGTATCGATGCTCGGAGCTGCTTACATCGCGCGTAGATACCTGTGCCATGTACGGAAGTATGTAGTTAATTATGGGTATATCTATAACCATAAGTGCGCTCGCCTCAAGAGTCCACAGACGATAAACAGGGCTTAGACCTATAGGCCTCACCGTACAAATCTCTCCGTTCTGAATCTTCGTGTAGATAAATCAACGCTATTGCATATATACAAGGCCATTGCATACATCACGCTATTGCATACATCAGAGCAAAACTCGACTATGGAGCTATAATTTACGACTCCGCAAGTGACAACATTCTGATAAATCTAAACTGCGTTCTAACTAGAGCTCTACAACTGGCGATAGGATCCTTCCGATCCAGCCCTAACGAGAGCGTTTTGGCGGAAGGTCGCGAAACCCCGCTAGGACTAAGAAGATACGATCTGACGCTGACTTATCTCGCGAAGAGCTCGACAAGTGAAAGGTTACCCACGCAAAATCGAGATTCTGAATAAATCAATCGACGTAGTTTACCTACACTACTCCGGATCCGTGCCAAAGCTTATGCCCACATTCTGGATATTCAAAGCCCATCAATACATGCCCGAAAAAAACCCTTTCCCTCGTGGTGTCCTCCAGCGATATCTATTGAACTCAAATTATGCGAGCTGACAAATGGCAAGGCTAACACGTCAAAGAGAACCCACCAAGATCTATACAATAAATCAGTATAAGCCAAGCACTAAAGCCACGCGAAGTTATTCATGAACGGATCAGCACTAGCCAACGAAAGGGGGTGCGCCGTACTTTATAACGAAAAGGACTTAATCTGCAAACTTCCAGGTGAATACTCGGTTGTGTCATGCGAAGTTCAAGCAATCTGCCAGGCTGTCCTCCTACTAAAACAGACTAAAACCTCGCCAGCGTTAATTTTTACCGATTCAAAAGCCACCCTTGACTCGGTATCTAACTATTCTGCGCCGACGCGAATATACAAGAAATTCAATCCGAATTAAATAACTGCCGAGACGAAGCCATAGAAAAAACACTCAGCTGGATACCATCTCATCAAGGTATAACAAGAAACGAGTTAGCTGATAATGCAGCAACAAAAACGACTCTTGAAGGGGTGGATCTTACGAATGTGCTCTTGATATCTATCCGAGAATTCAAAAGACTGGTACATAAAAACATCTCGAAAGAATGGAACACACAGTGGTCAAGGAATAAAAACTCGAAACTACACAATATTCGGGATAATGTCCTATTGATATATACCCCGATATTGAGCAGCGGAAAAATCAAGCCATCATAACGAGACTTCGCATCGGCCACTCCCACCTGACTCACAATCACCTGTTCTGCCATGGATCTGAACCGAAGTGCGAGACCTGTTACACCAATCTTACCATCGAACACATAATAATAAAGTGCCACAAACATCATCAGCTGCGGAGAAGCCTCGGACTCTAGATGACACTAGTTCTCTAACTCGGTGGTTAGACAAAAGAGTGTCTAACCAACGCAAAATCAATCGCGAAAGTATTAACATTCTGTAACCGATCAGGAATATATGATCTAATATAGACTCCCAACGACAATTTTCCGGGAGCGATTATAACCAGACGAATTCATTAGGATTACGTATCTCCTACTTAATTTTTCACTTTATTTATTATTCTGTATGTATGATGCTCGCTAATGACCCCAGCAGTCGATGCGGCCTAAATCAATAATAAAAAAACAGTGGAATTTAAATACGAACAGTCAAAAATAAAATAAATCAAGATGCCTCGCTCTCTTTCCAATTCATCCAGAACTTATACGGTACCCGGTATATCAGTCCCTAATACGCTCCCGGCGGCTACTCAGTTCACCGTTGGGAGAAATGCCTATTGCAAGATGAAATTAATTAGTTTCTTTAAAAATAATCAAATAATTCCACAGTAATGTTCACTAGGGCCCTACTAACTTACGGCTTAAATTCTACGACGCGGACACAAAAATACATCTGTCAAGGCCAATGGATCGGCCACAAATTAATTATACAAAACAAAATTCGACAATTACCAACGCACGGGCGGCGAGGTTCGGCCAATCGCGACAGCGGTCACGCGGCAAGGTCAGAAGGACCCTAGCTCGTCGCGAAACGCTTGGCGACAAGAGAATCTCCGTGCGCGTAGGAAGTCGACCCAGCGCCTGCTCTTTCTACCGGTAATACGAACGTGCACAGGCAAATCGGCACAAAAGACGAGTGCGTTTCCGCGTGAGGTCGGGGCGATACGGACACGGGCCGTTTTTGCTTTCTTTTCGCAGTTGTACCCGTCGAAAGGCTGATGCCGTCGACAGAGGTACCGAATCTATGCCATCGCTGCTAGAGCTCGGTCGTTTTTCGGTGTTCAACCGACACAACGACCATAGAATCGACCATCTCATCGTAGCTAGAGCTCGGTCATTTTTGGGTGTTCGACCGACGCAACGACCATGGAATCGACCATCCGATTGTTGCTAGAGCTCAGTAGTTTCCGGTGTTCGACCGACGCAACGACCATAGAATCGTCTATCCTATCGTATCTAGAGCTCGGTCGTTTTCGGTGTTCGACCGACGCAACGACCATAGAATCGACTATCCCATCGTTGCTAGAAGCTCGGTCGTTTTTCGACCGACGAAAGGACCTCGATCATTTCCACGACACCATAGCTTGGTCGTTTTGTTGTTATATAATAGTGTCCAGGTTATATAATAATTCTATCATTATTTTCCGATAAAATTTTATTCGAATTCATTTTTGGCCTAATGGCTAAATTATAGTTGAGTGAGTTATCTTTATACAAAATCTTTATACATAGGCACTGTATCGTTCGGACTGCATAGAAATTCATGTACATTTTATAATACATTTATTATAAAACATTAGAACATTATAAAACATTATAAAACATTAGAATATTGATCGTAAATTTCGAATAATATTACGTAAATTCACGAACCGTAAGGTTCTCGAACCTTTAGTCCGTATTTAAAACGATAGGATTTTTTTTATCGTTTTCTATAAAAAACTTTTATCAGGGGACTCATTCACAGTAGTTACTGCAACAACGACTCTCTCGACATTTATACACCAATTCTCTTTGAACACCTGAGAGCGACTCCCTCGCCCTTGCGGACAGAAATCCTTTCTCACGCCTGCGAATTTTGATGTTGCCGCCGTCGTACCACATTTACGCAGTGAAATTGTTAACAATAGCATTATTACTACAGGCTTGGCATCGCCATGCGACCGCGAAAATACGAAAAATTTAAGAACCTGGTCAATAGAAAACCCTAAATAAATAAGCGCCGGCTTGCCAATACTTAAAAATAATTTAAATATAATTTTGTTTGTAAAACTCTTTACGGACTTCCCGTGTTATCACACTTGAACTTTTGGACTTTGGTATTTCTTTGTTTGCAACTTTAAGCTTTGCATTTTTACACGAATTCCATTTATCTGACGCATGACTATCGTGAAAAAACATTTCTGTTGCGCAAACTACAACAGGCACGCTACATCCTAAGTCAATATTAAATTAATCAATTATTAAGAACCGAAGAAAATCGCTTTTAAATGAGTTTCGAAACGGGAAGTTGCGTTCGATCTTTTTTTCGTGACGATCACGTCGGTGTTGTTTATGCAAGCTCGGAAATAGCATGAGACATTATTTTTTAAATATGTTCACTCGCAGTTAATCGTCGACAGCACTGAGAGTAAAATGCTACCGATTGTCCTCAACGCTATGCCTCGGCGATCGCCAATACCGGGGGACATCACTACGGTCAATTCGAAGAAACACCTCGAAAGCAACGAATACCCAATCGCGGAAAAACAACAAAATCAGGAGAAAGATGAATTAACGCAAGAATTGAAGAAGTACAAGAATGGATGGTTCCAAACGGAACTTATATGGTTCAATATAATCTTCTTATCAGTCGTGCATATTGGAAGCGTATACACTCTGCTTGCGTGTCCGTTTTACCACCACAAGATGCTCACGATTTGGAGTAAGTAAACAATTAGCAGATGGATACTTAGAGGAATTTACTTCTTCATAGAGAAATTTTTGTTTTAATGAAACACATGTTTTTCGAGATTTTAATGAAACGTATTCTGAATGTTCCAAAACATCGGAAAATCATATTTAGAAAAAAAGCTCGATGCGTGCGCGTGTGCATGCATGCGTGCGTGCGATATAGAATAAAGGTCTATACCATACTATGCTTTGAGGCATTACATTTCACGCGGTTTTGAACTTTGCTAAAAAAAAATCTGTGCACAATTTCGGAGCTATCAGGCTAAAAAGTTATACACAAAGTGACTGTTACATAACTACAATTTTGCTTCGTTATGAAGCAAAGCTTCATAACGCTTTTTGATGGTGAAAAAAAAAATTGTCGAGATTTTAATGAAAACGTGTTCAGAATGTTCCAAAACATCGAAAAATCACATATAGAAAAAATGTCCGGACGTGTGCGTGTGCGTGTGCGTGTGCGTGTGCGTGTGCGTGTGCGTGTGCGTGTGCGTGTGCGTGTGCGTGTGCGTGTGCGTGTGCGTGTGCGTGTGCGTGTGCGTGTGCGTGTGCGTGTGCGTGTGCGTGTGCGTGTGCGTGTGCGTGTGCGTGTGCGTGTGCGTGTGCGTGTGCGTGTGCGTGTGCGTGTGCGTGTGCGTGTGCGTGTGCGTGTGCGTGTGCGTGTGCGTGTGCGTGTGCGTGTGCGTGTGCGTGTGCGTGTGCGTGTGCGTGTGCAAAATTTCATCCAAAAATGTTCAGTTGTTTTTTTTGTACGCCATTTTTAATTTCTTCGAAAAAGTCTGTGAATATGATCACCCGATGATCCCATTAAAATTCCAAGAAAATCGATCGAGCCGTTTAAATTTTGTCATTTTGAATTTTTTGAATTTCATGAAATTTTTTTTTTCTTCGAGACGCATTTTTCCGTATTAAATATTAATCTACGAATATAAAAGTGTCAGATTAGTGATCAGCGTGAAAAAATACATAGCATACAATCCCGGAGTGACGACTAACGAAAAAGTTTATCGGGCATTTATGTAGCCTACATTACAAAAATGAGTGATTTTGCATATTTTCAAACAGCGATTTTTTTGCTTCCCGATGAATACTCTATGATATCTATGTATTTTTTCGCCTCGAGTACAGATTCGACAGCCGTTTTGACCAAAAGCGCAAGGTTTTTTTCGCACTAAACCTCAGTCAGCCAGCAGTTTTGCTTAAAAGTTAAATACGACGTTGATATTGAAAAAGCTGAAAATTGAAATTTTCATATCGCTTCCTCTTAAAAGTTGAAAGTTGGAATTTGAAATTTTTATATCACTTTTCCAAAATGGCCCTTTATTCGCAAAGGTATTTATTCGCAAACTATATTTTTGGCTTCCTCTATGAGGAAGCCAAAAATATAGTAAATGCTTTCTCATGCAAGGAGCTTTGCGAATAAAGGGCCATTTTGAGAAAGTGATATAAAAATTTCAACTTTCAACTTTCAACGTTTAACTTTTAACTTTCAACTTTTATGAGGAAGCGATATGAAAATTTCAATTTTTTATAGGAAATTTTTGGAGTGAATATTGCAAAAATTAGTGATTTTTTGTATTTTGAAACAGTCATTTTTCAAATGCGGCTATTTTCTTTACCAACAAAGTTTTACCAACTTCCTCTATAAGCCTCTATATACCCCTTCGAATCATTCTGCTCGTATCTTATATCGCAGCAGGAGAGGTAAATACTTTAATTATTTTATGAAACCCTAACGGAACTGAAGTGACCGTCAGTAGACTGCAAATAGACAAATGCGCAATGTGCAAAATTTTGACTTGCTCTGGACTCCTTATTTTGACATCGTCTTTCCTGTACCCTTGCAACCATCGTTATTTATTTGACTTGTAGTTGCCTGAGGATCGCTCGAGGGGCCTTCAAACGTACACCGCTCATACGTTTGAACTGTGCACGATTGAAGGCGCCTTTCATCAAATCAGACTTGCATAATGGTGAAAAGTTTACACAAAGCGGTCGATCTCATTCCAGTATACCCGGAGTCTCATCATAGTCGCGCAACTCGTAAATGCATGTCTAAACAACCCTAGTACAACTGCGACTACGATGCAACTCCGAATGCATCATGCTTGCACCAGTTTCGCCAGGGAAGAGTGCCAATTTAATATATTTATTTGTTTATTGTGTGGTAGAATTCAATATACAATTGGGTGAGAGATCACAGAGTACACCACAAATATTCGGAAACCGATGCCGATCCGCATAACAGCAATCGGGGCTTGTTCTTCAGCCATGTGGGCTGGCTGATGATGAAGAAGCATCCCGAAGTACTGAGACGCGGAAGAGAAATCGACATGAGCGATATTCTGTCCGATCCGCTCGTCCAATTCGCCGAAAAGTAAGTTTGTGCTTAAAAAAAAATTGATACAAGGAATCGATCGACTAATATATATATTGTTTTTTATTTGATTTTTTATGACAGACATTTTTTAATACTGACATTATTAATCTGCTTCATAATACCGATAATCATTCCTGTTTACTGCTGGAACGAGGAATGGTACATGACGATAATGACACAGTTATTCATGCGTTATCCCTTGACCCTCAACTCAACATGGGCGGTCAATAGCTTTGCGCATCCCTGGGGATACCGTAGCTACGACAAGTGAGTGTCATCTTATCATTTTTTTATTTATTTATGTCTGATCTTGTTGAAATATAAAAATTATGGAATGATGCCCAAATAAAAAATAAAAAATGAAGATAATTACCGATTACACTTAAACTATTAATGGCATTGATATACGTACAGAAGTGAAGAGATAATCAGTGTTACCCGCGTTCGTCCCGCGGAAAACCTTGTCGTAGCTTATCTGGCTATGGGAGAGGGATGGCACAATTATCATCACACGTTTCCATGGGACTACAAGGCAGCCGAGTTCGGAAATTACAGGATAAACGTAACGACTATGATTATCGACGGATTCGCGAAGATAGGCTGGGCCTACGACCTCAAGCAGGCGTCGGACGGCCTGGTGCGCAAAGTGGTGAAGAATCCGGGCGACGGGAGCCATCCTGCGTGGGGCAAGGACGAAGAATAAATAGCTCATCGTTTGTGAACAGAGCTCGGCAAAAGCTACAAGTACCTACTACCTGTACTGAAGGGGAGCAAGAAAAGAAAGTGAGGTCCATACATCGCCTGTTAGAGCTCGCTAGCTCTGTCAGGCGAAGTATGGACCTCACTTCTTTTGTATACCTTGGATATCCGTGTACGGATGCAGCTGAAGTTTGTATGCGTCGGTAGAGGATACCGTACAACTGTGGCACGAACAATTGTGTCATTAAAATAATGCTCACGTCAAGAAAATTCTAGCAGAACAAGGCATTAAAGTAATAAGTAACGAAGAATTTTGTGACGGATGTATGTTTGGAAAACAACACAGGAGAAGTTTTGGCACAAGAAGTCGACCAAAAATCGTCAGAGAGTTGATTCACGCAGATGTCTGCGGAAGAATGTAAGAACAATCGATTGGTGGCGCGAATTATTTCGTGTGCTTCAAAGACGATTTTTCAAAGTATCGTCATGGTTTTTTCTTGAAATCGAAATCAGAAGTCGCAAATTGTTTAAAAACGTTTCTCAATGAAGCGACTGCTGCTGGTCACACTATCAAAGAATTTTTTAGTGAAGGAGGAAAAGAATTTGATAACACTGCAGTGAGTAGCCTTCTTGAGTCTAAAGGTATTTTCGAAAGTCAATGCCTTATACGCCGGAGCAAAATGGAGCCGCAGAGCGCGAAAACCGCACATTGGTAGAAAGCGCGCGTTCGATGATTCATGCAAAGGATTTTACCAATAAAATTATGGGCTGAAGCAATTAATACGGCGACATATACTTTGAATCGTACTGGCTCCACATCAGTAAAAGACAAAGCACCATTTGAATTATTATGGTTTAAAAAAGATGTGGTAAGCATTGATCATCTCCGGCTATTCGGTACGGAGGTTTTTGTGCACATTCCAAAGCAGAAACGACAAAAATTGGACACGAAAAGTGTCATGGGTCGTTTTGTTGGGTATTGTGGTGAAAAAGACTGGTATCGTATATGGATTCCGAATAAAAATCAGATCGCATTAAGTCGCGATGTTATCTTCAAGCGTGAAGATCTGATGCGAAAGCAAGTGCAACTGACTGTACAGACAGAAAAAGATTCAAATACTGTATCCCTGAGTCACAACATTGCAAATGTCGAGAATCGAGCAGAAGAATTCGAGTAACGTCGTGAAGATCGAGCGGAAGAATTTGAACAACGTTGTGAAGATCGAGCGGAAGAATTCGAGCAATGTCATTAAGATCGAGCGGAAGAATTCGAATAAGGAGATGCAGAAGGAGATGGTCACCGGAGAGATCCTGACAGTAATCGAGAAGAGCGCGAAAGAGCAGGTGGGAATGAAGGCAGAAGGGAATCAGCAAACAACCTATAATGCCGCGAGCTAAGCGATCGATTCGGACACCTATATATCTGAATGATTATGTGATGTTTCCTGAACATGCGATTCCAGTTTCCTACAATTCGGCTGTGAGATCCGATGATAGGCAACAAGTAAAGGATGCCATGGACGATCAGTGGTGTAAAGCCGTAACGTGACCGTCACAGGACCGTCATATGACGAGTGCTAAATTGACGAAAATGACGAAAGTGACCGAGACCCGACGATTACCCATGCGCATGCGCAAACGGCTCTTATCAGAAAGGTTTGTGTGGAATTTCACGATGAGTACGAGGAATACGAGGTGCTCCAGGAGATCGAAACGCCCGAGGAATTCAAAAATCTTGAAGTGCTCGAAAAAAGGATATCGATTTAATTTAAAAAAAAAGGAAAACCGTATAAAAGATCCAATCGTTACTCCGAAGATTGCTGATCGCGAGGAGTATGTTAAAGATATAGATTTAACAGTATTCATTGCCATCATGCATGCAAAAAAATTTTGTGACGGAAAAAATTATAACCGTCATTTTACATCTATATAGACGTCACGTCACGCTGGTCATGTCACATGACGTGAAAAAAAATGACGGTCATTTTACATAGGAATTGGTAGAGAAACGGCGAAACTGAAGAGCGCAGATTCCTTCTCAGCGATAATGGAACCAATGCTGACGAACGGATCATTATCTTCGCGAGCGATAATATGACAAAATTATTGGACAAGGCTGTGGATAAGGCGTGGTGGATGGATGAAACGATCGAACTGTCCTTCATGCAACTGTCCTTTCTGCGAGTTTCTGTTAGCAATATCTTTGTGACCGTGGCATATTGCGGCCGAAAGTCACCGGTCCTAACGCAGCTTATCCGAATCGTCAAATGTCCGAATCTTTATTAATCCGAATCGTCCTTTCAACGAATGTCACTCTTCCGAAATAGTAAATGGCCGAACGTTATTTCTCCGAAACGTCATTTATCCGAAAGTTATTTGTCTGAATCCTTATTTTTCCGAATAATAATTTCACCGAATGTCATCTTTCCGAATGGTTAAACCTCCAAACATCAACTCGCCGAATCGTCATTGTTCCGAATCGTCATTCGTCCGAATCGTCATTCGTCCGAATCGTCATTCGTCCGAATCGTCATTTATCCGAAATACAGATGGGCGCCGATTCTGTGACCGGTCATTTTGTGGTAAATTGACCGTCACGTGACCGTCAATTGACCAATCGAAAAATGACGAGTTTGTGACTGTAGCGCTATCATGCGCCGACTCCAAGAACTTGGCCCTAGCAGTTTGTCTTCACATTCAACGCTTCGCTTCGTTAACGGTATGGAATATGTGCATTTATTATTTATTATAAATCAATTAAGTTAATTACATATGATCATTTTTTGTTAGTTGGCAATTAGTATTAGTTAATTAGTTTTAATTGGTATTATAAGTATGTAACTATTGAGTAGGAAAGTTTGGATTCATTATTTTATTGGTTAGTTAAATAAAACGAATTTTTAGTAAATAATGAGTTGCTGATCTTTCAGAATCGTCGCTTGAAGAAGACAGCTACCATGCATCTCAAAACGATTATCGACAAATTCCTTGTCGTTGCACCCACTCAACCACAACAAAAAATGAAAATGTTCAGGTGCAAACTTTGCACGCAAACTTATGCTCGTCACGTGTCACGAATGGCCCACGACTTGCTAACATGTCGAGGGTGTCCGCAGATGGTTAAGGATCAAGTGCGACGAAAATTAAAACCGAAACAAGATGGACCAAAGAAAAAGCATAAGTCTCAGTCAACAAACTCTGCGTGTTCCAGCAGTGACACTGATATAGACCTGTTTTTGGACAGTGACTCCAGTTGTGCAGCGATGGAAGGAGCAGAAAAAGAGAATGATTTGCCAGCGAATTCACCATCAGTCGCAGCAAAGAAATCCCAATCAACTGGATCACGGAAGATAAAAACCTTCTGCGATTCTATGTCTAACACAGACATAGCCGAGGGTCAGAAACTGTTGGCCATGGCCATATATTCTTCTGGCACACCTCTGAGCATATCGGAAAATACACGTTGGCAAAAGTTCTTCA
Organism: Stenichneumon culpator; assembly: GCA_964017025.1. NCBI lineage: Eukaryota > Metazoa > Arthropoda > Insecta > Hymenoptera > Ichneumonidae > Stenichneumon > Stenichneumon culpator. Next base: position 5,182,581 of record OZ024777.1, read on the forward strand.
GTTTCCTGCGACCGGCATTCTCACTACCTTCAAGAAAGGTGATTTCAAACAAATTACTTGAAAACGCATATGCAGAGGTGAAAAGCGAAGTGGATAAGAAGGTTACGGCAGCCGCCTGTGTCGGTCTCCAATGCGACGGCTGGTCGAACATCTGAAACGAAGGCATTGTGAACATCATACTGACAACTCCCGAACCAGTTTTTTTTAAATCAATCTCCACGGGTACCGAATCTCAGACCAGTGATTATATAGCCACCGAGCTAAGCAAAGTGATTGACGAAGTTGGTCCTTCAAAAGTACTCGCTGTGTGCACGGACAATGCTGCAGCAATGAAGGCAGCTTGGCAAAAGCTCGAAGAACGGTATATGACGTGTCATCTCGTATGCTACGGTTGCGCTGCTCATATCCTCAATTTGTTCATAAAAGACATTATGAAGCAACCGAGTATCGAGCGGGTAAGCAAAAGCGTTCAATCCGTGGTACGAGAAATCAAAGACTCTCATATTCTGTCGGCAACATTTGCAAACATACAAGCAAAAGACTCAGACAACGCAAGAACGACGTTGAAATTGGCCGTGATCACGCGTTGGGGCTCCATCATGACGGCTTTGAAAAGCGTATCGGTCAACAAACATAATTTACAGGCTCTCGCAATCGACCAAGCAGTTGCGAACCGATTGCACAGACTGACGAAATCCCTTTTGCTGCACGAAGAATTTTGGATTCAAGTTGATAAGATGCTGAAATTGATTGAACCTGTTGCATCGTGGGTAACGTTGCTTGAAGGGGATACCCCGAAGCTTGGCTGCGTTCCTGAAGCATTTGAACTTCTTCAACGTCACTTCACAGACTTGCTGGACAACCGTGCTCTCTCTCCTTTTCCTAACAACGAGTCGCGCGCGATATTCACGGCTCTTGAATCTCGACGTACAATGGCTGTAACGCCAATTCATCTCGCTGCGAACATATTAGATCCGGCGTGCAAAGGAAAAAATTTAAGCGAACAAGAGTATGTATCGGGAACAGCACTCATCCACAGATTAGCTCAGAGATTCGAGTTAAATGTCGACAAGGTTCTGTCTGAACTAGCGGACTACATTGGAAATGAAGGACTGTCACAGCAACAATACGTACAGCAAGCTTCATTTTCGACGACGGCTGCTAAATGGTAGAAAGGGATTTGTCATAAAACATGTCTAAGTAAAGTAGCTCAAGCAGTTTTGAACTTACCGGCGACATCGGCGGCTACGGAGCGGTCGTTTAGCACCCACGGCTGGATACACAACGCGAAGAGGAATCGTCTTACTACCTCTCGAGCTGCGAAAATTACGTATATATCCTACAATATGCGAATCTGCCAAGATAAAGTAGAAACGAAAAAATCACCAGAGTCTACTAGCAAGGAATCGGAAGCGGAATTGGCTTCCGAAACCGAGCCCGACTTCCAAGATGAGGAGTATCTCGATCTAAACTTGTTATAGTGTGATTAACGAGCAGCAGGCTGTGAGCAATCGGCGTCGATAACGCGTTTTGCAATAATATATTGTAAGCATTGCTATATTTTGTAAGGTTCCTCGTTTGATCTCTCTGCAATCCAAAGATCCAGTCTGTATTAATTTATAAGCAGAGTTTAATATGTGATGATTAGTTTTATTATAAGCATTGCTACATTTTGTAAGGTTTCACGTTTGATCTCTCTGCAATCCAAAGATTTAGTCTGTATTCATTTACAAGCAGAGTTTAATATATGATCATTAAATATTTGTTTGAGTTTATTATTTATTGATAACAAAAAATAAAACATACGTTGAATTTGGATGGAAAAAGATTGATTTGAATTCGACGTAAAAGTACGAAAAAAAAGTTTACCAAATTTGTGACCGATAAAAAAATGACGGTCAAGTCCCAACTAGATAGATGTTTTTCGCTGTTTTGACCGTATTTGTGACCGTGGGCAAAAATGACACAACAAACATTTGTTGAAACGGAAAAAGACGGTCAATTGACGGTCATTTTTTGGTCAATTGACGATTTCGAAAAATGACCGTCACGGCACATCTCTAATCCGAAGCCTCATTCATCCGAATTTCCATTTATCCGAATCGTCATTTATCCGAATTTTCATTTAACCGAATCGGCAATCAACCGAATCACAAAACTAGATTTTTATTTATTTATTTTTATTCGTGTTCCTTTCCAGTTATACCCGGTAGGGGTTTTTACATTAGATCCCGTCTAGCCTAACCGTGGACCTATTCTAATACTTTCCTACCCCCATTTTATCATAAAAAATCTTACGCTTATGCATCGTAGCAGGTGAAATCACATAGGTTCGCACTGCCGTTTAGAGCTGCTGGTGCCGGTGGAGATAGACTCCATCTCAACTATTGGAATTTGCTTCAGAAAATCAGCAAATGTACGTTGCATCAGGACATTTACTTTCTTAGGGCAATAATTCATACTAATTTACAATATTGCCAATGAAATGTGCATATTTAATTGAATACACGAGAAGGCAATATGACATATAGAAACTGAGTGGCACGATTTATTTTCATTCCATTATAAGTAATACATAGTTACTGCAATTGCAATAAGTTAATTGCATAGACACTACGATCAATTAAAGATAAATGATCCGCGAGATCTCAGAAATCGCAGAAATCTAAGGACGACGAGATGAGAGGAGATTCAGAACGGATCGTTTCGGATAAATGACGATTCGGCCGAACAACAATTCGGACGAATGACGATTCGGCGAGTTGACGTTTGGAGGTTTAACCATTCGGAAATATGACATTCGGTGAAATTATTATTCGGAAAAATGACGATTCGGATAAAAAACGTTCGGAGAAATGACGTTCGGATAAATGGCGTTTCGGAGAAATAACATTCGGCCATTTACTATTTCGGAAGAGTGACATTCGTTAAAAGGACGATTCGGAATAATAAAAATTCGGACATTCGACGATTCGGAAAAATAAAGTTTGGAAATTTGACGATTCGGATAAACTGCATTACGACCGGGGACTTTCGGCCATGCAACGATTCGGCCGATTGAAGTTTCGGCGAAATAATATGGCTCCGCTGGAAATGACTTCGAGTCCTGGAAGCCCAACCAGGTGAGTCGCTATCCGATGGAGGGCAGGGTAGGCCCATCTGTTCGACGATCCTCAATTAATTGATCAATTGATTAATTAATTAACGGTGAGGGCAGGGTGTTTCCAAGCCTTGTCAGCGTTTTCAACAGAAAGTAGGGGAGTCTTTGTTGCGTTCGCTTTTGATGGGCGAGAGAGCTTCGGGTCGAGCGTAAGAGGAGGGTTTCATGCCTGACTCTTTATGCATTAAATGTCTGAGCACCAAGTCCCGCAGGGGGCACCTTTTGCCGGTGTATGGGGGGTTTGGCGTCCCCACGGCCCCAGTCCTTGAGAAATTACCATTGCAAAAGGTAATAGTAGAGTAGAATAAAAACTTGAGTCAGATTGGGTTGCTTAATACTCTGGTATTAAGTAACCTCGTTAAGCTTTTTGGCCCGTCGAGGCAGAATTTCGAGGTTTAACGGTGCATGCGCTGTTCGCTGCACGGGAGTGCGGGACAGCGGTCCCTTCGACAAAAGCCGGCGACCGTGGTTGTCTCTTCGGCAAATCCAGCGTCTACACCGTAATGCGCGGGTAGCGGATGAGCTTTGAAGGCTTTTATTATTATTAAATTTTTGCATGTATGGGGCAATAAATTCTAGTGCTGGAAAGTATGAATGAATGAAAAGAACGAAAGAGGAAGAATGCAAAACGTGATTTGCCCGCCTTCAACGACTTGTCCTTGGAGGTGGGCATGTCACGTGAAGGACTTTTGGTGCTGGATAGTGTGTCTTACGTAAGCCAACAGAGAGACTAATCGAAGTTTTGTATCCACAGACGGGCCAACTGGCGAGAATCAGTGTGTGTGTGTGTCCAGACTACGATGGATCAACGTGGCTGGGGTCTCATGGGTGACGGAGGTAAAAAGATCTTTCTCAAACGTGACGGTTAGGAAACAGGCAAAGTCCGACACTGTATCAACTGCCCGGGTGAAGCAAGGCGGCTTTGCGGCACCGTATGAAATTTTCTTCCGACCAGACTTGTGGGAACAAAATGTGAAAATTTGGTAACTTGTATGAATGTGGCGTGAATGTGGGACGAAGTGTCAGACTGGGGGAGCAAAGGCAACCAGTCGCGGCAATTACTGTCGGAGTTGCTGACTCTGTCGCGAAGCCGTGCACTCGGCCGGCAGCGAGAATGTTGGCGGCTTCTCAGCACACGCCCATCCGTGGCCCACGGGTAGCACTGGTAGCATCAGAGCTCAGTGGGAATTTTTCGGCCTTCGTGCCGTCCAAGTTGGCTTGACTAGGTGTGATAGGCTCGCGGTCCAGACCGCTAAAACGGAGAGCGTGGCGGGACCCTGTAACAGACCCGCAACTCACGAGCCCCGTGTGGCTCGAATTGTGCTCGATAGGTGCGATAGACAAGCGACAGGTCACGTAGAAAATAGAGCCTCGTTCGCGAACGTGCCCCGAGACCCACCTAATGTTAACATCGACCCAAGGCGATCCATGGGCATTAGAATAATGCAGTTAAAGGCGAGGGGTTCGGAGGTAGTGACTGGTGAGATAAGAGAACTCATCTGCCGAAAGCGTCTAGACATCCTGTTATTACAGGAACCATACGTCAAGAAGATTAACGCAGCACATACGTTCTACGAACTACGTACTGCGGCACGACTTGCCGTAATACGGAATGAAAGAGCCTGGGCAACCGTAGTGTTGTGTACCCAGCCTTTCAAATGCTTTTTGTCTCGCAACTCAACACCACACACTGTGTCAGTGTGGAGGTGCAGACTCCCGGCTTCTCGTTTTATATCGTCTCTTATTATTTCCAATATCGGGACGACATCGAGTTGCATCTCAGGCACCTCGATATGGTGCTTCGTAGCCTGAGAGGGAAGAAAGTGGTGGTGGCGTTAGATTCGAACGCAAAGTCGGTCCTGTGGGGAGAACAGGAGACTGACGATCGGGGAGTCCAGCTAGAAGAACTCATTCGAGTTTTTGCTTGGATATCCTGAACAATGCAGGTCAGACAGCGACTTTTTGGACTACAAGGGGACAGTCGTACATCAACGTCACCTTGTCGTCGCCTTCCATGTCTCGGTTTGTCAAAGACTGGAAGGTTCGGCCGGAGTAGACGACCAGTGATCATAGGGCGCTGGAAATCAGGTTGCAAGTGCCAAAGGCTGCAACGAGAGATCGAGTGATCGATACTAGTCGGTTCGACACTAGTCGTGCAGACTGGTAGCGATTCGCCGAGATCCTAACGGCTCTATCAAGACATAGGCTGGAGGACCTTATAATTGAGTCGGTAAACGACGTTGAGATTATGGCAACAACTCCCACCAGCGTCCTGACGGACGCTTGTGTCGAGTCTATGCCGCGCAAAAAGCGCTATAGGAAGTCGAACCCATGGACTCAAGATTTGACCAACAAGCGTAGGTTGGTCTCCAGGCAGATGCGAGCGTAACAGAGGGAAAGAGCGTAGTCTCTACACCTCGAAAAATTGCAAACATACCGCACGTCTTTGCGGGGGTACGGCAAAGAGGTGAAGAAGGCGAAACGTGACAGCTGAAAGGACTTTGTCACGTCGTACGGCAACGAGGAGCCCTGGGGCTTCGTATACAAGCGCCAGGCGAATAAACTCCGAGTTGAGAAAGTGCTAAGAACTATCCGGCGGGGCGAAGAAACTATAAGGGACTTAACAGAAACAGCCAGAGGCCTTCTCGATACGCACGTCCCCGATGACCAGGAGGAGAAAGATAGCCTGTGGCACAGAGTGGTGCGCGAAAGAGCGCAAGAGTCACTCGACACGGAAGACGCCGGAGTATTCACTGAAGGCGAGATGAAGAAGACGTGCCACACTTTTAAGAACGGCAAAGCTCCAGGACACGATCTCATTGAAGTCGAAGTCCTCAACAGAGCATGCAGTATAATCCCTGGTCAGCTGCTGTGATTGTATAACGTGTGTCTTACTTGGGGAATTTTTCCTGCAGCTTGGAAGGAGGGCTCGCTCAGAGTTCTCCTAAAGGGCGAAGCCAAAGACGAGAAGGACCCTGAGTCGTATCGTCCGACTTGCCTTTTATCCGTAGTAGGGAAACTACTCGAGAAATTGATTAAGAGTAAAATGAGCGTAGTGATAGAGGAAGGTGTTTCGAATAGGCAGTTTGGCTTTATGTCGGGTAGATCCACGGAAGACGCGATGGTAGAGCTTCGCGTTATGGTAGAGGAATCCGCATCGAAATTCACGATTGCTTTGCTTTTTCACATTGCTGGAGCTTTCGATAAAGTGTCGTTGCCGATGGTCTTCAGAGAGTTGCTCACAAGGCAGTGCCCGGCTAATATTTACAAAGTGCTTCAGAGCTACTTTGATAATCGTAGAATCACGTTGGCGTGAGGTGAAGGGAGTGTCTTCAAGCGTGCCACGAAAGGCTGCCCGCAAGGGTCAGTTCTGGATCCGGCAAGCTGGAAGATTATGTTTGATTCGCTTCTTCGGGAGCTCGCGGACTTGTGTCCTGATCGATTCATCGCTTATGCGGATGATCTTCTAGTTCTCGTAAGTGGGGAGTCGAGAAGAGAGCTCGAAATCGATAGCCAAAGAATCGTAGACGCTATTATTAGTTGGTCTAGAAATGCTAAACTCGAACTCTCTGCACGGAAGACGAAGGCTATCCTCCTCAAGACCGTGTGGGTTCGACCGCCACCAGTGGATAGGCGCGGCGGGAACCGCCCCGACCGCCAGCGAAGAGAGGCAGTTAGGCTAAATTTGGCGAGGAGATATTCTACCATAAGGATAGATAAGGTGACGATCCCCTTTAAAGAATCAGTTAGATACCAGCAGATCCGGATGGGGTCTGCGTTACAAGGCGCTGAAGACAGTGTACAGCGGGGACTTCCTCCCGATAGTAGCTTACGCTGCTGCGAGTTGGCCTGGCTTGTGCAACGTACAAGACACTAGGGCTCTTCACTTGGCACAGCTTATCGCACTAAGAGCAACCACGGCAGAGTACAGAACGGCGTCGTGGGATTCGCTGTATTGCTGGTGCAATTCCCATTCATGTTTTGCTGGTAGAACGTAGAGTCAAGTATAAGATTCAGACAGGCGTGGACGCCTGGATTAATCATGTAGAAATTGCAACCAATTGTCGAGATGCGAGTAGGCGCATAAAGGAGCAGGCGTTGGTGATGTGGCAGACACATTGGGATTCTTCAACCAAGGGTCGGACCACACACGCCTTCTTCGGAAGAGTGAGAGATAGGCTGGAGGCTCGTTGGCTTCAAACGAACCATTACAGCACGCAGGTTCTCACCGGACATAGGAATTTCAAGGCGCCCCTCGCATCTTTTAATCTCGTGGACGGGGAGAACTGCCCCTGTGGTTTGCCGCAGACATCGCAGCATTTTCTCCTTGAGTGTCCAAGTTTCGAAGCGCAGACAGTCGCTCTGCGAGAAGTCATCGGTGATAGAGCATCTCCAAAAGTGGTGCGCCAATTGGTGTCGTCTGCGGAGGCTTTTCCGCGTTCTGCGATTTTTGTACAGAATGCCTTTGGCTAAAGGCACAGGAGGAGCTCGCTGTGCTGGAATAGTGTAGGGAAATAGGCGTATCTTCGAGACGTGGCGAAAGTGGCGAAAGTACGTAACGAAGAGTGAAGAATGAAGATCGAAGAAGAACGAAGAACGAAGAACGAAGAACATCGAATATGTTCGGGTGTAAAATTTATTTCGTTCGACAATTTAATGTGCTTCTAATTTTAGCTTTGGTGCCACTCAACCGGGATGTGTCGGAACTCTTGGTATGAGTGAATGGGCCGTAAACTTGTCGGATCACCACTTGCTCGAGTGGTATAGTTGGAAGAATTTTTCTTCTTCCTTTTATTTTTGCTGGAAATTTAATTGTGTTTTATTTCTAGCCTTTTATTATTTTCAGCTTTTGCTATGCCTGTACTTGACAAGCGCAGGGGTCCAGGGGGACCTGTCACGGCAGACACAAGAGGTTCCACTCCTCTGACAAATACCCGACGCTCTCAATGGGGAGCGGCTTGGTGAGGAACTTCTTTAAAAAAAAGTCCTTCTTTGAGCTCTGGGTCACGTCGTCGTCCTCGAGAGGACGATTCGCTCGAGCGATCATCTGAAGAATATCGGTTATCGGATGATCCTCGTAGGCGTGAGATTTTCCGTTATAAAACTGGGTGTCCATGACAACGACAAGGTGACAGTATATCGAGAGGCCCCAGCACAAATCCCGGGTCACGACCGCAACCTGGATGGCTGCGCTGTCGAACAACAGCTCGACGAGATGCCGATCGTCAGTGGAGAGTCCTCGCGAAGATAAGCGACGCCTTGGGAGAGATTCTCCTTGAGTGTCTTGTCGATCATCCGATCGAGAAATGGCTTTATGTCGGACTCCTCGGCGTGGAAGAACCTTGATGGTTGACCCTCCACGGCGGTGAAGGTTAGAAGGTCGATCGCCGTTAACCTGGCTTGTCTTCTCGTCGGTACGAATATGATTACCGGTTTGTGGGGAGCGTGGCGGAGAATAGCGTTGTAACGGTTTTCGTCATGGCGGCGAGACGCGAGGCCTTGTGAGTTATGTTGATACCCTGGACGTGAAGCTCCATCGGGATCTGGCGTACCGAGGGATGGAAGTTTAAGGTTGCAGCTACCGGTGCACCGAGCCACTGGGCGGCGTCTCTCGCGTTGCCCAGAGAGGCGGAGAGGGCGATTATCCTCGTTGGTTTCTCGAGCTGTGAGGATATGTATCGAGTGCGGGAACAGGCGACTTCCAGGACCAGACCCTCCTCGCCACCGGTAAGTTGCAGCTCGTCGACAATGAAGAGCGGAATGGTCTGGACGTTCTTCCTTGGGAGAAGCCATCCCGCTTGTCGGCTGTCGTTATTATTATCTGATCTTTCGCCAGGAGTTTCAGATCTGTGCCGGTCTCTCTCGTGAGCAGGACAACTTTCCTTCCCAACTGCTGATTGAACTTGGCGTACCAGTCGGCGTAGACCAACTCGGCGAGGGCCTCCTTGCCCACCATGTAGACACAGCGTCCCTCGGAATTCTGCGTTAGCAAGCGAAGTACCGCGAACTCGGCTATTGTCGTTTTTCCCGAGCCAGTCGGCGCGCCGATAAAGACATTGTCATCGCAGTTGTAAGCAGCGTTGAATACCTGAGTCTGTATGGAATTGAATTTCGGGAACTTCTCGGTGTAGAGAGACTCGAATTTGGCATTGCGAAGAGCCGTTATCGGCAGAGGCTGACGATCGAGCAGTTCGGTTGGAGGAAGATTCTTTTCCGGGAGGATAAGAATCCTCCCGCCATCGTCTCATGAGTGCAGTAATAGTACAAGGCTATTCTTCCCAGTTCAGTAGCTTGAAAATTACCCGATTTTCTGTCGTATTTTATGAGACCGCTGCAATCGAGGGATATCGCCGCTGAGTGTATTAAATCGGCACGATGCAGCTCCAACAGAGGATCCTCCTTTATCTTGTCATGCGATATCCCGTAAAGATTTGGACATCGCAGCATCCTTATGTAGAGATACATGTAACCGAGCCAGGTCACACCGTCCCGAATGTTTTGTATCGTTCCGAGAACGATCTCGGCATTGAGCATGTCCGGCATTTTGCTGACGAGTTGGGATTCGATGGGCAACCGTTGGTTCAGCAAGGAGAGAGTACTGCAGTTCGCTGCGGTTCGTTATGAGAATACCCTCGCCCTTCGTGTCGTACTGGGGACGTCCGGCGCGTTCCAGCATCTGTACGACGTCCAGGGCGCCCAGTTCTACCCATCTTCCCTTGTCCGAACTGCACACCTGAGTTCCTTTTATTATTACCGTGTGCGCCGCCAGATTTACAACCCAGGCTAGCGTTGCCGTGGAGACGAGAACTTGGATGTGCCGGTTGGCGAATAAATCCTCGTCGAGGGTACGATCACCTTTTCTGCCTCGGTTCTCAGCACCTCCATCGATGCCGATCCCTTACGCAATGATTGTCCCAATGTATGGGTTGCGTTTGCTCATATGGGCGAGAGACCTTCGGGTCGAGCATAGAATGACGGTTTCTTGCCAGATTTCTTATACACTAGTTGTCCCAATGTATGGGCGATCGAGCATGCAGGTAATGGGGGTCACCCCATCCGGGGATGAGTGCCGGAGTGGCCGTAACGAAGGCACGTTACCCCGGGTGGTCCCACACGCCTGTATGCTCCATTATGGGCATCAGCAGGCGTCTCATAGCTGGTTGATGTCAAGTCTTCGAGCCACCCTTCCAGAAGGTGATCTTCGGACACCGGGTGATCGCTGTTTCCACAGATTGGCTCAAGGCGGTCCGATCCCTCTCTTGGGGGTAGTTCGGGTTGTTCCCGTCTCTTGGCGGGCTGGGGGTTGCTGGGGGCCCTTCTGGGGTGTCGGATCTGACACATGGTGCCGAGAAATGTCGGGAGAACACACCTCGGATGCATCCTGTGCTGTTATAGTCTCGATGCAAATGACGAATCGACTTATGCCGACACTCACGTGCAGGAGTCCCCCTCGCCCCTGGTCTTAAGAGTGGCGGGTGCGGCGCGTGCTGCACTCATTAGAAATCGGACTTTGTCCTGCGCGCCAACGGGCGCGCGGGGCTTGGTGCATGGAACGACTTTACATGCACCAAATTCCCACCCATCCATTCAACTTCCTTCCACCCCCTTTGGGCGGTCTCCAGCGGCGGCCTCTCCCATCCCTTCGGGGGTGGGAAAAGTCGACGTCGAAGACCGCGAAACCCCAACCGGGCCCTGCGCTGTCGATGTCTTTGGATATCGATGGTGACGGAACCGGGGGGTCTACTAATCATTTTATTATTTCAGGCATAAATCTTTTTCTTTTCAGGTGCGGTTTCAGGCCGTTGCGCCTCGGGCGACTCGTTGCGTATCTAGTTTCGCTTCGTTTCGTCTCGTCCGCTTCGGCCTGTCTCCGATACTAATCTGTTTCTTTTTCCACAGGTCCCCCAATCCACCCCTAGCGGTCTCCAGCGTCGGCTTCTCCTATCCCCTTGGGGAGGGGAAAAGACGACGTCAATGACCGCGAAACCCCAACCGGGCCCTGCGCTGTCGATGTCCCGGGGCATCGATGGTGACGGAACCGGGGGTATACTAATCTATTTTTGTTTTTCCAGGTACTAATCTTTTATTTTCAGATTTTCAGGCTTCGGTACAAATCGTTTCGTCCCGTTCGATCCGCTGCATTTCTGTATCGCTTCGCTTCGGCTCATCACGTTTTGTTTGTTCCGCTTCTGTCTTCTTGATTCTGTTAGTGCCGTTCGTTCCGTTCACGCGTTCGTCGGCTCCGTTTGAATCGTCTACTCGTCGTTTCGTTTCGTGTTGACTCGCTAGATTCGACCCGCTTCGTCTCGACCCCCCTTTTATCCTTCTTTTCTCTTATCTTGCTTTTCTTTTCCTCTTTTCTTCTTCTCCTGAGTTCTCCTCTCTTGTTCTCTTGTTCTTTTGTGTTTCCTTCTCCTTGTTCCCTTTCCTCCTGCTCCCTTGAAGAAGCAAGAATGTTTTCTAGAGAAAGATCACGTTCTTGCTTCTTGTGTGTGCGTGTACGTGTGAATGTGTGTGTGTGGGTATGACTGTGTTCGTGTGTGCGTATTAGTGTGTGAATATGGGTTTCCCTCTTTCCTTCTTTTTCCTTTTCCTGTCCCCTCGTTAACTTGCCTATCGTCTGTCTGTCTTTCTTTCTTTCTTTCTTTCTTTCTTTCTACCCTACCTTCCTCTATAGTTTTAATTTTAATCTTAATTTTGATTCTAATCTTATTTTTCCCTACTGACGGGCCCACTGACGCGACTCAGCGCCCCCCCTAGACTAAGCTGTATCTACGTGGCGAGGGTCTCATGGTAGAAAGGGGTAATTTGTTCTGCCTCAAGCGTGGCGGTTAGGGCGGTTGGGGGCCCCCGACTCCGTATTCATTCTCCCGGGTGGGGCAAGGCGGCTCTGTACCACTCTGTGTTCTTTATTTCCGACCGTACTCGTGGGACGAAAAATGAAATTGATCAAAACTCTGTATGAATGTGATCGTGTGAATGGACGTAGGAGTGTCCGCCTGGCCGAGCAAGGGCAACCAGGCGCGGCGCAAGTGGGAGTTGCTGACACCGTCGCGAGGCCGCACACCCGTGCCGCTGCGAGGGGGTTAACGGCTTCTCAGCCTGCATCCGCTCATCGGGGTCCACCCCCTTGCGGTCCCACGAGTGTCGCTGGCCGAAGACGCGTCGGCAGTCAGAGAAATGTTCTCGGCCTTCGTGCCGTCCGTGTAGAGTTGGTTAGGTGCGATAGGCTCCCGATCCAGACCGCTGGAACGGGAAACGTAGTAGACCCCCCCAACAGACCCACGAATCTCGAGCCCCGCGTGGCTCAAATCGTTCTCGACCGGTGCGATAGACTCGTTTTAGGACGCGTAGTAGATCAGGTTAGACACGCGAACGTAGACCCGCGACCCGCGAACGTGAACCCCCGCGACGAACCCCCTAATATTAACGTCAACCCTTTGCGTACCATGGGAATTAGAATCGTTCAGCTGAACGCGCGGCGTTCAGAGGTATTTACCGGCGAGGTGCGCGAACTCATCAGCCACAAGCGTCTTGACATCCTGCTATTGCAGGAGCCTTATGTCAAAAGAACAGACGCGGCACACACATTCTTCGGGTTAGGTACCGCAGCACAGGTCGCAGCGGTCAGAACCGAAAGAGCATGGGCAGCCGTGGTAGTGTGCAACCCAGCCTTTCAGATGCTCTTCGTCTCGCAACTCAGCACGACACATTGTGTCTGTGCGGAGGTGCAGGCACCCGGCTTCTCGTTCTATGTCGTCTCGCATTATTTTCAATATCGGGACGACATCGAGTTGCACCTCAGACACCTCGATATGGTGCTTCGTTCTCTGAGGGGGAAGAGAGTAATAGTGGCGTTAGACGCAAATGCGAAATCGGCTCTGTGGGGGCCACAGGAGACCGATGATCGAGGTACCAGGCTGGAGGAGCTCATTCGGGTCTTCGGTCTGGATATCTTGAATGACGCTGGTCAACCGGCGACTTTTTGGACGACAAGGGGAGAGTCGTACATCGACGTCACCTTGTCGTCGCCCTCCATGACTCGATTCGTCAGAGAATGGAAGGTTCGACCGGAGTGGACGACCAGCGATCATAGGGCGCTCGACATCAGATTGCGAGTGCCAAAGGCCGAAGCGGGAGATCGGGTGGCCGGTCTCAGTCGGTTTGACACTCGTCGTGCCGACTGGGAGCGGTTTGCCGAGATCCTAACGGCTCTGTCGAGAGATAGGCTGGAGGGGCTCGCAATTGAGTCGGCAGACGACGTCGAAATTATGGCTACGACTCTCACGAGCGTCCTGACGGACGCTTGTGTCGAGTCTATGCCGCGCAAGAAGCGCTTCAGAAAGTCCAACCCATGGTGGACACGAGAATTGACCAACAAAAGGAGGTTGGTCTTTAGACAGCTGCGTGCGTATCAGAGGGAGAGAACGCAGCCCCTTCGCCTCGAAAAGTTGCAAGTATATCGCACGTCTTTGCGAGAGTACAGCAATGAGGTGAAGAGGGCGAAACGTGACAGCTGGAAGGCTTTCGTCACGTCGTACGGGAACGAGGAGCCCTGGGGCTTCGTATACAAGCACCAGGCTGATAAACTCCGAGTTCAGAAAGTGCTGAGCACTATCCGGCGTGGCGAAGAGACCACGATGGATATGAGAGAAACCGCCAGAGGCCTTCTAGATACGCACGTCCCCGATGACCGGGAAAAGGATGATACCCCGTGGCACAGAGCGGTGCGCGAAAGAGCGCAAGAACCGCTCGACACGGAAGACGCTGAGTATTCACCGAAGGTCAGATGAAGAAGGCGTGCGGTTCTTTTAAAAATGGTAAAGCTCCGGGACACGACCTCATCGAGGTCGCAGTCCTCAAGGGAGCGTGCAGGATCATCCCCGATCAGCTGCTTAGATTGTATAACGCGTGTCTTGTTTGGGGAACTTTTCCCGCAGCCTGGAAGGAGGGCTCCCTCAGAGTTCTCCTAAAGGGCGAAGACAAAGACGAGAAGGACCCTAAGTCCTATCGCCCGATTTGTTTACTTTCCGTTGTAGGTAAACTATTCGAAAAATTAATAAAAATAAAATTGAGCGCCGTGATAGAGCAGGGTATTTCTAATCGCCAGTTCGGCTTCATGCCGGGTCGTTCGACGGAGGACGCGATCGTAGAGCTCCGCGCTATGGTCGACGAATCCGCATCGCAATATACGGTCGCGCTACTCTTCGACATCGCCGGGGCATTCGACAACGTCTGGTGGCCCATGATCTTCAGGGAGCTGCGCATCAGGGAATGCCCGGCCAACATCTACAAGATTCTGCAGAGCTACTTCAAGGATCGTCGAGTAGTGCTCGCGTGGGGGGATGAAAGTGTCTCCAAGCGTGCCACGAAGGGCTGTCCACAGGGGTCAGTCCTGGGTCCGGCATGCTGGAACATTATGTTCGATTCGCTTCTTCGGAAACTCGAGGAGCTGTGCCCTGACCGATTCATCGCTTACGCGGACGATCTTCTGGTCCTGGTAAGCGGGGAATCGAGAAGGGAGCTCGAAATCGAGGGCCAAAGAATCGTCGATGCGATCGTCGGTTGGTCTAGGAAGGCTAGGCTCGAACTTTCCGCACGGAAGACGGAGGCTATCCTCCTCAAGACCGTGTGGGTTCGACCTCCACCGATAGGTAGGCGCGGCGGGAACCGTCCCGATCGACAGCGTAGGCAGGCGGTTAGGCCAAATTTGGCAAACAGGTACCCGACAATAAGAATAGGTAACGCGACGATCCCCTTTAAAGACTCGGTTAGATACCTGGGCGTCCACTTCGATAAGGAAATGGGGGTTAAATCTCACTGTAGGTATTTGCGGGATAAAGTCGGGAAACTTTTTACGAAGCTCGGGAAAATGGCAGGTTCGGGGTGGGGGTTGTGATACGCGGCGTTGAAAACCGTCTACAGCGGGGTCTTCCTCCCGATAGTAGCTTACGCTGCTGCGGGATGGGCGGACCTCTGCAACGCGCACGACAATAGGGTTCTTCGCTCGGCGCAGCATATCGCACTAAAGGCAACCACGGCCGCGTACAGAACGTCGTCGTGGGATTCGCTGTGCGTTATCGCTGCTGCCATTCCCGTGGACATACTACTTCTAGAGCGTATAGCTAAATACAAAGTGAACACGGGTGTGGACGCCTGGATGAACGGTGTAGATATCGCGAACAATTGTCGAGATGCGGTCAAGCGCATAAAGGAACAGGCGTTGGTGATGTGGCAGACCCATTGGAATTCATCAACGAAGGGTCGAACCACACACGCCTTTTTCGGCAGCATTCGAGAGAGGCTGGAGGCGCGTTGGCTTCGAACGAACCACTACAGCACGCAGGTTCTCACCGGCCATGGGAATTTCAGGGCGCGTCTCGCATCCTTTAATCTCGTGGACGGGGGAAACTGCCGCTGCGGTTTGCCGGAGACATCGCAGCATTTCCTCCTCGAATGCCCACGTTTCGAGGCGCAGAGAGTCGCTCTGCGTGAAATAATCGGAGATAGAGAGTGGCCAGAAGCGGCGCACCAATTGGTGTCGTCTGCCGAGGCCTTTTCTGTCTTCTCCGATTTCTGTAGGGAGTGCCTTTGGCTAAAGGCACAGGAAGAGCTCGCTGAGCAGTAGTGTAGGGAATCGGCGTATCTTTCGCGGTGCGACGGAGCACGAAGAACGAAGAATGAAGAACGCGGAACGAGGAAAAACGGAGAAAGAAGAAAGAAGAGCGAAGAAGAAGATATAGAATTAAGACCGCGCGAAATTCCTTTTCACAAGGAACTTTACTCTCGTCGAAATCGCGTTAGCTTCTGGTATTACTTAACCGGGATGTGTCGGAACTCCCGGAAATGAGTGAATGGGCCGAAACCTTCTCGGACCACCCATTCACTCGAGTGATATAGGCAGGGTTTTATAATTAATAAAAATTTTACTCCATACAGCTTTGCAGCTGCACTTGAACTGCGCAGGGGTCGTTCTGTTTTACGACTTGTTCAAGACAGCTACCGTGGGGTTCCATCCCCCCGACAATCGCCTGGATATTTTCCGGGCATCCTGTAAGTGGACTGAGCAAGTTGCTCACGACTCCGCCTCCCCGTTTGGCCCCCGCTGGAAATGACTTCGAGGGATTCGACTTCGGTCGGATCGCTGGAAGCCCAACCAGGTGAGTCGCTACCCGTTGCAGGGCAGGGTAGGTCCATCTGCTCGATGATCCTTGATTAATTGATCGATCGATCAACTAGTCAACGGTGAGAGCAGGGTTTTTCCAAGCCTAGTCCCCCCTTGTCAGCGTTTTCAACGGAAAGTAGGGGAATCTTTGTTGCGTTTGCTCTTGATGGGCGAGAGACCTTCGGGTCGAGCATAAGAGGAGGGTTTCGTGCCTGACTCTTGATACATTAAATGTCCCAATGTATGGCGATCGAGCATGCGGGTAATGGGGGTCACCCCATCCGGGGATGAGTGCTGGAGTAGCCGTAACGAAGGCACGTTACCCCGGGTGGTCCCACACGCCTGTATGCTCCATTATGGGCATCAGCAGGCGTCTCATAGCTGGTTGATGTCAAGTCTTCGAGCCACCCTTCCAGAAGGTGATCTTCGGACACCGGGTGATCGCTGTTTTCACAGATTGGCTCAAGGCGGTCCGATCCCTCTCTTGGGGGTTGTTCTGGTTGTTCC
The DNA here is from genome assembly GCA_964017025.1 of Stenichneumon culpator. Classification (NCBI taxonomy): domain Eukaryota; kingdom Metazoa; phylum Arthropoda; class Insecta; order Hymenoptera; family Ichneumonidae; genus Stenichneumon; species Stenichneumon culpator. Next base: position 5,199,413 of record OZ024777.1, read on the forward strand.
CGTCTCTTGGCGGCCGGGGGTTTCTGGGGGCCCTTCTGGGGTGTCGGATCTGACACATGGTGCCGAGAAATGTCGGGCGAACACACCTTGGATGCATCCTGTGCTGTTATAGTCTCGATGCAAATGACGAATCGACTTATGCCGACACTCACGTGCAGGAGTCCCCCTCGCCCTTGGTCTTAAGAGAATTAAGAGATTAGAAATCGGACTTTGTCCTGCGCGCCAACGGGCGCGCGGGGCTTGGTGCATGGAATGACTTTACATGCACCAAATTCCCACCCATCCATTCAACCTCTTTCCACCCCTTTGGCGGTCTCCAGCGGCGGCCTCTCCCATCCCTTCGGGGGTGGGAAAAGTCGACCTCAAAGACCGCGAAACCCCAACCGGGCCCTGTCGATGTCCTTGGATATCGATGGTGACGGAACCGGGGGGTCTACTAATCATTTTATTATTTCAGGTATAAATCTCTTTCTTTTTCAGGTGCGGTTTCAGGCCGTCGCGTTTCGGGCGACTCGTTGCGTATCTAGTTTCGTTTCGTTTCGTCTCGTCCGCTTCGGCCTGTCTCCGATTCTAATCTGTTTTCTTTTTCCACAGGTCCCCCTATCCACCCCTAGCGGTCTCTAGCGTCGGCTTCTCCTATCCCCTCGGGGAGGGGAAAAGGCGACGTCAATGACCGCGAAACCCTAACCGGGCCCTGCGCTTTCGATGTCCCGGGGCATCGATGGTGAAGGAACCGGGGGTATACTAATCTATTTTATTTTTCAGGTACTAATCTTTTATTTTCAGGTTTCGGTCAAATCGATCCGTCTCGATTCGTCGCGTTTCTGGTTCGTTTCGCTTCGGCTCGTCTCGGTTTGTTACGGTTAGTCTGTTTTCAATAAATTCCACTGCGGGATTACGAAGATAGGAAAACGTTTATTTTATTAACGCGTACAATCGGTGAAAGAATAGCTTGTTAACTTGTTGAATAGAAAGTTGAACCACGCAGTGAGCATAGAAACAGCAACTGTCATGGAAACCGTGAAACAGAGACAGCTTGGCTAAGTATAGAACATTCGAGAAGAATCGAGAAGAATCAGTCGGTAAAGACGATATCTTCAACACTCCCGCTTTGTCTTTATCGTAGTTAATCTCATTTCTTCTCGGGTTCTTCTTTGGTTCAATGCTTTTCGTAGAGTCCCAATGCTTCTCGATGATGCTTGTGTTGTTGTCGAGGAAGTGCCTTCGTTAGGATGTCAGCATGTTGCTCCTTCGATGCTAGGTACATCAGCGAGAACTCTTTCTTTGCATAACGTTCCCGAATATAGTGAAAACGTACGTCGATATGTTTGGCTCTCTTGTGAAATATCGGGTTTTTTATGAGGCTTATCGCACTCTGGTTGTCGATGTAGAGTGTCGTATTTATGTTGTCGACATCTAGTAATTCCTTTACTAGAGTTTTCAACCAGGCGATTTCCTTGACTGCTTGACACGCAGCCATATACTCAGCCTCCGTCGTTGACAATGCAACGCTATGTTGCCTTTGCGAGTTCGACGAGATGGTATTCGAAGCAAGCTTCATTACGTATCCAGTTGTCGATCGGCGTGTCGTTAAGTCTCCGGCGTAGTCCGAATCACTATAGACAAGAAGCTCTTTCTCCTTATCGCACTCGAATAGAAGTCCATGGTTGACAGTTCCCTTCAGATATTTGAGTATCCGTTTTACCGCTTTCCAATGGATGTTCGTTGGTTTTTCGAGATATCGACTAGCCTGATGTACGGCAAACGTGATGTCCGGTCTCGTTACTACCGAAAGATACATGAGACTTCCTACAGCCTCACGATAAGGTGCTGTCGTTGCCTCATTCTCGTCTCCCGCTTGAACATAAGAGGACGAATCATGGTGTGGATCTGCAGGGATGGCCACTGGGTTGGCTTCGTTCATGTTGAATCGCTCTAAAACTCTCTTCGCATAGGCTTCTTGATGTAAAAAAAATAGATCCGTTAGCTTTTCTTTCGACGGCATGCCCAAGAATAGATCAGCCTCATTATGTGTGATTTCGAATTCAGTCTGAAGTGTACTAATAAGCTTCGTTATTAGGCTTTGGTCATGTGCAACGATCAGTCCGTCGTCGATATAAATCGCAAGAATTATTTTCTTTCCTTTCGTTTAACTCGTAAAAACGCACGGGTCTGCCTCTGTGGCTTTTAGATCGAATCTTCGAAGGAATCCGGTGAAGCGACGATTCCAGCATCGTGATGATTGTTTCAAACCATATAGACTGCGCTTGAGTCTGCAGGTTCTCCCGGTTCCATCGTCGTACCCTTCTGGCTGCTGCATGTAGATCGTCTCTTCAATATCACCATACAAAAAGGCAGTTTTGACATCGAACTGTTTGATCTGCATGTGTTCACAGGCCGCTACAGCGAGAATGGCTCGGATCGAATCGAAGCGAACTACAGGACTGTGCGTTTCTTGGTAATCAATCCCTTGACGTTGCCGAAACCCGCGTGCGACAAGTCTCGCTTTGTGACGACAAATATTGCCGTTAGCATCTCTTTTTAGTTTGTAGGTCCATTTGCAGTCTATTGCTCTTGAAGAACTTGGTAATTTTACAAGCTCCCAAACTTCATTTCGGATAAGAGACTCGAATTCCTCGTCCATGGCTTTCTTCCATTTCGCTGCTTCATTGCTCTGCAGTGCTTCTCGATAGGAAAGAGGCTCATGACTTTCAGCTACGAACAAACTGTCTATGAACGGAATTCGATATCTTGCCGGACGTTGTAGTGTGGCTCTATCTCGAAGTTGACGACCCTCGTGTTGAGTCGGATTTTCTTCATTTTCGCCGTCTGCTTCTCCCGCTGCATCCCGAGGTCCGGATTCAACGTCAGAGTCTGATCCATCCGCTTCAGGTACGTCCCGATTTTCCTCCGGTTCGTTGTGCTGTCCTCCGTTATCTTCTACCGGTTCAACGTCGCCGTCAGAATCTTCGCTCTTGCTCGAATCACATTCGTCACTGATCCAAACCTCGTCGGCGTCGTGCTTTGTTTGCTCTGTTGTACGATCAACTCTCCCTGAGAAGACGACATCCCTTACGATTGCAATTTTGTTGTCTGGGTACCACACGCGAAAACCTTTTGTTTCATCAGCGTAACCGAGGAAATAGGCTTTTCTTGATTTGGCGTCTAGTGCTCGGCGTTTTTCCTTTGGCACATGAACAAAGACTTCTTCTCCGAAAATGTGCAGGTTTTTAATGTCCGCCTTTTGTTTAAACCATAGTTCCCATGGTGTTGCGCTCTCGACACTGCTGGTCCCGGTCCGATTCAGCGTGCTTACTGCAGTGTTGATCGCCTCCGCCCAAAACTCTGCACCGAATCCTCCAGCAAGCATGAGCGTTCGTCCTGCCTCTTTGAGTGTCCGATTGTCCCTTTCTGCAGAACCATTTTGCTCCGGAGTGTACGCGACTGTTCGCTGGTGTCTTATTCCGAGTCTGTCCGTCAGTTCCTTCATCTCTCTATTAATGAACTCAAGTCCATTATCGGTGCGAAGAACCTTCACTCCTTCCGGGCACTGCTTTTCAGCTTTTTTAAGGAACTTCTCGACACATCTTGTTGTTTCCGCCTTGCTCTCAATGAAATAAACCTCACGATAGTGCGAGTAATCATCTTTCAGCAGTAAATAGTACTTTGAACCACCAAAAGATTTCTTCGGCATAGGTCCGCAAAGATCAGCATGTATGATTTCACCAATGCTTCCGGTTTTCGAAGTGCTGTTCGGGAAGGGGAGGCGGTGCATTTTTCCCATAGTACAAGCCTCGCAAAAAGGGTTTTCCTCGTCTTCCACAGATATCTGGAATCGCTTGAGAATTTGCCTCACGTGTTTAAAATTCTGGTGGGCCATTCGTTCGTGCCAGATTTTAAGCGTATCATGTGAGGCTGCGAATGCTTGCGATAAATCCTTCCACTTTCCTGACCACTTCGGTTTGACTACTTTGAACTGCATCACGTATAGTTTACCTTGACGAACTCCGGTTGCTATAGTACGTCCTCCTTTAGTCAGCTCGCAGGTTGTGTTTGTAGATTGCATCTCGAGACCCTTGTCGAGTGCTACGCCAACCGAAAATAAATTGTACTTGAGTCTTGGCACATGCAATACGTCTACGAGATGATTATCCTCCCAGTTTTCTCCGTTGAACATAGTAACATTGATGCAGCCTTTTCCATATGCCTTGATACAAGCCCCGTCACCAATGCATACTTCAGTTGGAGTATCGAAGGTTTCGTACGTGGTGAACCAGTCTCTTTGATTCGACATGTGGTCGCTGGCTCCAGAGTCAAGAAACCATTCAGTATCTCGTGCTTGTTGCAAGGATACTGATGAGAGCGCTTCGCTTACAAGACCTTCACCCTGCAGCTTTTTCCCTTGGGCATCGCAACCTCCATGTCCTCCTTGGTTGTCATCGCCCTTTCTTGATGAACAGTCTCTAGCCCAGTGTCCCGGTTTGCCACATACATAGCATACGCCAGGCTTCTTCGTACCTTTTGTACTCTTTGAACCCTTCGACGAGTCGCCACCGCCGCGCTTGAACTTCCCTCGTTGAGCATTCGATGAAAGAGCATTTGCATTTTTATTTTCTCTTGCAGTAAATCTCGACTCTTCAGTCATGAGTCTCGCCTTGAGATTTTCTAGTGTTCGCTCGCCCGCTGGTGCCGACTCCCATGCACTGACAAAGTGACGGTAGTCCTCGGGCAGAGTCATAAGAATCTTCGTCATGATCATCGTGTCTGGAATTTGCTCACCCATTAATTTCAGTCGATACGCTATGTCCTCTAACGTGGCGATGTGTGCCGCAATATCGTCCGAACTCTTCTTTGTCATATTGTACCAGCTCTGTTGAAGCATATGTACGTTCGCCTCTGATTTCGGCTCGTAAATTGCCGTTAATTTTTCCCACATTTCAGCCGCTGAGTTGCAATTAATAATGTGAAGGGTAGGTTGCTTTCCCACAGTCGTCACGATCACCTTTTGAGCTGTTGCGTCGGCCTTTTGCCATGTCGCGAGTGTTTTTGCATAAGCCGTACGTTCTGCGTCGTTCGCCTCAGCAGCCGGCACCTCCGGTTTGATCTCAGTTCCAAGTGCAACATTCAGCGCGTTATGTGAATTTAGAATCACCCGTATCTGAAACTTCCAGATACTCCAATTCTCGTTCTCAAGTTTGAGAACTCTCGTGAGCTCGCTGTCCATCTCGCCAGGCTATATTTTCCACTATCGCTCGCAGCAGGGGGATCGCCTCAATGGTCACCGTATTCACACATCTGCGTTAAATTGATTACTTTTCACGAATCTATCTCGTATTATTGTTCTGGGCCCATAACCTGTTACGGTTAGTCTGTTTTCAATAAATTCCACTGCGGGATTACGAAGATAGGAAAACGTTTATTTTATTAACGCGTACAATCGGTGAAAGAATAGCTTGTTAACTTGTTGAATAGAAAGTTGAACCACGCAGTTAGCATAGAAACAGCAACTGTCATGGAAACCGTGAAACAGAAACAGCTTGGCTAAGTATAGAACATTCGAGAAGAATCCAGAAGAATCAGTCGGTAAAGACAATATCTTCAACACGGTTCATTTGTTCCATTTCTCTTGTCGATTCTCGATTCTCTTGGTGCCGATCGGTTCGTTCGCTCGTTCGTCCGCTCCGATTGAATTTCTTATTCGTCGTGTCGGCCCGTGTTGATTCGATAGATTCGACCCGTTCCGTCGCGACCCCCCCCCCCTTTTTATTATTCTTTTCTCTTTTCCTGCTTTTCTTTTCTTCTTTTCTTCTTCTCCTGAGTTCCCTTGTTCTTTTGTTCTTTGTATTTTCTTCTTCTTGTTCCCTTTACTCCTGCTCCCTTGAAGAAGCAAGAATGTTTTCTAGAGAAAGATCACGTTCTTGTTTCTTGTGTGTGCATGTATGTGTGAATGTGTGTGTGTGGGTATGACTGTGTTCGTGTGTGCGTGTTAGTGTGTGAGTATGGGTTTCCCGCTTTCCATCTTTTCCTTTTCCTGTCCCCTCGTTCCCTTGCCAGCCTTCTGCCTGTCTTTCTACTTCTATTTCATAATCTTAATTTTAATTTTATTTTTCCCTACAGATGGGCCCACTGACGAGACTCAGCGCCCCCCCTAGACTAAGCTCGATCGAGGGCTTAGTCGCTCGATCGAGGGACCGCTGCGACCGCAGCACAGGTCGCAGCGGTCAGAAGCGAAAGAGCATAGGCAGCCGTGATAGTGTGCAACCCAGCCTTTCAGATGCTCTTCGTCTCGCAACTCAGCACGACACATTGTGTCTGTGCGGAAGTGCAGGCACCCGGCTTCTCGTTCTATGTCGTCTCGCATTATTTTCAATATCGGGACGACATCGAGTTGCACCTCAGACACCTCGATATGGTGCTTCGTTCTCTGAGGGGGAAGAGAGTAATAGTGGCGTTAGACGCAAATGCGAAATCGGCTCTGTGGGGACCACAGGAGACCGATGATGGAGGTACCAGGCTGGAAAGCTCATTCGAGTCTTCGGTCTGGATATCTTGAACGACGCTGGTCAACCGGCGACTTTTTGGACGACAAGGGGAGAGTCGTACATCGACGTCACCTTGTCGTCGCCTTCCATGACTCGATTCGTCAGAGAATGGAAGGTTCGACCGGAGTGGACGACCAGCGATCATAGGGCGCTCGACATCAGATTGCGAGTGCCAAAGGCCGCAGCGGGAGATCGGGTGGCCGGTCCCAGTCGGTTTGACACTCGTCGCGCAGACTGGGAGCGGTTCGCCGAGATCCTAACGGCTCTGTCGAGAGATAGGCTGGAGGGGCTTGCAATTGAGTCGGCAGACGACGTCGAAACTATGGCTACGACCCTCACGAGCGGCCTGACGGACGCTTGTGTCGAGTCTATGCCGCGCAAGAAGCGCTTCAGAAAGTCCAACCCATGGTGGACACGAGAATTGACCAACAAAAGGAGGTTGGTCTTCAGACAGCTGCGAGCGTATCAGAGGGAGAAAACGCAGCCCCTGCGCCTCGATAAATTGCAAGTATATCGCACGTCTTTGCGAGAGTACAGCAATGAGGTGAAGAGGGCGAAACGTGACAGCTGGAAGGCCTTCGTCACGTCGTACGGGAAAGAGGAGCCCTGGGGCTTCGTATACAAGCACCAGGCTGATAAACTCCGAGTTCAGAAAGTGCTGAGCACTATCCGGCGCGGCGAAGAGACCATGATGGACATGAGAGAAACCGCCAGAGGCCTTCTCGATACGCACGTCCCCGATGACCGGGAAGAGGATGATACCCCGTGGCACAGAGCGGTGCGCGAAAGAGCGCAAGAACCGCTCGACACGGAAGACGCCGGAGTATTCACCGAAGGTCAGATGAAGAAGGCGTGCAGTTCTTTCAAAAACGGTAAAGCTCCTGGACACGACCTCATCGAGGTTGCGGTCCTCAAAGGAGCGTGCAGAATCATCCCCGATCAGCTGCTTAGACAGTACAACGCGTGTCTTGTTTGGCGAACTTTTCCCGCAGCCTGGAAGGAGGGCTCCCTCAGAGTTCTCCTAAAGGGCGAAGACAAAGACGAGAAGGACCCTAAGTCCTATCGCCCGATTTGTTTACTTTCCGTTGTAAAGAAACTATTCGAAAAATTAATTAAAATTAAATTGAACGCCGTAATAGAGGAGGGTGTTTCGCGTCGTCAGTTCGGCTTCATGCCGGGTCGTTCCACGGAGGATGCGATCGTAAAGTTCCGCGCTATGGTCGACGAATCCGCATCACAGTATACGGTCGCGCTGCTCTTCGACATCGCCGGGGCATTCGACAACGTCTGGTGGCCCATGATCTTCAGGGAGCTGCGCATCAGGGAATGCCCGGCCAACATCTACAAGGTGCTTCAAAGTTATTTTCAAGATCGTCAGGTGACGCTTTCGTGGGGGGAAGAGAGTGTTTCCAAGCACGCCATGAAGGGCTGCCCACAGGGTTCAGTCCTGGGTCCGGCGTGCTGGAACATTATGTTTGACTCGCTTCTTCGGAAACTCGAGGGAAAACTTTTTTTACCAAGCTCGGGAAAATGGCAGGTTCGGGGTGGGGTTTGTGCTACGCGGCGCTGAAGACGGTCTACAGCGGGGTCTTCCTCCCGATAGTAGCCTACGCTGCTGCGGAATGGGCGGATCTCTGCAACGCGCACGACAATAGGGTTCTTCGCTCGGCGCAGCATATCGCACTAAAGGCAACCACGGCCGCGTACAGAACGTCGTCGTGGGATTCGCTGTGCGTTATCGCTGCTGCCATCCCCGTAGATATACTACTTGCAGAACGTATAGCTAGATACAAAGTAAACACGCGTGTGGACGCCTGGATGAACGGTGTAGATATCGCGAATAATTGTCAAGATGCGGTTAAGCGCATAAAGGAGCAGGCGTTGGTGATGTGGCAGACCCATTGGAGTTCTTCAACTAAGGGTCGAACCACACACGCCTTCTTCGGCAGCATCCGAGAGAGGCTGGAGGCGCGTTGGCTTCGAACGAAGCACTACAGCACGCAGGTTCTCACCGGCCATGGGAATTTCAGGGCGCGTCTCGCGTCCTTTAATCTCGTGGACGGGGGAAACTGCCGCTGCGGTTTGCCGGAGACATCGCAGCATTTCCTCCTCGAATGCCCACGCTTCGAGGCGCAGAGAGTCGCTCTGCGTGAAGTAATCGGAGATAGAGAGTGGCCAGAAGCGGCGCGCCAATTGGTGTCGTCTGCCGAGGCCTTTTCTGTCTTCTCGGATTTCTGTAAGGAGTGCCTTTGGCTGAAGGCACAGGAAGAGCTCGCTGAGCAGTAGGGTCGGAGATCGGCGTGTCTCTCGCGGTGCGACGGAGCACGAAGAGGAAAGAAGATCGAAGAATGAAGAACGCGGACCGAGGGGAAGACGGAGAAAGAAAGAAGAAAGAAGAGCGAAGAAGAATTAGAATTACGACCGCGTGAAATTTCTTCTCAGAAGAAATTTATATCCGTCGAAATCGCGTTAGATTCTAGTATCACTCAACCGGGATGTGTCGGAACTCCCGGAAATGAGTGAATGGGCCGAAACCTTCTCGGACCACCCATTCACTCGAGTGATATAGGCAGGGCTTTTACAACTAATAAATTTTTATTCCATACAGCTTTGCAGCTGCACTTGAACTGCGCAGGGGTCGTTCGGTTTTACGACTTGTTCAAGGCAGCTACCGTGGGGTTCCATTCCCCCGGCAATCGCCTGGATATTTTCCGGGCATCCTGTAAGTGGACTGAGCAAGTTGCTCACGACTCCGCCTCCCCGTTTGGCCCTCGCTGGAAATGACTTCGAGGGATTCGACTTCGGTCGGATCGCTGGAAGCCCAACCAGGTGAGTCGCTACCCGTTGCAGGGCAGGGTAGGTCCATCTGCTCGATGATCCTTGATTAATTGATCGATCGATCAACTAGTTAACGGTGAGAGCAGGGTTTTTCCAAGCCTAGTCCCCCCTTGTCAGCGTTTTCAACGGAAAGTAGGGGAATCTTCTGTTGCGTTTGCTCTTGATGGGCGAGAGACCTTCGGGTCGAGCATAAGAGGAGGGTTTCGTGCCTGACTCTTGATACATTAAATGTCCCAATGTATCCTTCTCCAGAGACATGTCTCTTATGGCCCTGGCGGTCTAGCCTGTCTCCTTACGCGAGTGAACGAAAACAAGGACCTGATTTCTGCCTGCGTGCTCCATCGTTTTTTCGTAAAGAATTTCGTTGATGACCTAACAGCGCTTTATGGGCTTCCTTTCAGTCACGCCTATGTACTGTTGCTCGAGCGCTACGAGACGGAGAAGCTGTTGTCGAAGTAGAAGAGACCGGTTTCTGGATTAATGCGAAGAAAGGCCGCTACGTCTTGATAATTCGGGTAGAGTGGCGGATAGCCCGACGAGAGGAACGTCTTCCTAGGTGTTCTCGATATTACTTATCGTGCGGGCGATGAGAGTCTCGAGTACCGGACCTCTCTCGTCGTGAAGTAAATTAATCTAGTCAATTATTATCAAACGCACGAGAGACGTATACGTCTTTTCGATAACCTTGCGCGTTATTATGTCCCATTTTTCCGGTGTGCAGACTATTATCTGCGTGGCGGCGTTTTTCTCCCGGGTAACTTGATGATCGCCCGTTAGTTCGGAGACCGTTAGATTGTAACCGGCCAAACGCTTGGAGAAGTTACCGACCATCTCTTGCACGAGCGATCTCATCGAGGCGATATATATTATCTTGAACTCGTCAACGTTTATCGTACCGTCGGCGTTAACGTGCTTCCCGATCTCCCGCATCATGCACGATAAAGCGACGTTTGTTTTACCAGCTCCCGTCGGGGCACAGAGCAACAAATTTTCATCGCTCTCCAGAGCTGTTCGATGGAGACGACTATGTATGCAATTGAGGGTCTTGAAGCCTTTGAAGGCTAGTTGGACGTACTTTGAGAGCTGCTCGATGGGATATAGCTTCTCGTTTTTGCCGAAGGGTTTCGGCTTCGAGACTAGAACGTGGACCTCTTCGTATCTGTAAAAAAACGTGAGTTAAGATCGTTTTAGTTACGTTCTATCGGTACGGTGAAACATTTTTTTGCTCTCACCGTAATGGATAAAGGTGCAAATTTAATTTGCATATTTAAAAGATTTTACTTCTCGTGCACTAACCCTTTCCGTTGTTTCCTGAAGCTTCCGTCCGGCAATTGGCAACGTTTGTTCGCCATGAAATGGCTGCCCTGCGGAAAATTTATGAAACCTAAAAAACTTTTCTCAAAAAAGTAAAAAGGTACGCCAAGTATTTAAAGTTTGTATTTTCGTTTAGAAAATATGTTTATCAAAAAACCTTAAAAAAAAAAAAATGCTTATCAAAACAATCTAAAAATGAAAATAAAAAATAACTTAGATCATGTGAGCCAAGCAATGGTTGGTTTTGTTTTAGCGATACGAGTACTCAGTCCAGCTGGACCATTGTACTCGGGCCCCGTGGGGCACTCGCACCGCCCTAATTGTCCACGTTGTGTTCCTCAGACGCGAAACACAACCGACAGGCGTTCCACGTGGTGTTATTCACTCGCACCTACTTCTGCGACTTGACACCTTTTCATTAGGGATTGCCGGTTGCCCAGGGTATCTAGGTCAGTCCCCCGTCCCCCAGCAAACCTTCGTGGGCTTTATCGGTTGCTCAATGGATCTGGCCCGTCCCCCGTTCCCCCGTGTCCCTTCTTGGAGTTGCCGGATGCCCAGGGTATCTGTGGTCAGCCCCCCGTTCCTCAGCAACCCCTCGTGGGCCATTACCGGTTAAACAGGGTTCCTGGGTCAGTCCTTCCGCACCACCGCATCCCTTCTTGGGATTGCTGGTTGCTCAGGGTATCGTTGGTCTAGTCCCTCATCCCCCGGTATCCCCAAATGTAGTCAGCTGGGGATCATCATGGTCGGCCTCCTCATAGCCCCAGGTTGAGGAGGTAAGGCTGAAAGTATTCTAGGATGTCGCTTGGTATACCTAGAAGCATCGTTATAACGCACCATACCCCGGTGTCATGAAGCCCGAGCACGATAGCTTACACTCAGGCCAGGGATAGCTATTGCGGAGCGTCAAGTCTGATACACAAACTCGGCGGCCCGGGCGATGGGTACGCCACGTCCCCTACGCCGATACGGTCTCAGGTTCGATTCCCGACGCCGGACTTTCGTCGCGATTCACCGAGAATAAAAACAATGGAGTACAGCTATATACATCCGACACTCACACTTGGAGTTACCGCGTGCGAGTGACCGATGTATATGTCTGGAGCTTCGTCTCGTCCATGTTTTTTTTTCCCTTCTCGGCGAAACATACGAAGCCGGGAATCGAACCGTCGACCTCCCGATGCTTAGGTCTTAGAGGCGAGCACGCTAACCACTAGACCACCGCACCTGTTGAGCCAAGCAATGGTATACATACAAAAATACAAAAAAAAATCTTCAAAAATATGTTTATCAATACAATCTTTAAAAATAATATCGTAAAAAAAGATGTTTATCAAAACAAAGTTAAATTTTTTTTTAATGTCTCAAAACAATCTTAAAAAACATACAAGATGCAAACAATCTTGCCAAAAAAAATTAAGATGTTGATCATATTTATAAATCGGACGACAGTACAGTGAGATGGCGTACAAAAACTTGGCGTGCCAGTTTTTTTACAATAGCTGTCGTACATGGTTCATTAAAATAATCGAGGGAACAGGGGGAACGCCGAGACTCTTACTCTACAAAACACGACAATGTGCTCCAGTGCAAAATTAATCCTCTCATGATGCAATCCGGTTATAGCTCTCATCTTTATGGCAGTACGTGCGTGTGTGGGACTCTCGATGAACGCGTTTTTAGCCCGATAGCTAAAAAATTGCGAGCGCTACGGAGCGCACAGACTTTTTTGAAGAAATTAAAAATGGCGTACAAAAAAAAATAACTGAACATTTTTGGATGCAATTTTGCAGATGGAATATAATCACTCGATGATCCCATTAAAATTTCAAGAAAATCGATCGAGCCGTTTAAATTTTATGTCATTTTGAATTTTTCGAATTTCATGAAAAATTAGTACTTTATTTTAGACGCAATTTTCCTCATTAAATATTCATTTATGAATACAATAACTGTTAGATTCGTGATTACCGTGAAAAAATACATAAATATAGTCCGAGAGTGATGACTAACGAAAAAGCTTATCGGGCATTTATATAGCTAAAATGGCAAAAGTGAGTGATTTTGCGTATTTTCAAACAGCAATTTCTTTGCATCCCGATGGATGCAAAGAAATCGCTATGATAGTCTATGTATTTTTTCGCCTCGACTACAGATTCGACAGCCGTTTTAACCAAAAGCACAAGGTTGGTGTATTTTTTTCGCGCTAAACCTGATTCGGCCAGCAGTTTTGCTTAAAAGTTGAATACGACGTTGATATTGAAAAAGCTGAAAATTGAAATTTTCATATCGCTTCCTCATGAAAGTTGAAAGTTGAAAGTTGACATTTTTATATCACTTTCTCATAATGGCCCTTTATTTGCAAAGCTTCCTCTATGAGGAAGCCAAAAATATAGTAAATGCTTTCTCATAGACAGAGCTTTGCGAATAAAGGGCCATTATGAGAAAGTGATATAAAAATGTCAACTTTCAACTTTCAACTTTCAACTTTCAACTTTCAACTTTCAACTTTCAACTTTCAACTTTCAACTTTCAACTTTCAACTTTCAACTTTCAACTTTCAACTTTCAACTTTCAACTTTCAACTTTCAACTTTCAACTTTCAACTTTCAACTTTCAACTTTCAACTTTCAACTTTCAACTTTCAACTTTCAACTTTCAACTTTCAACTTTCAACTTTCAACTTTCAACTTTCAACTTTCAACTTTCAACTTTCAACTTTCAACTTTCAACTTTCAACTTTCAACTTTCAACTTTCAACTTTCAACTTTCAACTTTCAACTTTCAACTTTCAACTTTCAACTTTCAACTTTCAACTTTCAACTTTCAACTTTCAACTTTCAACTTTCAACTTTCAACTTTCAACTTTCAACTTTCAACTTTCAACTTTCAACTTTCAACTTTCAACTTTCAACTTTCAACTTTCAACTTTCAACTTTCAACTTTCAACTTTCAACTTTCAACTTTCAACTTTCAACTTTCAACTTTCAACTTTCAACTTTCAACTTTCAACTTTCAACTTTCAACTTTCAACTTTTAACTTTTAACTTTTAACTTTTAACTTTTAACTTTTAGCTTTTAACTTTTAACTTTTAACTTTCAACTTTCAACTTTCATGAGGAAGCGATATGAAAATTTCAATTTTTTTTTGTCAAGATTGTTTGCACCTTGTATTTTTGAAAAGATTGTTTTGAGACATTAAAAAATTTAACTTTGTTTTGGTAAACATATTTTTTGAAGATTCTTTTTGTATGTATACCATTGCTTGGCTCACATGATTTAAGTTTTTTTTTTATTTTTAGATTGTTTTGATAGGTTTATTTTTTATTTTTATATTTATAGTTTCTGAACGAGAAAACACATTTTAAGTACTTGGCGTACCATTTTTACTTTTTTGAAAAAAAGTATTTTGTGGTTGATTTCACCTATTTTTTCCTGTAAATGCGAATTTTCTTCCTAGTCTTAATCTTGAGAAGGAAAGTAGAATTAACAAATTCGTTTGCACTAACTTTTATTTGACAAATAAGAAGTATCCATTATGAACATGACTACCGCTCGATTTTTGATTCCATGGGCTCCCGACTCACGCTCGGTTTTGAAACAAACGACTGTCACCTGTCATCCGTCCATCTCACCTCGACATTTCTTGACTCTGTCAAATAATTTGCTCATCATTGACACGCCAGTAAAGGTTAGAATATTCTTATCGGCATTTGAATCTTTGTTCTGCATATAAAATATGGGAGATACATTGAATATTAATGCGCAAAGATGACACATTTCGAATCTAACCTCTTGGGGTTGATGTCTATAGGTAGTCATATGTTTTTCATAGTCAGTTGTTTTTCGATCTATCCCTATGACAGTTCTGACAGTTCTGACAGTCTTTTCTAAGATCTCCGAGCGAATAGACGTGCGGGTATTCGAGAAAAGTGCGAGAGAATACGAGGGGCGGTAGCTACATCATTAACAACAAGGATTACGAGGACAAGGACAAGACTGCAAGAATTATTTGTCTCGTCGCATATTCTGTTTACCCTTGACGTGTCAGGAAAGGTTAGATTATTGTGATTAGCATTTGAATCTTTTTTAGATGTATAGATATATTCGAGATGCATCCATAAATATATGCGTGTGAATTCGGCATTCGTATATTCCAGTCTGCTCCCTGTACAGGATTTAATTTCGATTCTGCTCTGCCGCGTGACTTTGATACGTCACTTCCGGTTTTGAAATCTCGGTTTTTTATTGCAAGTAACGCTATATCGAAAATACGTAATTTCTGGTTTGAGTATCTTATTTTTCGTCTAAAAATGAAGTCATGCGGGAAAACGTCATTACCGATTTTTAGATCTTAATATATGATCCGTAGTTTCGTTATACACGAAAATGTATATATCATTAGTTTTTTATGCCCTTTAATCTAAATGTCTTAAGAAGGACAGTGACGTTGGTGAAGGTGGTCGTTAACGTTGGTAGTACGGTCGGCGCTGGGGAAGATGAATTATCTACCTTAGTATTTGCCTTAAGTATTTGCCTTAATATACTGTCACCAATAAATAACATAAATAACCGAACCTAGCGTCGGGCGCTACGCGCCCGAGCGCTAGTAAAAAAATACTTAGAAAAAAGTTGCCATTTTGAAACCATTTGCTTCTTTTTTTTACAACGTCGTCGAGCGCGTGTGTATGTGTGATGCAGCGCGATACAAGACAAAATATATAAGCAGAATAGAAAAAGTTCCGTACAATGATAAACGAGTTTTTTGTGACAGATCTACAAGTGTATATAAACAAGTATATATAATAATATATGTGTTATATATAAAGCCGTGTATTCTGTAAAGGTTTTTTTCTTTTTTTTTTATTTATTTTCTGACTGATACCAGAAATACTTCGCTTTCGGTTTGACAGTCTCATTTTTCGACCAGAAGTGACATCATACCGGAAAAACATCACTTTTGATTTCAAAATCTAATTTCTCGACCGGAAGTAATGTCATACCGGAAATCGCAGTGTCTATTCACACCGACCCGTGCACGGTATTATACCGTGACACGGTATACAGTAGAATTTTATTTCGCTACGTTTCTACGCCGTGGATGCCGTGCACGGTATGTATCCCGTATCACAGTGTACGGTATACGTACCAGCATGATGTATCCCGTGGCACGGCATAAGTTCCAAACTTTCACGAATAGACCGGGATCCCGCGGTACGGTATATATCGCGTGGGGCGGTATATATCCCGTGACACGGAATATATCCCGTGGAAAAATATCCCGTGACACGGTATATATCCTATGGCACGGCATATGTCCCGTGACACGGTATAACTTGCAAACTTTCGCTGATATATTGGGATCCCGTGGTACGGTATATATCTCGTGATACGGTCTGTACCCCGTGGAACGGTATAACTTGCAAACTTTCGCGAATATATCCGGAGCCCGTGGCACGGCATATATCCCGTGGCGCGGTATATATCTCGCGATACGATCTATACCCCGTGGAACGGTATAACATGCAAACTTTCACGAATATACCCTGAGCCCGTGACACGGCATATATTCCCTGGCACGGTATATATCCTATGACACGGCATATGTCTCGGGACACGGTATATATCCTATGGCACGGCATATGTCCCGTGACACGGAATATACTATGGCACGGCATATGTCCCGTGGCATGATATAACTTGCAAAGTTTCACGGATATATTCGGGATCCCGTCGCACGGTATATATCTCGTGATACGGTCTATACCCCGTGAAACGGTATAACTTGTCAACTTTCGATATGCTCGGACCCCGTGACACGGCATATATCCCGTGGCGCGGTATATATTCCATGGCACGGCATATACCCCGTATTATAGCATAACAGCCAAAGTTCGCAAATTGAGGGCGATTACGTGGCACGGTTATTAAAATTCTGTATGATTAAAAAAATCAAAAACGTATAAAGATACAAGAACTTTTTTTATTTAAAAAAACAAACTGAACAAAAATACTACGTATTTACAGAATACAATTCTGTGAGAATAAGAAAATAAAAAACGTATAGAGATACGAGAACTTCTTTTTTTTAATTAAAAAATGATCAGAACAAAAATAGTACGTGTTGACAGAATAAAATTCTGTAAGAATAAAAAATAAAAAACGTATAGAGATACGAGAACTTCTTTTTTTTATTAAAAAACTATCATGATGAAAATTATGTCAATTCATTGATCATCTTTGCTACAGTCGGGAGAGGTCTCCCAGTAGCGCGTTGTGAGGGAAGACATCTCCCGACTGCAGCGAAGATGATCAATGAATTGACATAATTACGATTAATTAATTATTATTGTTTATTGACAATATTAGTTAGTATTACAGCATTAATTATTTCATCCTTTTTTGAAGTTACATTTTTATGACCCATTTTTTTTATCGTTAATTATTTTTGTATTTTTTTTTAGTCGTTTCCGTTTTTATCTTTATTAACATTTTTTTCGCATTTTTACGAATATTTTTTTAATAATATTATGGTGACTAGCGCGTCACGGGATTTTCCCTACGGTCAAGTTTGGGTCCGACAGCGATGTCCATGTTGCACCCTTCTTTCCCACCAAACCCTCCGTTTCGTGATTGGTGATGAGAAAAAAATCCTCCCACTTTTAATTTTGCACGAATGATAATTTCATGAAAGGTAGAGTCTCACCCCTCTCGTTTTCGAGGACTTCTCGTCACCAACTACGAATCGACAGTCTAGAACTTCACCTCGACCGAGACGGATCAAGAACTAGTGGGCAACAGTTGAGATCATCTCGTGTCTGAACACATTAAAATAACACTGTGCCTTGAGATTCCTCTCAAGCACAGAATCCAAGACTCATTCGGTAATCACAAGTAAACGTTAAATTAAGTGTAAAGTGTTGAATTTTTAATAAATAATATTTTTTCTATCAAAACAAAATAAAAATCAAGTTGTCGGTGATTAATTTCCCTGACAACGATACCAAGGGACTACGTCACCGCCAGAGTGTAAATCGGGCCTTACAACCCCGACAGGTCGAAGTCTTACCGCGCGGTCCCGACGTATCGCACACTTTCTCATAAAAGTTGGAAATTGAAATTGTCATATCGTTTTCTCATGATGTTCCTTTATTCGAGAAGCTTCCTCTGTGAGGGAGTCAAAAATACAGAAAATGCTTTATCACAGAAGGAGCTTCGGGATAAAGGAACATGATGAGAAAACGATATGACAATTTCAATTTCCAACTTTTATGAGAAAGCGATATGGAAATGGCAATTCTCGACTTTTATGAGAAATCGATATAAAAATTTCAATTTTCAATTTCTATGAGGAAGCGATATGAAAATTTCAATTTCCAACTTTTTTTTCGCTTTCATCCGACCCGTTTTTTGATGGACAACACATTAGTTCCGAGAATATCCTGAAATAGAGGACGATAGCCCGCCCCAAAATTCTTTGAAGTTCCGACATTATCGAAATTACCCAGAATTCTACTCATGTTTACAGTATTTCAATAAAGAAGTAATATTTCTATTGACCTATATTCTTATACATATATAAATACCGACTTACAGCAACCTCTTCGGCATGCATAGCCGTTTCACTTCGCCTTAAATTCTGACCCTCAATTTATTGGTTGTCATACTGTGATGAGGCTTATATACCGTGCCATCGGATATATTCCGTGTGACTGGATATATTCCGTGTGACTGGATATATTCCGTGTCACGGGACATATTCCGTGTCACTGAATATATATCGTGTCACGGAATATATACCATGCCATGGGATATATGCAGTGTCACGGGCTCAGGGTATATTCGTGAAAGTTTGCACGTCATACCGTTCCACGGGGTATAGACCGTATCACGAGATATATACCGTGCCACGGGATCCCGATACATCAGCAGAAGTTTGCAACTTGTACTGTACCACGGGATATATGCCGCGCCATAGAATATACACCGTACCATAGGATATATACCGTGCCACGGGATATATGCCGCGCCATAGGATATACACCGTACCATAGGATATATACCGTGCCACGGGATATATGCCGCGCCATAGGATATACACCGTACCATAGGATATATACCGTGCCACGGGATATATGCCGCGCCATAGAATATACACCGTACCATAGGATATATACCGTGCCACGGGATATATGCCGTGCCACGGGCTCCGGATATATTTGCGAAAGTTTGCAAGTTATACCGTTCCACGGGGTACAGACCGTATCACAAGATATATACCGTACCACGGGATCCCAATATATCAGCGAAAGTTTGCAAGTTATACCGTGTCACGGGACATATGCCGTGCCATAGGATACATACCGTGTCACGGGATATTTTTCCGTATCACGGGATATATTCTGTGTCACGGGATATATTCCGTGTCACGGGATATATACCGCCCACACGCGATATATACCGTACCACGGGATCCCGGTCTATTCCCGAAAGTTTGAAACTTATGCCGTGCCACGGGATACATCATGCTGGTACTTATACCGTATACCGTGACACGCGATACATACCGTGCACGGCATCCACGGTATAGAAACGCGACGAAATCAAATTCTACTGTATACCGTGCACGGTATAATACCGTGCACGGGTCGGTGTGGATAGCAACGTCCACCGGAAATACGTCGCTTCCGGTTTGAAAATCTCTTTCTTTTATCGGAACTGACGTTTTTCGTATGACGTCACTTCCGCTTGAGGACTGAGACTTCCAAACCGGAACTAACATTTCCCCGTATGAAGTGCACTTCAGAGTGCACTATTTAACGAAAACTAAAACAATTTCAGCAAAACAATTTAATGACATTGCAGATAAGGAAGTAGATGAGTCGACTTTCCTGGATGTGTAAACTCCCGTTCAGGATCAAACGAGTTAAAAGGAAGTCTATGAGAGTCTCTTCCGTCAACGCGTTTTTACGCATCGCTAATCCCGACCACGCGCCGTTGAATTAACATACCAATAGAATCTTACGGATCGCGGTTAAAATCGCCCTCCCTGAATTAAACAGGCCCCGTTCGCCCTCCCGAGACGCCCTTCTCGGCTGAGTTCCGAAGCGCCATTGAGAACTGGATTCTTGCATTTATTTCTACTCGCACCTCAATTTATTTCTACTCGAAGCTCGATTTGCATATTCCAGTTATTTATTGCCCGACGGTAATCTCGGCATTTTCTGTTACGTATGGAATGCAGGAGAATCAAAAGAAGTTGTGTCCCTTGTAGAAGGTTGATTAAATTATTCACATAATTTGGTTTCTTTCATATTCTTGTTACGAAGGTAAGCGTACGAATTACTGGACACGTTATAGTTCTCAGACAATTAGCCGACAGGATTGGGTTTATCATCAATATTCATGATATGAAAATCGCAATTTCTGTTAAAGAGGATGAAGCGCTCATTTGACATTAGTCAAATGAGCGCTACATTTTTAATGTCATTTAATCAAGCTTTTACGCATCTATTGATTATAGTGGATGGTGACTTGTATTAAAGCAGATGTTCTTAACCAAAAAACACATTCATTGCGAGCGATTAGCAAAAATATTAACTGTTTTGTGCTCATTTTCGAAAAGGTACATATTCGTTCAGTCTTTTCAAAGAATAATTGGCAGTTTTGGCTCGATTTTGATGTATTACGGCGCATTCTGTTTCCTGAAAGATGCTCTATAAAAGCACCATCTAAATATTCGATAGAATTTTCCGTTTACAAATGCCAGCTGTTTGTTTATGAAGAAATTTCGGCGATGGATAAACAAAAGGCTGTCATTTTTAAACTGAAAATAGTACCGAGTATCCAGATGGTGAATTTGTAGAGCATCTTTCAAGGAAGAGAATGCGCCGTAATACATCAAAATCGAGCAAAAAATGAGGATTATTCTTTGAAACTGAACGAATATGTACCTTTCAGAAAATAAGCACAAACCAGTTAATATTTTTGCAATCCATTGCTGTTAATGTTTTTCTATGTAAAGGACATCTGCTTTAATACAAGTAACCTTCCGCTATAATCAATATATGCGTAAAGGTTCGTATAAACGACTTGAAAAAGGTAGCACTTATTTGACTAGTGTGAAGCACCCCGACCTCTTTAAAATAGTATCTATAATTAGTAATTGATATACACACAAAAGATCGACATATACCATGCGTAAATTATAATTTATTCTTTTTTACACGAGATCAATAATCATTAGCAATTTATGAAACGTATTTACAGCTCGCGCTTAAATTGTAAAATAGTAAGGGAACTTTAAAGCTTCAAACTAGAAAATTTAAAGTACTCAACAAGGCACAGTTTTCTTTAAAAAAAAAACACGCGCTCACGCATTCAGAAGAAAAAAATTCGTCAGAATCATTCGCTCGTAAACGATTAAAGTCTGTCTGACAAATTTAATCCAATTCTAGTTTCATCATCGGATTACCCGTCTGAACTTTCGACATTCTCATTTTGTTAACAGACGTAACGAGATCTTCCATGGTAATTGGACGCACAGCGTCGTGATATTCCTCCTCGTCGGTGTCTATGCTCACGGTCCTGTTCGGCGCCGTCCTGGAAAAGAATATTTACGTGAATATGACACTTCGGGTGCACCGCGCGTTTTCGGTTACAGCCATTGTACCGCCTACTCACTGAGTATGATTTCGAATATAATCCCTGATGCGATAAACCGACGCATTTCGGCATAGCTCATGCACATCCGAACTCGAAAATCCCTCGGTCATCTTGGACAATCTCACGATGTCGATGTCCTCCGCGATTGGTTCGTTCTCCAGTATCAATTTCAACACCTGCGCGCGTTGTTTTCCACTCTGAAAGAAAAGAAATGGAAAGATAATCGTTTGTCAGAGAACGTTCCAATGTCGGTGGAAAATTGCGCGTGTAGCGAAATGGCTCACTGGCAGGCCAACGTGAAAAGTTGCGGGCATATGTCGAAGAATCGCTCTGTCCAAATCCTGGGGTCTGTTGGTAGCTCTCATAATGATGACGGTGCACGCGGGATCCGTTATCAAACCATCTCACAGAGACATGAATTGTGCCTTCATCATTGCCGTTGCTTCGTGATCGGTTGAATTTCGTGCCCTCAGAAACGAGTCTGCAATAAAATTAATGAGAACAGGAAGTTGAAAAGGTACAAAAAGCAATTTCTGTTATTATCCCTGTACCTACCAATCTCGTCTATAAAGATGATACAGAGCTGCAGTTTAACAGCTAATGAGAATACAGCAGCAGTTAATTTCTGAGTTTCGCCATACCATTTGTCAGTCAGAATGCTGACTCACATCTAAATTTATGAAACGAGTGTTGGTCTCTTTGGCTGTTGCTTTGGCGATCATAGTTTTACCACAGCCAGGTGGTCCGTGCAGCAGTACACCCTACAAAAAAAGAAAAAACAATATTTAACATTCTTCTATGCGCATCAATAGAATAGACGGATACATTCTTCTATGCGCATCAATAGAATAGCTCATGACGGATATAACAAACCTTCGGCGCCTGGGTTAACTGAGAGTCTTCGAACAGATCTTTCCTCTGAATAGGCAATGCAACTGATTCTTTGAGTTCTTGAATAACCGATTCGAGTCCCGCTATGTTGTCCCATGATACGTTGATATCACTAGGATTGACGAGATGGCTGGCTATCATCATCTCGTAGTCTGACAATTGATCCGTGTCAATGGGCGCTCCCAGGGCACTGTCTTCGGCCATTTTTCTCAGTTGTAGCTCAGCCTGAAAGAATGAATGTGTAATTCACTACTGTAAGGATTTTCTTTTTCATGAATTGAAATGAAAAGTTACCTTGAGTAACTCGTTCAGATCACGACTGTAGTTTCTTCCTCGTCGAAATTGTCCTCGACGGTCTCCTCCTCGTCAAAATTGTCCTCGACAGTCTCGGGACGTCCGGTGTCCTCATTCTCCTCTCTGCATTTCCTCTGAGCGGTCGCCTCCATAGTCTCGTCGGCGTCATCCTCCTCCTAACACGTGTTCAATTGCCGCAGTATCTTCGCCAACGACGGATCGTCATTCATTTTGTTGTGAATCTTCTGACGATTCGACTCGGACTGCGAGGAAGCCAGCATTGTACAGTAAGCAATCATGTGGGGATACGTTTTAAGCTGCTTTATGAAATCGAAAGAGTCATACCCCAGTAGAATGACCAATTGATTCTCGCAATCACGGTCGTCATCGGCGTCTGTCAGAACGGTCAACACCTCGGCCGCTCGCGCCTGCAAACATGTCGAACGAATAAATTAGATCTAAATGTAAAACGATTTATATTTCTTATTTAAACAACATGTTAAAGTACCTGCGACACCATAGTGTCTTTGTAAATTCTACTGAGTCGCCTCTGAAGCCAGTAAGCATCGATGTCGAGGGGATGAATAGCTTTCTCCTTCTTAATTTCTTCCGCACCGCCCAAATTTTCGCCATTTATAGGCCGATTGTCGTTCGCCTTCTCACCCTCGTCTTCGTCCTCGATCTCGCGAACCTCACCGTACGCTTCCTCGTCGTCCTCCTTGCTGCTCTCCACGAATTGCACGTTTATTCCGTATGTCTCATAGATATTTTCCTCGTTTTCCGTACTTTCTTCCTCATTACCAAAATCTGTTATCTTCTTGTCTGTTATCTTCTCGCATTTCTTCTGTTTCTCCTTGAGTCTGTCATTTTTGGGAACGGCGAGAACTTCGTCGGCTGTGCCGCAAAGAATATCGTGACGCTGATCGCCGAGAGCTTCCTGAATGAAGTTCAGAAGTACCTCGTAAGTCTGGCGGGTTTTTTTTGGGTCTTTGGACGATAGGACATGCCCACCATCTCGTCCACGCCTTCCGAGAGCAGAGTGGTGCCTTTAATTCTCGCGAAGTCGTACTTCGCCTTGTCCCTCCTCTGACGACTGTGCATACAATATTACATTTTACAAATTGCGCAATGGTATAGCATAAAAAAAAATTATAAATCGAACCAAAAAAAAATGTGTAAAAAATGGGTAAATTTTATTGCTTGCTAATTTTGTAAAGGAATCTATGCTTATTTTACAGAAAAAAAAATGGTTACATTCGTTTTGTTTCATTTCGTTTTGTGTAAAGTTCTTTTAGTGGATACGCATTGTACACAGTCAGTCACAATTGTCAAACATTCACTATTTTTAAATTTATAATTAAAAAAAATTTTACAGGTCGTTCAAAGCTTTCTAGTGGTTTATGGTGCAACAAATGTAAGCACAGGTTTTATTTTGATTATCGACTTTTTGTTAGCATTTTGATTTTACAAGATTATTTTTTACTGCATATATAAGAAAATTGTGTCAGAAGGAAAATTGGCATTTTGAGAATTACTATTGTACAAATTAATTTTTCTCTTTTTTCAAAAAAATTGTACTCACTTGACTTTGCGCTCTTCCACTTTAGAAGGTCTGGTACGCTTCTACCAAACCCCCATTTTTTTACCTTTGAGTTTTCCTGAAAGAAACAAAACCTCACCAGTGCCTTCATTGTGACCTCGACTCTCGATCAACCGAACATCGGGTCATAGGACGAGATTGGAATTCTGGAAAGAAAACAAACGTTAAGGAATCTATTATTTTCTTTTTAAAAATTCATAACACGTCATTTTGACGTTTAAACAAACACATCCTTAACATTTACCGACGCAGGTAAACGAACTGTTGAATCGAAGGAGTTTATGAAATAATCGAGCGTTTTATCACTCGAGTCTTTGAGAATTATTTAACGACGTTTGCTGTGTTATTCATTGTTTATAAAAATTCCTAATAAAACAACGGCGTTTTGACGTTTAAAAACATAACCTGTACGTTTGCCGACGTAGGTAAACGACCAGTTGAATCGAAGGAGTTTCCGAAATAACCGAGCGTTTTATCACGCGAGTCTATGAGAATTATTGTAACGACGATATTTGCTGTGTTATTTAATTGTTTATCGATGATTGTTACTTACCGCTTTATAATCGTATTGAAGCTGTCGAGCGGCTGCGTCCACCATGGTTGCGACGACTCGCCTGACTGAAGTGGACTGAAGGGGACGCTCTCGACGACGCGCAACGCACTGCGCATGTACGCACATGACTACTGCCGAATTTCCGGAAACGAAAACTAAGAATAATTTGTACAATACGAATGAATCGCTAATCTTTTATGATAATATTTTTGAAAAGACGTTACAAAAGCGGCTGCGAGCTCTCATAGCTAATATTGAAACTCGGTAATTGATCTACGCATAGACGAATGAAGTAGTCTTGAATTTTGCCGCCCTTTCAACTCCGCGCGGTAGGACACGCCTTCCTTTCCGGTCCCTCGTTACAACTGCGCCTGTGTTGAAAAAGGAGCGAGAAAGAACGATATCCTGCTTCGGGATACGCTTGTTAGATGTCGAGATATAAGACAACACGTATATTATTTTTTTTCCGATGGCACGGCTGTAATACTGACGTTTTGTCATGTTATTGTCGTACATAAGTTGTTGTAAATTAATTTAACGAACAAACGTTTAGACGACGCGCGTGTGATTTCGCGAATCATGACAACGTCATGGAAAAGAGTCGAGGAACGTCTAGCCGTGGGTGAGTCTCTCTAGGCTATACGACACATTATTATAATATATACATATATATGTATATACAAATTATACATATTCGAGTTTTGGCCATAGCACACAATTTTGTGTGCATGTACACGAAAAAATACAGCGGCGATGCTGTGCCACATAGAGTCTCGCATCCTGGGTGGTGCCTCCACACCCAGATGATTCAATTTACGATTCGTCCGGCAATCATCGGACGATTGTATTTTACATAGAAAACACCAAGCTCGATTGTCATTGTCAGTCGTTTTTAACAACGAATGACGATCGATTGATTAACCAAATAATGATATATTCCCCTATCACCGATTATATATCTTCGGCAATCGACGATCGGAGATAAATAGAACGGCACTGACAGGAATGTTAAATTCGTTAATCGATGGACCAGATATCGTATTGTCCTAAGTGACAACGCATGCAACACTTTCATTCCAGACGATAATAATTGTTGACTTGCAGATTTTTTCTTTTTTTTCCCCGATACACTACCGTCGACAGTCTTACGTTCCAAGATTTACGACTACACTGGCCTTAACCTAGAATTCGAAATAATTGCGGTACTCGCGATGTTTTTCTTTTTTTTTTTGCTGAATATTCGAATCATCCTGGCAATTTGTTTTTTGTTGTACATTGACCGTACATACAAATACATATAAAAAAAAGGCACGTGATAAAAATATGTATACGTAAAGTCCCTGAAAAATTCATCGTTGATTATCGGCGATTTATTCTTGAGAATTGAAATTAGGAAATGGTAATTTTTTTATAAGAGAGGATTATTATTATTGGTATCCTAATTGAAGGCTTTTAAAACCAAATAGCATGTAAAAATTTACATTATTCTCTTGAAAACTAGTATACAATAAATATTATTATTGTTGTTGAATAATTGAAATATTATGTGATTTTTTTCAGCTATCCACAATTATGTGCAAGAAGGGGTGCATCGATTGCGTCTTATGGTTGGTGATGTTGTACAGATATTAGAAGAATGCGAAGATTGGTATTACGGATGCAGCAAGTACAAGGGGACATGGGGCATATTCCCCAAGTCCTACGTCCACATTATGACCCAATCAATGAACATGGAAGCCCTGATGCACGAAATTACCAGCGTATTGAGAGAATGGGGTCATCATTGGAAGCATTTATACGTGGTATGTTTTATACATAAATAAATTACTTTCACTAGACTTACTTTTTAACAAATAAAATCATGTACAGGTCTATCTATGTATTGAAGATTTATTTATTTATGTATTTACATACTTATTTGAATCATGAAAAAAACGATTTTCCAAATTCTTTTTAAAGTAAAATAGACTGTCAATTTTTAACTAAATCGAAAATAATATTATTTAGAATAATACCATTATTGACTTATAAAAAATGTTAACATTTTTATACATTTTATAAATTCCATAAATTAAAAGTCTGAATGATTTTTCATTGTTTTTCTCAATATCCCCTACATGTAATTTTGTCAATTATTTATTATTTTCTTTTTTATCCTGTCTATTGAAATACTCTCTACTAATGGAATGATTTATCCCAATCTGTATTGTGTGTAAAAGAATTCGTTCCGTGAATAAATAAATTAATAAAACTGTGTTATCCGTTTAGACAAACTCGGAGCATTTCGCGACGATACAGCAGCAAATCTTGGAGCTGATATGTTACAGAAGCAAAATTCTGAGCGGCACCCTGACGGTCGACGAGTTGAAGGACATGAAGCGTCTGTCGACCGCTCGAATAGACACGGGAAATCAGTTGTTGGGTCTGGACATGGTGGTCCGTGATGAGCACGGAAACGTTTTGAATCCATCGAAGACCAGTACAATGCAGCTGTACTATCATCACGAGACAGCCGCCGAGATGATAAGAAAAGCTACGACGGAAACTAAAAAAAAACCCTCGAAACCGCAGGTTCCCGTTTACTCGCACATTTTCTTCGTGAGCGTGAGAAATTTCGTTTGCAAAATGGCCGAGGATGTCGAATTACTTTTGACGCTCTACGACGGACGGGAGATGAAGGCGATAACGGAAAATTACGTTGTTTCCTGGAGCAAAGAGGGTCTGGCTCGGGACATCGATCAGCTTCACAATTTGCGTGTACTCTTCACCGATCTCGGCTCGCGAGATCTTTCCCGAGACAAGGTTTACCTAGTTTGTTACGTTATTCGTGTCGGTGGAATGGAAGCCAAGGAAATCGATCACAGAAGATCGAGCATTGTACAGAATAATCAGAAGACAAAGGGTCTCGACAATATGAGACGACCGTTCGGTGTCGCTGCTATGGATATAACGCTGTACATCACCGGCAAACTCGAAGGCGATGTAGAGCATCATCACTTCATTCCATTTTTACAGTAAGCTCGATAACTCCTTTCGTATACTATTTATATTGCTTCGTTTTTAATTTTACATAATTGTTCCTTAATATTTATTTCATTTCATTCGCTTTTATAACAGTCTGTATATTTGATTAGCAATATATACGATGATGCGTTTTGTAGGATAAAAAATGTTAGGCGTAGTTTTAGCAATTTCGTCGTAGCACATTTTTGTCGGTCGTTTTACGTTTGGATTCAGATGCTGTGAGAAGGAGAGCCTGGATGGGACCTTGAGAAGAATACTAGCGCAGAAGGAAGCAAATATACAGAAGAACAATGCAGCGAACAGCGGAAGTATCGCCGGGGGTCAGGGCTTGTGGACGAGTTTGAAATTACTTAGAGGAGACACTAAACAAGTTAGCAATTGAACTAACCGAATGAAGCTGTTTCAACTGCTTTGCATATAATAAATTTGTTATCGAATATACTGTGTTGCAGGTTCGCGAAGAGAATCCCCATCTAGTGCTAGGTAACGTCGCGATAGCTAGAAAAATGGGATTTCCCGAAGTAATATTGCCCGGTGACGTGCGAAATGATCTTTATCTGACATTGATATGCGGCGAGTTTAGCAAAGGCTCAAAGTCAACTGACAAAAACGTTGAAGTTACGGTAAAAGTGTGCAACGAGCAGGGAACGCCGATTCCAGGAGTAATGACGCTCGGTGGCGGAGCTTCGCCGATCGACGAGTATCGCAGCGTTATTTATTATCACGAGGACAAGCCGCGATGGTGTGAAACATTTAAAATTGCTGTGCCCATTGAGGAATTCAAGCAGGCACACCTGAAGTTCACATTCAAACATCGAAGCTCCAACGAAGCTAAGGACAAATCAGAGAAACCATTTGCCCTCAGTTACGTTAGATTGATGCAACGCAATGGCACCACCCTGCAAGATACCCAACACGAATTGTTGGTTTACAAACTGGACCACAAGAAATACGAGGAAAATGAAATATCGTACTTGAAACTTCCGTCTACGAGATGCGAATTGGTAAGTGTTATTTACTCAAACTAATCCTACATAAAAAAATCAATGTTTAGGGGGGATTCGACGATTTCGAGGAAAAAAGTATGGGCCATTAATTTTCGTTATGAGAACAAGCAATTGTGTAAACAATCCCGTGCTATTGATCGTTCGTAACGGTGTTCTGATCATGTAAAAAATTCAAAGATCAAATGTTTTATTTAAAAATCTTGAATTGTGAAATTTTTAAATTCAAGACTAAAAAATGTATTTATTGTTCGTTAAAAAAGCTCAAACCAATAACAACTAATAATATCATTCAAATCTTGCTCATAGGCTGAATTGAATGTAGAAAAGAAGCCGACCCTCGGCCCGTTGAGTCTAACAACCAAAGACAGTTTCTCGATCGCCACAAACGTATGTTCTACCAAATTAACGCAGAACGTAGATTTATTGGGTCTCTTGAATTGGGCATCGAGTCCGACGGATCTCCAAGAATCTTTGGCCGCTCTGATGAAAGTCGACGGCGAGGAGGTCGTTAAATTTTTACAAGTGAGTTCGATAATTTTACTCATCCATACTCGTAAGAAGCTCGACTGTATCGACAAGTACCTCCACTTATTTTCAGGATGTTCTCGACGCACTCTTCAATATTCTCATAAGTAATTCTGATAGTGATGACTACGACGACATGGTCTTCGAGTGTATACTGTACATAATAGGTTTAGTGTCTGATCGAAAGTATCAGCACTTTCAACCCGTCCTCGATCTCTACATATCCGAGAGCTTTTCCGCCACGCTAGCTTACAAGAAACTAATCGCCGTGTTGCGAAAGAGAATCGACAGTGCGAGCACCAACGACGGGCAGGAACGTGACTTGCTGCTCAAAACTATGAAAAGCTTGCAGTACTGTATGCGCTTCGTCGTGGAATCGAGACTGCTATTTACAGAGTGAGTCGAGACTATCATTTATTATAAATCTCAATCACAATATAGTAATATAGTATAGTGGTACTCAATCACAAAATAGCAACGGCGCAAAATTTACATGTGATTTCATCGTCGAGCGCTACTTTGTTGGAAGCGCGTTCTTCTTCTTCTTTTTCCTTTCTATTCAAGTAACGGTGGAAGCGCGTTCATCCTTGTATCGGGCGTCTGTACGTTACACGGTCGGCACGTTAGCCTTTCGCGCAGTACTCGTCCGTTGTTGGCGACGCGCAGAGACATTGATACGCGTACATGTTGAAACTTGTTTACGTTTACATAATTCAAATTTCCCTTATGCGAATTTTCGTTAATCTGAACTAGACTCCATCCCAATTGACTCGATCATCGACGTTCCACTGTAATAATCACCGGTATTCGAACTTACTACGAATTGAAGTAACAAATTATTTTTACTGTCCGCAGACTCGAACAGGATGAAAAAGAATTCTCCCAGACGTTGACGGAGCTTCTGAAATCGATCGTTGAACTAATGAGCCACGAAACCGATGGAACTCTGTTGGTTCAAGGTGCCTGTCTTAAATATTTACCAACGACGATACCTCATCTTCTCCGCGTCTACAGTGGAAAACAATTGAGCATGATACTGACGGATCTACTGGTTACATTGCCGTCTGGAAGATTGACGAAACAGAAGATGATGACGGTGAACGACATAGTTCACAGTCCCTTGTTTCTCAATGTGGATTGTCGAGCGATTTTGTTACCCAGAATAACGATCCTCGTACGTGACCTGCTCGAGGCGAAGGAAGAGGTATGTCTCCCGTTAAGAATTCGTTGAAAGATCAATTTATCAGTGGTATCAGCTACTTAAATTCGAGAAAGAAATAATGGTTAAATATATTTTGTGGTAAGAAGAACAGGGCTTCGCGACGATTAATCTGCATTCCAATATAAAATTTATAATAACGATAATAAACAACGTCATACATTATGTGCTTGTCCCGCAGCCTGACATACTTTCGCCACGCATCTTTCTATGAAAAAAAAATCTTCGTCCTTTCGTCACGTTTTCGTTTTGTCGTTCGTATCTCCCTTCCTCTATCGTTCTTTGCATTTTTTTCACATCCGTCCGGGCAATTCTATCTCTCATTCTGTACTTCCTGCGTGACTCGGTATCTTATCTCTTCGCTCGACTAGTAGGCTGTACTGGGAATGGCTATTAGAAAAACACGAAGAAAAATACAGAAGTATCTTCTCGTTTTCTCTGTTGTATGTAAACATTCCGTGAAACGAAATACTTTTTTAGAGGCATGTTTTCAAACCGATTCGAGGTGTTACTCTAATGCAACCAACATCGAAACAGGGTAACTTCGCGAATTAATTCCGAAAAGTGTAGAAATTTACCCTATTTTTGACGATGGTTACAGGAGCCTTTTGGATGGACGTCTTGAAAAGAGATTTTTCGATCATCGAAAACTTTTTTTTTTTAATCCCGCATGTGTAGCGTTTGCATTGGTTTGGTTTAATCACGGACTGCAGCATGTACCGAGAGCATGAAGGGATTATCGACACTATTTTCATAATTTCCTATACATTTAATCGTATCGATGGCGTATCGAAGGGCGCATCGAGTAGACGAGACCTTCTAGCGTTCGGCCAGTGATATACTTTCTACCGGAAGTTATTGACTGGTAATCACAGTAAACTTCTAATCACTAAAACTCGCTATATGTGCAAAATGAAGTCCGCAAATGGTTTTGGGATAGAATATTAATTGTTTTACGTTGTCTAATAGTAGTAGTAATATATCAGTAGTCGTAGAATTACAACGAACTCATTAAACCCTTAGTTAGAAGAGCGAGTATTTGTTTTCTTGAATAATTTTTTTTGTATCTCTCGACTAACAGAGGGTTTGTTTTATTCCTTTTGTTCGGTTTTGGTTTTGGTTTATGGCGTGTAAAGGGACTGTCGAGTACACCGGGAAAGAGCGTGGCTAAGGTAGCCAGGCTGCTCGGCGAAAATCGACATCGCCTCAATCAACATCGTGGATATTCCGAGGAGGTAATAATGTTCGACGTTGCACGTTGAAAAGAATCATGTGTCGTCCATAATTCCATATGTTTATCGAATTTTGACGCCACTATTGCTTCCCCATAGAGGAAAAAATAATCGTTTGTTTACATAAAAAAAAATTGTTTTCGAGATTTTCATGTGACCATTTTCAGAATTTCCCAAACCGTCGAAAAATCACATTCAGAATGAATGTTTGGATGTGTGTGTGTATGTGACGCGCCCGGCAAAATGAAAAGTCTAATAGCTTAAAAACGGTTCGAGCTAACAAATTGAAATTGATATATTTATCTGTGACCAAGCCAAATAACTGTAGATGATTGTATCCCTCAAAAGCTGTGTGACGACAGTAAATTACATGAGGAAGCAGCGTGAACATCTTTATTCTCACGCCTTTTCTAATCGAATCTGAATACATGACAACAGACACGCACTAACGCAACTATTGCAATTATTTTATTATTTCATTCGAAACTCGTAGGTAGAATTGTGCGTCAAGATCTTATCGGATATCCTCGAACTGACGTTCAGAGACGATGTTGGATCGACGACGTCCGATGTCAAGGAAATAATGCTAACGGCTCTGCGAACGGTCATACAGACCGTAATATCGATGGATCGGGAAAATCCGCTCGTCGGAAACTTGGTATCCGTAATGCTTTCTATATTCAGGTATTGAACCGTACTTCAATGAATAATCAAACTTGTTTTTCCATCTCACAAGGGGAACGGAGAATTGTGAAGACATTTCTTTATGGCAATTTTTTTACAGACAAATGGAACAGTATCACTACGAGATCTACATAAACCATTTCGGCACTCGTTTCGATCTGCTCGACTTCCTGATGGAGATACTCCTGGTCTTCAAAGATTTGGTCTCGAGAAGCGTGTTTCCCGCTGATTGGAGCGAAATGATAATGCTGCAGAACAGTGTTGTTCTTAAGAGTCTTCGATTCTTTTCCGGCACTATACGCGACTATTTCTTCACCGATTTCGAGCAACAAGCTTGGTCTAATTTCTTTCAC
Source organism: Stenichneumon culpator (assembly GCA_964017025.1). Taxonomy (NCBI): domain Eukaryota; kingdom Metazoa; phylum Arthropoda; class Insecta; order Hymenoptera; family Ichneumonidae; genus Stenichneumon; species Stenichneumon culpator. The sequence goes on from OZ024777.1 coordinate 5,232,154, forward strand.
TGCGCTATAGCGTTCCTCACGCAACCGGCCCTCCAATTGGACATGTTCAGTCCGTCCAAACGAAACAGGATCGTCTCGCGATACAAGGATATGCGCAGGTAGGGTTTTTTTTTTCATTTGCACTGAGAAAAAATTACATAGTAAAAGCAACAATACTGACTTTTTATCATAAAAAAATAGTTCACAAGGGGAACGCCTACATTTTATTGTTACAACATAGCCCAAAAATCATGGTTGCAACCATAATCATATTGGTTATAGTAGAAAATACTATGCTTTTTTTCAGTGTATTATTTAAGGAGAAGTTCAACGATATCAGGCAAAAAAAAACGTGTTTTTTTCAATCAATTAGACAAAAATTAAACACTTTTTTGTCTGAAGTCTTTGACCTTAATTCCTCCTTTAATGGCGGCCTAGCTCTTCCAATGGCCGAATAAAATGTCTTTTTCTTTGTGCAGGGAAACTGCCTTCGAAATCCGTTCGATGTGGTTCAACCTCGGACAGCACAAGATTCTTTTCGTACCGAGCCTCGTTGGTCCAATTCTCGAAATGACTCTCATACCCGAGACCGAGCTGAGGAAAGCCACGATTCCAATATTTTTCGATATGATGCAGTGCGAATTTTACAGTTCGAGGATGGTCGAGGGTTACGGTGACACTAAGCGTGATCCGGCACATATAAAAGCTAATTTTATAGAGTGCGAAAACGAGATGATTGCCCAACTCGACGTACTGGTACGTTTCCTTGAAGGTCGCAACATTTATATCAAGGCTAGATGAAAAATTAATTTTTTCATGAACGATGTTGTAGGTTGAAGGCGGCCGTGGCGACGAGCAATTTCGATCGCTTTGGGTTCAAGTTATGAAAGTACTCTGCGAGAATCATTCCACCATGCGAGAGCAAGGCTTGCGCTTCGTCGATACCGTAGCCAAGCTCATGGAAAGGTTGCTGCAGTATCGTGATATAATTCACGCCGAATCGCAAGAACATCGTATGTTGTGTACGGTCAATCTGCTAGAATTTTATTCGGAGATCAATCGGAAGGAGATGTATATCAGGTGAGTCTGAAGAATTTTCGTTTAATAACATCGTGTCCTTTTTGGCTAGAGCAAATCGCCGTAAACGTGGAACAATTTTTTAAAATGTAATTTTTTTTTTTTAGATACGTTAATAAGTTGTGCGAGCTGCATCTCGAGTGCGATAATTACACGGAAGCGGCGTATTCTTTGAAGCTGCACAGTCAATTGCTCGCGTGGAGCGATCAGCCTTTGCCACCACTTTTACGTTCGAACCGGTAACATCGTTGATTGTTAAGATGTACTGTACAATTACACGGTTACTATTTAAATTTATATTTGTATTACACATCTATTAGATATCCGCTGTGCCAAACCCATCGGGAATTGAAAGAGGCACTGTACAACGACATGATTGACTACTTTGACAAGGGAAAAATGTGGGAATGCGCTCTCGGCGTGTGCAAAGAGTTGGCGGGACAGTACGAGGAAGAAACCTTCGATTACTCTCAATTGTCGGTGCTTCTCCGACGAATGGCAAAATTTTACGATTCCATCGTCAAACAACTGAGACCGGAGCCCGAATATTTCCGAGTGGCTTATTACGGACGTGGTCACCCGCCTTTTCTTCAGAACAAGGTATTAAAAAAAGTCCTCGTACAAGCACAAAAAGGAATATGGATGGAAGTTTAAAAATGATTGTTTTTACAGGTTTTCGTTTATCGAGGAAAGGAATACGAGCGTATCAGCGATTTTTGCTCGAGAACTTTGAATCAATTGCCGAACGCCGAGCAGATGAATAAACTGTCACCACCGAGCGACGAGATTCTCGAATCGGCTAATCAATACGTTCAGATAAATAAAGTTGATCCGTTGATGGATGAAAAGAGGCATCGATTGAGTGGCAAACCTGTCACAGCTGAAGCAGTATTGAGGTATTTTTTAGTATTATATAAATACAAATATATGAACTCACTTTTACCGGTTTCAACTTTGCTTTTTGTTCAGATACCATCGAGTCAACGACGTCCAGCGTTTTCGATTTTCACGGCCAACCCCGCGAAAAGATTTCACAGTGGTTACAACATCCAACGGCGAGAAAGATAAAGAGAGCACGACAAGCAGCAGCAGCAGTAGCAGTAGCAACGAATTCGCCTCGCTATGGCTGGAAAGAACTGTCCTCGTCACTAGTCATCCATTGCCTGGAATATTGCGATGGTTTCCCGTGACTTCGAGCGAAACTTATCCTGTCAGTCCTTTGAGAAATGCCATCGAGACCATGGAAGCCACGAACACAGCCCTCAGGGATCTCATAATAGCTCACAGGTTAATTGTAGTCTCAAGAAATATGTTCCTCTTCAAAATAGAATTAAACATTTTCGAGCAAGGCAACTCGGTTCTTTGTTCAATTCTTCTTTTTTGTCCTCGACTCGACAACAAACTTGTACTAAAAATTTGACTCGACTTTTGTTTCGACCGTAGAGCCGACTCGAGCCTTCCGCTGAATCCACTCAGTATGAAATTAAACGGTGTGCTCGATCCCGCCGTGATGGGTGGGGTGGATAACTACGAGAAAGCTTTCTTGAATCCGGACTATCGCGAGGCCCATCCAGAGGAAAGTTCCGATCTGTTGAAGCTCGAAGGATTGATTGCCGAACAAATTCCTCTCTTGGGTGTCGGCGTACAACTGCACAAATCTCGGGCGCCGACGGAACTGGCGCCTTTTCATCAACGACTGGAGCAATGCTTTCAGGCGATGCGCACACAAGTCGAGGCAAAATACGGCAAAAGGGTAATTTAATTTAAAAAAAAAACTAATAAAGAGCAGAATTGAAATTTTACAAAAAAAAAATCTGCCTATAAAGTGTGGAAAAAGCAAAAACTAATGTTGGAATCAACAATTTAAGAATTTAACGAGCGTTCTCCCGGCTGCAATCGAAGACTTTTAGGGAAAAAAAAATAATATCAATCGAAACTTAAACGTGGAAAAATAGAAGTTATACCTCTTATGTTTTCTCGACAGACGTGTGACCTGCAGATTGAGAGCTTGACGCAAACCGTCACTATGAGGAAACATCACGCTTATCGAGGCGAAAATCATCGACTCTCCGAATCCAGCGTTATAAGCACGGAGTAAGTTTTTCTCTTTTCAAACAGCTCATTAAAAATTATCGTCCATCATTGTGGTAACTTTGTGTACTTTGTGTACTAAGACAACATAACGGCAAGGAGATAATTAATTATTATTTTTTATTGAGAAAAAAAGCAATGCAGGATTATCAGTATTTTTTTGTCGACGTGATTACGCTGTATCTGTCTGGTGTACGAAAATGTGATAACAAGGGAATGCGTGAAATTCAGTTTAGGTAACTGGACTAACCGGTCGTTGGAAACGCCTGTGTCTCGTTCAAACATTGTCACGTGTTATGTTCTATTGTGTCTGGGGTAAGGGGGAAATAGAATAGAATCAAATGAAGAAGCGTCGGAGTAGACAGGAGGTGGTTAGGAGTCTGGCATCGAAGTAAAAACAGCGTAAAGTTTATTTAGTTATATTGGAAACATTTTACAATTCTTTCATTAGTTGCGGAACTCGATCCAGAGTATCGTCACTCACGAGATCGCAAGTAACGACCCTCAAGTCACTCGCATCGTTCAATTTTAACAACAGTTCATCGATAACTGGCGTTACAAACGTCAGTTTGACAAGGTAAAAGTGTTAAAAGACCATTGGGAATGCGAAAAAACCTCTAATTGACTATAAAATAGAAAAAAAAGGATTGTCAAACTTTTTTCTTCAATACTCTGTGAGAATGAAATTAACTTTACTGTACAAGTTGCATGAGATGCGGTCTGTGGGAATTCAATTTTCAATCGACTATGGTGTCGTCTGGTATGATTCGTCGAATGAATACCGTGATGTTGAAATTTATATCTCATAAAATCATGGGTCATGTGAAAATAAGATCACTTGTGACATCTCTATTACAGATCATTTTATATTGTTGTAGAATCTACTAAGTGTTACTGTCTGTATTTGGTGGATTTGTTGAAAAGCAAATTACTACTCATTCGACCAAGCTATACTGGACCTGTTCTGTTTCTAAATGTGTCTAACAATCGATAATATTCGCAAATTGGTAAAAATCGTTTATGGATAGATAATTGGAAAACGTAAACTGTTTTTAGGAGTATCGCAGTTGGGCCAGATAAAATACCATACAATACACTATTATCATTTCTACGAACTTAAATTTTTTTGGTTTAAAAAAAACATTTTTTTCGTGTATTGTATTATATTAATTATATTAATATAATATAATTTCTGTTTGAGCGACTGTTGTGTTGTTTGTATTTCGGTTACTTAAACGATTTTACAAATTTTAGATTGATTTGACGGAATAATGGGTTCTTTCGACAATCGGCTATTCCTCTAACGACTTGCATGCTTACCCTTAACTTTCCTTATCGACGAGTTACGAGCTTCATTTACCGTATACACGTTACTCTTTTCCTCGATAACATCTGGTTACGCCACTCATAACTATCGTCCCTACGATAAGGACCTTTTAGGTAATTAATCGAGCGAATTAATAAATTCATTCGAGTCAGTCGATAACCCGACGCTGTTTTATTTATTGCCTACTCAAAATTAACAGTTTTAGACAAATCGCGACGTTGTAGTAGCGACGCGAAGATTTCCCCTCAGGATAAATAAGGACTTGTGGATTCGAATTCGTTAAATCTTGGAACATTTGTCGGGTTATTTCTGACTAATTAGCGCTCATCATCAGATCGGGACAAAAAAATAAGACTAAAGGTAACTTTGATGAACCAATACAGGAACAGTTCGGTACGTTCGCACATCCTGTCCTCGGCGTCTCTGCAAAAAGCACTGGGAAATCCGAGTCCAGGAACGAACAAGAAGAAGGATTCAAAGCGAAGAAGTTCCCGCAAGAGCGATTCGGCGAACACATCGAAGAACGATCAACCGACCAGCCAGTGGTACACAACACCGGAAATTCCAGTTACAGCTGCAAACACGCCGAGCTCAGTAGTCGTTTCGCCGACTTCGAGCTTTCCGACTTCACCGATCTTCGAGCTCAGACAGGAGGTCGGTGTACTTTGGCAAAGCAACTTTGCAAAACTATCTTTGAAAATATCGTTTAAAATGTTTATTTTCAAATTTGTTACAAAATTTCACCAATGCATCTCAACGAATTTTTTTCCACCCGACTCGCATACGTTCAAAACAAATGATTTCAGTGTACAACTTTCAGAAGTGAATTTTTGGGCATCTGTTGACATTTTTCACGTATTTTTATACAAACGAGTTTAACAGTGTATATACGATCATTTTTTGTCCTGTGCAGTTGACACCGTCGCGTCCCCTGAGGTCTGAGGCGGAAAAAGAAAAGAGGATAAGCAGCAGGTGGTCGGGCCAGTCGCAGCACTATCTCAGAAACGTCAACAACGGCGTCGACTCAATGGAATTCGGCAAAGGAAATCGCGACAGTATCGGAACGACGGACAGCACAGCTTCCGAAGACGATCCGCCACCACCTCTTCCGGTGAAGACGCGCGAAGCCGATTACTGCAATTTACCCAACGAGGGACCGCTCGATCATTGTCCAACGAGTCCCATCAACAACATTGGGAATCCTCTGAGCCCGAAGCTCAAAAGCAAGATTCCCGTGCCGCTGGAGAGCGACGACAGCCACGTAAAACCTCCGCCGCCGCCGCCGAAACCTAAACGACCGCCGCCTCACAGTTTGACAAAAATTTCCATTCCTCCTAACGATTCGGAAGGTCCACCACCGGACTCTTCCGTTGCGTGATAGATTCCGCCCAGGGGATTCAGCAGCATAGACGCAGGGTATACGAAAAAAGACATTTGTCACCGACATTATTAACGGACGATTAGACTTTTTTTTATAAACAAAATACGTACTTGAACAGTCCGGCAAAGTATTAGCTTGTAGATAAAAGATTAACGTGAGCGATGCAACAAAAAAGATAAAAGACACTATACGCGCAATATTATATTACGTATAGCTTAAATTGAATTTTCGAGAAAGAACAAAATTTGTGTTCCTCATTAAAATGGCCTTGCAAACGTGCTTAGTATACGAAGATAAATATAGATTACGAGGAAAAATTTTTATACGCATCGGTGGGCAGAGAGTTAAATTTTATGACTTCTGATCGTGCCATGTACATTAAAACCAGGGTTTTTGAGCGACGTAGCTTTTTATCTTTCACTAGTGACCATTCATATCTTATACGATGTACAAGCGACAATTTTTGTAACGATATTTTTACGTACATTTTTGTACATTTGTATTGCGAAAAAAATTGCGGGCATAAGAAAGGATGGAATTTTATATAATCGTGTCGATTGGGCTTTTTTTGAACAATCGTCCTGAGAAAAGTAGCCATAATTTTCGACGAAAGTCTATTCGCGCGAGATTCGTTCTTCAGCCATAAATATCTGTTATCGACTAACATTTTATATCGTTCAAATAGCTGCAGGATTTTTTCAAGCAATATATCACAAAGTTATTTCATTTTTACTTGCGAGATATTTATGAAAGTTGGCCCCCTAGTTGAATTAAGGCAAACCTCGCGGTACGGTCAAGTCAATTGAGTATTACGATTTAAAAAATTGTCGATTTCCTAACGTTCATCTGGATTGAAGAGTTCCTACTTAATGTAGAAAAAAATGCGTAACGACGGATTAACCGTAAAATAACTCAATGTATGTCAATAAATTCACGGGCATATTTTGAGACTGTTTTTTTAGGTCAAATTTATTCACACTAGTTTGTTCTTTGAAACATGTACAAGCAGATTTCAATCTTAGTACCCCATCGGCTTGACTGTAACGACCTAAAAAAAAAAAAAAAAAAAAAATGCCGTGATAAAGTAGAGGATAGCAATTCAGTAACGATATCTCTCAGTGTGTAGAAATGTGAATACTGAATTTTTTAGTATTATTACGTGTGTAAGTTAAAACTGTCATATCTTTCACTTTTCGTTGATACATTCGTTCGACTATCGGGTGGAATCTAGAGGATGACCAGGAGAATCAAATTTTCACAGTTACGCTCCCAGGTCCTTTCAAGTTATTTATTCTTCTAAAACATAATTCACTATTAACGAATCTTCAGACGCACACTTCTCTGTTCTTGCATCAAAGCAGGCTTTAAGGTGATGAGATGTAAATAACTCGATCTTGTCTTCCGTTTGATCTACGGCAAGGAGATTAAAAACAATATGTAAGGCAAATGCACTTCTCTTGCTGCACCACAAAACAAAATGGCCTTTCAATGACAAATAATTTATATTTATTACCGATAAAGAGACGATATTCGCGTAGATCCGAGAAATGCAAAGTTTTTGTTTTCTCTTCGCATGGTCGCAGAAACGATAGCTTTATACTTCTCGATCGACTAAGATTTATTTATTTACTTATTCACATTATTATTATATTATTATTATTTCCATTACTCATGCCAAAGAAAACGTTAATATTCGTACATCGGGATCCTGTGTATCATATATCGCATATAAAAAAAAAGTATCGTCTATGTTGTCCTTCATATCATTAAAAATGTGACGCGTATGACGAAAAGAGATGATGAACGACGCAGGTTTAAATAAATAGGGTATCTAACTGCTAGTCCGCACATGTGTAACGAAAGCGAAACGAAGAACAGAGTTAATCAAGCGATAGAAATATTCCAAGTAACAGCTTGCTAGTACTTTTTTATTATCTTGAGCAGTTTTTAAAAAAAGAGCCCTTTGGAAAGAAGTATCGATAAACCACGGTAACACGGATAGTGCCATTGTATTTTTTTAAGCTTACCATAATGACATACGTATCTATAGTTATTCTCTAATTTAGGGACCAATGTATCTGCAATGAATCCGCATTTTATACTAAAAAAAAAAAAACAAAAACAGGAAATTGACTTGCACGTTTCTCTTTTGTTTTTTTCTCATTGTTATTAATATTGTCATTTTAAACATAATATATTCCCATGAATGAGCTCGAAAAAAGTGTTTTTTTTTATTGATTAAATCCTCTGTGCGACAATTCCTGCTGGAAATATTTCTCGGATTTTTTTCAACAATTTGTCTGAAAAACTGCAACTGGACTTTTTCAGTGATTTTCAGAAGTTTTTTTTCGACTTTTTCCCATGTTTTTCTGCGAATTTCAGTCGAGGTGAAATTTGTTGGGCAAAGAGGGAAACTTCGTCGTCATGGTCCGAAGGTGAAGGCATGCGCTCCAAGTTTCCTTGGCAACAACACATCCTGTTTGTCCCTCTGCAACGAACAATGCCGCATTGACTTTCAGTGTTCATTAACATCGAGGAAAACAACGCAATGCGGCGTGAAAATAATAATAAAGTTATATCGCGCTGATTACGGACAAAGTTCTTAATTATAATAACGAAGAAAAAAAAGAAGTCTAGTCTTCACATTTCATCGTCACGCAGAGTTGCGGAATCAGTTATTATGTTGTCACCGTGAATAATAATATTTATTTAAAGGGACAAATTTTTAAAAGACTCGATGCAAAATTTAATTGTAGACGCTTAGAGTAGCTGAAAGCCCACATGGATAACAATTACAGAGCCAACATAGCAAAGTGGCTTGCTCTACCGAATAAAAAACTCGAAAAATGGTTCGCAGATGTCTTAATTTTGATAAGAACGATGAATGGACATGTGATGGATATTGCTATAATTATGAAAGTCGTCGAGGATACAGGAGAATGCGATAAAGAGGTTTGACACAAATACTTTCTTATCCTAGGTGCAAAAATTCAAGATATCGAAGATTTCTTCTTTAGAATTTTTGCCGATTATCTGATCCGATTATCGTACTACGTATTGAAAAAAAAATCGTATTTCAGAACTTGAGTGATTTAATTGAGAGCTTGAACGAGCTGATAAACGATTACAGAGCACTGTGGGGTGTCGTGGATCCTGCGCATCCCGTCTACAGGTACAAAGTCAAACATCTGTCGACTGAGTTGAAACGCAAATTGAACGTCGTCGCGAAGTTCACCCGCAATCTTCTCTTCGAGATTGTCGATTGCAAGAGCGACGAATATCTTCGAATGATATTCAGGTAACGATGAACTTTAATGACATTATCATTTATTATTTTGGAGATGAAAACAGTTGTCCTTTTTGTCCAGTCCTTTCGAGATACGTACAGCTTCTTTTGACAATGTAAATCCAGAGAAGATTAACAGATTGCCCATTACAGACTGGTGAACGTCTACAATGATATGTTGGACTTGGAGCACGACGTTACAGATCCATCGATCAATTTATTTACAAACGACTGTCCACCAATGCTTGAACCTCTAAAAAAAGTTTCAGTAACACGAATTTTACAGGTATGCGGTTTATTCATTTCACTAAATATATAAGGGGCATTCCATCCCAAGTCGGCCATCCTCGGGATCGACCCCATCTAATTCGAGCAAAACCTTTTTTCTGTTTTCATATACGTGTAAACTGAAACATACAATTTTTTTTTTCATTTTTTTTTATGATCTGTCATCGATCAATAGATTATTGAAAATTAGCAATTATAAAAAAACAACAAATTTCTATGTGAGATGTCACTGCATTGGATAGGGGTATGGAAAAATATTAGGGGTGCAATGGATTCGTCTTGAATAATATTTTCACGAAATGAAAAGCTTGTCATTTTTTAAACACATTTGGCATGCTAAAAATCGATTTAAAGTAGAAAAAATTATTTTTTGATCTGATAAACATTTTTAATTTTGTTGTACATTTTTTCAAAAAATTTTATGAGCACCCCGGAAATTATGAGACTTCAGCGATTATGGTATCTCTTGTGGTTTAATAGATATACATTAAAAAATATTTTATCACGTAATAACCTTCAATAACTTTACGGCTATTAATATTCCTTTCTTTCGTAGAATCTGTGCTGATAAAAAAAAATAATATTACAATTCATTGTGAATTTTATTTGGGTCATTAAATATAAATTCTATTTACTATTTCGGCTGCGCGAACGCGTTGTTTTATGAATTGTTAATATTTTTGCGGAGATAAGTCTTGTTTTGTTCCGTGCTGGAAGAACGAAATCACATACACTCTTGTCTCCGTGAATTTGTATGTTTTGCATCGTTTCATAATGTGTTTTTTGTAACTCATGCATGAAAAGTGCTACTTTATGTGAGAGCCGGGCGCGACATAGAGTGGCGTTTTTCGAGAAGGCGTAACATAAATACTGGAAGCATTGGCTAAATACTCCAAGCGTGTCGCAATGAGTATTTACGATACGCTTCGAGTATTTATGCAACGTGTAAGCGCATCGTAAATACTGTGCGCATTAGGATGTTTCACAAAAAGAACATTTAAAAAAAAAATTCCTGCCACCCTTCTAAAGTATAGAGTTCGATCTCAAACTGAACCTCGCGAAAGGCGATACCTCGCAAAAAATCCTAAGAGCTGCCGCATTCAACGTTTGTACCGAAAAAATTCGACAACTTCTTTCTTTTTTTGGGTATAAACGACGAATATAGCATCTCTTAAGGAGGGTCGAGCGAGTGGTCTTCGTATTAGTGGTGTAAGTGGTGTAAGCATTTCGCCTAAATTCTTGAAATTCGGGCAAGAATAGCAAACACTTCCCGATGTTATGAAAATCTGAAAAAATTCATACTTATTATAGGCACTGAAAAGATTCGGGCAATTCTTGCCCGAATTTCTCGAATTGAGGCGAAAAGAACACTCGCTCGACCCTCCTAAAGATTTTTTGCTTTGGTCTGCCGATCGCGAGGTTCAATTTCAGATTAACATCTATACGTCTGGAGGGTGGAAAGAATTTTTCTCAACAAACTACCTACTGGACATTTTTAGAGCTTTCTATATACGAATATAAAACACGAAGTCTTTTGTGTTTCATACAAAAAATGACAAAAAGTTAAGCTCCCAACCCGTAGAGCTATATATTTTGATGGATGGAAAAATCCAGCGAAAGGCGGTAGTTGACAATAAAGTTTGAGCGGTGCCACATTTTTTTGGGTAAAACATCGAATGCGGCACCTCTTAGGATTTTTTGCGAGGTACCGCCTTTCGCGAGGTTCAATTTGAGATCGAAATCTGTACTTTAAAAGGGTGGGAGGAAAATTTAAAAACTATGCCTTTTTTTAAAGACCCTACTGCGCATGCGCACATCCGTTTATTTTTCCTTTGTTGTCGCGCTCGGCCAGCAAAGTTCGCCTGGCACCTTTCATGTATTCGTCACAAAAAGTACTATTATTAGAGTCGGTGCGAAAATGTCAGTTTTCCGAACGCTTCGCGTACACAAACCGCCCATTTTCACACCTCGTGAAGTAAAGTTTGGTACAATACTCGTGCGAAAATTACTAATTAATCTTGCCCTTTTTCAGGTAATAAACAATGAAATGCTTGCGTGTACCTTATATCGTCATGTTCTATGAGGAATACGAAAGCACTTCATTATGTATTACCTGAAAAAAACGGCAGGATTAAATCGAATATTTACAGAAATACCGAGATATGTGAAATACACGACATTATAAAACGAAGCAAATAAAAAAATTCACGCTGATTTCATTCTTACAGCACAAAACCCCATAAGGCTTATTTCCGTAGAAATCTTAACAAATCTTATTAAAACACGTTTGCACAACCGAAATTGTAAATGAAATTTATATTTGATGAAGCAAAAAAAGCACCATGAATTGGAATATATTTTTTTATTAACACAGATTCCAAGGAAAAAAGAAATGTTCATAGTCGTGAAGTTATTGCAGGTTATTACGTGATAAAATCATTAAATATGTATATCTTTTGAAGAACAAGAGATACCACAATAGTGGAAGTCTTATAATTTCCGGTGTATCTCCAAGGTTTTTTCAAAAAATTTCCAAAAAAATAAAAAATTTCCAACGAATTGAGAAATAAGGTTTTCTACTTTGAGTCGATTTTTAGCATGCTAAATGTGTTACAAAAATTACGGATAATTTTGTTAATCTGCGATACCAAACAAATCTATTATACACCTAATATTTCCCGATACCTCCATCCAATGCCGAGATTTCTCACATCGGAATTTGTTATTTTTTTTTTTAGTAATTAATCATTTTCAATTAACGATTGCTCGGCGACGGATCCTCAAAAAATATTTTTTAAATTTATGTTTCAGTTTAAATGTGTATAAAAACAGGAAAAAAGTTTCACTCGAAGTAGGAGGGGTTGGGCCCGAAAATGGCCGAATTGGAAATGGATGGAATGTCGAATATAATATATTCCGGATTGAAAATCTCATTTTTCGACCGGTAATTATGTATTTCTGGTATTCAAAAAGTTTTTATTACCGACCGCAATGCTAATTATGCCCATAAACTGACCGATAACCCGCGACCGCTGTTTCGACGGTCGTTCAACCGCAAATAGCACTGATCTGATTGTGCCTAAAATCAACCACAAATTGATTGCACAACCGACCGATTCTAGCGCTATCGCCTCGAAACAAATTGCTTAGACTGCTTCGACCACAAAATATCTACAATTTCGATTAGCCGAAGATCTTCACGATGCGGCCGATTTCGAACAAATTGTGCGCAAACTTCGACAAAATCCGACCGTTATGTCACATTTTGTTGAAACAACCGGAAAAGTTATAGGTAGAAGACCTTGTAATTGCGGTCGATTTTGAACAAATCCACCAATAAACAACTAGCAAAGTTATAGGTGGATCTACATTCGATCGAATTTGCCATTTTTTCGCGGTGGATTTCAGGCACAAACGAATTGGTTGTAATTACAGTCGAAATACTGTCGATGGTACCGATAGGGAACTGCCTGCAGTGATTTAATATTGTAAAAGTCTTTTTCACGTCTAATAAAACAAATAAATCACGGGAAGGATAATGATGACGGTATATTCACAACTTCGCAGGTATTGGCGAAGAATCGCGCGGAAGAATACTGCCACGAGCTCATAGATTGTCTGTTAGCAAACTACGAGCCGAACAACGAGGAAGAAATGAAGTCACCGGCATCGCCGGATATCGAGATGTCGGAAAACTCTAGTATTGAAATTTATCGGTGAGTTTCATATTGACTCGTTGACTTCACGAGGCTGAAAATTTGAGTTCTGCCAAGGAACTGAGTGCCTGAAAAAAAAGATTAAAACTTTTTCAAAAATGCTGTGATTAATTATTTCATCAGTGCATTGACGAAACACATGACGCCACCGGTTACCAGTCACTCAGTAAGTGACATGGAACCAACGAACGTCGAGAGTATCCAAGCCCTCGTTAATACGCAAACGGAACAAGTTATAAGACTTCTGAATATCGTCAAGGAGATGTCGATTCAGCTTCTTGGCTCCGACACCCTGAAGATACAGAAAGGTAACCGGTAACCGTCATATCACCTCGAAGTCCGATGACAAATATATTTTCATTCAGGTGAAACGAGAATAAGAAAAAGTGCACTGCGAAAAGTATCGGATTACTATCAAGAGGTAGCATGGGGCGCGGTGTCGAGTATATTGGATCATGTGGTTTTATGGTGGTCACCTGAAGCTCTCGCTGCTCGGCACAGCCAAGGGGCTCATCACCTAAAGGACTGGCTGCATCAGTTCATACAGCGAAAGAACGGTAACAAATATATATATATATATATATATATATATATATATATATATATATATATATGTTAGGGGGATCCTTAGATTGAAATTTTTTTCATTATTTGGGGGTGAACCCATATTATCGTGAGATATAAAATAAAAATATGTTGTGCAGAGGATCCCCGAAATTTATGCATTTTCGGAGGTTGCAACTGGCTATTTAAAGACTTAAAACTTTGGAGTATCTGAATGTGAAGTGAAAATGCAAAATTTCAAATTATTTTGCAGTCACCCCGCACTTCTAAAGTAATAGAAATGTTTACGGACAGCTCTGCGAAATCCCTACGAAATCGATGCAGCTTTACAGGTAACTATCGAGAATTACGAAAATAATGTTTTTGACAATATAGGTAATAGTTTTAAAAAATGATATGTAGAAGGTGAAAATCCGCGACGGAAAATTAGTAGCTACAATTTTCGAATATCTTGTTTTTGAATCTTCGGTAGCGACCTCGAAAAATGTTTCTATTTCGTAGAGATTTCACAGAGTTTTTTTCGTATATGTTGTTATATTTTGTAGGGGTGGGTTGGCTGCAAGGAAATTTCGAAATTTTCATTTTTACTTTAAATTCAGATGCTCCGAAGTTTTTATTTTTTTAAATAGCCGGTAGCGACCTCGAAAAATGCATTAAACTCAAAGACCATTCGCACATGATATTATTATTTTATACCTCACGATAATATGGGGTGGCCCCCAAAGAATTAAAAAATGTTCAAGTTAAGGATCACCCTAATATATATTTGTAAACATTTTCTTCTAAAAAAAAATAGTATATTGTTCACCCTTGTAATCTAACGATCAGAACAATCCCATAGTTCCTCCGACCGTGAGACCCGCGTTGCAAAACTTGTGCGACGCTATAGGCTGCCACGTCACGATAACTGCCTGGGACCACCTCTTTAGACTGGCCTACATATCGGCGTTCGAGTGTCAGTCAAAATCGTCGGCCCCCGAGGTCAGCATGATTTTATTTTGTTTTTCTCAATCAAGGCTATGTGAAACATATTTTGTCGGTACGGAAAACTGTAATCAATAATTTGGCTAGATTGTTCAATATTTTTTTTTTGAATATAATTATATAATTAATATTATCGTCTTCATCTAAAAATTTAGAAGGTGCCAATGATCTGGTTTTCCTAAAAAATTGAGAAAACCATCGACGAAAAAAAAATGGATTAGACTTTTGTTACTGACCGAGCCCGAGTTTGCATGGGGCCTTCGCGTCGCCTAGAGTGGCCAGTGTTTCAGTTATGTAACGGATTTTCTATTTCTTCTTCTTTAGGGTACCGACACTGGACAAATGTTTGCCGAAGTATTTCAGCTTCTGAGGACCCTGAGTAACGAGTGTGAGATCGGCGGTGAATGGGTGATCGGTGCACCTCTCCTCGAACTTCCGCTTGCCGAGCAAATAATTGTTCTCCACAGACTCGATCATTCGGTTCACACGATGCGACTGTGGGCCATGCAGGAATCCAGAATGATAGCTCACACATGGGACCTCGAAAATTTCTTCCTCCTCGTCAAGGGCGACGTCGTAAACTGCCTCGAAGAATTGTCTTATCTCAAAGTCAGTTCTTTATTTCACTTTTTTCTCGATTAAGAACTGTTACTTAAATCCTAGGTCATTTCTGACGATAATTTTCTTTTTTAGCTTGCAGATCACACTAACGCCATCGCCAACGACGTTCCCAGTGTTCAAGTTTACGTCTGCGCCAAAATGCGAGCAAAAATAGTCTCGGAAGTAAACGCTAATATCGACTTGTTGAAGGTACAGTTAATCAAGTCACACGGGTTTTTATTTATTGACAGAACTGTACTTAACATTTTTTTTAAGGATTCTCCGGCCAAATGTATCAAGACTCTGGCAAAAATCTGTCGAGTCGTTAGTTTGGCAAATTTACATATGTGCTTTCCACGAACGAATTACTGGAGGAAGAGCAGCACGGTTGCACCTGTGGCACCTAGTGCCTATGTCCAAATATATTTCGGTGCGTTTAAATAATAAAAAAATATATTTACTTCCAGTGATACAAAGCAATTTGCATATTGTCTTTCAGAAAGAGTATTGCTTCCCGTTCTCGAAGTTATAGAAGATCATGAGATATCGAATATGATACTGAAGCTGATGTGCGAAGCGTGGCTGGATTATATCTATCTACATCGTATAAAATTCAGGTAAGTACAGAACCTGTATTTTAACGCTGAAACGTGTCTTAAAAAAATCCCAAGATCTTAAAATAAAAAATAAAAAATTGTAGAAGTTTCATTTTTTCAAATAAAAAATATTGGTCAAAATGAGACTCTATATGCAATTTTTTATATGCGTACCTGGTGATTTCTTTACATGACCAAACCAACGTTAGAATTGTGCAAAATCTATAGAGAATAGAATAGTATATAGTAGAAATAGTCAATTGCATGGAATTTTTAAGACGATTTTTTTATTCATAAAAATTAAATAAAACACGTTTAATGGCACCCATTTTGAAATTACAACAAAAAAAAACGGATGTCGCATTAAAAAAAAAAAACTGATGGATAGCGAGCTTGGCGCGCTCCAGTTACTAACAGATTTTGCTTTCGTGACCACCTGGGTGACGGACTGCTCGATAATATCGCAAAACGTTAGAAGTTATTTGCTGAAAAATGAAGTTTTGCGACGCTGCGAGGGTGTTGGACGTCTTCTTCTGCGGCATCCCGGTGAAGCTATCGCTATGCACAAACGACTGCGTAAGTTTCCAGCCGAAGCTACGAACGAATAAAAAGTACATATATATATAATATGAGCGCCGATGTCTGTATATAAATAGATATATTATGAAATAAATATAAATATAAATATCACTAAATAATTGTGGAAATGATAATAAATATTTTAGGCATTAAAAAAAAAATGTATATCGTCAATTTCAGCGCAACGAACGAACGAGAATGGATCGCCGGAGTCTCTGGGATTGGAAAGAATGCCAGCGGAAATGTACGTTCCCAATCAAGAACAGTGGCTCGAACTTCGAGCTCCGAAACGTTACAACTTTTGCTGTACAGAATAATAAAGATACAAATTAATTATTAATTATACTACTATTATTAATATGAACCAACAGTGTAAAGTGTATCCCTAATTTTTCACTCGTTGAATTGCGCTGCGTAATATTCAATGGAACGTGTATGTACACAGTCATACTTGTGTGAACTAGAAAGCATTCACGAAGCCTGACGAAGAAGCCTCTCGCCCGGCCCACGATATCAAATTACCTGTTGTCGGAGGGTTCTCGTCGGTTATTGACTTCTTTGCACTCATAAAAATAACATACTGACCATACAATTCGAAACTGGTCACGATTTTCTTTATGTTTTTTTTTCTATATTTCTTCTTCGAATAATTTGTCAAAAATCGATGATTCAGATCCATAGATGTTGTCCGTGTACGTGCGAAAGTTATCCTAGACCACAGAGTAAAAATGCTCCCGCTGATCGAATAACATAGTTAAACCCCCTCGATGCAGATCCTTTTATGTAATCAGACCGGTTTGTCTTGGATTTGAGACTCGCACTATGATGTAATGTTTCATCGAAGTGATAGTGCCTTTCTCAACGCTTAGCTTCTTTTTCTAATTTAAAATTAACCGATGATTCGTCCTGTCGAGACACTTGCAATTTTTAGTGCAAAGTTAACGAAGGCCAAGGTCACAGTCTAGAAAATTTCCGTAAATAATAGTTTCGAAGTATATTCAAATAATACAGACAGTAGAACCTCGATTATCCGACCGCGAAGAGACCGGTTACAAATCCGATAATTGAAACGCAATTTTTTTACGTCACCATTATACGTATATAAGTAAGACATATATAAATGAAATAACAGTATGTATTAAACGTCAAAACATATTTGTAACATATTTCCAACGCCGATGTCTTACTTCAAGGATTCTATGAAATAATGTCGCGTTTTTGGGCATCGAAATCTCAAAGCCGCTTCAGTATGAACTACGTATGCACGACGATTCAAACGTTATGATATTGAAACTAGTCTCTGATGCGCGCTGTCTGACTCTGCTGGGGTGGGTGAAACTGTTCGGGCCAGCCAGTGTGTGAGCGGATTTACGCTGGAAGAGGTAAAGTGCGCTTTAACAGGCTTCAACACGGTTGCGGCTCTTGGCGTGGCGAGTAACAATGTATAATATTTTGCGCCAACGTTCGGACTACCGACCGTTCGGATAATCGAGGTTCTACTGTACTCGAATAAGATATATTCAAATAATATACATATTTTGAAATATGTATATTGTGAACAAATGTGGTAATTTTACAATTTTCACGCTGTCTTGTCCTTATATTATTCTGAAAAAAATGAATTCCTCAATTAAAGTCATCAATATAAAATGCACCTTGCCGAAAATTCACGGGGGTAGAGGTTGACGCATCGAGGGTCCGCCCAGACTTCGAGGCGCAGGGAAGGAAGCAAGGTATACGCATAAGGTCGGCAGTTGTCCAGTGACGTTCAAAGCCTTCGTGCGTGCGATCGTGTTTCTTCCGGCTCTCTCGGAGCACGACCGGATGACGAGTGAGCGAGATTGACCAAGGATTTATTCGTCGAACGTGTGAGAATTATGGCAGTGACTGAAAGAACACCGCTTACCAGACCAACGGATCCGCCGACTTACGTCGAATTTGCCGGACTTCTGCGCGCCCGAAGGACCAAACTCCGACAATTTCAATGTTGCGTCTGCGCATTCCTCCTGTGAGTGGTTTTTTCTTTGGACAATGAAAATTGTGCTCAGACGAAAATTCACACCTATTCATAACAAAAACAACATTCAAAAATATATATTAAATGTGTATATATATATGTATATGTATATTTTTTGGTGGGCTGCATTTTGAAATGAAAATTTTATAGTATTTGTTTTAATGAATTTTTCATTCGAGAAAAGAATTGAATGATTTATCGATGACTGTGAGCAACTCCATATTATATAAGAATATTAAAAGGTATTGAACGACTCGTGGAGACAAAAGACTCTTTCAGTATAAATCGTGCCGGAATCAGAGCGCAATTTCCATTCCTTAACTCGTCAGATTCGTTGCGAATTATCTGAAAAATCGATCTGACTGGTAAGCTACTTTAGCAAAATTGACGCACAAAATTCCAAAGTTTTTCGCTTATTCAAAAGAGCCGTCTTCGTAAAAAAAACTGTTCGTCTCAGATGATTAAAAATTATAACAATAGTTAATACAAACTATATGAAAATTAAAAAAAACTCAAATTATAACATTTTTTTTAATGTACAATTTTTTTTCATCAACAGTAAGTAAAGTATAAATTTTGAATGGATGTATGTCGTGCGACTAGTGAAGCGAAAAGTCTCCTGATGATTAATTGACTGTCGGATAATCGCAATTAAATCGGCGTCCCTATAATTTGGCAAACTAAGCGGATTGGATAATGCAATGAAACCGGTATATCAAGGATGGTATCGGAGTATAGACGACAGTGTAATAGGCAGAGGCACTGTTGCACGCTACAGGGTTGTCGTCTATGGAAAGAGCGTACTCCCACCATATAAGCGACTTACATAAGCGTTGGAGACTCCAGAGAAATATTCTCAACGGAGAACAGTTCGCATCCAGTGTCGTTAGTTATTATAGCGTAGGAAAACACTTCCATGCCCGCGGTATCATGTCTACGGAAAAGACACCGCTGACGGATTCGGCGGCGAGGACCGCCCTCAATTATCCGTATTACGGTAATGACACCGGCACCCATCAGTTTTACACGCGACGAAGAAAAGAGCAACAATTGCAATGTATCACCTTCGTTATCATAATGTAAGTGGAGTCTCGACGATTTTTAAGTCAAGAAATATAAGCCTAGGTCAAGGTAGCAAGTTAAAAACTCGCGGCTTCTTTTTTTCCAGTTTGAGCCTTTTTATGATTTTTTAAAATAATTATTTCTTCTTTATACATGAAGCTTTATTCTCGCGAAAAAAATTAGCTTTTATTGTAAAGGTCTAAGGAAGCATTTCGAGGTCCTTGCCGGTGTACGAACACGCCGGACTAATTTATATACGTGTCCGCTCAATGAAACATAAAACGTACGAAGAAATAGGATCCTACAGCGTAGAACGTTCGAATTTGCACGTATCCGATATTGAGAATCTGCCGTAAACGAACGCTCGCTCGGTGCGTAGATTTTTCTACAAACTTGCGTTACGTGACTGTCAGCCTTGCGGGCAAGTGCGTTATATACATCGCTGAATGATGCAAGATGTTTATAATGTCCAGTTATCTTGAAAGCAAACTAATCCGTTACGTAGGTGTTTACCACGGTTCACTATATTGCAATTATCCGCTCTTAATTAAAATTATGCGAAACACCTTACTCCCAATCCAAGCCCGGCTCGGTCGGTAATGAAACTGTAATTAACTTTTTTGACGGGTGCTCGCGTTGATGGTCAAAAGGAGACTCAAATCGGAAGCGGATAGCACGCCCGCTCCCGGTGAAACTCATCGTTCCACGGTGAATATTACAGCCTGTAAAAAAATATTATATTATGCCACAAGGGGGGAAAGTGCGTATTTTCACCGAGTGTGAAACTTGATACGCGAGCGAAGCGAGGGCAGAAATTCACACGAGGTGAAAAGGCACTTCTTTCCGATTGGCATACGCTATTTTTTTCCCGACTGTGCTAAGAAGTGGCCATATTTCTATGCCTGCAACGGGGATGGAAATTGGCCGAGTCTTGACGAAAGGGAGGAAAAGTAATTCAGCGGGAGGAAAAGTGATTTAGCGGGAGGGAAAGTTCACTTTTCCTCCCGCTAAATCACTTTTCCTCCCACTAAATCACTTTTCCTCCCGCTAAATCACTTTTCCTCCTGCTGGTCAAGAATCGGCCACTTTCCACCCCCGTTGCAGACATGAAACAGGGACTTCTTAGCGTAGCCGGGAAAAAAATGGATTTTTTGTTATCAGCCGCGGTAATTCGATCGCTCTCAAAGATTTTCATAATAGCATAATAGCAGATAGAAGTGTCTCATTGATGCCAAAAAAAACAAATTTCAGAGCTATCTTCATAATGGCGCTGGTGATCACGGTCAGCTATTCGATAAACAAGATGGACCCCCTCGTCGCGGATACGACGAATCCGGAAGTTGTGCCGCCTTCGCCGTCTCTGAAAGCCATCTGGTCTCCAGGTGAGTCCAATGAAATTTACTCGCCTTCTCTGACGACTGAAGAATGGACGAAGGCCGCGAAGGTCGGAAGCGAAACCATATCTTCGCGGGAGGCTGCGGATGCACTGTCGACGCCGTTGGCAGGGCCGTCGCCGGATTCGAGACATCAGTACGCCGTGAAAACTAGTGTTCAGGCTGGAAAGCTGGCCCTCGGAGGAATCGGAGAATTGGCAGCTACGCGAACCATCGAGCAGGCACGGGCCAAGCTCGGAGCGCCGTCTTCTGTGGGTTCGTACTTCAAGAATATTTGGATACCCGAAGGAACGTGCAAAGGGTTCACAAAAGTTACATGCCCGCCGAGCAAGTACAGAAACTTCGATGGAACTTGCAATCATCCGAGAAACTTGGGCGCGGCGTTGAGTCCGTTCGTGAGAAAACTTCCGCCGGCCTACGCCGACGGAGTGGACGCACCGAGGACCGGCAAGTTCGGAAGGGCTCTGCCGTCCGCGAGGAAAATAAGCTTGAAGGTCCATCCACCCGCGCCAAGCGCCAATCCCGCGTTCACCGTGATGCTCGCCGTTTTTGGACAATTCCTCGATCACGATATCACAGCCACTGCCATCAGTCAGGGAACCAACGGAAGCTCTTTGACATGCTGTCCCGCCGCGACTCATCCACATCCCGAGTGCTTCCCCGTGGAAGTCGGTCCCGGCGATCCCGTTTATGACGTTGCCGGGAGAGATTGTATGGAGTTTGTCAGAAGCGCACCTGCACCGCAGTGCAAAATTGGACCACGCGAACAACTCAATCAGGTCAGTAACCGAGGCTGTTCCGTCGATTAAAACGTTTAACCGGTACTTCTGGGAGAGATCATTGTTTGTACTTATTATTACTATTAAATAATATTAATTATTACTATTATAAGACCGCCCGGTGGGGTGGTCTAGTGGTTAGCGTGCTCGCCTCTAGACCAAAGCGTCGGGAGGTCGACTGTTCGATTCCTGGTTTCGTAGTTTCGCTGGGAATAAAAATATGGGCGGAACGAAGCTCCAGATATATACATCGGTCACTCGTACGTAGTAACTCTAAGTGTGAGTGTCGGATATAGCTGTACTCCATATTTACATTCTCGGTGAAACGCGACGAAGCTCCGATGCCAGGAATCGAACCTTTTAATCGAAAGTAACGCCATATGGGAAACGTCACGTCCGACTTGAAAATCTCAGTTTTCAACCGAAAATTACGTCATATAGGGAAATGTTACGCGCGGTTTCAAAATTTCGGTTTTTTTTAAATCAAAAGTGACGTCACACGGAATAAAGTCACGTCAAGAAACGACATTATATGGGAAAATATCACGTCCGGTTTCGAAATCTCGGTTTTTTTTTATCGGAAGTGACGTCACACGGGAAAACGTCATTTCCGGTTTCAAAATCCCGGTTTTTTGCTGGAAGTGACGTCATAAGGGACGTCATTTCCAGTCTCAAAACGAAATTTTAAAACCAGAAGTGACGTCCCAGCAAATTTTTTGCACACACGGTATGTCTTCGGCTCACCACTTCGACAATCCGTGACTAATCACGACCCATATAAAATGACAACAATGCTGCCGCTGTTGCCGTTATTAATAATTATGATAATTATTTTGTTGATGTCTGATCGATTTCAGGTTACAGCTTTCATCGACGCTTCGGCAATCTATGGTCCCGACCTCGCGACCGCCCAATCTCTCCGTGAGGGCCAAGGTGGTGCCTTGCGAATGTTCAAGACTGCGGACAACAGGACTCTGCTACCACAAAGCACAGATCCCAACGACGGCTGCAACAGGGAGGTCGAGAGCGCCCGTGGACGTTACTGCTTTGCGTCGGGTGACGGAAGGGCCAATGAAAATTTGCACCTGACGACGATGCATCTTCTGTGGGCGCGCCAGCACAACAGAATAGCCGCGGCTCTCGCGGACACAAATCCAAGCTGGAGCGACGAGAAGCTCTATCAGGAAGCTCGTAGAATAATCGGCGCCCAGTTGCAGCACATCGCGTACAAGGAGTTCGTGCCGATTGTCCTCGGTGAAAAGGAAGTTGGCGCGCGAAGATTGAAGCCGCTGACGTCGGGATTCAGACCGAAGAACGATTCGGCGGAAGTCGATCCGGCGATCGCGAACAGCTTCGCCGCCGCGGCTTTCAGATTCGCTCACACTCTGCTGCCGGGATTGATGAAAGTCACGGACACGGAAAAAGCCACGTCGTCGTACGTTGAACTTCACCGAATGCTCTTCAACCCTTACAGCCTGTACACCAAGGGCGGAATGGAAAGTTCGTTGACCTCTACCACCTCGAACTTGATCCAGAAGACGACGACCCACGTCACGGCCCAACTGACGAAGCATCTCTTCGAGGATCCTCTGTCGAACGCCACGATCCCGTGTGGCCTCGATCTGGTGTCTCTGAACATCCAGCGCGGAAGGGACCACGGACTTCCGGGCTACAACGCATGGCGAGAGTATTGCGGTCTCGGTAAGGTCGCCAGCTTCGCCGAGCTCACCGGCGAACTCGAACCCGATTCATTGGACGAAATATCAAAGGTTTACGGGCACGTCGATGATGTCGATCTCTACACGGGCGCTCTCGCCGAAAGCGACAAGGCTGACGGACTAGTCGGACCGACTTTCAGATGTATCATTGGCGATCAGTTCTCGAGGATTCAGCAAGGCGATCGGTTCTGGTATGAGGTACCCGGGGAACCGCAATCTTTCACCGATGGTAATTTTTTTATTTATTTTTTTTAAAGGTTTCGACGTGTTCAAGTTAAGAACCATGTTTTTATTTTTGTACATCATGTAAAAATACTTGGTTCCGATATAAGAAATTACTCGGATATAAAAAATTGTAGGAGGATCTCCATTTTTTTTTTCTGAACAGAAAATATATTAAAAATTGTTTCGGAAAAAAAATGAACTCCTACGATTTGTTATAGTCGATCTGACAGATTGTTTTGAATGATCGAAACACCGTTACAGACAATCAATCGCATGGGAATTTTGAAATGATTTTGTTTACGGATAAAAAAGATCACGTTTTTTGGCCTGACATTGTCGAACCCTCCCCTTAATTGATATTAATAGTATTGAAGTTAATAGTTTTCATATCGATAAGATAATCGACTGACCATTTGCCAATCTTCCAGGCCAACTGAAGGAAATTCGTAAAACCTCACTCGCGAAGCTAATCTGCGACTGTTCCGATGGAATAGATCACATCCAACCGGAAGTGATGCGTTCGGTAGGCCCCGAGAACCCCATGACGTCCTGCGAGGACATTGCCAGCCCGGATTTCACTGCATGGAAGGACCCATCCTCGCCACAAATTTTGAAAGCCATTCCCGCGGCGGATATGCCCGAAACATGGCTGAATTTTAAAACGACGATAAACAATACCGTTCAAGAAATCGTCGATTTCTTCAGCAAGACCGTACCGGCGCCCGGAAGTCCCGACTGGACGACCTTCAAGGATTGGGTCAACAAGTCCTTTTCCGATATTCGAAGCGAAGTGTCGTCTTTGCATCCGAAGCCTCTCCAATCTATCGCCGGCGTTCCTCCGAATCAGGATAACAAAAAGGAAGTTTACAGTCAATCCCTCAAAGGCAAAAAATCCCCCGAAGATTACTTCAAGAAAGCGGCAAATGTCAATTACATGCAATTCGCGATGAACAGATCGCTGACGGATATAAACAAATACACAAAGACCGCAGCAACCCAGTCAACGACCTACGAAGATTGGATAAGTTTCAAGAACGACATAAAGAAGTCTCTCAACGATGCGCTGGTGAACGCGACCGGAATACCGACCGCTGAACAGCGGGAGGAACTGAAGAAACAGATCGTAGCTGAGATTGAAGACATAAAGAGTCGTATTGCTTCGGTCGGAGCGACTAAGCTCTATCTGGCGAAAGAAGCGACGACGGTGGATCCGGCTGCAACGGCGGATTGGTTGAGCTTCAAGACCGACGTGGTGAAAGCCGTCACCGACGCTGTCGACAGAGTAAAGGCGAACGCGCCGCCTCCCGGCGATCCGAGCTGGGCGACTTACGGTGTCGACATAAAAAATCAATTTGCCAGCATAAAGGAGCACATTCCTGTTTTACCGACCATGCAACTAGCGGCCGACGATCCATCGGCTGCTGCCTACTGGGACAGCCTCAGGGACTCTCTCAACAAGTCGATCAGCAGTGCCGTGGCTGGAATCGGTGGAAGCATGCCTGCACCTGGAGATCCAGCTTGGGCAGCCTTCGGTGCCAAGATAATGAAAGATTTTACGCAGTTCAGGGACAAATTCGAAGTAAAACCAAAGGTAAAAGCTCCGGCGCCCGGAAAGGCCGTGCCTTTCAACTGGATAAAATTTAAAACAGAGATAATAAATTCCGTGGTCGACACAGTCAACGAGATAAAGAAGAACATGCCGGCGCCTGGATCACCAGCTTGGACAGCCTTCAAAGGCCAAATCATTAACGGATTTGCAAAGATACCGAGCGAAGTGCCATCCGTACAGCTGACTCCCGTCGAATCTGCCAAAGGAGCGAAGCCATCGACAACCGACACCTTCGACTGGATGACCCTGAAGAAAGACATTACCAAATCCGTCAGTGATATAATCGACGGGGGGTCCACACCTACCAATCTACCACCCGGGGATCCAAAATGGGCCGCGTTCGGGGCGAAGTTCGCCAAGTTGAACAAAACCTTCGATGTCATCAAATCGGAGATCGACACTCTGAGGCCGAAACCGGAAGTGGCGCAGTTTCAGCTTCTCACGAAGGACTGGGCCGAGTTCAGGGCGAAGATCAATAAGTCTCTGACGGACGCGATTGATTCGATGAGATCGAAGGCTCCTGCACCAGCCGATCCAGGCTGGATGTCGTTCAGAGACTCGATAAAGGACGAATTCGCTGCTCTGAAGAAAGAAATTGCCACCGCCAAATCCGAAGGATCCTTGATGGCTGCCGACGTTCCGCAAGAATCCATCTTACCCTCCGCAAGCGCGAAAGAGACTTTATATTTCCCGGAACTTCCGGGCGATCTGTTTTCTCTACAGGCAAAGGCTAACAAGACCCTCCTGCAGCTGAAGAAAAGCATAGTCGAGATGAAACTCGGAGCAACCGCGCCGGTAATATCCGCTGCCGACTGGATAGCTTTTAAGCAAGAATTCAACGACGCGGTCGCGAACTTCACCAGTGTCCGGAACGCCAGCGAGGCCGAGGAATGGATAAAGATGAAAGATTACGTGAAGAAATCGTTCGCCGATTTGCGCGCTCAAATTGCTTCTCTGAGAAACATGACGGGGTCGTTGCAACAAAAATCTCAAGTCCCAGCCGGTCAGATGGTCGAGGGTTTGAAGGAGAAGAAAGTCAAGAAATTGACGAAGGATGGAAAATTCCCGGCGAGCAGCGAGACCCTCTTTGACTGGGTGAAATTGAAAACTGACATAAACGCTACAATACACAATTTGCTGGACGATCTTGGAAATATAGTCCCCGGTAAAACGCCGTCGAAGACCCTCAAGGGATCGCTTGTCAAGGCACAGAACAAAGTTGCAAATTTGCAGTTTTCACCATCGCTGACCTTGCAGCCGGTACTTCCGGACGATTGGGCTGTTTTTGTAAATAGTATAAACAAGACCTTGAGCAGTGTGATGAAAAAAATTGATGCACTGAAACCCGTGGATAAGACGGACTCGGTTGCCCTGGAAAGTTACGAAAAGGAGGTCGATGATTTCTTCGAAGAGATCAAGGAAGTTGTCGAGAAGAAGAAGAGCGAATTTGCCGCGGCAACGTCGATGGCTTTCTCGACGATGGGATTGAAGATGAGTTCGAGACTTCTGGTCACTTCGTCTATGATTATATCGGTTTGGATTATCGCTGTCTTTTAGAATGGACTAACGAGCGTTTGCGGTACAAGGATGGAAAGGCGGTGGAGTGCCCTAAAAAGTGTTGGATATTTTGTTTCTAATTTTTGCTTCCATATTTTTCGATGACGCCATTTTATCGCAATAATTATGTACCGCGATTGACGTCAAAGTCGCAGAGCTTAATTAAGAAAAAAACAAAAAAACTGTGTAACGCGAGAGTATGCGATGGGTAACATCGATGTAAAAAAAACACCGTTTTTTATAGTATATACTTCTCTAACAGAAAAATGAGTACCTTAGATTTGTTTTAAATGTATGGTGAAAACCTATGCAATCATTCCTTTTCGTCGAGCTGTACCCTGCTGAAACTTTCCAAATTTGTATGAGAAGTTCGACGACAATTGAAAATACACGAATGGGGTGTTTATTGGAACTGGGGTGACTTTGTTGTTATCTATTATTTATTGTCGCAAAGAAGTGCGACTCCTCGTAGTATCCAGAAATCCGGTGATTTCGTTGTTTGCAGCCACAGCGGTGTTATCAAGAGTACGTAAGTTCTTTTTGGCTTTTTGTAAACTGGACACTGTAAAGATTTAGGCGTTGTAAGAAATATGCAAACGGAATCGAATATGTATGTGGCAGCGACAGGTTTTTACACAAGCTTATTAAGTACCTGATACAGTTTGGGATTTTTGTCCGGTGTATTGTACAGTGCAAATATATGAATCGCCGGCATCATAACGTAAAGTACTTTGTTAGCTGATTCGCAAAGTTTGTTGTTCCTTCTGTCCCACCCGGCGCCCTCCAAGTAGAGACCGTAAACGTAGACACCCTCCTGTTATAGATTTTTATATCGATCATTATTGTAGTTGGAGAACAACGGATGAAAATGGACCCCGGAGCAAAATGGACTACGTGGCAACCCAACTCTGGGGCAAAACGGATCCACAGGCAAAATGGACCACGAGGTAAAATGGACCTGAACCCTCAATTCGGGGTGAGAATTTTTTTATATCTCGCAAAAAAATGGATAAACATGGTCTATGTCCCGCTCCCTCCTACAATTTTACCAACACTCGCAACAATCGCTATTCAAGAGATGCTCACGGGTGGAGGTGTTCTAACTTCTTCAGCCATATTTCGAGTAACTTCGTTGTGAAGAGTCACGTTGTCCAAAGCCCATCCCTTGTGCGCTCTCGTTACTTCCTGTCTCATAGCCGTTAAGAATCCTAAAAGTAACAATAGTTGGGATAAGCTTTATCCACGGTGATAAAAAGACAGAACAAATGCACGACAAAAGAGACCTTGGGGGTTAAAGAATCCGGTCATCCAAAATTTCGCAGGTCTACCGACGTATATCCAGCTGCAGAATTGTTGATTCCTCTCGAGCAACTCGGTAAACCAAAAACCGAGGGTAGACGATTCCCAAGATCGCGCTCTCCAAGCTTGAGGGATCCTCGCGTCGTAAATATTGTCTAGAGCGTCTCTCAATTGCTGAAAGCAATTTCATGAATATATCGTTTGTATTCTTTAAATAATATGTAAAAAGAAAAAACATACTTCGTTCATTATGATAACACCTTCAATAGCCAGGAGCAAATCTTTCAGCATAGCTCGTACCAATTTAATGACTGTCTGCATACGATCGATCTCTTGCTTCAGGAAAATATTCATAGACGCCGTAGCATCCATTATGCGCAGTCTAAAAAAATCACAGTGATAATTAATAGTATCTATGCATTATTATTATTATTATTATTATTATTATTATTATTATTGTTATCTTTCGTTTGCAAGGTGATTATTTATTCGGTTGGATCTTTCGAACCTGGCTTTAACTTCGAAAGGATCGTAAGCCGGTGGTAATTTATCCAGCATCTCTTTTACTTGTCTCGCCACCGATGCTTCACGAGATTCTCCGCCAGTTCCACCGCCAGCTTCCTTCGGTTGGACCGATATTATCGTGTCCAAGACTTCTTGCGTCGTATTGCTCTGATATCTATAAAAATTGTACCATACAATTTTCACCACTTTTTTCTTAACTCATTTGTTATAAGCTAAGGAATGGCGGGGCAAAACGGACTATTTTAATCAATGCCCGCGAGGCAAAAAAAAGGACATTTATCTCAAATGGAGGATAAAAGTCCATTAAAAGTCCATTTTCCCTCGCTGTCCTCTATGGACGCATTGGAAAGTCACTCACGTTATATCGGCGTTCGAATGAAGGCCGTAAGCCTGAGGAGGATCTACCGGTGCCATCGCGTCGATAGCTTTCAGGTAATCAGTCACTTGTTTGAAATTCTGCACCACGTATCCTTTGTAAAATGCAAAACCCTCACTGAAGAGAGCCTCGGAGAACCAGACTTTCGCGAATGTGTTTAAAAGCCTTTTGTCGTAGTCGTCGGTAACTCTACCTCCATACTGTACCTCACCTAACATATATCTATAAAACAGACGAAGTAAGGATCATTTTTTACTCAGTCGCAAGCAAGTCATTAATGATCAATGATTATTATTAGTATCAATTACTAATTTCGAATCTACCTACATAAATGATTTATCATATATTATATATTATAAAATATTTTATAATTTTAAAAATAATTTATTAATTATATGGGGTATGGCGAAAAATTTGATCGAATATGCGTTTACCGAACAGTTGGCCAGCTTATTCCTCGTTTGGGATCGTAGTCATTAAGATGATTGTTCATAAACATGCACGAGGCTAGCCAGTCGGCAGAATTAAATTCGTAAGGTATGTTCCAGCCCAAAGGTCCGAACTTTCGACGTTCCTGAACGACAGTGTGAAGAAACGAGACTCCATAGATCAATGGAATGTACTGAACAGCGTCGCACTGATCGAGCATTTCCTGATTCATCCCGCTGTAAGTGGCTAGAAGTCCGGCTCGGACACCTTGTGAAAACATTTACACGGCGATGTAATTAATGGCTCTTTTTCTTCCGCAGATAAAAAAAAGAAACAATGTTACCCTGCGGCGGTTCGTATGTGAACTTGATGGACATCTGCAGCAGCGATATCGGAAAATCATTGTGCGGCTCCGTGGTTATCCACACTCGAAAATCCGGATGCGGGGACTCCATGTCGAGAATGAAATTCGCTAGTTCGCTCATGTATTCCAGGCCTAAGTGGCAATTTTGGCACAGTGCCCAGAAACCCTGCACGTTTGTGTTTATCGACAGGATTTTTGTTGTTAGTATCGATCTATCTTCAAATGGAACCTCAAACTTTCGACATACTTTTTACCTCAGTTTTAGCACTGTTCAACAACTTTCGAGCGTGAACCTCTTGTCCCTGTCCCATGGATATGCTTTTGCACAATATTTCCATTTTCTTGGCTAATTGCTCGATGCTCGGTGTCGGATCGGAGCCCATGCTCAGAAAACATATCATCGGTGTGTTTGGCCTGGACTCCGCGTGCATCGAATCCAAAAGCGTTATAACTGGCTCGGCGTATTTCGATCCGAGTGAACTGGCGATGTATTTTCGTGACTGGGATAAAGCTCTGTCCATGCACCATGCCCTGAATCACAAGTACGCAAATACTGTTTTAAAGGACGGTGCATTTTTCTATTTTGCTTCCTCATAGAGGAGTTTTGTTTTCAGGAAAAAAATTGTTTCGAGATTTTATGAAAACGTGTTCAGAATGTTTTCAAAACGTCGAAAAATCATATTTAGAAAAAATGTATGTGTGCGTATCACTTTAGAGAACCGCTTGAGCTATGAAACTGAAATTTCCAACGTAGATAGAAGGATGAATCCTCATCAATGTTTGAATGTTTGGTTATATTTTTTGCAGAATGCTTTCACTCATACAAATTTTACGCGGTTTTGAAGTTTTCTAAAAAGACTCTGTGCGCACGCTAGCTCTTATAATTTTTCAGTTATCGAATCAAAAAGTTGTACACAAAGAGACTATTATCGAGCGATAGTCCCTATGCAATTTAGCGAGGATCGATCGAACCGTTAAAATTTTTATGTGATTTGGATTTTTTATATATATTTTTTACGATAAATTAGTATTGTCTCTTTCTGACACGAGTTTCCGTATGAAATATTGAGTTAAGAGTAATATAAGTGGCACATTCGTGGTCAGTGGAACAAATAGATAAAAATAGAAAAACAATTTTCGGAAATTTTTATAACCAATATTGCAAAAATGAGCCCAAATGAATGATTTGCGTATTTTCAAACGATTTCTTTGTTTCTCGATGGCATCGCCGGTAAACGCAGCTGCACATCATTTTACACGACAAGAAATACACAAGATGATGTATATGGCGAGTTTGAAAAAGCTAGATAAAGAGGTATAATTTGCTTTTTTTTAGTAAAAATCGAAAGTGCAAAAAAAATCAGGAGCGCATAACTCCATGTATCTTTTGCGCGGATCACAGATTCGACAAAGTGAAGCGCACCGTTGGTATATTTGTCGCGCTGAACCTTTATCGGCCAGTCGTTTTGCATAAAAGACACACGACGTTGACGTTGAAAAAAAAATTGAAAACTGAAATAAAAGTTAAAAATTGAAATTTTTAACTTTCTTCAACGACAACGTCGTGTTTTCTATAATAATATCAATATTATTATTATTATATAAACCTGATTATCAGTAATCTTCTGAATGTATCCAAACTATTGTAGCCATCGGGAATAACTTCTTCTTCGGGGGCATCTTTGTCGAACCAAAATTTCCAAACTTTCTCGGAAGCTTCGACCTGCCCTGTGATATACTGAAACTGTCTGAGGGCTGAAAGGGCTACCAAATTCAGCCACGTAACGTCGGTAATCCATTTGCATGGCTTAGCTTTCACGGCGTTAAGATCGAGGGCAGCACCTCCCTTGATAAAGTACTGAAACTCCTCGTGAGTTATCGATCCCCTCTGGAGATCTATCTTGAGCGTCA
This sequence comes from Stenichneumon culpator, assembly GCA_964017025.1. NCBI lineage: Eukaryota > Metazoa > Arthropoda > Insecta > Hymenoptera > Ichneumonidae > Stenichneumon > Stenichneumon culpator. The sequence goes on from OZ024777.1 coordinate 5,263,887, forward strand.
TCAGCAATATAAACATGTACTTGTGATTCTCGTACAAGCCTCTTGCTTTGTATCTGTACACCTCCAATGTCAGATACTCGATTATGAAATTTATTCTCTTCTGATTCACCGGACTCTTCTCCGATCTATCGGGGAGAGTTAAATTTTGTCATCATTTGTTATTGCGTACATTGTAGAGATTAATCTATTGGGTATCAGTTAAATTCAAAATGAAAATAGGTATAATGTCTATTGTCCCGTATTGAGGTCGCGTTGATGTCGCACTAATGTCGCATCTTGGTCACGTTTAGGTCATGTTGAGATAACGCTGGGGTCGCATTATTATCAAATCATTAACTAATGAAAAATCACCTAGCCATGGATATGTCAAAACGTTCCAAGAACTGCACCAACGAAGTTTGATACATGCAGTTAACTTGCGCCATGTCGCAAACTAAGAAATAAAGAACGCTTCCTCGGGTGGCAACGGGACGAAATTCTTCGCGCGCAGCGTTGATTTTTATCTCGGTTTCTCTGGCGATGGTGAGTTTCTCATTGACGTCGGCAGCCGTTTTTTTAGTGGTGTTGAGCACAGACATCAATTCAACGTCCTCGATCAGCGGTCCCTTAGGATTGAAAAAAAAAAATAATAATAATTTCCATCGATCGACGATACCATAAAAATTTACGAACTCATGTAAGTTTCTCGTGCTGATTGTTACCGACCTGTACTGTCGTCAATTTGTGCAGCAGATTAGCCTCGAGTTCCTTGATCTGCCGTTTGTTCGTCGTCACATCGGTGATCAATTGAGTTCTTTCCGTCTCCAGTTCTCTCTTCTCCGTTAAAATAACGCGACCGAGAAGTTGATCTTCCAAACCTGGAAAAAAAACAATATTAATGATGTAGTAGAAGACGGCACTAAAGGCGATCGAATCTTAATTGTGAGAACCTTTCATTGTCACGGTAAAGTCGATAATCGAAGTACGAGCAAAGATCTCCGGAGTATAAGATGGATTCGGTAATTTTGTAGTCATGTACAGTCTGAAGTCCTTATTTACGTCCACTTCTTTGTCGCCTAGTTTTACCTGTATTTTTTAACATAAAAAAAAAGAAGAATCGTGAGGGATAAACGTGAGAAGGTTCTACGGTCATATATGTTAATATAGCGCGCTCCCAACCTTTAATGACGTTCCAATTTTTATGAAATTCTTCTCCAACAGATTGTCCAGCACCGGATCCAACTCCTCAGCAACGTCCTCGATCAACATCGGACGACCCATCGATATGCAATCTTCGAGGTGATTCCTGAAGTACTTGTGGCCCAGGAGAGTCAACTGTTGATCGGACGAAGAGTAGGTTTTTAGACTGTTCGGATTTACACGACAATTTCGGTAGAGTGCGGGGCAAAGCTCTCACCGAACACAATGTTGTAACGGTGATGTAAGATTTACCTGTAAATCGAATTCCTTTTCTTTGTTTTTGATCCATGTTTTTCCCTGTAGCTGAGGGTCGATCAGAAGCGGATATCTCGGGGCTTTCGTGACTATGATGCCATTTTGAGTCGATAGCTCGTCGTTTGGAAGACCTTGCAGATTCCACTCACCGGTCTAACGCAAAAATTTGCGTAAACGCAAAAAAAAGCAACGTTAGTTGACGCATTTTTTTTTTAAGTTCGAGAGTTTACCGTCGCCGTGTCCGTGAGCGAGTCAATGATACTGATGCTGACAGAAACTGGAATCTTCCGATTCTGAAGAAAGTCGAACCACCTTCTTTGAAGGATGCTGCGAAACTCTTGATTGAAGGGGCCGCAGTAGGACAGAAATCCAGTCAGGATCAAAACGTCACCGACGAGACGGTCTATCTCCGATTTGAACATCGCCAATTGATTAGTCCATCTGACTCTCTCGCCGGACAAACCATCGATCATTGCCGTTGCCGCGTCCATCTTCGCTTGGCAGGCGTCAGCTTGATCTACAATGATCTATTCGCGAAAAAAATATATCTCACGTGAGGAAATTGAGAAAAGCTTCGATAACTTGAATAAAATACCAATATTATTATTATTATCATTGTTGGTGATTCAATTTACTTGACGTTCGCTCATGACTCCATCGAACTCCTTCTGAACTTCCTTCAAGTCATCGTCCTTCTCTTTCAACTTTTGCTCCGCCTCGGCCAAATTGCGATTGGCCTTGTCGTGTTTGCCTTGTTGAACAGCCAAGTTAGCCTGAATAATTTTACCGTGTTATCAGGATCGATTTCTCATTAAATCAGAGTTCAAGTAATGAACTGAGGAAATTTTTATATTTTTTTGCACCTTCAGCGGGAGGACGTCCTTGTTTATCGCGTAGAAGGAAACCATAGCGATGGTCCACTGTATGAGACCGGCAACATTACCGCAAGCCTGTTTAGCCGCCTCGTATGTGTAGAGATGATAATTCAAATAAGGACGCATCAGATCAACAGTCTCGCCGTTTATATTGTCTTTCGGAAAATTTTGCAGGTTGTAAAGAAACCTCGTATCGGCCATGACCTAAAATGATAAATCCCGGCAAAATGCGTTGAATTCGGACCGGTCTGTACATCACCGATTTACGTACTAATCGAAGTGGGCAATTTTCACCACTTTTACCTCATAGAGGTAAAATTTATAATACTATATTTTCATCTTGTACCTTCAACGCCTCGGACCACGACGCGTTCAAAAACTGACGCTCCAGATCGGGTTTCACGGGTTCCAGTTTTTTGCCGAACAGAATCAGCACGCAATCCATTATGAGGGTGATGAGGAACGGCGGCTTGCCGAGTTTTCGTACGGTAGATATGTCGGCAGCTTTGATCGTCTATGATTGTAAAAAATGTTATACACGAGATCGTACAATTCGTAAAAAAAGGAAGCTATGTATATATTTTATTGTTATCATGATTATTGTGAAAATTGGTGGAGTTAAAAAATTGCATACCAGCAATGCCCGTTCAGCCTCCAACAGGGCAGGTTCGGCCGCTATCAGCTTCTCTTCCGCGAAACTCTTCTCTTTCGATATTATCTTCAGCAAAGCTTCCGCCTCGTCTTTGGATTTTTGTACAATTTCCTTAACTCCCTCGGCTTCGCGTTTTTTCTCATTAACTGTTACGAGAATCTGGAACGTTGATAGTTTCAAATCAACTCAATGATTTCCTCCATCGTAGGATAATGATAATTCATAATTCATTAAAAAATTACCGCTTCGACTTGGACATTTTTCACCGCAATCTCCGCTTGATTAGTTTCCAGAACTTTGCGCAATTCGTCAACCTGAGCCGCGGCGTCTACCAATTTACTAAGGCCGCTGCTCATTCGAAAGGCGAGCGTGTTTATTTCGTCCAAACGCTGCTTGTAGATCGTCTTATAACCGTCGATAAACGACAAGAAAGACTTGGGCGTTACGTACGATGGTCGACGGAATCTGACATAAAAAAACTCAGTCATTTTCAGAGAGCAGACAAACAAATGTTTTAAACGTTTCTTACGCAAAGAGAAGAGGGGGCAAAACGGACTATCATTAAAAAGATTTTCGGGACAAAAAAGTTTCATCTCGAGTGAAGAATGCCGGTTCGTTTTGTCCCGGCGTTCTATCCCCCTCCCCCCCCCCGCCGTCGCCCTACCTGTCGTAATAATCAACGCAAGTATCGTTGACGTCGTCCTGCACATCTCCCATGACTTGGATCAACTGCTCTTTTATCTCGTTAGTGCAGATGACCTTGTAATTTCCCAAAAAGTGTTGGCTGACCGCGCACAGAGCGTCCTTGGGCCATCGGGTGAACCAATTCATCGTACATCCCGATATCAGCCCTGGAAATTTGAGAGATCTCGATCTGAATTTTTCTCCAACCTGAAGAAAATGTTTTCAAACAATTATTTATTAATAATTAATTAATATTTTTTGTTAAAAAAAAAGCATGCTCCCGACATCACCAAAATTCGGCGTTAAAGGACCTACCGGTGAAAAACAAAGGACTATGTGCAAATAATTTCTCGCTCTGGATATGAAGTAATCGTAGAGATTATCCTGAGTTGGTGGCCTCTTCGGATCGTCTTTCTTCATCAGCGGCACGATACTCGTGAGGATCTCGTCGAGTTCGTCTTTAGCGAAGAGATTCGCTACCTCGCCGACGCTCAGAACATTGTTCAAAAATTCCAAAAAGGCCTCGTCCTTTATCTCGTTGTCGGTGAATATGAACGTCAGGCCTTTGCTTCCGGTGCCTGATTCGCGATACAATTTTCGCAAATCGTCCATCAGACTGCCGACGTTGTAGCTCCTGAAACATTAAAGCTTTGCGTCATGAGAATGGACCGCAAGTATTTTTATCAATCTATTTGCAATCTCGTTAAGGCGATGCGATGTAGAAGTAAGTCGGTAACATAAACTGTAATCAATTTTTTATTAATAAGACTACCCAATCATTAAATACCCAAAAAATAATAATTTACCCAATCGAATGCAAAGTCGTTTTATATCGAAATCGAACATTTCACTTCAGTAATCAATCAAATTGTTAGCGATTTCATCTGAAAATTGAGCAGACGTTAACAATTTTTCGTTCCTTGGAAAAGCTTAGCACCGTTGATCGAAATGTATTGCAGTTTTCGTTGCCGGCTCACTAATCGGGTCCGTGCAGGGTCTCATTACTATTTTTTTTTTTTTTTTCGTAAGCGTACTTACCTCGTCAAAACTATCTGGAAGAAATTATATCCAGCGATGAAGGAAGCGAGTCTCGTCAAACTCTGCTTCCCGGAACCTCCAACCCCAACGAGCATGGCATTTCCTCGCGGCACCCCGAGAATCCTCGAAATTCTTATTAAATGGACGAGAGCATCGTGGAAGAACACCAAATCGAGGTTCATACCCCTAACGTACTCGTTGAACTGTTCCATGTTCTGATGTACTTTTGCGATCACGACTTCATAACTGAAGATAAAATCGGGATTTGCACCGCAGAGTGTCATTGCGGCTTTAAACTTCGTATTACAATTTTAAAGCTATGCTATTGGAAGCTTCGTTGTGTAAATATTTTGTTGTGCTCTTCCAACTTAAAACGTTGTAAAACTATTTCATCCTGAAATGTATCAAGGCGAAGTGAAAGATCCTGCCCCAGCTCCGTGCTCAGTTGGTATCAAAAACTGTAATGGACTTTTTTCAACGGTGCTAACTACGGCCGTCCAATAGCCAATTCACACAGGATAGGATGAACAATTCTACACCTTGTAAGAATTTGGTTTCTAAAGAAGTTCATTACATTGTTTAATACCGACCGTGAAAAAATCTTACACCCAGAAAAAAAAATTATTTGACGGGTACCCTGCAAATAAATATTAATTTAATCTAAATATATATTACTTTAATTTGAATAAATATTTATTTGAAGGGGAAGGGGAAGGGGGGATTTATTTGATTTTTTTATCCGTCAAATAAATTATTTTTCTGGGTGTAAGATTTTTCGCGGCAGAACATTGGTGCGTCAATTCTCAACAGTTCAGCCTCGATTACCAGATTAACGTGTTCAATACGATTTCCGTGAAAGATCAGTGAATCAGAATCTACCTCGGTATTTCTTCATAGGTTTTTGGAGCTTCGAGTACAAAATCTTCAGGCTCCAATCCCGTTGGCTCAGGAGGTTCGCGCAGGAAGTTAACGAAATATGTTTCGATCGGTGCGTAGTGATGATAGTCCGGACCCAAAAGTACCTCCGCCGTTTTCTTCATCGTACTTTTGAACCACTCCTTGTCGGGGAAATTGGTAAATCTGCAATGATCGAGTACACTCTTTGCCTGGATCGTTACGTTTTATCGATATCATGGATCGTTAAACGGAACGGTTATCGTGGAACGGAGACTTGCCGATCGGAAATAACCCGGGTACATTCGTGATCCCAGAGCTTGAGAAGAGTCGTCGGCGAGTCACACTCGTCCCTCTCGATCCTCAATATACCTTCCCAAATTCTCGAAAGATCTCGCAAATTGAAGACGTAGTGAAACTTTGCCGGTGTTGGTAACATCTTCACTTTCGTCTGTTGCCAGAGGACCCTCGTAAGGGGTATCAATTTTGGTAAGAAGCTCACTATTTCCTCGGTAAAGCGGCTTTCGCTGAAATAACCTTGTCCTATCGAGCCTAAAAAAGCCATTCATGTTCTTTGTAAAAAACAGAAATTCGTTTTTTTCACGGTTTTTCAACACTTTGGACTAAACGCTAAAAATGTCGAATAAACGCTGACGGCTTGGTGTCTATGAGAAAAAGTTTAGTATCCGTGAAGCAATGGTTTACAATTTTCGTTACCGACTGAGCTTGAGTCCGGCTATGACATGGCATTTCACTGGCGTTGATGTAAACATTTTGTAATCGATCCATTACTGAATTTACTTACTGAATATAGTGTCCATTGATTTGTTCGATGGCAGAGTACAGTTGAATATGTTGAACTGCCTCTTGAGTCGCGGAGGAATATCGTTTCTTCCGCCACCGGGATGTATCATCGCGGCGAGAAGCATAATGTCTTGGACATAGGAAAATTCACCGGGCTTGTCCAACGAGTAGAAACCTTTGTACTCCATCAATTGACGGACGATCTCGTTAGTCACCTGATCTCCCCACTCGTTTATCACCGGCATGTTAATGTCGTCTATGAATACCGACATTTTTCTACCACCGGCCGGCCCGTAAGTATTTCCCACTCGCTTCTCAACGTAACTCTCGAAAACTCGCTGCAAACAATATCTTCCAACGTGGCATTATGATTTGACAAGTTTATTAAACGTTTTTTTACCTGAACCATATTGGGTGTCGAGGCCGACGAAAAATTGAACGATTTGTTCAAATGAATCTCGGGATCGTGTTTCGACATGGAACTCTTTATCATAACTGTTTTCGCGGTTCCTTGTTCACCTGGCCGTTAAAATAAAAAATAAATATCAATATCTATGTCTATGATAGGTTAAATTTTTTTTTTTACAAAGATACATTTTTTTTACCGATAAGAAGCACCGCTTTTTCCTGCCGAGCGATGACGTCGATGAGGAACAGCGACCTAGTATTGTCGACGTTTGGAACCAATATATTGTAATATTCCAACACGCGATCTTCTGGGTATTCGAATACAGGTACCATTTCGTTCCAGTGCACCCAATTGCCTTTGTCGGATACCACATACTCAAAAATCGTTTCGTCCGCCTGATAATTTTCGCATTGCTCGGAATTATATCGCCATTTCACCACGAAGAAAATGCACTTTGTCTGATCGCGCTTACGACATATTTAGGCCAATTGCAGTTCGAAGGATGACCAACGAGAAATTCCTGCAGTGCATTTCTTGCGTCCAATTCGAGAACAGCTCCCAAGCTCCACATTAAAGCGAAGAGGAACAATCTTTCCAAATGAATATCCGACGGAATTTCTATTGACAGGAGGGAAGCAGTGAGCTTAGAAAATTTGACCTACTTAATAGTCCAATAGTAAATTATTAAATCTAAATTAAAAAAGAATTTGATATACTGACAATGGTGAATGAATTAGTACAAAAGAACATTTTGAAAAAATATCAATCACAGCAATAATACCTTACAAGTTAATGTAGAAAAAAAAGAAAAGAATTCATAACGTAAAACATGTGTCGCGAACATACTCGCATCGGAATCCATAGCGAACAGTCCAATCAACAGATCGATGCACTGTCTTATGTACAGCGCTTCCAGTAGGGCCATTTTCGCCACGAGCTTTGTCTGAACGAACGTGTGAGCGTCACCGTATATCGCGTAGAACAATTTCCTCAGCACCTCGGCTTCGTGAGCAGAGCGTTTTTGGAGCCAACCCTATCAGTCGATTTTTTTAATGTCGTAAAAGTGATCTCCCAAGCTTTATATTGAATTTTATACAAAAATATAATTTTGTGGATTTTTAAGAACTCACTTCCAAAATCGGTTGCCAATTGAGTACCGAAGCACTGATGAATACCATTCCCATGCGCGAAACCGTTGCCGGCGATGCGTTATCTATATTATCGGGCTCGAATACCAATTTGCTGTTCGCCGCCATGATGATTCGATCGCCGTTGGCTAGTGTCAGAGTCTTGTTGTCGTCGAGGACGGAGTTTAAATTTTCGATCCACACAGCGTCAACTGGACCATCGAGAACGATCCACAAGTGGTCGCCCTTCTTCATTTGGGTGGATCTACGCCAAAGAGTCGAAAATATTCCGTCCGTCCAGTCGTTCGTAGCCACGTCGAGCCTGCCGAACATTTGGGACGCGGTAATGGCCTGAAAAGATTTGTCCCTTTTATTTTCCACTTGATACTCTTCTGACAATCGAAGACAATTGGAAGAAGACAAACTTTTGGATTCATCCGGACTTCCTTGTGAGGCGCTCCCATCTCAGTCATGGCTTTCATCAAGGCCCACATACATCGTGTTTTACCGGAACCCGTTGGTCCGAGTACCATCAAGCCATGTCTCACTAGAGAAGTTTCGTAGAGCTTGGCAATGAAGAAAAGAAGAAAAGTTAACTATCGAGAGAGGGTCAAATCCAACGCAAGCCCGAGACGCCACTGATGGTGTCATCTTCATTAATGTTTTCGGACGCGCGCATCATCACAACCCGCCTAGCGTAACTTTAGCCACGTTCCTTTTTATTACCGGCAGGCTGCGCGTCGTTGATGCCTGATTTTCGTGGATATCTTGCTCGATGTCTTAACGGAATCAACGATATCAAGCCAGCCATCCAGAAAAAGATGCAGTCATGCTAGATAATCTGCTAGATGTCTTACTTGATATCTTCGATCCCGTAAAGACGTCGAGCAAGATATCCAGTAAGATAGAAAAACCAGAAAAACCAGGAATCAATGACGAGCAGTACTTAAGAAGTCACTGACGCTGTCGCTGATGGCGCGCACGACTATTCGTCCGTTCCACTTGAAACGTTGGGCGCGCCACGCATGGTGGCGTCGGTAACTACTCGCTTGATTAGTAAAGATTATGGTTGGCTTGCTGGCTGTCAATACGAACACAACCTTTAAGAGCAACCCTGGCGTCAATCGAGACATTAATATATCGTTTCCTGATCAGGTACTGTCTAGCGCCTGTCCACTTTTCTCATATAAGTGACTCCCGACTACAGTCTAGACTCAATCAGGGCGTACTTCGGTAAATTTCAAAACGGGTGTGCGTTAGAGGCAACTAACTTGGACTGTCTTTAAATTCCAAGCTGGATGATTGATTATTCCCAATGAAGCCGTAGCGTTCGCTATGCCTTTCTGCAGTTCCTTGTATGTCTGGGTGGTTAATTTTATTCCCGGAAACATGTCGTCGATCAGTGACAAGAACAGAGGCTCGTCTTCGTCCACCAACTTCGATAGATTCATGTCCCTGAGAGTAAGAAGAAAGAGAAGAACATTTACCGCTACCACTCGTATCGGCTTCGAGTTCCGATCTCACGGAAGACTCCACTCGCCTCAGAACTCTCATGAGTGTAGTTTCTTCCGAGTCACCGGGATGTGCTCGTTTCTGAGCTCCAAGAGTGCGCAAGCAGGACAATATGTTTCTCAGTCCGAAGTCATAGTGGACCTGTTTGCTCAATTGTTCCTCGCACAATTTGTAGAGGGTAAAAAATTTCCTTGACAATATGACGTTCTCTTTGAATCCACAGGCGGCTAATTTCACCCTCATTATAATCTGTAGCGATAAGAAAAAATTTCACGCGATTGCCGACATTTGGAGGAAAGTTGACGATTTTTTACCTGACGATCGGGCACCATCATAGCGACACTTCGGAATTGTATCTTCAAATTCTCCGGTAGTTCCTGGCGACCGGCGTAGCCCGGATTCATCGTGATGAACAGACCGAACTCATAGTCAACGGAATAAGTTTCACCGTCGCTGTGGATAAATTTACGCTGAAGTTAGAAACAATTTTCACAATAGCTTCGATTAGGTGAAGCTATGCTGGAAGATTACCTGAATAGGAAGCTATTCTTCTTCTCCTTTCTCGCCGTCAGAACAATGGCTATTTGTTGGGCAGCGACCGACAACACCGGCAAATCAATTCTGTTGAATTCGTCGAAACATCCCCATGCTCCGGCTTGTGCCAGACCCTGAGATCATTGCGGGTACAGTTAGTATCGATCTTATTGTCTTTTTATGAAAAAAGAAATGATGATACTAGTTTGACGAACCTTGAAGATTCGACCGAGTCCTCGAAAATCCATTTGATCGGAGCAGTTGAAAACGACGACGTACTTGCCTAGAGCTTTTCCCATGTCCTTCGTCGTTTCAGTTTTTCCAGTACCCGCTGGACCGGCCGGAGCACCACCAAAGTTCATCCCTTAAAGAAAGAATTTTTATGAAAACGTGATCAAACAAATAATAATAAATAATTAGTACAAAAGTAAGAATTAATTATTATTTATTAATATAAAAATAATTTAATAATAATTAGTGATTATTGAATGGGATAATAATTTATTTCATTTAATTAAAATCGGGTAGAACCACGTACCCATCGCTTGGGCAAGTGTTATGTAACATCTATCGGTGAGGGGTGTAATGGCAAGACGATCGGTGCAGCCCAAAAACTCGTTTTGATAAACAAACGTCACGTCGGTTATCTTAATCGGCACATCTTCGGTTTCTTCGTCGTAGTAAAATCTTGCTTGTTTGAGCCACTCGAAGTCTTGGATGGATCTCACTTTCAGGCGAAATAGTTCGTCGAATATGTCTCTGAGGATAAATTATTGACTTGCACGATTTTCCATGAAAAAAATAAGATTTTCTTCTAAATAGAAACGTACCTTTGATGCACGTGAATAGTTATAAGAGCCTCGTATTTGGCTCTGGAATACTTGGACAGATCTCTGACCGTGACTTCTATGAGACCGTTCAACAAGTCCAGAAACCACTGATTAGTTTTTTTCATAATCGTCTTGTCTCTCTTAGCGCTGATTATCGCGATTTCAGAGTCTCGAGTCCACAAGACTTGAATGGCTAACAAACCGACCTACGCGATAAAATATTATAATAATATATTATACACCTTATATATATTTTGGAAAGACTTTACTTATCAGGGCCGCGCAGGCCCTGATAACTATTCCGTTACCAAGAGCAAGTGAAAATCAAGGCTGACCACGTTTGAAGACGTGTTGGCCTAGCCATAGTGGCTTTGTTTTTTATACCCTTTGAGATCCGAGACCTGAACCAGAAGACCCTGATAGGCTGCGAACAACTACGCTCGAAACACCGCAAGTTGTATTTTTTACGCGAATTTGGTGTCTTCGTACCCAGAACTGGGAAAAGATTCTACCGTCAGTGCGGAAAACTGGGTATCTCAGTGCTCCCGACTTTTGGCCCGGTACGGGATCTGTGCCGGTGAATAGGGCACGTCGGTGCTCCCGGTTCGCGGTATGCGGGGGTCTTGTACGAAAAATCAAGGCACGTATTTCGGTGCTCCCGATTTTTGCACACGGGTCTTCGGCGCACGAATAGGGCACAGATTAAGTGCTTGAAGTTTTGAGCAAGGTAAATAATGCCGCATGTGGCGTAGAACAATACGCTTATTATTTATTCTGGTATTATTTTGTGCGTCTCGGTGAGTTGTGCACAATAATGCGGTGCACAAGAGCGCAAGGGGACTATTGTTATGTACAAAAAGAACTTTTTTGTCGACCGGAAGTGACGACATACCGGAAATAACTTCCAGTTTGAAAACATGATTTTTAGACCGAAACTGACGTATGTCCAGTACGACGTCACTCCAGGTCGAAAAATAAGATTTTCAAATTTGAAAATGTCCGATTTGCGGTAAATCTTCCGTTTTTAAATTGTATAGTTCATAGCTCGGACGTGAAGCGCCTGAGCCACAGCAATCTGCTGGTTATATATATTATTAAAATAATAGACATATAAATTATTATAATAACTTTCACGGCAACATTTTTTCAGAATGTAATTATTAGTGATTATCTGTAGTAATCACCTGTAAGACGGAGTTGTCGATCAAATTCAATATTTCAGTTTCGGGAATAGCGAGCTGCTGCAACCCTTGAGAAATAACAGCGCCGACGGATTGCTGGTGCATTTTCAGCAGAGAGTTCAACCAGTTCTCCACTCCTCCCGTGCAGACGACTTCCTTCTCAAAAACGATTTTTTCGTCCTCGCGCGAGTACATGGCGACGATATTTTCGTACTGTTTCTCAGCAAAATCCAACTATTTTTGGGACATAAAATAATGTTGACACTTAAGGCTCGGACGGTAACAAAAACTGTAATCCATTTTTTTTTTTTTCAAGGGTGCTAAACTTTTCTGAGGAATACCCAATTATTAGCATCTGCTCAACTGTTAGATGAAGAAGCTAATAATTAGCATCGAGCCCAAAATACTGAAATAAAAACAATAAAAAATGGAATCGACAGCGATAGGTGCTGGGGACAGCGCTAGGTGCGGGGTTTCCGAAGACAAGCAGTACGTGGTCAGTACTCGGATGCGTGACCGCCTAGCCGCGCGCTGGCTGGCGCATCGAATTGTGGAGCGGGACGCAATTGTCTCGGAGATTGGTGATTACCCTGTAGCAACACCAATCTCTGAGGAAAGAACCGTCTGTGTATGGCCAGGTTGTCCGGAGTTTGCCTGTCTCCTTGTGCGAATGCGACGCAGCAATAGGGTGAGTCGGCTGCGGATGCAATTCGGGGGTAGGTGGGTTGTGTAAAAGGGTAAGGACCTCGTACAAGTGGAATACATAAATATAGAAAAAATGGATTACAGTTTTTGTTACTGACTGAATTCGTTTAAAAGCGCCTAAATTTTATTCGCAGGAAGGAGTAAATGCGATGCTCAAGGGACGAAACGAGGAAGTAAACCTTTGCGACATTATCGAAGAATCCGTCGAGGTACTTCGTTATCGTGTGACAATCTGCGGCCTGACCGAGAATCTCCAGCAAACTTGGATCCGATATGAAGCAGAATCTTGGAAATATAACTCGCTTGGTTTCCAAATAACTGGAAAAAAAGGGAACGAATATTTTTAGGCAAGTGTGATCGGATGAAGATGATCGATACGTTAATTTTGCTAAAGTTTCCTGACCCACTTAGCGATTTTTGACAAGATTCCAATTGCTCGAGCAGATGCGGCAAGAATTGTCCCATGGTCTCGTCACCGGTGCAAGTCTCAACGGCATTTAACTTCTCTTTCGCTCGATACATCAATTTCACCCACGACTTATCGATGCTCTGTCCGATTCAATCGAACGATTTAAAATACTTCGTTAGGATGAGGTGAATTCATTTTTTTAAGATAAGGAAGAATGGAGCAAAACAGACAATTCTTATCAATTCCTCGCGGAACACGAAAAAAAGTTCCATCTCGAATGGAGGACAAAAGTCTGTTTTGCCCCGCTCTCCCTAACTATCGTGACGAACATTGAATTTCTTAGCTTCCGCGGGAAGCTGCCTCGAGATATCACCACCAATGAACACCGCTTCCAAATAAGCCCATAAATTCTGTACATTCAGCCATTTCGCCAGAATCTCCGAGGTGTTGCTCAATTTGCTTTGCCACAGTTGAATATCTTTTTTGAACGGTGCGTTGTATCTGTGTAACAAAATTTGATTGATAATTTTTTAAAAATATTTTGTAGTGTAACCCTAATCAGTAAAAAAAGATTTGCACATTCAACAAACAATTATTGTCCAACAATGTCCCACAATTTTTTTTCCGGGAAATTTTACTTTTTTTATACTTTTTCCAACGGAAAAATGTGTTGATGTTTCTAAACAAGACATTTTTGTTAGATGTACAAAACTTTTCTGCCGTTTAGAATACCACGCATATTCATGCGTGTCCAGTGGTATTATAGAGTTAAATGGAATTGATTGTTCGCCTACCGATTCGCCATCAACGAACTGATGATCATTAAACTATCCTCGAGCTGCGCTATTATCTCCGCTGTCTCGGCCCCTTTCAGCTGCAGTTCGCCTCTTTGTTTGAAACTCGTAAATTGAAGATTGACTATTGCCCAATCGGCAATTACTTGCTTCAGTTTGCTCTCAATGTCCTTCTCCTTCACCGCGCTTATGCAAATGTCCTGAGAAGAAAAATTCCGTGGCGATATAAAATTCTTCTTCAGATGGATAAAAAAATATAAAGATATTATGTTAATATTAATCAATGGCCCATTAGCCTGAGGGAAAAAATCACATATTTATATATGCAATGCCACTGAATCATGTGTAACTGAGGCGAATAAAGCGCATTTACTAGTACTACTATTGAAATATATAAAATATAATGTTAAACCTATATCAAACTACCTTTAATATATTTTTAAAAATTGTGTCCTCACCTCCACGTCATCCTTATACTTCAATAGAGGAGCTTCCATGACGTTGGCAAGGGTGAAAGACTCGGACTCTATGTCGAAAAAATAATTGCACAATTTCGACATTCTCTCCCAGTGACGATCTTTCATCGCTTTGTTAGCCATTAGCTCCAGCAGTGGACAAGTCTCGTTGAAGTCGTCGATCTTTTTCTTCAGATCTATGTAAGCCGGCCAATCTCGCATGGCTTTCGGCAATTTTCGGCATCTGTAATTTTTTTTCAAACGTTTTCAAACGTCAAGATTTTTTTTACGAGTGTCTCGATGCGAAATCCGCACTTGTTCTGAAACTCCGTTAGCTCTGCGACGATTGTATCGGTATCGATATCTGACCAGGGTATCTCGAAGTAACCGTCGATAGATCGCATAACTTGAAGATAAAGACCGTACAATTTTTGCAACAGATTTAGCTCCCTCTTGCGCTGCTCCAAAGCTGGATACTCGGTTATCTCGATGCCGAAGAGGCTCTCGCCGCTGCTGTAAGTTTCGTAGCGTTCCCAAAGATCCTCGAAGCGGGATTGGGCCAGTATAAGTCTGCCGAGGATTAAATTATGCAACTTCGATATTTAGAATAATTCTGGGTAGCACATCGACTTTTTTTCTTTTTTTTTTTATTATTCAAAGCGGAGTAGAAAAGATACAGCCGTAAAAAACGGATCGAAAATTATTAGTGCGATTCGACGCATAATCTTAAGAGCATGTGAAATACCGTGTGGGACATTTGGAATACTGTTGAATATCGAGTTGGATAATGAGAACTATAATGAATTTTTTTACCATCAGCGAGAAAAGGCAACTCACATGAAGATGCATTGATGTCCGGTCAATGTAAGACTTTGTTTTTAACCGAAAGTCGTTAGCACCGGTGAAAAAAATTCATGACAGTTTTGTTACCGATCGAGCCCGGTTTGAGCAGGGTGAAAGGGATTTCACTTCGCCGTAAACCATGAAAACGGCTGGGCTATTGGCTCGTCATGTAGGAAGACATAGCGATCGCCCATAATCACCCGGCGGGCCACATCATCCTCAATTCCCAAACAGTTTAATCTTCCTACCTTTCGCTCGCTTCCTTTGCCGGTATTCCCTCAACCATCGGCCCGTTCAATTCGAAATCCGTATCGAATTCCGCAACTTCGCTCTTCAAAACCGCGACACCGTCGATGAGTTGCTTCTTCAGTGGTTCCTGCATCTCGCATATCGTCGCTTGAACTTGCTTCGCCTTTTACATCGATGCCATTTTTACCGTTGCAGATTTTATTTGGTTATTTTTTATGGAAGTTCAGATGCGCTTACCGTAAACAGCATGTTGGAAAAATTGTAGCGAAGACTGTCGACGGTGTCCTGTTCCTCTTTCAACACTTCGATGTTGTGTTTTCCCATTAACGTGTAAGTCTCCTCGATGAGTATCAATTCCATGTCCATCGATATGAAATCGTCCCTTATCTCACCGAGACACTTCATCGCCACCCTAACGTCCTCGAGATCCTTGATCTTTCGCGACAGTACTTTGTTCTTGTCGTTTATGTAGTCGGTGATGCGTCTGAGCTTATGCTTGTACGTAGCGGAAAGGGTCGAGCCCAACAATGTTTTCCAGACCTCGGCCTCGACCAGCAATGCCAATTTCAATTTTTCTTTCGTGAAAGTAATGAGGAAGATGAATAATTTGACTTTCTATGATATGTCAATTACAGCCTCTGCTTGTCGCCAAGTTTCCTACCCATGCTTATTTCTATCGGTCCAATGACGTGACGAGACGGAAGATACTTTATCTCCGATGCAAGGTTCTCGTACTCGATCATCTTTTCTTTTATTACCTGCGTTATCGGTTCGGAATCGACGAATTTCTTCACCTGCACCTCTCTGTCCTCGGCCCAGATGAAGGAATATCGGAGGTACGACTAAAGAAAACGAATGTATATTCAATGTTCAAACACGGGAAAAAATAATTATATATGATTTATATATAATTATATGATTCATAGTTGGCCAGGCGGACAACTATGAATCAGAACTAGAAAAATACACTAAGTACTTGAAGTAGGGTAAAAGTGGTGAATATGGCCCACTTCGATTAACACGTAAATCAATGATATATGAACCGGGCCATATTCCCCACTTTTACCCTACGTATTGAAGTATCAAGTACCGAGTCAATGTCCAGTACTCAGAACTTGACCTATTAAGTTCTGCCAGTACTCGATACGTCATTACTCAAGAACTACCCAGTGCTCGGTACTTGAAGTACTTGCTACTTCAATACATAATTCAAGTCCTTAGAGTATTTGCCTAGCCCTGCTATGAATCATGTCAATCACTATTTTCCTTGGTAATTCATAATAGAATGAAATCTTGTTTGATATAAATTTACGTTGCCGAGAATCGCTATGTCGTCCTTCAGCATCATAATAGCGCCTTGCAAGCTCATCGAGCTACGAATCACTTCCTTGTGGTCGACTATAGTTTGGTGATAATTTTTCAAATCTTCTTCTACATCTGTCAATCGATCAAACACCCCATTGTATAAACTCGAAGCTTCACAGTTTGGTAGGACTTTTTTTGGGTCATCGTTACCGTCGTCGATGTCCATTCCCAGAGAAGTTTTTCTCTTCGGTGTCGGTGAGTAACGTTGACCCCACATTACAACACCCTTGTGAACTTCTATCAAGTTGGTTATCACTCTGCCGAAATGATGCTGCAGCTCCTCGATTGATGGAACTATCACGATATTGGGTATTTGCAAAACGAACTGAGTGAGCATCAGCGGTGCTTCGCCACCCTCTATATTTTCGCGCAACAGAACGCTAAAAAAAAAACGTGAAAATTGTAATTTTCACAATGTTCTCTTTTCCTCACGCAATTTTTTTTAAATCTTCGCTTCGTATACAAAGAATTCTGTCGAACCTGGAAGTACCAACTCTCTTTTTTAGTTGATCGAGCGAGCTCTTGGTACACTTCACCAAAGCCTCAACGAGTTTTCCGTTGAAATAAGCAAACAGCTCCATACAGTCGTTGTGCACTCGTGTTATATTGACTTTTTTGGTCCTGTCAACAATGCTGAATCCTGTTTAAGGTTTTTTGTTTGGTCAATCGAATTGCGATGAAAAATGGCACAGTTATAATTAGCTGGAAAGTAACGCCAATGGTTTTACCCGGCTCGAACGGTCCCTTGTTGAGTTTCGTTTGCGAGCCAACCTGTTTCGTAACTTTTTGCGGATCCAACCAATCGTACTTGACACTCTCCACATCGGGATCCGTTATCAGTCCCAAGCACTTGTTAATTATTGTTATAACAGCTTTCTCCGCAGCGGAAGATTTTATCTCCAATTCCGTAGCAACCGAGCTTCCGAAAGCTTGATTCTCCGCGGCGAATTGACTCGGACTTTCAGCATGATCGAGGAGTTTTATCAACTTCATGTCCGCCAGTGACGCGAACACCTCGTCGACTCTGGCTTCTTTCATGTCTCTAACTTCTTTTGAAAATATCTCAACTTCTTTTATAGTGTTGCTGATTTCTTCGCATACTTCGGGTATCTTTAACGATGCCCATGTTACGACCGACAAACATGGCTGAAAAGCTATCTCCAGTTTGACGAAAGCTGACTTCATCAAATTCAGGAACAATATTGGAATTGATCGCCTAGACAGGGACAACGAAGAACAATATTCGGTTTTGGGAGACGAATAAATATGCCAGCCTTTTGTTTGTTCGTCTGTCGGCTTGAGTTGCAATTTTGTATCGGCAATTACTCAAATTACCTCATTTCATCGTTTTTCTCGACAAGCCTTTTCACTATCTCACAAGATGAGAAGATCTTGTCCTTGCAGAATGTTATTATTTGAATGAAGTCGGGCACGGATAGTCCAAAGCGCGACATGTGCTCCGATTCACCGATTACCTCGGCTATGTAGGGATCAAAGTTTAGAACATATTTGTTGGTCTTTGGATGACGAACCAGAAGGGGAGAGGACAGTGCCAAACGGACCTGAATTAATTGTATATTCATCATGTCCTACTTGTCAAATTTGAAAGCGGAATATAGACAAAATGTATCAGAAAGTAAATGGTGGATCTTTTTCCAGGATGCTTTATATTATTTAATTGCCTTAAATTATATCATCAATCGCCATAATTGACAATGTCAGCCTATAAATGTCCACAAAGGCCCATAAATCTTCGATAATTACTATAATAATGTGACCAATAAAACTTACTATCTCTGCTGAATCGAACCAGGCCTTGTAATATATACGCTCGTAGTGTACGAAGACACTCACAAGAGCGTTGTAAATCTTGATGCACTTCTGCATTCGTTCGTGCGTGATAACGCGTTCACGAGTTTTGAATATATCCATTGAGGTCTCGATGCGTCTGTACAGCTGACGGATCCACATAATTCTCCCGGCAATTGGCGGTATATTGCGCGGTAGGGGAGGATCCGATCTATCCTCGTTGTATCTGTCTCGTGTCGATTCGATCTCTTGCTGATACATTGGGACGAACTCCAGGTATTTTCGGTCGACGCGCAATCGCTTGAACTTCAATTTTTTGAATCTGTGTAATTTTTTAATCAAGGGCTCGATCAAAATCCAGTCATTTTCTTTTCCGTATGTATACGGGGAAGATTTAACTATTAACAGGCCGTAAAAAATATTTAATTTTTTTATCGATAAAAATAAAAAATAGATCCTATCAAAAATCCGATGCGACTGATTGTTCACGACAGTGTTCTGATCATATGAAGAAATCCCGAGTTTTGAATATTTAAAAAAGTTATAGGAGGTCCATTTTTTAATGTAAAATTACATACTATTTGTTTTATATTTTTTAAAAACCATAATAATGAAAAATATTTTCCACTCTTAACATGTTACCTCGCGATTAGCTGCAAGGATGCGTCGATATTCGGCACGACTGATACGGTCTTTGTGAAGAAATTTCTTAGCTCGATTTCCGTCTCCGCAACGTTTTTCTTGAACTCCGCGTAATCCGGATCAAAGTACGGCTTTCTATGATCCAGAGGATCATACTTTTGCGTTGCTATATTCTGAAAGAAACTCGTGAATTTTTGAGCGAAAGCGTCGATTCCTTCGATCGTCGAGCAGTGAAGTATGGAGTAATTCAGCGTGATTTCCAGCACGTCGATGAGCTGCGGTTAAAGAGAAATTGTTCAATAATCCTGTGTATTTATGTGTTGTTAATTTGCACGGCTAAAGATCCGTAGTATGTCGATCGATTACGTTGTTCAGTCTCGTCTTGAATGCATTAAACTTCCCGAAGACGTACATCTCCGAGACCTCGAACGGCTTCTCATCGGGACATTCGTTCACTTTTTTGCGCATCTCATTGTAACAATCGTAGTACCGGTCGCATAGCTTTATGCAATCCTGGATCGAAGGAATAGTACGAGATGACATACGAACGTGCAATGTTATCAACAAAAAAAGGGGATTTTCCGATGTAAACTATATTTCGTTTACCTTCATTCGAGCTATTACGGCATACTTGGCATCGTGCCAAATATTCATCGTACCGTTCTCAGTAAGATACGCTTTACACGACAGTATCAACTGATTTGTCATCTAAAAAAAAAATACGTTACCATTCGCGCGAGCCCGTAAATCGACATGCATACCGTGAACGGTGTACAGTACAATCGAGTTACGATCCGTGCATACCGTACACTGCATATCGTAAAATTTACGGAACTTTATTGACACGGTATACCAATACTGTAGTTAAAAAACTGTAAATTACTTTGACGAAGATAGCTGTGACCATTCTTCTCGTATTGAAGAATCTAGACGTCGCGTATATCATTCTTATTGCGTACATAAGCGGTGGCAAGTAATCGCCTATTTTCGTTGGATCCAGTCGGTACAATGGCTGCGTGAATCTCTCCAGTGCGTACAAGTACTTCACGTTGTCTTGGGACAGTATTTGTACTGTTGTAACATGATTATCGAGACGTTTCCATTTCTACGATTAAACAAAAAAATGCTGTAGGAATCATGAAGTTTTTCAAAGACGACCCTAGCGGGTTCGTCCACCGTGAAAAGCCACGGTGGTTACCAACAACACAGTGGTTTATTGTCAATATACGACCGCACAAACCACTTCGAAAACCACAGGCCGAGCGGGCCCAAAAATAACGAGAAGAGCTTGCGGCCTAGTGGCTTTTAAAATTACCACCATCCAGACCACCGTACAAACCACCGTCGGATTAAATTCGGGTGAGCTTGTAACACGGTGGTTTTCGTCGGAGAAACTACCGCTCAAAACACCGTCTAAGTAAACTGAAGGGAACTTGCGGGATGGTTATTGTACTGTCGGAATCACCGTATAACCACTATTCGGATGAGCTCAAAGTATGGTTTCAAAAGGATAAAATCAAAGTCGGTTTCACTGTGAAACCACTGTTGAATTTTTCGTTGAGGCCGCCGTAGAAACCAGCGTTGAATTTGGACTGTTTCCTGCAACTTGAATTTCCGATGCGAAATGTTAGAAGACAAAGCCATTTTCAAATGGCTTTAACTGTTATCATTTCCAATCCAGTATTTCAAGCCCAACCCGTCTTAGGAGGTAACAAAATTGTCTGTCATAAAGTTTCGACGACAATACCTCCGTGTTGCAAGCTCGCTCTAGTTCACTCGGACAGTGGTTTGTCCGATGGTTCCGATGGTAGTTTTGGCGACAATACCACTGTACTGCAAGCTCACTAGAGTTTATTCGGCCGGTGGTTTGTACGGTGGTTTGAATGGTGATTATGTTAAAGCCCACAACATCATAAACTTCCCTCGGAGCTTTTGGGACCGCTGGTTCCGTGGTTTTCACAGTGGTTTGGTTGGTTACATTTTGATAATAAACCACTGTGGATTTTCAGTGGTTTTGTCGGTGGCTGAGTCCGTTAGGGGAAGAAGATAAAAGAGGTAGGTTGTGCCTTGACGAGCTTCGATTTGGCTTGAATCAGTAGCTGAATAAACATCTGTGTGTGTGGAGATTTGACGTGCTCGACGATCGAAGAAAAACGGGCCAGTAATCTTCTCCAGTAAGTCAACTCCGCGGTAGGTCCAACAGTTTCAGTTTCTCTGCGCAACTGCTGACTCTCGACTATTGCCTGATGGTAGTGCAACAAGACACATTAGGGCGACGTTGAACCGGCTCAGTCGTTAACGTAAACAGTAATCGATTTTTTTCAAAGATTTTCCCCATACCGGGCAAAGCGTAAACGATTTGACTTTCACCAGAAGAGTTTAACGTTCTTGCAAAAGTGTATTACAGTTTTCGTTACCGACTGAGCACAGATCGGGTTGGGGTAGAGGAGATTTCGCATCGTTTCAAGAAAGCAATTAATATATTCAAATAACTCAAGATATTACTCGTTCCATAGCCTTCATCCAGATCGTCACGTTCTCCTCTACAGCGCGAAGAACATCTGCATTCTTGGAGTTTATTATAACGCTCTCAGGCTGTGACAAATACTTCGTGTACAGTTCCCAATCGATGTCGAACTTTATGGCTCCTTCGAGGTCTATCTTCGTCACTGGGACAAGTTTACACAGTTGCGTAATTAATTTTTTTAAATGCTGAAAGCTTGAGAGCATGTGAAATACCACGGTCGGTAATAAAGACTGTCGGTAACTTTTTTTTACCGATACTGGTATTTACGGTCAGACGGTCTCACCCGGCATGTTATCCGATTCCGACGGTCCTTTATTTCGGCGGTCCGTGTCAGCGTTCGTGCGAAACTTGATTACAGTTTTCATTACCGACCGAGTCGAATTTCACATTATCCTAAAGATAAAATAAGAGAACAGAATATTATTCTCGATTACTGATGAGAAACTCGCAGAAGTCCTTGAAGTCGCCGATAAAGTTTTTCTTTATCTTCTTTCCGGCTTCGCTCTTGGTCAAGTCACCCCACTGAGTATTGAGCGTTACAGCTGGCTCATTTAGACGCGATATCAGAGCTGATATTCCGGCGAGGGCGCTCTTCGACAGAGGATCGACTTCGGCGTAAGCGTAATACGTTTCCTGAATATTTTCAAAAGTTCAGGTAGAACAAAGAAATTATCGAATAACCAACCTTCTATTCGTACGTTTTAAAAGAAGATACTCACCTCGAGCAATTGCTTAGTCTCGAAGTCGACGTTCGATCGCAATCGATAAACTATAACGCATTTGCCGGAAAATTTCTCGGTAGATCCGTCGGTAATGCAGCATCGAGTTATCGACTGTTCCTTCATTTGCGATGACCAACGTCCGGATTCTGTTACAGATACAAATACAAACATTTTCATGTTGAACCTTACCCATTTCTTGGCATCAACATTTGTGTACCAAACGGCGGTGGTCCCATCGGTTGATAGTAAATCGCAACGGCGTGTCTTCCGCCCTCGGTAAAAAAACTACTGAACGTTTGCACGTATTCCTCCTTGTCGATAACTCCTTCCTCCAATATTGCTGGTTCGGTGTTCAGTATGTAAGCTACCATTTCCAGTACGTGACGATGCGTCGTCTTCAGAAGTCCTTGTCTGGTACTTCGATTCTCTTTGTATTTCGCCTAATATGTTTATTAGTGGTAGAATATGCAAACGCGAGAATCGCAGTCGCTTCTCCTACTTCCGATTTTTTGGCAGACATAGGGCAGAGCCGGGCAAAATCGAACATCGGGGCAAAACGGAACTTTACCTTCTATTTGAGATGAAACTCTTTTTTTGTGTCCACAAAAAAAAATTTTAATAATAATCTATTTTGCCTCGCTCGGAATATTTTGTCCGAAACCGATTTGAATACATACAAGCCGTTCCTTCGTGCTTTCAGTTGGCAATCCCTCCAGAGCACCGATCCTACGCTTCAACAAATCTTCGATGCGCTGCTCGATCGCAGGCATTGTGTAATCACGCGATTCATAGTACGCGTGTAGATGCGACATTATTAAAAAGCACAATGCGTAGGCAAATTACCACGTGAAAGAGATCTGTGACATCGTTCTATTGCGTCTGACACAAAAAAGTCTACTGAATTGAAGTTGGCAAACTCCGTTCAGCGGATTCTCGCTTCAATTGATTCTAGCATTTAACGACAGGTTTTTTTTTATGACAACAATTTCTAATCACACAAGACTCAAAAATGTTTCATTATTAAAGCGTAGTTTATTTTTATCGTCTATTTTAACAACATTGTTAAGCGTGCCCTTCATCTTCGTTGAATAATAATATTGATAATGCACGGACGGTCTTTAACAATGGCGGAAAAAAAATACTCCAACGATGATATATATGGACCGCAGACTAAAAATTCGAATATAATTTATTGATACGATTCTGTTTTTCTGTTTCTATCTTATTAGCGTGATTATATTAATTAACAACACGTAGACATACTGTACATTAAATTTGATTAACAAAATAATTATAAACGGTTTATAATGTGGGAGGAACACACAATGGAAAACCTCAACGTGAGACAAGATTTTTTATATGTATATCTTTTTATTGATCTTTTTGTTTTGTTTTGCTTTTTATTTTATTTTTCTTCGATCTCTTCAAATCACATGTTATTACCGATCTCATTACGTTTTATATTCGTGGTTGCCATTCAAGCGGAAGATATATAATGTATGTATTTATAGGGTTATCGGACAAGGTTAAGCGACACTTGGTTTTTTTTTTTCAAATGGATGTTAACACACAAAGCGAGTTAAAACATTTGCATTTACAGCTGCAGTATCTAATCGCTTTGACAGTCTTTCGGGTTTACATGTTTCTTCATTTCTTCACGATGCTGAAAAAAGTCGCCCTCGTCCGACTCCCTTGTACATCATTTTTACTCGTAAATCTGTTTTTTTTCGACCCACATAATTGCCCAACAAGCTTTATATCCGTCGCTTACGTCGATATTAACTTCTGTAAAAGCCGCTCCGTAAAATTTCTATATTGTGCACGAAAAATGCTTATTTCATCGTTTATTTTTATTTTCAAATTTGCCCGCGCGATATCTTTTTCTCATCACGTGACGTACACACATCTATGAAAAAACACCGGAGATCGCGAATACTATTTTTTTTATCCTAATTTTTTTAAATATATTTCAATGAAACTCGATTCATTACGCTCATGTATATATAATGCTACGTAAACATTGGAATAATAAGATTACAACCTGTACGAAACTTCGCTGCAGAAGCGTATGTGGAAAATTGACAATTGTCACGTCACTCTTGATAATCTAAACCTCGTTAATAATTAATACATTGTTATATTACTGTGTATAATATCGATGCAACATTTGCAGGAGGAGATATAATATTATTTCTTCCTATTCTTCTTTATAATTCGCCAGAACATTGTTTGTAAGAATGTATGTATAATCGAAAAATCTTGTCTGAATATCAGAATATCACTTGCTAAGCTATGATTTATATTTTTCACTCTGCCAGGGAAGAAACGCAAGGAATGAAGAAAAAAATGCTCATTTTTCTTCCTTTCATCTTTATGCTGTTGCTGTTTATGTCGCCTGCACGTCTATGGAGGGTAAACGAATATACACATAATAACGTAACAGAACATTTTTTTATATACCGTAATATGTATAAATATCGACTAACACATTCAACATGGCACCTTAGGCATTTTTTTCATTAATCACGTTCGCAAAGTTCCAAAATTCAAGACGTAATTGATTTTATTTTTGTTTGTCCATCGAGTGATGCTGACGCAACTTTCGGTGCGTTATCGTTGTGAATGTGTCTAAGGTTACTGCGTTTCGTTTTTGTTTTGTTTTTTTTTTTCATTTTTCATTTTCATTTTCGCCTATACGATTTTATATATTCTGAAATATTCCTGATTGATTATACATCCTTCCCACGCACACGTTTCTAAGACTACGAATAAATAGTGATGATTTTTTCGCTTTCATTAACACGAAGGAATATTTATTTAGTGATAACAAACGAAGGAACGATAATTGGGTCTTTTCAATAGGACTGGCCATCATCACCCATTTAAGGTAACTCTAATTTTACGCGTGCATATATTTCGCGATTCGTTTTCAAGCGTATTCAAGAGAAAAAAAATTAAACAATTTTTGCGCCGCGAACCACTCGAACCTCTCGTTCGGGTATTATAATAAGTACTTAAGATTCCGAGTAAGTACCTTCAGCTTGTGGCAAAATGTTCGACGAGTACTATTTTTTTTATCGATGATAAAGTTACTAGTCTAGTCGCATGCCTCGCGGGGGGCTGGGCATCTTTTCGCGCATGATAAATCCTGAAGGGAACAAACAGCCAATTGTGCTCTTGATAATAATATTGTTATTTAATATATACGCGAGCACCGAAGCCTGTCATGGTACAGTCGAAAACTGTACTGCTAAATAAATTAACCGATGAACAATGCATTTATGGAAAATTGTTGGTCAAATTAAAAGACTAATGCATAACTGTACAATACATGATAACTATATTATGCAGTTCATCGTTATTATTGGTACTGTTATAACATAGTTTTAAATAAGTAAAAAGTATATGTGATGATTGGAACTGTCTAGCAACTTCGGGTCCTTATGAGTATTTTCCAGACAACTTCGTCGTCCGTGTCTCCTTCCGTTATCTTCGCGTTATTTATTCTTTTCTTCTTTTTCTCAACCAGAATCAAATCAGCAAACAAAACGAAGATACTCAACAATTTGTACATATCTAACAAATATTCGACGTTGTATGTGATGTTTCGATCTTGCGGCAATCCTTTTCTTTTCATTTGTGATACAGTTTTGACCTTTCAGTTCCCTTTTTTTGTTCGTTATTGATCTTTCGTTCTGACATCGTACTCAGTGGAATTAGATGCAAATACGAAAATTTAGTATTTTTATTTATTTTTTCCTGCCGAAGACGTGTCGTTTCAGCGATTGTTGTATCTTGAAAGGTAGACACAGTTTCAGACATCTTTATGCTGCTACTGGCGCACCGTGACGGTTGCTACACTCGTTTTCCTCTTTTTTCAATTCTCGGATGGATAGTTGGTCGATTTCGTCGTCCTTGACTACCACTTGGTCGGTCCTGCTGCAGCTGCCCCGACGTTCGTGCCTATGAAGGGATTTGTGACTATTGCCACGTTACAAAAAAAAATCGGTCATTCGAATCTTTTTGCACTTTTTTCACATTTTTAGATATAATCAGGGTGTTTGAGAACGCATTCTATCGAAATTTCATGACATTTTAAATCTTTTTAGGCACAAAACAACTATTTTTTTCATGCTATTTCACGCTATTGATGGCTCATAGCTGCTACTACTACTAAATTATGAGATTACTGATCGCAGAGTTTTATAAATTAAAAAAATCCCGACGGTCAGTAAATTTTCATGACGTTTCATGAATTTTTCAGAAGCGAGTGAAAGTTGATGAAAAATTTAATGTGAAAACTTTCACAAATTTTTCAGATCGTTAGGAATCCTGTATTAATAAGTAATACTACAATCAGCACGATGAGTCAGTCGATTCAACTCATCGACGCCTGGAGGCTCAAATAAAATACGTAAAATCCATGCGCTCAGTGAATGCCACGAAATTCTAGCAGCTATACAAACTACCTGTCAAACAAACTGAAAACGATAAGACATTATTGGTCGAAATAAAACGATAAAAAAGAAAATAACAGATAAGTCGTAAATAAAAAAGTTTATTGGAAGGTATTGTACAATGTAGACCGTGCGACACGAAGCGCGTTCCACTCGATTGGATTGGATTAGTAGTGATTAAGTAGATTAAATTAATTAGATTGGAATTAAGCCACAGGTGCTGCAAGAGTTAAAAACAAAAGCTGTTTTCGTAAAAAATTTGAATTTTTTTTTTGTTTCTCGGTTTTGAATATCTGTGTACTAGAAACAAATAAAATATCGAAAATTTAACGAACTATTTTATCCAGCTACATCGCAGGATTTGAGGAATGCAGAAGAGGATCCGCTGAGTGGTCGACGGTGGTGAACGGAGTTCTTTGCTGAGCGGCTGTAGTAAAATAAAAGTGCCGGAATATCAATGAGGAAGAAATTAACAAAAACGAAAACATTACTGCTTTGTAGCAATTTTTTTATGTGTATATTTATATATATTTATATGTATATAGTCAATCGAGATAATCGATTGATGATTGTAAAATCGAATGGAACTTCGTTAAATAATAATTCAGCGTTATATCCAAAGTAACACAACTCAGCGAACGATAAACGTATATCATTATGTCTACAAGAAAAAAGCGTAATAAACGTTTCGCGAATACTTCCCTCTTCCCCTAAAAAGCAACAGGTAAATCACAATTTTCTTTTATCAGATAAAACGACATTTAAACTGATAAAGACCGAACGGAAGCATTATTTTTTTAACACAAAAGACGATACGACGCCTTAGTTATAAATCGATTCGGAGACTCTGCATACGTCTCTCTTGTAAATTGCATGAGAAATGTTCATTTATCGCTCTACTGATTAAAAAAAAAACTAACAGCTTGCTTACTACTGTGTTAATATAAATAAATAAAAATGTAGGTACGCCATGGCCCGTACCGTGAGATTTTATATAAAAAAAAATAATAATATTAAAGAAAAATGAAACTAGAGAGATTTTTGTCTTTCACTCAAGGCTGTACACTTCTATTCCTATAGAAATTCGTAGAGGCATTTTGTACGACAGTGAATATGCATTTCCGCTTCGACAGATATCCCCTTCGCCTCCGGCGAGTTAAACGGATCCGTTCGGCGTGCAGATAACTCTACTCGCTGAAAATCAAACTGACCAGACCTCTATAACAAAACAATCGAGACAAGGCATGCCAAAAGTTGTGCGATATAAAATGTCCACTACTATTTCTAAGCATTCGATAAGTGTAGCATCGTCCTTCGTATATCGGAACTAAATAACGGTGTAGTTTTACATGGTGGAAAATAATGAGTCTTGCCTTACTGGTAACTTCCTACCAAACACAGACTGTAACAGTTGCATCATTTTTAGGTTCCATACAAAATTGAACGGTATTGTAACATTCTTTTTTTCTCCAAACTGTGACTTCTTTCATCGTAAAATATTTCAGGTTTATCACAAAGTGATCTTATTTTGACATCACTCGTTACTTCGTGAAATAAAAATGTTTACATCACTGTTACCAGGTTGTATTCGGTGGATTAATGTGAAATTATGCTGTGCAAAGTCAAGGGCCTTGCGGTTTCTCCAAGCGGTTGTCGACGATACAAAAAAAAAAAAAAAGATATAAATAAAAATACTAAATATACAAGTACACGAAGGATCACCATATGCGCACGATATCTATTACACTCTGTATATACGAACTATGTACGTTTGGATACATTGATGTAGGCACTTGTAATATAATAGTTTCATCGACTGTTATGAAACGCGAGCGTCATGCTTCAATCGTGCGATAAGGAATAATCGTATAAGCATACGTATGGGCGATATAACATCGACTTTACTTCCAAGCAAGTCCAGAACACACTACGTACAGGTAGAAGCCCATTTTTTTTTCTTCTCTTAATTTGACTACGCTAACAGAACTTATGCAATCGCTATTTATTATACACGACTGTAATCCGTATATTCAAAATATCGCTCAATACTCCGTATCTGTTGTTATAATTAATGCTGTTTTTTTTCTTTTCGGAACACCTTTTGGGCGGTTCGACAATTTATAGCTTTTATGCAACACACAAGAGAAAAAAAATAAGCGAGTCGAAAAAACGATTGTCGCATTTGTGGTTCACTAACATTCTTGTTTTGTTCTTAATTCCATTCGCAGTCTTTTATTCATTTCACCTCGTGTCAGTTCGTTGATTACGGCAATTCGTAAATGACTGAGGCGGTGTCGAGAGTAGGGTTTTTTTTTTTTTAATCAAGAAGTGAGTTTACCTTCGCCGTACAAGGGACGATCTGCCCCACTCGTCAAGTTGGTACCTTCGTTCGGGAACGTGTTTTGCGATGAAGGAGGTGCCGGCATCGCGAATACCGTGGTACCCGGCGCGCCTTGGGCTGCTCCACTCTGTGGTTGCGCGGTCACTGCCTCTTCTTCGCTCTCGTCCTCCTTCAAAAATGATGATTAATTTTTATAAAGTATTTCTTTACAATTGTGCCGCAAAAATATCACAGACGTGTTCCGCACAAAAAAAATATGCTTTTGTTATTAATTATAACATTAACATATCAATATCGTGTTCGCACTGCTCGCCAAGGTATACAATTTGTTTGACAAGGCAATTTCGATACGAGTACAGTGAAACATCAATTATCCGGAGGCGGTTTAACCGAGCGACGGGTAATCGAGGTTTTACTGTAGTATACGAGGAAAGTATAAAAAAAAGGCCAAACTCCGGGCCTTGGTTGATAACTTGATAAAGAGTGCTGTGCGAACATGCAAGTACAAAGTAAGAACCTTTCTGATTTGTTTCATGCAGATGTCGAGGAGAGACGAATTCATTTTTGTTATTAAGTCGTACCACCTGATGACCATCACGCCGTTGACTTTGAAGAGTTAGAATTGGTATATTTAACTTGGCTAAAATGAATGATCTTGTTATATCGTCCAGTCAATTCGACGAAAGAGCATCGAGCGACGAATCTATTTAGTAAATGGCTGATATCGTACACTGATGATTGAATGACTCACATCGATAAAAAAAAAACTTCAATCACAGCACACCCAGAAATAATTAAACGCAACTATGAATTCGAGTAACCAGCGTGGAGTTATGATCTGCTTGGCAATAAATATAAGTACTCTAGTGAAAAATTTTCTTATAATTTCTTCGAAATTTTTCCCAATTTCGTCGATTTTCGCTTAGAATTTCTCAGAATTCAGAGCATTGTTGGCCATCGATTAATAGATCGGAGATTCTTCCAAACAATGAATTATTCATGATTTGCCATTTTGCTTGCAGACGGAGAAAAAAAAAGATTAGCTAGGAGAAAACTTGAGAAAGTTCCTCGACCTTTTCATTTTTTAAATTTATTCTTAACTATATCCAATTTTCCCCGAAGATTTGGGCCGTCAGTTCGTTGACGGCCGGAGAAAATTGGAGGGAAGTCAGAAAAAATGTGTCTTTTGAACTAGTAAATCTGGAAAAAAATTTGAAAAATTATAAGAAAAAATGTTACCAGACTAACGATCACTAAGTCACCGCAAAAAAATGTACAGAGTGGTAAATGACAAACAAAAAAAATCGTAGCGTAATTAACTGGTAAAACAGAATGACGGTGATTGGAATAACATACCTTGTTGGAACCCCGGGGTTGATTCGTCACAACATCGCCGTCAGGATTCAGGTCCCGCTATAATACAACAACAACGTAAACAAAACTGCTAACCTACATGCGTTCGTAGAATGAGGCTATGATCATGCTTGGCAGTGAAAACGACCTGGCGATCGCAGTTTTTCCCTATTTCATATGGGCTTGTATTTTTTGTCAATGCTTGAACAAATAATCCCTTGATTCTTCTTCATTCGTCGATAATACTAATTAGACCCGATTAATTTGATACGCTTCAGCAATTATCTTGATGGTTGGTAAATATTAGATTATGTTAGCAAGTAGTAAAAATCCAATCTCGTGCAAACTCAATAAAAAAAACAATAGTGAATAGAAAACCAATATCATTGAAGGATTTTCACACTGGTTCGAAGCAACAAATTTATGATTGGTCACAAGTGTGAGTAGGGACAATGCAACAGTTGCAAAACCATACAGTGTGCGAGAACGCCGATTTCAGTGCCAAGTATCAACACAGCCGGGATGAATGATCCGTGAGTATATTTGTTCCATGGTGTACAAAAATTAATTCGATGAATGAGTTTTACGATGAAATGTAAAATAATATTGATGAATACGAAAATTTGCGTAAAATTTGCATACTGCAGAAGTATTCAGTACTCCGATCGACTGAGCGTAGCTTCGACGCTGGTTAAATTTCTTTTCACCTATCAATCATCGGGATACATTTTTTTAGCCCGACAAAACAACGGCAACCATACTGTTAAAATCGATCGATTAATTGCCGTCTGTTTAAAGGACGATGCTCGATAGGACGTGCGAATGAATTTGTTGCGAGGTCACTGATTGTTTTCCTGGAGGGCAATGATGTAAAATAAGAGCGATTAGAAGATATGAAGAATAATAATGAAAAAATGGAGGATAATTATGGTGAGACGATAAGATGAGACAATGAATGAGAAGCGTGAGTGAGAGCAATCCCACCAAACGCAGGAGGTAACCAGTTACATCATTTTTAGGTACTATGAAAGCATAACCATTTAGCCGTGGTGTATCACAAGTGATCTTATTTTTACTCGTGAGATGTAAATTTTACATCGCTATTCCAGAGATTGCATTTGATGGGATGCAACAAGAATTCCCAAGCGGTGAAAGCGCACAACACTTTTTTCTCCTTGTCACGAAAAATGCATGACGTTTTTTCAGACTCGTCACGATTCATGCAAATCGGGCAGGTGTGACAAATCTACCAATCGATATGAGCTGTGCGAGACTGTTGTGTAATTGAGGCGTAAACAAAGGAAACCGTGTTCTATCAACGTTTACTCACCGATAGCGGAAGTGGCACTGCGAAAGATTCTCAGTACTGCTCGATTTAGTGCTAATGTCTTCTACAGATATTTCTTAGAAGCCGAAAAGATATAAAAGTAAAAGGATGAAAAAACAGGAAAAGGGAAGAAGTAACGGCCGAATCACTGATATCGAGAAAATTACATCCGGATTTAACTTTTTTTTTAACTGAATTTAGCGATTAGCTCAACGGCACGACTTTCGTTGTCGCGTACCAGCGCTGAATAAACAAACTTACCTTTGTACTCTAACTAAAGCTCATAGAGCACACGAGAGTGTAAAAGAAATGTCATGCTTCGAACACAACCGAATTCGTGTTTCGTTACATTAGTCTCGTGTCATAAAGAAACTCGGACGATTCACCCAACACACAAACAGCGCATGCAAATCCAACAAATCCTCGATATTCTTAGCGTGTCCGAATTATCGCAGTAGATACACGTTAGTTTATCTCCGCTTGTCGAATCAGTGAGCCCACAATAAATTCCTTCCTACGGTCGTCAATCTCGATTAGCTTTGCGTCTACGACATTACCCAGTTATTTTTTTCGTGAGCTTTTCGAATCTCTCACAGGTAGACCTACGAGACTGCCATCTCACCGCGATATTATCAGCGGCACGTATTTCATACTGAAAGTAAATCGAGTTCTGATAAATTAGATAATCACCTGTAAATTGTGATAGAGACCACTGTCCTCGGGCCGTGGTTGCTTCAACTTGCCGCAACACCAATTACAGCAGCAACAGCAGCAACAGCAACAATAACAGCCGGTCAGAATTCCGCAGATTACGAGGAATGCCTGTGAAATGATAAACAACTCGTTACGTTGCATTTTATGGACGTTTGCCATTGAAATTTCTCATTGTATAAAATATTTTTGAAATTGTATCGGCCGTTGAAAATGTACCGAACATCGTCTTACCTTGCACCAGCCAGATGTAACGACGAAATAGGCGTTGACGTTTTCCTCCCCAAAGTGATCGGCTACGTACAGACCGAGCGATCCGTAATTGTCATATATGTTGCGCTTAGTTATGTCCATTAATATCGAATGTGCATGATTTATTTCTTTAAACTGTCAAGGCACCAAAAAAATGCATATTATTATTAAAACACATATGAATAATTTAGTTCTTAAATATGCAGTTGAAATGTTTAAACGGGGAGAAATGTTTACCCTTTCAGCCGCTTCTGGATTGTTGGGATTCTTATCCGGATGATATTTCAGCGCCAATTTTCTGTAGGTCTTTTTTATGTCCTCTGATGTAGCGGTTTTTGGTATCTCCAGCGTCTGGTAGAGGGAATCCCCTGCCGTCCTAAAATAATACGGAAAAGTAGTAGTAGTAGTACAATAGAAAACGGAAAATAATGAATACGAATTAAAAACGTTAATTATGGGTGTGAGAGGTTCGACGATAGGAGGCAAAAAATGTTTACCAGTTGAAAAATTGCATAAATATCGAATTCGATTTTCGCAATGGTGTATTCAATGTTCCATTTCGACTTTCCATTATTTTTAAAGGTCCATTTTTTCAATTAAATAATTGAAAAAGTTCCACCTTTTTTTAAAAATGGAACTCCCACATTTTTCCGTATTCGGACATGGGAAAATTTTGTACTCGAACACAACATCTTTATGAACGCTCGATCACATAGAATTGAACATAGATTTTTGTTTTTGGCCGATAAAAAAAAAGAAAAATTATTTTTATAATGTTCGTGACATCCTTCCCTCGAAAATATAAGTTTAACGCTAAACATTTCGGATGCACGTAATATTTTAAAAATAGAACACGCCAATCGTGACTGAACGATCATTTTCGATGGATGATTCATTTCTCTCACAATCAGCGCTTTCTGCCACGATGTTATCGGTACCGGCAGTCTGTAACACTAGCGCGCTATATAATACGATAACAAAGCCCTATGCGAGAGGCGGTCTAAAAAAACCGCCATCCCAATGTTTCCTGCTGACTTTGCAGAAGAAGTGCTAATAAAAAAATAATGGATACCCAATAAAATCGATTGAACTCCATTTCCTGTCGTAATTCCGCAAAGGAATTAAAAAAAAAATAATGAATTTATAATTGTCGCTGCTCGCTCGGCACAACATTGTTAGAATATGTTCACTTCCCTAAATTATTCAACGGGTCGCAGCGATGTAACGTAGAAACGACTCTATATCGATTTGTGCGAAATAAAAACTTGCGGGAGCGAGTCAATTTGTCGATTCCCGATGAAATAATATTGCTTCGACCGTAACAATTTCGTTAAATGTACAGGCCTTTGTTACAGTGCCAGTTGCAGTCACGGCTGACAATCGAAAAGTCGAATCGGACCTTTCGTCCATTTGTTTTGATCGCCGTGCGCGGCGTTCTAATCTGATGCAAAAGACAAGCTTTCCAACAGCTGTTTCTAGGTCAACGTTTGCGAACCGATCGAGCTCACCCGTATAGTATATACACAATTGATCGAAGTCTTAAAAGTAAAGAATAAAAGTAGTAACTCGAGCCCAAAGAAAGCGAGAAAGATCGGACAGGTGAAGAATGAGAATTGCACGGGAGCAATAAACCCGGTGAATGAGATTACGCAGTTATAATCGAATAATAAAATAAGCGTGAGTATGTATGTGGGGTGGAGCCAAGCGAAGGCCGGCAGCGGCGAACATCGTTGCACATCGAAGACACGATGTACGAAGTTAGAAAAAAAGCTGAGCCCCCTCGCGCCGATTTTTCACATCACCACAAGACTCTGGTCGTTCGCTTATGCCTCGCTCTGTGACCGCTAAGGACTAACCTATCGCGGCCGAGAGAAAAATTACTCGAATTTCATTTTATTGGAGCCGCTTCTGCTCGATCATACGATAATATGCTAATGATTGGAATAAAAAAAGAACAAAATTGATGACGCTACGATCGCCGACATTGCTGTCATTGCTCGAGGTATCGAGTGTCGAGCTCGTTTATAACACAATCGAATATATAAAATACGCTATAAGCGGCGAGAATGGCGTGTTACGAGGGGGTACAAGAGGGAAAGATGGAAAAAAAGCATTTCTTTCGTGCCTAAGGCTCGTTAGGCCGAGTTAACCTGCCGCTGCTGGGCGTATCGTAAACCCGAACGTCGGCTTTAAATACACACGTCATACCGAGGTACCGCTGTTAATGTTACTTACGACATTTTTCTCCGATCCATGGCGTTCTGTGTGTTGTATTTGTTTGTCGTTGAATTCAATGAGAGTTATGTGCGCGGCTCGACAGTGTAAGCCACTGTTAAACGAGATATATATCGACGTGTCACACAATGTAAGTGGCACTGTCGGTTTTGGGGTTTCAAAAACAATTTTGTATTCAATTTTCACAACGCGAACATAATTAGTTCCGATGCCACCGCGGGGATATCGGGATAATACACTCGAAGCACCTGGCTGTCTCGTGTTCGTGGGAATCACTCGTCGTCGTAGCTGCGCGATTCCCGAAAACCGACCGGAGGCGACGGTAGTGTCGATTCAATATTTTAGTTTACAATGTGAACGCGCACTGGCGCTGCTGTCGGATGCGCCAGACTTTAAATTTGAAAAAATTGTGTGTGCTAATGACAACACGGTAGAAGTAAAACTTCCGTGGAAGAGCGAGTAGCTACTACTTCCGATATAGATCATCTTTAAACTTTAGATAAAATCAGGTGAGAATCTGATGAGAATCAGATTGAGAAAATAGATGGATTATTTTTATAATGACTATACGCTCGGGTGATAATAGTGCTTATTGTGTTGAATCCTTCAATATCGTTTCTAAATTATTTATTCCTGTTGACAAGAAAAGCAAGTAATATAATTAATACATTAGCCAATACGTAGATTACAAAACGAATATTGTAACAGAAATAGAGGTACTGTTAAACATAAAAATAAAATAAAAAAATATATAAAAATACAGTGATGTGCACATAGCTCAGTCGTCAAGTACAGTCAAGCGTGAGTAGAAATTTCGAGTGAAAAAAGATAAGAGTACAAGATAAGAGACGTTGCTTAAACAAAGCAATTGCAGGTTCGGACGTAATCGACGAAGGAAGCGAGTGCCATAAGTAGATTGCGGTGAGAGAGAGAGAGAGAGAGAGAGAGAGAGAGAGAGAGAGAGAGAGAGAGAGAGAGAGAGAGGCGAGGGGGAGGGGTAGAGAGAGGGAGTGAGAGATTGATTGATCAATTGATCGATTTATTGATTAAAAAGACACTATTTTTCGTAACGCTCAGCTCGTAACGCTCGCGCGCTCAAACGCGCCCATATAAGTTTCAGCTCAATAGGTGAGGGTTTGCGAGGCAAGGAACGGACTCAAGTAATCTGGAAGATCTGGACGGGCATCGGTTATATTTGTGTTACGTTCTGATCAGCATTTTCCTGCATCTACGGTAAAGAAGATTTCTCTCCCTATTACGTGTATATCGCATGGGACGCTTCATCAGGGCAATGCCCAGTTTCCAATCTAATCTTTCGGAAATTTATTCAGGGATGGGGTGAGAATGCATGCCAAAAGAATATAGGTCGATTATTTGCGCGTTGTGTCTACCACGTTCCAACTGTTATGATTCTCCGCTCGACCTTGACACACCGTAGCAAAGCTGTGAAATAAAACTCCCGATGGCTCGAGCTGCATTGCACGACACTGAGTCAAGGCTACCGTTATCACTGACCGTCGGTTTCGTTGCTCTAGACGTTAGTTCTCCCTAAGAAAGATCGAGGACTTCGACTTCTAAATTTTAAGCTATCTTGTCAGGAGGACATCTGTCCTCCTGACAAGAATGTTTCCACGACTGCCGACGTTCTGCTCTTGGGGAGCTTCTTTTATAGTGTAGATCGGGGGGCGCCCGCGCCACCAAGCTCCCCGTTGAATCCGCTGATGTCCAGTGAGCTACCGGCTAATCGATTGGTCCCCTTCCGCGGTCATTATCGATCGGTTTTGACATCTTACGTGGCTTATTTTGATTTTACAATATTGGCTTTTTTTTACAATAATTTCCCGGTTAAACAAATTATTCCCTTATTTTTCGTTTTTAATTTCAACGGTTTAGAAATTTGAACGGATTTTCTATCTTGTTTCTTTCAAAAGTTATTCCCTTAATTTATTGACCTTGTTTAAATATTCTTTATAAATTTCGGATTTTCAACAAATAATTATTTAACTTGGCTTAAACCACAATCAAATCGTAAATACTTACCTCGTTATTGATTATTGTATTGTCTACTTTGTTGACAATAAACATATGATTTTAATATATAAAATAATTTTCCCAATTATTATAGTAATAATTCATAATTTTTATAATAATTTTATACCGACGATTTGTCCCAAATTATCCATCAAACTTGACTCTACTAAATTGATATTCGATTATTCGTTTACTGGTATTTCTCCACAAATATTCAACTCAAATGAGTTTATTATTAATCATTAATTATTATATTTTCTTATAATGGTTTGAATAATTCTCTTCCGAGAGGTGCTGCACTCGTTAGTGCCGACGGTAAATTTCCCAATTAATCGCTTCGAGACAATTGCACCGATTCTTTGGCTGCACCGCTGTATGCGTACGTGCGTCGCCTAGGCTCTGCACTCTGCATGTTAGAGCGATAAGGTGTCATCTCTTTTGAGTCGCCGCCACATGAGAAAGATTCGTATTACATTTGCGTTGTAATTAAGACAATGGGCATGGACCCGAGGTCTGCTCGGTGTCGATGACCCTTGCAAGCGGGTCCAATAGCCTCATTGTTTAATATTTTTAGCCATGTGATTGTTGCTACGCAGGTTACTGGATTGAATCATCCAGTGATTTAAAAGCGCTATTATTAAATATATATATTTTCTTTCACGTACAATCACCTTTCAGTGGTTACTTCGTTAATATGATTTTTATTGTGATTCGACAATTGTTTTTAAATCTCTTATAAATTTATTATTTTATTATCGAATATTTCTAGATTTTTGACCAGTTGTGTCAGAGAATTTGACCAAAAATTCACAGCACGTAACACTTGTATTCGAACCTATGGTCTTGAGAAAGATCGTTGTCGGTTTTGTATCGTAACATCGAGCACGAATTATCGTGATAAACCTACCGATCGACTTGTCTGCAGCAAATATTTACCCCCATTTTCGCTTAAACCTCACTCTATATGGTAGAACGGGAGATATAATTGAGGAAGCTGTTTTACTATGAAAATGGTCTTTGTTATAAAGTATATGTTATTTATTATATACTATATATTATAGAGATGATTTTCTTTTGTGATCTCAAAATCTGATAAAACAAAACATCAGTATACCGATTTTCCTTCGCAACATTTCGTTTGTATGATAAACCAAATGTTTTTGTTCTCAATGAAAACAAAGCTTTCGGAACGACGAAGCAAAAATATGAAACTCTGGACGTTGGTACCATATTATAGTAACTTAACCCAATCTTACTTTTATTTTCACGTGCTAATACTTGAAATATTTAATTTATTTTCTCGCTAATCTCTGAACCGTCAGTATCTTCCGTACAGCGTTCACGCTCTCACGGTAATGATTCAACGTCTGCTGGCGTCTGCACTCGCCACGTGCGAGCAGTGGCTGTCTTATCTCGCGTAGCAACACTAAGCAGTAACCGCTAATTAGCGGGTCAACGTGCAGGCGTCCTTTCTTCAGTTCTTCTCAGATTCCCGAGCTGTTTGACCATCGCTCTTCTTGGTCACTACTTTTGTTCAATAAATCGTTCGCGTTTAATATTATTCTACCATTTACAACTCATCAATCTATACCCTGGCAGACGATCGCATGGTATGGGAAGTGGGATTCAATGAATGAGAGAATAAAAAATGCAAAATAAATATAAATAAAAATAAAAATGCAGAATAAATAAAAAATGCAAAAAATCAAGATTACGATCCATAAAAGATACGATCATTTCTGTGTATAGACTCACACATTCAAATAATTGTAAAACAAATCATATCTGGTGCAGAGCATTGTTCTTTTTACAAGTGAGAGAGTGTGACGGTAGCGTATTAGCGTAACTAGAGCCAAACTTACTTTTGTTTTCACGCGATAATATTTTATCTATGGAAACCCTAGCATACTGAGCGACCGGAGAAGTGACCCCGAAAGCGACGGTTGTTTTGTTCCAAAAATTAACGACACTAATGACCGCTGAAGCGACCACTCTGGCGACACATTTTTTTGCCGTGTTTCGGCAATGAAGTCCTTTGTTTGATTGGCGACCGAATAAACGACCGTAATATCGACCGTCTAGAAAAGCTCATCCCGATCGTCAAAAATCTCATATCTGGACGGTTGCTTTGACGGTCATTTGTTCGGTCGACAATCAAAGAAGCGACTTCACTGCCGATATGAGGCAAAAGAGTATCGCCAAAGCGGTCGCTTCGATGGTCGTTAGTGTAGTTAATTTTTGGCACCAAACCACCGTCGCTTTAAGGGTCGTTGTTCGCGGTCGCCTGTGTACTAGCGAACTAAAGCTCGAGATATTTAACCCTTTTTTCTCGCTGATCTCTAAACCATCATAGCACGTCAGCCGTCTTATCGCACCTGGTAATACTAAGCAGCTGGTGCGGCCCAAATTGCAAGAGGGCCCTTTGTTCGATTCATCTCAGAGTCCCCGAGTTGTAAGACGTTCGCTCTCATTCATTCACTACTTCCGTTCACATTTAATATTATTCCGGCATTTACAACTCATTTATCTATACCCTGGCAGACCATCACATGGTGTCGGAAGTGGGATCCAAGAAATTACGGCGATTTTGATGACACACACACATACACACACACATAGAAAATGCATACAAAAACCTGATTACGATCCAAAATAGACGCGATCATTTCGTTATATAGACTTAAACATTCAAATAATTGTACAACAAATCATATCTGATACGGATCGTTCTTTTTGCAAGAGGGGAGTGTAACGGTCCTGTTTTAGCGTAACTAAAGCCAAAGTTACTTTCACGCGCTAATGTTTCATCTATGGAAACTTTAGCGCGAAATATTTAATCTCTTTCCTTGACAATCACTAAACCGTCAGCACCTGCCGTGCGAGCAGCGGCCGTCTTATCGCACGTAGCAACACTAAGCACCTAGCGCGCAGCCCTACTTGCAGGCGGGCCCTTTCTTCAGTTCACCTCAGAGTCCCCGACCTGTCAGACGTTTCTGTTAGACCATTTTAGTTCAATAAACTGTTTACATTTCATATTATTCCAGCATTTACAAGTCATTTATCTATACCCTGGCAGACCATCACAACGTAACAATAGCATTGTATGTACAATTTATTATCTTATCGTATATACATTACGCAAATACATAGCTTAGCGATATAAGTTACAGCGACTCGCAGTATCTATGTATAATATATTCTTGGTGTTTTCCATAACATTTACTTTCAAGCGACTAATTTTGGACTTGCTTCCCCATTTCTCGATGCACATATATACTATATATATAATTGATGCAAATAAAGACTATCGAATAATAATTACATCAAACGCTTGTAACTGCCTCAGCGTCTTTGCCCACAGTATCAATCGCTAGTCGTATTATTTGTTTTTTTTTTTTTTGTTAAGGCGAGCGCGAAGTCTTCAGCTTTTCGCCCACTTCTCATCAGTTCAGCTCAAACCTCTGACTTTGTAACAAGGTACACTGTCCCAAACTGTCCGACTAATAAAGTAATTGAACATTGAAATATCTCGTAGTGAATCCCAAGATCGAAGCGGCTATCCGCCATACGCTTCTGTGTCTGAAACTAAAAATGTTCTATTCTCTTTGTAGTACTTAAAATTGTCGACACAGTAAGTGTAATCGGACAAGTCCCATAATCTTCTCGGTAAATCGTATG
Source organism: Stenichneumon culpator (assembly GCA_964017025.1). NCBI lineage: Eukaryota > Metazoa > Arthropoda > Insecta > Hymenoptera > Ichneumonidae > Stenichneumon > Stenichneumon culpator. The sequence continues at coordinate 5,304,766 of OZ024777.1, forward strand.
TAAAAGTAAATATAGCAACACTGTACAAGTAAAAACCTCTCAATCTCGCCAAACTTTTTTCTATTCTTTTTTTTTCACTTTTACGGTGAATCATTGTGACATTAACGTAGAATATAATATTCAATTGTTCAAGCGATAATAGCGAGTTATAACATTTCGGGGACCGATAATAATCGGCCGACGTTACCAGCAACCAAATTACCGGATGCGATGCAAAGACAACTTATGAAACGGTGAGAGACCGGGGATTTTCTTGAATGATACCACTGTTTAGTACGGGGAAAATTTATCTGTTCGTTTGAAACATGGGAAAAAAATTAACACGATTAGTCGCAAGTTCTCTTCTTTGCACTATCACACAGTCATTTCGTACGCCATGGTCGCAGATCGTTCATTATTAAAATTATTCGTTACGCCGAGAAAAAAAGACCGTTGATTAATGGACCTATCGCACACCGAGTTTAAACGGAAACATTTAACCATTTCATTTTTTGAGATTCTTCTGTGCAATATTTTCATAACAATAACAATAATAATAATTACAAGAAATAAATTCAGTTTTTTTTCTGCTACTCTATACTCTACATCGCTTTAGCCCGTTTGCTTTCTTTTTTTTTCTTTTTTTACAAGGCGTGCCGTTTCTTGTTATTCCCTCCGCTTTGGTAAATATTCATTGGACACTGATAACTCGAGCCGGTCTATCGACTTTCTCGCGACCCTTCAAGATATTGCACATCAGTCCCTGCACTAAATGTTATCTCCTTTTCGTTTCAACAGATTTATTCTCAGTGTAATATCAATGGATTATCACATCGGGCATGGACATGATCTTTTCCTTCCTTTCTCCTGAATATCAATTGGCAATTTTTTTTTTTTTAATTTTATTCCCGAGTGTCTCTTCACTCTTATGAGGCATCGGCACGAGTCTCAAAGAATTTTCGGCTTCATTACCTTACTCTCTGTTCCACAATCGACTGATAGGTGTAAACTTAATTTTCCGAATCGATTTTCGTATCTTGCATTGCACAGCCATGTAGGAGCGTTTCTGTCCAAGATGTTTACTCGTTGTCGATTTAGTCGTCTAGAACGTGGAATATCAGTTCGAGAACGGTGTTTGTATCCTGACTGCTTTGCGCAGCTTTGTGGAGAACTTGGATGAGCTCGTTGTCCAAACTGTTCATATAGATTGGTGGCAATCGCGTACCCTCGCTTCCCGCTTCGTATCCTACCTGCAAGAAATGTAGCAAAGACGTCTTATCAAATCACTGCGATCGTACATACCCATTTGTCTTGATACCAATAAAGTACATGTGAATAGCGCGGTCGGTAACGAAAGCTGTAATGTGATTTTAAAGGTCCTGAAATGTTTACGTGCAAACGACGTAGGATTTGACTGGAGAACTTAAAGAGGCAGTGAAATCCTACTTTTTCAGACGCCGGGGCTTCGGCATCCTTGAAAAATAGCATTACAGTTTTTGTTATCAGCCGGGCTTAATTTGAGGTAGGAATGAGGTAATGTCAAATGCCCTTAATGGTCAGCGAATATATACAAACTTACATTGTCCGGATGGATTGTCGTTCTGACAGCGAGCTTCGTGAGTCCAGCAGTCGCCAAGAGATCCAACAGTTTCACCAATGCCGCGCACGTCGCTCTCGCTATGCTCTCCGACAATTTGTTTATGTCCACAGGATCGTGCACTCCGGTTGGGTGATCATCAGACTGTAATAAATTAATTCGGACATTAAATAAATAAATTGAACTATATGTTTACGTTACTTGCGGCACAAACAGAACGGGAATCTGATATCAGCTTCGGCCGAGAATCAAACCAGAAATTGGTAAATTGGTTGAAAAACTTTTTGTTTTATTTGTTGAAAAATGCGATATACCTTGATGATGAACACTTCGGTCCAACGGATAAACCTACTCGTTCCCATGTAATCCGTGCCGTTGTGAACTCTTATCGACGGTACGCCGTCCATTGCTTTACCGTCGATCGGGCTCTTGACCCTAAAAAGAACGCACATAAATATTAACAAATATTAAAGTTAAATTCGAAAATTTGCGCTCCACGATAAGTAGTCGTAACGAACCCTAGATTGAACTGCACGTCGTTGTCGACCCACTTGATGTTGACTGTTTCGTCGGGTTCCGGTGCTCCCTGAAGACCGCACCCTATTGAGAAATCCTGCATATTTTTTAGTGCCGCCTTAAGAGCCTCCATTTTCTCTGGCATTATTTGAACCATGAGACCATCCTCAACGATACTGGATTTTGCCGAAAGACCCATTGAAGATTTCAGAGCGCCGTTTATGACGACGAAACTCGCGCCGGTAACTGCCCAACAAAAAAAAAGTCACATTGTAAGACAAACGGAGTAAAATTGTGATTGTGAGCCAGGACAAAAAGTGCGACGAGGTATTTGTGAGCTGATACTAAAGTTGCGTTCTTGAGTGCAGATCTGCTCAGCTATGCGTGCTTTTATTTGTGACTGTTCACTGCTAGTAGGTCATCTCGAATAATTCTGTAGTGGCCGAACGAAGCAGAATTGTATTCAAAAACACACCCTTACTGTCAACGAAAGCTTACCCTTTCGCGGTTTATTGTGAATATTGATAGCTTGAGTCTGGTAACTACTCTCGTCGCCGGTGTTAGTTTGTATACAGACTAGATGAGAATCCGCTTGAACGCTGAAATTCGACGCGAACGCGAGAACGTGATCATTCGAATTATTCAGTCCCTTGATAACCTGATCGTAGCGATTTTTCGGAAACAAAACATCGGTCGTTCGATCCTGCATGTGAATTGTAAGACCCCGAACGCCCGGCAGAGTGTAAGCGAAGTTACGAAAATCCGCGAGAACTTTCATTATAGTGTGACCGATTTCGAAGTAAACAGCGTCGCGAAAACGTACGGACACAAGGGGACAAGGGTAGTAACGATATTCCGCACCAAGACGCAGGACGAGTCGGAGGGGAAACACTTTTGCCCATGGAGTTTCCCATCTGAAAAAAAAACACATTTTTCTTTTGTTATGCAAATAAGCGTCCAGTTATTGCGAAGAAGTTTACTTGTGTATTTAATTCTTACCTGTGAACTAGAAGGCCAACGAGGAAAGGAGCCGGCGGAAGAACAATTTTCTGCAAGCACTGGAACGTCTGTCTAATAAATAAAAATCCAGCGTGTTCACGGGATCCCAAAAAGTTTCCACCCTGGTGTATCGATACTCCGAGTTCCGTTATCGTATTGCCTGTAAAACAACAACCATAAATGGGTTACCACTTCGAATGCGGTGGCTTTTATCCGGAGTTACAATCGAATAGCTGACGTTACCTTTTATCGCCTCGACATAAATTTGGTTGATATGAACGAGAAGATCTTTCGGGATTTGCGTTTCGTCAGGTAACGTCTCTACCAATAAGATTATTTCGTCTTGACCCACACAAGCCAATCCCCGCGACGTGATGTTCCAACAGATCCTGTTGACGCAGCAGTTGACTAAAAATAAAAATAAAGTAAATGAACCATTAAGCTCCGGTTGTATTTACTTAGATTTTTGTTAAATAGGGCAGATGATACTCACGATTCGTTATTTTAACGTACGCATAGAGATTGCGATTAATCGCGAACATGACTGGTGGTTCGCAATCATTCTTCAATGAATTGTAAAGAGCTGCGGAATCCGTGACTTCGTGGTACGAAATTTCTGAACAGCAATTGAACCAATGTAAAAAAAAAATCAGCGACTTTAAATCTGCAGTGACAATATTAGCCCCAGGCCCTGTCGGTAACAAAAACTGCAATTACTTCTTTCACGGATGCCAACCATTTCCGGTTGAAGGCGAATACTTGTGTGACGCAGATATCAATTTCCGTTCGCACAAGAATTTGCTTTTGCGAATGAATGGTCAGCGTGGTTAAAAAAATATTAATTACAGTTTCGATTACCGACCGTGGTATTGCACATGTTCTGAATTCCTTTGTAGTTATTTCTTACGGCCTTTGTGTATCGTAACCGTCGGCGGGAGGATGTCTGGATCCTGCGGTATGTAACTGTTCGTGTTTGGATCCAACGGCGGCATATTTTGTCGTTTTGCCGCTCCCGACGACGATGTCTGTCCGGGCGTCGGTGTACGTTTGTTTCCTATCTTTCGATAAGGCGGCTTTAGGTCCCAGGAGGTGTCGAGCTCTGTCAGGTCACAGCCAGGCCTTATTCCTGTGTTTTATACGTATAGGTGGGTCAAAAAAAAAAAAAACAGACGGGATGTCGATGCGGATTGGCGACGCGAAATACCGGGATCCCGATCAACGGAGACACACCGGAACCGCGCGCCAAGGCGGATAGGTCCAAAATAAAGAATAACGTTTTTGGATCTTACGAAGGAATAACGAAAATAAAAATCAACAAAACAAAATGTTTTCAAGAAAGTGGGGAAATTTCTCTTAAGTATAATCGAAGCGATTTCTCGTGTCCACGTGAAAAAAAAGTCAAAGTTTATTCATTGTTTGTACTACTGAATCATTCTGTTTATCAGCATTCTGTTTATCCGAAATGGATTTGTCTATCTTATCTTTTTCATATTCGGATGGAATTTTTTTTTTTTTTTACGCGGACATAAGATTGAAAAATAATCGTCAATTAAATTCACAAGTCGAACTGAATAGTAAGCCTTACATAATATAATCATAAGAATTTAAACAAAAAAATGTATCGCGACTCGTAACTTTGCGTGTGACTCACCGTCGCTGAACATAACGGACTTTTGTCCCTCGGGTCGTTGCTTGGAACTGCCCTCTCGTTTGAGTACACCAACGGGTACCATTACCGTTGGCGGAGTTGGCAAACCGCCGGCTAACTGTTGTAAAGGCGGTATTGTTGAACAGTACTCCATCGGGTTATTTGGATTAGGCTGTCTCCCCTATAACCATTTGTCGAATACTCCGAACTCTGGCGATTGGAATGTCTTTTTCTTTTCTCGCAATACGTCACGACAATACGAATCGTGGATTAGCAAAACCGGATGCAAAACTATTAAAACGATAGAAGAAAAAAAAACAGCCTTCAGGGATGCATCGCGTGTACATTCCCTGTTTTGTACACTTCGCAATGCGATGAAAATCTTCGTAAAATCAACCATATGAGAGGTGCTAAGAACATTGATTCCTCCACAGTTGTGAACGGATTGTAAAAAAATAATAATTGTTTAACGAATCAGAATTTTTTTGTTCATAAAAATCTACAGTAAAATAAAAACTTCATTTCGCATGAGAAAAGTAGTTCTTCCCCTTTTTCAAGGCATTAGCTTTCAGTGAGCAATTCAGCCACTATTCTCACAAATTTTCCCAGTTCCTCGCCTGTTAAGTTCGTGACTACTGCAGCCGCTGTTACTCCCATACTGTATCGCATTTACTGCAGAAAACCTGCGCCGATACAGCCGGTCATTCTGATTTTTGATGTTCGTATTGGATACTTCGAGTGCGAACACCAATCCTCAGAGTTCGACCTCCCGCTCAACGGTTCTAATAGGCCACGGTTAGTGCACGGCTAAGCGGTCATCCATCCAACTACTGACGGTGAACGATTGTGCTTGACCATGGGGACCACCGAAGCCGTTCACCAACCGGGCATCCACCGCTGTCGGTTGCATGAGAAAAGTAACGTTTCCTTATTATTATTATTATTATTATTATTATTATTATTATTATTATTATTATTATTATTATTATTATTATTATTATTATTATTATTATTATTATTATTATTATTATTATTATTATTATTATTATTATTATTATTATTAATTGAACGATAATTTTTTCATCAATTTGTTATTAACTTTCCGGTGTTATTATCACGTACTATGAGTGTTCTTAACATCTCTGGTATGGTTGATTTTTTAAAGGTTTTTATCGCTTCGGAAAGTACTGAAGGTCTGAGCGAATCGAACTTTCGATTGAGACACTACACAAGAAGAATCCTTCAGAAGCATTATTTTTTAATAGTGCCAATTTTATTTTCACCAAAATAACGTGCTATGACGTTTGGATGCTCTATCTTCCATTGATAAAAAAATAAATAAATAAAAAAAATAGATCAATGCAGGATTTTATTTACAAGTTCCGACGTTTTAGCGAGGCTCGGAAAATAAAGTTTGTACTAGCATGAAGAAACTATTCCCTCGAAAATCTACAACTGGCTTCAGAATAAACCTCATATCATATATAGGATAAAAAAAAAAACAATCGTTCGATCAGCAGTTTTCTTTCTTCACCGGCTATACGCAAACAAGATTAGGAAACACTACGGAAAAAAAATTACAAAGCTCAAAATTCATGCTTATATTCGATATCGTATCAATTCACAAGAGAGGAGGTATTCAACAAGTTGTTACAGGGTAGAAGACTGGGCGGGCGGGTCGCTCTCACATTTTTTAACACGTTACCAACACGCTAATATTTAGAAATCACGTCGATAACATTCCTGTGTTTTTTAAATTTTTCACCTGTCGACGATGAACCACACAATGAAGTAAAAAAAAGATACTGTTAGAAACGTGTTAACTGTGAGCGGCGATAAAAAATTAATAAAAATGAGAAATAAGGAATGAGAAATTAATTGAGAAAGCGTTATTTTGCATCGAGGGTAAAGACGTTGTGGTTAATGAACACAATTACCAAGGTACGCTTGGCTAAAAGTGAACAAAAGTCGATTCGTCGCTTTACAAGCCTCCGACGACTCAAACTCAACGAAAAACTAAAGAAAAAAAACTCATGCGAAGGGGATGTTCTGTAGTTTCAAACTCAAGCTAAAAAGTGATTGATCTATGACCACATTGCTTTACTAGCATTAAAAATAAAATGACAAATTGACTTCACTCTCGGTTAAAAATGGTACGAATAAGATGAGAAATCGTTACCGTATAGTGAGTAACGATGAACGGGGACACAGATCAAACTCTATGAAACGAATATAATCTATGTCGCACAGATAACTCCGTCAATTGAGTAAAATGGCTTCCAGCACACGGATAACTCAGAATTGGATCTTTTCGTGTGCGTTCAATTTTCTTGTCAATTGTATCGTTCGATAATCTTTGCAAACGCGATAAAGCAAGGGTTTCAACATACCTGGGGAGAATTGACGTTGTTCGCCGAGTTGTCTACATAACTGGAAGACCAATCGCCACTTCCGTGCTCTTGTTCCGCTGAATAAAATATAAAACATATTTGAGTCGTCAATAAAATGAGGTTCATCGAAACATGAAAGTAGAAGGTTTCATACCTTTGATTAGTAGTTGATAGCAAGGCCCGCACACGCGAGAATCTATGTTGCCCTGATACTCCAATCTATACTTCATACTGCAGCATTTGTTGCATAGAACCTGGGAAAATAATTATACGGTCTATCAAAAAAGTGTACACATTAAGAGAATACTTCGATGATTTCCGGCGAAAAAGCATGTTCTACATTACTTAGAAAACACAAGCGGCTGAGTTTTTTTCACTGATAAAAATTTATAGATCGCGTCATTTCATCTGCGTCGTCGAGCTCGCACTGTAATGAAACCTCGAGTATTCAGAGCAAGACCTGACTACCGCCGAACTAACTGAAATTCATGGTTCATCCGGAATAATACCTTATGGTTTAACCGTCCTCCTATAATCGAGGTTTTACCATAAATATTTTTAAATCGGTCGACGAGCAGCGTTTTACAAATCGACGATACCTTGCCACAGGCCCGACAATGATGACGACGCTTAATGACGTTAAACTTAACGTCGCAGAGCATACAATTGGGCGCATCAGCGTCGGGGATCCAGAAAGGCGGTTGTTTTCCTAATATCACACCGGATTCCATCGAAGAATTGTCAGAAGCATCCGGCGACGGATCTCGCGGTTCCTCGGTAGCAATCCCTTCCGTCTCCGATCGTTCCTGAGTCCCAGGCGTAGCGCCTGGGGATCCTATAATACACAAACAAATATATCGCTATTATGGACATTCAGGTGTACAGATTTTTTTTTAGTTGTTCAGAATAAAAACAGTACCTATCGTCGTATTGTCGTCCATGCTAACCGTGGATACGATGTCGAGGGTTTGCGGGCGGGACGGTTTTTCTTCGACGTCCTCTTCGCTGTTTTGATTTACCTCTTCGCTATTTCCAAAACCATTCTCGGAGGACATTGGCGCACCGGAAGCTCCACTTTCGTCAATGGAATTGTCACGAGTTTCGGCGGTATTATTTACAACGGCAATATTGGATTCCACCTCCTCTAGTGTAGCGCGATCGACCTTCGATGCTTCCTTATCAGTTTCGAATTCCGTCGGCGCTTCCGTCTTTTCAGCGCCTCGGCATTCAAGGTGAACGCCGTCGGCCTTATTTTCTCGCGATTCCGTCGTTCTACTCGGCAAATCGTTAACGGTTGCATTATTTTCCGTGACGGATCCCTCATTAATATCTTGCGAATTATTTTTAATGGGCTCTACGGTGCTTACGGTCGTGTCGCCGGCAGGCAAACTTCGCTCGACGCATCCACGGGTTTCCGTCCCCGTCTGTGACTCCGTATCGCTTATTTCTTCGGACGATCTTTCGTTCCTATCGCCCAATTTTTTACTTCTTCTTTCCCTTACCCTGGCCTCGGAAATAGTTCGCGCAGGTGCGTGAGACTTTTCCGGGCCCGTCTTTTCTAAAAAATCGCCGGATCTCGGGTCGACGGCGCCACCGGACGGTCCTTTCTGATTGCTGTAGTCGATTACCGGAAATTTCTTCGCTTTCTCCTGCAGCTTCTCTTCGGACACAGTGGGCAACTCGCCGATCGTCACCGTCTCGAAAATCGGGGCCTCGTTGGCGTCCTCATCGTCCTCTTCGTGCTTCCTCGACGACGGTATAGCGTGACGCATTGGCCCTTCATCGCGGGTTGGCTCGTTGTAGGAAATATTTTCGTACATAGCTTTTCCCTCGATCGCTCGCTCTTCGGCCTCGAGATCGGCCAGATATTTCTTCAATTCCTCCTCCGAGAGATCGTCAATCGTGCTGAAACCGACCACGGGCTTTCGGTCGTTCATCGATGCGTTGGAATTTAAACTCTTGAATGTCACTTTTTCCACCCCTCCGGGAGTATTTTTAACAATTTTTCTAGCACCCACCGGCTCGGTGGTAACGTCCGAGGTACTCGAATTCTGATCAATGTAGATCCTTTCGTAAGGCCCCTCCTTGCCATCGAAATCCAAAGTTTTAACGTCGAAATCCAAAGTTTTAACGTCGAAATCCACATTCTCGTAGACGTGTTTAGCTTCGTCGCGTTCCGAGGATCTGTAAACGCTCTGAGGTTTGCTCATCGTTGAGTAGATCTTTCGAACACCCTCCACATCCGTCGGGATATAAACATTCTCGTAAACGTGTTCCACTCTCGAGGCTTGCGAATCCGAGCTCTTCGGGTATTTCAAAGATCCGGGAGTCGAATTCGTTTCACCGACTGCGCCGGATGTTGAGTCCTTATCCGAACTTACGGACTCCACGCTCGTCCCTGAATTAATATCGATTACACCGGAAGTAACGGTTACTCCACCGGAAATAATCGAAATTCCACCGGAGTTCAAGCTTATCCCCGAATTGCCGCCGATGCCGACGACGCTCGCAACTTCCGGTAAAATCCGCGTATCCCTAACGTCCGTTTTACTGGAGCTCGATACCGTCTCGTACTTTACCGGCAAAAGAATATTTTGGTATGGGGACGACGAGGAGTTGAGAAACTTGTTGACGTTGGCGATTTCCTCGATCGTTGACGTTCCCGATTCGTCGCTCGTGTTTTCGTCACCGGAATTCGACGCGACGGAGACGTTTTCCACGATCTCGAGCGCCCTGTCGTGCCTGCCCGAGGCACCGAGAGCATTGTCGACCTTCGGGTTTCTCGCGTCTCGGTCGACGCTGGAGTCGGCCCGATCGACACTTCCGCTAGGCGCGTTTATATAATCGTTGAGACTGCTGAAGACATTACTCACGCTCGGTTTGGCATTCGACTGATTGAATTTCTTGTCGTAACTGTTGTGATTCTTTCCACCGGTGACGGTTTCGTTCTGACGCTTCTGAACAAATTTTTGAGATATGTCATTGCGTATCGTCAACGACACTGGCTCGCCATCGCGAAAGTCTGCGTAACGCTTCTGCTGGACCTTGTCGTCGTGTGTTCTTCCACGATTGTAAAAATCGTTTATCGACTCGGAATTCTCTCGCTTACACTCTGTTTTTCTGATATCCAAAGTTTCGTCTATCCTTGAAGTTGGTACTGGATTGGACGATTTTTCCTCCGATCTTCGAGGCTCAGAGTTTTTTGTGGATAAAACATTTCGGTCGACATACGTGGACGGATCTCCAGCTGGCTGGGTGAAATTCGACGAAGACAGCACGCTCCGTTTTAGCAGAGACGCCGGCATCGGCTTCTCGGCATCCATGCTCGACGCCACTTGCTCTGCGCAGTCTGAAAATATACATTTTTAAGAATCGAATGCAGTTAATATTAGAAAAAAAATGTCTATTTTAATATTATTATAATATATGCATAGATCATATAAAATATACATATTTAATATTGACATAAATATTTTGTATTTTTATATTTATCCCATATAGTTTAAAGCTTTCGATCTTTTTTCTTTTTTCTATACAAAGCAGGAATATTTCATATCCGGTGCAATCAGGGAATGTCTGTTGAATTTCTGTATTCGCATTCCCCAACTGCATCCGGAACTTTCTTGGCCTACAAAATGATTTTCTGATTTTCGCAGATCGACAACTTTTTGGTCAGGGTTTTATTTTTTTTAATTTTTTTTTCACAGAATTTCAACAGCACTCTTCGTCAATGAGACCTTACCTTCGTTGAATTCGAATTCGTCCAGGACTTTGTCGAGATCGACGGCAAACTTCTCCATCGCGGTATGTGGTGTGTACGTGCGAAACGTCAAACTTTTTTTTTCTTTTTCACAAAACTCTCACGGAGTTTAATGCGTCGAGCGATTTATCACATCGAACGATAGTTTCGTGTCCAGGCTTGTCTCTCTGTATATCCTTCGGAGCGCAAGGTGTCGCGGGACCGTGACGGGAGAACGGGATCTCTTCGTTGAGTTCAAAGAAACGTCATTCTTTTTTTTCTCCTCCTTCGAGTTCGATAATTACACAGTGGTTCGAAACGCTCGTGAATACGTTTGATCCACCGGACCGCAACTCCTCGAAAAATTCCCAACAATTGTTACGATCCTAAAACATCGACGATACTCACTAAGTTTACCAACTTTTACATAAACGTCATATTCTCTTTTCTTTTTCTCCGTCGAGGTTGGATAACGAGCACTGGAAGACTATTACTACTACACCAGCGTAGTAAGTAAGACACGACGATATGTGACAAAGTGTTTTACATTTCGGGATTTTATAATGGCAGGAATTTCGCCAAGTTTTTTACTGATAAGCCGGCAGACTCGAGGATCCGTGCGAAAATCTCATAGCGAGACACGTCGATTTCAATTCTTTTTCTTTTTTTTATAAACACAAGATTTTCGTTGAACTGCGAAACGGAATGGCGAGTGCACTCTGCGTACTGATGTAGTACTCGGGGATGGCGATAGAGTCGGTTAAGGCCGATACGCGCATGGCTCGAAATGACATACGAACGTCAGGGAGTGGGGTGATGAGGGAGGAAAAAGGAGAGATAAAGTAGGAGATCGTAAAGATCGATAATCGAGGGTGAGTCTCTCAACATTATAGCTCGCAATCGCTCGTAGGTTCTGTGGATCTTTCGAATGGGACTTTGAGCCACTCGCAGCTCGAAAAAGTTCGGATTTGTCGGTAAATTTTGTTGGACGCTATAATTTACCCGTAAAGCCACCGTGACTGCATGAACATAGTTGTGTTAATATTTTATATATAAATCCCATTACATTCTGATAATCTTTTAAGCTTTCGTAATTAACTTCTTTTACGTTAATTACATAAACTCGTATGTTGTATGTATTTTATTCGTCGACTATTATATTAATTATTTCACACCTTGTGAAATAAATTACTATTAAGGTGATGTGAAATACCGACGGCGGTAACAAAAACTGTACTAATTGCCGTTTTGAGACCACAGTCCGCTGAGGAAAAAGAAAAATGTCTTTCCTTAGGGAATCGGCAGACGCAGGGAAAGACAATTTTCTTTTCCCTCGGCGATCTGCGGTCTCAAAACGGCATGCAGTACAGTTTGTGTTACCAACTGGGCGTGGGGCAGGTGGGCGGGGGATTCCACATCACCTTAAAAGCATGTGAAACACTATGGAGTGCGGAGATAGCATCAGCGCCCCTCTCGGCACAACGAGAGAGACACGCTGAGAACGTGTTGCATATACTCCTAAGGCATACTACTGGCTGCTGATAACGTGCCAACAGCGTAACTAGCTAAGAGTGCATACAGCGGCGGAAGCTCTTTGAAATAAATATTTAGAAAAAACGAACGATTTATAGTCTCCAAGTTGCTAACAACTTGCAGCTAATATTGAAATGCAACTCAAACAGAGTGAACATGGCCCATAGCGAGTTCACCACCACATGTATATCGACGAAGTGGGGCAATTGTTCCGCGAGAGGCTCAGAGCTATCGTAAATGGCGCTGGTGTCGGCGAGGAGGAGAATCGTCTTTCAGGTATTCGCGAAAAGCGAGTTTTGCCGACTGTGACAGGCGCTTAACATGCTTCCGTTCTAGTAGCGAACGCACCGTCGAACGTTGCGTACGTGTCCCGTTCGTCAAAGTCGTATATTTCCGTCGCGAGTTTCTACCCTTGCGTCATATATTCTCAATCTATCGTTGTGTTAAGTTATGCCCGGAGACAATTAACGAATAATCGAGTGACGAGTAAATCGAGTGTGACAGAGGGGACTCTTTGTTATTTGTAAAGAGAACTATATGCGAGCTCAAGATGGCGAGTTTTTCAGGCAATATTCTGCTATTCTGACAGTTACGAGTTACATTACAGAGAAAGCGGAGCGGTGCCGAGAGGATACAACATAGTCACCCACGCTCTCGCCTCTCCTAATATGTGCATAAAGACCGACTCGACAAAGGCCTGCGTGCGAATATTGTTATTTCTTTAACCTACTAACCGTGTGTATCGCGTGCGAGAAAGGTGGAACAAGGGAAACACGCGCAGCGTGCTACTTGCTCCGTCGCGATTCAGTATTGTTTCTTTTTTTTCAACTTTGAAGATTCGAATGGATATTCGATCGTTCGGTACGTATATTCACGAAATATATATATATAATATTGCAAAGTTGAGCACATAAACATGACAATTCGTCACCCGATTAGATACAAACAAGTCACTGCAATAGTAACGAAAAATCATTGAAACACAACAATGCTTCACGTCCGGGCGAAGAGTGTAACAAACGCGTCTCGTCCGCACTCAAATGGATCTCATTGCATTTGCATTTGTTCATTACACGGATCAACTCCGAATAAACGAGACATAAACTATGGCTCATGGTCAATTACCAAAAATATAAATAAAACAAACATTACTTAAACTAATATTTCTTTATTTATTGAACGGGGTAAAAATATTTTACAAACATTTTTTTTATCGGTATTATCTCACAATAATAATAATAATAATAATAATAATAATAATAATAATAAAATTTACAAAAAAGCAATGGGCGAACGAATTAGCATAAATGATGTAGTAATGCAATCGATTGTAACGTAATAATACATCGGGTTTTGAAACACGCTGTACATAACCTTGTACGACAGTGTGAAACAAATGTGTGTCAAACAAACATCGAACACAAGCGTACGATCGTTCCGCGAGCGATAAAAGGCGCGCATGTAAACACGCCAGAGTCGTAAAACTTACCGACTCTGCTGCACCGGTCAATCGTTCGAGCCGTTAACAATTTTTTTCTCACCGCACACAGGCTGCATTTTTGCTATCGTGTTTCGATCGAGAACGCGAAACATTGTGGAACAGTCAAGGAAGTTTACAGTACAGGACAGCGAAAATTTAACGACCATTCGTTTAATCCAACCTTGATTAGCTCGTGCAATGGAAAATCACGTTTTTCTCGCTTGCAGATTGCGTCTACCGACTCGATAGCCAAGCTGCGAAAACTTTTTAAGCAACGGGAGGAGTCTTTCCGAAGCGTTACAAAAACTAAAGGACGGACGATCTAGATGCAGGAATGTCATTGGAAGTATCAGACCGGTGCGTTGGCAATGTCCGCAGAGACAGTGCAAATGTTGAACTTGTACGATGAATTGGCCAAAGAAAAGAAAGTAGCAATGAATGTTGGGAGTTTCGTGGCCGTGTCTGCACGCAGAGAAAGCGAGCAAGGTCTTGCCATGACGACGTAATCATCAAAGTTGGGATAAAAAAAGAACAGGCTTCAACATGGCGGAAAATTCGTCGAGCGAGGAATATCCGCTTCACAGGTGTATATTCCATGGGGATCTCAAGACGCTGAGCTATCTCGTCAGAACTTATGATATCGCTGAGAAAGATAAACAAGGTACGACAGAAAAAATTGTATTCATGAGCAGAATAATCCCACGATGCGATAATCTCAACGATGCGTGAGACATAATTTGAATTTTTTTTCTTAATTTTGCAGGGAATACGCCATTACACCTAGCAGCGATGTTAGGTCGAAAAGGTTTTTATATATTTTTCTTTATTATATTATATATTATATATATTGTTTGAATAATATATATTATATATTATATTATATAGTATATATATTGTTAGAAAAAAAAACATTTCTTTAATGCAGTTGTATTTTATCTAATGTTTTGTTATTTTGCAGAGTGCGTTCAACTGTTGCTCGCACACGGAGCCCCTGTAAAGGTGAAGAATCTATTTGGCTGGAGCCCTCTGGCAGAAGCTATAAGCTACGGAGACAGACAAACTAGTGAGTAAAAAGTTGCATTATTTCCAATGCAGATTCAAATTTAATTTATATATTTATGAACTTGTTTATTTGCTGGAAGGAAAAAAAACTTTTTACAATTAAGTAAGCTTATTAAGTAAAATTCTTAATCATTTTTAAAATTATTGTAATTTTTATCAAATATATATTTTCATTTTATGTATCTGTCTCAAATCAAATTATTAGCGATTTAAATTGCAAGACAGAAAAGAAAAAAAACGATTTGCGTTTGGTGAAAAAAAAATTGTTCGCTGGTTAAAAAATGTTTTCTGCCGCAACATATACTCGAAATTTATAAATTCTGATTGCAGTTTTATCGTTAGTACGTAAATTGAAGCAACAGGCGAGAGAACAGATGGAAGAGAGACGACCGAATTTAGTATCGGCTCTGCGACAGATGGGTGATTTTTACATGGAACTGAAATGGGATTTTCAGAGTTGGGGTAAATTGACCGTTCATACTTTCGCTGCCTTCGTTGATCGTGCAAAGTTAATTGATGTACATTTAATTATTTGTTTTATTAGTTCCACTTGTATCCAGAATTCTTCCGTCGGACATATGCAGGATACACAAAAGCGGTGCGTCGATAAGAATGGATACAACGCTCGTGGATTTCAACGACATGCGATGGGAGAGGGGCGACATATCCTTCATTTTCAACGGAGACCAAAAGCCCGGTAAATCGCTCACCGTCCTCGATAATAAGGCCAAGCTCTATCAGAGGGTTAGATATGAAGTAAGTATTTATCCATTAAAACCGTCCATTCTTCAGGAAGGGGTTCGATCACTTCAAGCAAAAAAAGGTGTTTAATTTATGTTGTTCGCAAAAAATCGCATAAGAAATTGCACGCGATAGTTGTTCGTAATGTTGTTGCGATCATGTGAAAAAATCTAGTTTGAAAAATAAAAAAATTGTATTGGCAGTTCCATTTTATAAAAGTACAAAAAAAATTCTTTTGGAAAAATGTATCAACTCCGGCAATTTGTCACATTCAAACTCGGCCATTTTTAATACGATCCGAACATTGTTATGAACAATCAATCGCATGGGATTTTTTATACAATTTTCATTGCAAGTAAAAATAAATAAATCTCCTTTTTGATTGAGAATCCTCGAACCTTCCCTTGATTAAGAGTTAATTAATTATCGAGCCGCCATAAATTAACGACTGATAAAATCGAAGGAGACTGAACTGGAAATCGAAGACGAAGTCGATATCCTCATGTCCAGTGATATAATGGCAGCACAAATGTCGACGAAGGGCATAACGTTTTCCCGAGCGCAGACTGGCTGGATATGGAGAGAAGACAAAAAGGTTCGTCTCTTCAACGAACTGTTCGCTTCCCGCTTAATTCTGCTCTCGCTACCCTGACAGTTTTTTTTGTACGAAAGGAAATGGTTGGGCCTTTCAACGCCGACTTCTATCAGATAAACGGAATGGTACTGGAGAGCCGAAAGAGGCGTGAACACCTGAGCGAGGAAGATCTTCAGAAGAACAAGGCTATCATGGAATCTTTGACGAAGGGCAGCTCGCAAGGATTTACGAACGGCGAGGTTGGTTTCCCCATATTATCAAGTGTGTAACGAAGCAATTGGTATGGGAATGATAATTTTTAGAATTCACAGCCACCGGTAAGAAGAACGTCGTTAAATCCTCCGCCCGATCCCCAAATAACTTGGGAAGAATATCTCGATGCTCCGGCTGGTGAATGTCCACTTTTGGGTCGAAGTCTCGTGTACAAAGTTGGCCGTAAATCGTTCAAAGCCACGGTGGCTATGAGCCCGGATTTTCCACTGACGGTCGAGATGCTTCTAAACGTTTTGGAAGTAACTGCACCTTTCAAGCACTTCAGCAAGCTTCGGCAGTTCGTTCTCATGAAACTGCCGCCAGGTTTTCCGGTTAAGATCGACATACCTATTCTGCCTACTGTCACCGCCAAGATAACGTTTCAAGAATTCGCGTTCAGAAACGATATCGATCCGGACCTATTTCAAGTTCCCTCGGACTATTTCGAGGACCCGATGAGGTGAGTCAAGGTCTCTGATACTCTTTTGTATATATATATATGTGTATATTCTTTGTCGTTCATTTTCGTATTCCACTTGAGCGAACACTTTCAACGCTGTAGCATATGAGAGCATTACAAGCCAACTTCGTTAGTCAGCGATTGAATCGATAAATTTATTTTATAACTCTTAGTTAATAAAAATCGTAACAATGTTTTTCGTCCGATAATTAAATTGCGATATGCAACTAATGAATTTCAGAAACTACGGCGCGTATTTGACTATGATGATGGTTCTGCATACAGCGTCGTCAGTTTGAAGATAAGATTTTCCGATTATAAGCATTTGTTAAACATTAATAACAATAATAATTAACAACGATGCGACGGTCAGTCACTCTGTTTGCGCGACAATTCGTTTTCCATCTCCCTGAATTGACGGTATCTCTGATGAGTCGAGTTTCTGTTAATTTATCAGAAAAAACTTAAACTTTCGATGAAGTTTTCAAAGTTTGTATCAGGAGTCCGTAAAAATTTGTGTCAACCCGTAACCAAACTAAGTGACCCAGTCTGACGTATCTTGTGCGATAGTCATGTAAGATCGCGACGTAAAAAAAAATTAGGACAAGACGTTGTAAGATTTCACGTCACCTTAGATTCCGTCGGTTCGCCTGAACTATCGAGGATAGGATTTCAAAAATCCTATCGTCATCGTGACATCGCGTTTATATTAATGCAGCCTGTTGTCATCGCATTTCTAACGCGAATAACTAACAGCGATCATAACGCGCGAGAAAATAACGTGTTAAAAAATGTACATACACTCTAATAGGATCGCCGCTAAAAGACATCACGAGGTCGTTCATTGAATTTCATTAATTGAACACACGATTAACAGCATTAATAATTTCTATGATGCGGCATTTATTCATACTGTTAATATTTTTTGTGATCATTTTAACTTGCAGATTTCCAGACTTATGACGCTAATCGCTCTAACACTAATCGAGGTCAATTATCGGACCGGTTCGGGGCTGCTTTCGCTACTAGGGGATCAAATGGCGCTGGAGTTCTTCCTCGACGTAATCCTTGGCGGTATATATTCCAGTCACTGTGTCCTTTCATTTGGGAAGGAAAAAAAAAGATCGGAAGATGGGCGATCGCCTTTGCAGAACGAGCACCTATTTCATCCGCGACTCATTGTGCGAAGCGAAAAAAAAGGCTAACAGCAGGATTCTTATTGTTTGAAATATTGACGTAATGTAAAAAATTCACGAAATAACGATCGCAGAATCGTTTCTGAATAATCGATTGAAAACCGATGATATTAAATTCATTACCGTTAACGAATGTGATTTACCCGCACCGTGTGTGTAGAATAAACACGAGAGAAACGGTAGATGATTCTTCCGACGCGGCGGAAACACGATGAAATGAAATTAAAAATAATTTTTAAAAAGTAAAAGATATTTTGAAAAAATACGATTTTACCGGACGATCTTGTGCAACGCACTTAATTTAGTGTTCTCGCACGCTATGAAAAAACAGTACAATTGAACCGTGAATTCGCGAGCCACGAGCTCAGAATACTTGCAAATAAAAAATGAAGGAAAATAAACAATATAAAAAAGTATATTATTTGTCTTAATTAGAGGAAATCGGACGGGAGACGAGACTCGAACGTAACTAACGGAGTACTTTCTTTCGATAACTCTGTCGGCAAGCTTATCGATAAATAATAATTTTTCAATCAATTTACAAACACACACGCTACGGTTCGATTGACGTTCATTTTCCTGATCGATATAATGTCACAAATCTCAGGTGAACCATTTCACACGACTACGAGAAAGCCCTATCGTATCTCGATAATACTTTACTATTATATACGATCACTCGTGCTGTCCCCGACTAGCGATCGAACTCGCAGACAAAGTTAAACCAGAAATAAGAAATGAACATAATTTTCTGATGCTAAAAAAAGAGAATAAACGAATTTTAACAAATGTCAAAGCTATACTGTTATTGTTTTTTCCATTGTTTGTATTTTTAACACATTTCGCCGCCGTCGCCGCTGCCTTCTTCCGCCGGTCCAGCAAAAAGGTTTGAGTCGGTAAAGGAGCAGTCGCCTTAAGGTCATACCACTTGGATCTCATTCGGGTATTTGAAACCCTGAATAACTCTTCAAACTTAGTCCAACACATGAAGCCGGAGGCCTGCGTTCTATTTCCAACCGCATATATACGTAGTGTGTAAGGTCAACGCAGTTTATGAAACATCATCTACAGTGCGTGCCAACTGCGCTCGCTTCTTCGTGCTCGGCAGGCGAAGGTGCACGGTGCATGTCCGATCTATGATTGAGCATCTATGACGTTCATAACTTAAGAAAGAAAAATCGGAGTCAAAAGTTGTGCTTCTGCATCAGAGGACAAATGGTGCTTTCTTGCAGAGAACGCTTCTAGTTTTTTATTTATTTATTTATTTAGTTATAGTAGCAGACGGGAAAATCGCTTTAAAATTTTTTTTAATTATCAAATTTTTTGTGTTTATGTATAAAGAAAATGATACTTTATGATTTTTTTCCGAGATATTATGTAAAAATGTTCAGAATGTTCCAAAACGTGGAAAGATCGTATTCAGTCAAATGGCTGTGTGTCACATGCGTGTATGGATTGTATACTACTGAATTGATTGGTAAGATACTCAACGAAACTCGGGTGCGCGTAAGCGTATTAGCAGGTCGACCAATCGCTACCTCATAATTCACCTTCACTCCCAAAGTGAGGATGCGAACCAATCACAGAACAATTTTTCTCGTAGAAAGCGAACAAAATTTAATCGCACGAGAAATATAAAAAGCCGTTGATATAAATATTAATAACCGTTACCGATCGAGCCGCGCGATAAATCGCGTATCGTTAATAGTATCGCGAGATGAATATTCTTTGTTCTTGTACTCAATCCTATCGGAGCATCGGAAGATCGTACTTGCAACAGCGTGAGCAAGTGCGCCTCTCTAGCGCCGCTTTTTCTCCTGACCCTACCGAGAATTATAAGATTATACACACACACAGTAGTCGTAGGGGAGAGCGACGCGCTGCTGGAGCTACTGCCACTCGATAACCTGTTGCCGGATGCTGCGGCAGGAGCTGAGAGCATGATGGCGGACGATTTACCTGACTGGGCTGACCAGGCAATCCCCTCCTGGTCCCCTCACTCCTCCGCCCCTCAAGCCCCCCACCAAGGCATCATCGAGTCCTTCCTATACGCGACTCGCCGCGAACCTGTTGCCCGCTTTCAGCCAGTTTCAACTCGCTTTCGTCCGAGTCTGTCGTAACAGGTACTCCTTTGAATTAAAAAAAAAAAAAAAAGAAATCCCTCTCATACCGTCGCCTCGTGCCGACCGATTTTTCGGCGATAAAGTAAAAAAAGAAATTATATAGAAAAATTAGCATCCCACGGCTTCGCGCAACGTGCGTCACGCGAAAGTTTCGAGCATCGAGGAATGTCGAGAGTGGTGAGCGCATGACGATTCTGCGTGTGTCTGTGTGTGTGTGTGTAGTGTGTTGCCCCGTGAAACTGAGGACGCCGGAATAACTTTGCCGTAGTTGGCAATAGTTTTCGTTCGGACCACGGTGTCTTCGTTAGTGAAATAATACAAGTTCTCCGAAGGATGCGCAGACGAGTGTAACGAATAATTCTCATTGTTTTTATCCGCAGTTTTTTTTGTGGCGGTTAAAGACGGTCGCTCGTTCGTGCGCGTAGTCACGCGGCCGAAGGAGGAGATACGACGAAAATTTTTGTGAGTTTTCGTGCAATTCGTTGTTCAGTGCCGAGGTTATCCGCAGAAATTCGTCGTTTTTACCAAAGGAGTTATCGCAGATTTCGCCACTTGGATTTTATTCATCATTCATCATTCGAGTCCCGGATTCATCTCGATTTGCAAGTAAGAACAGCTGCATCGCATTTTTGTTGCGTTTAATGTACCGTGAATCGCTGTAATGTTGCGCCCCGCACCGTAACCGAACGAACGAACGAGCCGCGACTGTGGAAAGCGGCAACACGAGTTTTAATGTCGCGTGACTAAAAACAATCGCTCTGCAAAATGAAAATAGCGAGTACTATAATAATACGATGAAATTTTAAATTACTAAAAAAAAAACATACCCTGACTGAAAAGTTATTGATCCGCAATGAAAAAGCATAAAATAACTTTGCACACTGTGAAAAAAGAGAACGCGATTACGAGAATTCAACAGGCGAATATGGATCACAGTGCTGGTCAAAGTACCAAAAAATACTTCAAGTAAAAAGTAGAAAGCACTTGAAGAATCAAGTACTTGTTTACTTAAAGTGTCCCTCAAGTACTTTTTCCAAGTACTTTTCGCAATTAGGTTCATAACGTGAAGCACTATCTAGGCTTAAAAAAAACGTACAAAGTAATTTGTATATGGCCTCCTTATTTATTATAATTTTCCATAGCTGTTTTTACGAGAAACTTCGATGATCGATTTTGGCTTCATGATTAAGGAAGCTACGCGGAAAATTGTAATATATGAGTAAGTCATGTGCAAATTTGCTTATTTTTTCGTAACATTAAAAAATGCTTATATTGATAAAATTTAAAGGGTCAAAATTTATTGTTAACAATCACTAACTGAAGTTTTCACAATTCGTTGTTTTGAGGCTATTATTAATATATTTTTCACTTTTTTCATAAACAAAAAGAATCCATAAAAAAAATTCATAAACAACTGCATTAAAAAAAACCGTGCCGGGCCCCTTCTTGTTTTTCGAAAAATATTCTTTTCGATTAAAAAAAAGTCTCTTAAAAAATATACTTGTGGAAAAGTTTAGACGTATAAGCATATATTAACCCTTTGAAGCACGGCGTATCACACACTGAGAAAAGGAAATGGTGAGATTAAGCAAATGCACGGTGACATACGTTCAAAGGTATTTGGTTGGTACAACAAAAATGTTTATTTCGATCGACAAATTTTGAATAAATTGAAGCAAATAATCGTTTAACAAAACAATGCTTTATTTGTACCAAACAAATAACAGCTTTGAACGTATGTCACCGCGACTTTTGGTTAATCCAAAAAAAAAATTTCTCAGTGCAGGTGATACACGTCTTTGAATTCAAAAAATCCATTAACAACCAACCGATGTGTCCGGACCTTCATACTTGTGAAAAAAAAAATAGCTCTCTATAATATAAAAAGATTTCGCTGCCGCCGCCACTGCCGCCGCCGTGTCAAGAATCGAGGGGGGTGACGGCATCTGCTGAGCGTCTGCTGAAAAAGTACTTGTACTTGAAATCTTTAAAAAAAGTACTTGAGTACCGCAAGTACATACTTGAAGTACCCATTACTTCGAGTACTGCCCAACTCTGCTATGGATATGTTCGTAAGGTGCTTTTTTACTTCAACTTTTTCACAACGAAGCTAAACATCGTCAACTGAAACAAAAAGTGAAGAAACAAAAAAACTAAGTCGTCGAACGAGTCAACGAATGACCAGGTTAAGGTGATGTGGTATACTTCCGCCCACCTACTCCGCGCACAGTAGGTAACAAAAACTGTACTGCGTGCCGTTTTGAGATTGCAGACTGTCGAGGAAAACGAAAATTGTCTTTGCCTGCGTCTGTTGATTCCCTAGGGAAAGACAATGTTCCTTTTTCTCGGCGGTCTGTGGTCTCAAAACGGCATGCGGTACAGTTTTTGTTACCGGCGGCGGTATTTCACATCACCTTAAGTCGATATGAAACACGTTCTCAGCCTGTCTCTCTCGCTCCGCCGAGGGCGCCACTGATGCTATCTCTCTCGCACTCCACAGTGTTTTACATCACCTTAAGGTCAAGTGAAAGTCACGTGGGGGAGCCAGGAGTGTGAGAGAGATAGCGCCATTGGTTTGACGATGGAGCGAGAGAGAGAGAGAGAGAGCTACAGAGATCGTGTTTCACATCACCTTAAGGGGAAGTGAAATATCGCGGTCGGTAATGAAAACTGTAATGAACATCCTGCCCGAATTCATTTTTTTCGCAAAAAAATTAACACCATTGAATAAAGTTAATTTGAAAATTGCAACTATCTCTCTCACACTCATGGCCCCGTCACGTGACTTTCAATTCCCCTTAAGAGCATGTGAAACACGTTCTCAGCGTGTCTCTCTCGCTCCGCCAAGAGCGCCACTGATGCTATTTCGCACTCCATAGTGTTTCACATGCTTTTAAGGGGAAGTGAAACAGCTGTGCGTGCGAGAGAGATAGTTGCAATTTTCAAATTAACTTTATTCAATGGTGCTAATTGTTTTGAAAAAAAAAAAATGAATTCAGGCCGGATGCGAAATTAACGTGCGCATCCAGCTCGAATTTGCTCTTTCCCCAAAAAAATTAGCACCCTTGAAAAAAAGTTCATTACAGTTTTCATTACCGACCGCGATGTTTCACTTCCCCGTAAGGACATATGAAACGACTCAGTCGGTAACTAAAATCTCTAATGAATGCGATTTAGAGACTGTAGAATTTTTGGGAAAAAGCGAAGCATTAACGGATATACAATTTAATACCGCGTCCGACGATGCTTCCGTTTTATCCGAAACGTCAACCGGCTTTAAATGGCATTGATTCGAAAAAATGCATCTATCTCTCTCGCACTCATATGTCATGCAGTACATCTTTCACATGGCCTTAAGAACACTCGATGACAAATTCCGAATTTTTTTTTTGTGGGCTGTATTACGATGTTTTACCGGCTTGGGCGCTATGAGGGTCCGCGTGCCGAACTGATAATTACGCGTCGATGTCGAACGTACAGCACTCCAGCTTCTCAGTCGGGTGTTGAAAAGCAGAGTCGAGTGTCCTGGCATTCCGCGCGATAACGAGGGAGATGTATATACATTTCTCGCCTAGCGGATGTCGTGCACGTCAGTGCGGTGACTTTACCGGCAGAACAGAGTAATAAGTATAGGTATCCCGAAATCGTCGCTGTGTTGATATAAAATTCCGGGAGTTGCTCGAAATTGCTCAGCGAAACGTTCATGTTCTGCGGGTGCCCGAGGCGTCTGCCGGGAGTCGAGGAATCAACGCCCCTGCAATCCCAGCGGAATAACCGTGTCGGAAAGTCTGAGAGGGTTTCGTGCGATACGACGGAGAAAGAACCAAACTAGAAAACTCCGCGTTTCCTGCGATGCGGTCAGAACTGCCGGAAACCTTGAGATCCGAGAAGGTAGCTTGAGAATTCGAGATTGCAAAAAAAAAAAAAGATATAAAGTTACTTCCGCGCACTTACCGACCTCCGAGAAGTGGAAGAATTTTTGTTACGAGTAGCATCGTCGGATTCATAGTCGATGGCAATGTCTCTCTTCTCAACGATCCACTGTAAAGGAGGAGCGTTCTATCCAGTCCGTAAAATTATTTTATGCTCTTTGCCGTTTAAGGAAATTTCCGTCGGGATTACTTTTTTAGCAGCATTTTTTTTCTTCCTCTCTGGATCTAAAGACTTTTTTTTATTGCTTTCGTTGTTGTTCCAGGTAAGTTACAAGTGGAATCGGGTCGTGTCGAGCATGGAAAATTCTCGCGCGAAGAGTATGAAAAATAAATGGTTGCATGCACTACGTAAGTAGGAAGAAATGTCAAAGATCATGAAACGGATTCGTGTATGTGAATGCAAGTGGGCGATACTCAGTCACTAACCGTTGAAAAGCTTCGAGCTTTCGAGGATGCTCGAAACGCTGCTTTTTCTTATTTCGCCCGGAGCAGGTGGAGTTCTCGTTAAGATAAAAAAAAAAAAAACCGTGCAAACTACCATCTCAACCGGGGCCTGTGTACACTCGTTGCACGTGCCGACCCACTCGCGGGCTCGACGATTAATGCATCATGGTTACCGTGGGACTCTTTTCTCATCAGTAGGTCGAGGGCACAAATACATTCGGTCGCAGCGGCATTTCAAAGGAGTATAATTCGTATTTGGTGTCGTTCGAGTGGTAAACGTTTCGACTTCGTCTTTACTTGAGCCATTAACACTTTACCAGCCGAAATTTTTCGCCGTTGACAACTATTATTCTTTTCAATTGCTCGAGACTTTTCTGTATCAAAATGTGACCCTGAAGATATCTGCCTGAGATATGAGATATTTTATCAAATTATAACGGGCATATTTTGCATCGCACAAACTTCGCTCGGGAAAGTTCACTGAGAAAAAAAAATGTTTAAAAGTGAACAATTTTTTTTTTTCTTCCTAAAGCCGTGCACTGATAGAGACTTGCCGAAGATGAAATCCGCTGTCATGCAAATATCTTAAGGGTCACATCAAAATATGTCCAACGTGTCACGATCGAAAAATCCACGCGAAACATTTTTTTTTACTTTCGTGGAATTGTGCACGAAAAAAACTTGATTAATTCCACGAGTAATCGATGGAAAAATTTTCAATTTGACTGATGAGACTCTTTCGCGGTCGGTAGATCAAGGTCACAAATGCATTCGGTCGCAGCGGCAGTTCAAAGCAGTATAATTCGTATTTCGAGTCGCGAGCGGGAACCATTTCGACTTCGATTTTTCTTGAACTATTGACACTGTACCAGTCGAACCTCTTCGCCATTGCGAACAATTAGTCTTTTCAATTGTTCGACACTTTCCGGTATCAAAATATGTTAAACGTGTCACGCTTGAAAAAGGTGACGAATGTGTAATTTCAATTTTTTTTTTACTTCTAGAAATTGCGGTCGAAAAACTGTCTTTAGGGTAGGCACTACGATTTTTCAAATTTTTCCACAATTTTGTGATTACAATTGAAGAAGATACTTTTTTTTAAATAGTTCTTTCGCCATCGTATCAAACATGTTGCGTTTGGCATTTGAAAAAAATGTCAAGCGCTCTTAAAAATGATTTTTGTCTGTCTGAAGCTAGATGGGAAAAATGAGATCCGTTCCCTCGAGATTCTTTCGAATCCACTCGTCGGCCTCGGCCTCCAATTCGGGAGTGAAATGATCCTTCCAGTCGCCGATCACTCCTTTTCGAATGAACAGGCACGGATCAGTGGAGTTGTTGGCCTCGTTTACGTAGGTATTTATCATGGGATTCGCACGACATTTTTCGATCGCCAGATGCTCGGCCAACTTTGCTACTTGTTCGTCGGTGTAGGGCTTATCCAAAAAGTTTCCGATCTTTCTTATCGACTTTGGCAAATCCTGTGCTTAAACGGACAAATAATTATTATTTTTTTAATAACATATATTCAACGTCCAAACGTTACCATGGTTAAGGCTACTTGCCTTGATCATTTCTTCGTAAAACATGAACAATAAGTTTGGACTGTCGCGCTGAGCCCAGGCTTCTTTTATATGTTCCCAGTATGGTGCAAAAAACACTGCAAAAATGAAATCGATAATTTTTTTTTTACCATTTTAGGTTAATAATTAAGTTAATTTAGGATTTAGGATATTTATTAGACAATGAATTTCGTTCTCACTGGTGCTGTTTTTGAAGTGTTCCCAGCATGTTTCAAAGTCGCCACTATACTTCATGATATTCGTCTTAGCGAAGTAATATCTGGAAACTACGACATCCTTTGGATTTCTAGCCACGTAAACGATCTGCCGAAAACGTAATGATTATTCTTTTTTAAAAAATCTATACTTGCCGGTATCGATCGAAGCAAATGAAGGGTGAGGTGGTTAAAAAATATAATTTCGCATAGCATAGTAAATTGAGGTTCTTATACCTGTACGATTCTATTAACGCTCACCATCTAGATGTTGATATTGCAATAAAATACCGGTTGCGGGCATTTTTAATATTGATTTTTTAAATATTGATTGATTTTAATATTGAAAAACTCTTTGAACCGGTATATTTTTGTGACTAAGCAGAAGCTCTTTTCAAACCTAAACCTGGTAATTTTTTTCACAAAAGTAATTTACAAAGTTTGTACTTTGTATAGTATTATTATGTTTTTGCTAAATAAATCATACATTTTGTAATGAACAGGTGCACAAATCTTGATGACAACGCTGATAAAAAAGTACAGTTGAATCAACTAAGATTCGGGCAGGGACGTTCAAATAAATATTTAGTTAGTCGAACAAAATATTTAATTCAGTGTCCCTGCCCAAATCTTAGTTGATTCAACCGTATTTTTTAATCAGTGCAATGCTGTGAAAAAGTTTGACGTTTGTGTTTTGAACAGCCCCAATGAAAACAGATTTTTGCGAGGAGCAATCTTGCGTTCCTTATAGAGAGTTCGAGTTACTTTTTGCTTCCTCATAGAGGAAGCTTTGTTTTGGTAAAAAAAAAAAAATTCGAGATTTTAATGAAAACATGTTCAGAATGTTCCGAAACGTCGAAAAATCACATTTAGAAAAAATGTCCGGGTGTGTGTGTGTGTGTGTGTGTGTGCGTGCGTGCGTGCGTGCGTGCGTGCGTGCGTGCGTGCGTGCGTGCGTGCGTGCGTGCGTGCGTGCGTGCGTGCGTGTGTGTGTGTGTGTGTGTGTGTGTGTGTGTGTGTGTGTGTGTGTGTGTGTGTGTGTGTGTGTGTGTGTGTGTGTGTGTGTGTGTGTGTGTGTGTGTGTGTGTGTGTGTGTGTGTGTGTGTGTGTGTGTGTGTGTGTGTGTGTGTGTGTGTGTGTGTGTGAAATGGACGTGCAAAATTCAAACTGTTATAACTCGAGAACGCCTTGACCGATCAAGCTGAAATTTTGCACACATCATGTCTGATCAGTAGTCAATGTTTGGTCAAAATTTCATCCAAAAATGTTCAGTTGTTTTTTTTGTACGCCATTTTTAATTTCTTCAAAAATGTCTGTTCGCGCTCTAGCGCTCGCAATTTTTTAGCTATCGGGCTAAAAACGCGTACACAGATGGAATATGATCACCCGATGATCCCATTAAAATTTCAAGAAAATCGATTGAGCCGTTTAAATTTTATGTCATTTTGAATTTTTTGAATTTCATGAATTTTTTTTTTTTTTTCGAAATGCAATTTTTCCGTATTAAATATTAATCTACGAATAAAAAAGTGTCAGATTCGTGATCAGCATGAAAAAATACGTAGGATATAATCCCGGAGTGGCGACTAACGAAAAAGTTTATCGGGCATTTATATAGCCAAAATTACAAAAATGGGTGATTTTGCGTATTTTCGAACAGCGATTTCTTTGCTTCCCGATGAATACTCTATGATACTCTATGTATTTTTTCTCCTCGAGTACAGATTCGACAGCCGTTTTGACCAAAAGCGCAAGGTTTTTTCCGCACTAAACCTGAGTCGGCCAGCAGTTTTGCTTAAAAGTTAAATACGACGTTGATATTGAAAAAGCTGAAAATTGAAATTTTCATATCGCTTCCTCATAAAAGTTGAAAGTTGAATTTTCAGCTTTTTTTTTATCTACCTTGCAGCCACTCTTCAAAACATCAGGCAGAAGCTCGAGGCCGAGATGTGTTTTGATGAATCTTGGCGATGGTAGAGCTGCGATAGCTTTGTAATCGGTCGTTGCTTCTTGCAGTTGACTTCGCAAACGTGCGTTATCAGGGTCCTCAGCTAAAGCCTCCTTCAATGCTTTCTGGTCCGCGATTATACTGTATCTGTAAGATGCAAAAGATTTTCGTATACTTTCGTACGCGTTAGTAAAAAAAAAAGGCTCACAGTAAATTTCGCTGCGACTCGAGGTCTCTTCGAAATTGTATTGGATTTCCGGACGACACAGACAGGCGGGCAGAGGAACAGAAATAGGAAGAATACTTATTCATGTACGCTAGAACATGTGAAACGCGTATTTACAGTATAATCTGAGAGACGATTTTTTCTTTAGATAACAATAGTTTCCGTGCCCCTTTCGTAAGTGATGAGAAAGTGAAAGTTGTACTCACTCAAAGAAAGGAAATCTTTCCGACAGTGGCACTTTTTTCGCAGTCTCGAAGTCAAAGTTATTAGAAAGTATCCAGACGAGCTCCTGAGTCAAGGTTGTTCCTACGGGGATGGGACAAAAGAAAATAACGTTGGTCAAAAACAAAACACGGTCTATCGAAAAATCACATTGTCAAGCGACGGTTCTCTTTTTCATCGATCTGTAAGTATTTTTTATGCCATTTACATTTTCGTTAAATTTCTAATTACCCGATCTGGGAAACGTGACTACCCATGTATCGTCTTTCCTGCATTTGAAATTGTGAAATTCTTCGGCATGTTCGACGTACGTTCTCGGTATGATCCACTTTTTATTGCCAGCTTTGATAAAACCGGCGGCGATGCCCGGATAATATTTCGTCATTACGGCGCTTTCCTCGTCGTTCAGCTCCTCCCACTTTGGCGACGATAAGCTGCTCATTGTTAGTTTCTCAGTTAAAATTTATTCCGTTACACTGCGAAACTGCGTACCGTCTCTCGGTCTAGCTTTGAGCGGTGGAATTGGCTTATTGTTTAGCACCCAACCGGTGGCCGGGGAGATACGACAGATATGCTTTTTTGTTGTTGCAATTTTCTTTGCGAACGAGCCTGCAAATGGGTTTCTTAACGAAAACGTGACAGGTAGTCGTTGCTATGCAGCGAGGCGGATGGCGTATCACTGAGCGCACAGTTTAACAGCGGGACCGCCAGCGAGGCCCGAGAGGAATGTGACTAAACGAAGAGGGAGTAACACGTTCATACGGGATAGCCGGAGAGTAGGGATTTCCCCACACGAGCTCTCGCGTACTACTATGTCGAGAGCGGCGGATAAATAAATAACACATAAAGGTCCCGTTTATGTATTAAATTCACTCGATTCAACAGCCTTTCGCCACAAATATATTAAGATAAATATGCGCCAAATGTACTTGCTTGCAGATATAAGCTTGCAAATGGGGCTTGCAACATTGCGACTTAGTTTTTTAACGTTGTTCCCCAAAGTTGACTCGCAGAAGAAGCTTTCCGAAAGACGATGAAAAAAAATTCGGAAGCAACGTGCAAATAACTTTGAATATTTTCTTTGCGTTCAATATCTTCTGTGAGCGGCGATAAAAAAGTAAGCTAGCAAGCTTTGTACACAAAAATAGAATGGATGAGAAAGCTTTGTGAAAATTGAGATTTTCACGCTTTTCGTCGTCGGACACAAGAATGGAAAAGAAATTATACACAGTAAATTAACACAGCAGATAGATAGATCTGTGGAACTCAACTTCCATCTTTGCTTCCTCATGGACGAAACTGTTTTTATTTTCAAAAAGTAAGGTATCAATGCGTTTTTTAAATTTTTATTTATTAAAAAAAATAAAAACAAAGTTTCCTCCATGAAGAAGCTAAATTGAAAGTTGAGTTCCACAGATCTATCTATCTGCTATGTTAATTTACTTTGCATAATTTTTATTTCCATTCAATCCGTTCTTGTGTGTGAAGGACGAAAGGCGTAAAAATCGAAATTTTCATAAAGCTATTTCATCCATTCTATTTTTGTGTACAAAGCTTCTATAAAAAATAATTTTCCGTAATTATCTGGCTTCCTCGTGGAGGAAGTCTTGTTTCGGTAAAAACAAAATTGAAGATTTTAATGAAAACGCGTTCAGAATGTTCGAAAACATCGAAAAATCGAATCTAAAAAAAAAAATGTTCGGTCGTATGTGTTTGTGTGTGTGTGTGACTCGCACGGAGGAAAATGGTTTAGCTGCTCTAACAAAATTACCTCTTTCCCGCAGCAAAGCGATTAGTAAAAGCAGAAAAAAATGACTACGTAGAAGCAATTGGTTTTGCTATCCGGACAAAACTTTCATGTCACTACGACGATTTAGTTTGCTATGAGAACAAACGACGCCTGTTGTAATTTGACGGCTGAGTAATGACTGGTGATAGAAAAATTATAGATACGTACATACATTTATTTGAATACTGACTCACTGCGTTTGCATTTTTTAATTTAATTATATTGAAAATAATGTCTATATTTGCAAATGCAAGTTCTTGAAATTTGCTGTATATTTATGTATTAAACTGCGAAAGGTATTACTTTTCGCAGTTTATACATCGATATACAGCAAATTTCAAGAGTTCGCAATTCCACTCTATTTTTATTTTTACTCAAATACAAAGGAACTGTTTCCTCGCGTCTCTTTGTTTTTATTTTGCGCGTCGAGCGTCTCGAGCTCGTCGTAGTGTTGACACATATACGAGCTCCATTCAGTCATATAACAAATTTTTTTGCTACAGTAACAAAGTTGCTACTGCAACTGTTTTGTTGCAGTAGCAAATCGCCCCAAGCGAAAAATTTGACTATGGTTACAAACTGCTTTTGTTATACTGATACTAACAAGCCAAATTTCTTACGGTAGCAAAAATCTTGTAGCAACAAATTTTTTTTTCTCCGTGCAGCGGGAAAATTGAAACCGGTTTAACTCGAGAATGCCTCGACCATTAAACATAAAATTTCACACACAGCAGGTGTGGTTAATAGTCAATGTTTCTTCAAAATTTCATTTACAAATGTTCAGTTTTTTTTTGTACGAGATTTTTTATTTCTTCAAAAATGTCTGTGCGCGCTCTGGCTCATACAATTTTTTAGCTATCGGGGCAAAAAGTTGCACACATGTGGAGTATGCCCACCCGATGATCCCTATTAAATGTGGGGAAAATCGATTAAACCCTTTAAATTATATGCTATTTTGAATAAACGTCAAATACGACGTTGACGTTGAAAAAGTCCGAAATTTACATTTTTATATAGCTTCCTCATAAAAGTTGA
This sequence comes from Stenichneumon culpator, assembly GCA_964017025.1. NCBI lineage: Eukaryota > Metazoa > Arthropoda > Insecta > Hymenoptera > Ichneumonidae > Stenichneumon > Stenichneumon culpator. Next base: position 5,336,446 of record OZ024777.1, read on the forward strand.
AAATTGAAATTTTCATATCGCTTTTTTATAATGTTGCTTTCTTAGCGAAGCTCCTTCTATGACAGTGGTTCTTAACCTTGGGGATCTACAGGGGGTCCCTTGTGTATTTTGGGGGTCCGTAGACCCCAGGTTAAGAACCGCTGCTGTATGAGGAAGCCAAAAATACAGATAATGCTTTTTCAGATAAGACGCTTCGCGAATAAAGCAATATTATGGGAAAGTGATATGAAAAATTCCATTTTCAACTTACAAAAAGTTAGTAGTAGTGGATTTATTAACAGTGCATAACATGGAACAGTTTTTTATACATAACCGACTTAAGGTAGTTAAATAGCGGTATAGTCCCGCCAAAAGTGAGTTTCAGAGAAAATTTAAAACACATCTCGATGGGATAAAAATATGAAAAAATTAAGTATATGGAGGGTACTGTAAAGATTGTTTTTGTGAAATAATAATACTAATGTATTATTAACAAAATGAATATAAAAATCATTATTCAACAAATTACCCGGCAACTTAACTATTTTCCTTCATAAAAATGATTCGTTTCTTTTTTCTGAATACGTATGAATTTTGTCAGAATTTTTTTTAATCTTTGAAAATTGGGTTTTTTCTCAGCTTGAACATAGAAAAAACGGTATTTTCAAAGATTAAAAAAAAAAATTCTTAAAAAATGCATACATATCCAGAAAAATAAACGAATCCTTTTTATGGAAAAAAATTGTTAAGTTGCCGGGTAATTTGTTGAACAATTATTTTTATCGTTAATTTGTCAATAACATTTTGGAAATATTGTTACATACAAACAATATTTGCAGATCTCCCATATGGTTGATTTTTGCTCAGATTTTTATTTCATCGAGAAATGGTTGAATTTTTCCCTGAAACTCACGTTAGGCGGAACTGTACCACTCCGACTACCTTAAATTACATATATGTTGCCCATTGACCATCAACCGGAGTCCTTCACCCACGGTTTTTCATCCTTTTACAAAATAGTACATTTCGATACGAGTGTGAAAAAAACTTTTTCTGACTAGTGTGAGTTTGCAGCACGAGCCGCAGGCGAGTGTTGCAATCACACTAGTTCAGAAAACGCTTTTCGCACGAGTATCGAACAAAATTTTATTTCATGAGATGTGAAAAATTTTTGAATATTATTTTAAGTATTGGTACTTACAATTAACAATGTCAGTTTATTTCTTCGTTGCTTATTCTTTCGAGTTGATGGTGAGTTGTCCGTGTTGGGTATTTGAATGCATGTATTGTGTTTGGTTTGAGTTGTATGCATAATGGTTTGATTTTTGCTGTGTTTTTAAGTTCTCTATTTCTCGTTTCTCGTTCTTATGGGTGTTAAGAGTTATGACGCGGATTATCAGGATGTAAAAAATTATAATATGCAAAATATAGTTTCAAAAAATGCATTTATTTTTAGCCAAACATCTTTACTATAAAACGCGAAGATTGTAAGGGTAACATTATAATTTTTATAAGTTTTTCTTCGTGCCAGATACGTAGGGGTCTTCAAGATGCCATCGAGATGCAAATATATTCCTGTTTGAAAATACAAAAATTATTAATTTTGGCAACATTCACTGCAAAGATCCCCTATAAAAAATGTAGTTATAATTGTTTTGGGGCCATGTCGATATATTTTTTCCCACTGATCGGGAATCTGTCAGTCATGTTTTTAATTCTTAGCTCAATATTTGATACGGAAACTCACGTCAGAAAAAAAACTCATTTTTTGTGAAATACAAACAATGCAATATTTCATAAAATATAAACGGTTCAATTGATCTTCGACAAATTCAATAGGGATCGTCGGTCTATAATAGTCCCTTTGTGTGCGACGTTTTAGTTCGATAGCTTAAAAATTGTAAGAGTAGCGTGCAGAAAGTTCTCTTTGGCAAAGTTCAAAGTCGCGTAAAATTTTAACCGTAGAAATTTTAGCTTGATCGCTCAAGCCGTTCTCAAGTTATAAGAGTTTCAATTTTCGGGTCTGATACAGACACGCGCACGCACGCACGCACGCACGCACGCACGCACGCGCGCGCGCGCACACTTACACACACAAACGCGCGCGCGCGCGCGCACGCGTTTCTGTGTGTAAAATGGAAGTTGAGTTCCACGGTGCTGTCTAGTCTCCGTGCAAATTTACTTGGCATAATATTTTTTCATTTGTGTTCAATGACGAAAAAAATGAGGTACCAATATGCATTTTTATTTATTTCTTCATTTTATTTTTTTTCATAAAAACAAAGTTTCCTCCGTGAGGGCGCATAAATCGGAGTTGAGTTCCACGGTTCTATCTATCCCCGTCCGGTACATAGTATCGAATAGCGCTCGATAAGAGGGTGCAACAATCGAGACCGGGGTAACTCTCGCGTAGTACCCGCTACTCGCTTCGGCGATCCCCGTCGCCGTCTCTCGTACGTACAGGACCGAGAGAGTTCCGCGGAGTCAGGCCGGGTCGTAGTGGGTTGTGGCAGGTCACGTGACGCTCCGTGGCTCGCCGCCCGAGGTGGGGGGGGGGGGGGAAGGGAGGGTTTGTAGCCGCGCGGGCGTCGACGCCCCCGCTCGGGGATGCTGTATGCACTATTTTAGTTTTTTTTCCTCCTGACTCTTTTTTATTTTTTTTTTCTATATCCAACGTCGTGACGCCGCGGCAGTTGCTGGCGTCGTGCCGGAATGCCGGTAACGAATCAGTTCCGCAGGAACTGCCGCTCGGACCGGTATTCCTCCTCGCTCGCTCCCGAGTCCAGTGCACGAAGGTGACTTGTTTATATACCCGGTACTGGAACTGTGCTAAACAATTTAAACAAACACATCTCGGTCGAATAACCTCACATTCGCCACTGATTAAAAAAAAAATTCGTCATCTGTACTCGTAATTATTTTTTCGATCATTTTTTAATTTTTGATTTTTTCTTTTATTTGTCCTCGAGGTTTTTTTTTTACCGTATTTCGAAACAAATACTCGCTCGGTGGGACGTCACTGGCTTGCTTCGAATTTAAATGCTAACGTCGCACACGAAATTCTAGACGACACACCTTGTTTCTCGACCTTGGGGTTTGAAGAATGCGAGGAACGATCCGCGATCGAGTACCCTTGCGAGATTGTGTATGTTTTTATATATTTTTTATCCATTACCATCCATTACTATCGGGAATTAATTCGCCTCAAGGTACTATCGCGTTATTTCTTTGAGGGACAAAGTTCTATTGTCAATGTTAACTCGTCGGTACTTTTTTTCATTTATAACATTTTTTATTTCATTTTTTTAACGAATTACAAGGTACCCGACGTTACGTTACGATCCGCCGGAGAATATGTCACGCTTCGTTGCGTCATCGAATTATGCAATAGTCGAAAGGTTCTACAGACCGGGATCTTCTTCGATGTTTTTTTTTCTTTTTTTTTTAACCAACTACGTCGCAGCGTGCTTATTTATAACTTCCTAATAACAACAACAACAACAACAACAATGTTGGCGCCCCGCGGGTTATATCCGTTGTGTTTTTCCCCCCGTGCTTCGTTTCCAATATCCGTTATGATTCACAACGTCCCCAAGGTTCGTTGGTTATTTCCATCACTTATCACGCACAATCGATATTCAAACACGTTGAATAAAAATAAACATCTTGTCATTTTTTTTTCTTTATAAAAAAATGTATCTATTTTTTAGTATTATTTAAATAATTTAAAAGTAATTTTTATGTTAGCTTATGGATTATAGAAAAATTGAATGACATTGCGTTAATACATTAAGTGCGAATGAGTTTAATATTGGTGTTGTTGTACATTTCGTGTGCGGGGCTAGGATTGTCTGGTTTTATCCGTAGCGGGTTTCAACGCCAGACCGGATGTGTGCTAACACCGTGAGAGAGACATCGCTCCTCGGCAACGTTTCCTCGAAACTATTCCCAACGATATTAGTCGATGATTAAGATTAATTAATCGCAATCTTAACGGGGGATCCTTCGAGTGTGTTGTGTGAAAACAGTTATGGGAACGGCGCGTGAATGAACGGGCGTCACTGTGAGTAAACATCGTGGGACTTTTTTTATTTTCTTTTGCAAGAGGTATATCAGCCCAGTGGCATCGGTGCCAGTGAAAGTGAACAGGGGCGACGTGTTAGTCGGCGATCGTCGAGTTTGTCGCGCGAGCGTGGTTGCCGTCTGCCGTTAATTCGAAGCTGCAGTGTTGGGGTAATCCTTGCGGTACAGTCGAGACAATTGACTAATGGCATCTAAAAAATGGTTTGTACTCTTTTCGAAGGAGAAATTCTTTAAAGTTGCTTTAAAATTGCTTTAAAGAGTTCCTACTTGACGTAGGAAAAAATTGATGATATTTAATACGCAGCAAAATTGAGGACAATTAATTTACGGAAAATGTTGGGAAAATTAATATTCTAGAAAAATTGATGACGATTTATTTAGGGAAAAATGTATGACGATTAATTTCGGGAAAAATGTATGACAATCAATTTACGGTAAAGTTTGTGTTAATTAATTCACAGAGAAATTTATGAAAATTAATTTACAGAAAAAAATTTGGTTATCGTCATATTTGTTTCTCTTATTATTTTTTTCATTATAAATATGGCTGCAATTTAAAAACTATTAATTCAATCACGCACAATTACGGGTAAATGCGTCGAGGATCTATCAGTATACAAAATGAGCTTTGACGCGTAATGTTCGAACGAAAGTGATAAATTTGAATTCTGAAAGAATGGCGTAAATATATATCCGTATATAAGATAAGGATTTGTGAACATTGCCCACTCCGATTAGCACGCAAATCAGAGATATATGGACAGGGCCATATTTACCATTATTATCCTTTTACCATTATTATATATTAACGTAAACTGATATTTTTCCAGTAAATTCATTTTTATACCTTTTTTCAAAGTTATGTAAGAACCCGTTAAGCTAGTTGCACAGTAGTCGACACTAGTTTTTCCCCTTTAAAACGTGTGCAAACAATTATTTACATACCAGTTCTCGATTGACTTGATCGTACGGGCAGTTACCTTAAATTCTTAGCTATCTCAGCGTCTGCCGCTAAATCACTGAAAATTTCAGTTAACGTATCAATTGATGTGGTTAACTCTGTTCGTCAAATAACTTTCTGGTTTGAGATGTAACGAATATAAATCGAAACTGGCAAGTCGAAGCATCGTATCCTTTTTGAGGACTAATTGACGTTATTCCATTAATTAACGCAAAATGTGTAGTTGTGATTTTAAAAAACTTTAAATTCCGTTAAAACGGATGTTTGATTGAGAAAGTAAAAAACTCGTGGACTCGAGTGTGGAAGCTCGTGCTCTTCAGTGCGCGAGCTGCCGAGAGGGATATAATATATTCTAGTGAGAGATCGCGATCGATTCGCGTTCCACGGTCGATACGCTGGATACCAGGCTGAGGTGAGTCGAGCACTGTTCAGATTGTTATCTCGGTAATAAGTACCAGCGGAAGAGCGGGGCAAAACGGGTCGGTATAAAAAAATTGCTTGCTCAACCTCTATGTTCCGTCCGTCCGTCCGTCCGTCTCTGCGTCCTCTGTTTTAGACGAGTTAATGGGGACTTCTTTGACTTTAATCCATAACGAGTGAGGAATTGAGATTATGATGCTCAAACATGTAATTTTCTACTTTAACATCTTTCATTAATTATTTATTTCTGCACACAAAATATATACCGCAGACTAAATATCCAGCACTCACCACAAACAAACAACTTGAAAGAATGGCAAACAAAGATGTAAACTAAACTCAAAGACAAAATTAAAGAAAAAATCTCCCACTGAAAACCGCACGCGCCAGTACAAAATAGCGAATCAGGGGCTGAAGGACTTAGGTCAATGGCCCGTTGGCAATAGAGGTATATATTGTAAATAATCTTCTAAATGTATCGATGCCATGCAAAATATTGTCAATAAATACAATTACTACTGATATTTATTTTTAAAGTCGTTATTAGGGTTTATTCTTCGCACTTGGTGGACATATCATATGTTATAATTGTAATTTTTTTCTTGAAGAAAGGTCGTTGGTATTACCCGAGGGTGGTGATTAATACCGTCTGGATAAACTTTTTTCTTCATTCATTAATAATCATTAATGGACAATACTTTTAAAGATTTAAACCAGTTTTTGTTGGTCGACATCCCGAAAAGTGTACGAGTTCAAGATTTTTTAAAATCAAAGCTTCACTGGAAAGATGAGATGTTAGAGGCATATGTGATATCAGCCGTCGGTAACAAATCGCCTGTTTGACTTTCTACGAGACTATTTATGTTTCGATCAAGAAGTTATAGGTATTCAAGCACCGGGCTAATTTCTTTTTATCTAAACTATGCACAGTCTCTAAGGAAATAGAAAGCGTGATATTTGTTACCGACCGACCGCGGGGCTGGTGGACGGAAGATTGTTATTTTTCTAAATTGGCAGGAGTGATAATAATATTTATTTATACGGCAAGGGCGTAGAAAGGGAGTTCTTGATGAGTGTGAAAATGCCGCACGTGCGGAAGGCGAGTACGGCATTCACATGAGACAGAACTCGATTTTCTACTCCCATGCCATTCACATAATTTTTCCTAACACAGTTACGAAAATCACGCTTTTCGTTCCCGCGAAGCGTGCGTAGAAAAGCACTTTCCCGCACTAATGCTGGAAAAAAGACCATATTGGGTTTGTACGCATGCGCAGTATTTTTATCGCAGGCGATGCGAAAAAGTGCCTTTCTGCGCACACTTCACATGAACGAAAAGCGGGATTTTACGTGCATGCGTTAGGAAAAAAAAAAACTAAACTACCTAACTAAACTAATTTTAACCGAAACTCATTTTTTTCAGTACCAAATTCTTTTCTATGTGAACCTAAAACATCGTTAAAAAAGTATTTTTAAACAATTTTTATAGCACGTTGAAATTGTTATTTCTTTCTCAAAAACACTTTTTTTTCAAAGCTGAATAAAATTATGATTCTTTTGCTTTTCCGAGGTTCACATAGAAGGAAAATATGTAACAATTTAAAAATTATTCGATTTTTTTGTTTCGGTCAAGAATTATGAGCTGCATCTTTCCCGCCAATTGAAAACTACAGTGCAGTAAATCGGCCAATAACTATGCAGTAATTTTTTGTTTTGTGTTAAAAAAAATTTCCCGAACAATTCAAATAAACATTAAAACGTATCTCTAAATTCACTCGACTCACTTGCTTTTTTCCCTCCCAAAAAAAGTCCTGAAAAAGCGCTTTTTTAGGCCTTGTAAAGCGGAACCCCCCCTTAAGATTATCCCTTAGGTGGCGGGAATTCGCTCACCTCTCCTCTATTTTTTGACCATTGAACAAGGAACAATTATTTACAAGAGTATGTATTCTTCAATAAAAATTTATTAGTCGTTCCCCTCGAGAGCAGTAAAACAAACGAGGATCAATCAAACGGTCGTTGAATACCCATTTTTATTTCTATAAATCACGACGATTGAAGCGTGAATTAGAATAAGCGATACAGAAAAAAAAAAAAAAAACGGCATGGTCGAGCGAAGTATCGGCTCAATGGTGAAATTGTGTTCGATGATGCATACAACGGGATTTACCACCTGACACTGGCTATCGGAGATATTTCATTTTATTTACAGTCGAACAATTCGCAGTCACGATCGTCATAGATATCGGACGACGTTCGACAGCGGTATGTATGCGCGTATCGAATATAGACGAACGAAAATATATCGACCGGTCCAACGCGAGCTTGTAAACGCGTTTTGAATTCAATTATATCCTCGGTATTCGCAGATTGATGGGCGGACGGTAAGCGGAGATTACCGCCTGGCCGTGCCGTATTGGACAAGCGATTGTGATTCGATTTGAGATCATTACAATCCAATCTGTGGAATATTACGTATTTTCGTATTAGTGTCGCGTCTAACCACTCTATGTATGGGAAAAACGTGTGTCATTAAAAATCAATTTAAAAATCTTCTGTGATCGCGATGCCCGTTATCCCATCGAAAGAAAATCCGTCTAACTGGTTATAGATTTTTACTACTACATAAACCTTCGATGGAAAAATTCGCACCGGGAGTGCAAGAAAAGTGTAAATTTAATTCGTCCAATGGTTTTTCGATTTTTTAAAAGTCATTCCCAAAGCGCCCTCTGTAAATAAAAATTCGGTAACCCATTTTGGCTTCCTCGAGGAGGAAACTATGTGAATGACTTAAAAAATAAGGAAGCAACGTGCAAATTGAAATTCCACTTTGGTCCATTGATTTTTCTGTACCGACTTCAGAACCATCTGCATACTTCGAATAACGGAGAAACAATTATTCGATATTCTTTTTTTATCTAAGAAAACATGGCTGCCCTTATCTTAAAAATAATAAAATGCATTCACGATTGTGTTAACAGCTGAGTGAAAATTCGATTTCATTCGCATTTCAACGAACGATACCAATGAAACCGTGAATTTTTTTTCATCGAAACTATTCCTTCTCGATGACTACTTCGCGGTGAAAATTAAAGTAGCTTTTTGTGCGAGGGATGAAGGACAAGATCGCTGAAAGCTGAATCGCCAAGGCTTAGAAACCAGAGGTCGTTTGTAATTGAAAGTTAAAGAAAAAAAAAGAAATTGCAAACGAAAGATTTTCGTTTGTGACATGAAAGCGCTTGTACACTTATGCGAGAGAAGCCACTCGCTTTAGTTTGCATTGCTCTGGCCTAAAAACGCTCCGCAGCACTGCAGAGGTGGCTGCCTTCGCCGCCGAGGCTACTTGAAAATTGACACTCCTCTCGGGGACTATGGAGTAGAGAGTCAGGTAAAAAGGCAAACTATAAATGTAAGAAGCCCCGTGAGCCGTCCACGTGTTAGCCGTGTATACTTTTCTACTCTCTTATGAAAAGGTTCGACCAACAGCGGGGTCGCGCGTCCCGTGGTTATTTCTGAAGTTTAACGCTATATTTCGCTCGCCCTGCAACGACGCTTCGACATTCCAACTGGAGCAGATATATGGTATATCGTGTTACTAAAATCAGAAGGGCCAAATATGCCTTTCTGGCTTTCATCGCTCGATATATACCCGTACGCGAATTTATGCGAAGAATATGTTTAAAATTCCTTTTTATATCACATTTTTCTCGCCAAAACATAATCTGTGTAGTTTAAGGGTCGAATTTTAAGACGTTAGTTTGAACTTAAGGTCACTCTTGAGATCGAATTTATTATCGAAGATTGGCCCGAACTTCATTGCGTGCTTGATTCCTATCTTAAGTTCGAACTTAAGTCTGAACTTAAATTTGATCTTAAGTTCGAACTCAAGTTCATACTTAAGATCAAACTCAAGTTCAGACTTAAAATCAATTCAAGTTCAAACTTAAGATGAAACTCAAGATTAAACTTAAACACGAAGTCAGGTCCAAACTAAGGTTCGATTTTAAGTTTTAACTTAAGATAAATCTTTAGTACGCGATGAAGTTCGCGGCAAACTTTGATATTAAGTTTGAACTTAAGATCGAAGTTTAGCCCGAACTTCATTGCGTGCTCAAGTTTGATCTTAAGTTCGGGCTTGACTTTGATCTTGAGTTCGATTTCAAGTTCAAACTAATGTCTTAAAATTCGATCCTAAAGTATAAAATCACAATAATACAATTTCTCGTCTACATGTTTCAAAAGATATATTTAATACTTGAAAAATATAATTCTGCATATCCTTTTTTTCTAATTCTTTTATTTTCGGGCATATCTCATACGCACCCATCAACACATGCGGACATTTCTTTCTACATATCACTTCAACGTTTTGGAACATTTTTAATACGTGTGCGTTAAAAGAACTCGAAACATTTTTCATTTCATAAAAACAAAGTTTCCCCGTATGAGGAAGCAAAAAAATGATGCATTTTATTCACTACTAACATTGCCAGAAGGTAATGCCGTACCAGGGATGGAAAATAATATAATTTTGCGATATAACATCCGTTGGAACATGGTGTTGCAGCGAGCCCCGCAGCAACGTGCATGAGAATTAACGGGTACCGCGACATGGCTTACCGGACGCTTCGGTGAATGTTCTCGTCCATCTTAATAATGCTTGTTTGTACAGTAGATCACACTGTAGGTACACGATGCCGCTCCGCCGGTATTACGATGCCAGAGAGGAAGCGGCGCCGTCGGGAACGGCAGATGCAGCAGATTTTCGCGCACGCCCCCCTCAGTCCCGATTCGCAAAAAATTCATAAATTATGGGCCAAACTGCTTCGTGTGGGGTGATTTTTTTTTCATTCTCCATGGTCCCGAAAATAGAGGCATTCGGGCAAAACTCACTCGACTCGATCGGCAAAGCTCAGGTTGCGGTTCGAGGCTTTTGACGCTAGAATTCATTTGGCGAACAATGGGAAAGTGGAAACACCGGACGACCGAGCCCGTTTGTGCAATTTCGAGTAACTTTTAATCGTGGCCGTGAAAGTGGCGAATACCGGCCAGATCGCTGGAGCTTCTCGGTAATGGAACGTGAGTGCAGTGCAAAAATTAGAGAAAAAAGAATGGGAAGCTGGGGTAACCGCAGCGGGGCGGGGTCGGCGTGCGGTGACCCCGGGTAATCCCTACGGAGGGACTCGCGGTTGAGTCCCGAACCCTTTCGTCTATAGGCCGTCGCACGAGTGTCAGTAACCGGAAGCCCCGTACGTGCGCTCGCTGGTGACTGGAATACTGTGTGCCACGGTCTCTCTGCTTTTTTTTTACTTGTTTATTTATTCTTTTTCCATTTGCTTTAAAAAAAAAGAGATTCAAGTTAAATTCGGGCATGGGTTCCCAATTTGTTTAAATTTATTCACGCAGCACCTGTAAGGGCGTGTCAAACGCCTTAGTCGCTAATGAAAACTGTAATTAATTTTGTTCAACGACGCCGACCTCGGACGACCAAAAGCAAATTCTTACACGAAGCTAAATCGATATATTCGCTTCATGTAAAAATTTGCTCTTAGGCGTTAACAAATTAATTTTTGTTAACCGTGCGGACTGTCTATGACTAACACCAAATTTTCACACTAATCGGATGTCCATTCGGCTTCATGCGAGAATTTGATTTTCGTCGTAGATGGTCAGGGTTATAAAAAAAAATCAATCACAGTTTTCATCACCGACCGGGCTGTTACACATGCTCTCAGAACTTGGAAGGTTGATGATGAAAAAAAAAGAAGGAAGAATGGCGTTGAAAAAAAGTATACGAAAACGGCGACGGCTGCGATATTGGATCGTTCTGGAGCACTGCCACTGCGTCTAGTTGCGCAATTAATGTCCGTTAGACCCTCGAGATCTGCTCTCTGCGAGGTGCGGCGTTTGGATTTTCGCCTCTCGGTAGTTTCGAGCCGCTGGGGGCTCTTAACCGCTTTCGTGCAGACTCACTTCCGTCTGGCTTCCCGGAAATTCATTGGAAACCCTTGTCCTCTATCATTCTACTGCACACTCTACTGTGCCCGTTTTTTTCTTCTCATCCTATCTCTTCTTCTTGCACCCTGGCTCTTCTGTATGCATCATCGGTCGTAAACTTTTTTATCCTGGATTATTTCTTGCGGCTTTACGCGCATTACCTTAGGACCTTCCTGTGAAAATCTATATATGCTTTTTCTGCATTTAGAAGGCGGGGCAGAACGGACGCGTCTTCTCCACTTAAGGTGAGACTCTTTGTCTTATGTTACGCGAAAAATGGAAATAAATCTAGCAAACTTTTCGCAGGGTCGTCATAAATAAATACAAATATAAAAAATTCGGTGAAAATAATTTATGCAATTTCTGATTTATTAATGTCATTGTTAATATTTTTCCTAATAAATGATTTATCTATTATGCTTAATGAGAGTACAGCACTAAGTTTCTAATTTTTTATTCCTATTGTGGAATCCCCAACAAACCTAAATTGGGCCTCTGTTGGAATCCTCACTGTTAGATGGTTCAATTGAAGCTTGGTTTTCCTTTATAGGACCCAGAAAGGCGAAACATGGGTGCCCTTCTATGGTTTTCTTGACTATCCCTTATAATTCTATTGTGGACTCCTATATTGGGCCCTGTAGGGTCCTAGTTTGGATTCCCTATTATAGATTCCACGGGTATGCCTGTAATGGCCCTATAGTTTATCTCGGTCACCCAACTAAATTTCTGCACGAGTTGGGAAAGCGCATACGAGCATTCAAAAAACATTCCCCGCACTGCATCGGGGACTTTTTTCCGGTCTTTGAAATGATTTCATGTTTTTTTGCTGCGGGCTCTTCTTTTTCGGTCCATTCAAAGAAGTAAATACTTGAAACAGTATAATATTCAGGGAGAGGTATATTTGTTCCTAGTTGAAGCATTTCATTCTTGCATGAAGAATACATTACCCGTTTCCCGAGAATATTACGCTCGATTCGAGCATTCTCTTCTTAGGGTGATCAGGTGTTGAAAACAGTCCGTTTTGCCCCGCTCCCATCTGCGAACTAATGTTGCATTCTCCAAGAGTCGGTACCTCGCGTCACTCTTCCCAAGGGCCACGTGCGCAGGTGCATCGTGATAGTTCGGACTATCCGGTCTTCGATTAATCGCATCCCCTCTTGATTGTATGTTAATTCAGAATATGACTGGTACTTGAGATAAAATTTGCGAGTCTCGAGGCGCTCGTTGCTACGAACATTTAATGAGTTTGGGACGAGCTTAAAGTTGAGACGAATGGCCGCTCGTTTCCTCGGATGAGGGCAATGAAACTTACGGCTCTTCCCGAATTTATCGGTTTCTCGGGTCAAGGCGACGCGACCCGCCTTGCCTTCCCGCCCCACCCGAGCTCGATCGGTAACGAAAACTGTAATTCATTTTTTAACGAGTGCTAATTATTCACGATCAAAATTAAATTCTTACACGAAGCGGATGTCGATCCAGCGTCAGGTAAGAATTTTCTTTAGACCTCCAATGGTCCGCACCGTTAGAAAAAAATCAATAACGTTTTTATTATCGACCGCGAAATCACACATTCCAAATTAACATTTCACTCTCACATTTCACTCTCAACCTTGGGCGTTCGACCGTATCTACAATACCTCGAATATAGAAAATAAGATGGTACACATTCATTATCCAAGATGTAGTTTTATTGCAATAACTCATCAAACAACAATGTAAATACGTACGATTGTTTTCTGTCGATTGTTAATACATTCAGAGATATTAACGATTACATCGTTGAACACAAACAGCAGATAGTACAATCCTGGTAAATTGCAACGACAATATTAATCTCGTTGATTCGACACGATCCAATGATGAAAAACGTTCGGTTGCATTGTTGTTTTTTTGGTCTGCTTTGGTCGATCCCTCACAATTATGATATCCAGGGGACTTCTCTTCTCCATTTGATGCGCCCGTTCGTTACTCTCTGGGGAATTTATCCCGAGACAATTCCTCGGAACGATCCCACAAATTACGAGCAGAAAAATTAATGCCGTAATACGCATTTTTCTATTTTTCAACGGTTAAACGAGTGGATACAAAATTTGTTGAAATAACTTCAGCGTGGAATTGTCGCAATTAAGGATTTCTGACACGCTCGGTGAATTCTCTGCGGTCAAACTGAACCGAACGGGACACGCTCGAGGTGTGCTTTTGCCGGAAATGCTTGCTATCTGGGTTATACTGTGCCATAAGGAAGGAAGATATCGGCCGAAGTATCGACGATTGGGAAGCAAAAGGGCGCCCACGGCATAGTTTTACATGCTAAATCGTGTGGGAATACGCCCTTCTGTTTCTCAGAAGTCGGTACAATTGCTCGCTTCTACCGCGACGTTCCGCTTCTCTTCCGGTCATGCGGCACGATTTACCGATACCGCAAATCGCAAACTACCAGCCTTCGAGGTCAAACCGCGATACCGAGCCGTTCGAAGCAATCGTTAAATATGTTACTTTAAAAATTAAAAAAAACGCATAAAAGTGCAACTTTATTTTGCACATTGCTTCCTCATTTTATTATCGTCGCATAAAATTGAAGAATTATTCATTTGTCAAATTAAAATCTATTACAGTTCGAATATAAATTATTTCCAATATAGCTTTGTATTTTGAACAATTCTAAACCGATTCCAACAGTTTATTAGCCATTTCTGTACGTGTGCTTATCGATTGTAACGGCCGAACGGTTTGACCAATCTGGCTCAAACTTCCTATGCTTTTCCTATATTTGTTGTAGATGATCCACTAATCCTAGGCAGCGACACACAGGGCCAGAACTAGCACAGCATCGGCCGGCGTTCGGCTCAACGTCGGCCAGCACCGTTCCTGTGTGTCATTCCCACCAGGGAAGGTTCACAACTCAATCGTTTCAGATGCTCGAAACAGCACCTACGATAGTACTGAAATTTTTCTTCCTCGTAGATGTGGCCATATTTTCCTGAAAGAAAACAAATTTGAGATTTTAGTGTCAGCTTACTTAAAATAGTCTAAAACGTCGAGAAATGCAATTTTTAGCTTGCGTCCGGATGTATGCACTGTGTGATTGATTCGGGTTCTTTAAAATCGCCGTAATTCACGAATGGTTTTAGTTGGAGAGTTACAATTTGGCACGCAAGTAAAGTGAGCACTTTTTCATTCAGCAGAATTTTCACAAAAATTCATGCCCAATTTGAGATTTTATGGGTTCTTAATTTTTTTTTTTTAATTTAAGAATAAACGTTCAATCGGTACGACGAAAAAGAGATTTAAGGGTGCATGATTCCGATGGATGCCTGTGCGAGCAAGAAATTCATTGTTCCTGCGGTAAAGCGCAACGAAGCCCTGGTGAACGAAAACTATGCGAGAACGAGAACGGAGAATCGAGAACGGAGGAGTCGGATGCTGGATGATAATATGATAGCTCGTACCGAAGCGCTTGAGAACTTTGGCCAACTTCTATTTTCCGAGGGATCGGTAGGACCGTGGCGAGAACGGGAAAGAGGATTTACATGGAAATGGAGGACAGAGGGAAACCGGGAGCAGGAAACAAGCGCACAAAGGGCACTGCTCCGGAGAGACTACGGGACGAGATATTCCACTGTTCTACCTAGACAATTGACTAATAACCACCCTCCCCTACTCGGTGCGAATTGTACGGGATGCCTCCGGTGTGTACAATTCGCGAAGCGGAGGAGATAAAAGTTTCTCCCTCAATCGTTTAGAGCTATCATGGCAAATTGGTATTTCCGAAAATTGACAATTTCCTCGACATGCAGCCCAGTGCGAGACAGTGTTGGCACGGCGTCCGGCCAATGTTCGACCAACGCCGGCCAGCACCGCTCCTGTGTCTCATTTCCCCACCACGGTATTAATTCGTACAAGGCAGTCATCAAACTCTGTGGAATTCAATTAGCACAGATGATCTTTTTCAAAGCATCAACTATATTTTGTACACTGAAATAAAAAGATTTTAAGATTCGTAATATCAAAGATAGTGCGCATATTAATTATAATCGTTACTATATGGATTTTACTGTATACTATAAACCGACCTACTTTTACAATAATTGGTCCTACCCTATACGAAATATAAGATATGCTACAGGGTAGTATTCTTCTGCTATCCAGTAACACATCTTTCTTTCAGAGTACGTTACACATTCAATTGGTCAAATCATAGAAATTTGATAACTTGCACAAAATTGAATTTAGGTAAGTTAAAATGTTTTTTTTTATCGGCTTCCAATAATTGCTTTCTTCTTTAAAGAAATAAATTACTCTCCTTAAAATGTATTATAAGTTTTTTTTTATGTTATAAACATTGCAGTAAATTTTTTTTAATGGGGTTAACGTATCACACAAAAGTGAGACAAAGAGCGTCCACAAGAGTGACTGCAAAGATCCCACGAAGAAACACAATTGGAGGTGGTTTCTTCCTCGCTCTTCGATATATATGACTGTATTACAGTTTGTAGCAGTTACGTAAGCCCCCAATTGAGTCACCTAGTAGCGCAGACAATTTTTTTTTCTTTTTTCATTTTTATTTTATAGAAGAGGAAGCGAAAAATGGGGAAGAGGAAATGACCCATGCACAGTTAGGTATGCGGGGACGTAAGTAGCAGGTACATAGGGTACGTGTAGCAACGCAGATAGGAACCGGAGATACACTTCTCAGTTGCAAAGGCCACTACCACTACTACTGCTACACCTCGGAGTGGTGCGACTGGCATCTCCGGAGCCCAAGCGGCTTTAACTCCTACCGAGGATTTATCGGCGACATAAACTTTCGCCATTGAACGCTCGCGTATTCTCGAAACCCCCTGCGTGCCCCCTCGTGCATCCATTTCTCTGGCTCGGCGGCTAGGCGAGGTCTTCGCACCCTCAGCGAGCGCATAGCTACAGTCAGTGAGGAGAGGCTAAGAGGGAGGAAATGCGCAAGAGGGTGAAATGGATGGAAATAGAGGAGGAGGGAGGATTGGCCAGGGCGCCACAAATTCTGTTACCACTCAGGAGCTTGTCTGAATAAGGCTTTTTTTCCTTCAAGTTATGCATATTTACAGGTACGTTAAATTCACAAATTTAACTTTATCAAGGAAAGGTTTATATATTGTCTTCTTTAAGTGGGATTCCGCTTGGACGAAGAACCCGAAAGATGTAAAAAAAAGCTATCTATTTTTTGCTTCGAACATTGCTTCGAACGACGACAAAAAAAATGAGGAGGCGATAAGCAAATTTAAGTTTCATGCATTTTTTTTCTTTTGTCATAGGAGAACTTTAATACATCTTTATTAATTGATAAGCGAATACTTTAAAAACTTTTCTTTGGAGGTATGCCGAGTTATTGGCCGTGGACTGGATATAGAGTTCCGGATATAAGTTCCTCGTAACGAGCTGGAGGTTTTTTTTTTTTTTTCAGTCCACCGAGAAGGCTATCGAGGCTGCTTTAATACTTAACTGAGAATTATAACGAGGGCTTACGGAGAGACTACGTCTCCGATAATTTATTCCTGTCGATACGATTCATATATCGATCCCTAAGAGACGGAAGGTCGTGTCCCACACCGTTTAGCATTTAAATCGATGTCGGATACGCCGTTCCGCTTTCCAGTCATTGATACACGAAGGAGCGCGGCAATTAGTGAAAGTAATCAAATCTTTATAGTTTTAAATTACAGCCGTTTTCCTTGGTGATTCATCGTGCATGGATTTTTTTTCTTCGATATCGTCCGTGGATAATGACGTGCGATTAATTATTCATTTTGTCGATATCAGAAAATCCCGATTGCCTTCGGACATGAAAAATGCCCATGTACCCTGGTCGAGAACTAAACGCTCATGAGGCATCGTGTATTACGGAGGGATAAGCTTTTGTTTTCTCATTGATTGAAGCACCAATTACCAATGCTTCCATTATCTCCGTTCAATCATTCACGTTCTAGGGCTACTTCGAACCGTAAATCATAGGAGAGAAACGCGTTCGACTATACTTGAATTTTTAAGTGGCGACCGATAGATTGCTGCCTAACGGGCGTATTTGCATTCAATCCATTTTCCACCGTATTTGACTTTCTTATAGCGGGGGCTTTGTTTTTATGAAATTTTTATTTTCTCCTCGATATTTTCATGCAAGCTCCCTCAGAATGTTCCGAAATGTCGAAGAAAGAATAATATTTAGACAAAAAACAAATGGAAACCACCTATCAGGTGAGAACAGCTTGAGTCATCGAGGTAAAATTTGTCACACAGTTGAAGGATCGATCCCCGTTCGTTTATATTCGCTTGCATACTTGGCCAAATACCTTCAGTCGTCAAGATTTTGGGCGGAATTGAATCGAAAAACAAAAAATCCTTTGGACACGTGAAAAATTAGCCAACCGTACAGTGACGGAAATAATTTAAGTCCTTCCCGTCCATGTGTTCATGTCATGTGCAACATTCATCGAACATAAACGCAAGGACTCGAAGAAATGTGTGCTGCACCTGACGACACAGTGTGTAGCGTGCATTGTAGGCTCGTCGTTAGGGCTGCAGGACGGCAGGGATGCCGAAGGCACGTAGACCGAAGCTCTTTTTTTTTTCTTCCATGGCCCATTGTATTTTGGAAGGCAGGGTCAAAGGGACTGCATCCCGTTGCCGGCGTCTAGCAGGCACGCAACAATCAGGGTAGGGCAGGCGTGCGGCAGACGCACACAGGTACTTAAATACCGGGGCCCACGAAACCGTGAATAGACGTTAGCCGCTGAGCCGGAATGAAAGGAACCGCTCGCGTAGAGCTAGTGGAACGTGGACTTGTCTTCTTTTACGAAGAAAGACGAGTATACCAGTTTCGTGGAAATAGAGACGCCAAGAATTTCGAAGAATTTTTAACAGCTGATTACTGAAAGATTAAATCAGATGTGCACACTGAGGTGCTTTCGTTTAGGCGTTTTTCGTTATTATAACATAACTGCGCATGCGCACATATTTTTTTTAAAGAATTCATACTAAAAACGTGTGTTCGACCGTGAAATTGTGCCGAGCGTACGCATACACACTCACGTTATAATAACGAAAAACCCCAAATCGAAAGCACCTCTGGTATGGTACTCGGTAATTCAAAATCAAAAAAAGGAAATTGTTCACAACTCAGATTTTCACATTGGCTCTTCGTACAATTTACTTTCTTTTGCAAATCATCTGTGAATATCAATTGCTTAGCAACCAATCAATTTATTGGGTCAACGAATCATTTGTTTGGCAATTTACTAATTCGTTGGCCCGACAATTCAATTGTATGGTAATCAAGCATTTTTATTGTTGGTCCAATAACTCAATTGTTCAGCAATCAACTACTTCGTTGGGACAACAAATAAATTGTTCGGCATCTACCAAATTGGTTGGTCCATCAAATCAATTGTTTGGCGATTGTTTGCCTGAGCCGAAGAAAGACCCGTTGTCTGTTTGCCCAACCAACTAATCTGGTGACCCAGTCACGTGATTTTCTGTCCCAACCACTGTTGGTCCAACCAATTAATTCCCTGGCTACACCGATTAATAATTCGTTCACCTGAGCTATTAATCGTCTAGAACGCGTATTTGACAGTGGGGCAACTAATTTTTTCAGTGTAGTGATAAAAAAAACGTAAATCCGAGTACGCAGCATTATACTTATAATCCGTCTTAGTCGATGCGGCCCGGGCGCATGATGGCGTCTGAAGTATTCGTCGTTGTTGGAGACGGCTAGGACAACATCGAAGGAGTTTCAGGTGCAGCGGCCCTGTGCTACAGCGTTAGAGGAGAGGGGTTGAGGTGATTCCCCTTGCTCGTAGCGTAGTTCTCTCTGATAGTGCCGGTTGTGGTTGAGACGGCGGTGACTGGAGTGGGGCGTGCCGTGAACACGTAGAGCGTGGTTGTCGGCAGTCGGCCCGGAAACGCGCATCCGAACGGTCAGAGCGAGCAACGGCGTTCACTTTAAAAAAAAACTCGCAATCGGCACGAGTGGAAACTGCGACGAATAAGAAATAGCGTCTGCGCCTCGTACGTGTGCGTTGAACACGGTAAAATGTTGCAGTGCCTTTCAGTGTTTTAATTATAAAACTGTGCCCTTTGGATTATTAACCCTATTGGATTATCGTCGTTGTTCCACGAATGGAATGATCACAATGGTCAGCTTTAAAACCGACAACGCGATAAGGTAACTCAATGTAGATTTTTAAAAATAAGAAGGAGGCCTTCAATTAACACGGAACAAAGTTTATTGGTCGTAAAAAAAATAATGCTTAAGAGCATGTCAAATACCACGATTGGTAATAAAACTGTAATCAACTTTTCTCACGGATTTTGGCATAAACGGTCGAAAGATAAGTGTAATTGAAATCCGTGATTATATCTGCTTTCAATGACACTCTCTTTTGACCGTACATACGAGAATCCGAGAGAAAAGTTGATTACAGTTTTTGATACCGACTGAGCTCCGAATGGACGTGGTGTTTAATATGGTCTTAAGGGGAAGTGAAATATCGCGGTCGGTAATGAAAACTGTAATGAACTTTTCTCAAGGGTGCTCATTTTTTTTAGGAAAAAGCAAATTCGAGCCGGATGCATACGGTAATTTCGCATCCGGCCCGAATTCATTTAATTCTCAAAAAAATTAACACCATTGAATAAAGTTAATTTGAAAATTGCAACTATCTCTCTCGCACTCATGGCCCAGTCACGTGACTTTCACTACCCCTTAAGGCGAGTCTAAACCCGTGAGGCGAGCGGCCGAGCATGCGAAACACTATGGAGTACGAGAGAGATAGCATTAGTGGCGCTCTCGGCCGAGCGAGAAAGACACGCTGAGAAAGTGTTTCGCATGCTCTTAAGGGAAAGTTAAACACGTATGAGTTAAAATTTTGAATCTATTTTTCTCCACGATGATTTTATAAAATGAAAAACGTACTGCGTTAATCAAACACGCAGTGTGCCCGGCAGTTCGTTTCATATTCTATCATATCGTTTCGGAGAAAAATGAATGCAAAATATTTTTGTGGTTATGTTGATCTTTAGGTTGATAAAAGGCAGGGTTAACAACAAAATCGATTTATCATTTTGAATTATTTTCTTATTTCTCGCATTGCGCCTGCGCTCACTTATTATGTGATTCCACCAAGTGCACGTCGCAACAGTTACGTCATTTTTAGGTTCGATATAACATGAACGTCACTGTGATAATCGTTTAAAGTCACAACACGATCTGGTTCACGCTGCACGGTGCTGTCCTTAAAAAAATATCAACATGATGTAACACCTCTGTAACAACGGAGATGTTACATTCATTACGGAAACGTTAAAAAGGACGATATTTTTTTTATTTACATTTTATATTCTCAAGTTATGATTTTTTGTTTTCGATTGCTAGTTGTATCACAAATTAATTTTTATTTCTGGAAGCCGAATGAGTATGCGTCAGAGAATAAACCGTTTTTAATAGATCATATTGTCTTATATTTTGTTTTCTTCTGTCAATTCAATACAGGAAAGCATTAGAGAACCAACGAATCGTGGAAGAATAGTACATTTTGATATGAGTGCGAAAAAACTTTTTCTGAGGAGTGTGAGTTTGCAGCACAAGCCGAAGGCGAGTGTTGCAATCACACATGTTCAAAAAACGTTTTTCGCACGAGTACCGTACAAAATTTTATTTCACGATGTGTGACAATGGGGGTTTTTGCACGAGGAGCGTGCGCAAAACTACCGTTTTCCCACCGAGTGAAATAAAATAATGTTGGGACGCTGTTTTTGTTTATTTTATATTCTATTTGCGGATGGTGGTGGAGTTAATCTATCATGGTAAACAAAATTACAATGACGGAAAACAAATACAATTGTTCTAAATGAAAATATTTATTCATGACGTAACTACGTGAGGCGTATACGTAACAAATAAATAATGAAGACAAATACGCCAAAAGCGTATTTTGTCGTTTTTTCCCCCAACCTGCGACTCTTTCGAGCGAGAAACAATTTTCTTATGACGTACCAGTTCATTACGAGTAATCTTTTTTTTTTTATATATAACCCATCATTTCGTGAGATGAAAATATAACATCACAGTTATATACTGATAAAAAAATGCGGTTCAATCAACTAAAGATTCGGACAGAGTCGTGCAAATAAAGATTTAATACATTTTTAATGCCTTAAAAATTGTTTTGTGAAATCATTTTAAAAAATGTCGAACTAGCCAATCGTTTAGCTGTACTCAACGAAATATTATGTGAACGTCGCTGCCCGAATGTTTAGATGCCTCAACCGTATTTTTTAATCAGCGTATCGTTGTGTTTGGCGGAACGCAGTTTAGGCGTCGATTATTGACCAATGGAAAATAAAACATTTTGCAATCGTTTCGATAATCAATCGAATGTACATAAATACTTGTGAATGAACAGCATCTTTGATCGACCACTTGGTTCGCCGGTTTTACCCATGTGACGTTAACGCTTCCAGTTGTTCATTAGCTATGTAATTTGCGGTGCACCGTTGGCTCGGAAGCGAATGCGCCGGGTGAAGATTTATTTACATACAGCACCCCAGCTTCTTGGCTCTCGCTTTCGCGATCGCGCGTGCTCGCACTTCTCACAACAGTGATTCTCGGTGTGTTCGCGCGAGTGGCACGTGTCTACAAAAGTACCTAACAAGTATATCGTAATATGTACTGTGGTCGCAAGAAGCGTGCAAGGGGAATCCGACGTACGAGGGGTTGCGCTTATATGCACACCTTTTAAAAATTATTATCACGCTCCGACGAGCGCCGTGACCCTGAGGCTCTACCGGGGCTGCTGCCCATTGTGCTGCTGTGCACACTAGTCTGCTTGTACACTACACGGTCACGTATTCATTCTCTTTTATATATTCTTTCTTTGCCTCGTCGTGCCAAAAAATCTTTCAAAAATGCTCAATTATTTTCATGAAAGAGGTTCCATGTTTCCTTTATTTGCTTTTTCATAGAGGCTTTGTTTAAAAAAATATATATATATTGGGAAACCATTTTTATAGAGTATTTTATACACAATATTCCGAAAATGCGTATTAAAAAAAAATTATCGAAAATTACTCGTGTCATAAGAATCCTTAGCAAGTGTTATTAGTACGGACAGAAGGGGGGGGGGAAGTTATATCGGGACGTGACAAAGGTGACCCGAGCCGCAGCTGTCATAAAACCGGAAGCGACAACCGTGCGTTCCTGCACGTCCGGTCCTGGTAATTGCCGACAGGTGCGATCATACTCGTTACATAATGTCCGCTCACGTATACTTTTCGTGCCCGACGCTTGCAATGATTCCGTCTGCATAAAACGTCGGACGACGGGGGGGTTCAATGTTTAATTAAAACAAACACGGCGGGAGGATATTCATTATTATAACTCGGTTAATATTATACACCTTGGGTGACAGGTCGACGGCACCGGAATTTCAATATGCTCCTCGCTACTCTTCCAAATTTCCAAAGCTTAACGCGCGTCGAGCGAAGATTATTCACAAAAAAAAGAAAGAAGAAAAAACTTAAAAAGTTTCCACGACAGAAAAGTTGGCGAGATTGAGCTAATACGAAACAATTTCGCTTCGCTGGTAAGCGGAAACGCTGTCGTGCGAGAATGATGAGCGAAAAAAAAAGTTATATTCGAGTCTCGAAAGTCTCGAGCGAGCCGGCTTGGTGGGTAGACTCGTCGCTGCTCCTCCCGGCGCTGCGAGCCGAGACCGGGGGAGAGCCTTATCTACCTGGCCGTACAAGAGCCCGCCGGTGCTACCTGGAAATGCAATATCTTTCGTTCTATAAACTCGATTACGTGCCCGATAAGATAAGCCCAAGGTACAGAGCGATGAGTCCGTTGTATACATTGTTACAGCTGTAAATTGTAAATAACCTCCCAGAGTACACGCTAAAGAAGGTTCGTACAATTAACCAACAGTGATAGTCCACAAGGGTCGACAATTTTTGTTTGTTGAAATTTTAGCTTCATTTTTTTTCCATTGAAAAAAAAATATTTCGGCCGTTCCCAGATAGCCAACCGTAGCACAGGCAACCAAGGGCAATTGCTTGCCACCAAGCTTTGATGTTTGCCTGCCTGTAATATTGCAAGAATAGTTTCTAGTCCGAGATTGCAGCATATTGGTAG
Organism: Stenichneumon culpator; assembly: GCA_964017025.1. Classification (NCBI taxonomy): domain Eukaryota; kingdom Metazoa; phylum Arthropoda; class Insecta; order Hymenoptera; family Ichneumonidae; genus Stenichneumon; species Stenichneumon culpator. Next base: position 5,360,043 of record OZ024777.1, read on the forward strand.
CAAAAGTCCAACAACGGATGCTATAAGCTGATTTCTTGTTCTTAACAGGTGTGAAAGACATCATAATTTCTCCTCATCAGAAACCGACCTCTGATTATACATTTCCTCAATCAGCGTTATTGCTAACGATAACGAAAGCTTATTTTTTCATGCGATGAATGAGTTCGATATTGGGTTGATAATGAATTACGTTACAAGATAATAAGTTATTTAAGAGTTTATTTGCTTGAGTGTAATGTTTGATAATCAATAACGCAACAATCATTGTATTACTTATAATACTCAACAATTTTTTTTTGTTTCATGAAAGTGGATTAATTGGTCTACGAACAATGTAAATTATGGCTCAATGACGAGTGTATGTATTTGAAAATTAAACCTCTATAATCATGAAATATAATGCGCGTTTTTGAATTTTTAATTTCTTCGAAAATTGTGTCAAATTGTGGGTTCGTTTAGTGTCGATATATTTTTCTAAAACATGATATACGAATGGAGTAGCACCAACGATCCTTGAAATTGAATTTTTGTGAAAATCGATGGAGGCACTTAAATTTGATAAAAAATCGATTTTTTTTTATTTCACGTAAAATAACCATGACTCGAGCAAATTAATCTTCGTAGTGAGACGCAAAGCACCAGCAAGCCTTGCTGACAATTTCTTGACAATATGCTCCTAAGAATTTTCGGCTTTAAATGCTGTCAAAAACATAGGCAAATGCGGACGCACATGCCGCAATTGTGACACTATCCCGTGCGAACATATGCTGCCTATTTGCTTGCGGGTTGTTGGCAAAATGCTATCCGGGTGTGGGCAACCGATATTTGTTGAATGCACGAACCTTTTTTTAGTATTTTCTATACAGCTGAGGTCTTGTACGTATTTCATTGTCCGATACATAAGGACTTGAACATTATTTTTACAAAATTGACAATACGATCTTTAAAAAAATCTCTTATATATGTATGCGGTGAGAATGGAAGCGATGGTGTGATTTTATATTTCGTTTCTTGATAATAATTTATTGCAAGGCGTTTTTATTTAGGAATCTCAATTGGGTGCTTCGAAAGACCATCCCGGGTTTAATTTCCTTTCCATCGTTTCTTCATTCGGTCGCATGAAGAGGTTTGTTTTGATTTTTTTCTTGTCTTTAACTACATGAGTGCCGGCGCCGAGACGGAAACAATCCCCACTTCCGGTAGAGCGCTCACAGTTCGCGGCACAAACGCTCGAGCATTACTCTTCTGCACGAAGAGAAGTGTTGTTGATGTTTTTATCCTTCGTCGTTAACCTTCACGCCCGAGTTCATTTCCCCGCTCCCACTTTCGACACGTCGCTCGTCTATAGGGCTTTCTGCGAAATTTACTTTCACGACTCAGTCAGCTCGCGATTTGGACAAAGAGAAGACCTGGCGTCTTCGATGAGTGACAGGATCACCGAGTGTAACGATTTACATTAATTCAAGGACGACAAATGGAGGAATGGCTGAGGTGCAACACGTGCTTTCATCGTATGAAGAATTCGTCACGTGTATTCTATCTCACTGCATGCGATCACGTGTTCTGCAGTTACTGCGTCGATGGAGGTATAATATCCCAACTATATTTTCATTACACTTAACAGGGCGTGAAATATCGCGGTCGGTAATGAAAACTGTCATTAATTTTTTCAACCGTGCTAATCGTCCACGCTCAAAAGCAAATTCGTACACACGAAGCTGAATTGATACCTGCTTTATGGAAGAATTTGCTTTCAAACGTAGATGGTCGGCACCGTTTAAAAAAATAATTGCAGTTTTCATTGACGACTGAGCCAGAGATAAGTGGGGAGAAAATGGTGTCACATTGCCTCAAGAGCAAGTGCTATACCGCGGTCGGTAATAAAAACTGTAATAAAATTTTATTTTCGACAGCCGAGATGATCTCCGCTTCCGATAAGACTTTTATTTTGATCGTACATGCGAAAACCAGCGAGAAAAGTTTATTACAGTTTTTGATAATGACTGAGTCCAGGATGTAGAGAAAGAGCGGTGTTTCATGTGGTCTTATGATGGGGCTAAAGATCAACATAAGTTCAGAATATTATAAAACCATTTTTCTCCGAAATGGTTTTATAAAATAAAAAAACGAAATACGGCTCAAACATTGCGTATTTGATCAACGTAGTGCGTGTTACACAATTCGTTTTTAATTTTGTAGAATCGTTTCGGAGAAACATAAGGGCATGGAGACACCAGCTCTCTCTGATCCAACTCACTTGGGAGGGCCCACTTGACAATAAAATCTGTGATGTAATTTTTTCAAGGTCGCTGAAACTGTCGTGTCTACACTGAGAAAAAAAATTGGTTATTTGTTTGGTACGAAGAAAGCATTGTTTTGTTCAGCGATTATTTGCTTTAATTTATTCAAAATTTGTCGACTGAAACAAACATTTTTGTTCTACCAATAAAATACACCTTTGGACGTACGTCACCGCGCATTTGCTTAATCCAAACATTTTTTTTCTCAGTGTACAGGAAATAAGATTTCACCGGGTCCATTCGCTCTACTGAGCACTGAAAAATGTAAACTGGAAGTAGAGTTGAAGTAACATTTTTTTTGGGTAGCTCGCAAGTTAATTTTTTATCCTATTTCTGTTGGCAATGTTGAAGAAAAGAGCATTACAACTTCGATTACCGACCGCGGTATTTTACATGCCTTCAAGCAACGCAACGAGCGAGATGATATTTCTTCGAACCGATATTTCTTGCTTGTTCAGCCTCGAACCAATGCCCGGAGTGCGGTACCGTCGGTGTTGGGATTATACCTATACGAGAAACGAGTTCGCAGCAAAAGATGTACGGCGTCGAATCAGTTTCTAGTCACGCGAAGATACTCATCGAAACACCGCGTTTCTGCAGAGTCCAGTATCTGATACTCTCGCGCTACGCTTGGAAAACGGTAAATATATCATTTAGAGGATGGCCGTCATTTTCTAGTTGTTTTGCCACGATATCGGCTGTACGATAAACAAAAAAAATCCAGCTGATAATAATTATTGTTTCAGGACGAGGCGTACCATCAGTTGGTAAAATCCACCGAACAGCTGATCGAAGCGACGGAATTGTCGCAAGTGTTGCAGAAAAGACTCAAAGAGAACCTCGCGAAACATCGCCGTCCGCCGATAAATGTCGCCCCTTCAACGACATACGAAAGAAATGTTACCGTGACGACAAAACCCACATTAGAGATCTTCACGAATAACGCTCGTCCTCAGCTGGCCGAGCCCAAATCTGAATATTTCCCGAAGGACGTGCAGCCTCAGCTCCGCAACTGGAGAGAACCGCCACATACATCGATTTACGATTATCCTCAACCGGTCGAGCGTGAATCGGAGTACTTCTCCAAGAACCCTCAGTCTCAGTTCCCGGACTGGAAAGAACTGCCACAAACGTCGGATTACCATTACCCACAGCTGGACGAGCTCAAGTCGGAGTACTCTTCAAAGAAGTCTCAGTCCCGCCGTCGAAGCTCGATTCAACCGGCCAAGCAGTCTAAACTCAAAAGTTGTTTGCGGAAGAAAAAACATGTTCACGAAAACATTTTGCCAGAGGCGTCGATCTGTGACTACTCGCAGCAGAAACGTTCACGGAAAAAGTGCTCGACAGCGGGCGCACAGATTTGGACCCGGGATCCTCAAAGTCTGATAGATACTCCTAATCTCAACTATGCGCAATGGAAGAACCGCGCGACGAAATTCGCTTCGACGAACCCTCAGCCTCCGGAAGCAGAGTTCCGGGATCTTCATCTACATAACAATCGTTTGGTTCGTTCGACCAATCATTGTGACCAGCCGCACCAATGTAAGATCGCGTACGCTCCAGAGAATACCGAATATCTTGCGAGAGCGATTATCGATGCACCGGAAGTCTCGGAACCGATGAATGAAAAGACTTCGTACGGCGAACCGCAATGGCGGACTGGGAAGAGTACCATTGGCATACACGGAATGACTGTCGTACATGAAACCGTGAAAGCTTTAGGGCCAAGGTGATACGCACTCTCAAATCGCACAGCAAAAAAGGTTTCAGGTCGATAATAGTATATTATGCTACAAGGCAGGAAAGTGCGTCTTTTCACCGAGTATGAAGTTTGATGCCCGAGCGAAGCGAGGGCAGAAATTCACACGAGGTGAAAGGCACTTCCTCCCGAGTGGCATACGCTATTTTTTTCCCGACTGTGCTAAAAAGTAACCATATTTCTATGCCTGGAACGGCATAGAAATATGCCGTTCCAGCATATTAGGGGATGGAAATTTGCCCAGTTTTAACGAGCGGGAGGAAAAGTAATTTTCATCACTCGGTGCGGAAATGGCCACTTTTCCGCCCGCTTCGCGTGCGTAAAACTGCCATTTTCGCACCTCGTGATGAAAAATTTCGTACATCCCTCGTGCGAAACACTTTTTCTAACTCGTGTGATTACAGCACTCGCCATCGGCTTGTGCTGCAAACTCACACTCGTTAGAAAAACGTTTTTCGCCCTCGTGGAGTAATGTACTATTAGCGGGAGGAAAAGTGATTTAGCGGGAGGAAAAGTTCACTTTCCTCCCGCTAAATCACTTTCCCTCCCGCTAAATCACTTTCCCTCCCGCTAAATCACTTTTCCTCCCGCTGGTCAAGAATCGGCCACTTTCCACCCCCGTTCGAGGCACGAAATAGGGCCTTTTTAGCCGCGAAAAAAGACGTTTTTTCCTGACTTTGCTGAAATAACAACATTCCTTGCGTGCAATACGGGCGGAAAATAGGCTATTATTGACTGATGATCACTATTAACCTGTGATTAATAACGTAAGATTAAGAGAAAAATAAAATGGAAAAGTTAGCGAGAAAGAAAATGCGGATGTTCGTGGACAAGAAAGGTTTGTTGCATGTACAAACCTTTTTATTCACTATTTGGATATTCCTGTTATCGAAGCATCCTCGAAATTCAAATAATAATAGGCTTTTATATATTAAATTCTGTTTTCAGGAGACCGACTGGAGCAAGGAAATGAAAAACACTGACCGATCTTTCTACTCCGTACAATTCCCATATTTTGTTCGAAGAAGAATGTAGCTATAGTAGCCCTTGGATAACAATAAATATCTCAGAAGTATATTGAGAAGTTGTTTCTATCAATCAACCAACTGAAAATTAAAAATGATCAATCAACCAAAATGAAAATTTAATTTGAGAAATATTGGTCTCGAAATTAAAGTTACTACGGGATCAACAGCTTTAAAAAAGTGTATTTCTGTTTCGCGAAGCCGGAACTTATGTTTGGGAGATTTATTGTCCGATCTTTTGTTTTTAACTATTTTCTTCCGCCGATGTTTCAGTGAGCAGTCCACACCGCGTCGCCATCTTCCAGGCAATTCGCACGACTCACTGAACCATTCGCAGCAGCAGAATTCCTACAGACAGCATGAACCGGCGTTACCCTCCAGCTTCACGCCGCCAACCCAGACGACGAGTTACTCCACAGTGCCGCGCGGTGGCTGCGCCCTCCATTCAAGGTGAGTCCCTTGTACCCTGACGGACGAACTCTAGGTTATCCAATCCCGTGATACCGACTGCGGATAACTGCACCCTTAAAGGTATGTGCAATACCACGGTTGGTATGAAGTTCCTTCCCGTACTTTCTCTGAGACTCTTAAGGGCATGTGTTAAAGTCTCAGTCGGTAACAAATCGCCTTCCCAGTTTTCTCCAAAACGATTGATACGACGAGCAAAAGCAAATTAGGTTTTCATACTTATATCTATTGACTACAAAAACCTAATTTGATTTTGGTCCAAGCATCAACCATCACGGAGAAAAAAGGGAAAGCGATCTGTTACCATCGGAGTTTCGATACGCGTGTGTCACATGCCCTTAATGTTTCGGACAGAAGTAAATTAGGGTTTGGCGTATCCATCTTTTGCCTTCGATTATCTAATTTGCTTTAAGCCGAAATATTAACAATTTCGAAAAGAGGGAAGGCAACTTCTTACCGACTGAGCGCGGGCTGATGGTCGGAAGGTATTTCACATGGTTTTAAGGGCATGTGACACACACGTATGGATGCTCCGATGGTAACAAATCGCCTTCCCTATTTTCTCCGTGATAGTTGATGGTTTGACCAAAATAAAATTAGGTTTTTGTAGTCAATAGATATAAGTATGAAAACCTAATTTGCTTTTGCTCGTCGTATCAATCGTTTTGGAGAAAACAGGGAAGGCGATTTGTTACCGACTGAGACTGTAACACATGCACTTAAGGGGAAGTGAAACAGCTGTGCGTTCGAGAGAGATAGTTGCAATTTTCAAAGTTACTTCATTCAATGGTGCTAATTTTTTTGAGACAAACATGAATTCGGGCCGGATGCAAAATTACGGTGCGCATCTATCTCGAATTCGCATTTTCCTCAAGAAAATTAGCACCCTTGAGAAGAGTTCGGTACAGTTTTCAATACCGACCGCGATATTTCACTTTCGGCGAGGTGTAGCAGCCGTAAGTTTTCTATCGTGCAAGGTAATACCATCAATCGCACACGTGACGTCGAGACTACACTTCCAAGGGCAAAACAGTAATCTGCCATCTGTCGATAAGGAAATTTCCTTAAATTGCAACAGACGAAATTACCCTCCCACACATGTACTGAACGGAACGGCGTTACACCATGATGTGTTCGACCCCGGCGGAAGAAAATTGCACTGGGACAAATTTTCGGCAAGCAATCGACGACCATGCAGAATATCAGTGTATTTTACTTCCATACAAGAGCTCTTGATTTCAGTACAAAATAATACTTTGCGATACTAGTGCGGAAAAACGGTTTTGCGACGAAGGTTTTGAAGTTAGACACATGACGCGGAAGCGAATACCGCGGTAGCACGTGTCGAAGCCGAGTCCTATCTGTGGCACGAGATGAAGGCGAATTTTGCCTATTTGCCAATCGCCGTCAGGAACCGATACTACGTTTTGTAACAAATGCACAAAAACGTCCATTTTTGCTTCCTCATAGAGAAAGCTTTGTGATGGTGAAAAAAATTTTTTTCGAGATTTTAATGAAAACGTGTTCAGAATGTTCGAAAACATCGAAAAATCACATTTAGAAAAAATGTCCGGGTGTGTGTGTGTGTGTGTGTGTGTGCGTGTGTGCGTGCGTGCGTGCGTGCGTGCGTGCGTGCGTGCGTGCGCGTGCGTGCGCGCGCGCGCGCGTGTGTGTGTGTGTGTGTGTGTGTGTGTGTGTGTGTGTGTGTGTGTGTGTGTGTGAATCAGACGCAAAAAATTCAAATGGCTATATCTCGGGTACGCCTCCACCGATCAGGCTGAAATTTTGCACACAGCTTGTGTGGTTAATAGTCAATGTTTCTGCCAAATTTCATCCAAAAATGTTCAGTTGTTTTTTTTGTACGCCATTTTTAATTTCTTCGAAAAAGTCTGTGCGCACCGTAGCGCTCGCAATTTTTTAGCTATCGGGCTACAAACGCGCACACAGATGGAATATGATCACCCGATGATCCCATTAAAATTTCAAGAAAATCGATCGAGCCGTTTTTATTTTATGTCATTTTGAATTTTTTGAATTTCATGAAATTTTTTTTTTTTTTCAAGACGCATTTTTCCGTATTAAATATTGATCTACGAATAAAAAAGTGTCAGATTCGTGATCAGCGTGAAAAAATACTTATAATACAATCCCGGAGTGACGGCTAACGAAAAAGTTTATTGGGCATTTTTATAGCTAAAATTTCAAAAAAGAGTGATTTTGGGTATTTTCAAACAGCAATTTCTTTGCTTCCCGATGAATACTCTATGATACTCTATGTATTTTTTCGTTTGGAGTACAGATTCGACAGCCGTTTTGACCAAAAGCGTAAGGTTGGTTTTTAACCTGAGTCGGCCATCAGTTTTGCTTAAAATTTAAATACGACGTTGATATTGAAAAGCTGAAAATTGAAATTTTCATATCGCTTCCTCATAAAAGTTGAAAGTTGAACGTTGAAAGTTGAAAGTTGAAAGTTGAAATTTTTATATCACTTTCTCATAATGGCCCTTTATTCGCAAAGCTTCCTCTATGAGGAAGCCAAAAATATAGTAAATGCTTTCTCATAGAAGGAGCTTTGCGAATAAAGGGCCATTATGAGAAAGTGATATAAAAATTTCAACTTTCAACTTTCAACGTTCAACTTTCAACTTTTATGAGGAAGCGATATGAAAATTTCAATTTTCAGCTTTTTTTATGTCTGTAGCGAGGCGAAAAAATCCCTAGAGTGTTAAAAAAGCGTGCGAAAACAGTACTTTGCGATACCAGTGCGGTAAAGCGAACTTTATACGCACGCTGTGAAGTGTGACATACTTCACAGTCCGCGTATGATTTTCGCTACACCGCACTAGTATCGCACAATATATTATGTAACGAATGCAGGAGAAGTGCTACTCCGTGCCTGCTGATTGTGACGCTGTACGGTCAACGTCCATGAAGTACGAGCAGAGTGCAATAAATTCCAGAAATCGCACGCAAAAGTAAATCGCACGCAAAGGAGCCGATCTGCGCATGCGCCGGCAATTTATTAAACTCATGGCTACAAAGTGCCACTTACGCCACTCTCGGCAGGTACGGAAAGTAGCGCTTTTCATGCATGAGTTACATAATAGTAATGTCCGATACCAGTGCTATAAAACAGCACATACGCTACATTGCAGCACGAGCCGAAGATGAGTGTTGCAATCACACGAGTTAAGAAACAAATTTACGCTCGAGTATCGTGTCTAAATTTTACTTGACAAAGTTACGCCACTCTCGGCAGGCACGGAAAGTAGGGCTTTTCATACATGAGTTACATAAAATATTATGCGTGAGTTACATTTGTATCGCAACTACTATTTCGGCAAGACAAAAACAAAATAGCAAAACTGTTCAGATATTAATATCAAATTTATCATTTAATCAGCAAAAGGTTGAAAGGTTGATATAATTGAAAATGAATGAATTGATTAATTAATAAATACAGACAACTCTTCGAAGAAACTTCGTAATCAAAATTAGATGAGAAAGCAACGTGAAAATTTAAGTTTTCACGTTGCTATTTTATACTATAAAAAAGTAACGGATCGAGCATAGTCTAAAAAAAATTGTCAATTTTCGTTTTCCGTCTTCTCTGCCCGACTTCGGATTGACGAAACGCCGCACGATAATCTCGTGTTCGCAGTAGCGAATAAAGGACAATGGTTGCGCGCGGGATTAAGGTTAACCCATGTGTTTCATCACATCGCTCTAATTGTAGCGACCGGACACTCGTGATCGTCCCCCGTTTCAAGATTAATGTAGCGGTTCGACACAGATAGCCGCTGATTTAACGTGGTTTCATCCCGGCCTAATGACTGCCGGGCCGCCGCCGTTGTCGCCGGGAATACTCGAATACGCGAACGTTTCGACGCTACCGGAGCCCCAACCTATCCCTCTGCCGATAGCAGAACGCGCTAAGCACCTCCGGGCCGCGCACAAATTACGCGCTGAATATACAACGAATTATGAACGCGCCAACTCCTCCCTCCCCTATCCTCTGCCCGCTGCTCTCGCGGCTATAAGATTCATATTAAAACCACTTTATCTTCTTTACATTGCAATCGCGTTGAAGGAACTGGAAAAAACAAGCAAATTACCAAACAAATCCACCTCGACCCTTTCCTCGGGTATACAAACTTTTTTTCATCAAATTTTTTTTTTCTCTCCACTCCTTTCTTTTTTTTTGTCCTCCTCTCCGGCCATCAGCTTTCGGTCCGGCGTTGGGAGAGACCCGAGATCCTATTTGAATAATCAACCGGACGGGTGCTTCGTCTTTTTCTTTTCGCCGGCCATTCTCTCGCCTCCCCTTTGTCTTCTTAACTAATTATATTTTCACCTTTTGTCGAGCTTCTCGCGCTATATCGCGTTGGGCTATGAGCGTACACACCGGGTCTTTTGTTTTGTCATTAAAGCTTAAAAATTACCAAACGTTGTTTGCTGGGTTTGTGTGGTTAATTTTGTTTCTTCTTCATTAACGTTCTTACGTCACTTCGCCCCTTCTCGATCCGGTATCAATGCTCACGCGTTGGTTATTCCTTTGCAAACTGAAGAATTCCAGTGCAATTCATAATTACGTTACGATTTATCGGAAACTATGCTGCTCGAGTTTGGGATAACCAGGGAAGGCGAAACGAGACGAGATGCGAGCGAAAGGGCGAAGGGTTTGAATCTTCCGCGGCATGTTTTTTTATGTCCATAAACCCTGATGAGGTTCGCGAGCCATTTCCCAACCATCGCTCGGGTTTATGGATCGTGCAAACTCAATTATCATAAAACTTTACTTTCAAAATGAACTTTGTCGGAGATTTTTTTTTTTTTTTACACCTCAAGTAAAGCGTCCGGTCGTTTGGAAATCAGTGAGTTCGTCACGAAACTTGGTTCTCGTGATATAATGTAATAACGTTAAGAACGAACTATCGCAACTGTCGTCATAGCAATCGAAGATTGTTTTCAAACCGTTGTCAAAATCGTTCGTAGAAAGACTTTTTTTTTTACAATTTGTAGTTAGTTTTCGGTCCACGCCCAATTAACTGTCCTTGATCTTACTCGAACGGCCTGACCGAGACGGGGTTTTGCAGAAATTTCAGTCAAAAAGTAAATGAATATTCGACGCGAAATCAGAAGAAGAAAGAACATTGAAAATAGGAGAAACCGCGACTGAAAAATCGTTAATCTGCGAAACGCGTAACTGAATTTTGCAAACTGGGAAAAAGCTTCCGCCTGTTGAATTGTTGTATTCGCGTTCACCCATCGCATCGGTCACTCTTTCCCAGTCTGTAATATTGTTTTATGCTTTTTGCGGATTAACAACTTTTCAGGCGGTCGCTATTTTTACTTTTTTGCAAAATTTTAATCTTGCTTTTTATTTCTGTATGACGCATCAGTGGAACCCAAAAAAAGCTGGCTGGCGATTTACCAGTGTAAAATGTGGGCTTGGAGGATTTTCAGCTCGAAAGCTGTGTTGACGACTTCGAGCCATCGGTGACTCCTTAGGATTTCCAACAGCCGGTAAATATACCATCTGAACGCGTTGTGTACTATCTCAATGCGGAGGATGGTGCGAGCACAGGGTTGAGTTTCCTCGAGCCATTACTTCTCATACCTTATCGCTGCGGCGGTTTTCCTTCAACGCCCCCCCCCCCCCCATCGAAGCCTCCTCCACGGAACAAACCCACACCCGACATCGGAACCCGCCTATCCTGTACCTCCAACGCCACCACAAGAATGGCAAGAGAGGAGGTGGGAGGTAGAGTTCTCACTCTCCTCTGGTGCAAATTTTCCTGTACTCGAACTTGTTCACATTCCACACACAACGCGCGTTCGCAAACTTCGAATACCGTAAAAGTAGAGACGTTAAGGGAACTCGACTCTGTATATATATATATATATATATATATAACTTTATTCTGTAAAGAATGATGATGCTCAAAATTGTAAGGGCTGTTCAGTAACGTTCAATCATTCCCACGAAGAGCATCGTAGTTGTTGATTCGATCGGCAAAACAGAAATTCATTTTATATTTTGCACTGAGAAAAAGGATCGTATTTCCTAATATAACGAATAGTTCCCAGGGGGAAAGTTTATATAGATAGTTTCTGATAGTACGTATTCAATTGCTTAAACTATAATTATCGTTGCAACCACGATTTTTCGTCATTGTCGCAACTATAAAATATAGACTTTCCCCTTGGGAACTATTTTTTATGGTACAAAGTCAGTTTTGTTGCTTTTACTATGTAATTTTTTTTCAGTGTGGGTATTGTATTTGATTTCCTATCAATAACAATAACATACTATTATAAATATAACAGAAAGCGAAGCTACCAGCACTTGAAAAAATGTTAAAATGAAAAAATGTTAAATGTTTTTGATTGCAGTAAAAATATTTGGAGCATATGTCTAAAACATATGAATTTTGGAGACGACGGAGGCTCCAAAAGATGTTCAACAAAAGAAGGAGTCTCTATTTTGTTTTAACTTCTAATTTTGTTTTAACCGTTATTACTTTAGGTGTTTCTCTTCCATACCTTTCCGACGAGAATGAGGGAACAGTTGAAAGAAAAATGGCCTTGATGAAATTAAAGCGCGCTTGGGAGCCTCGTTTTCTCTCTGTCTCTCTCGGGATTACAGCATTAACCCGAGCTTCCTTATCCTCGGCACTTTGAGCGTGCTCCGAAGAAATTGCATCAACGTTATTTTGGTAGTTGGATACACGAGGGGACATCGTCGTGGTAGTTTACCCCCTGCCAGAACACAACAACGAATGCAATATATGTCGCTTGAGGTGATGCGAAACCTTCACCAGGTCGCCCGACCCGGGCTCAGTCCGTAACAAAAACTATAATCCATTTTTTTGAAGGGTGTGCTAACCCTTTTCGAGGAAGACTGAATTATTAGGTTCTGGTCGACTGTTGGACGAAGACAATGATTTGCTTTTAGCCCAAAATGTTGAAGACCCTCTAAAAAATGGTTTACAGTTTTTTTTTACCTACCGTGATATTTCACATACGATTAATGCCGTAGTCTTTAGCTTAAAAAGTAATTAAACAAAAAAAAGTAACGAGATTGCATTATCATAGTTGCATTGGCAAATCATGTCATTTTAGTATTCATGCACTGAAAAAAAATCCCATTGAATCAACAAAAATCATGCTTGATTCAATTAAACGTGACTATCACGGGCTGCCATTAGAATATGTACTTGCTTCAACTATCTCTGTCATAGTATACGTATTCTTGAAAACAACTTGTCCAAATATCATAACGTATTGAATCAATGACATATACTTTTCGGTCAATCAAGCACAATGTCGCTGCAAATGTGTATTCGATTGTTTCATCACACAAGGATTTAGAGACATTTACATGATCTCGTTGAAGTGTTCCAAACAAGGCTTTTTCGATCGCGCAACGCACCTAACCGAATGAGTATCGTTTGAATCAAGTAATGATCAGATTCAAGTAAAAAAATGTGATTGTAAAAAAGTAAATACTTTTACTTCTTATTGTTATATGCATTGTTAATTTGTATTTTTGACATGTATACATCATCGCCAATATTATTTACTTATCATTAGAATACAATTTACAACTTAAAATTCTAAAGACGCTAGTGGGGCTCGAACCCCGAAACTAACGCTTTCTTACCGCTACGCGATATCGCTCATTGATATTAAACTTTCTCATCGGATTTATAAGTTGCACGCTTGTTGGATTCACGTTAACTATTACGATTTATTATTGAAGACATTAATTTCCTAATAGGGGATCGAACCAATGTGAATCATATTCAAAATCGAAAATAATCAAATGTTACTGGCTTACAGGCCGAACTTTGGAAAAAATTTGTAAATGCGTTCGGTATCTACAAGAATTACGAGAATGAGATTATTTTGTATGATAAACAATTCTTCAAAAATTTTTATAACCAACGTACAGCATAACTATTTATCAATCTAATCGTAAAATGAACAGCAATCATTATTGATTCAATTAAACTTTCAATTGAACAGCATCACGAGCTATCACCAAAATATGCAGTCAATGTGATTACATCTGTCATAGATTATGTTTTGCTTACGTAAATGAATATAATTAGAAATTGAATTGATTTACATGGGCCATTGAAACGAGTCGTTTTCTGATTTGATTGAAAATTAAATTGCTCTATTCAGGAAAGACTTCATTAAAAAATTCAATAGCAAAAGTATTGAAGCGACCAAACAAACACTTGATTTAAGGAAAGTTTTTTTTGAAGCAATAGTAAAAGTGATATTGGAAGCCGTATCGAAAGTCGGAAACAGTGGATGTATTTGATCCAATAGCAGTTTTGTTTAAAATGATTTCAAATTTCCAATTACAGAATAAATATTTATCAAACTAATGTCACATTGAAACAAATGTTTGTGTACTCCAACAGACGACGTAGATGATCGTCTCAAAAACATTTTTCAATCACATGGTAGCATTGACTTCAATAACGCGGATTTCAAAACAAAGCCGTATGTAATCATTTCAACGTTACTGATCATGATTCAATTAAATAAATTTCAACTACATCGGTGTTATTGGAACAACGCTATTTTTTTTTCAGTGTGAAGCTGAGCGAGTGAAATATAAATTTTACATCGTCTGGAGTTTAATTGAAAATTCTACATTTGGGAATTTATTTATTTCCGCTACAGTTATTATTAACGTGGCCCACATTAAAGTATTCAGTGTACGAAGTTTTCAGATTACCCGCCTGAAATAAAATCCGCACTTTACAAATATATTCTTCATTAAATTTCTCATCTATATTATCCGGGTTTCCCCGTCGCAACCGGTGAAAAAGTTGAAAATTCTCATATCTCGAACAAATGTTCACGGCTTTATCAGCGTACCACATAAAGCTGGCGCGCACCCTTTGCCCATCCGCCCTTTTCTCGCTCGTTCCCCGAGAGGCCGTAGCTCTCGGCGTAGTGCTTCATATACTGCCTCGGCCGAGTCGCGTAAGCATAACCCACCCAACGAAATCAACTTTAATAAATCTTGTGAGTCTGGTATTACATCTGACGTTGAGATATGAAATTGTAAGGGATCCGTAGTGGAAAAGACACTCGAGCCGCGGTCAAAGATTCCCTCACTGCTTCTTGTGACGCTCGTTGCACGTAAATACACAGTAAAAATCGTTTGTGCATTCGGCAAACAATATTTTTTATCCATGATCGTCCGAAATTCGACAATATTTTTTTTTCCAAGACACTTTTTAACAGGCAATTTTTATAGCCAATATTATATAGCGAAAATTTGAGATTTTTGGGTATTTTGAAATACCGCTATCTTTGCTCCCCGATGGAGTACCGGAAAACTCCAGGTGCCTATCGCGTCCTACGGAAAGAAATACATAACATGCGATAATATTATATATATTTTATATTTTTTAAATATTGTATTTATATTAGACGAATTTTCCAAAACGTTTCTCTAGGTCGTCATGTAATTGTCACTTCTTATCGTCGTTCACAAAACGGATGCAATGAAAAGATGGAAATAACACTTGCGCACAGCTTCCCCATTTTAAAAAATGTAATTTTCGTCAATTTGATTTGCCACGAAATTCTAGCGATGTTCCTCGTGTTCCCAATGCTTCGTAAAGCAAGCGTTGAAAATTCTATACAATCTACGAAGTTCGATATTTTCATGGAAATAATAAAAATTCAGATATACATAGAACCGACGATTTGTGGGTGGAGTCCTGCGCGGTACAGGCGTTCATGCCGGAAGTCGAATAAAATTTGCGAATGGCTTGCCATCGTCGGAGCGAAGAACGGTGGAGAAACGAATAAATTTAAGAAAAAAGAAGAAAAAATGGAACAAAGCGAAAGAGGCTTAGAAGACGAGAGACCGATAAAGCAGGACCGCTGGTACGGTCAGAAGTCGAATAGATGGAAAGAAATAGGTTGGACTAATGTATATCTGGTGGAAGGTAAAGCGTGAAGGGCTTCGAGCATCGGAACGGATTCCCTCTCTCTTGCCCTCTCTCTCGTGCCAGTCGGATTTTGAACCTCTTGACCAGCTGGAGAGTTCGAGGCGTGTCCGGATTAACTCAAGTCCCGAACTTCTCTCTTCCACGTCGTTCCATGCTGTTCGGCAAAAGCACTCCTTCTGCTTCTGCTCTACCGGTACGACAAATCCTCTCAAAAAGTTCAATTGGACCTATGAAAAAAACCTTGCGTAAAAAAATTTTTAAACCCCAATATCCTCCAAAGTTTGATTCGATAGTTATTATTTCAAACAGTTATGGAATCCATAATTGAAAAACAAAACTTATCTCGTTTTCTTGTTAACTACGATAACGATGCTATACCCTCCAGTCTCAATACGGGAATACGTCTGTTAGGTGATTTTATACTTGTCGATCTAACGATCATAGGTATTATGAAATAGTGAATGAGGTTTTTTCTTTTTAGAATTCTAAATGATTTTCGCCCCACCTGGGCATAATATTTGGCTCATTTAGCATGTTACAATATAAACGATATCGCCAGTCAAAAAAGGGTTTGGCGAATAAGCAATAAGTTGACAGAAGAAAAATATTTAAATTACCTTATATTACATAATGCAAATTTTGAACAGTCGAATGTGCAGTGTTCGACTTTTTGACGATTCTATCTGTAACTCGCTCCATTTATCTCCAATCCAATATTTACTTTCCATGTAAGTGTATCATTACACGTTTGTCTTCACAATTTTTATTTACTACTTTATAAGATCTTTGTAAGATTGGTCTTTCTAATTCGAGATTTAAGCCGATCCAAATTTGGATGGTTGAAAACTTTGATCTCCGCCCCAATTACTTAAAAATATTAGCAATTTTCTAATGATCTAATTCGGTCGTTATCCCATTAAGTTTTCCAGGATTTTAATAATTGTCACGGGCTCGTGCGGAACGGTTTCATACAGAAGGGAGTGGAAGCGAAGCTGGAGCTCTTTCTTGTCGAGTTGAATAGATAGGATAGGGTCGAACTGGAAGGAATCAGAGGTGAGGGGGTGTCTCGAGTCTATAAATAACTTAAGCCCCGGCCATACATCGTATTCGTGAAACGTTACTTCCGCCACACGGGGGTAACACACAGTCGGGGTGGCGGCTCCGCGTACGCTATCGGCCGGTAGCCGGGCACTGCCCTGTCCCCGTCCGTAGCTCCTTCGGCTCCCGCTGCAGCCGATTCACCCCGTCCGGAGTTACCCTCGAGCAGCGACAGGGTGGTGGACCACCCTTAAGCTCGCAGCGCAGACCGGCGAGGGTAGAGCTGAACAGAGAGGCCGCGGTAGACCCTCGAGAGCATCGTTCACGTAACCCTGAAAAAGCACCCGGTCGCTCCGGTGGCTCGTGTCGGTGGTCAGGGATCTGGAACTCGTACATTATCCCGGCAGCATCCACAGTGGTAACCTCGGTCCTGGTGTTGGTAAATTTGTGGAATACAGAACTTATCTGGACGGTAAAACAAAAAATCTACGTTTGTAAAAAAAGAAAAAAAATTGCCACAAATTAAAAAAAAATTTATTCTCGTTCATTTCGCGATTCTTTTTTTTCTAAACAATATCATGTAACTACAAAGAAAAAAGTAAATTGTAAATTTAGCGCGAAAAATATTGTTCACGTTAATATACGATTTTTTTTTCTTTGCCAACGAACTGTATTTTTAATGGGAAAGATTATAAAATTGACGAGAAAAAGTACATTGTAAAATAGACAATAACGGAGACTTTGGTAAATGAACGGGAGAAAGAATATTGAAGGAAAAAAATTGAAAGATTTTTTTTTTTTGCCGTTCGGGGATGCGAAACGTTTGTTAAGTGTATAAACCTTCTTTTACCATGTGTATGGCCTGACGATAATTTATTTTTCGTTCGAAAAAATATATACGAGATATATACGAAAAAACAATACCGCTAGAGGGCAAGAATCGACACACTGTTACTTTACCAGTATAAGTTATCTAATTGTAATTTGGTTATAAGTGGTTTTTAGTCAACGTACCCTTCGGGAATAAGTTTTTCCATTTTTTACGTGCAAACCGAAATATAAAGTATCTAAATCATGCGGTGTTGTGGGGTGGGGAACGTCGGAAAGTCCAGAAGCAAAAGTGAGGTTATGAGTTATTGCCGACGAGGCGAGGTTATCTATTTCGTTTGTTAGGACGAGTAATATAGTAAAATTTAATTATAAAATTGGAGGCTGTGAACTTGAAAATGTCTTGACGATCAAAGATCTGGGGGTCATATTTGATTCTAGGTTAACATTTGTACAACACATCGATTCAGCGACTTATCAGGCGATGAAGGTGTTAGGCTTTGTGAAGGCGCTTTTCCACAGATTTTAAATCGATATCGACTTTCTGAACTTTGTATTTGTCTTTTGTATGGTCTAAAATCATGTATGCATCATGTATGCATAAAAATTAGAATCGGTACAGCATAAGTTCTTGAGACACTATGCCTTCCGGTTTGGAAATACGATGGCGTTTGATGACCACGATTACCGAGATGCAGCAAAGCTCGCGAACGATCCGACTCCGGAATCCATAAGGGAACTTGATGGTATATGCTACCTGTTCAAAATCTTGAACGGCCTAGTCAACTGTCCATCTATACTGGCATTAATAGCATTGCGTGTCTCTGTTCGTGGACTGAGAAACGTGAGGCGTATCCTATTCCATGAGAAAAACCATGCCTCCATTTTTTCTGCTAACTCTACGGTGGCACGATTAGTTAGGTTGGGTAATGCGAACCCAGAGCTTCACTACACAGGTCTGCCGCTCAGCAGTTCCCTGAAAAGTGCTAGGGAGAAGTTTCTTCGGTTTGATTAGAAATATAGGTGTCAATGATATTTAGTTATAAGAGAAAAGTGATGTAGCGATATTTAGTCATAAGATAAATGTGATATAGAGTTAAGGTGGACAAATGGAAAAAAGAACAAAAATGTTTTATACTGGTAAATAGCATAATTTAGTAGTGTCAGGTCTTGGCCTAAGTCATACGTAAACGAAAAAAAAAAACTGTAAAGGAGAAATCCGTTTAATAAACAAATAAACAAACAAACAAACAAAATACTACATCTGATACAGAATCGCCTTTGAAGTTGTACACCATGCAGCTTGTACACCATCAAAATTGCTAACGCGCCATATGGTCACTATAGTATGCTCAGTGGTCCAAAACGATTAGTTCGAGCGGAGTAATACCCTTGATGAATTCAAGCGGCGAGGGCAAGGGTTGTAAATTATGTTTGCAGTTTCCCGCGTTTCAAACACAATTTCCCTTTAGCTCATTATATATATGTACATATCTAAAACTTATATATATATAACATAGCAGGATATAACATGGCTTTTAGGACGTACGTTGAGAAGTTGCAGCGCTTCGATGTACTATTCAGGTGCCACAGAGGCGCCCGGTATATATTCCCGATAACTTTGTTTAAACACGTTAGTTATTAGCGCAAGGGATAGCGTAAATAGCCTACGGAGAAAGTCCTGCTGTTCGCTGTTACACGAGAATGAAAGTAAACGTTGTGCACGAGGAATTTTATTCGTACTAGAAACGAGGAAAATAAAAACTTTTTTTTTGCTATCACCAATGGAACGCTTCACTTTAGGACATAATTGCGAATGATTTTATACTAAGAGCGAAAAAATGTATGAAAATACTTTGCCATAAACATTTTTGGGAAGTTCGATATTTACGGAAAATTGGAATGGTACCACTCTATCGTGCTTTTTTCACGTTTTTCGTTGGCCGAAGAGCAAGCGTCTGAAACCCCGCCAAAAAGCTTATCTTCTTTCTCCGCAAAACACGATAAGCACCTTGGATGTCCTGAAATTTCACCGAAAAGAAAAAACATGGCTTCTTTGCGACTTTCGTTAATGTGTGAGAATTTTTTAAAATTCGTTTCTTATATTTAATATTTAATTATATTATATTATATTTAATTTTTCTTGCCGGAAGTGAAATACAGTAGAACCTCGATTAACCGGGGTTGGATTAACTGGCCAGCGGATTAACCCGAGGTTTTTTTTATGTCCCGAGAAAACCAAAGTCACTGAGCACTTAAAAAAAGACTAGGTTACGTACTATTAACGAAAAAAAAAAAATCCAAAGCTTCATATTCTAGTTCACACTATTTACCAATTGAGTGCAAGTTGTACCAAATATCATTGTAACTAGTCAAAATAAAGTTGTATCATTAGCCATTACTGACTTATATACCTTCGCTGCCTAGTTCGGATTAACCGGGATTTCGATTATCCAGGGACTCTTCAGTCCCGAGCATCCCGATTACTCTGGGTTCTACTGTATATTTTTTTTGTCATTATAACTTTAAAAAATCGTGGATATAAAACGTGCCGATTTTGTCAGTTGCATGAAAAATTTTCTTGTAACTGTAAATTATTATTATTATGTTTTCAAACTTGTAATCATAAATGGCGTCTTTACGAATGGAACGGGAACGGCAGCGACCGTCCTAGAGTACCGAGATAAAAAGCTCTGTCAAAGTTATAAACGCGTATGCGGCGAATACACGCCGAAACGCGAAACGACGATGGCTTGGATACGGCTGGGGGCCTTTTGACATGGTCGCAAACACACGTGCACGCCCTCCGCCTTAATTAAACCATTATCGATATCCATGTACTAACTGTGAATGGGTACTGGAGCCCCGATACTGCGCAGTGATGGAGCGAGCGGTTATACAACTTGATGGAGAATACACGGTGAATCGACAACAGTGCAAAATACACGGTTACAACACTGCAGAATGTTCGCTATTAACGTTTACAGTTTTATTTACATTTCAGCCCGCAAAATCTACAACTTTTTTACTGTCATTTCTAGAATTCTTTTTCTTTTGTCAATTTTACAATTTCCCTTTTCATTTTAACAAATTTTTTGTGCCAACAAATGTCTGTTACATTTAAAAACCTTTCCACTTTCTCACAGCGGAAGCTCTGTTTTCACAACAGAAATTCTGAATTGAAAAAGTATTCTAATGTGCCGGTTAATTTCGGTTTGATGCGCAGGCGAACACAAAATTGTCGTTGCGTGGCGTCCGACCAATCTCGGGCTTTACCACTGACGCGTGGCAAAATACTTTGCCGCTACGTGGATTCGGCTTCGTAGATTCCGCTGTCGGAGTCACCCTATATCGATAGAAGCGGAGTGTCAGAGATTCCAAAGGGGGCAAAGTGGAGAGTCGGGTGTTACGGTGAAGGGAGATGTCGGGATGGTACAGTGTATAGTTACAGCAGTCTCGGATCCCCGCGGGCTGCTGGCTGAGCTGAGGTCACATCTATCTTGTCTAATATCTAATAACCAATAGCCAGCTACCCGCTCCTACAATTCTGCTGCTCTCGGTCCCACAAGAGCTTTAGGTAGCTTCAAATTTTGCTCTGGGCACCGGCCCTCCCCATTCCACGCTTCCACGTGCCAAGCCTTCAGTTTAATCCCTCGTGCCAAAACCGCCATTCGAATCCGCAATTGAGCTGGTCGCGTTTGATGTGTTGGTTGCGTCAGCTCGATGCTCCGATGTTCTGTGCTTGCCTCTCTATCTAATTAATTGTACACCAAACATGCACGCACCGATCCACAAAAAAATCCTTCCGTCGTTTTTGCTTTATTCGATGCTCCTTCCTTTCGCCGTTCTTGATTACTCCCGTTCGTTTTCTTGGCATACATGTCTTGTACTATTCCAAGGAGAGCATCGAAGCCGGGGACCGGAAGTGTTAGGGTCATCGAGCGCTTGACCGGACTTCGTCGACGAAGTCTGCTTGAGCGCTCATGATCTTAATGTTGTGCTCAGCTGGCGAGGTCGGCGAAGAAATTTATTCCATATCCTCACAACGCTTATCGCGCCGCATGGTAGAGAAAGAGACGGATCGCAGAGGTGAGGGAATTGGGTGTGTGTGTGTGTGTGTGTCAGTGGGCACTCGGGTGTAACAAGGGGTAGCAGAGATAGATAGGGTCGTACCTCGTAAAACTCTGTGGAGTATCTCTGCAGCGAAGCAGTAAGTTGTTCTGCACGATTAGCTTTCTTTGGGGAAAAACGTTGTCGTGCATGCTGGTAGATCGACAAACGCCATTCGTATAATCTCGTACCAGCTGGCACGAGTAATACGAATAATAATAATAATAACAATTAAGTTTAATTGTTGGAAATTATCAATAAACTAGCAATCGGGCAATTCGCGCCCGAACGCTTGATTCGGTTAGATTTGTTCATAATACTTGCATATACATATTTATAATATATTCCTTATTCCATACATATTTAAAAATTATTATTCATATACGATACAATCGTCTTATTAATATATTTACCGAACAATCGCATATAATCCGATCTTCCGGATGTAAACTCGATTTTTTTATTCGATATTCTGGGATTCTCTAACCGATCTTTCACTTTATGACAGCAGATTGCGACAAATGCTTCAAAACAATTCAATGAAATTACGTTCGCTTGATTACACATCTGTCAATTATTTTCTAAAAAAAAGGTAATGGTTATTCAAATGTCAAACAGTGCGCTCTCATAAAGTCAAAGATCGGTTACAGAGTCTCACGATATCAAACATTGTGCATAACGGCAGTGCTCCGTTTCTACAGATTGCAACTGAACACAGACCCAACTCGACACAAGCAACTGTACACGAAAAAATTCTAAACATCATCTACTCGTCACGGCAAAACTCGACACATTGCTAATTCGACACAGTCGCATTTGCTTTATCACGAATTCGACACAGCAGAAATCGACACATTGCCGGCTGGACACGTCGAACTTCGATACATTTCCGACTGGACACGTCAAAACTCGACTCGATATCAACTCGACACGGCAAAACCCGGCGCGTCACCATCTCGACGCAGTACAATTTAACATATCATCAACTGAACACAAGACTTGACACATCACCAACTGGACACGACAAAAGTTGCTATATCGCCAATTCAACACGGCGAAAATCGACACACCACTGACTTGACACAGCAAAACTCTACACAGACCCAACTCGACGAGGCAAAACTTTACACAGACCCAACTCGACGAGGCAAAACTCTACACAGACCCAACTCGACGAGGCAAGACTCTACACAGACCCAACTCGACACGGCAAAACTGTGCACAGACCCAACTCGACGAGGCAAAACTCTACACAGACCCAACACGACACGGCAAAACTGTGCACAGACCCAACTCGACTCAGACGGGCATATTTGATCGATAGGATAAAGAAGAATAGATGCCGACCGCTCCAACTTTTATCACAATCGACACTAAAATGTTGCTTTTAAAAAAATCAGAATACCTTTTGTTTTTTCATATTGAATAAATGTCTTCATTTTTAGAGTTCATATGAATTTTTTCAGAGTTTTCTTACCTTTAAAATGTTTATTTTTTCGAAATATTGATTTAAAAAAACGATGTAGTGGCACGAATTTTCTATATGTTTTCGTTCACGATTCCACATTGCACACAAAAAGTTTCAAGACGATTGCGCGAACAGTTCCTTAGTTATAGCGTAAAAAAAATGTTTAATGGATAATTCAGAAATGTAAAAAAATTCTGAAAAAATTCATATCAACTCTAAAAATGAAACAAAAATTATTTAATATAAAAAAATAAAAGGTTTTATGATTTTTTTAAAAGCAACATTTTAGTCTCGATTGTGATAAAAGTTGGAGCGGTCGGTGTCTCTTCTTCTTTATCCTATCGGTGAAATATGGCGCGGGTCCCGTTGAGTCTGTGTTCAGTTGCGCCAAAGCTTGTTCACAAAACGTCCCGTCTGTGTCGAGTTGGGTCTGTGTACAGTTTTGCCGTGTCGAGTTGGGTCTGCGTACAGCTTTGTCTCGTCGAGTTCGGTCTGTGTAGAGTTTTGCCTCGTCGAGTTGGGTCTGTGTAGAGTTTTATTGTGTCGAGTCAGTGGTGTGTAGAGTTTTGCTGTGTCGAGTCAGTGATGTGTCGAGTTTCGCCGTATTGAATTGGTGATATATGAACTTTTATCGTGTCCAGTTGGTAATGTGTCGAGTTGATGACGTGTCAAGTCTTGTCGTGGACAGCTGAAAATGTGTTGGATTTTACTGTTTCGAGATGGTGACGCGTCGGGTTTTGCCAGGTTGAGTTGATAACGAGTCGAGTTTTGACGTATCGGAAATGTGTCGAGCTTCGACGTGTCCAATCGGCGATGTGTCGAGTCCTGCTGTGTCGAATTCGCGATCAATCAAATTCTACTGTGTCGAATTGGCATTGTGTTGAGTTTTGCCGTGGCGAGTTGACGATGTGTAGAATTTTTTCGTGTTTAGTTGCCTGTGTCGAGTTGGGTCTGTGTTCAGCTGGAATCTGTAGGAACGGAGCACTGCCGTGCATAACAAGGAATCGAATACTAATCGGAATATTCTAACCTTTCCTGGCACGTTATTTGGTGATCCTTGTAACTTCGTTGTTAATGATTTCGTTATTTCTGGTATTTATGAATGTTGTATTTGTTGAATACGTTTAGTCGCTTGGAGGTCTTAGAAATGACTTGTCAGTGCTGACAGAACTGTCTTAGAGACGGATCGAAGAATACCTGACTACAAAAAAACATGTGACTACCTACAGACACGAGTCTCAAGAGGTTAGATTCAAATTGTGTTATCCTTGCCCATTAATGCACAATATACCTCAGATATTTTATTATATCTAGAACAAAGATCCAAATACTAATGAGAATATTCTAACCTATCCTGGCGCGTCAACGATAAGCAGATTATTTTACAGGGCCGGGAACTGTCGCGGTGACATTGACAGGTGACACATTGGAAAGCAATAGACTATCGAAATTGAGCGCGCACGGCGAACCGATCGGACCTTCCAACTTTACCATATAGGATATATTAGATATTATAAATATGATTCAAGCTAAAGTACTTCGGCTGATTATTCATTGGGCAACACACACAAGTTATTAGACATTATTGAATTGGCTCCGTGGAGTCACGAGATGCGTGTGCGTGCGATCTCTGGAGATGTGGTGCTAAGGAGAAGGATGTTAGAAACAGTCAATTGATGCGGTGTGCAAAGGCTTTGTGATGTACTTCGACAGAGGACAAAATTATATTATTACTGCTAAGAATGGTTTTTGTAAATGGCGAAGATGCCGTACGCTGCAATAAATAGTATACTACACTGATTAAAAATTCGTATGAAATTTAATGTTCCGAACTGGAAGTTCTTATGCAAAAACTGGTATATTAAATTTCATGTACGATCTCGATGAAAGATTAATGTTCAGTGTACAGTAGAATCTCGATTATCCGAACACCCAATATCCGAACCCTCTGTTATCCGAACGGCCACTGGTTCGGATAAAGTTTCTATTATCCGAACTATTGCGCAAAATTCTCGTATACCTACATTGTTGCGCGCCAACAAGCCAATTCAAGAACGCTCGAGTTCGCATAGACTTGAGCAGCACTACTGTAAATGCAAGTCTGTCGTATGCGCAATATTTATTAGTTTCTCAGCCGAACAAATGCACACGTATTCAATATTTATTTTTTTAATCTACTGGTGTCTCGTAGTTTAGTGCGTTATGTATTCAACGTCCAGTCGTTCCATTTTTAAGCATAATAATAATGTACTTACGGTGGAAAAAAACTTAGAAACCCTTTCAAAACTCGACAAGAGGGAGACCAGCACATTGTTAGCGCGCTCGTATGATGTTGGCAAGTCAACGATCTCTGACATAAAAAAAAAATTGGCTGCGAAAAAACGTATAACTCTCTTGCGCTAAACGAAAATTGTAGACTTTGTGATGAAAGTTTGAAGTTACCGTTGAATGGCATAAAAATACATGTATCATGTTATTCGTCAAATTCTACGATATGTATCGCGCTATATCGCTTGACACAGCTTCACTGTTCTCTTATCCGACTTTTCGTTGATCAGAACGAGTTCCGGTCCCAATTGGTTCGGATAATCGAGGTTCTACTGTATTAAAAACATTGGAAATCCTTAATGTTTAATAATTTACTTTAATTTCAATGAAAAAGTATATTAATTTTTCATCACCATTGTACGTTCAATTTAATGTGCCAGTTTTTGCATAAAAACTTCCTGTCTGGTACATTAAATTAACAATTTTTCTTACAGTGTATACTATGCTATTAAACATTATTACTTCTACGAGTAGTTATTACTCTGAGTATGACTGCATTATATATTACATAATACTTATTATTATTGTATTCTGCGTAATCAATAATTAAAAATGGTGTTTGACAACGTTATCGTCTATGATCCTAAAGCACCAAATGTAATGTCGGGACGTACGTAAAACTAGACAAGAGAACTCGTGAAGAGTTGGAAAGGGGGGGGGGAGGAGGAGGTATTACAGGGTGAGCGATAAAGGGCAAGTGAGTGTGAGTGAAAATGAGATAGGCAGGTTTGAGTGAGGCAGAGAAACATCAGGCAGGCAGGCGGCCCGGCAGAGAGGACAGACGCTGAGAAAGGAAGACAAAGACATGTGGGAACAGTACGATGGAAGCGAGACGACGGATAATCGTCGGATGCGCGCGCAAGATTTTAGAACGGAGCTTCACAGGGCGAGAGGGTGGTTGTGCGAGTCGTGAGGCAGTATTGCCCACGTCGCGCTACAGGGTGATCGACGTCCCTCGACGCTCCGCGTGTTTCTCGTATTCGACGCTCCAACTACGCGACTACCACGCGTCAAGATCGACGCGAAACGATCATTCCAATGTAACGAAATTATTAATCGGCCGTTGATTAAATAGCTATCGGGGGAGTTCTCTTTCAATGCGGAATTTATGTCGAGTGTGGAGATTCAATGTATTCAATAACTTTTTTGATCACGATCGGAACTCGTGGTGGAAAAAAAAGAATTAAATAATGTAATATTGTTTCTCTCCATTAAATAAATTACGAAATGGGTTAGGATTTATCGAAAATAGTGGGAACTCATTTTTATTTAGTACCGAGTCGCAAATAATGCTAAAAATTTTGATCGTACAAACAGTCAACGTTCGTCAATATTTACAGTGTGTTTACGAAAACTGCGGGCGTATGTTTTTTTTTTTTTTTTTTTTTTTTTTTTATGAAAAAGCACCTTTTTTCGTGGCAACAAGTTAATACGAGAACGATAAATGATATCTCATATGATTCAATACTTATCTGTTTGGAGACTGCGGAAAGATGCTCTTTTAGGTTTTGTCAGCATTGCGAATTTTTGGGAACGTGACGTACGCGACTAATAATAACAACAGTAAATATTATTTTTATATCATTTCATTATAATAATAGTAGCAATAATAACAACAAAAATAATAATAATATTATCCGCTCGTGGCGATACAATTGAGGTAATGATTGAGGTTCCTGCCAGTTTTCCACTTCGCATTTGCATATTCAAAGAAACAACTATGTCAACGTTTACGAAGTCGCTGTTAACTAATTCGAAAACTGCCTTGACTCGTTTGTAATTAGCCATTGCGCATTCGAGATACTCGATTCGGCGCTTACAAAGAGTGACTGCACACCGACGAGTCTTTCATATTCAAAGCTCGGGCAATTTTCGCGTTCGAAACTTTTGACTCTGGGGCTTCTCGCGTATTTTCTCTCTCTCTCTCTTTCGAAAGTTCTCCTGTACCTCGGGGGCCCTCGAAAGTACTGTACATTCGGTGGTCTCTACCTTCGTGGTTTTCAAAGCACCTGAATCAGCGAAATGTCGAGAAGTCTCGAGAACTGTGTATATTGACCGCGAGTATCTGACGATCGTCAGGAATTTCTTTCTCACCCTCCAGGGAAATATAACAGCGGTGTCGATGGCTCCAGAGCCGCCGGAGAAACGCACCGGTACAGGAGACACCCCGTAAACGAGAGGGTCGATCGAACGATAAATATGGAGTGAGGAAAATTTTACTCGGACACTCGGATATTGACCGGGTAATTTATATATATGTAAATATATACGGTTTTTTAATCGGTGAAAACCACTTTTACCAGCGAGAAAAAAAAATACGCTGCTTGTCGGTGGCAATAATACAACTTTAACTGGAACTCCGTCTGGTAATGTCACTTGAAGTGTGAATACAATTTTGGTATATTGTTATCCGAAGCGCATCGTGAAAATGGAATATCGATATACAGCGGAAGCGGAACTGTGACGCGTGAATACAGTATGCTGTGGGAATGTTTCCGAGCGGTTGGTTAATATCTGCAAATGGGAGAATGACGTGCAGTGTGATAAAATATTTTCGATAGAAAGCATCCAGAAACGAATCGTCGTCCTCGTACGGGGCAAACAATTTTCGAGGGTTGACAGAGACCACGTCAAATATTATTGAAAGCACCGTTTTTTTCCTAAGTTTTAGACGTTACCGTTGAAGTAACATCCGGTATATGCCATCGGTTCCAGAAAACCGATGGCGTATTTACATCACTATCGAGTATAACTCTACCGAACTACTATTCCACCAGAATGCAAGTCTGTTCCTAAACTCTAACATAATGCCAAATCAAACAGGCGTCGCTACCTCTACCAGGTTACAACTTTGCCAGAACACAGGAATCCCAAAACATGTTTTCCATTTTATAACTCCTCCATCAAATTACAACTCTGCTATAATCCACGTCGTAACACTACCGTTTTAGAAGTACATCAGGTTACAACCCTCCAGTGACAGAACTTCGCCGAATAAAGCGGGGTGTCCCGTAATTCTGTTTTATCCTGCCAAATTCTGTCGCCAGAGAGGTATATTCTGAAAGAGTTCTGATCGCTAGATTTGAAATATGGTCGGGTTTTAATATTGCAAGTCTACCGGGTCACATCTGTATGGCAGAGATTTTTTTTCGGTGGCCTGTATTCTGGCCTCTCGAAACTTGTTTGTCATATAACAACGCCACCGAGTTATAACTGTACCACAATTCAAATCATAACACTGGCGTGTTACAAGTCCATGAGGTTACAACTCTCCAGCGACGGAACTTTGGCGGATAAAGCAGGATGTCCCGTGATCCTGCTTTATCCTGCCAAATTCTTTCGTCGGAGAGTTGTATTCTGATAAAGTCGTGATCAGATAGACTTTCAATATGATAGGTATAATATTGCGGGTCACAACTCTATGGCAGAGATTTTTTGGCGGGCTACTTTCTGGTAGATTTGCGATTGGGTAGACTTGCAATATAGTAGAGTTATAATATTGCAAGTCTGCTGGTGTTAGATTTTAGGTAGAGGCTTGTATTCTGGTAGACATGTAAGCGTCCAAGTTGTTGACAATATCGTTATATAGCACACAAAGAAAAATGTTCGGAACTTTCATTATGTTAAAGATTCGCGTCGAAAAAACGTAAATATCCAATGGGCAACAAAAAGTATTAATTTAAGAGCAGGATTAAAATTCCGAAAGAACAAGAAAAAGCCCGACTAAAAAGTTACCGGTCTGCAAAAAGTATAAAACAATTTCTGCAGATGGCAAACAAAAAATTCCTGTGCAATCGGGCGAACGTTCGTTGAATTCTTTCTATTCATGATGCCCGTGAGCATCGGATATTTTTTCCCAGTCGAAAATTATTTTATGCTTCTCGTGGATTAGCGACTTTTCAGTCGGGGCTTTTTATTTTTATTATTAAAAAAAAATTCCCCTTGTAACCGTATATAGTTTAACACGAGGAGTTCACCCTCTTTTTCATTCCTGTCCGCTGATAAGGCTCTTTCGCGTAATTAAGAAATGATTAGTCGAGTTATAAAGATTCCCAACTGACTTGTTCAAATACGTGCTCTCTCGTCCTCTGTTTTCAAACTTTGTTCGTGTTTTTAATTCTCATTTTCTATCTCTCTATCTCTCTGTGTGTGAATTCACGCTTCTTTCTGTTTTTGTTACCGTTAGCTTCACCGACGCGTCTGATTCAGTAGCAGCATTCACATTGCGTGCATCAGGGATGCTAGCAACGCGAGTTTCCATCTGCGGTACCGTAGTTCCTGTTAAAAATTCAGCATGCGTTTCTCTGTAGGTCGAGCAAATAAATGCAAGTCAGCGAGTGCGAAAGGGAGACGCGAGCGAGATGGAGAGTGCGCACAGCTCGACAACGAGAGGGACAGATAAACACGGAGTTACATCGCGATAGAGCGGTAAAATTTATGAGAAAGTAAAAACATTTTTTTAAATAAACTAAAGAAAAACAAATAAAAAGGTGAGAGAAACCCATGACGAAGCTGGAAGCAGCAACGGATAGTAAAGAATTTCGAGAGATAAAAAGGATTGAGTGGGGAACGCGTGCCCCTTTTGCGGAAAAATTATTCTTATTAATATTCATATCCTACTTCGGAGTGACCAACGACAGAGACAATCCAACTCGATGCTCGATTCACAGGATTCGGGGAAAACGCGTAATATTTATAATAATGCTTCGGATAGAGCTGGTAGACAAAGTTCCACATTTAATTTGCACAAACATTTTTACGTCATTTACAAAAAAAGCAAAAACAAAACAACAAAAATGTTGTTAACCCAAAATCGATGAAACCAAGAAAGGCAGAAACAAAATAATATATTTTGCTCCCTCATAGAGGAAGCTTTATTATGGTGAAAAGATTGTTTTTCGAGATTTTAATGAAAACGTGTTCAGAATGTTCCAAAACATCGAAAAATCACATTTAGAAAAAAAATGTCCGTATGCGCGTGTGCGTGTGCGTGCGTGTGCGCGTGCGCGTGTGCATGAATCAGACGCAAAAAAATTCAAACCGCTATAACTTGAGAACGATTTGACCGATCAAGCTGAAATCTGTACGCTATTTTTAATTTCCTGAAAAATGTCTGTACGAACTCTAGCGCTCGTAACTTTTTAGCTATGTAGCTAAAAACGCGTACACAGATGGAATGTGATCACCCGATGGTCACATTACAATTTCACGAAAATTTTATGTCATTTTGAATTTTTTAAGTTTAATGCCTTTTTTCGAGACACATTTTCCCATATTAGATATTCATCTATGAATAAAAAAGTGACAGATGCGTGATTAGCGTGAAAAAATACATGGAATTACCCGGAACGGCAACTAACGAAAAAGTTTATCGGGCATTTTTATAGCCAGAATTTCAAAAATGAGTGATTTTGGGTATTTTTAAAAAGCAATTTCTTTGCTTTCCGATAGCATCGCGGAAAAACCCAGGAGCCTATTGTGATCCGGAGCAAGACATACATGAGACGGATATGACGGGGTTGAAAAAGCTAAATAAAGAGGTATCACTTGGATTTCTTGAGTAAAAGTCGAAAGTGAAAAAAAAAAAAATTCAGGAGGGCATGCTTCCATTTTTTCGCGCCAAGCGCAGATCCGAGAAAGTGAAGCGTGAACATGGAGTATTTTTACGCGCTGAACCTGAATCAACCAGCCGTTTTGCGTAGAAGTTCAACAAGACGTTGATGTTGAAAAAAGTTAAAAATTGAAATTTTCATATCGCTTACTCATAAAAGTTGGAAATTGACATTGTCATATCATTTTCTCATGGTGTTCCTTCATTCGCGAAGCTTTTTCTATGAGGAAGCCAAAGATACAGAAAATGCTTTCTCATAGAAGAAGTTTCGCGATTAAAGGAACATCATGAAAAAACGATATGACAATTTCAATTTCCAACTTTTATGAGAAAGCGATATAAAAATTTCAATTCTCAATTGTTATGAGAAAGCGATATGAAAATTTCAATTCTCAATTGTTATGAGAAAGCGATATGAAAATTTCAATTCTTAATTTTTATGAGAAAGCGATATGAAAATTTCAATCCTCAATTTTTATGAGAACGGGTTATGAAAATTGCAATTTTCAACTTCATTTTTTAACAAAATGAGCTGTCCTAAAAATCGTACTAATGTTGCAAATTTAATTTCTAAGTAATCGCGTAGAAACACTGTATAATGTGAGAAAGCATAGTTTCCCCGGCGAGAGAGCACGACTGAAAAATTTGTTTAAAAAAAATGGTTAACTTCGTTACACGCGTAACCAGAAGATTAAAGTTAGTTGTCGAAACTAGTGCGAAGAACGGCTGAAAAGAGAATCGCGGGGTAACGGGTAAACGAGGCTGAATTGAAAATGCATTCAGTACGTACCACAGCGGTCGGAGGGAGTGCTGTGTTGTAAAGGGAATAGCAGAATCGGCGTGTTTTGAAAACATATAAAGGGAATGCTGATTGAACGAACGAACACGGGGCAAACCGGAAAGGGGATTCCGCAGCCTCATCGAAGGTCGATTGAATTAATCCCATTAAATCCTTAAGCGTTGAACGATATTTTTCTAATTGCATGTTGCTATTCAATCCGGATTCCGTGCCAATGCACTGCCACGCGCGAGTGTATTCGAATGAGTACACCCCCGATATCTTCGTACAATATATTGACATGGTTTTATTTTATCGATGAAAAATGTAAAAACACACCTGTGCAGTGAGACACGCTGTCGAGTAGTAATCCATCCCGGGCCTATTCGAACGTTATAAACTTGCGCCATGTACGAACGCGCGGGATTGAAAAATAGTGCGAAAAAGGTCGAACGAGGATGCGGAAGCGGACGGGGTAAGCCCGTCAGCTGTCGAGATACGTCGAACCGAACGAACGATGATTGTGACAAACAATGAATAAATAGCCCGCCTAAACGGTGAATTCGCGAAAATGTAGAGGAAAAAAATACGTAAAACCGTAGACAAAAAAATCAACTTTTCAGCGACTGATTTACGAAGGGATACTCATTAATGTTAGAAATATATTACCTGTGTTGTGCGCGCCTAAATATGTGATTACGTTGAGATCGTTGAATCGGTGAAATAATCATTGAAGTATATAGAGTTTGAACCAAAAAATATTCGTGCGACGAACGTGGGCTTCACGATGTTCGCGTGTCTGTGGAATTTCTTCGACTGGTAAGGCACAAAACATCAATTTTTATCTGAAAGTTGCTTTTGTCAATGTTTTCATTATTATTATAGGTATTGCTATTGTCATTACTATGATTATAAGTATTATTGTACAGCACCCCATGTACGAATATCAGAATGGCACAGTTCTGGTCTAGTACTGGTGCCGGAGCTACCAGTACTGGCAGACAATCAGGGCCCAGTACAAATCCAATGCTGAATCAGTACTGGGCCGATATTGAGATGATAACACCTGCCCAGTGCTGGCTGTCGGCGTCAAGCCAGTACTGCGTGTCAATGTTCAGCCACTGTTCAAAAACGATAGTAATTAACAGTAAAAATGAATGTTTTTATCGTCTGCCTGTTTGTTTAATGTATTGCTCTGATCGTGGTTTACTGTATTGTTGTTATTTTATGATTATACGCTGGAAATCTCGGAATAAATTTTTCGACCGTTGATGGGATTCGAACCTGCGACCCTACAATTAATAGTTCGAGATCTAACTTACTTAGCTATGCTAATGTTGAAGAACAACGTTTCGAAACTTGTACATCAGTTGAGCAAACGCTTTATCATAAAATACATCAATAATTAATCTTCAGTCACTGAGTTCTATATAAAATTTATTTGTAATTTATCTTTTTCATACTTTAATATTATTGAGAAAGCGTTGGTTGAACTCTGGCAACCAGTGCATGCCCAGTACTACGACGGATATAAAATTTCATCTAAAAAAGGATTTTATCTAATACGGTCTGTTAGTGATGGCCAACTCTTGGTGAAATTGTTCATCAGCACTAGGCCCTGGTCGTTGAACAAGACTTGGCAACAAGGGCTGTCCTAGTATTGGGCCGTATTGCCGGGTCGGGACTTTGTCCAGTACTGGCAATCAAGGTTGGCCAATTCTTGGTGAAGTTTTTCATCTGTACGGGGACAGAGCCGGGAATTAAGTCAGCAACTGTAACTGTCCCAGTTCTGGGCCATATTAGCAGCTCTGGACTTGACCCCGTACTGGCAAGCTGCATAGTCCCATTACTGATAATGTCGTTTGCCAATACTGTCCGAGAATTGGCAAACGAGACTTGGCAATCGGGCCTATCACAGTTCTGGGCCGTTTTTATAACTCCAGCACCGTACAGATATTCGCACAAGGGACGTTTGTAACGTAGCGATCGAGAATCGAATGAACTATCGTTCGATGCTCAGAGAAATGGCATTGCAGAATAAAGAGTGACAAAAATGTCGAATAAATACCCGGTTTGCACAGACTGCCCGATACCGCTGGCAAAAGACGATGGGATGAACTTGCATCTGCCGATTACATTTCCTTTTCAGCTCGTTTAACGAAGAGCGACGAAGAGGAAAGTAGCGCAGACAGGCAAACTGAGGAAAAAGAACGTTGGAGGTTGAGGAGAATCCCGACGATTAATTATGAAATCGCGAAATCGACGAGTTGACGGTGGAGTTGGAGGGGAACGGACGAGCTCGATATATCTCGAGAAATTTTTTAATTACAACCTTTTCGCGATGGGAAAACTAATTCCCTCGTACCTTTTTTTTTATTTTGCTCCCTCTGTTTAAATTAATTGTTTCGATCTATCCCTATCTTTCGGTATGGATTTTCCGAATTATGTGAATTTTTAGAAATCTTGAAAATAATAAATGTTCACGTTACTTGAGTTACTTGAAGCATATATATATATAAATATATCTCGCCCCATATACACTTGTTCTTCTTTCTATACTTGTTTCAAACGTTCCCTTCTGTGGGAGCTTAACCTCGATCTCTACATCTCTTCGAAAGGTTATTGTATTTTCAGACGGGCCAGGCCTACGGATAGACTGACAGAAATGTGGAAAATTCTTCTTTTTTTGTATTCTGAGACATGTAAAACGTGTTTCTAAACCATAATCTATCAGTCCAATTTTTTTTTCTTGGATTTCAATACTTTCTCTCTTTACATGCTTGATGTGCATTGAGAATGTAAAAAACGGCGTTTGGTTGCGCTGCAATAACTGACAATTCTATAACCGGTTGAACCTAAAATCAGCACGTATTGATCGCGAATTTATAGACGTCTCGTTATAGCTGTTTCTCTCGCGTACCACTCGAGAGCACTTCTGACTGTTTCTCTCTTCCTCGATTCTCCACTGTCCTGGCAACATTCCTCTCCGTCTCGTCCACTTTCCATCGAGCTCTCTGGCGTCGTAGAACAAGCGCATTAACGAGCTTCCAATAAAAGTCGTAGTTCACAACTCCATTTGGCCGAGAGGGTCTTTAATCCAGGTTCTTGGCCTGGAGCGTTCGCTTACCTAGTTTCTTCTTTAACAATGGCGGGTAAGAGACCAAACAAGTCCACTGGGATGCAAGAAAATTGAGAGTACAGGGAGACGAGGAGGAATGAGAGGAAAGGAATAAAACAGAGAGCTGTGTTGGGTCGGGCGAAAAATTTCCTCATTCGGCTCGAATCGTCCGCGAGGGGTCGCTGTTGATCTATCGACCATTCGTACTTTCCGAACTGAGAGACATCCTCGATGTTGGTGCACGGAGGTCGCGCGGGTTTTGTTCGGCCAACCGTGCCGATTGAAAACACACAACTTTCAACGATTTTCGTCACGTATACCGGAGAAACTGAAATAAATATAGGTTGCTTCCCGCGAAGCGGACGATTCGCGGTGGTTCGTCGTTGCGAACGACCCGCATACTTTCGGTATCCCGCCCGGGGCCGAGATCTCCGGTCTACGAAACACAGCGGTTGCAGTGGCCCACTTCGGCTAAAAATATTTATGATCCAAAAAGCTTTTTCGGATACTGAAGTGGTTTACAATAATTTTGCATTATTTAACTGTTTTGCCATCCGAAAAGTCTCATAAATCCGTCGATTCAAAATGCACAAGCTCTTATGAAAGTTATATAAAGTACATTGATAAATACATAAATGGCATGCGTCACTTCCGTTTTTCGTTTGAAAATCTAATTTGTCGACCGAAAGAGACTTCATACCGGAAATACGTCACATCGGGTTTGAATATCGCATTTTTCAACCGGAAATGAGGTAAACGTACCAATGACTGGACACTTCCGAGTTATCGGACAACGGACCCGTAGACTTAAATTTATAACGCATTATAATGGTTAAAAGATTGGAGTTACTGTTAAAATAGTATGTATAATTCGTAATCGTTATGCATGTTAAAGATCGGCATAGACCATGTGTAGATAATAATTTAATTGTTACATTTACTTCAGCGATAGTCGATTCTTGTGTCCCGGCACTGGTACGCGGAATCGTAAATCGACGTCGGGACACCGGGCAAGTTCCGAAAGGGGTTATATTAGCTGGGTTTCGATGCAACATATCTTATGAGTTATTCCACGAATGTTCATGTTTTCTTGGAGAAATTAATAGAATACCCTGTTCTTATTGCTGTTGCCACTAACTAGTTGAGTTCGTTCATGATTACACTCGGAATTTACGACTGCCTCAGCAAGTCAAGCGACCATTGAATGACGCAAAAAACGACTGGTCGTTCTGTGACACTTTTCGTCTGAAATAACAACCGAAAAAAATACCAATTGTTGGGTTGAGGATGGGTCGTTTTTCCATCAATGACCGCAAAATGACCATAAAAATGACAGATGTACAAAACGACCACAAAAACGATCGCCATCAGTCGCTTTACAAGTAGTTTTTCATAAAAGACCCGAAGAACGACCCAAAGAAAAGCTCTCAAAATGGTGGTCCTTCTGGATACTTTCTGATCAACGCCAGCGAAACGACCCAACCTACAACTTTTTCAGTAATTCGTACACCGGTCGTTTTTGTAATCATTTTGCGGTACTTGATGGAAAACGACCGACACTCAACCTAACAATTGGTCTTCTATTCGGTCGTTCTTCCGGACGAAAAGTGTCTCAGAATGACCAGTCGTTTTTTGGGTCTTTTGATAGTCGTTAAAGACGGTCGCTTGACTTGCTAGGGTGTCCGAAACATTGCGACGTGTTCCGTCCGAAAATTGGAACATAGCTATGGATAGCTGTCCCGCCCACTGGTAAATTTACATTTTCCAGTGCTTTCGTGAATAAATATTTTTCAAGGTATTGCAAAAGTATTTAGTGGACGTGTTTTGAAAACTAGAATCTCTAACTTTGAGATTGATTACCGCTGATTTAAAAAATGATCAATGTATGATAGCGGAAATTAGCTTTGAAGATAGATTTTTATTTAAACATCCGACCATTGGTACGTTTACCTTAACGTCCCACAGGAAATACGTCGCATCCGGTTTTGAAAATGTAATTTTCGGTCTGAAAATTTCATTTTCAACTTTGAAAAATGTTGAGCTACCCCATTATGCCCCGTGTCTGCACTTTACAGCTTTCCCATTTTACACCTGTCTTCCCCACATATATCGAAACGCAAATGCACAAAAAGGGAAATGTACGGTTCGGACCGAACATCGTTCGATCTCGATGTGCTTCCGGCAAAGACTCTCTAACGCGCGGTTGCTTGTTATTCAACGAGTGGCACACCGCAATGATACCCACCTACTATCCCTTCCCTCGATTTACGATTTTTTTTTCGCACACTTTTTCCGCCTCTATCCATCTCACTTACCGTTTCCCTCGATTTATATTTGAGATCCGGATAGATATTTCTGATCGATGGTTTTCCACTGCGTCCCATCCGGCGCCTCTGATACTATAGTTTGTTATCGTGACGGGCCGATAAATAATAGCTGTTACACTAAACAGTCAAGATATACTCGGAATTTTTACTTTTATCCCCTCACATACGAAGCTTGCATTTTATCGAATTTGTTTTCTTCTCTTTTACTTCACACAGAACTTCGGAATATATGTTTGCCGGACGTAGTGCATCCTGCATGTAACACATCAGCCTGGAGGAGAATTTCAGCCTGAACCCCTTTTTCGTTCACCGCTGGCGCGATTCGGTGCCAGTAATGTATTGTCCGAAACTAAAGGGGGGGGGGGGTGGGGGGGGGGGGGGTAGGCGGTAATAAAATAATTCGACCGGACGCGTATCTGACCGACGTCATCGATTTATTTGAGAAACGGGAGTGCTCCTGCGCGTTTTATCCGTGATGAATTTTATCCCGGCCTACAGTGCTACTTCCCTCCATCGGACTGAGTGTATATAAATCGGCCGAAATATCGATGAGATTATGCCGTTGAACAGTGCCCGAATTAATAGCGCGGCTCGATAATCCTTCCATTAGACAAGCTATTTAAGCTTTTACCGTTGATGCATGGGAAATTCGATGATAATTTAGTAGATTCGCCTCAACGTACAATTCAATAGGATTCTGTTGTATTGTTTGAATTGTGCACGCATTATTCAGTGCGTGGTATAATTTACGCTGGAACGGATTTTCTTTTGTGCTTTTGCCGTAACGTTTCTATTATTTACTTGTTTATTTATTCATATATGTATATATATATAAAAACTGGCTGCGCCCAATTAAACAACGAGGGGAAAATCGACAATGTTGTACAATGGAGCTGGAAGTCATACATAATAGAATGAACAACCGGAAAAACAAAAACATCAACAAAAAAATCGTCATTACTTAAAAATATACCTAAATATAAAAGTATTATACAAAATTTTAATCGTTCGGTATATTTTTTCAGTTTTATTATGGATTCAAATGCAATTTTTGTTTGTTTTTCATCAATTTGATCTTTTTTCAGTTTTTTCATCGACTTCGAGTTTGTTGGGAAAAGAAAATTGTGAAATTGACAAGCAAAAAGTTTGTGAATCTTTGTTGGAAATAAGGATGGTTGTTAGATGTGCACACTTTTTTTTACTGTGTACAGCAGGGAGGCGAGCGCTTTAAGTTTTTAGAAAACGACACACCCTCGTGACCGTTGACGGTCCGAAATGAGAATTGGCATTCATAAATTAATGCTGGATTGATGTCGAAGCCTCGGGGGTGCTTAAATGCAGAGTAGTAATTTCGCCAGCGAATTTGGTCAATTCCATTGTACCATCACGCAGACATTGCTAGGTACAATTGTTGCCGATGTCCGCCCCCATCCGACTCAATATTCCGTTGTCTCTATCCGCAAAACGAACATTGTTATACCCTGGAGCTGGAAACACGAAGCACGGAATTCGAAGCCGGAGAGAATGTCAATCATGTT
Organism: Stenichneumon culpator; assembly: GCA_964017025.1. Classification (NCBI taxonomy): domain Eukaryota; kingdom Metazoa; phylum Arthropoda; class Insecta; order Hymenoptera; family Ichneumonidae; genus Stenichneumon; species Stenichneumon culpator. The sequence goes on from OZ024777.1 coordinate 5,398,728, forward strand.
GATGCAAGTCACCATCGGCATCAGCCTTTGCGCTGCGTGGAGCACAGTACATTGCGTACCTGTTGTTACATCTCTTTGAAAATAATGAAGCTGATACAGAAATTTGGGTAAGGCTCTCCCTTACGATAAATTCTCTAGCCGAATGCCGGTCACCTTCATGGATAAAAAGTATATTAAAAAATATATTATGTAATATATATATTTGACGGATATATCTAGGTATGTATTCAAAAAGTATATTTTCGCGTATTTGAAAAGTATATTATTTATATACAGAATATATTTTCCCGTGAAAAATTCGATATTTAAAATACATTTTCCGTACATACTTTCAATTTCGCGCTTAAAACTTTTCTGGACCAGCTAAAATGTTGAAATCATACTCATTGGTTTTGTTTCAACGTACATATCGAGATAAGTAGAATTGACATCACCGCTGAATTATTTTACATCAGCGTGGATAATATTACCAACTCTCCCCAAGTAGGATTTATTCTTCCGAGATCCGCCGCTACAAAGCTCGGTTTCACATTATGATATTCAAATATCTGTGCGACGTATTCACGAGTTTCACTTAATGACGTTAATTTCACATACGGGGGATGACAATTAGTTTCACCCTACTCAAAGCACGACAGGGAGATTCCAACTTTATACTTCTTCAATTTGCTCGTCAACGATTGGACGGAGATCCAGAAAATTGAATAATTAATAAACATTTGATAATTTTCCTCTTCCGGATTCCAACTGTATTTACCTGATTATTTCGCATCCACGGACACGGCAAGGCAAACGCAAGAGAAATGAGCACCAGGTCGCGCTTCGTCGAGTACCCTGCACACTGTAATCTGTTGGGATTTGTGGATACGTTACCAGCTGCATTCGACGCGGTGTATTCCGGCTCTTCGCGATGTTATGTGCTCGCGCGGATAAAGCCTTTCACCGCCAGGAGTATAACAAATTTACTCATCCCTGGGCGCGCTCGCGCCATGAAACGACTCCTACACCCACCGGATTATACAGAATTTCAGTGGAAAAAGAAAAATAATAATGTACTTTCATTTAATTCACCCTTTTCACGAAGGACATTTTTTCTTATTACACATGTCGAAACTATAATGCTCATGGCATCCGAATTGTGAGCAACGGCAGGACATTTCTCCCTAGTAGTATCAGAAGCGAGGAGTGCTAAATTAATTATACCCTAAAGCAGTGTTCTCGAGAAGACCGGCATTTTTTTCGTTCCGAAAATTTGGGGAACGACGACAAGTGGATAAAAGCGGTCGCGCCGATTTGGAAAAATCAAAGGGCAATGTTTACATGAGTATTGACTTGTCTTGTCAAGTACGTTGAAATAAAAGGGTTGAGGCTGGTTTCATAATTTCAGCTAAAAAAAAAGAAACAATTATTTGCGCCTGATTATATTTTACAATAACAATGCTTAAAAAAATGTATACACTGGCATTTAATAAAAGTTACACGTCAATAATTTTATATCGTGAAAGGTTGCTGCGCGCCAGTACAGACGTTCCAAAGTTTGCATCAAGATTGTTGATCGAAACTTCACTTTACAGTCGAGATATTAAGGTTCTACCTTAGGCGGCCGGCATTCTCCCGTAAACTTTAATCGACCCGCTCGATCCGAGTAGTGCAAAAACACCTGCACATCCTTGAGCCACACTGCGCCATCGGTTGCATAGTTGTTCATGAATAACATAGCCTCAACTATTGCATGGAAACAGTCCGCTGGATGTGTACGGCGCTTAATGCCGGAATTCTGGAGTACAAGGGTGTCTGCGCGCGCGCGTTCATACACTCGATATAGGAACGGAGACGTATACGCGAGGGGTTGTAAGCGCCCCGGAGCTTTCAATGTCGACTGAATTATTGCCCAAATATACTTGGCCCGTTCCGTTTCCACTATCCAACACCCCCGGCTCTACCAATCCCAGTTCAGTTATACGGCTATGGAAAGCGCACCGCGAGGAACGACTCCGTTTCCGCCCCCCTCTGCACCCGCCCGCTCCGTTAGTTTATCCTCTCCAGCCTCTTGCCCGACGCCGGTCTTGAATTCCCTTTCGTGTTATACATTCCGGAATCTGCCAGGTATATCGTTCGCCGTAGTACACATGTGAAAGGATTAGTACCGTCTGTATTTCCCGCGTATGTTACATCCCAATGCACCTTCAGACCCGCACAGCCGCGAGAAATCGTCCGGATGAAATGCTGCTCGAAGGCTCATCCTAATCTCGTGCAGTTTCTCGAAAGCTTCTGATCCTCTGATGTGACGATCCTGTAATATCTGAGTCTGTTTTGCTCAGCTAATACACATGCCTGTAGTATCCGAAATGTAACGTTAATTCGTATGATAAAAAATCGCCGATCATTTTTAGAAAATGTACCAACCCTTGCAGAAAAACGTATCGGCAGCGTCAAAATTTTGATAGTCAAGATCGCTGTCCCAGTGAAAAGGAAATTTTATTGCTGTGATCGGAGAATTTTGTAGTACTCGAGTTACTCAAGTGGGACGTCATAGCTCGGCACTCTAAGAATCCTGCAAGCTTCGGTGATTTATCGTTTTATGTTCCGCCTCTCGCGATGTTGTAGCCTCCGAGTTTCAAGATATGTTATGAATCGACACTATCTTTATCGTAACGGAGCTCGTATCGATCTACATTTGTATCCGCACAATATCTACATCCCCTACGTATCGTAACACGGTGTACCTTGTACGCCGTCGTTGAGCTAAACGTATCAGAAACACAGTAACGTTTAACCAGAGTTCACACCGCTACGTGAGAGTCTCCCGAGTCACGTAAATGGCTTCGTTCGCGGGGAGCTTCTGTTTCAACCGAACAGTACTGCGTTAGGTACACACGTTATGGGGCCTATAGGAGCTTCTGCACACTGCATTGGTACTTTGGCGCACTGGTGCCTCCCCTCCCCTCCTTTCTCGGCACTGCCTCCACGATCCAACGTCTTCCTCTGTTCTCCTAGCTAACCATAGCTGCACTGCAATCTGTCCCGGAAGGCGCGCCCAGGAAGCACATGCCGAATTTCATGCAAATGTTAAGCAAAACTTTTAATCTGAAAACATCTTTGGCGAGACTTCTGAATGATAAAGTGTCCTCAAAATACGTTACGCTTGGAATGTAACCGGGCAAGATAATCGGCAAGATAATCACAACATTCGCGCATCAGGACATTAATCAGGACATTCATAAGGACATTCATCAGAATATTCATCGAGACATTCATGAAGCAAAAAATAAAAATTGAGACCACAAAGATGTCGCAATAAATTAATATCTAAGACAAACATTAGATTCGTTAAAATTACCATTAGAAAAATAATACATAGTACTACGTCTTCCACGTTGCCTACGTTTATAGTCTAGATCGAAACCGTTCCGATAGCCCATTTATTCCCCAGCTCCTTGGCGATTGGAGAGATGTTCGCGTTCATGTTCATGTCTTGTTCCGGAGTCGCATTGTCGTTTGAGCCACAGTAGCACGGAAACGCTGAAAGCACTGATCCTAATGTTGCTCGCTGCGATTCTCGAATAGCCGGAACGAGGCAAGTTTGCATTTTAGCGGAATAGCCCGTTCTACCGTCTTCGTCGAGGCAGGTCGTTTCACCGCGTTACAGCAGGTACGATTCTCGTGGTCGTCCTCACCATTGTTGCTATTCGTTATTGTTACGGTTTACTGCTCAGCGAGTTTATTAACCGCCCTCGAGGGAAACTCTTGGGACTACACAACGGAGTTGTAGATAGTCGATCAACATTCAATGTCTTCTTCGAAAACAGTGGAGACATTCGCATCGCATTCCTCGGAGAGAAACCGTCTAGGAGAAGGCTCGTTCATTATTGAACTAGAATATTTAGTCCAGACGCGACTCTGAACGATAAAATAAGCTGAATCAACATTGACTTGTTGCTGTAAATATCCTCCTTCAGGGAATTTATCTCGTCGGCTGTTGACTTGTCTCAGACCTCGCCCCCAGTTGCGTCCGTAAAGATCCGCCGTTAATCTACATGGGATTCCTCAATACACTGTAATGGGTGTAATGCGTCTTGCTCCACTGTTATGTAAAATACCGGCGACGCCAATAAAAAAAAACCTGCAATGAAAGCCGTTTTGAGGCCACAAACAGCCGAGGAAAAAGAAAATTGTTTTTCAAATTGGCAGACGTAAGTCAATTCTCTGTATCTATGCTACATCACCACTCAACACATCACATTAAAGTTATGTGAAATAGACTCAGTCGGTAAAAAAAACTGATGAATTTTTTGTTATCAAAGTTCTTCATCATTTCTGACTAAACACAAGTTATTAGCGCCTTTGTTATGTACCACTCGAGTACACGCCAATAATTTGGTTCGACTGAGACAAGTTTGTTACCGACTTAGTTCAGCTTGGACTATGGCGAGGAGGTTCCGAATCACCCCAAAGGGCCTTATCTTGTTGGTCGAAAAAATAGGCCATATCTACGAACATATTTTACAAATGGAACGATTTTTTCTAATGTTTCTGGAAAAAAATATCGATTCTATTTTAATTCAACGAAGTTGATATCTCCCTTAATTTTGCGTACTTCATATTTTCTTATTTTTCATTGCATTTTCCTGCGTGTCCTTATTTCTCTTATTTTTCATTGTACTTTATTTTTCATTATATCTTTCTTTGTGCGCACTTTGTGTTTTCCTACTTTGCATTATATTTTTTTAGTGTATCTTAGGGTGTCTTATGCTTGCTTATATATCTTATTTGTCTATTATATTCTATTAAATTCTGTTTTTCTTATCATGTTTGCCTTTTTGGGTTGTAACGATTGTTTGTATCTTGATGCACGGTGTTCTTCGGGGGCTTATGCCTCAGAACACGAAAGAAACGAATCTATCTATCTAATTGCAACAACGAGGGAATATCGACGGTGCTTATGTGCATACCTACCATCTTGTATCCTCAATTCGTCGTACTAAGGTGCAAGTCCACAGATAGAGTATACATATACGTATGGTAGATATAGGTACCGCAGTGCGGCGTGTACATTATAACAGGGCACACGAGTTTACATTGGGCGCGTTCGGCCGCGCTAGCACTCCGGACATACGTATTCACCCTCCGCAATGAAAACAATAGTAACGACTGTTTGATCGGGGTAATTGCATTAATCGCGTGCCGCAATATATAGAGGAAGGGCGTAAGTTCCAGAGAGTGGCGCGAAGGGGGTCGGAGTATGGAATTTCGACGGTCCCTCGTCCGAAGCCATAATTCGCCTGTAATTCATTTGGTCTCGCTATGCCGTTATATGCATGAACCCATTTCGTCCAATCTGGCCCCGAGGTCTACGTCGTTAACAACCTGATCAACCAGGCAACGGAAACTCTCGATCACAGAGGTGCATCGGATATCGCCGCTCTAACTTTTTACTTAATTTTTCACACACAAATTCTATACACTTGTAAGATGTTAAAACATTTTATGCGTAAGGTTACATAAACATTTTCGACAGAAAATACCGGTTTCATTTCAGCCATGCGATTTGGCTTCTATAAAAAGAAAAAAGACGAATGGAGCTGTGAAAGGTGTAATTGATCATGCCCGACTACCGGCATAAAAAAATGTATTTCCATGAAAAAAAAAAAAAAAATTCATCGAGTTTTCGTAACAGTCGACTCGCGGGGATTCTCGAACAAACTGCGCGCCACTTTTTCTTGCGTAGACAGATGTGAATGATGGACCGTCGTTCGAACATTATCGAAGTTGAATTCCAATGTTTCTCGTACAGAGACATGTAGTGATTATGCGTTGAAATGGACGTGGTTTATTGACCGCCAGTGTGGAGCTAAGCAGAATTGAATGTGGCGTGGAAGTAGCCCTGCCACACTTGCGCACACACGATCGTTCATAATTATCGTTAATTAGAGACTATCTCGGTCGGATAGCCGATACATTCGATGCTGATGATGCCTTTGCAGCATAATTACGAATTGTTCGCTCGTCGCCCGCATTGGAAGCAAGTCTAGCGTTTCGTACTGATCGATGGTTTAGGCGAAAATTCCAGTTATTAGAATTGGTTATTAGCACTGTCCTTATACCTTTATATGCATCGATGTTAATAGTATCGGGGAGCGGAATAACAAAATATCTCGCGCGATCGTCTAAATCGCCGCGCCCGTCGTTTAAAGCTGGTGCAAGTCCACTACACAGTTAAAGACAGACTTGTACATTCAACTTAAATTTTAATATAAATCATTATTTTTATATTTTCATGTTTAATGTTTTTATTTACTTTGTCGTGCGTGCGACACGGCCGAACGGGGACGTTGGAAAGAGGACACGTTGGCGAAATTACATGGAGAAAAAGTAGTTCTGTTCCTCTAACAAAATGTAGGTCGTTAATAATTTATGGTTGTGGTAGCAAAAATATTTGCTGCCATATTTTGCAAATATTTGCTGCCATATACAGCAAATATTTTGTTGTCCCTATGTTAACCAAATCAGTTATGGTAACAAAATTCTTGTTGTCTCTACAATTTTTTTTTCTCCGCGTACGTAAAGGCCAGAATAATTATAAATTTTAATAAACTTCGGTATTCGTACTGCTTAAGGAATATATATATAAGTACATATCAAGAACTTAATAATGTCGCATTGGTACTTTTTGCGAAAAGCTTTTCAGTTTTTTTTCTTCTAGCTTTTCCCCCAAAATTTACGCAATTTTGGCATTCGTCAGTAGGATTACCAAACAGGACCTCAACAACCAGTTCTTCTCAGCGAAGATCCACAATTTTTTTCAGGTTAATCTACCATTGTTTTTTTTTTTTTTGTCAACGAATCGTATTTTCGATTACAAAATTGTAAAATGAACGAGAAAACGATTGCGGAATTTTAATTACAAGAAATGTTTGTTAAATATACAAAGCCTTTGTACACTGTGATTCGGTCGCTCGGGGGTTCAAGCCCAATATTTGGCACGAAAAATCGCGAGAATTTTGAAAAAAAAAAAACCAAGAGAAAATTCGGTGTGCCATCGGTGTAACTTTGGTGTGTGAAAATTTGGTTAACAATTCACAAAACGTTTTGGGGTGTGCTGGAAACGAAACAAAAAGTTCCTCGCTTTTCTTGATAGTTACGGAACAACGGTGTAAAACCGGAAAGGTCCTGTCAGCGCGATGACCGATCGAAGCTCGTAAAAAACTTTGCCGGTAGATTTTTTTGCGCACCGCTGCTGTGGCTCTCTTGAACCATTTTTTTGTCTACATATAAAACCTGCAGCTCTCTAACTGCAAACTGGACGCAGCCTATATCCCTCTCGAGTCCCCTGCCCTCGATCCTCTGCGCAAACCCTGTATCACAACGCAGCAGTACGCCATTCTCAGTTTCGCTCGCTTTGTCATTTTTCGTTGTTTTCGAACACCCAATCAAACTCACTGCGCTCGTCCGCAGGGAGCTTCAGCTATGGCGTGCAAAGGGGCGGAGGGGCTGAGGGCCGTCGCGATGGACGACCTATTCGATTAATATCGCGCATCGGCAGTCGCGAAACGCGTGACCTCTTTTTATCTCGTTCCTCCCTCTCGGGACTCCTAACTGTCGCGCTTTTCGACATTTTTCCTCCTTTCTCTTTGTTTAGATTTTTTTAAAATTTCTTTATCCCATTGTTTATCATCTGGAGTTTGATTGCAGCTCCATCGGCTCTGGTGCCCTTGCGTCAGTTAGATATTCAACTCATTTTTGCTTCCTTGCGGAGGAAGCTTTGTTTTGGTAATAAAAAAATTCCGAGATTTTAATGAAAACATGTTCAGAATATTCCAAAACGTCGAAAAATCACATCTTGAAAAAATGTCCGGATGTGCGCGTGCGTGTGCGTGTGTGCGTGTGTGCGCGCGCGCGTGCGCGTGTGTGTGTGTGTGTGCGCGTGTGCGTGCGTGCGCGTGCGCGCGCGCGCGCGCGCGCGCGCGCGCGCGCGCGCGCGCGCGCGCGTGTGTGTGTGTGTGTGTGTGTGTGTGTGTGTGTGTGTGTGTGTGTGTGTGTGTGTGTGACTCAGATGCGAAAAATTCAAATCGCTATATCTCGGAAATGCCTCGACCGATCAGGCTGAAATTGTGCACACAGCATGTGTCGTTAATAGTCAATGTTTATGCAAAATTTCATCCACAAATGTTGTTGTTTTTTTGTACGCCATTTTTAATTTCTTCACAAATGTCTCTGCGCGCTCTAGCGCCCACAATTTTTTAGCTATCGGGATAAAAACATGTACACAGATGGAATATGATCACCCGATAATCCCATTAAAATTTCACGGAAATCGGTCGACCCGTTTAAATTTTATGCTATTTTGAATTTTTTGAATTTCATGTATTTATTTTATTTTATTTTTTTTCGAGACGCATTTTTCCGTATTAAATATTCATCTGTGAATGAAAAAGCGCCAAATTCGTGATCAGCGTGGAAAAATACATGAAATTTCAGTCCCGGAGTGTCAACTAGCGAAAAAATTTATCGGGCATTTTTTTAGCCATAATTGCAAATATGAGTGATTTCAGGTATTTTTAAACAGCGATTTCTTTGCTTTCCGATGGCATCGCGGAAAAACCCACATGCCCATTGTGACCTACAGCTAGACATACATAAGACGATGGATATGACGGGTTGAAAAAGCTACGTATAGAGGTATCACTTGGATTTCTTGAGTGAAAATTGAAAGTGCAAAAAAAAAACAAATTCAGGAGCGCATACTTCCATGTATTTTTTCGCGCCAAACGCAGATCCGAGAAAGTGAAGCGTGACGATGGAGTATTTTTACGTGCTGAACCTGAATCGGCTAGCCGTTTTACATGAAAGTTTAACAAGACGTTGATATTGAAAAAAGTTGAAAATTGGAATTTTCATAGCGCTTCCTCATAAGGTTGAAAATTGAAATTTTCATATCGCTTTCTCATAAAAGTTGGAAATCGAAATTGTCATATCGTTTTCTCATGATGTTCCTTTATTCGCGAAGCTTTCTCTATGAAGAAGCCAAAAATACAAAAAAGGCTTTCTCATAGAAGCAGCTTTGCGAATAAAGAAACATCATGAGAAAGCGATATGAACATTTCAATTTTCAACTTTATGACGAAGCGCTATGAAAATTCCAATTTTCAACTTTTTTTTTCATTACTCAATACCCTGAAATGGATAATCACATGCAGACGGTACAGAAAGTTTGCACGTTTACCGAACATTTATTGCTGACCGAAGGCCATCACTTTTTCGCGCACTTTTTAAACGCTATAGTGTTAAAAAAGTCAGGAGTGTGAGAGAGATAGCGCCATTGGTTTTAGGGTGAAGCGACAGAGAGCGACAGAGAACGTGTTCCACTTCAATTAAAGGCACGAAACCGAGTTTCTTGGTGCATGTGTAAAAAAAAAAGTTTTTTCTTTACACATTCCTTATTTTCGTTGTGATAGATCAGCAGCCAGACGCAATAGCGGAAGCACATCGGAAGTTAAAGTGTTTTGATGGATCGACGTTGCGCAAATTCGTATCGGGTAATAACCTACAGCTATCCCGGCTATTATTTCCGAAGATAGTCCTGCAGTACTGGTGCAAACGTACCAGCAACCATCCCCCACACCATCCGCTACCGTTTCACGGAGTTTCTCTCGTTTTCCGTCGAACGGGCAGGTACTCTACGAAATGAGTTTACTACGACCGGCCGTGTCCGGGACGGGGAGGCCTCCGAAAGGGGCGAGCCTGCCCTCGCACTGCGGCAACACTCGTTCGCTCGCGTCGATTGGTCACGGCGCAAATCCCTTTCGAATTTCGACTGGAAAACGTAACTCAGCCCCTGAATCCACTCATTTGCATATATCCACTGGCGCTATGCTATACAACGGCAATCGCATTTATTCTTATTCACTATAAGACCCTTCCTCCCTCTTAAGTGTCATCGCATTACTCGCTCACTCAGGAGTGTAGATTCCTTTTCTCGCAATATATCATTTCTTTAAATAAAAATAAAATCATTTTATTTCATTTTATGATTTACGCAAATTCTTTTCTCTGCGGATTTACATTTGTGAGATCGATGAACCGTCAATCGGTACCGTTAATAGTTCACCGACGATTGTGGACCAGTAACTCTACCAGTCGTTACCGCCAATGCGGTATTTTCACCCACATCGTTCAGATTAACGGATGCTGTCTCGTTGGTCCCGCTGTTTGGCTCACGGACAGGCCTTCGCTTTTCTGGAGGAACGCAACAATTGTTTCCGACCCTCCGGCCGGTTGCTCTTTCTTTTTGCGCGTTTCGCTCCCCGTGCTTTTTCCGTCTGCTGCTTATATCGTTTCGACCCGCGTATAGGATTCAAAAGTCCGCTGCGAAAAGACAGCCAGCGTTTCCCTCGACGTTGACGCAAACAAACACACACGAGGGCGTATCAACAACCCCCAGACTTAATTCGCTGCGGGCTCCGTGAATAATGCGCGGTGCTCCTCTTAGAAATTGCGGGTAGCAAACTATTATAACGTATAAAGCATAAACGGACGCACGTGCACGGGGTTATACGTTACGTCCAAACTTTCGCATGGACCCCCTGCAACGTAGTACAACGTACGAGTTTGCACGAGGGCCGGGCTTTTCTTCGGTAATCTTCGTGTGGTTTTCCGGCTTGAAGAAGTGGCTCCTGCAAACTTCGAATCGGAGAACACTTACGTCGGTCCAGCGATCGAATTTTTCAACGAGCCCTTCGTATATCACGACCGAATGTGGGGCATAGTGGAGGAAAATGGGGCCGACGGGTAAAAATGTGGTACCCTTTTTAACGCCCGACTGAAAATGAGGAGCGTCATGCATTCGATACTGTCGCAAAGTTATCGGTTCGGTCTCCGTGCCTCCTGTTATCGGCATGAATTTCTCCGACTGTGAATTTTGTTTATAAACGCGATACTAGAGTACACTGAGAGAAGGATCTAGTAAACATTACCGATCATCTAAGAAAAATTACCATAGCGCATAATAGTAGGGCGCCAGGACGCCACTTATGGCCGAAAGTTTCAGATTATCCAAAAATATTTAGCATAATATCTAAGGAAAATTCTTATAAATCTGGTACTTCCTACCATAGGTGGCGCCCTAGAGCCTTACTACTATGTGCTATGGTAATATCTCGCAAGCAATATAGTCATTTTTACTAGATCCTTCTCCCAGTATATCTATTAGCTATCACCCCGTATCTCCTTCAGACGGTGCCCATTTTCACTCCACGTGTAGGGGTCAAAGGAGCCAAATCCGGTGTTCTGTAGTTATTTATTTTTTATGTATGATATCTGATATTTCTCAAACCGTAGATGCATGCTTCGTTGGAGTCATAAGAAAGACTATGCATGCACGGAAAGTAAAAATGGCTATATAATAAAGTCTGAGGGTCATCCATGACTTCTGGGCTGCCACACGATTTTGAGTCTTTTGTTTTCCGAGCTGCCATCTGTCAGTGTCACCTCGACAATTCTTGCCCACGTCAAGAATTGTGCTTATTCTGTTTACGATTCTGGAAGGGTTAGAATATTCATACTCTTTTTTTTTTTTTTAGCTGCGAATGCAATTGGCGAAGAATGATGAATGGATAGTTCATCGATCGGCGATTGTTGAGTTTTTTCAACTGGAGACTTTTCAATTCCCTCCCAGATATTATATAACTCCACGTCTGGTATTAAAATCTTCGATTAAACGAAATGTAAAAAGTTGAAAATAAAAATGATTATCCCGCTTCATCATAAGCGTTGCGAATTGAAATGTTCATATCGCTTTCTCATAACGTACCCTTATTCACGAAGCTTCTAATATACTCCAAAGAAGATAAGGGCAGCTATGGTGGATCCCTCGGTTGCTGGGGTGCGTCAAGTCGAAATGTGGTAGTCCGAGAGTGAGCTGTCGATACCGTCACGCTACACCGTTTACGAGGGAATCCCCGGAAAGCATTTCCTCCCTTGCAAAATCCTCCCTTCCTCCTACTCTAGTTCCCACGACCCAGCGTGCCGATAACTGGCACCTCGCAGGACAGCCTCGCAATTACGCCTTTTCGAACGGCGCGCCCGAAGATGCTTTCGAATAACGTCCGTCGGTCGAAGGGTTACCGCAGATTGCGACGAAAAGGCTCTACTATAATCAAATAGATGGTCGCTGGCTGTCGCTTATATTAAGTCTTTCCCCATAATCGGGGAAGCGAGTGTCCTGGTGCTGTGGAAGAAGAGAGTGTCCTTTATGCGATGCGGTCTGGAAGCTGCTTCGCGGTACATAAGGTAATTCTCATGCAGCCCGCTTTTGACGTGCTGTCTTGTCTTCTCGAAACGTCAGACCGGTCCTCCGTAGTTCGTTTCAGTCCTCGATCCTCGCAGTGGTTGTCCATGAAAATGATTCGCTTAATCAAATAGTAATTAGCCTAGCCTATACTAAGTCCACGGAATTGCCCGAGAAAGATGAACTGCGCGCCGTGCCGGCGTATGGCAACTCACTCTGGTCGTTTATGCAGCTCTTTTGTGACAAGGAAAAATACCGCATCACTGTACATACACACACATCCAGACATTTTTTTCTGAATGTGATTTTTCGATGTTTTCGAACATTTTTTGCACATGTTTTGATTAAAATCTTACAATTTTTTGACGAAATCTAAGCTTCCTCTATGAGGAAACAAAATTGGTGGAATGAGCGGTATCTTTTTTCCCGTAGAGCACACAGTGCTATTATTAATTTTTTAATTTTCCGTATGATTTCGTTCGTCTCCATTATCTTTTATTTTCATTCCACGAAACTCCACCCATTAAATTTGGCTTTCCTACTTTGTTTCTGACTGGCCTACTTTGTCTCGAGTCACGTATTCAGTCGGACAAGACCAGCGGTCTTGCTTAACACCACACTTAATTCCTGTTCTCAATTTTACTTACTCCAAATCTACTCCCTTACTTAATGCTCCGTATCTTGCAGCCTTATAATTAACGGAAATCCCGACAGCGGGTGGTGGGGAGAGGGGGAGAGGGAGACGGATGTACGGGGAGTGTACACTATAGGTAACAGTTTCGGCGAAGCTTCAAAGCCACAACGATTGTGTACGCAGCCTCACGAAGTGGGGCTCGTTACACAACGTGTACGCTCGACTTGTGTGTGCCTTGCTCCTCGTTGGCACGTAGTTGCTCGTCCCTGCTTCCCTTTTACCCGGCCTACCACCTACCCCTTACTCTGGACTGCCTCGGCGCGTGTGCTACCTCACTAGTTTACCGCCCGACTCGCAGCCTCACCGCTACCCCGCGACCCCCTTTCTGCTACTTTCGAGCACATAAGCCCCGAACACGAAAGTACTCGGTATGCGGGACTCGAGGCCTCTGCGAACAAGAATTTACATATCAGCGATGACATCCCTGCCTCCCGAACCTTCGTTACCCCTCGTGTTGTTTACTTAATTAATTAATTTATATATCAGCGATTGTTTACATTACGAACAACGATTATCCAGATATCGTACAGAATTTTTAGGGTATTGTACCTTGTATATTACTTTACATTAAGTAATAGCGGGTTTTTTGTGGTTTGGGCGCTCAAGTCGGGTCTCCGTGTAAGTATCTGCGTGAGTTCGCGTGTAACTGTGATGCATCGGCGTTGGTTATGGCAAAATAACCCCGCGGTGTTAGGCACGGTTGGGTTTATATTGTTGTTCGGGAATTTTTCAGTTTCGTCCTCAGCAGGACTCTACCTGGACTTTCACTGGGTTGTAAAATAATAACCCGGTAATTCAAATTACTCGAATTTAATTGTCAAGAAAAATGGCATGGAATATGATGATAAACATATTGCAATGCTCTTGATAAAGTAATAGCCTAATAGCATACCGGCCGGCAAACACTCACATACTCATTCGCAAAGTCGTGCTTACGCTTATGTATTATAATTTACAGCGCGTTGTTCACAGCCCCAGTTAGCATTTTGACGCCAACTCGCCAGCAAATAGGCAGCATATGTCATGCGCGTCCGCATTTGCCAATGTTTCTGCCAGCATTCAATGCCGAAAATTCTTAGGAGCATATTGCCAGCAAGTTGTCAGCAAGGATTGCCGGTGCTTTGCGTCTCACAGAAAATATTTATTTGCTTGAGTCATGGTTTTTTTGGTGAAATAAAAAAAAATCGATTTCTTATAAAATTTAAGTGCCTCCATCGATTCTCACAAAAAATCAATGTCAAGGATCGTTAGTGCTGGTTAATTTGTGTATCATATTTTAGAAAGATACATCGACGTTTAAGCGCTGACACAATTTTCGAAGAAATTTAAAATCCAAAAACGCGTATTCATTTTTATGGTGTGATTTTATTAAATACAGAGATATTTACGGCAAGGAAACAGCAAAGCTTGGCAGCAAGCAATTGCACTTGTTTGCCAGTGCTACGGTTAGCTATCTGGGTCTCTTCGCCCTTCACTTCTTCGCTGCTCTCCTTCCTTGACACTCTACACTCTACACCTATGAAACACGCACACGACTCAACAAGATCGTAGCAAAATTTATAAGCCGTATGGAATCGCACGTTCAAACTTATCTCGGTGATGCAATGCACTATCCGGCTCCTGACGGTCCTATCGATTATATGACAATTTATACCGGAGCGGGAAACTCCGTTTTGGTTTTAAAACTACGCTGCGGGAGCTGGATGAGAAGTACCGAGCTGCACCTTTACGGCTTGATTGTCAGTTCGCGACTGACTTCGCCGGCTTGCACATCCGCTGATCTCGCGGCCGTTGGATGGTAAGTCGGGGAGGTTTTTGGCAAATTCAGCGGAAATTATACCTCGCCGGTGAGGAAAGACAAGAGGAGACAGTCTCACACTTCCGCGCGCCTTTGGTCAAGAGTCTCAGAAAAGTATCGCGCGACGGCCCATGTCGCATAGAATAACGGCGCGGCATCGGTCAGCGCGATGCAGAAAAGGCAACACGTTCCCGTGTTGTCCGATATCTTTATAATTAATTGCTTGGCCGCTGACAAGTATGAGCGTGCTATATCGCGAGTAGAGTCGCAGATCGCGCGAGAAAATATTAAATAAAAATTATTCCAGCGAAGAACGTGACATAACTACCCATGTAGGTTTTGACCATGGGAATGACGCTAACCCAAGGTGTTTCTCGCAAGCGAAAGTGTACCCGAGCGTCACTTTAAGAGCATGCGAAATGACACCTTTTTTTTTAACTTTCGCAAAGTATGCGTATTATTTTTGGAGTCTGTACGCGGTAGTCAATAAATGCATTGACATACCAATATACAATATGTATTGCCAATACATTAACTGAGTATGATCGCGTTCAGAGTTCTCGTAGGAAAAAATATATAAAATATAATTTCTTGCAGACATGCGAAGGATAAAAAAGGGATATTCCAACTTTTACTACATAAGAAAAAGTATTGCTTTAATACCACTCTCGCCCTGTATATGCAACTTATAGAAGGCTGACTTATAGAGGGTTTCTGTGCAAGGATCGAATTTATAGTCCCAAGTTACAACTTGAGTTGTAATTGAAGTTTAAACTCTAACTTAAGTTTGATGTCATAACAGAAGATAAATGTACACTTAGGTTTGAGCTTCAACTGATTTTCACTTTGAAATTAATATTTGTAATTCCTACATTTGTCAAGGACAGAAAGGATGACCACAAGTTCATAACCGTGCCGATAGGTTGGAGAAAAATCGTTGATCTCGGATTTTTATTTTATGGCGTAAAATCGACCATACGATTCAACTTCAGTTGAATCTTAAAAGATAAAATAAAGCTCCAACCTAAGTAATATGTTAATCAGTTCATAATGTAAATAAGATACAACCAAGTCTGTGCGAGAGTCCGTGTAAGTCTCTAACTGCGTGTCGAAAAACATCCACGCCGTACTTAATTACACCGTTGATTAACAAAATTACGTTTATTCCATGTTTCAGGCTCGATCAGCCGGTGACCAGTTCGACCCCCGGCATGGACGACAAAAAGGTAATAAACAATGGCGATGAGAAGATAATTTTTCTCGTTTCCTCGTCTATATTTCGCACCCAAGTGGTTATTCACTGAAATACGAAGACAAAAAAATTTAATGAAAATCGTTCACCACCGACAAAGATTGAGAATATTTATAATCACTACGAGCGTGTCTACTTAACAAGTCTGCCCATTTTCCAGCCGAGACGTCGTTGGATACCAAGGTAGTACGGTAGTCGCGCGGGAACGCCGGATGACGACGAAACCGGTGGTGTGGGGACTCTAATTTAATGGACTTGCTTAAGCGAGTCGCCGGTTCTTCCGTACAACGTTTCCCTTCCTCCTCCTTCTTCTTCCTCCTCTATTTCTATCTCGGACCACCCAAACTCTCGCCTCCCCGACGAACAAGTCCTAGAGTCCGTAAAGCCCAAGTTCCACCAACCGGATTTTCCGGACTATGCGGAAAGATCTACGAAAGATTCGAAGCGAAGAAAGGATAGGAAGTAGTCTCGCACAGAGGGGCGGAGGGTTGCGAACATTGCGAGCGTGGGGAATAGGAGGGTCGAAGACTCGAGCCCGACGGCAAAAAACCATTGAGAAATGAAACAAAAGAACGAAATAGCAAGAGGAAGAGAAAAGACGAGAAAAAAAATTAAAGGAAGGAAGCAGTGGATGTCTTTTACTACTTATATTCGACATCCCTGCACCCTCATGTGCGCTTCCTCGACCTCCGCAGTCCGCCTATCTCCCTCACCCGAGAAATTGCGAGGTCACGAAATACTTGGAGATTATAAGACGCTAAATTTGTTTGCTGATAACATTACAAGGCCGTTCGTTAAAATTAATGCGAAAACTCAATAAAGTTCGACGAAGTGCTTGCACTCTGAAACTCTTGTGCATTCCCAATCAATAAGATAATAAAAGTAATGATAATAATGAATCATAAAACTCATTAATTATTATTATTACAATACAATAATGATTATAATTATTGATCGTTAATGAAATATTATTATATTTTTAACGTAATATCGCTGTAGAGTACGAACCTCGCTGAAAAACGAATAATCGGTCGGTATGAATAGAGATGCTGTAAATTTCGACGTTTAGAGCTTAGAGTCAATTTCTTAGAGCTTACGGAGCTCAGTACGATCGAAAGTTTTCTCTTTCATACGCGCACACTCAATCTTCAGTGGCCTAAAATCGTATAAGCTTGACCCCCCCTCCTGCGGATCTTGGAAATGTTGACGCGTCGGTGCGCCCGGCAGAATCCTCTTCACTCAACAGTCCCGGTAGACAGTGTATACCTCGTGTGCGTTACAGCAAACTCGGGGGAGTAATACATTTTCAGGTTGTTCGCCTAACTTATCCGTCCCCACCCCCCCCCCCCCCCCGTCGACGGGTACAAGGTTTCCGCGGCTCAGCTTTGCCCTTTGCTTTGCTGTCGTCAGAGAGACGGGGGGGGGGGGTTGGAGCGGGGGAGGGGGTGGTGAGAACCCGCCGGAAATGAATCCGTGGCTCTAACGAGAATCCACTGCGGGATTCTAGTAGCACAAAGTGAATCCGGTAATATCCGTGCAAACACCAAAAGCCCAAGAGGGATCGTCATCACGAGGTGCGATGTGATATATGCTGTGGTGATGCGAACGAAGCACCGGTTTTGTGGAAACTGACCACTGTCCTTAAAGTTCGTTATCCGAGTTGAAACACGAAAAATTCATTATCAATGCTGATACACGACGCAACACTGCCACCGAGATAAATTTTTTGTCTCTTACTCCACGGGATTATCAATACGTCGTTGTATTTTTTACGAGCTTACGGTTTACTGTCTCCTATTACGGGCTTTCCACTAGAGGTCACTCCGCCGACGGATGTTCCCTCCGGTGTACATTGCTTTGTCAACTTTTTCCTCCCTCATAAAGCTTTCCTTTTACGATCGGTCTAACGGTCTTTTGAAACGGTCGGATTCGAGTAAGCATGGAGGTATCGAGCTCAAATAGAAAATAAAAAAATTGTTATTGCATTTGCCTAAAAATGGCTCTAAACGTTTACATTTTATGAATAATTTTTATTTCTCGAATGATGTGTGTTTTATGTCGAACACGAGGTTCCGCGTCAAATATTGCTTTCATAACTTAGGGTAAGTCGGGGTGATATGGCCACGGTTTTTTAAACAACAAAAATTGGAGGTTTAACATATTTTTAACTAAAAATTTTTTGTTGTAACCAACTCGAGAATCTTCAAACTGAAGTAATTTACGCAGAACTTGCGATATATTAGATGCGTGATTTAATTGTAGCTCTATAAATAAATATTTGTGATCGGCCGTCTCACCCGGATACTACGGGTGATATAGCCAATATACTAATGGTAGTCAATTAGGCCTAGAGAAGCATCGGGATCACACAAAACATGTCTTACTACACTGAGAGAAGGATCTAGTACAAACTACTATATCACTTGAGAGATATTACCATAGCATATAGTAGTCGAGTGTTAGGGCGACACCTATGGTAGAAAGTACCGGATTTATAAGAATTTTTCTTAGATATTATGGTGAAAATTCTTGGAAATTCTGAGACTTTCTGCCATAGGTGGCGCCCTGGTGCCGTACTACTATGTCCTATGGTAATTTTTCTTAGTTGATTGGCAATTTTTACTAGATCCTTCTCTCAGTGTATGTTTTATGTTGTCTAAATAAACTACAGAAACACAGTAATTGCCTCCGTCAAATTTTTCAGATGCTTAACTAAAAAGAAAATGGTTTCACTAGGAATATCCGGGTGATATGACCACCGCCTGCTATTGCGGGCAGTGGCCCATTACCACTGACGTGGCCATTTCACCCGCAATATCCGGGTGACATAGCCACCACTGACATGGTCATATCCCCCGAAAAACACGTGGCCATGTCAACCGCAAAATGAGTGGCCATATCACCTATTTTCTCGGAAAAATAGCTACTGCTTAAATTTAGGGAAGGAATAAAAAAATAGGTTTACTACGTGCCAATCTTTTTTTGAAAGATCCAACTATAGTGTGCAATATTGATTTATTAGCAAAATTATAATTTACTATGACTCCAGAGCGCTAGAACTATAGCTCGAGAAATTTGTGACTCGACATAGGGATTGCCTGCTCGTATTGAATCTTGCACGTACAATCTTACATTTCTTTGTGCAATCACATTGTATCCACATATACAAAAAACTGTGCAAGCGGCGGTGCCATTCCTTTGTTACGATAAAAGATATTACGGATGGCTATCTCACCCACCTGGCCATCTCACCCTGATATACTCTGTTTTACTGCCAGAGGAGTAATAAACGAGGAACCCATATGGAAAGTACTTTGCACCTTTTTTCTCTAAATTCTTGAAAAAAAAGTTAACGTGTGTTAATTGATCAGAGGACGAAATGGGTCACAGCCAAGCCATCGAATCATTGCAGTTTCATGAACATTTCATAGTTGAGACGTTTTTCAAGATGACAGTGTCGACACAGACACAAAAGGAGATTGATGTCCTATTCCAAGCATATACGCAAGACAGCGTGGAAACATGAATCCGTTAATTGTATCAGGCAGACTGTGCTCGATCAAAATGAAATTTGTTCAAGCAAATGAAGCAACGAGACACGTCCAGGGTAATGATATTAGAATTTGGAGTCAATCCTGCCAGCAGGTGTAATTAAAGCCTCGAGAGCTGGCTCGGTCTCGGTATCCAAAAGTTCTCCGTGCTCCGTCTACTGCCGGCAGTGTGGGTTCTGAGACTGCGAGAGAAACGTGCCATCCGTGCACTAATTGCTCCGGTGAACCACCGGCACAAAGTATCGTCGAATAGAGAGGGCGGTACCAAGAACTCTGTTTTCGTCGTCCAACTAAAGGATCGTTACTCAACTGCGGTACAGACTTTATTGATTCAATCGTTCCGTTGACGTTTTGTCCATTTGTTAATACCGTAACGCCGTGAAAAATGACTGTACGGTAGGAATTGCATACAGGCAAGTGCGGAGTAAAACGGAACCCTGAAGGAGCAAAACGGATTTTCTTTTAGCAATTTTCCTTCCTCACAGAGGCAAAATGAGAAAGCGAAATAATCGCGGAAAATACTTTTTTACAGAAGGTTCGTCCTCAAAAGTACATTATGTGAGAAAGCTATTTAAAAATCTCGATTTTTCCGCCGTTTTGTTCTCATTACTCCTATACGTTTTTCACACGTTCCATTAAATTTTCATCAAGTCATGGGTCTCTCTGAGAGCCTGGAGCGGGAACGTCAGTGTTAATGTGTGTGGGTGTGTTTTTTTTTTGTGACTTTCAATCTACCTAGAAATGTCAAACTTTCGGATTTCGATATAATACCTTTAACCCTTTATGTGGGTGTGATCGGTGCTTTGCGGCTTTCTCGTAGAACCGCCTCGCTTCGGCCGAGGGTATACACGAAGGCTTAAACAGTATCGAATCCTCCCAACATTATCCGGCAGTCTTTCGCATTGGCCGATTACGCCGTCTCAAACGGGCGCGGAGGCACACGTATGTTGCTCAGCGAAAACACAGAGCTGGTGTAGTCGGTGGAGGTAGCTGTGAACTCCGACACGCTATCGCCTCGCCGCCGATACCCCCGCATGGATCGTTCGCTTTCTCGATTAACTTTGGCTCCGTCAGACCCCGCTTCTTCTTCACCACTTTTGACACTTCGATTTGTTCCCATCGGCCGAGCGAGGATTTATTTTTCTTCCGATAACCGAGCTTCTTTTACTTCGTTTTCGGTATTCTCACGTCGTTCGATTTTCGTTGCCAGGTCTCTTATCGAACAAACTTAAATAGCACGGGAATATTTTTTTTCTCGCCCGAAGCATCGGAAGAGACCGATATTGTATCGTATGAGCCAATTCGTCAGGGCTCTTAGTTTCTGCACCTCACCGGTCTATGAATTATAACCGATCTTCATGGATATGGCAAGTTCTCGAAGCTCCCGAAAAAAAAACCCAGAAGAAAAATAAAATAAAAATAAAAAAAAACCGGTCATAAATTGTTATCGTGACGTGTCGCCGCATGGTAACGTAGGTTTTCCACTGACCTGACGTTTTTTTCACCACTCTCTGATCATCATCTCCTCGGGGTTCTTTTCCATAATTCTTTTTGCGGGTTTTGCTTCCGGTGATTTTTTTTCTTCATCTTCCTAGCCTTCCACCCTTCCGAGGAATCGTCAGAATAATTTCCGCCCCCGAACGCTCAATTCCAACTCCCGCCTATCGGTAATTCCCGACCGATATATAGTTATGCATTTTCATTGGTCGTCTGCACTCCATCCGCTCCTTCATATCTCGATATAAGTTTTAGCATACAAACGGGAGGAGGTCGCGTCCTGGGACGTGGAGGTATTCATCGGGCGGCGAAATGAGCAAAGTTCCTCCTGCCTATTTGCCAATATATATGTATACATACATGCATAGATGTCAACAGTCAGATTCCGGACTTTGGATGCTTCCCCAGAACTGTCTTGGAATTCACAATTCGAAGGAATTGTGTATCGCGCAGACTGTGTGACGTGTATGGCAATCATTTCGCCAAGGGATCGTATTCCCTTGAAACCCTCCGCGCATATACAATGCCGATCGATTTCTACATCTTGCAGTTTCCGCCTCTCTCTCTTTTCTCCCCGTTGATCCGTCCGTGCTCTCCCCACAGTCTCGAGTGGACTTGTTCGACCGAGGGATTTCCCAAGAAAAGTGGGGACTCCTTTTTATTTTTTCTCAGAAACTACAGAGACTCGTGACGACGATGGGTAGGTCGTGACGATGGCTGTGGTCGTCGCTTCGAAAACTCTGCAAACCTCACCGGCAACTACATATAACCCCTTTTCGCAAATGACTCACTCGGCAGAATCCACACGTCGTACAACCGCCACTCTCTCCGGATTCATCCGGATTTTCCGGACCCTCTCATTTCGCAGTAATTAATATTGGATGAGAAAATCTGATAATAATTCGGGAACTCTGGCGCCGGAGGCTGAGCGCGTGGGCTACTGTGCATTAATACCGAACCCTCGACGATAAGAACCCCTCGACAAAGTAGTAAAACTCCTCGTTAGGCACGACACAACGCTCCTACGTTATTCCAGGATTAAAATACACTTTTGCGATGGCTCAGAGTTACATCTTTTACTCGCCTGTTTATTCATGAACCGCGGAGCTAATGAAAATTTTGCTGAAGACGGAATGCAACGAGACGTGAGAGATACGCGAAGAATCGTCTTGCCAACGTCTCTGATAGCAATTTGCTTACACTTCAATTTTGCCTACTGTAGTTAATTAAAAATAAATCATACAAAAAAAAATTGAAAGTTTCGAAAGATAATGTTATCGCTTAATTAGCGCTATGATTGGTGGTTTTTTTTTTTCACCTATTCGAGAGTTCTTATCAATATCTTAGTTTGCAGAAGATATGAAAGATATTCCTATCTTCCTCAGGTAGCCGGCATTCACTCAATCTCCTCGGCACGCTAAGCTTCACGGAGATCTACAATCGTGGCTCTTCGTGCGTTAATTTTCGTTTATGCCAATGGCATTGATGAAACAGCAAACACATCAGTTTAATAGAATAGAGGGAAAAAATAAAAAAAACGTGGCCATCCGTCATGGTAATAACGACTATCCTTGTCTCCAGAGCCATTAGTACCCTCCCGTGTATCACCCTTAATTACATCGAGGTAATTTCGTTTCTCTGGGGAGGCGCGTCGAAAATTGCTTCCGCTTATCTCGTCCAAGAGAACGAACCGGTGCCGGTGCTTCGTTATTTTGTTCCCGTTTCGTTTCCTCGGTTTCCGTCGCCGGTATTACGGTTACGTTTGTTCGTGTACGTGCCGCACGGATTTCAAACCTGAAAAATTCCCTGTACGCGACGACTTCTTTTACGTGACACAAACATTCAATTTCACAATGAAACAGTCTGATTATTGAAATTTTGTGATGGTATAAAGTTATAATGCGCAGTTGCCAATAACTAAATGTAATTTTGGCATTTAAGTGTATTGGTAAGAACCCCCCCATTCAGTGAAAATATCCCGCGACTCTCTCGTGTACGCTGTTGTTATGAAACACATAATTTCCAAATAGTACAGAATACGATAGTGAGTATGCAATACACCGTCTGTTCGAGAGACTCATCGCTACTCTGGCGATGAAATGCACCGTTTTCGACTAACCCGGATAGCCGATGGCATGATCCTCTCAATCCCATTCTCGTGTTGTTGTTCTACCACGGCAAACTTACAATCGTATGTATGGAGGCACTAGAAAGTCTACTGATAGCTATTTCCATCACAAACCCCGTTGGTGTATGCAACGTTTACAAGGAAACAGTTTACTTATGAAGGTGGCGTGTACATGTCTCTGAGTGTCCATCAAGCCCTGTATGAGTATTTGTGAGTGTCTTTGCGATTGTCTTTGTGTGTGTCTGCAATAGGTCGACAGAACTTTTATTTATCAACGTAGAGCGCTAATGTTGGAATGAGATATACCTTTGAATCATCGTATCGATTAATGAAACGCAATAAAGTGTCCAACACAAAGATGTAACATTGTTACATCTTTGTGTTAACATTGTTACATCTTCCAACACAACGGGCTAACGGTTGTCGATACTTCGACGAAGACCTTCGGAAGGGCAAGTTTATCTTGCCCGAACGGTATGACTCTCAATCAATAGTTGTGCCAAGTATGCTGAGGTCAAAAAGCTCTGCAGTAACTTCCTCCTCAAAGGGTATACAAATTTTCGATGAAATTGATTGGAGTGGATATCGATGTCTAGCAAATTTCCTGCGGAAGAAAATACGAGGAAGGGAGTAGCGGATGCGCACAGCGAAGCTCGGATAGTATGCAGGGTAAAAAGTGGAAGCCAAAGAAGAACAACCAAGAAGGATTCAAAAAGGAAGAATCCTCCAGAAGGGAGAACCGTTAAGCTCCGAGCCTGCTGCAGCTACCAGACACCGGTAGATGGAATAGTTGCGAGAGGAAAAGAAGGCGGACAAGCATAAGAGAGAGGCGAGCTATAGTAGCGGTTAGATGATATTGCCGACTCCGAAGCTTGTACAGCTCCGTGTTGCATAATTCGGTCGGATATTATGTTTACTGGTATACAGATACTGGTGACGTGGTGGTGGTGTTCTACTCGTCTTCTCGAAGAACTGCCCTCGGATCGAAAGTTCGCTTCGCTGAGTCAAGAAACATTCAGCCGAATCTCCACCCCCAAACCCTCCCTTTCCCCCATGAAAGGAATTCTTTTCTTTTCCTCGTCATTCCCCTCAACGATACAGCTGCTCCGTTGCCGGCGGTGCTTCGCTTCTTTTCGATTAATCTTTTTTTTTTATTATTTTTTTTCCATTTCTCCAACGAAGCAAGCACTCTGGAGAATGTTTGCCCTATCTTCGTCTCGCAGCATCGATCTCATCTGTTATCTTTTTCTCTCCGTTTTATTCGAAAAAATATTCTAAATTTTTATCTTTTATATCTTACATCATAACTGACTATGAAAAAAAGATACAATTAATATTTTGTCGGTTTGTTTAATCGGAAATGCCGTCATACTGGAGAACGTCATTTTCGGTTTCAAAATTTCAGTTTCCGACCGAAAGTGACATTTTTCTGTATGACGTAATTTCCGGTCGAAAACTGAAATGTCCAGAACGGAACATTTTTCCATATTACATCTCTTCCGCTCGAGAACTGAGATTTAAAAACCGGAGGTGACGTTTTCGTGCCGTTCAGGAATCGACGTTCATTTTACTTCTAGATTGGTACTTCGTATCGAAACACATCTTCTAAGCGAAAAAAATTGTTTCTAGCGATTACGACTTTCAGATGGAATAATAAAGAATTCATAACGCCAAAGAATATGAGCTAAGCTGACGCTTACAGCGCGTTGCTCTTCGATACCGCAAGAACATCCGCCACGGGAGTATCTTCAATATGTCTCCGAGCCCGCAAGACGGTCTTACCCGATAGATGTGGACTTACCGCTAATCCGCTATCCAGCGTTAAAAGCCAGTCCTGAAAAGAAACCAACTTTGCCCAGGTCTCGCCCGGTCCCTCCCGATGGCCTCCATTGTAGCAGTTACTTTGTAAGAACCACTAAACTTTTTATCGTTCCCGGGGATAAGGCCGACTCCGCTATAGAGTCAATCTATAAAGCTACCGAGTTTCAATTTCAACATATTTTTATGACTATTCGTGGGGGATGAAAAAAGTCGCCCATTTATCGCTGTGCTGCGGTTAAAATATACAACTATCAATACGAACTGTGGTTAAACCTCGTACCATACATTCTATCTATATTTTCGATCGATTCACCGATTCTTCACGAGTACAAGCTCTTTTAATCTTTGTTCATCCCGCTGTCCTTCTGAGCAGAGCTAGAGAGTAATAAAGAAAAAAATGGTTATCAAATTTGGGAAACAGCAACGATGAAGTGATCAGTGTCGATCACCCGCGGCTGAAGCTTTTCCGCACTATTATTACTCATCCGGGAAGTTTGCTCTTTGCCTTTACGGCGGTCTGACAGGACACGCGATAATGCCTCGTTCCATCCAGTCGTACCATACAGCTCCATATCGTTCAGTGCACGGGACGTCAGAGAGTGGCTATCCGACGGTTGTGTGTAATGTGCATTAGATATGCGTCTGGAATTCAGATATCATCCTTTGTTTCATTTTGAGTGGTGACACGTGTCGTTTCCTAGAAAAAATGTAAAAAACTACTATTATTAACCCTAGATCAAACGTACCCCAGACGATATTCAAACTGCGCTCCTAAAGTACACATTGGCATTATCGACTTGGGACCTCCACGATAATTTGGTTCCATGATCTGACGATGTGTTGAGGCCGGTAATAACCTCAGGTACTCGCTGGCTGTGGCAAAGGACGTTAACGCAGCGCGGTTGGGGTACAAAAATACCCCAGTCAGGAGTTCCCGTTTTTGTTAGAACTATTGAATGTAAGTTACTATTTTATCATTTGGACGCATATAGTCGGCATTTTATTTTTTCATAATTTATTATAATAATTATCATTATCTTTAATTACCTAGATTACCTTTAATTAGAATATGGAATTAAATTGCCACGATCTTTAATGATATTACTTTTTCTTTTTATTTATATTATTTAGGATAGGTTGATTATAGGAGTAATATAAGGATCGTGATCGCGAACAAGCCTATGATAGGGCTTATGTGACCTGCACAAGGTGCTGGAAGGAAAAGAAGTATCTTTAATTACCTACAATGTTTCAAGAAAAATAAATGTTAAAACCCATGCAAAACCAATTGTGTTTGCGTTTTCATCGATTGTTTCCATGTTACAAGTTTTCGACTTTTCCCCAGATGTCCAAATTAATAGACTTTTTGAACTGAATACAATGGGACAATTTTTTCCCTGATAGCCTGATGTGTGCCTTATGAAATGGCGTTTGAAATTTGAAAATTTGACCATTTAAAGAAAAAAGCTACAATGTTTTCACAAAAAGTATGGTTTGTTTTCTATTTTCCTTATGTTTTGGGCTTCAAAGGTGATTTTCACCCCCTAAACTTTAATAAAGTTAAATTGCCCGTATACCATTCTCTTCTTTATGAAAAAACGAAGAGATTCATGCGTGGCAAAACCCATTTACTGCTCATAAGACTCTTGTACGTTCGATCAAACGCGTGGGGTACATGTGTACCCCAGTCTTGAGCTAGAATGTAGAAAAAATGATACATGTGTTCTAGGGTTATTATTATTATTAGAACTGCAAGGCACGAGTAACGATTCTCTGCATCGCGAGGGGTGGTTGCGGATTGCAGGAAGCAAGCATTGTTCGACGGGTTTTTCGGCATTGTTCCTCGTCGTGACCGCCGCGATGTGAAGAAAGTTCATTAGACTTTCGGGAAGCGCATATGTGACGTCATCGTTCGCGAGACCATATCGTGACGTTGTAACTGTCGGATCGATTCGAAACGAGAAAGAGAAGGGCGAGGAAAGGGGGGGGGGGAGGGAGGTTGCGTTCGGGGTGCTCGACTGGTCGAGGCTCTGCGGTCGTATCCACCCGCGCCTGCAGCAGCAGTGGCATTGGGGAGGGTACGTCGCACGTCGCGCATCGGCCACGTACCGGGTATATATAGGGATAGGGTAGGGTCGACGGAGCGGTGCTTCATGCTAGGGCGGCATCGACCCCTTTTACGGCGAGCTGCCTCCGCCTCCGCCTCTGCGCCTTCTCTCGTAATTTCATTATACCCTACACCCACCCTCCCGCTCGCGCGTATGGACTTCCTCCTACGTAACGTCCGGACGTCTAGTAATACATTCAACGAACTTGCTGCAGTGACGAGCTGCTGCACGTCAACTTTGCGACGCCGAACCGCTCTGCGGATCACACAAAAAAAAAAGTTGAAAATTGCTATTTTCATAACGCTTCCTCATAAAAGTTGAAAATTGACATTATCATGTCAATTTCCGAATGTCCCTTTATTGACAAAGCTTCTTCTATGAGAAGGCATTTACCTTATTGTTTACTTTCTCATAAAGGGAGCTTTGCGAATAAAGGGACATTATGAGAAAGTGTTATAAAAATGTCAACTTTCAGTTTTTAACTTGCAACTTTCAACTCTCAACTTTGACGAGGAACTTTGATGAGGAATAAAGGGACATTATGAGAAAGTGTTATAAAATTTTCAACTTTCAATTTTCAACTTTCAATTTTTAACTTTCAACTTTGATGAGGAAGCGTTGTGAAAATTGAAATTTTCAACTTTTTTTCAACATTAACGTTGTATTTAACTTTTAGGCAAAGCTAACCGCTTTTGGTCAAAACGGATGTCGAATCCGTGCTAGGCACGAAAAAATACAAAGAGTTATGTGTTGCAAATTTTTTTTCGATCTTTAATTTCTACTCGAGAAGTCCAAATGACACACCGCCTTATCTAATTATTTTAATTCCGTCATACCCATCATCTTGTGTATTTCTTGCCGTAGGCACCTGGGTATTTCCGCGATGCCATCAGGAAGCGAAGAAATTGGTGTTCAAAAATATGCGAAATCACTCATTTTTCAATTTTGACTGTATAAATTGCAGATAAACTTTTTTCGTTAGTCGTCGCTCCAGGACTATATTCCATGTATTTTCCCACGCTGATCACGAATCTAACAGTTATTTTATTCATAAATGAATATTTAATGAGGAAAATTGCGTCTAAAGTAAAGTAATAATTTTTCATGAAATACAAAAAATTCAAAATGACATAAAATTTTAACGACCTTATCGATTTTCGTGAAATTTCAATGGGATCATCGGGTGATAATATTCCATCTGGGTACGCATTTTTAGCCCTATAGCTAAGAAATTGCAAGCACTACAGTGCGTACAGACGTCTTCGAAGAAATAAAAATTGGCGCACAAAGAAACAAATGAACATCTTTGGATGAAATTTTGCAGAAACACTGACTATTGACTGCACATGTTGTGTGCCAAATTTCAGCTTGATCGGTTGAGGCATTTTCGAGTTATAGTGGTTAAAATTTTTTGCGTCCGATTCACGCACGCACGCACACACACACACATCCGGACATTTTTTTCTAAATGTGATTTTTCGATGTTTTCGAACATTCTGAACACGTTTTCATTAAAATCTCGAAATTTTTTTTTCACCATAACAAAGCTTTCTCTACGAGGAAGCAAAAGATAAATAAGTATATGTGGCATGTATTGAAAATGATAGTAGTCACACATGAAATATATTTTCGTCGAAGAACGTTACGGTCTTTCGCATCTATTAAAAAAATATGTTTCTGCGAATTTACTTTAAGAAATGTATAGCAATTTGTGTTATTAATAATTTAATCGATGTGACGCAGAGATTAGTTATGATTAATAATTAATATCGCATGATATTGTTATATTTTATTATATATCATATTGATATGCTAATCATAGTAACAATGGCGGATTCAATATGTTTCAACGTATATTTGCTTCTGATGGGAAAGCCTCGAACTATTATTTTATTAATCACCACAAGGCACATAGGGTTTTTTTCCCGACTACGCTAAAATGAAAATGAAAGTTACCGATTCTTGACCAGCAAGAGGAAAAGTAGTCGAGCGGGAGGAAAAGAAGCTGAGCGAGAAGAGAATTAGCTGATATGTGGGTGGGCCGTTGCAGGCATTAAAATATGTTCAATTTTAACATAGTCGGGAAAAAATAGCGTATGCCACAAGGGAGGAAAGTGCGTCTTTTCACCTCGTGTGAATTTCTGCCGCGCTTCACTCTGGCATCAAACTTCACACTCGGTGAAAAGACCCACTTTCCTCCCTTGTGGCATAATATACTAGTCCTCGTGTCCACGAGGGACGAACAACTTCCACTATCGGCTGCCGACATTATGACAATTTCACCGTACCACCATTATCTCGATTTTCTCAAAGTTCCAGTCGAATACGGTCGACGCGGCCGGGCACGTTCTCGCTGACGCATCGATATATCCCTGCGACCACATTCCGCTATCTTGAGCTATCCCTGATCTATCGCTGCGAATTAGTTCGCGTTCGGCCAACCATTATGCGGGCGAATCGATAAAGGAGAGAAGAGAGAAGAGAGTGAGACCCAACGCTGCAACGAACAAGCCGAACTCCGATAAGATGCGAATCCCGAATTACTTCCCTCGTCGTGAGAGATCTTCTCTACCAATTCACAGAGCGTTCAGCAAAGCCTGAGTCATGCTATTTTCTTACGCCAAACTTTATCCTCCTCTTTATTTTTTACTTAACTTTCTCGTCGCAAACAAAGTATGTGGGGAGATAAAGTATTTTCATAACAATGAAAAAATTTTACATTTTGATTATGGTCTACAAAAATGTTGAACATACCCTAAAGTACAAAAACGCTTTTTTCCCGACTACGCTAAATAGGCCTTATTTCATGCTTGCAATGGGGTTGGAAAGTAGCCGATTCTTGACAAGCGGGCAGACAAGTTATTTAGCAGACAGAAAAGTGACTTTACCGGGGAGAAAAGTGACTTGGCGGGCAGGAAAGTGATCCAGCGGAAGGAAATAAATTTTTAAAAATGCAAAAAAAATTAAAAACTGCGAAAGCATTGCAGAAAAAAAATCCGGCTGGTTACCCCTGTAGATTCCTGTACGCGGCTCTACAGTTAAAGATTGTCCCGTTGCAGGCATAGCAATATGGCCACTTTTTAGCATAGTCGGGGAAAAAATACAATATGCTACACAAAAATACACTATGGCAGGAAGTGCATTTTCACCTCGTGTGAATTTTTGCCCTCGCTTCGCTCGGGCATTAAACTTCGCGCTCGGTGCAAAAATGCACCCCTTGTAGCATAATGTACTATTTCCTGTCCCCTCTGTCTCGTCTATACACCTGTCATTTCGAATCGCAATAACTTTGGAACGCAACAAAATTTCCAGCGATTCAATGTATGTCTTCTATATATAATACGTAGTTTTGCTAATGAAGTTTTAAATAAATTCATCAATCCTTTCTCCCAGTTTACTTTAAACCGTGAATAATATAAATTATAAAGGAATACGAAAATTGTGAAACATTGCAAAAAAAAGAAATTGCAAATAATTATGACAATAGGCAAAAAATTCGTGTTACGGTGCAGCTGTACGGTCGTTATCTTGTGTAGTCACTCGAGTGCGACAAGAACGAGCCATCGGTTGTAAAATAATCGGGTGAGATATAGATCTTACTGTGCCAGGATCTCTGTGCTTCTTTATACCCTTTGCGTCAACGCGAATGCAGAACGAAATATATTTCCTCGCAATTATTCGAAGTCCACGGCACCTTCTTTCTTCTCTTCTAGCGTCATTATCGAACTTTGCGGTGACTGCCGTAACAAAGAGGTAGCTGGTTTTACTTTTTTTTTTTCTTCACCGTCGTCTGTTTGGGCCTTCCTCTCGAGAGACGAAGGAATTGAAGCGCTCTCGTATTGTTTGCATATGTCTAATAGAAGACGACCAACCCTGCCCCAACCCTCGTCTCGAATGTAATTGGGTCGTGCTGAAGAACTTCTTTTGTAACTGTGGACCGATTTTTTTACTTCTTTTTTTTCTCCCCTACAACCAACCATACGATTCACTACTATTCAACTTTTTCTTTTTATCTTCAGGATCTCCCTCTCCCCCTTTCTCTATGTCTCTCTATCTGGCGGAAAAATAAATTTCCAGGCACAGAGAAAGCCTCCGCACTTTCGAGAAAACGAGACGAAAGGAAATGTCGGGGTCTGGTGGAAACGGGTTGGGAGTGCAGCTGTGTGCAAGTACGCGATCCCTCACACACCGCTCCACCCCCCAGCACAAGCCACGACGGCATGAATTTCTCGTGCGCATCTACGTTTGATGCAATGCAAACGATGTACCGTGTTCTGTACTTCCACCCATTCACAATTTCACGTTCGTATCCGTGACGCGAATTTCTATTCAGAAAGCGCACGCGCCAAGTTCCTCCGTGTTTGCACAGGTGGCCAATGACGAAAAGACAAAATTTCCTTTTTCGTGCGGAAGGCTACTCGATCAAGGAAAAAAAAGAAATAAAAGCCGATACGGCAAACAGTTGGCAAATTATTTTTCCTATTTGCCAACCTTTGCCTTTCCTCCCGGTATCAGAAAACTAGTTTCGAGGAATTCCTCGAATTTCCACCGTCTATGCGCTCCTCGTACAATGGAGTTTATTCTGCTCGCGAGGCCCTGGCAGAGTAATCTTCGCGCCGACAGCGATGCCACGACGAAGAATCGGGAATCGGAGAATAACGTGTTCGGCATTGAAAGACCCTGGAGTTGAATGGTTCCGGGGTTAGCGATGTTTACAAGGGTTGAGCAAACAGTCGAAATAAAGGGTAAGAAAACGAGAAAGATTGAAAATAGAAAAGGTGGAAGAAAAAAAACAACGGAAGCGTGCGCACGAGTCTCGGCGGGAAGCTTTGTGGAATACCTATTTCCACTTACCATAAAATCTCGCGTGCCTTCCGTGCTCGATAAAGCTCGGGTCATAAATTATTTCGGAAAGCGATTTCATCGTTTGTTTGCGAAAGCGATCGCGATGCTCCACCCCCTTAAACCTGTTGTAGCCCCTCGACTTTACTGACCGTCCTCCACCCTACATCCTGCTCCCTTCTCCCCCCCCCCCCCCGCCACGGATGGTGAGGTACTGAATAGTTCCGGACGTTGCGACTGACGAAGGGTGTTCAGAGTTTTTATTTTTATTTTTCGCTCTTTCCGTTACAGTTCACCCTTCGAAATACGAATCTTCAACTATTTAGATCGCTGTCCTATCGACTACCTTATTTTCTCTGACAGTATTACTATTTTGGACAAAAGTAAATTATGTACATTGCTGCTCGGCGCGGCGAGAGCCCTGCAGCCATGTTTAAGGAGAGTCGAGCGTTACAAAGTCATCAAGAAAAATATGCTGATTTTTTTTACACATTGATATGAACGGTCCAAGTGTAACTGCAAAGTTTGAATGCGTTCGTCTTCACCGTTTTCGAGAAATATATTTCATTTTATTCGCACCATTTAACATTGATTCTTATGGCAGATTGAAAATAAGCGATGAATTTTAGTGCTTCTAGGGTAGTTCAGGTTGGAAATGTTGCAAACAAATAATTGAAAACTGTAAAGATTATTGTCAGGTACCTCTGTACAAAAATGTAGGCACTTGTTCTTCACCGTTAGTTAACAATAATCAATTACGTCGAACTTTACGGCTTCATCTCGGCACGCTCAGCACTTGCGAGTGAGAAGCCACATAGCGGACCTCTCACTCGCAGACAACCTGCCCCGCACTTTGCGCGCCACCGAGCCTATCCCCTCCGATACTCGCGGTCGACCCTCCTTTTCCTCCTCCGGAGTTAATCCGCTCGCATACTGGCTTTCCCGAGCAGTTTCACCCAACCGAGCAGAGTCGGACAGCGTCCATCAGAGCCTATTTTCTGTACCAAATCGTCTGAATTCGCCTCGCATGTAGTTCTCAAAGTTGGACAGCGCGCATCAGAGACTATTTT
Source organism: Stenichneumon culpator (assembly GCA_964017025.1). NCBI lineage: Eukaryota > Metazoa > Arthropoda > Insecta > Hymenoptera > Ichneumonidae > Stenichneumon > Stenichneumon culpator. Next base: position 5,431,775 of record OZ024777.1, read on the forward strand.
CTCTAGTAAAAAATAATTTCGTACAATCAGAATACGAAGTTTCGTAAAAATAATTTTATTAAATAAGTGACAAACTCGTCTTCTCAGGTGTGAATATACAAACCCGTACACTAGGACCTCGATTTTTGAGCCCTCGGTTTCCGTCACAGTCCCCACCACGGAGCGAATATCGATCGGCGCAGAAAGCCATGGGCCACGCTCGACAGTTAGTATGGTCGGGGCATGCGCAACCTCGATTTTTGTAGGTGTGATGCGGAGCCGGTTACGCCGCTGTGAATGAAGTCGAGGTCCTAGTGTAGTTTTATTTCCCGGGTCATTGACAATTTTAGTTTGTACTTTTGTTTGTAAAACGCTAGGGACAGTGCGATCAGAAAATTACGAAATAAATAATTGTGCACGTTTGGGGACAATAAGTTTTTGTAAAAAGTAGAAACTTTTTTTTACTGTGCAGTTAGTGTTCGGCATTTAATAAATGGACGACTTTATTTCACAAAAGCCTTGAAATAAGACTTCCATGTTGAAAATATGTTAAAAACATGTTTTCAAGTTTAAGATATGCTGTTACTTTATTTATAAATCCCTTATTTATATACGTCTTATAATACCGTAATAAAAACAAAAAATGTGTTTCTATTAATCGAATTTTCTATTATCCGAACTAGAGCCGGTCCCGATGGGTTCGGATGATCGAGGTTCTACTGTAGGTTTTAATAGGCATTAGATAGACCTGTGAAAACCTAATTTCCTTTGAGACTATTTTTTACCGACCGTGGTATGCGCAGTTTACATGCCTTTAAAGGGTATAATACTAATTAAGATTTTCACTCGGCTGTTTCAGGTTGTCCAGGCGGCATCGACGGTCGCTTCGGGGCCGCAGGTGCGAAACAAGAGTGGTCTCGATGGTTCCGGTCTCGGTGCATCGATATCGGGGGTTCGTAGAAGAAACGGTCCACAGCCCGGTCTGCGTTCACCGGCAGCGAAGAGGCCGCTCTCCGCGCCGGTCGCCCTGCAGGGTTGGCTTCACAAGCAGGGCTCCGAGGGTCTGATGTTATGGAAAAAGAGATGGTTCGTCCTCTCGGAGTACTGCCTCTTCTATTACAAAGGTTCGTTCACCGATGGAGTCTTTGAGAAAAAACATTGTCAAAGAATTTTCCGTTTTCGCTCGTGAACTTTATTTAGGAAAGAGTGGGCAAATTCCAGCCAGCGGAGGCACAGCCTCAGCCAGTATCCCAACTGTAAAATGAACATTCGATAAATGACCTTGAAGCAAATACGGAAACGTTACTGAAAAGTGTCAAAATTGTATTGATCTAAATTTGTTTACCCTTGCGTCACAGTTCTTCTTTTTTCACACATTACGCCACAAATTGATTATTACTTTCGAAACTCGAAAAGGAATACAGCGGGTTTCGAAGATTTACTCGTTTATAATAGATCATTTTTCATTTCATCTGCCAACGTATTACAAGAAGATCATTAGAGATCGAAATAATCATGAAAAAAAGAAAGTTTAGATTACAGCTTTTATTCATTTTATATCGTGTGTAACGGCCGTCGTACAGTTAATTTGTCATATAAACCGATCTAAAAACTCTATTAGACAACCCGAGCAGAAATTGGGATCAGGCTGTCTGATATCTTATCAGGCCCTGTTAAGGAACATTGATTTTGCATAATGAAATTTCCAAAAAATTATTCTACGGTATTTGAGAAATACATTTTTAGAAAAAAATTAGTTGATATGAATTTTTTATAGAATTTTCTTACGTAGGAAATTTTTTAAATAAAATCTTGCGACGAGTTTTGGATGTTTTAATAAGTTAATGAGTAAATAAATAATTTTAAAAAACATTCCTTGATTATTTGTTGAACATTTATTTTTTATTTAAAACAATTTTTTTACTTTACTATTACACCAAATCAATGTTCCTAGCATCTTACATATTGTAACGGATATGTTACTGACTATTCATTAAGACACACGATATTAGTTCGGTTTGACAATAGATGAACGAACGGACAATCGATACAAGATCAATCGTCATGTAAAACAGTCCAGACTGAGACGTCTGAACGAATAGACATATGTGACATTACGTAATCGGGATAATTAACGTGCATCGTTGTTAATGATATCCGCCCCAATACCAAATACGCTCGTTATTCACGTACGGTCGTTACAACATGATCGATTTTTTCCGATTTTTATCTCATTCGAAAGTGTTCAAAATTCTCTGTGAATGTCGTTGTTCCCCGGAAATGCACGAGGCACTTAGTAAAAGTGTATTTAGTCATGTGTATACTTCTACCGGAGCTTAAAAGCAAATTCGACATTACGTTTCTCAAGTTAAGGATAGCCGAGTTGGGTAAGGCGCCGCCAACGCAGTCCCCATTGGCAAGGTCGCTGGTTCGAGTCTGACCATGAGCGAAACAAACATTAATTATTCCGTAATTAACATTGTACACCAGGACCTCGACTTCATTCACAGCGGTGGGACCGGCTCCGCATCACATCTACCATATTCGAGGTTGCACAAGCCCGGCCCATACTAACTTTCGAGCATGGCCCATAGCGGGACGGGATAGAAATCCCGAATGCTGAATATTCAGACGAACTCCAGTCTCGATTTTTTTTACACTACTTGACATAATCGGAAAATCCTGTTTGCCGATGTTTAAAAAACTGAAAAGTCAATGTTCCGAATAAAATAAACATAAAATAATAAATTTGAGAAAGCCCAACAAACCGATCGAGAAGTTAACCGACAATAAATAATAGCTTAGCGAACAAAAATCGAATTTCAATTATCAGAAAGCTTAAATCTCCGAACTTAATTGGTCGAAGACCAACTAATATTCCCAACGGAGAGTAACCGATATGTAAATATTTCAAAATAAATTATCAGAAAGGCTGAAAACAGGAAAGATCTTTTAATCAACAAACTGAAAGACAAGATGTCAAAAAATCTAAAACTTAAATCTCCGAAACGTGAAAACCCGAAAATTTAGGACTACGAAAAGAAAAACTCCGAAAGGTTCGAAATCCGAATAGCAAAAATGCGAAAGTTCAAAAATCCGAAAACGATCTCACCCTTGTACATGTTCGTTAACTGTGGTAGGAAAATCTTTTTCAAGTATATTGTACAAATTCGGGTATTCTCCCTATCGAAGAAATCTGAATTCAGAGATTTGCCCTTCCGGAGAAATCTGCATCCCAAGATTTGACCGTTCGGAGAGTGTACTTTCGGAAATGTGGCAGTTCGGGGAATTGACTTACGGTATCTTCGAACTTCTAAATTGAATCTTTTCATAATCCGACTTTCGGGTACGTGATCGTTCTTTGAATTAAATGTCCGGAATTCAAGCTTCCCAAATGTTTCCTATTCTTCAAATTCAATATCGATATTGTACATTATTCTGAGTATTAAATCATCTTGTTTTCGAATATCGTAATTATGGTCTGTTGGAAAGTAAGCATGGAGCTGCCGCATGCCTTTGGAAACTTGGCCTTTTCTAAGGAGTTAATTTCGTATTATTTTTCCATCGGAGCCATAACCATCATACGATTATTTCTATTTATTGTTTAGACTTTCGGTAGATTGACCTATCATAAAATGTTTCCAGTGACATATTTCGCTTCGGGCTTTTGCGCCTTCGAACTTTCAACATTTGGGTATTTAATCCCGCTTCCCCATAGCTTTCTGCGTCGATCGATATGCGCTCCGTGGTGGGGACTCCTACGGATATCGAGGGTAACAAACTCGAGGTCCTAGTGTAGCAATCAGTTAATTTAATCTGAAGAACAAATATGAAAGGTTCACAAGTCCGATAAAATAACGCTAATAAACAAAAAGTATTTATTATATTTTTCTTAGGAGGCAATCAGGTATTTGATTAGGCCGTGATCAGGCAGCCTGATCAGGACCTTATAGGGCAACTGTGTTACATTCTTGATCAGGGTCTAATAAGGTGCCGTATCAGGACCTGATGAAGCGTTGGGCAGTGACTGATAGGGACCTGACGTCAGCCCGACGGCAATTTCTGTTCAGAAAGTTAGCGTGATGAGATTAGAGGCAACAATTTCGTTTCGATGTGCGTAATAAGTTAAAGCCAGGTCTTATCTTGCTATCACTTCGCATTTCTTGAAATTCACCCCGTCCGGTGTTACCCACTGACCGGTATTCGCCCGCTTTACCTTAACTACTTCTTTCCTTTGATGTGATAATAAAAAAAGAAGATGATCCGCAATCGAGGAGTCCCGTGCAAAGACGCCACTATAGTGGATTCCACAAAGAAATATCGGGAATATAAATGAAATAGAAGTATCAGGCAATGCAAGAAGCCAACGCTCTCAACCCCCTGTTGATATCGAAGCGTCTCACTCAAGTGGGGGATCGGAGAAGACGCGACGAAGCTTTAATATCCCTCCGTCCCGTTGGTCGTTTCACTCGCACTTTTCCCTCATCGTTCTTCGGGTCTCGGGTTGCCTCGGGGAATCGGCTTTGAAGCTTTCAAGGTAACGCGTGGATGGATCTCCGTGCGCGGCTCAAGAACGTTCGGGGAAAGCTACCTTCTTACGCTTTCGCGCTCTTATTCTCGTGAAGAAGGTAAAGGGACGAGGAAAGTAAAGAGAAAAGAGGCCGAGTACGACGCAGTGATAACGGGAGAGAGGGAGAGCTTGAGGCGCTTAATAATGCAGATCGCTGCAAAGCTCACACCGTCGTTTCTGTATACACAGAAAGATCCCCGACTCTTTCCTATCCGCGCTGGCGCTGCTGCTGCTACGCTACTTCACTTCGCTAAGTCCCCATCTCCGGAAGCGAACCGTGCTTGCTTCGCGCAAAAAGGAAAAAGCTCCTTGACTCTTCCAGTGCCCAACTTATCGTGAGTGCATTCTACATGAGACGCATAGGAAGACCCCAATGGCGGAGCGATCCATCCGCAAGGCATTTTATCACGGAATGAACGTCTACGAGTCGTCTGTGACACGAGATCAATCCGAAAATTGCGCGAGGAAAAAACACAAGCGAAAATAAACATTTTATCCTACTTCACGTCCACCGCATTTTTTTGCGAAATTTTAATTTCACTTTTTATTTTTTAATATTTATTTTTATCCACGTCTGGGTCAGATAATTCAAATACTCTACCTGAAATGGAAGAGTAGATCTGACATGGCATGAGATTTGAATATGAGTATGTTCGGACCAGAACTACTGAACATTTTTTTACATAAAATTTTAGCGAGTTTACCCAGTCGCGCTCGATACATTTCTTGCAAATGAGCCTGTTTCATTGACGACAAATTACGTGTATTTGCCTAGAAGGAAATTTCATCGGGTATCAAGCAAGCACAGGGATGAGGAGCTATTTGACGTACATCGAATTTCCATTAGCAGTTGTGGTACCAAGACTTTGCCGTTAAATTTCAGGTCCGGAGGAGGAGAGACTGTTGGGTTCGATACTCCTGCCCTCTTACAGAGTCACGATATGCAGTCCCGAGGACAAAGTAAACAAGAAATTTGCGTTCAAAGCCGAGCACGCGAATATGAGGACTTATCACTTTGCAGCGGACACTCGCGACGGCATGAACCAGTGGGTGAACGTTCTGACACTGGCTACCCTTTTGCAGGATCCCAATCCGTAAGTATTCTTTACATGAGCATCCTTGAATTCTTACGGTCGTCTCCAGGCGTGAATATCTGTACCGAATATAAAAAAAATACTTGAACATTTTTAATTTTCACGTCGTTTCCTCCTAATTTAAGCTTTGTTTTTTAAGGAGCATCTTCCATTTCATTCGCTTCCTCGTAGATAAAGCTTTCAAGCATGCACGTATATCGGTCACTTTTTTTCTTCTAAATGCGATTTTTTATTATGTTTCCGAACGTTCCAAATACGTGTACGAGAAAATTGTCCTGTAACAAAAATGTTTCAGAACCACGACATTTCTGCTATGAGAAGCAAAAAATGCTTTACGGATATTTGGACCAAAACACGTTTCTGTTCAATAGCTATAAAGCTTTGGTACTTTGCAGGCAAAAAACGCTGAACCGTTCGCAATTTTTTCAGATTTTTTGTCTATAATGTCTAATTTTTAGTAATGCGTGTACAAAGTTACATTATACTAGTGCGGTACAGTTGAGCCGTATTAGCCGGTTAGCTGAAAAAATCTTCTTCAGCTAATGGCCATTATAGTTTGGCCGGCTAAGATGGTGGAAGATAAGGAAACTGATGAAATTAATGAGACATTTATCTGTGACGTACGGGCGTCGTTTACGTCGAAATAACCCCGCCGCGGGAAGCGCGGCGAGTTTATATTTTTGTTCGGGCTCGTTTCCGGTTCGTCCTATACAAGACGCTTCCCGATGTTTCGCGCAGGTCGATAAATAATTTAGACGGTCATTTATAATGACTCGAGTTTTAATTGTCGAAATGGCACGGATTATTGTTGATGTAAATGGTTCTAATAAAAGTCGAAGATTGGATTAACGTGACGGCAAGTGTATACGCTCGTTCGCTCACACACTGATACAATCGCACTCACCCACTCATACTCAACAGCCATACCCACCAGAATAAATAACACAGATAATGGGTGATCACACTCTCCTCTCTCTCGCCTCAGTCTTTCTCTACCCTCCTCTACACTCTTCCTCTACATTCGTGATCACATGCTTAAACCTACACGACAGGATTGTTCGTGGCGTGAATTAATTCACTTATGACCTAACACGATCAGGCTCACCACCGCGGGAAGTAACACTTTTTGGGCTCCTTACGGCCTTCGCGACTTTCGCACGCATTGTACAGACCGGGGATCCCCCTCAAGATTTACAATACTATTGCGGGTGCTAATCGAGGAGCTTTCCGAAGATCAAGCTCGCGCTTTCAATGTATCCTCGGGACTGACTTCCCCGGCCTGTTCATCCGCCGATCTCTCGACCGTCGGATGACAAGCCGGGGAGGATTTCTGCAAGATAGCGAAATTGTACCTCGATTGAGAGAAAGCGAGGGAAGACATTCGTATGTCCCCTCGAGCCCGCGCTCGTGATTCTCGAGAAAAATGTCGCGCGTCGCGATATTTAATAGTCCCGTGTCGCGTAGAGTTACGCCACGGTTGGCGCGATATTGAAAGAACTAACCAAGGGAAATTAAATATTAAAAAGGCAACAGAATACATCCTGTGTATTCCGATACTTTGACAGTCAATCCCGCCGCTGACGAGCCTGAACGTGCTATATTGCGAGTTGTAGTCACGAATCGCGCGGGACGTGACATATCTGTGGCAAATTACCTGTTTTATTTATTCATTTTTGTACGACTATTATCTCCGAGAATCGAGAACATGCTAACTTTCTCATACCAGAATAGAGAAGTATTAAGAGACATAATTAGTTCGTGGGAATAATATGTCGAAGATCTTAAAGATAGTCGAGTCATGGCAAATAATAATACCGTAATGAGTAAGCAAAACAGATAATATGCCAAACATGAATATCTCATAACTGTCTCATTAATTTCACCAGTTTTCTTGTAATTCACAATAAAAATAAATAGCTGGCTAAACTGCATCTAATTTTTAGCCGGCCAAACCATCTAAGCCGAGGCTAATTTTCAGCCTGCCAAACCCTCTTAGCCGGCTAAGACGGCTTAACCGCCCAAATTATAATCTGCATTAGCCGGATAAGATTTTTTAGCCGGCCAAGACAGTGCAACTGTACAGCCCTACATTATACAGTCGGTAACGACAGAACGTAGTGATTTTCTTCGCCGATTTCTATTAGATTCTAATAAAAAAAATCTAGCAGAGGGAAGAGCATACAGACAGATTACGTCCAAATTTCCAGGAGATCTACGGTTTAGTTTCTAAGATAAATTCAATAAACTAAAGACTCTATCTCTGTCCAGCCGCTTGCGTTGTCTGCGTTTTTCACTCGCACACCTACTAACGCGTTCAGCGGAGCCCCTGTCCCGTTTCCTTTCCGCGTCTTGGGCCCAAATATCCTTTTAAAAAAAATCATGTTTCTATTTTCAGTGGTGGGGGCGAAGTGCAAGTGGCTCTGGACATGCCAGGTTTGGCCGACGGTGACCGTAGCGCACGACCGAGTGTGTCCTCCATCTCCTCGATCCTCAATCAGAGCGCCGACGACAGCGATTCAGGTTTCCACGGTTTCCAATCGCGAGACGATCCGAGCCACGCGTCGAACAACAACTCCAGTCCAAACAGCGCCAACACTGCCTCCTTTCCAAATCTCAGCGGTAGCAACAGCAACAGCATAGGTAACGGAAACAATGGGAACAACAATAACGATAACAATCCTGAGTACATACTGGAAGACGGACAGCCGCATCATCCGATGATGAACGGGTGGATGCAGCCACCCGCGCAATTCGGACAGCCAGGAACGTCTCAGCAGCAGTACGGACACGTTCTGCCTGGTCCGTTGCAACAACATCCTCAACAACAACAACATCAACAACATCAACATCAACAACAGCAGCAACAGCAGCAGCAGCAGCAGCAACAGCAGCAACAGCAGCAGCAACAGCAGCAACAGCAGCAACAGCAGCAACAGCAGCAACAGCAGCAACAACAACATCAACAGCAGCAACAGCAGCAGCAACAACAACAGCAACAACAACAGCAGCAGCAGCAACAATTCCAGCATCAACAACTGCAATACCAGCAACAAATACAACAGCAACAGTTGACCAGTGGACAGCTTCAGGCGATGAAGCAGCAGCACGCCGTTCGCCCCCAGCAGATGAACCAGCAACAGCATCAGCACCAGCCAGGACCGAGCAACATTCAGTCGGTTCAGCCGGCGCCGAGAAATTTTGGTCAGCCAGTTTACGCCAACGCACCGCCAAAGCCGAGAAGATTGACCGACGGATCGAACGAGTACTCCACCCCGTCGCCCGATCCGGAGTTTCGGAAATCTCCTGTTCAGTCGTCGAGCGTCAGATTAACGACGAAGAGTCCGATATCTGAGTACGAAAGGGGCAACGCTATTTACGCGTCGAGACTGGCGCAGCAGCAGCAGCAGCCTCAAGCTACACTGAGGACCGACAAGTCCGGATTGAATTATGGATACAGTCAGGGGCAGCCTGCCGAAAGAAGGACGCCCGATACTTACGGAAGAAGCGCAAAACCTCGGACGACCAGGGGTAACAGCGATTACGAGGACGTTTATGGTGGTCCTCAACTTTACCAGAGACCCTCCGGTCCCGTTGGGTACACCAAGGGACCGGCGCCGGTTCCCATACCAATTTACGGTCAGCATCAACCAAATCAGACACCCATTTGCCCGGCAGTTTCACCGTCCAACGGTGAGGATTCGAAATTGTTCGTAGTCCCGAAATTGTTCGGGGCTACTGACTTTCAGGAGAAACAAAATATTTACATCGGATAATAATTCAGCAGGGTTTCCATGTATGTATTATTTTCATTTTCACCCATTAGTTCCAATCATGCGACAACCTCGAAGTCAACCACCGCCCAGACCTCACAGCGCCGATTTTCTTGAGTACGAAGCTAATAGAAGGCCCGATCAGCAATCGTCGAACAACAGTGGAAACTGCGCGAGTCAACAGCGTCGTCCTCAAAGGCCAAAGTCTAGCCTGGATGTCGTTAATTCGGCGGACGCACCACCTGCGGGTGATGGTTATTTTTATTCCGAAGAAAGGTAAGTTGTCAGTTTATCTTCAAGTGTCTATTGAAGGGTTGGAGGGTCAATGATTTTAAGCCAAACAGCGTGTATTATTTTTTTCCATCGATAACAAAAATTCGTACAAGCAATTTCTTGAAATTGACTGTTCGTAACGGTGTTCCGATAATGTAAAAAACATCCTCAGATCTCCGAATTAAAAAAATTGTACACTGCCCGTCATTGACGCCTGGTTTTTCTGGACATCTTGTTCGATGTTTTAACGGGATCGGAGCTATCAAGCGAGACATTCAGCAAGACCTCAGTCATTCTGGATGTCTTGCTGGACAACTTGTTTCATATTCAGTAAGATAGAAAACCAAGTATCAATGACGTGTAGTGTACGAGTTCGATTTTTCAATGATAGGAAATATTTTAAAGTAGTAAATTTGCACGATTTTTTTCTACATGATTTAGAGCGTGGAATTTAATTTTCGTTTCTCCCAAAGATACGCTGCCCAAATGCGTCAATCGGCCGTCTATCTTCATCAGACTCCCCAGCATCATCAGCAGCAGAGAAATCAGTCGCTCTCCCGTGCCACTACACCTTCGAAGACGAATTCCCTTCGGGTCGAAGATCCTGACAGCAATAATTCAGTTTCCATAACCGATACGCCGTGTTCGTCGATTCGCAAATCCCAGAGGGAGTATTCTCACAGGCAGCATCCAATGGCCACGCAATCTCTTCAGAGATACACCGAGTTAGTATATTTCAGCATATCAGTGCAAAGACCAAGGTCTTCGCGAACGTCGAACGTGATAGAGTAGCAAATAAATCTCATCAGATTTCGAGGCAAATGAGCGACAATAAAAAATTGATTCAATCGAATCCCTCAGAGCGTCGAGCAACAACGATGCTCTCTTGAGAAGATCACTACGCGAGAGAAGTTACGATCCGAGTGGTCCTCGGGATTCGCTGATTCACGGCGAGTCTGGCACGGTCCCTCGCCGAATGCCACGTGACTTCGATCCATCTTCCAGCGGTGGGAGACTGCTCGTCGGAGAAAGTGCCACGGGCCATGCAGCGCAGAATTGTCAAAGTACCGGCCACGCTGGTCCGCGACGCTGGAGTGAACAACAGTTTGCCAGGTCCGCTTCGGCCAGATTGCCGAGGACGAGGTATCCAAACGACCAGAGGGACGAAAACGAGTATGCCGACAGAAGCACCGCTCAGGGCTCGCGGGACGGTGAGCGCAGAATTCAACAGGTTCGTCATTTCCGTCTTCGGTCACTATTAATCCTTTCTCTATTGGCGATACGAGAGTCACATCAATATTTGGCCTGTAGCTCATTTGCGTTAACAGCTTCCGTCAGGGCTATTCGAAATTGTTATTCAACTTCTAATGTTCCGAAGTTCGGAGTCACGCGAGCCTTCCGTCGATTCCATTGTGCTCGTTGTAATGGTGATTCATTAGCGGTGGCCCTCGAGGCCCGAACGTAGGTCGTCGACATTGAGTCACCGCAGACCTGTAACATTCCTGAGGATAAATAGTGGTACCTGTAACGTATTCTCGTTACCGCGGGCGTGATTCATACAATTCCGACAGGTAGCTCCTACAGCTAGGACCGCATTCACTCTGCCTCCCAGCGCGTCATTGATATCACAGTCACGCACTGAAAGTGGTTTCCACACATGAGATATGTCCCAACCACGAAGCATATACATTTTCGTGCCTAAACAAAATATAAAATTGACACAACATTTCCGTAACAACGGACACGTCGCATTCGTCACAGAAAGATTATTTAAAACTGACTATGTTTTTACTTACACTTTATGCTCCTAAGTTATGGTTTTTGTTTCCACTTGTTATTTGTACCACAAAGTAAAATTTATTTCTGAAACTCGACGAAGCAAAAAAGTGCGACCTAAATATTACATCACTGTTACAAGATTGTGGTTGGTGGAATTAAACGTAATATTTTCGTTTCAGCGTGAGGAGTCGATGAAGCGTCTTTTAGAATGGAAGCAGCGAATGCTGCAGTCCCCATTGACCCGAAAACCGGGATCGGCTACGACAAATGGGGGTGGAACCGCCCAGAACGAGCTTTCGAGTTACTACAAGCGCCAGGCACTTCTGGATCTCGCGGCTCACGAGGCGACCGTCGCCGAAGCTCGGCACTCGAGGCGGCGAGACGACAATCACAGGCCTCACGTGAGAAGCAAAAGCACCGACGGTCGACGCTCGGTAGCAACGAACGTGTCCCGTTACAACAGTTACTCCAGCGACGACGAAGGTAGGGACACTTCTTCACCCGAGCTCGTTATCTAAGTTTCCGCTTTCATTTTTCACCCCCTTTGGCTCCCATAAGTCCCTCGGACTATCGACGTTCTCGACTAGATATATCAATTGGAAACATCTCATCTACGTCCTACCAATTAACTCCAGAATGCCACAGATACGCTCTTTTTTGACAGATTTTATTTTTTCGATGTATTTACGAATCAATTCGCCCCTCTTGGGTGTTGAAGGAAGCACGTAACAGTTAAATTCGTTTCGCATGGAAAACGATCTTTAGATTATGTTAAAATATATATATTTTTAAACAATTTCGTCTGTGTATAATGTCACATCTCATAAAAATTACGTTTAAACACAGAAATAAAAATATTTACAACAAAATTCTGGTTGATAAAACTTGTTTCAGAATCAATCACGATCAATGAAATTATGTTCCATATTTTTATTCTTAAAATCTAATGATATTTTCAAAAAGTAGTAATTTCGCCAACGTAGCTAATACGGCACGATGGCAGCTAAAGGGCTAACAAAACGTAGAACCTGCCTGAGAGTTATACATCCCCTGGTGGCATTCTAGCGTTAATTACTTAGTCCTAACAAGTACGATGTACTCATTTAATGTTAACCGAATTAAACGTATGATTGTACATGACACTTCTATAAGCTATTACTCTAAGGACGCGGAGACACGGTGGAAAAAAGAGTAATAATTGAAAGAAAAGCAGAGGATTTCATGTCATTTGCAATAATACTATCGAAGTGTATGTGGCAATTGAGGGGTCTGCCTTTACTCTACCGGTAAACGTTGTAAGCGCAGGTGCCATGGAATTTTCCTACTACTAATGTTATAACAACAAGAACCGCACAATAAATGCCTCGCCCGACTAACACGGCAGATGCGACGAAGCAGGAAAGCTATTGAAATGCTTAATTTAATAATGCAAATAAAAAGAGAAAAACAAAGATATGAAAATAACAAATAGTTTTTTATATTTATTTTTTTCAAACGAATCGCCTTGTTACTCCTTTCTGTATAACAACAGCCGCATTATTAATAACTCAGGTGCAGCGATAAGAAATAAGCGGGAGTTAGTAATAAAGTGTAATGTGGGAAACGAGGGAACGCGGTAGAAAAAAAATTAATTGAAGTACTAAGTAGAAATGTGTAGGAAACAATGGGTGGTAGTGCCGTGGCTTGACGAGTGTGTGCGGTATGTTTTGACGGTGCTGTTGGTGAGGCTGCTCTGCTTTTTATCGAAAGTGAATTAAATTTATGGCGTTACCCTATTGTAATCCTAACGTCAAAACTGGATAAATTTTGGAAATTAATTTTTAGATAAAATACAAATGTGATATTATTATTTTTTATGAATATTTATATGCACTGAACGCAGCATGAATACAATATTTCATAAAAAATATTAACAATATCGGTTTGTAGGTTTTCATGAATTAATTCCGAATTTTCTTTCTTTCTTTGACGTTGGTCGAAGTAGGGTAATCGCCGTTTTGTCGTAAGCGGTTCTTGCGCAACATTGCGTATGGTGGGAGGACCCAGACAGGCTCGCGTTATTTTACCTCATATTTGACTGTCCATCAAAACGTGAAAAGCATATGGCAAGAACAAATCGTACACTCGGAAAAACAATATATTTTATAAAAATAAATATTTACTTGATTAAAGCAAATATCTACTTGATTTAAATAAATATTTATTTGAAGGGAACCCCTAAAATAAATTATTTTTGGGGGTGTACGACTCCTATTCCGAATAGGAAAACACACGAACATCAACTTTCGAACAAAAGATACCTTCCCGAAAGGAGAATTGGTGTAGGCTCAGCGCACGGCATGTTGAGGTATAACATTGATTAATCTCCCCCACAACTGTATAACTGTGCTGGAAAAAAGAATGACGACTTGGAAGACACCAGTAGTTAGTTGAGACAACTAATGTTTCTTTTTTATAATAAAAAAATAAAAATACCAATGGATTGTACGAACCAACTATTAGTTCTCTCAACTAATGACGTTCTCTCAACTAATCACGTTCTCTCAACTAATGACGTTCGCTCCTAGCACTCCAGATTCTAGAAAACCCCTTTACGTAACGCATCGCCAACTAACGCAATGGCTAACTTATACACGAAAACTAAAAAAGGAAAAAAAATTGCTGAAAGTTAAAAATCGTCGAGTAACCCCGGCGTCGAGCCCAAAGCTCGTCCGCTTGTACAAAGTGGTAGTGGAACTCCTTGCAACCGACTCTTCAAGGATGTTCAATCGTCCGAACGTCAATAAGTTCGAAGTCCCGATTTTGATACGACCTTGAGACCGTAGCCGTTGAACATCCTTCCCTCTCCCCCTCTTGTCTCTCTTGGCTTGCGGCTTCTCAGGTTCTTGGTAACCGGATCTGTCCAATCTGTACTAACGTATCAGATCCAACCGTATCACCGACGGTGGATCACATTAAACTTGGGAAAAAAGACTAACCCGTTGAGTTTAAATCTGACTCTCGAGTAACGAAGCACGAATGCTTGTGGTCTCTGTTTCGACGACGAATTAGAGCTAAACGATGTCCGGAGGAAACGTACTCGGAGACCCTCGCACGCAGGCAGGAGTGCACGTCATCTCGTCGAAGAGAACCCAACGGCGGTGACTCCGGTCGCGGTCGGTAGCAGCCACGAGGTCGTCGTTAATCGAGCTAGTCCGAGCAAAGGAGGCGCCGGTGGCCACCAGCAGACCGTGACGTCCTCTCGTCTGATATCGCCTCCTCGTGACCCCTCGAGCAGCTACGACTATCACAATGCACCGGAAAATCCTCCACCCCCGATGGGTGGCATCCCTCCGGACGCGGGCTACGAGGAGGTCAGTTTCTCCCAGGCCTACCAGAAAGACTACACGATATCGGTATCCACCAGTCGTCAAGGTACCGCGACGAACTCGCCGACTATCGAGCCGCTGATGGTGAAGACACCGAAGAAGCCATCGGGGATCCTCAAGACACCGACGAATTATCCGGTCGGGCGACACGGGGCTTGCAGCGAGACCGGCAGATTGAGCACACTCGCCGGTTACATGCCCGGCGAGACGTGGCAGATCCAGAAGAACGTTCAGTGGGGCGCCGCCGACGACAAGCACAATTGGGACTCGAAGATCGACGAGAGCAGAGTCATCAAAGAGTTTTCGTATCAGTACATAAAGCCCGAAGAGCTCGAGGAGCAAGTGACGGAAGGTGACGATCAGATAGCTATCGGGGAAACGAAGAATTTGGTTCAGAGTAGAATAAGATCGTTCGAGACTAGTACGGACGAGATAGCCCTCGTCAGAGATGTTTCAGCGATGCAGGAGCCTCTCAAGGTCTCACCGTCCCAAGCTACGGAGGCTCACGTTTCGAGGCTCGATTCCGCCACGAGAAAACTTTCGCCCAAGATTCGTGAATTCGCCCTACGAGACACGAGCGAGGACGCGGAGAGGTCGACCGATGGGAGACCCGAGGACGATGTCGATCCATGCTCGAAACAGATGATCGACGGTGGAAAATCGGTCAAGGATCTTCTTGCCGATTTTGAGAGGAAGTCGCAACAGGTGAGGCGCCAGGAGAACGACAGGCGGGAGGAGGTCAAGCATCGCGGTGTCTTCAGCGATACGGAAACGCTTCTCTACGACACCGGCAGCGAACTGGACCAACCGGACAGAAGCGACGGAGAGGCAGATGATCTCTACCAAAAGATCAGCAAGCGTTGCGAGAGCAACGACGATCGAGCCGGCACGATGAAGGGAGCCGAAAACTCCAGTGGCGACAAGCCGACTCAGACGGAGAGCTCGAAGACTGCCATTAACGAGGATTCTTCGATTCTCGACGATCTCGAAGCGATGTCCAATCCGGACGCGTTCGCCAGGCTCAGCATGACCGAATCCATGGTCACCCACGGCGATCAATTATCCGATGAGAGCACAACACCCAGTCCGCCGCTCAATCTCGATGACATAAATCCCGAGGAGCATTACCTGCCAATGTCACCGAGAAAGGCCATTCTAGATCCGAACAACGATGATAGACCAAATCCGAAGATGATGGAGAGCTTGTTCGCCAATCTGCGCGGGGAGGAGAGCTCTTACGTGGAAATGGCACAGAACGGTATGGGACGTTCGCTCTTGGCGCCCGATGACGATGGTGGAAAGCACGATTCCGGTGACTATTCGACTCTAGACACACCGCACTATGAGTTCGTCTGCGTGGCGGACAACAAAGTCGAGCCCGTATACATGGAGGTGAGTCAGTTGTCGGAGAACGAAGAGAAGAAGGCCGTTGGAAAATCCACGAAGAAGAGGGACAAGAGGGAGGGACACGGTAACAATGGTCAGCTGCAAATACGACCGGATCTTCCGGACATCCTTACCGCTCTGAAGTCCGACAGCTCCGATGCCGACGACGAGTCGTCGAAGGATCTCGACTCCATTGACGCACCTCGTCATCCTCGGTTCAGTCTCTCGGATACGTTCAGACCGGCTTCGTACTATCTGGGCGCCAGTCGAGCGATGATAGCCGAACTGCACGATTCCTCGGACTCGGAATTGGTGTCACCGCCACCGATACCGACATCTCCACCACCCCTCGACGACCTCGACTCCCTCGATCTTCAGGACTCGATGGAGGACAAAAAAGTATCGCCCCAAGTGGCGTCGACCCGCGACAACTCCTCGACGAGGTCGTCGCCGAAATCTTGGAACAAACCGGCCGGACAGGTGGACAGTCACGGTTCGTCGTCGCGGTTCTCCGGAGCAACGATAAGCTCGACTTTCCGTGACAGCAGAATATCCCTGGAGAGTGTCTCGGGCAGCGACTCCTTGGAACTGAGAAATCCCGACGAGGAGGCCCGCCACCGACAACTCAAGAGACGACCGGTCAGCGACGAGGTGTGCGAGGTTCTCGACAGCCTCGACGAGCTCGAGTCATTGGGCAGCCGTTTCGACGGCGCTAGCATAGATCTTGATCAGTATCTCGAGGAGTTGCAGGCACGGGACGCCTTCAACGTTGATCTTTACGCCAAGGATCTCAGTTACAATAGCATCTACGGCTTCAACGAAAACATGGTCGTCACGGATAAGCTGCAGAAGCAATCGCCCCGCGAGTTGACCAACAAACCTGGCACGACGTCCAGCAACAGTCTCGATCAACCGTTCCAGTACGGTTGCCGGGGCAAGACGAGCTCGGCCAGTAGTCTGCCGTCCATGAGAGTCAGCGACATCCCGCCGGCTCATCAGCATTCTCAATCTTTCACCGGTGACGCTCATTACGAGAACGTCGCGAGCTTTTCGCCGCTGCGCGGTTCACCGGCTGTTCGGCTGGAGCACGAGCAGAACCAGGATGACTCCAGACTTCAGAAGGACCTTCGTCACGGTGGTCAGATTATATCGCACAGCAGAGACTCGAGTTACGCCTTGGGTGGAACTTCAAATTCGGTGATGTCCTATCACCGACCGAACAGCGCTCTGTCGACAACCGCGTACGTCCATCAACAGCATTCCGGAATTACTCGGAGTCACGCCAGATCGGCGAGTCACGACACACCCAGAGACCTCTTGTCGCCCAATCACCGATCGTCCTCGAGTCAGGACTCGACTTTCTATCCTGCCTCGTCTTTCGCGGTGAATCCGCCTCATCAGCATCAGAGAAACCCAGCTGGAGAGAACTTCGCGATGGGACTGAGCCATCTTCATCATCGACACCAGCATCAGCACAGCGAGAGTGACCATGCCGGAGCGCCTTACTACTACTCCGATCTGCAAGTGAGCGTGTCCAGCGTTGACGCCCAACTCAACAGACACTCGATAGGTCATACTTCGAGGCTACCCCAGTTGAACAACCAGCGCGACGACTCGGGCCTCAACAAGCGCAGCGACATCGGCAGACTGGTCAATCCGATAACTCGTCAGATTCCCCGCAGGATAGAGGTCGAGGATATCGACGAGGCTAGACGAATCGCCGCCGAGTTGAGGAAGTCCTCGGGCCAGTATCTCGTCGAGAAGAAGACCGGACTGGTGGACAGAAAAAACTTCTACGAGTCCGACACCCTCAGACGTGCCAAGTCCACCGATCCGCTGCCGAACGAACCGCTGCCCGACGTCAGCACCGTAAATCTTTATCCGCTCGGTCTTAGGGACAAGTCGAACAGCCAGACAAACCTCGAGCTCGACAACATCGCCTCGCAACTTGAGCAGGTCACTCAACCGTCGCACAGAAGATCCAGGTCCCTCGAGGGACTTCTGGACGACGTCGGTCTGCAGAGTCTCGTCGAGCAAAGACACCTTCCCGATCGCGTGTCGTCGGTACCGCCCATCAGAACTCGAGAGCCCGATGACTCGTCCAGCCCCGTTGTCTCCAGCTTCACGCCGATAAGCGTCGAAGATGGCAGTAATTTCGGCGGCGAAGATCCGTGGGAGCAGGACACCCTGTGGCGCGAGAGTCTGCGAAGAGTCAGCCTGCGACAGGCTCGGTCGTTAGACAATCTTGAGAACGCAGCTAGATCCGCGGAATCCTCCCAGCAGGAATCGAAGACACGCACCAGGATAACGCGCGGCGCTACCTACGTCAACGACAGTGTTCTGCAGAGGCAACAACTTCAGTCGTCACCGCAGGAGACAGTCGAGAGAAGATCGAACGAGAGAAATCAGGCTGAAACTGACGGACCCGAGGAAGACGAAGGTACTTACGAGAGTCTGTCGATAAGTCACCGACTAACCGGTGATTACATCTGGGATCCTGACAACGAGGCTTACAGAAGACAGAGTTCAACGAGCCAGCACAGTCGCAGTCACGGTGCCGGATCCAGCAAGCATTTTTTATCGGAAGGCAACCTTCCCCCGTCCGTGCCGACAGAGGCGAAAAATCGAACGTCTACGTCAACATCCGGCTCGTTCGAGCTCGATCGAGAGAAGTTACGTCAGTGGGACCTGGTTTCGAGCGCTTGCTTGCTCCAGGAACAGCAGCGAACCTCGATGGCGGAATCGGGACGAGGGTTGCCAGTTTCAGAGGTGCGGCAACAGCAATGTCGAACGATCGACGCCGGAGACGGAAGAAGTATGATGATGATGATGATTGAGTCGTCGAGGGGAAGAAACGACGGTCGGGAGGGTAACGATGTCGGGGTGAACTTCGAGAGGGGCGATGGCAAACAGATGGGCCAGTTGAGCGGGGCAACCTTGTCCAAGAATTGCGAAGACAAAGGGCTCAAGGGGGAAGAAGAAGAAGACGGAGGAGAAGAAGAAGTGCGAGAAGGGGCGGACGAATGCCGGGATGGAGCTGCAGGTGAGTGGCTCTTCGGGACTAGTGCAGGGCTGTACAGGAAGTGATAAAGAAAGAGGAGGTAAAACGATGGCCGTGTTCCAAAGCCAAGTCAGTTGCATTACGGGCGAGAGATGAGACCGAGGGGAATAATCGTTTGTCCGCCCCTTCTGGTACACACTTCCCCCCACCCCGTTGTCTTCTTCCTCCGCACGCCTTCGACTGCGACCACGACGACGGAAAATTGGATTGAGGACACAGGCCCGCCCGGTGATGGTCGGTGATCCCTCAAAGACGAATAATCAATTACTCGACTGCGTCGTCAGAACTGTTACGAATCTGACTGCTAAAGTACCTGCGATCGGCAATTATATACATTTAACGTGTGATCAAGAAATTTTCTCTTTAGTGATAAATCGATATATATATATCGTTTTTTTAATTTTGTATATGTAGTTTATAGAAGGAAGAGATTTTTTTCTACTTTGTATCAAAGTAAGACAAAGACACTCCAGACGGGGTTCCTACTTGCCGTCTCTGAATCAAGTTTGCTTCTTTGTAATCTTTGCGATAATAATTGTAACTTTTTCGGGAATTAATTTTCAAAATTGACTCACATTCGACGTTGGTTTACAGTACGCCTCAAACTTGACTCAATTTTTACCTCCAGTTGTCACACCCGTTAGGTTACGTGACAAAATTCAATAATGACAAAAAATGGACTATGGCACTTATTTTTTGTACTGTGAAGCTTGTGAGCATAGTTTTTTTGTACCTTGTTCACGCTAGTACAAATTTTGTATTAAGTTAAATTATTCGCGGTGCACAACAGTCGAAGGACATGCGAGTTGGAACACGGCCTGGGGTTTCGGTGTCGGTCTCAGTAACTTTATAGGGGAGAGTGGAGCAAAGTGAACACGTGAGGCAAAATGCACTCCTTCCGAAATACCATTGTGAAAGCACCAATGTTTAGCCTAGATGATCTACACTTCACAAATACCGCTTGGGTAAAACGGTCCATTTTCACACATGTAATTTTTCATATTTCGAGGGTTGACATTTTAGCTAAAGAATAATTAAAACTCAGCCTTAAAATCATTAATTTTTACAAGTATTGCACGACAGTTCATTTTGGCCCCTACTTGTATTTTGTCCCCATACCCAATATGGGGTTAGCAGATTTATTCTGTCTTAAAAAAAAATATATTTAAAAATTTTGTATAAATCGATAAAACACTCATCTGCTCCATTTTGGCCCATTCTTCCCCTAATAACAAATTATAATAACGGCGATTATGATGCTGTTTGTGGGTACGTGTACAAGACCCTATCTCGTTGCGTTCACGCCATGTGTTAACATAAACGTGAACGCTTAGTTCCATCCGCTCCGATGGGAAATCTTATATACACTGTACACTTCGTACCGAGTATCCTCCGTATATGTATTCGGCATGTAAATATTTTATGACCGACAGATGCAAAGAGACAACGAAATGTTATATTTTTAATAGTACGAACGTTGATCTAGATACAACAAAGACGGGGAGAAATGTGGCGACACAGTTTCAATCCTAGCAATTTGCGACTTTTCATTTTGTTAATTAATCGATTACAGTCGGCGATGAACCGAACCGTTGCGCGACCTACATTGGGTTAATTTTCAACACTCGACATCGCCCTGACAAGTCAGTCTGCACGCTGAGCTATCGAGCGGGTGAAAAAAGTTATTGGCCAAAAATGTTAGATTGAAGCTGACACAATTTTGCCATTTCCACTCACAACGGCTTCGCAGTATTGTTAAAACATTTTCGATGTTTTTATACAAACAAAAAATCAAAAGGCCGTGCTCATTCATGGTGGCCGCTCATCATCCCTGAGTTTTCCTGACTTTGCGACGTAAGTGTTCTTCAATTTTCAACTGAGACCCAAATTTCTAAAATAGGACAGGACTGCTCGATTATCTTTTTTCAATGTCAACCACGGAAAAAAAATTTGTCAAAAGAATAATTTGGAAATATGTTTCTTTTTTCACACTTAAAAGGTACGTTTCGCTCATCGTATGCAACTCTTACTAAATTACCTTAACTTAATGTTTATTTTCGAATATTTCAGAATCGATGTAGGCAAAAGATCATTCGAATTTTCGTTTTTAAGCATCGTTCATTATTGTATAATACCTGCGGTTTTTTGTTCCGAAAGTATAAAATGACGTACGGAGACCTATTCCCTCAAAAAAATTCTCTAACTTTTTCCTGATTTTCCTGGCCATTTTTTTTAATTCCCCGAGGTTTCCAGGATTTTTCATGTTTTTTCTAACCAGTGGCCACCATGTAGTTAAACTTTTGTCAAATCCGGTAACTCGGGACTATTGCGGATGCAGGAGTGTTGTATTTTCGTTGTGCGGGCGTGGCATCAAAAGCTTATTTTTAAAAGGCCATACGAGGGAAAATACCGTGAGGAAAAAAACTAGCTAAACGTAAACAGAGTTTAAACTATCGGACAGTCGGACAGAAGGGTACGTTCGCAAACAGCGAGCCGGAAGCTTGCCGAGGAAGTTGCCTGACCGATTCAGAGGCAAGTGTACGCTCACTGCTGTGTGAACCCGAACGTTGGGCATATTCACAAAACTTTTCAAGCCTGGCCAACACACATGTCCACATACGTTGAACGAATCTCATACATTGAAATCTATTATTGTTACGATTATTATAATTACTATAATTTACTATCATCGTGCAGCATTAATGTGTCGTACAGTATTGGTTTTATTATATCGACGGACATTCAATGCCAGTTTAGCGGAAAAAAGATAGATTATTCTTAGCGAAAAGAGATATGAACAGTTTCTTCCATACATCAATTATAACGTATGACGTAGAAAGATTATTGCACGAGCGCCTATACACTATTTATAGAATATTTAACTTTTTATGTCTTTTGTAAATACACCTTACCATTTTTTTCAAACAAACAAAAAAATGAACTTGTTTTATAGTCCCGAGGTCTTTGGTTTTTCTACACGTCCGATCAAATTTTTACTACCTCTACAGGATTGCGTTGAAAAATATCGATTTAAATTTGACGGATTGTCAATAATCGATTGTATTTCAGCGGCTGGGGAACATGTGATACGGCAAATGTCATTAACATTCATCTATTTATTCGCAATGACGCAAAAAAGTATTCTTTAGAAGAAAAGGATTGAGAGGTCACGTGAATTATTTGAAAAGTTTTCACAGACGACGCTGACCTCTATAGTGGGTATGACGAGTACAATGCCTCCAGTGTTGCACGGTGTCATTCGATATTGGATCATTATTTAAACATTGTACGGAGTACACACAGATGCTCCACCGAATGGTCGTGCATCGTACGTGTGGGTTTGCGGACAGCACTATAGTAGAAACTACGCCAGCACGGGAGCCTACATAGCATACATAGTTGATGACCCGTCTCGAGAGTCAACGGACGGAGCTCTCCAGACCGATGGTTGCGGGCCGTTCACTGACTGCAGTCGGATTGACGGGCTTCGTGTAGAAAATTCCACTCGACGGGAGTAGACCAAAAAGAAAAATATAGATCCCGCCGAAATGTTGCCGAGTGAGGGTGACCTAAAAAAAAAACAAACAAAAAAACAAGAATCGACTGAACCGACAGTTTATCAGTGGCTCTCCGTCCGATATTGAGTCAGTTATCCACGTACGATTCTCCGTTACCTTCTCCGCAATTATATTGATCTTTCGACCCCACAATAATCGTCTCGCGGATATTAAACATGTAGAGCGGTATGTGCGTATTTTAACTAACGCCAGCCACTTCACTATTTCCGATTGCGGCCACAAGATTTCATCGACAAATTAGATGTTAGAGTTACAACCTTGATGGAAACGGGTTGTTAAGGTACGCAGCACTTAATTAACAAAAAGTTCATGATCTTTCGGATAGAAAACTGGTAATGGATGATGCATCCAGCTATGATAATAATCATAATACGAACAGAGACAATTTTTAAAGATGCGTGCCGTATGTGAGATTTTAAAAAACGACAAGTGTTGTGAGATTGTAGAAGAATCGTCACGTTCCGATAATTAGTCAACAAGGATAGATAAAACCAATGAACAATACAAGTTAAGTTATACGGACACAAACCATCATATACAAATAACATGAATTTCGTTCATCGATCGGTTATCACATTTATTGGGATCAAATGAATTGTTTAGCTGCACAAATTATCGACAATTTCACCGATCAACATAAAGCTTCTCATCACAATACGGAGTCTGACACCGAGTCCTCGTTACCATTACGTTCACATGTATATGATAAATCATTAACTAGTGTAATGTCACGCATTCTATACCCACTCACACATTCCGTATTTCAAAGCCGTTCAATTTGGCACAAAAAGTCCCCGTGACCGGATCGAATTTTCAATAGAGTCGGGGCTTTCGAGACGAATGATAAATAATAAATAACAATGTTCTTTTTACTCAACTAGCCAGTTGCTTCGCTTCTATGTTTGCTCTTTCTTAACCCCCGGGGCTGGCAGAATCAGTTTGGATTGGAGATTTCCACGATAGAGATCGGCTGGCACAGCTCGACCGAAGGCGTTGGGCGCGAGTACGCTCGCTTTCCTTCTCTCTCTGAACACTTGTCTTATCTCTTCGCGTGTGATCTCATCGACGACCTCGGATAGAAAGAAAACGATTTAACGTGTACTTTTTTCTTTAGTGAAAACCGTCCCACTTTGGGATTTAATACTCAGTATGCGTGAACGTTAAGGCCATATGAAAGATGTACCACGTAAAATATGAGTGCGAGGGAGATAGATGCATTTTTCGAATCAATGCCATTTAAAACTGGTTGACGCTTCGGATAAAACCGAAGCAGCATCGGACGCGGTATTACATTGTACATTCGTTAATGCTTTGCTTTTCCTCGAAAAGTCTGCGGTCACTGAATCGCATTCATTACAGATTTTATTTACCGACTCAGTCGTTCCACATGTCCTTAATTGCACTTTTTGGGTGTCGGTAACAGTCGGTTGTAGGTTTGCTTCACAACGGAGTTACGTTACGTCGATTGCCGGCTGTAAATATTGGACGTCCACTGACATATGTATGTATTGACTATCGTACTATAGATGCCAGGAGCATCGTCGAGTCACAATATTTATCCGCCAGCAGGAAAAACCGGGATTCGAACACGTAACCTCCCGACACTTTATTTTCGGGGCTAGTGGTCTAGCCACGAGACCAAAGTGATCGGTTACTGAAACTTTGTTCGCGATTACTGTGTTATCAGACGCTGCGAGAGTGCATTTTGCGTGCTGTGTGGGCCAAATATCATGATTTCACAAATTAATTATTATTGCAATTGACCCGTTTGAAAATTTCGCGGACGTTGCTTGCACTGCCATCGTGTGAACAAAAAAAAAACTGAACACTTTTGGACGAAATTTGGCAGAAATATTGACTATTAACCACACAAACTGTGTGCAAAATTTCGGCCTGATCGGTGAAGGCGTTCCCGACATATAGCCATTTGAATTTTTCGCGTCTGATTCACACACACACATACACACATAGATCCGGACATTTTTTCTAAATGTGATTTTTCGATGTTTTGGAACATCCTGAACACGTTTTCATTAAAATCTCGAAAACATTTTTTTTCACCATCACAAAGCTTCCTCTATAAGGAAGCAAAAATGATCAGATTTTCATCTAATAGGGAGATTTATATTCATACTATCTTAAGACCGCGCGCGGTACGATAGATTTCGGACGGGCTGTGTCGAATCTTATCGCCTCTGTCTTTCCTAATTTTGCCGATCTTATACAAATGGCATCGTTATCATCAGTATTCTTTGGCGTTTGTTTCTTACAGTGTAAATACGATACCGTACCCTATCGAACGCAACCTCGTAAAAGCGATGTAAAATTTACATCTCACGGGATAACAGATTATGCAAAAATAAGGTCACTTGTGTTCCATCATAGCTAAATTACTTCTCGCTCAGGAGGATCACAGGTCGGGGACAAAATATGCCACGACGTTCATATTACAGGACATCGTTATGTTTTCATGCAGTCTAAAAATTATGTAATCATTACAGTCTTTGGTTGTTGGGTTTGTACTATTTACGATAAAGCGGGCCTGTTTTATAGTAGTTCCCGTGACGAAAGCTGTGGTAAATTGACAACGACAGCGGGCAACGCTCGTCAGCCGCCGCTGCTTTAGGGGGTGACAGTCTCCCGTATTACGATACACAGTCGAGTATGGGCGAGAGAGTCAGTAGTCGGAATCAGTGTACACGCGGCGAGACTGGCGAGACTGTCGACTCTGGGCAAGAAAGAGGAAGAGGTCGAGGCTCGAGCCGCGAGTCAGAGCCGAGTCAGTTAGCCGGTGGCGCTCCGTGCGACACCATGCAACCGGTCCGCGTGCGTCCGTCCATTCGTCTATCGTAACAGCAGTCACGTTCGATCGAGGGTCTACGAATTTTCTAAAACAGATCGATTGACCAACATTTTGTGTCGACTGATTAAATGATAATTACCGTACCTAACATTAAAAATGATAATAATAACCGTACCTAACTGTACCTAACCGTAAAATGAATTATTCCGAATGGACCAAAATAATAATCATCGTCGAGTCTCTTCTGTCTAATAAAGAAATTGCATTTTAATGCGAAGGGGGATCAGCTTCTTCGACACCAGCATCTTTCATTGGAATAATACATTCGATTGTGGATCCTCGCACGCGCAGCGGCTATCTCGACTCGTTTAATCGGAAAATTCCGTCTAGCGTACGGAGAGCGACCGTTCGCAAATACCTTTCGTATAGTTGCAAACTGGAGTGACCGATTTTAATCGGGAAAATTAACGAGCGCACTCGCGCATGTACGCGCGCGCCGGCGCTCCCTGTAGCTAATGGACGTTGCGTTGCGATTCAACAGTTTAGCGAATCGAACGGTTCGAGTATTTGCTGTAACAGAAATGAGCGAGCGGAGCAGAATATAACGATCGAATTCCCAGCACGGAGCGAAAGCAACGAGACAAATGGGAACACGCGTGACTACCGAGCAAAACAAGTTTTTATTTAATGGTATCCGAGGATTTTCACTATCCAATTTATTGATCACTGGGTATAGCGGTACCAAAAAATAAAAATACACCACTTTCGTCCGAATAGTTAAATGTCCAATAATAACAAATAAAGTGATGTATATCCGTGAAAAAATCTGGTCCGCCACTGACTTGCGGTAGATGATGTGTTACGTGTGTCTACCGAGAGTACTGCTTAAATCTGTGTAGATTTCGGGTTGTGCGGACTGAATTCCACGGTCAGATCTACTATGGTGTGAAGTCCATGATAGACCGTTGACTGCAGAACTTAGTCTGTATAAACCGCACTCTACATAGAGTATAGACTTAACTAGAGGAGTATCAAGAGACGCGGTAGCGCCTGGGCGCTGAGTATTTTATAAAAACGGTTTTTAAGCGAAACGCTATCAAGTATTTATGATCCAATATGCCGGAAGTGGAATCTTTGAATCGATGATATTTGAAAACGAAGCATCCGTTCGGAATTTTGAAAACACATTCATGGTATAATTCGGACACAATCTCTCCAACACACCGAGTTACAATCATAATTGTTCGGCTGATGCTGGAAAAGCGATCGTGTGCCGAAAAAGGTTCCAAACTTTACCATAAAAGTGATAAATCGTGCAGACGTTCGGTTTGTGTAGATATCCGGTTTGTAGATGTCGCTTCGGTCCGCGCAGTTTTCTTCTGCTACTGTCAGTCCGCTTTATATCGTGATAACCTGTAACCTAACTCATATTCACTATTGCGTTATTTTACATATATATTTTCACAAAAATAAATAGCATCCGCCACATATGTACATCCTCAATTGCGGGAATAAAAAAAAATCGTGCGGTATCGCGTGTGTGGAAGTAAATTTCTTGATCAGCTGATTAAGGTTATTATGATGTACTTGTATATCCGTGACAGGATTTTGGTTTTGATGAATAGTTTGGATTGTTACATTACAATGTATTACAAGCTGTAAAGTTATTCTCAAAATCTATACGTCTACAATCGTCCCAGTAGGCGGACTTTAGGTAGATCCACATAATAGATCTACTACGGGTCCATCAAAGATCTTTTTTTCAAGCATGGATAGCCGAGACAATACATCACAGATGAAACGACGATAAACTCCAGTTCAAGCAAAATACGAATAAAAAGCTCGGACGAGCATGGAGGTATAATCTTTTGGCGGGGAGGGCGGATGATTGCAAGCGCAGTCGTACTAATTCAATAAACTGATGAACCCGGCTCTCGACCGCGTATTGATCGAGGTGGTAGTATTTCCGGTTGGAGCTCATTCTCACATCTCACTCTCAAAGAGCGGCGAGTCTCTGTGCGCTCGCACGTCGGTCCGACTGTTCCCGATGTAGGAAAATTCAATAACTTTGTCGAAATCGCGAATCACAAAGCTGCTTTCGAACCATGCAAAATCGCATCAATGGAGCATACGGTGTTTTCATTGTCTTGTTATTTGAATACGAACGTTTTCAATTGACGGGTAAAAGGATCTCCCGTAGCAACGGATGCTGTGAGTGATAGTGTATTAAAAAAGACCATTCCCGGCAGATTGGAGTACAGTAGAACCTCGATTATTCAAACCAGTCAGGACCGGATCTAGTTCGGATTATCGAAACGCACATTTTTTTACGGCATTATAACATGTATATACAGAAGACATGTATAAATGCAATAACATGTATTATACTTCAAACCATATTTTTAACATATTTCCACCATGGAAGTCGATGTATAATGTTCCGCGCTAATGTTCGGATAACCGAGCGTTCAGGTAAACAGAATTGTGGTTCGGATAATTATCGTGGCGTTGCTTCGAAAAATCGTTTCTTTTTAAGTACTTAGCGTCCAGACACTACCGCGTTTCTTCATATAGCCCGCCGGTACAATAATGTGGAATAACATCTTTTGAAAAAATACTCCATTTCTACGCGATAACCGAAACGACCCGGTTCGTTTTCTATGAAACTGTACACGGTACAAAAAAATCTTTGAATATTTAAGAAAAATGTCTTGTTCACGAACTTCCCAATTTTTCTTTTCGTATCAACTTTACAATTTGTCATAGTTAAAAGGGCGGTTCGTTGATATGGGAAAAAAATCGTAGAATGAAGAAGATAAACAAATGGTGGTCCGTTGTGGACCAAAATGTAAAATCTGCTAACTTCTATTGTGCAATGGGTTTAAAAAGTATTGACGCCTGTGGATGAACTGCAGAATCTTAAGAGAACACCTTTTTACGATTTCAGTAAAAAAATTAACCTGTTTTATTTTTTTCATCAGCGAAATGATCCCTCAAGCTTCGGTGTTCGACACAAAAAAATGCTCTTGCTGCAGCAGACGAAAGTCAAAGACTATGACAACAGCAATGCCGTACCCGAGTTAAGAATCTGAAAAAAAACAAAACAAATTTAAAAAATAAAAGAGGGCGAACCGAATTGTAGAAGCCAATTAAACAGCTGAGCTCCAGAAGAACCAGTCCCAAGAGTCTTGCAACCACGAGGTCGAGAAACTAAGAGTCCACGTGGCAAAGTGGCGGGGAAACAGCGCGTTGCGGTGGATTGCAACAGGAGGGTCGCCTCACGGGAAGCACGCGGCGAGTGAGCGGTAAAGAGAGGGGGGGGGGGGCGAAAGACGTAGTCGAGAAGGCGGAGGACAAAGCGGCGGGGAAGAAACCGTTGCGCTAGTTTGGTTCGCTGTTTACATCGAGGAGCCGGCCCGGTGGAATCAACAGAGGCGTTGTCAGACGTTGATTTATAGTGTGTGTGTGTGTGTGTGTGGGCGTGTGTGATATGTTGGGGCTTTGACGCGACTGTTTGCTCGCTCCAAATACCGGAAGGGAATGAGAGCTTGGCTCTCATGGAAAATCGGCGTCGCACTGCCGACGAGTTAAGTGTCGAGGGCCTCCATGCGCGTCGATGCACGTGAACAAGTGAACGCGACTCAAGTGAAGAAACACATCCTGTGCGCGCATCGCAGATTGTACACATTCACTGGAATCCGGACAGGCTTACACTTACACACCCGGTGAGATAACCTCAGCCGAGAACGCGTGAGAAACCAGCTCACGGACGAATAATCCACAAGAGTTTCCGCGAGGTAGTGCCAGTGAAAGTACAAAACGTACAGGTGGCGCGGCGATTATTATGGGCAGGAGAAGAGATTAGCAATTCGAAGCGGAGCGACGCGCGTCCAAGGTGCACGAAGATGGGAGGCAAGGTTGGATTTATATGCGGTAGCTGTTGGTCCGGAAAATACAGTACGTACCATGACATACTTTGTGACAGTTGTGTTCCTCTTCGCACAAATAATACGATGGGGTGGGACGAACTTCGGAGGCATAATTTTTGGACGTCGACAAAGCGCAAACGTCAAATTACTTGCACGAATCGACGAATATAGATAGTCCTCGTTTCTTATTAATGGCATTACGGAAAATGTGCCGTCTGCAGCGATTATTTTTCTTGTTAATTTCACTATTTTTTTTAGTTAGAAAATCAACATTAAACTTTCACAAAAAAAAGAATGTGACAAATAAAAACACAAAGAGTGTGAAACAATTTTTCAGACCGTTGGGGGGGGGGGGGTAAAGTCTCGAGAATCCGACGGGCGTGCCTCCGGGCATGTGGAGTACGTTTCCGAATACTTATGTAAAATTTAATTATTAAGGAATTTTTTGTTGCGAAATGATTATTTTCCATTTAACTTTTTTCCTCGTTGTGTACCTTTTCAAATTAATAAGAAAACTTTTCAAATTAAGAAGAAAAAATAACGTCTACCTCTGGAGCCGAGAAATATTTGAAAAAATGTCCAAACCGTTTTTTACTGCTTAAAATTTCTGGAGAATAGTGGGAAAAGTATTGTTTATTTCACTCGGTTGGAAAATGGCATTTTTTACGCACGCTTCGCGTGCGAAAACCCCCATTTTCACGCCTCGTGAAATAAAATTTTGTTCGATACTCGTGCGAAAATGTTTTCTGAACTCGTGTGATTGCAACACTTGCGTTCGGCTCGTGCTGCAGTCACACTCGTCAGAAAAAGTTTTTTTGCAACGCATCGAAATGTACTATTTCAGAACGACGTGAAGAGCCTCTTTCTGACGAACACCGAGCGAATGCGTTAAAAGAATGTAATATCCGAAGCATCGCATATTGAAAAATAGTTAACACAGAAGCTGTTATCCCATCCGTTTTTCATGATCGAGGGTTGAGCACTGAGCCTCGTCTAACTCTTCGATAATTGGATTAACTCAGAGATGGGTGTGGAACGTGACCAATAATCGCACGGTGATATTCATTTTTTTTCACCTGCAATTACCGAACGCTATCGCAACAGGCTTTTGATATCGCTTGCGATTTCGCCTTTAGTATGCCACAGCGTACTTCCAGACTTTTGAAATATAGGCATTTAAGAATTGAATAAATAAGAAAAATAATGCAACGTTTTCAACGTTACAGCTTCGGTCTGGGCTTGAGTTTCTGTACAAGTCCAACGACTAAAAATTGTCTGCCCAATGTCGGTTGTGGTTTAAAATTAAACGCGATATTGGTAGTTGCCGAAAAAAGCTAATAATAATAATAATAATAATAATAATAATAATAACAATAATAATAATAATAATAATAATAATAATAATAATAATAATAATAATAATAATAATAATAATAATAATAATAATAATAATAATAACAACAACAACAACAACAACAACAACAACAACAACAACAACAACAACAACAACAACAACAGATTACATTTTCAAATACATAGTCTTAGAGCACAGTAATGTGACCCTTTATTCTCCAGCAGGTGCAAATTAAATCTGCACTTTTTTTTTACAAAGGCGTATCTCGTATGCTTGCACCAGATGATACACCCTTCTGATTTCAGTCACGCGATATGGTATCGTCTGCGCATAGTACACACTCTCGTACGTATCCGGCGACGGAGGTCCGCGCGTACACACGTGTACGGAATACAGCCTCGGCTGTAGGTAAGCGTTGTACCATGCGTTCCGTTTCGTTCTACGAGTACCGTTACTTCGGCGCGAGTCTCGTTCACTCCCTCTTTCTCTCGCCGTACGACTCTTTCCACATAAAATATGTACCTCGATGAATCGACCGTACGCCAGTGTAGGTTACTGTGCGACGTAACACCACACCGTGAACCCTCCCGTTGAGCCAGTGAATCCACGGAAACCTCGAACTCACTGCCGCAGGATACTTGTCGCCGCTATGCCCCAACGACCGAATTCCACGTTCGGTGCGGGGCCGCTGGTGCCGCTGCCGCGGAGGAATGTCCGGAAAATCGCAGTAACCCCATTACAGCACAGCCGTTTATACCTTTACCGCTCCGGGTCATTCGGATAAAGTCTTCGATTTGAGGATTCTTCTCGATGGAATTCGAAAAGCTGCGTATGACCGGGCGAGGACTCGCTACTTGTGTCAGATTTTTGAAAAATGTTTCTGTTAATAGTCAACTTTTATACTGGTGAACGTCCCGACGGCTGGACACGTCGCAGCCTTCTACAATGCTAAACGTACATGTTATTTCACTCGAAAATGGCGGTTTTGCGCATCCCCCATTTTCACATCGTTTGAAATAAAAATTTGTACAATATTCGTGCGAAAAACGTTTTCTTCAAGTAGTCCTTGCAAATAGTGTTCACTTCGCATAAATTTCAGAGAAATGAGAGGGAATTGCAAACACTTCTTCATGGTATAAAAATCGGAACAAAATAAAGCATATTCAAGGTGCCGAAACCATTCATTTTGCATCATAATAATTCCAAAATGTTATTAACAAATTGATGAAAAATAAAATTGTTCGACAAATCCTTGGAAACCTAACTTTTTTTTTATGAAAATGATTCGTTCACTTTTCTGAATACTTATGAATTTTTTCACATTTTTAAATTCACTTTGAATTTTTTTTATATGGCAAAAATGTGTAGAAAGTCACAAAATTCAAGGTGAATTAAAAAATCTGAAAAAATTCATACGTATTCAGAAAAATAAACGAATCATTTTCATATAAAAAATGTTGGTTGTCGGAAAATTTGTTGAACAATTTTATTTATCATCAATTTATTAATAACATTTTGGAATTATTATTATTATGCAAAACTAATCTTTTCCGCACCTTCCATGTGCGTGATTTTGTTCAGAATTTTATACCATTGATAAGTGTTTGTAATTCGTCCTCATTTCTCTGAAACTTATGCAAAGTGAACACTATTTGCAAGGACTACCTTAATTCGTGTGATTGCAACACTCGCCTTCGGCTCGTGCTGCAAACTCATTGTTAGAAAAAGTTTTTTCGCAGCAGTATCGTAATGTACTATTTTTTTAATACATGCACAAAAAGTCCCACTTTTCGTGCCTATAAATTGTGGCGAATGTGTCGGTTTTTAGCAAGGCGTGTGAGACAAATACTGCGCATGCGCGCAAGTGCACTACGCACTGTGCACTTTATACGTGATCAAAAGAAAATAACGATGTACCTTGTGACAACCGAAGCTATATGCGCACAAGCACGGGGTTCTTTAATTTTCCGATGATGGAGTCCGTGCCGGTAGGGAAAGCTTACAAAACGAAGAAGAAAAAGGTAGTTCCAATCATCCCGGTTGCTTGTCGCTTCGACTGGCAGCTCCCGGTCACAAAAGCAACAACAGCGGTAGAGCCAAGCCGCAGTTTCACTGCCACCGTGTCAGTACGATCCGTTCGCAGTCCCAAGTGTACGTGCAAGCTGGTAAAGTTGTTTTCGTCGAGGTTTCTTACTCTTCCCATAACTGGATCCGTAACGGAGTACCAGTATTATACCTTATACGAGGGAGAGGAGACGTCGATGTTAACAACTCCGAACTCCCGCAAAGTTACGCTCTTTCGGGACAATGCCAACTCGCTAAAGCGCATATGCCGATTTTCCAAGTGTGCAATCGTGAAGCACTATAGTGATTCATAAATGTGAAACTTCCAGCTCGCTCGGTTCTTCCAAATTTCGTGTTACTCCGAAACTCTCGGAACAACTTTTTTTTCCCTCCGAGTATTATTTTTCAAATATTTGTGGTATATATAAATAAATATATTTCACATCATAATATACAATGTATATTATTGTTATGCATATTAGTAGAGAAGGTGTAATGTTGAGGAAACAGAGTAGGGAATCGGATCTCGAATGTTGCCGACCGATCATTGTTTTCCATATAGTTATGTTAACCGCTTCCGGTAATTATTGCAATTTAAATAATATATTGACGATTGTGTACGCGAAAATTAGATTCACACGAAAATGGTTAAACCCGTTGTTCATCGCGCGTATTTCTATTGTTGCAGCGCACAGATTATTTTTATCGTCTTTGGGCTGGAATAAGTATATACTGTAGTGTAATAAGTATCCATGATTTCCGATGCGAGCGTACTGCGATATCCTCTCTTTTGCCAGGGTGCGTTGCACTGCGGAGTGCACCAGAAACCGTTCAAGTTTACGTTCTGCGTTGTTCGTTCCTCGAGTGCCGATACCGGAGGCTTCCCAGTCAGCTGGTACAGACAATCCGCTTTAGTCGTCTGTTACTAGCGGCTGAAATATCGCCGCTATGAAATTTTGTATTGTAGATGGTTAAAGAAATTAACGCACGAACTAAATATAGCTTTACGTAAAAATTATTTTATGATCTTCCAGGATCGGCATTGTTGAAGAAAATTTATTACAGTTTTCGTTACCGAGCGAGTCATCCTATATTCCCTTTAAGGAGGGTCGACTATCAGACGATATCCAACTTAAGGTCTCAATTTTTTTATATGTTCTACATGAACACTACGCATCTATTCCCGAAGTCTGAGCAATTTTGACCGTATAGTTTATTTGTAATACAATTTAGAAGTTGACTACTTTGACCATATCATTCTATGTTCTAACATTTCAGTCGGTCAGTTCCGGGATAAAATATCACTAATTTGCTGCTATCAAGCCAACTTAGAGCTTTAAAAAACTATCTTTGAGTGGACAAAGCATCAAAGATTATGTAAAAAAAATGCGAAATCCGCACTTTACCGTCCAAACTCAATGATTTATCGATGCAAAGTTTATTTTGTCATCGCAGTCTGTCAACTTAACCGAATTATCAGTGTCAGGCTCGGCAACCTTTCCGGTCGACAGCGATGCATTCAGAGAACCAAACATAAACTCACTTTAGGGTCACTTCAATACACATCCGATTCTAAGTGTTGTACCATGCATCATAGATCCACGATATAAAATAATTAATCTATCAATAATTTGATTTCTCAAATATTCTTCAAAAATGGTTCATATAAGTTTTGGGAAATGCTTTATGATTTCGTTCTTCGTTTTGTAATGTTGGCCAGTAATACGTGATAACGATTCTGAAGTCGTTGAGATTCTTAAACTTGTCTACATATTTTTCTTAATCTTCGATACACGGATCGTTTTTGCAAAATATAGCCCATGAATGGAACGCATAATTAATTTTACTAATATTCCATGCGATTGGAGACAGCAGTGATGAATTTTTTTTCAATCACATTTTTGACTCCAAAGAAACAGTCGATCCTCCTTAAATGCCGAATAAAAACAAATCTCGTCGATTCTCAAAATAAACCAACATAAACATGAATTCCTACCTCCTGCATTAGAAACATTCAGGTTGATGCTGTAGAACCGCAGTGTACACTATTAGAGAGTGTGAAGAATGGTAGATCGAAACGGAAGGCCGCGAGTTCTAAGTCACCGTGCCACTATGAGTACCGTTACTTGGCATCGCGCCCCGCCCAGCAATAATCTCTCTGATGCTGGATTCACGCGAGCCTGCTTCACTCTATCCTCCCGTTGCCGGTGTAGCCGGAAACCGCTGGTACTCTTCCGTGGTTACAGGGCAGTTGCCACTGTGTCAAAAGAAACGAACTATCGAGTTACCGAAAAATAAATGTTTCAAGATTATCATCGGAATCCAACATTTAAATAAAAATAGTTTTTGAACGGTTATTTTTCGATCTAAAAATTTTTTAAATCAAACAAATCGCGGCAATATTTTCAAACTTGTGCTGCTGCTGCTATAATATTCTCACAGACTGCCTTATAACACCCCGCTGTATATTAAGATTCAGGTGTGGCAAGCGCCGAGAGCTTCCACTGCATCGTGTCGCGTTTTACACCATACATGCATATTGCATATTGCGTACTCCGCGTACCCTTGCATTCACTATATATTTCCTATATACGTGTATATGAAATGGTGTTTGTATTACATAGCTATTCGTCGACCACAATTGCGTTTGCAAACCTCGAGGATTCTGAAATTTGAAATTTTCCATCCCCCAGAGGACGATAATAATATCACGATGAATTTTAGTACGTGGATAAATCGATCGTTCGATCGAAACTCGATGGATAAAATGACGAAAAGAAGCTCCGTTGTATTCCCTATAATGTGTATTTTTCCCTGTAGAACGCGATAAAGTGGGTTTTCTACCCTTTTATAGCCAAGCAAAGATTACCCGTTCTACCCTACCGAAAATCGAGTATTTTCGTAATATTGACGAAATAAAAATATTTATAAAAGTGTCCTCTAAAATTTTGGATTGAAAAAAAAAAATTAAAATTATAGATAAGGACGATTCGGTCGATTTAGGGAAATTTTCCCGAATAAATTGAATTCTTATCCGTGTGTAAATTTCTCTGTTCGCGTCGCAGCCTCCCAAAGCATGAATGCCTCTGTGGGTTGGGCGCTCGCGTTAAGCTGTTATCCAGGCACTTGCTTAGCTCCGTCATAACTTAGCCTCGCACACCTCTGTGTACATATCCACCTTTGTGTTTGAACAGCGGAGGACTGTATGTGCTCGTATAGATAGCATACGTCGAATACACACGGGCACTTTACTACACGCGGATGATATAGCTAGAGCCATTATGGGAGCGTACATTCATGAATGTTCGGGGGATATATACGCGCGTACAGGGCGTTTCGCTTGGGCGATATGGAAGTTGCCTAACTTTAAAACGGCGACACTCGACGACGACTATAGGACGAGGACGACAGTCGACGAGGCGCTACTTGATACGACCTTTTCACCCTCGACATCGCTGGCTCCTTTATTGGATTGTGCGTCTGTGTGAAACTCGCAGCGTGGCTTATTAATCCGGAGGTCGCACTTGATTAAAATCAAACGACGAGGATTGTCCCGATTGTCGTTATATACGCAGCAGCATTTTATTTCTCGTCGTCGGAAGATTTTTTTCCAGATGCCACGCGGAAAAAGGTTTTTACACTGAACAAACTTCTCTTGCTAACTAAAGTCCACGGTTTTTTTTTCTCGGTGATTTTCAAAAAGGAAAAATAGTGAAATTATCGAGAAAGAAATGGTGAAAATTAACAACTTATTTTACCGTGTAGAGTACATTATGCCTACGATATTGTCCAATATCCTTGTTAAGGTCGTGGGTCGAGTGTGCGTGCAGCCGACGGGCTTCCGTTTCCAGTGGAGTTATAGAGAGACTCAAGAGACCCGAGTAGACTCGAGACAAGGTTCGAATCGATACCAGTTACGTCACCACGCAACCGGGGTCAACGAATGTTGCGTCGCATACTTTGACTCGCGTCGCCAGACTCGCGGTCGCCAAGTCGATTGTTTTACTGCCAACGGTATGTCAACTTACCGAGGTCATTTCTCTTACTTTCGCCTCACGGGACTCATATATTCATATACACATGCATGAGACGCATTTGTATATGTAAGCTTGAAACGATGCAGAATCTCCTCCCGCTCGGCTGAGACTCGGTCGGTAACAAAAACTGTAATCCATTTCTTTTTTAAGGGTGCTAACATTTTCTGAGCAAAAGCAAATTATTAATGACTGCTTACCTAGTCGATGATGCGCCTGTAGTTTGCTTTTAACCTAAAATGTTGAGCCCCGAAAGAAGAAAATGATTTTGTTACCGACCGAGTTTGATTCGCATCGCCTAAAACGATTGCTTAGGTTTAGTCAAGTATTTGTTCGGGCGGAGGCGTGGCTTAGGTACAACGTTTATAGATACCTCGTACGGACGTATACCTTATAGGTACTCAAGATACGCTTCTTACGAGATCTGGTACAGACGGTGGTTGTGCCACCTTGCGCTCACTTACAATTTTCTGCACCGGTGCCAATTGGGACGACTATATTTACCGGCGCCGAGTGGGGCCGGATATCAAACTGACAGATAAACTTGGCGGAAGGGAAGATAAACGCGAATGGCCGGCGCCATCGAATTGCGGCTAATGCCGGATGAGAATGAAATATAACACCGTGAAAAACGTTTTCACTATTTTATACTCGTATGTAGAACAGTAAAGTAAAGTTAATCTTCAATATAGAGGCTCAACTCGACGAGAATGATCATCCGTTGATTTTGTCGTTAACAAACACAACAAAATTGACATTTTCATATCGCTTCCTCATAATATCCCTTTATTCGCAAAGCTTCCTTGAAGAGAAAGCATTTTTTGTATTTATTGTTTCTTCACAGAGGAATCTGCGGATAAAGGGATATTATGCGGAAGTGATATCAATATTCCAATTTTTTTCTTTTTTAACGTCAACGTCGTACTTGACTTTTAGATAAAACGACTGCCCGACAAACGTTCAGCGCGAAAACGTACATGGAATTATGTGCTCCGAAACATTGTCAGAAACTTTCGATTTTTAATTCTGCGAATAAAAAAAATTATATTCACGATAAATTTTTTTCGATAGTCGTCGTTGCGGGAATATATTTAATGTAATTTTTCCCGCTGATCACGAATCTATCATTTATTTTATTCGCGGCTGAATATTTAATTCGGAATTTAATACGGAGTATTTAATACGGATACGATTCGGAACACCCTTGTGAAGGAGCAATGGTGGGTGAGTGCCGGATCGATTTTTTTTATTACCGCAAAAAGTAACACAAAACACAATTTTTTCCCGTTATCGATGGACGCCTATTGAGTCCTTGTATTAGCGTTCCCCAACTGCATCTCACATTTTTTCCCAGAGATTGTAAAGTTATTTTATGCTTTTTGTAGATTCAACAACTATTCAATCGGGGTGAATATTTTTGTAAAATTTTCGTTTCATTTTTTTTTGTTCGCATGAGATGCAACGCAACGATGACGGAGATTTTCGATTAATGAACTGTTATCTTTACCGATCCGTTATGAAACTGCTCGCGGGAGGATGCCAATTAATTGTTCGATGTTGTCAGGTGATGCAGTGATGAAGCGGGGAGCGTTGCTCCGGACCTGTGTGAGGATAGAGGCCGAGGCGCCCTGGGCAAAGCCTTGTGTAACCACCGTTTACACGTGGTGGTGGGACCGTTTTGTGGGTTAATTGCACGCTATAAATTGTCCTTTCCGGTCCCCCTCAATGGCCTGCTTCCGACACAACGTTCTATGCCACAAACGAGACAATTTCTCCACTCGGTCTCTTGCTATTTTCTTCCTCGGCACATTTTATCGTCGTTTTCTTTTCCATTGTCTCTATGTTCCTAGAAACGTAATGCTAAGGACCCTCGAATGCAACGCCGTTGTTTTTTGAAAATTTTATTTTTCGAGCTGTTTCATCAGCTTCCAATGTTTTGAGGCCAGTCTATGCTCGGGCTTTACCGTCAAAAGAGAGAACGAGGCAAATAAAAATTGCGGCCTCGAAGCGCTAATTGTAACACTAATTCTCTCACACGTTCCTCTTTTGCCTCCGGTGCCGCACTTTACACTGACGCTTTAATTTTATTTCGTCGTTGTTTCGTATCTCGTTCCCAGGCTCTCGTAATACCCCCCCCCCCCCCGCCGGGGGGGGGGCACTCGTCATGACCATTTACCGGAATTAACGAGTAGCCTTGCGATTCGATTATAACGTTCGCACCGGCCATCGTGCGGCATTGTGTCCAGCTTGGCGGTGGTGTCGCCTCGACTATATTATCACGGGATTTCTAATAAAAAAGCGGAGTTGCGTAACGAAGGCGAGTCGGCTCCATCGTTCGTTTCGGGTTGGTTGGCCATAGGTAGGAAACTCGAACGGTCAATTTGTTTATTTTAGCGTCAAGTCTGCACTGCAATATCCGCCTTTTCTCACCGAACTAAAATAATACTGATGTATCGACCGCTGACAAGCAAAAGGGCGTGCGCTAAATCTTGTTGAATTTACGCTCTTCTTGTTCTCAGTCGATGCCTCGACCTATGCCATCTTCGTCGATTGTGCAATCAATAATCGAAGGCAATGCAGCTCCGGCGTTACTGGAATAGCAACGAATGTCAAGATGAGTTTCAAGGCTATATCGATCACCTTATTGAATCGCCTCTATGTATGTAAGGCTCGGAAGAGGAAAAAAACACTTTGGATGCTCGAGTGGCTTTCGGTGGGGCTGTCTTTTCTCCTCTTGATAATAACACTTAACCGACAGCCATGACCCGATGTAAAACAGCAGAAGCAAAGAGTACAATCTTAGTCGATCAAACCTTGCATTGGGCAAGATTTATATGAATATAAAATTATTCAGTGAAACTGGCGTTTCGCTGAAACTTGATCTATACGCAGTTTCGGTCTTTGAGCTTTTCCCAAGGTGAAAATAATGAAAATATGAGCGTTGAGCTTGAGCCGGGTTCCCCCGCAAATTGTTGCGGTTCGCCCGGGCTATCTTTGGAATTGTCTCGGGAATATTCATGACTTTGCCCACCTACAGGATACACCGAAGCACACGCAAGAGCCTACAGCCCCTGAAAGTGAGGCCACCACGAGGCTGTATCCGAGCGAGGTTTAGTGCTGGCTCTTCGCTGACGCTCGACACCAAAGAGCCTGCGAGGATACATTATATCTCTTGCCGCTGCTGCGAAACTCAAGTTTCACGCCTCGTTTGTGGTCCCTTCAAAAGGGCCATGGAAAATTATTCGTATCGTGCATCCAAGTAAGCATCGTCGAGTTGAATTTCGCAAGAAACGTTGGATCAAATGCGTGGCTGTGAAAAGAAAAAACGAAGTTGAAAATTCAAATTTTTCATATCGCTTTCTCGTAATGTTTCATTATTCGCAGAGTTTCCTCTGTGAGAATGCATTTTCGGTATTATTGGCTTCCTCAGAGATGAAGCTTCGCGAATAAAGGAAATTTATGAAAAAGCGACATGAAAAGTTCAATCTTCAACTTTTATGAGGAAGCGATATGAAGATTTCGTTTTCCAATTTTTTTTTAGAGTCAACGTCAGTTTTAACTTTTACGCAAAACGACTGACCAATTCAGGTTCAGCGTAAAAAAATGCACCGTCATCGCGCTTCACTTTATAGGATTTGTGCTCGGCGTGAAAAAAAAGGAATTATGTACCCTAGGACCTCGATTTTTGCGCCCTCATTTTCTTCAACAGTCCCCACCACGGAGCAAATATCGATTGGCAAATATCGAAAGCTATGGACCATGCTTGACAGTGAGTATGGCCGGGGCATGCGCAACATCGATTTTGTTAAGTGTGATGCCGAGCCTGTCCTGCCGCTGTAAACGAAATCGAGGTCCTAGTTACTCCTGACCCTTTTTTTTGCACTTTCGATTTTTACTCAGGAAATCCAAATGATAATTTCTTGTGTATTTCTTATCGTAGAATATGATGGGCACCTGCGTTTTTCCGCGATGCCACACGGAGAAAACGGGTTTGTTGCGCTAACGTACCACACGTTGGCCTAACAAAACGCAGCATAGTGACGACATATCATTTGTCGTCACTATGCTGACAGAAGTTTTGTGCATCGGAGAGCAAAGAAATCGCTGTTTGAAAATACACAAAATCGCTCGTTTTTGCAATATTGGCTATAAAAATTCCCTATAAACTTTTTTCGTTAGTCGTCATTCCGGGACTATATTTAACGTTATTTCGGGACTTATTTTATTCGTACACTGAAAGAAAAAACGGGGATGTATCGAACATACATGAGCGCTTGAGACAACCGAATATAGCTCACTCAATGACGATTTAGGTGGCTCAACCACCGAGAGGTTGAGTTAACGACATAAGCTTGTCTCAACCTCTCGGTGGTTAAGCGACCTAAATCGTCATTGAGCTAACCATATTTGTTTAGGTCAACCTCTCATGTGTGTTCGCTCCATCTCCGATTTTTCTCTCAGTGTAGTTGAATATTTAATACGGAAAATAGCCTCTAAAATAAAGTACTAATTTCTCGCGAAATTAAAAAAATTCAAAATGACATAAAATTTAATCGGTTCGACCAATTCTCCCCAAATTGAGTAAGGATCATCGGACGATCATACTCCAACTGTGTGCAAATTTTCCTTGGTGTGTGTGAAATTTCAGCTTGATCGATCGCGGCATTCCCGAGTTACAGCCGTTTGAATTTTTCGCGTCTGTCACACACACATGCATATAAGCATACATACATACGTACACACATGCATCCAGAAATTTGTTCTAAATGTAATTTTTCGATGTTTTCGAACATTCTGATCACGTTCCATTAAAATCTCGAAATTTTGTTTCTTTCGCCAAAATAAAGCATCTTCTGTGATGAAGTAAAAAAAGAAAAAATCTTAACAGCTATCAAATTACCGATGTTTTTTAGTCTATCACGAAAAAGTTCCGAATTGCGTTTAGGAATGGAAATAATAATTGCAATTTTTTCGCGGGACGGACGAATGGATAATTTTTTTTTCAATCAGGCGTTTTTCTTCTCAATTTTCTATCATGATATAATGAAATTTAATATTTAGGTGCAGGAGAGGGGAGGGGGAGAAGGGGTGGTGTCATTATTATACATAACTGCGCGAATCGAAACGTTGAACTCATGCTAGGTTTTTACAACAGAGAAGGGGTAAAGGCGCGAAGGAAATAGAGAGAGGAAAGAATGTGAATGGTCCGATGACTAAATGGGCCAGAATAGAATTGGCGCGACGAATGTGCATTCAACATACTTTTGTACCCCGTCGGGCGTTCTCCATTGTCAACGGCGTTTAACGCTGTGCTCGGCAATTCCCCCGACCATTGACGGTCCCTTGAATTCAACAGCCGGAGAAGCCCACATGCTTCGGGGAGAATTGAAATTTTCGAAGAGCGAGATGGAAAACTCTACGGGACCGACGTTGCGATTAGAGAATCCGATGAAAAGAGCCATAGAAGAGGAACCCGGGGTTTTGGCGAACCACCGGTAAAACTGGAAGATTTTCGACTTTTGTTCTTGGCATTTAACGCTTCGGAGTGATTTTCAAGCCAGATTTTTAATTGCCTGCAATCGTAGACTGATATTGGCCAGAAAAGAAAATTCATTTCTAGAAACGAAAAATAAACTGTAAATATTGAATGGGGGGTAATCCACACTGAACAAGACATATTAAAGTTTGCTACTTTACTCGTAGCTCAATAATTTCATATAAAGATTCGCGACAAAATCGAAAAATTAATTGAAAATTAATAAAAAAAAAAAAATAATTCTGTTCTTCGATAACGTCGCATAATAGAGAAGCCACCCATTTTTTGCCTAAAAACTCAAATTCATTGGTCAATGGTAGCGCCTTTTATTAAAATAATGTAAGTTCGTGGTCGCTTCCTGTAAATTACAGTCGAACCGCAAACAAGCATCGGCGTCCAGTGCGGTATAAAAAAAGAATAAAAAACTCTCGAGGAGTGGGAGAAGCACCGTTTGACCGCTGCATTCCGGACTAACCAGTTTCTTGTAAGAATAGCTCGCTTCGTGTCGCACCTCCTGTATCCTCCACAAGGTTGAAGGGCCCAATTGTTATCACAGTATCAAAGTGCTTGCGAATGGAAAGCGAAAAAAAACAAAATTGCAGTCTCGTTATCAATTCCACGAAGATGCACACACACCACAAATACAGCTGTGTATAGAATGTCCTCACGTATAGCGTGCGCGAACTGAATTTCTAACTGTTTTCACCTACTACGGATTTTCATTCTTCCCTCACGAGCTCTCTCCTCGATAAAAAGCAAAGTAAATACACCCGAGGCTTCGAGGCGACCGCTTGTTCGCAGAAGCGAGAGAAAGAGACCAAGGTTGGAATGCTGCAGTACCCTGCGTTTCAATTATCGGAACATTAGTGCACATCTGCTAACGAGCCGTCGAACCCGCGTGCATCCGTTGATTGCACTGAGTCTGAATCTATGGCGTGAAACGAATTGCGCCGGTGGCGAAAAAATAAAATCGCCGACTTTTAGTGTATATTTCGATGCCAAAATAGTAGTGAGTAGAACTGGTAAAATTGTACGTGAAAACATATTCAGTATTTTTAGGATTGAGCGGCATTTTTTTTTAGGATTTAGACAGACACGGTACAATGGGTTTCCAAAGATTCATTCTCAGGTGATAATTATTCTAAGGCCCCCTAAAAGGAGGAGTCAAAATCTTAAGAATACTCGGGGTCATATCTTGTCGAATATCTTGGTGGATATCGTGCTGAATATCTTGGTGAATATTTCGCTGAATACGCTGAATATATAGCTGAATATCTTACTGAATATCTTGCTGAATATCTCGCTGAATATCTCGCTGAATATCTTGCTGAATATCTCGCTGAACATCTTGCCGAATATCTTGCTAAATATCTTGCTGAATATCTCGCTGAATATCTCGCTGAATATCTTGCTGAATATCTCGCTGAACATCTTGCCGAATATCTTGCCGAATATCTTGCCGAATATCTTGCCGAATATCTTGCCGAATATCTTGCCGAATATCTTGCCGAATATCTCGCTGAATATCTTGCTGAATATCTTGCTGAGCCGAGATCGGTGAATAGTGAGTTCGTTCGGTGGGAACCATAAATGAATAGTCTCGCTTTAGAGTTAAGGCGTTAAGCCTTTTCTCGGAGACGGAGACCTCGTCACACTACCGTGGATATACAAGGAAAGGCGCACAGAGGTACCGAACTTCTGACAGAATATCAGGTGGTCCAATATGCATGCAAATAAATGTTTCAAGCAGTGGTACGTTTAAAGTACCCATAACATGTATATATTGCAGTAAGGACTAAGGAGTAACTGATTTGATACCCAAAATCACGGCTCTTTTATACTAGTTTTCTCCTATGCTACTAATGTTAGAGGGTTGTAACATTCAGAAGCTCAGCTTTCTACGTGGTTGTGAGGGATGGAAGTAATATTTCAGTTGGGTAAACGAGTTGATGATGCTTCGGAACCTTGGAAAACAGTATTTGAAATTCGGGAGATGGACATTTATTACACCAGAGAAAGTTTATGGCGGACGTGAGAAGTGAGATCAAGATGGTGTTAGCGAGCGTTTGGGAGGAAAATATATTGGATTTTCGGGAGTGACAGATTTTATGGTAATTAATGAATAGAATCTGGAGTGACGGAATGCGGGTTGGGTGATTATCCCCTAAGGTAAGAGAGAGAGGGATAGCCATTTACGGCTTCATCCGAAGAAAATATACGAAGTTAGTTATTGGCTTTTAATGGAATGTCAAAGATTTCTAAGAGTTCTAATGGAAGTTGTGATCGGAAGAAAAATGGGTAAATGGAGAAAAATCTAAAGGTGATGGATCGTAAATTTCACGTGGCACGGGGCGGAGTAAGTGAGTGA
Source organism: Stenichneumon culpator (assembly GCA_964017025.1). Taxonomy (NCBI): domain Eukaryota; kingdom Metazoa; phylum Arthropoda; class Insecta; order Hymenoptera; family Ichneumonidae; genus Stenichneumon; species Stenichneumon culpator. The sequence continues at coordinate 5,476,721 of OZ024777.1, forward strand.
GGTAGGAGAGCATAAGGGAAGAGTTATTGGGAAAGTAACAGGCGTTGAGGTTGACCTGGTCTCGTTATCGACAACCTACTTAAATGTATCTTATTGCTAACGAAATCATGAATATATTGTACATTAAACATGAGTTAGAACGTCACAATGTCTTGGCGAACTTCCTGCTCGATATCTTTCCAGATATCTTGCTAGATATCTTCAGATAAAAAAAATGTTCAACTTCACACGGCTGTGATAGCGAGATACGGAGAAACGAACTTCGGTGGATGCGGCAACGGCAGCATCGACTGCAATTGTCCGGGTACCAAAGCTGCGAATCTCCAGTACTGCTGTACGGAACACGTAACTCATGTATAGAGCTGCGGACACAGGGTCGTACTGTGTATAGCAAGGATGTGCCTACACATAGGCACAATGGAGCTAACGGTGTACCCGGGCTTTTCACATCGGCAGGACGCAACAATGGGCCGCGTCGTGCACGCGCCTTGTGCCCTCCGCTAAACCGTCTCGTACAATGAGCTCCATTATGTCGGACATATGGGACCTCGAGAGAGACGGAAACTTCCCTGCTGTGGATAACGTGTGAGAAAGACCGGGGGACAGGGGCGCACGTAGAGATATATCAGCAGACCGAACGTGGCGGAGGGTCAAGCGAGGGAATGAGAAATAAACGAAAGAAACGTGAACGGGCGAGGGTGGAAGTTGGAATAGAGAAGTGCATACCCAAGATTGAAAACCAGAGTTAATCAGTCCTCGCCACTGGCTACTTTCTATTTTCGTTCGTAAATGTTTGGATCTTCATAGAAGTAGTTTTGTTTTCATGACAATTTTTTTTGGGGTCTTTCATGTGAACATGATAAGAACATTCTAAAAGGTCTGGAAATCGGAAAAGATCGGAATCAATGATCATCGATATCTAAGTCAATCAAAAATAATACACCCACACACAGGTAAAAAAAAACACAAAATCAAAACTTTCAACATCATAAGCGTAATAAATGCCTCAATGGATACCAAAGATTACCTTGGAAAGAAGGACCTCGGTCTATGGCCCATTGACATTATATGTATTGCATATCGTTCGTAAATGTCGCAACACCATTATTGTAAACACCAATATCAATAAATACATTTACTACTTCTACTACTCGGGAAAAATATACAACATTTAAATTAAATATTAATTTAAATATTAATTTAAATAAAAATGATGCAAATGTAATGTGCATATTTTTTGTTTTTGCAAAATGCTATTAAGTTTATTATAGTAGCTATCAAGCGTGTGAGGCTGCGCATCTAGAAAGGGCATCGAAGAATCGACACAGTAGTTGACGGATCGAGCCGGATTCGAGAAGCAAAGTTTGTCAATAAATTCCACAGAGAAGGAATGCTCGACTCGCAGCTTCCATGTATAGTGTGTAAGCACGAGCAAAAAAGGAGTTGGGGGAACGGTACAAAATCGCGTTCCATATTTGCGGTGAACATATTGGAGAGACACGAGAACGCGCTTGTACCAATTCGTCGTTCATCTGCGTTCCGTGGAAATTTTCGTGGAGCGAACCAACGAAAAGCCCGCTACGTGACGCGGATACCAACCACCTCTTTTACTTTTATTATAGGGTATATATGTACTTCTATCGACTGTAGAAATGTTTTAATGTTTCATTTCCATTCGTTGCGAAGAACGATATTGCTCGTCTAATTTTCTTGTGTAATCAATGAAAATTATATACGTAGTCGGCATCAACGGTCATTCAATTAAGGGCTTACACCACAGTAAATGCGTAAAATGCATACTTACGCCACAGTAAATACGTAAAATGCGTAGTTACGCCACAGTAAATGCGTGATTTTTTTCTCAGTAAATATACGCTTTATCGATTTGATTTTTTCAGGGTAGAAGAAGAATATATTAAAGTACATTTAGGCATTTTTTCATTCAAATTTATTCTTATTATGTACGTTTTTGAACGGTTGGCGGGAACATTTTTTTTCGAAAGTTTGTTTGCGGTGGCCCTGATTTCGACTTGTCATTTTATCTGAAAAAAATGTAATTGTTTCTTATCAAATTAAATATAACGCCGTCCTTGACGAGGAAACAAAATGGGCAAAATGGCGGCCAATTGAAAAAAAAAAAAATCAAATTTCACCCATTTTTTTACATTCATTAATTTGTTTAAATTATTATTTTTTAAATATGAAAACCTCAACGACTAAGGAATCTGTAGAAGTAAATCGGTAAAAATGTTAATAAAAATCCATCAAGCCGTTTTCGAGATATTAGGGCGATTTTGAAAATCACACTTCGAGAAAAACGAGTTCAAAGTTCGGCCGCTCCGCCACTTTCAACATAACAGTATCAATGTTCGTAATTCGTTGAATTTCGACATAAACATTTTATTGAATTCTTTGACACTATAAACTTAAGAGTAAATCTATCTCGTAACGCATCTAAAACTGAGGAAAAAACTACAGTTCTCGTCGCGATGACAATTTTTCGAGATTTTTTAAAAGAAATGTTTCTTTCTTTTTTATTCACAGAAATGCGAAAAACTAAATTCGAACCGTTTGAATATAACCTGCTGCGAAAATATCGCGGGAGCGAGTCGAATACGTTGCCAAGAATGTTTTCACTGCCGAGTGAAATTAGCGCAGGAGACGGAGTTCTCTTTGCACAACTATTATTAGACTCTAGCTGTCGACCCGATTTTATTTCGTTCCTGCTCCCATTAAACTTCTCCCTATAGCAACAGTGTCAACTGCTCTTCACCGTTCCGTTCGTTCTCTATCGAAATGTTACATTTAATTGTGAACAATTGTCGCTTGTTTGTTGCCAGTTCGACTCCTTTATTCGATTATTTATATTTTTCCGATATAAATCGAAGTTCCCGATTATCGATAAATTCCCCACCCGGGGAATGCACTGTTATTCGCATTGCAACGATAAAATATTCAACGCGTTAACCAACCGGCTGTGATGAAAATGTATCGCTCTGGGTCGGGAGAGCGTTTTATATCGAAGCTCTCCTTTTTCCATTCAGTAGCCCTTCGATTGCCACTTTAGCAGATTTGCTGTTTTTTCAAATATCTTCTTACATTATGGTTAAAAAAATTCTGGAACGTTTTGTGAATGCTGGTGCCACAAAAATAAAAAAAATTACCAAAATGTTATTATTATTATTATTACTTTTTGTTAGGGCGTAAAATTGAATTATGCAGATTAAATTTGAACATTGCTTCCTAATTTTTTATTGTCGTCCACAACGACCAAAGTACCACTTCTTCCTCACGGAGGAAGCTTTCTGTGGAGGCTTGCTTTTTTTCAGGCCTAGTACATGCGCCTATTCATCCAGCCATTTTTTTCTAAATGCTATTTATCGAATTTTTAGCTCATTCTCTGGATGTTCACCTAAAAATCTCAAAAAATGTGTATTAAAAAAATAAAAACCAAGTTTTTTGTGTGAAAAAAAGTAATTTGTAAAAACTAGAAAGACCGTCAATTTTGTAGTTAAAGGGTTACAGTAGAACCTCTTAAACTAAGTCGTCAGGCGGAGTAGGTGGTTTCATCTTATAGTTATTATAGCTGTACATAAATAATAATAGTAACGCGAAGTTAGAGAGGCGCGGGTCAAGCGAAAGGCCTCACAGTTGTTGCATTATCCTAGAACGACGAACTCTCCGAGCGACCTTAATCCTCCTCGAAGTCTCGAGCGCACTTGTTGTCACGAGAATGCGAGAGAACACTTTCGCTCGTGCCAGCGGCACGAACCCGCAATGCGCAATCAACGAATTCCAATCTCTCACCGATAGAATTCGAATCTCCCATCTCCTTCTCTTCTTGTTAATTCCTCGATTCGCACGAGAGTTGATCACCCCGCGGTTTCCCTTAGACTTAATAATATGCGAGCTTAAATCCGTTCATTTTAGACGCGATATCTCAAATCCGAATAATTGTTTCTTTTTTATACGTGTCCCTCAGTTAATGAATTTTTGCCGTGGAGGCGGGCGAACTGCAAATTCATGGCGTCAAATTTTAAAGGGAATCATATATCATCGTCGCGCTTATAACAAAGGTCCAAATGAAAATATAAAGCCTCGCGCACGAGCGTTCACTTTCATTTAGCTCCAGGTTTTATCTGAGACCGAACCGAAGAGGTACTTGTGACTACGTTACCGAGGATCCAACACGGATTCACATTTACGAGGTACGCAGAGATTGGACTCTCGGAAATCTCGTAATACCTTCGTACAATGATTCGCGTGTGTGGGGCGGGAGTGGGGGGGGGGGGGGGGGGGGGCGTAACAAGAATGCCCGTTTTCGCGTACAGCGCAGACCCACACGCGTATCCATAGAGGAATATCGCTGTTCCCGGGGCAATTCCGATCGAACGGGTCCGTGTTACACTATCGCTGATAAATTCTTGCAACCGACGATTATGCCCTCCCGGAGGTGTTCCTACGTAATTAAATTTATTCATATACCGCAGAACTAAAATTCGTAGAGCACGTTCGCCCTGTCGAAGCGTACGAGATCCGTACGCTCGGTTTAACGACGCGGTGTACAGTTATGGAATGCATTTTATTACGAAAGTCGAGAATCAACGGAGGTTCTCCAACATTAAAATTTCGTTTTTTTTTGTTTTACAAAAGAGCTTTCTTTATGAGGAAGTAAAATTGTATAAATTATGGTGGATTGGCCTAATCGGCATGGTATGTTCAAACTATCTTTGAACGTAATTATTTCGAAACATTAATACGATAACCGATTCCATCAAATGTGTCTAAAATTATCGATTTAATATAACGACAATTAAATTATAATTCGTACTTGCATATGAAATTTAATATATTCCGTTTCTACATAAAAACTTCGTGCACCGTATATAAGTTTTCATACAGAACTTTTAATTTTTTTAGAGGACAGCAATAGTTTTCGCCACGCTAAGCGAAACTTCGTTAGGTATGGACGTCCCAATAGCCAGACGGTTAGAGAACCCTCACATTCTGTTAATTATCATTCATGCATGTAGATATATGCGTGCCTAAATTATCTATGCAGATCTATGCTGGTCTAGCCAGATTTTTTGCAAGTACAACAATTCATGCGTGTACACATCGTACACTGTTAATAAAAGATGTTAAATTCAACGCCGCTTTGACACCACTATGTGGTCGATATAGGACCATTACTTTGGTGTTGAAAGCAGTGTTAAAATATGATATACAACATGCGGTGTAAAATCACTTACAGAACGTACATTCTAACACTGTAATGGTGTACATTAACACCGATTTTAATCACTTTACTCGTAAGTAATTAAAAAGGATTTAAGCGTTTGAAGTAAATGTGAAAGTTGTAATATAATAAATCGTTACTAATAATGGCCCAATATAGTAATTACGCAGTACATCGTGATAAATATAAATGAAAAAAGAACATTCAAGAAAAAAAACGCTACGATCACGAATATCTATGGTGACGAATTGCCTGAGATGAGATTCGAACTACCTTCATAATGCTCATTCCTACCTATTAATGGTAATACATTATGGTATCAATGGTAATATATTATGGCATTAATGGTCATACATCACTGCGTCGGGACGGGATAGAAGTTCCGAATGCTGAATATTCAGACGAACCCCAATCTCGATTTTTTATACTACTTGACATAATCGGAAAATCCTGTTTGCCGATGTTTTAAAAACAGAAAAGTCAATGTTCCGAATTAAATAAACAAGAAAGAATAAATTTGAGAAAGCCCGACAAACCGATCGAGAAGTTAACCGACAATAAATAATAGCTAAGCGAACAAAAATCGAATTTCAATTATCAGAAAGCTTAAATCTCCGAACACGTTACAGCGGCATGAAAACTTATTGGTTAATAGCCAATTCGTCGACGACCAATTAATATTCCCAACGCAGAGTAACCGATATGTAAATATTTCGAAATAAATTATCAGAAAGGGTAATATTTCGAAATAAATTATGCGAAAGGTCAAAAATCCGAAAACGATCTCACCCTTGTATATGTTCGTTAACTGTGGTAGAAAAATCTTTTTTAAGTATAGTGTACAAATTCGGGTATTCGCCCTATCGGAGAAATCTGAATTCGGAGATTTGCCCTTCCGGAGAAATTTGCATTCGAAGATTTGACCACTCGGAGAGTGTACTTTCGGAAATGTGGCAGTTCGGGGAATTGACTTACGGAATCTTCGAACTTCTAAATTGAATCTTTTCGTAATCCGACTTTCGGGTACGTGATCGTTCTTTGAATTAAATTTCCGCCATAACCATCATACGATTATATCTATTGATTGTTTAGACTTTCGGTAGATTGACCTATCATAAAATGTTTCCAGTGAGATATTTCGCTTCGGGCTTTTGGGCCTTCGAACTTTCAACATTCAGGTATTTAATCACGCTCCGTTTTTCCTTAAGTATGATTTAATTGAAATTTAGGTCGCTGATTTCAAAAATGGGTTTAAAATTTTTTTAATCCAAAATCTCAAATGAGGGAGCCGGGACGCTTGACTAAAAGTACGGTTTAGGGGTTAAAGACACAGTTCAGTGCTTACCGGTTTACTATATCGTCGTTATATTTTTCACTGCAAAATGGTGTTATTTTTAACAGCAGTTTTTTTACCCCTCACACCATCGCAGTTTACACCGCAGATTTCCTACAGTGTAGATACGATTTCAACTGTCAATTCCATTTTCTCTTGTCATTGCATTCGGCATAAAGAAAAAATTACCGTTCGACCGGACGACTTATGGTTTTATAGATATTTAGAATTGTTTGCGGCACGATTTTTATATAGAAGCACACTGAGAAAAAAATGTATCCAGTCGAACACATTTCCATTCAATCTACTAAATGGCTCGGGTCAATACGTTCAAATAAATATGTACGTAATGCGCAGCAAACAATTAATTGTTTTACCAAAATGAAAAATCCTATGACCAACATGATGCTAGGTAATTTCAGACGAATTTAGTTTGTAGTAATCAATTATGTTTATTTGTAGTAATCAGTTATCAATTATGTTAGTTTGTAGTAATCAATTATCAATTTGTAGTAATCAAAACGTATGTTGCAAAGAAAAGCGTAGTTTGTTTACGAATTATAATAAGGTTTGAAACAAAAATTGATATCAATGTGAAGGGAACCATTGCTCACTTGAACCAATTTTGGTATAAAAATCTGAAAAAATCGAGCGTAGTAAAGATGGTGAAAAGATGAATTTTGCATAATAATTATTCTAAAATGTTATCAACAAATTGATGAAAAATAAAATTATTCAACAAATCACCCGAAAACAATTTTTTTTTAGATGAAAATTATCCGTTAATTTTTCTGAATACGTATGCATTTTTCAGATTTTTAAAATCACTTTGAATTTTGTCACTTTCTACACGTTTTTCCCATATTAAAAAAAATCAAAGTGAATTTAAAAATCTGAAAAAACTCATACGTATTCGGAAAAGTAAACGAAGTATTTTTATTTAAAAAAGTATGTTTCCGGGAGATTTGTTGAAGAATTTTATTTTTCATCAATTTGTTAATAACATTTGTGAATTATTATTATGCAAAATTAATCTTTTCAACACCTCTAATATACTTGATTTTTTTCAGATTTTTATACCATCCAGAAGTGTTTGCAATTCCCTCTCATTTCTCTGAAACTTATGTGAAGTGAACACCATTGGCAAGGACTACGTTAATAACGCAATATTTTTGAGTGCGCATCATTCATGATTTAAAAAAATAAATAGTTTCAAAAAGGCCGGTAAGTTCGTTCCAACTATACTAAAGTTCACTTTACCTCAACAAAGTATTGGAATCAAGTATAGCGAACAGGATACAGCTTAGGGTTTCGCCGACTTTATCTTAGACAGAATCCGCTCGTATAATCAAGCAGAAGTTTCTTCAAAACGAGAGGAAGCTTTGACATAACTGAATATTCAGACTACTCATCGGCTTCAACCGAACATTTTTTCGGTTTTCCTGACAAAAATCCATCCAATTTAATATATGCAATTGCGTGCGATCCAATCATCCAATTATGTTGCGTCACAAATTCCAACAAAACGGTTGCATGATTCAATCAAATCGCGACAGTACTCAAAATATTTTAAGGTTTAGCACAACAAAATCATTTACTAAGCGAAAAGAAAAGACTGAGTTTTTCACATTAAAAAATCAAAATACGCATACGTTTTAGCTCACCGATCGTTGATCAAGTCAACCGAACTAGTAGATATTTTTATGAATAAATCGAATGTTTGACCTGGATTGGTGTTTCAACATTGATCATATTGTTGATTTAAATATGCCTTACTTCATCTAAATAAACATTGGCCATTCTGTCCAAATCTCCAGTCAACTAAGTGCATTTATTTGAATCAACTGAATTTTTTTCGCACTGCACTTATATTAGTGCAACGAACCCACGTCAACGGTTTATGGGATATAAGCTCCGTAAGAAAATGACTAAAGAAAATGAAAATAACTTTGACGTCCTGTTGTGACGAAGCATGAATAAGAGGCTGCTCGCTACTCGACACAGACTTTAATCAGCTTCCCCTTAATGGGGCCACAACTCGTCGAGCGTTTTCCCGCACAGCCCAAAAGTCCGTTGCCAGTGTATCGTGGCTTGCCTTTTATTTACCCGTCGGAGAAAATATCTTGGTGCTTTTTTTCCTTGGTACAGAGAAAATGTGACTACAGGAAAGCAGTACGATATTCAGCGGCCGCGAATCACGAAGGGAGAGGGCTGGCGCGAGGCAGAGCTTTTTCATTTCGCGAAGATATCGTATTACAGACATAGCCGGCCGCTTTGAATTCGAGAAAGCGGGAAAAGGACTTTTTTTACGAAACATTTCTGCTTTTTCCTCGTTCTTTCCACCTTCCTTCGCCTCCTGTATCGTCGTACCTGTTTTAGCCCGCCAACCACCGCACGTTCCACAGCCCTCAGCTTCTTCGGGTTTTTAATTGCGACCGGTAGACTTTATTTTTTATTTCGCGCTACTTATTTTTTCTCTCTCCGAAGCGCCGATTTTTGATAAGATCTTTTCCGAATTAAATGACTATTAAAGGAGATTGGGCGTGAAGGTGAAGTGAAACTCAAGGTGCAGTGAAACATGTCCTCTGTCGCTCTCTCTCGCTCCACCGTAAAACCAATGCTGCTATCTCTCTTACACGCCAGGCTCCGTCACGTGACTATCACATCACCTTAACGCCATTTGAAATACTCTCTCGTGCTATCTCGCTCACTCCACTGCGAGCGACAATAGCGATATCTCTCTCGCCCTCAGCGTGCTGTCGCATAACGTTCCCCTGCTCTTAAGGGCATGTGACACACACGTATCGATGCTCCGATGGTAACAAATCGCTTTCCCTATTTTCTTCGTGATGGTTGATGCTTCGGCCAAAATCAAATTAGGTTTTTGTAGTCAATAGACATAAGTATAAAAACCTAATTTGCTTTTGCTCGTCGTATCAATCGTTTTGGAGAAAACAGGGAAGGCGTTTTGTTACCGACTGAGTCTGTAACGCATGCCCTTAAGAGCATGTGAAACACTGTGGAGTGCGAGAGAGATGGCATCAGTTACGCTCTCGGCGGAGCGAGACCAGCACACTGAGAACGTGTTTCACATGCTCTTAAGGAGACCAGAGAGGTCTGACCGACCGAAAAATTCGCGCACTTTAGATCGTTTATAAGAACGATGTACAAAATGAATACAGTTGGCATTTTGGGTGGGTGGTATGTGTATCAACATTACTGAGTAGAAAAAGCAGGGAAATCGAGATTTTCACAAAACTTCCTCATCTAATATTTTTTTGTGTACAAAGCTACTATGAAAAATGATTTTCGGTGATATTTGGCTTCCTCATAGCGAGAGCTTTGTCGGTAAAAGAAAATAATCGCGTCTTATCAACTTTTTGCTTTTATGAAATCAGTTTTTTTTCGAGATTTTCATGTCGAAAATCTCGAAAAAATCACATTTAGAAACACCTTTTTCGAAAAATCACATTTAGTAAAAGTAGGTGGATGCGTGTGTGCGTGTGTGTGTCAGGCCTGTAAAATTCAACCGCCTGTAACTCAGAAACGACTTTATCAATCGGGTTGAAATTTGGCACCCATGTAGCCCAGCTAGGTGTCTCAGTTTGTAACAATTTGCACAATAATTGAAACATTTGTTCAGATTTTATCAGATTTTTAAATTTCGAAAATGAAAGTTTCACAAAGTGTGTTCGCGCTCTAGCTTTCGCAAATTTTGAGTTATTGGGCTGAAACGTTTCACAGAAGTAGACTAACATCAAACAATTTTTGCTATTGAATTACATTTTTCGAAAAATATCATTTGCACTCTAGCTCTTATTATTATTTTTTAGGTACTTGCCTAAAAAAATCGACACAAATAACTTATTATGGACCCATGTTCGGTATAAAATTTAGAAAGAATCGATCCACCCGTCAAATTTAATAAAATTCTGAATAAAAAAAATTCTTACCTCACGATAGACGCACGTTTCCGTTTCAAATATTGAAGTAGAAGCTAAATAAGTTATAGATTCGTGATCAGTGTGAAAACAGATAAACGAGGTTGAAAAAGCTAGATAAAGAGGTATCATTCGGATTTCTTAAGTAAAAATCGAGAGCCAAAAAACAATGTAGGGGGCATCATTTCATGTATTTTTTCGTGCCGAGCACAGGTCCGACAAAGTAAGCAACGTTGATGTTTTTTTTTTTCACGCTGAACCTGAATCGGTTAACCGTTTTGCATACAAGTCAAACACGACGTTGACGTTGAAAAGAGTTGAAAATTGAAATTTTCATATCACTTTCTCACAATATTCCTTTTTCATGAAGCTTCCTCTACGAGGAAAGGAAAAATACAGAAAAGGCTTCTCATAGAAGAAGCTTTGCGAATGAAGGAACAGTGGGAGAAGGCGTTATGAAAATTTCAAATTTCAACTTTTTTTTAGGTTTCATGGGAAGGCAGGATATAGGAAACAACATTTCTCCTATTTGCTAAGGACATTTTTTTATCGTCCTCTGAGAATCGTTCATTCTTTCCTTGAGAACCATAAATTAATAGTCTCGCTTTCGCTTTCAAGGTGTTAGCCCTTTACTCGGAGACGAGAACCTCACCGTACTACTGTGGATATACAATGAAAGACACAGAGGTAGTGAGCCTTTGATAGAATATCAGATGGCGCAGGAAGCATGCAAATAAATGTTTCAAGTAGTGGCTCGATGAAAAGTACTCACAATATGTATACTTTGCACGATGGGTTATAAAGATACAATTCGATTTACAAAAAAGCACCAACTTACTCGACTGGTTTTTGCTGTAGAAATCTGCCTCGCAGGGCTAAAGGTTTCGTGGCAGAGGCTTACTTGTTCTGTATAAATTTCGGTAATGTAGCAGGTTTAATGCTCGGAGAGTAACTAATTCCATACCCAAAACCTGTGCTAATAATACTAAGTATAAGATTTTAACAATACAGAAAAACAGCTTTCCATGTGCGAGAGAAGGAACGAATATTTAGTTCTGCCCAACGAGTTGATGATGCTTCGAACCTAGGAAAACAGTATTCGGGAGATGGAAATTTATTACCCCAGGGAAAGCTTATAACGGAGGTGAGAGGTGAGATCAAGATGGTGTTAGCGAGTGTTTGAAAGGAAGATATGTTGGGCTATCAGGAGTGACAAATTTTATGGTAATTAATGGATAGAGATTGGCGTGAAAGAATGTGGGTTCGGCGATTATTCTATACGGTAAGAGAGACAGAGAGAGAGAGAGATGAGCATTTAAGGCTTCATTCGAGAAAATATACGAAGTTATTGCTTTTTAGTGTGGTGTGTGAAAGATTTTTAATGGGAGTTGTGATCGAAAGAAAAATGGGTAAATGGAAAAGAGCCTAAAGGCGAGGAAGGGTCATAAATTTCAGAAGGAACGGGCAAGACCAAATAGGTGAGGTAGGGGAAAGAGAAAGGGCGTAAGAGAAGGGTTGTTTGGAAAACAACAGGCGTCGAGGCTGACCTGGTCCACCTATCGGCAATGTCATTAAATGTATCTTATTACTAGAGGAAACATGAATACGTTCTTTTTTAAAGATTACGTGCGACGTAACTTCGTGATTAATGAACAAAAAGTGCATGTTCGTCGCAATCGACTATAACAAGTTTGCTATTAATAATTGTTATAATACTCATTCAGCATTTTGAATGTATTTTTCAACTTAGCAATGTTGCATACATACTCACCATAAGGTTGACTATTGTAGTTCCGTTGTAGCTTTATTATATATTGTAACGAATATAGAGATGAGTATGGACCGAGACACACGATATTACGTAGAGGACCGGAATAGCTCGGTATGACAAATGACAAACGGACAGATTATCGATTGATCAGATGACAAGTTCCGACTTTATCGGATTTCCAGAGAGAACTGACGAGTGACAGTTCGTGCTCGAGATATTTAACTGCGATAGTACTAATAATATCCGCCCCAAAACCAAATACCCGCGTTATTTATTCCACGAGAACGTAACAATATATTTGAGGTATTCCATCCGGTTTCGAACGGGCAAAAACTCGATCCTCGCCAAAAACGTTGTAATTTCACAAAAATGTATGATTATTTACAAGAGGTTTTTGTAATTGTTTTCAGAATTTTTGGATTTTATTTTTTGAGATATCGAAAATTTGAACTTTTTTTAAAAAACCCTATATGTTAAAAACTATTAGTCGTACGAAAAAACGTTTGAGACACGAAAGTTGCAGTTTCAAATGAACTTTTGAAAACAAAATTTTGTAGATTTTTTTGAATGCAGTAAACGTCTATTTCTATGAAAAATAGACAAACATATTTTTTCAGGCAATACGTCATGTTTGATTTTTCCTAAAAAATTCCAGAATATACTCTTAAGTGTGTAGAGTAATCTCATATTTTTATTTGGATGGGTGAGATGCCCGCTTGATAGCTATGCTCCGGTTAAGGTCGATTTATAAAAAAAAAAGAGATATTTATTACTTTCCATTGAATTTTATGAAAATTGTGACACTGTCCATAATAACGGACAGTGTCACCATTTTTATAAAATGGAATACTTCATATAGAATCTAACGTGGTTAAATTTTTCTGTCGGGGTATCGACGATGCCGGGTTTGGACTAACTCCTTGATGCAAGCATCTAAATCTAAATAGTCTGAATAGCGGCACAGCCCAGATCCGATAATGAGATATCGGGAGGTGGAGAATCGCGATAACACCCAATTACCGAGCTAACTGGGATCGAAATCGAAGGATTTATGGGGTGAGCCTCTAATTTTTGCTCTCTAATTACCAGGCCACCCTTGCCAAGGCGCCACCGCGTTACCCCCGAGATAATTTATACGGCCGACGGTGTGGCAACGGTAAGCGCAATGGAGCCGGCAAGACAATGGGTTTGTACGCTGGTCGAGCGGTTACAAGGTGACGGTGTGCACCGATGAGGGTGTTTCGTACCGCAGAGCCAGAAAGAGAAAGCGAATCGGTTGGGAAGGGGGCTTGAGAAATCGCGCGAGAACTCCCTCGACAACGGGGCCGAGGGGGAGGGTGCAACAACTAACGCGAAACACCAGCCAACCCGATTCACAATTAACTCGTGCTCCGGTCTCGTGTATGGAGTATGTACCGGTACTGCTACTACATTCCGTTACAAGGATTACGACGATATCGGGAAACCGGCGAAACGCTCACTTGCCGCTAACGAGCTTAAACATTGCACACAAGTCCGAGTCCGACTAATGAGAAACTCGCCGGTTTCGGAGAGAAAAATTTGGCCCGACACTGTTAGATGTGTTGCCGATTCAATTGAAAGTTTATGAAGCGCAAATGAGAAATAATTTGGACTAAAACAATCCGTCTTGAAAATCTCATTTTTCTGGTTAGATCTCATCTAGGATCATGAAGACTTACGTCTCGGTTTTTATGAAAATTACAAAACAACAGTTTTTTGCCTATAATTGATTGACCTAACCCTTAACTACAGAAGATTGTAAAATTAAGGAGAAAAAAAGATTGTGGAGGCTTGCGGATAATAAATGTTATTCAAAATATGTAAAAATTTTTATACCGTGTACGGATTGTCTTACGATGTGTGTGGGATGCACGGCGACAATGGAAATATTTTGGGACACGTGGCCGGGTGATTTCATAGTCAAAGAAAGAAAGAAATCGTCAATGTTCGGACGATGTGACGAGTATGTGCGTATATTCCTGGGACTCGTGGCTGTTTCGAAATGTTGCCTTCTCCACCTATCGCGATATTAGGTACTCGGCGTCGTGTCGGCGACCTCGGTACGTGGATTGCATTCGGTCGGAGTGAAAATAAAAGATCGAGCCAAATAACCGGTCACGCTGCACCAGATACGTGACCGGTATATATATTATACATACGTAAACCTTCTGTTCCTTAACATACGTATGCACCATTTACAATGGCATTGTAGTGCGAATTTTCACCGGAATCGAAGTTCGGCAACACCGTAGATTTTGGTCTATTCGTGGAATTGCGAAGTGGGTGGAACCAACGAATCTGTGAAAGCTCTGCACGGTATCCTCGTGAATGAATACCATCGTTCGCGAGTACACGTTGATTGAGTCCAGTCCGTCGCTAGGTTATCCGCCACACGAAATCTGGACAGGTACTGGTACCTAATCAGGAAAACTCAATTATGTTTCGATTGGCGCAAGTTTTGATCGTAAAGCTACGTTGGTCGTGAGGTAGTGAGGCACTTGCCAGGAAACCTCGATTAGAGATGGCAGTACTGGCAGCATCTTTCGACGATGATAACACGATAGGTAATTATGTTTTTGGGTCTATTCCTTCACTGGCGTGAAAATTTGTCGGAGTGTGACGGTCCAGAATTACATATATGCAGACAACTCGAATAATGGAAAAATGTGGGCGACGTTAGCGCAGTGGTTAGTGGTCTCACTTAGAAACCGACTAACCCGGTTTCGAATGTCGTCCATGTCCACATTTTTTCTATCATTCGTGTTTGGACCAGCTATCACATCATCGGCCACGATCAATCCTCCGAAGTCTCCGCCCGGTCGTTACAAAAGTACCGTGCTGTTCATGAATGTGTGAACGATCTGACTGAGGTCTGCTAAGGGAAAACTGACCAGGCATTCATGAACAGCATGTCCTCTCTAAGAAAACTGGTAAGGCGTTAGACACTACCGAACCAGGAAAAACTCATTTACGTCTCGTCCGATGCCAATTTTGTTTGTAAAGTTAAGTTCGTCATGGGCTGTCGAGGCACTGGCCTGGAAACCTCAATAGAGATGGTACCACCCGCAGCTTTTCTCACTCGCGTTTAGTTTGCCTCTTTCTAGCCAGCCCGTGCGGAGTTTCGTCAAGGTACGCCTGGATTCAACTAATCAGTGAATCAAGCGTGTCGTAAATAGGAAAACTGGACCAGACAATAACCGGGTTAGAAAAATTAATGTATTTCCGAATTATAAAAATTCATTTTCACGGTTCTTCGATATAAATCTCGAAGGCGGCGGCGGCGAACATTCGCTCTTGCCGACGCGAGAACATAAGGAGCGTGCACTCAATCCTCAGTGCCAAGGTACGAGTGACGATAATCGAGAGAAAAAGTCGCTTCGGCTGAATGTGAGAGAAAAAGGAATATTAAACGAGATGGAACGATAATGGAAGATAAACTCTGGTAACAAGCGGCCCCTATGACGATAACAAATAAACCGATAACGAAATTTCACGCCGAGTTACGGACGAACGATGACTTTGTAAACTCGGGAAAGAAATTTCTCGCTCTGCCCGGGGGGGGGGGGGGGGGGGGGGGAAGGGACGGGGAACTCGCGACGGAAATTCCAGAGTTTCTTCTCGGGCTTCAATCCCCGTCGCCTCGGGCCCGTTCTATTTCAACGTTGTTTCTCGAGGCAAATCCTTTTCAGATAAGAGAACGTCCTTCCCCGTCCGTCGAGGCCGCTCGCGTTCGCTGCAGCATCCTCGGTGCCGTGTCCCCAGATTGAATTCCCGATCTGCCTTGCAGAGTTCAGCCAACGTTTCTCGTATCTGCCTCATTCAGCTCGGGTAGAGAGAGCTCTTCGACCCTCCCGGCACCTTACCTCGTCCTTACCGTCATTCGTCGTCTAGCGTCGTCATCCAACCCCGCGGCGAGGAGGGGGTCTCCCCTGACACTCTTCGTCGCACTTATGGCATTCCTCACTGTACAAAAATGCATAACGCGCCGCGAACCGGAATAGCGACGAGATAGCGCAAAGAAAGACAAATGGTGGCAATTCCCTGACGGTGGAACACTCGGTTGCGGCGATGTTTCGTGGCGGAAGAAAAGTTCCGCCATGGAAAAAAAAATTATTTTCTTAAAATTCGTCTTTTCCGTCAAAGTAAACTGTGATACTTGGATAGCAAAGATTAATGACCGACACGGAGAATCAAAGACGGAGTCAGAGTCGGAGTTGGTTGAACCAGTCGTGTTCGTTAAAAACGCTCCAAAAGATTAATGTGGTTGGGCTAGCAAAGTCGATTTGTTGACACAAAAAAAAATGTCTGCACATCAATCAGTGTGTTGGCCCCAAAAAGCAATTGGTTGGGTCAACAAATTGATTGGTTGGTGACCATAAATAGAGTTTTGGCCCAAACCAACGAATCACGTTAAGGGTATTTAACCAAGTAGTTAGTTGGTTGCCTGCCAATTACTGTGTTGGCCTTAAAAGTAATTGGTGTGGTCAACAAATTTATTGCTTGGCGACCAACAAACTTTTTGGACCAACCAAACATATCTCCCGGGAAGTATTTAATCAAGCGGTTGGTCG
Source organism: Stenichneumon culpator (assembly GCA_964017025.1). Taxonomy (NCBI): domain Eukaryota; kingdom Metazoa; phylum Arthropoda; class Insecta; order Hymenoptera; family Ichneumonidae; genus Stenichneumon; species Stenichneumon culpator. The sequence continues at coordinate 5,493,597 of OZ024777.1, forward strand.
GAACAAATAGATATTGTTCTTCGTGCAGTTGGTGTCCTAATTATCGACGAGGTTACTACACCATTCGCAATAGTCATACGTCCCTTCCAATGAAGAACATCTTACTTTAGAGCCCTAATGGGTACCATGCCCTTCATTGATGCCTGGACGACCTGGAAAGAGCTGGTGTAGGAAAAACTGACTAGGCATTAACGAAGGCCAGTGGATACTTGGGTACCCTTGTCCGTTCACCTCATGATGCTTTAATGGTTCAAACGAGTCGTCCAATTATCGGTTATCCTACATGAGTGACGAGAGAGTTTATTTTTGTTGCAGCATCCGGGTCGGGGTCGGTGATCGGTCGGGATCCGCTGCCTCCAAGGGCGGTCAGCACATCGCAGCTTCCGCAGGGAACGCTCACTCAGCCGCCTTCCGGAGTCTCGACGCTTCCCCTTCCGCGTGCCAACGGCGGGCACCGTCAGCAACTGCCAGCGTTTCCGGTTCATCAGTCGACTCCCCAGTCGGCCGCGAGACTGCCGACGGTCGTTGGAAGCGAATCCAACGGCAATCTCATCAGCAGAGTCGCAAGTGCCGGCGACATCAGGCTCAGTCCCGTATCGTAAGTATATAGAATAATTTATTCTGCATTCCAACGTCACCTCACCCAAATCGCAGATTCCGGTTGACAATTGAACAGCCAATTTACTTTAACTTTTTTTTTACCTTCACAGTAGAACGGTACTTTAATGCCAACATGCATACATCTTTTACAGAACGTCCAACGACCCGAAAATACCGAGAGTCTCATCCCCGTGCGGGAGCAGTCAACTCTTGATAAGTCCTGCGAGAAACATGAGGATCGTGTCGCCGATAGAGAATCGCGTTTCGAGTCCCAACAATAGCGAGAGGCATTTGCACAGTCCGAGTGAGTATATGTAACCATAGTGAAATCAATAGTTATTTCACAAAGGCAGGACATAATAACTATACCTATGTCGGTGGCGACGAATCAAAAGGGAGTAAACCGTGAGCTTTAATACGGGGGTTGCGACATTGTGAATGTTAGCCGTCGGTATCACAGTGGTAGTGAAAAACGCTTGATAGTCGTTACTCTTGTTTTGAAACCGTCTTGATCTTTTCATCCCTGGCTGGCCTTGATATTTTTGTCACAGAGTCATTTAGATTGATTATTCCGAGGATGGCGGGACGATGCTATTCTTTGCGAGTCCCGCCAGCAGTCGTAACTGAAAGTGCTCTCCCGCGAAAGCCATGCTACCGGTCCGGAGAGCTTAAACGCTCATGAATTATACATTGTTTGCAATGGAACCACCTTTGGCATGCAAGCACAGGGGTTTTTGAAGCTCCCGCGAATAGTACCCCTCTTCGGGGGAATCTCGAATGCTGTTAGCATTAGATTTTCTCGGTTTTTCTCCGCACACATGAACAATGTAAATATCGAAATTCTTAACTGCCGTTACATCAAGCGCGTTCCTGGAAGAGTATGAATTATTCGATCCAAGCACAGAACGGTATAAAATGTTGGTATGAGGATGATAACGCTCTTGTTTTTGCACCTTACAGGTGATCGAAAAGTTGCAAGCCCGATTAGCAGGGAAATGGATCGGGGCGGTGACGGAAGCCTCAAACACATGCAACGAATAGTGCAGGGTCGGGAAAGTTCCGATTTTCTTCATAAGAGGGTGAGTTTTGCGCTGACAACAATGATGATTATTATAGCGAATACGCTCAATCGACGAAAGAGTATCTTTGATCGGCTTGGAATATAAAGGGCTTCGGTTCAACAGGGAGATTCATGAAGGAAATGAGGGAACGTTCTTAGAGACACAAAGCCGCATGTTCAAGCTATACTTTAAGAGGTTACATCACCCTGAAAGGCTACAAAATGAGTTGGTATTCAGGAATTTAACCCGGCAATATATTTTTTATCGCCGTCTACCACGCTGTCAGTACATGTGTTTGGGCAGATAAAAACGTGGCATTCTGTTTGATAAGGTCATATGCATACATTTTCAAAAGCGAATGAATATATATGAATAATTTTATTTTTTACCAAAAATATCTTCATTAAACATTCTTTGAACATTAATAAAAAAAATGGTTAACAATAAAAATCGCATCGCAAATGAAGCAATATGCTTCGATATTTTCGTGCTGTTTTTTTTCGTGACATGGATTATTTTCGTTAGGTAGGATTTAAATTGCGATTTTATTGAGACACCAGTTCATGAACTTGTTCACCTCTGCATATAATTCGGTCAGATGCTCTTGCGGGATAAGAAGAGCCAGGAGGTGGAGGGTGTGGAGTGTGGATGCTTGCGGTGACGACCGGGGTCCAGAGTCGATGCTGCGACACGCTGCTGATGGTCAGTACCGGTCAGTCAGGGCGCCGTGCCAGCGATCGAATTGTTAAGAAAACCAAAGCTGTTCGTTCCCCCGACGCCTGGTCGCTCTTGGCTTGAAATTTCTCTATCTCTCTCGAGGTTCTATTTGCCAAGTTTTCCACCGTAACGGATAGATGATTCATCTTGCTACGAATGCATCACTTCATCATGTACAGGGCTGGCACTAAGCTAGACGGTTTTTTATTATCGGATACCATCATAGATGCCAAAAAATTAAAACCTAAAAAAACATTCGCTTTAGCTGCCATCAATAATTGGTCACGGAGACAATTGGTATAACAAAACAATGCGCCGATTGGTGCGATGTAGAAAGTGCGCGTGTCTCGAGGAAAAAGAAGCTCCACAAAAAGTTGTTACCTATAGGAGTGGAATTTTGACCTCAGTATGCAACGTAGGTACGAACTCGGAGAGAAAGAAGCCGGTCGAAGGCCAATTGGAAAGCGACCTTGATTCCCTGTGCCCAAAGGGCCCCGACCCTGGGACTGGTTTCGCCTTGCGCAAGCAGACCCGGCCCAAGATTCGAGACATCGCCGAATAAAGGTCATTCGTACCTGCGAGCATAACCGTGTTAATGCGTACAAAGCATTAATTTGAACGACAGTTTTCGTGAAGTTTGACGTTCCCCTAACGTTATTAATTTTCTTTGTCGGATGAATTTTATATCAGAGAAGAGTGGACGAGCACCGGCCATTGGGTGATACCGGCCAGGCTTATTTTCAAGAGTCGATCGGTGACGTCAAGACGGGCCATGACTTTTATTGTTACGTACATCAGAGCGAGACGATTGAGTCCAATTTCATCGTTCTAGCTCGTCTAGAAAAGTTTTAAGCGCGATTCATAGATTTTGTCTGTTATTCATAGCGGAGTCCCCACACTTTTGGAGGTTACTTTTTATTGTGGACGAAGTGTCTCGGCGTACAAGTAGTAGCGAAACGCACTTTTATCGTTCTTTCAACGGTAATTTGATTCCTGGTGGCGGTCAAAATATTGATAGATATCATTTCTATGGGTAAAATAAAAACCAGCTGGCGCTACCGGGTAAAACGGTCCACTGGGTCAATAAAATGGGATTCGCGATTGGAAGTTACGTTCGATGAGATTTGATTGGATTTGATGGGTTTCTGAGGAAACGATTCGTTGGCTGGTAGAGCGTGATACCGACATATCGTACGGCCCTGGCCGTCCACGGCGACGAGGAGCGGAGGTCGCTTGGCCCTGGCGCGCTGCCGCGCAAGGAGGCAAGAGACGAACGTAGTGAAAGCCCGTGCGCAAAAGGCAGAGGGCCTAAGCGCGAACCCGCGCAAAAACATATAAAACAATGTACCTCGAGGAGAGTCGAAAGAGAGAAGGGAGAATGAGATGGAAAGAAGGCAGGGGGGAAAAGGGAGGAAAGAAACGTGAGGAGAAGAGTCGGTCCAGCCGCATGGAAGGAGCACGAAGCACGCCGGTGAGCATTGCAGGACGAGCGACCGAGAAGCCGGGCAAGACGCCAGTCTTACATTAGTCTTCCCTGGTGGACTACAGAAACCGCGATTGTATCGCTGTATTTTCAAGCCAAAACGTCGCTGTACCGGGCGTAACGCGCACATAACTTTCTTCATAGTTTCAAACTCAATCATATCTGTAAATATTTTTTACATCTTGAATTTCACTTCATCAAGTGTTACTTGAACCTTTTCCCAATAAGAACATAGATAATAGTCAAGTGGCGTTGCAAACATTCGAGACAGGAACATTCATATAGGTAATTGTAAATTTAATATCTAAAGAGAGTAAAAGTGATGTATATTGTGTAATATAAGTGTTCCGGAGGTTTCATGCAAGGACCACCAACATGCATTCAGGAAAAGATTGGGGGTCGAGAGGGTCAGCGATTTCAGGCAAAGAATCTTGTTTTAATTATATTTTGTCGGTAAAAGAAAAATCATCTAAAAATATCATGCGATTGGTTGTTCGTAAGTCTCTTGCGATGATGCGAAAAAATGGGAAGAATGCAAAAATATCAAAAACTAGTATCAACGAAAAAAAATTGAACTCCTCCCGCAATTTGTTACAGGCGAACCTGGGAATTTTTTCTATGATTCCATTTTTTTGTTACCGACTAAAAATAAATGCAACACGTATTTCGGCTTTAAATGAGTTTTGGTAAAACTGCGAGCCAAAATGCATTCACAATAGCATGCCCACAGATGAAGTTTAGAAATTGAGTTTTAATAGTTGCAAAGCGCATCGCTAATGGTGAGGACCGAGAAGCCATGAAAGTCCAGTCATTGAAGGTAATACGCGGCAAGGTATTGCCACTGATTCCATGATTGTATTGCGGCACACTTTCTATCCGAGAGTTAGAAATGTGATTTTCCATCTTCGCCGAGTGCGAAGTAAAAGAAATAATGACGGATGGAGTTGGAACGAGTTTCCATCGGGCTGAAAAAAAGTTAAATTATAGTAAGGATTCATCGCTGAAACGACGTTTGACGTCCGGGTAACTAGCGTCCCGCTTTCGCGCGGGACACGACTCGATAAAAGAGAAAAAGACACTTTGCGTGGTGAAAATCTGCACATCCGGCCAGCTCAAGCCGTCTATGAGTCACAGCGGTTTAAAAATTGCAAATCTATCGTACACGCATACACATACACACACATCCGGACGCCGGCGAAAAATCACATTTCTGAAAGTTTTAGACTTTTTTAAGGCGATGTGGCGCCCCTTCCTGCCTTCGCACCCCGCACCCGCCGGTAACAGAAACCGTAATTTTTTTTTTGTCACGAGTGCTGATAATTTCCGGTTAAAAGATAAATCTTTAAAGAATTTGCTTCTGGACATAAATGGTCGACATAGTAAAAAATAATTGATTACAGTTTTTATCACCGACCACCGTCATTTTACTTCGTCTCAAGTACTCTGACAAAAAAATGTAACCTGATTTTTCGTTTTGCAAAAACATCCGTCCACGAGGGAGCAGTACCTGTAATTTACTATCTTGATTTCAAACGTCAGCTCTTGCAAATTATTCCAAGCCGATCGGAACCGACTATTTACTATGCACGATGAGAATGCACGTTTATAATTGATGTGCTCGTGTGTCGCCACATTTTAGTGCTTTTATGAATTTTTTGTTTTACAATAATACAATATGGAATGTTGCATGATACGTGTTTTATTCGACAGAAGAACGCTAATAATAATAAGCAAAGGTCGGGAGGAGTGAACGGCAGCGGAGGACGAATAGGTTCCGCTGGTGGGAGCAGTCTCGTCCAGGTATCCGCCGGTGAACTTTTGGGACGGACACACGAAGAGTTGGTTTTACTCTTGATTCAGCTACGCCGACAAAGTACGACCCTCTGCAAAGCTATGGAAACGTGCCACATGGAGATTGAGGCCCAGGTCTTAAAGTTTGCCTCTTTTTTTGTTATCACTGCCCTCAGGCCCTAGGTGGAGGCATCCTTGACCCACGAACCGTCGAGAGTTTTGATCCCATATATATATACATGTATATCGCATACTGCTTTGTACTAATATACATTGGTGCTGAGATCTTAGGAGAAGGAGACATAGATCGTAATTCGATCATTTTTTTGCATGGTTGAGTTGAAGTTGAGAATTTTTTGCAAGCTTACTGTTACGGAGTAAAACAAATAGTTGACCTAACCAGCCGAATGGTTGAATGCGCTCCAGGCGATTAATTTGGTCGGGGTCGTATTAAGAGTGTTAAGTAAATCGGCGATACCCTTGTAATTTCGCAGGCTATTCTAAGCGAGCTGGACAATCCGCGAAGGCTTGAAAATCTTCAAAAATTGGAGGAACTCAAGAAGCATTTGATGGATCTCGAAAAGCAGGTGAGCACATATGGAGCAATTCAGGACTTTTTATGTGAATACATTTTTGACCTCTCTTGAGGGACCTTGCTATAATTAAGATCTTGAAGATATGTGCACGTTATACATTTTTATCTTCGGCATTTTATCAACTCAGCAAGCGTTTCTCAGCTCGGCGAGCAGTGTCAATACACCGTCTTGGCATCAAAAAAATGTTCACTCAGAAAATATTATTCTCTACGCGAACTCTACTAGAGGAAAGTCTGTACGATTAAAGAACCGGCAATTACGACATGATGAAATTTTGTCTCGTGTAGATATCTTCCGGTTCATGAATAATTGGAGCCGAGTCGATCCCTCGCAACTCAGTGTACCAATTAAAATTATGTAATAAGAAAACGTTCACCCGATAAAAAAAGTAACTACTGAAGATATTTTCATGTACAATTTTACTGAGTACAGGCTGTTTAAACATTTCAAAAACGTTTATATTTCTTTAACGATTTTTTTTCATCTCCTCGACGATTGCAGTACGAGAAAGGAAAGCCGCTGGTGAACCTCGTTGACAACATGGTCAAACTTGGCTCGCTTTACAATCGCAATACAAACAACGGAACGGGAAGCATCTCAGGCTCGCGTCACGATCTGCTTCAGAGTCAGGATCCCGTGCGAGATCAGCGCGATCGGCTTGAATTCAATCAACGGGTTCAAGAGCAACGTTTGCTGGCCGAAGAGCGCAGAGACTGGGACAGACTGAGCCCTGATCACGGTCAACTTCAGGTACGGGTCGTTCATTTCAACGCCGTGCGTTACATTCCGTGGATTAACCGAGCACGCGCGAATAATCCGCTTTCCCGATTCAATTGAAACTGAAGGCTCGATTAATTGCTAATCAAAGAATCTCGATCTTACTGTAGAATATTTTAATGACGTACGCGAAGCTTCTCGAACTGTTTTAAATGACTCAAGTCCATCTTTTCTACATGTTTTTTTACGTCGTGTCAATCTTGAATGTAGAGTGGTTACAGCAGGAGCGTTACAGCAGGAAGCAACTGTATACGCTGCGAATGGTTCTTTCCTCGTCTCCGACTCCTCCTCTTGGCTCTATGCACTTGTATATCGAATAACGTCTCGCGCAGCTAGCTAGAACAGAGTAGCCGGTTGTTATTGTCATTGCCGTGACGTTACAACCGGAATTCTGTGGCTGTAACGTGACACTCGGCTTCTCCCGCAAACTCAAGACGAAGTTACAAACGTCCAAGCTCATTCTCTGTTTCCTTGTGCTTCTGCGACAGGCTAAAGTGCAGCAGCTCTACAAACTCGACCGGTTGCTTCAGGAAGAGTCCGGAACGCTCCACAGTCTTCAGCAAGACAAGGCGAGTAACACGAGTTTTCCTCTGGTGGTGAAAATAAGTTTCTCCCATCGCCGTTAACCCGATGTTGACGATCTTCATTTTTCCAGGACATATTGGAAAAAGCTCTCGGTGGTTTGAGACATAAGCTTCAAGGGAGCCGAAGCAATCCCGCTGAAGTTGAGCGGTACAGGAAACAACAACTACTTCTCGAGAGGGAACTCAGCCGAGTTAGATTACTTCTCGCGCACAATTCAAAGGTACGACAATGATCCGACAATCGTGACACCAAGAACTTTCGTTTGTAACTTTTTTCCCTCTTTTTTTATCATCAATAATTTATCGCAATAATTCCATTCATTTTACCTGAGTGAATCAGTAGAACGGATTGTTAAATCGGCAGTGTAAATACGAAAATTCATCAATTTCAAAATTCCCCCGTTCCGTGATTGATCAAACACTGAAATTCCTTCTTTCCAGATGAAACCCGTATTCTTCCAGGTAAATCAGACGATTAACGAGCAATAATTATTGTTCTGTTTTGTTGACGAACCATTATTTTTTATTTTCTATGCTTCGATCTGCAGTCTATGGATGAGAAAGTCTTTGGAAAAATTTTACGCTATTTTCCGCATTAGTTTTATTCCTTTAAATACTAAATTGGCTCACGATAGATCTTTCAACGTACTATTCAGTAACGCCGAAGGGTGATCAAGGATTTTCTCGTCAAGCTGTATTTTTGTATGTTACGATACTTGAAAAAGAAAAAAAAAACTTTAATTAGTCGGATAATAACGCTCGGACCTCGCTTATTTTATAGAAACTCGAGGAGACCGTGGCGGAAAATGCGCGTCTGGAGCAGGACCTCGTAGTGCTGCGACAGAAGCTCCAAACGTCTCGTCGATACGCCGGAAACATGGCGAGGGACTCGTCGGGAACCACCGTAGCGTTGGAGTCCGAGCTGCGACGAGTTCAGCAATTGGTGGGCGATTTGCAGAGACAACGACAAGAGTTAAGCGTTCAAGTTCGGCAATTGACTGAGAAATCTCACAGCCTGGTGCAACAAATTCGGCCTGTTCCCTCCTCGACGTGTAAGTCGCTTTCAAAATAAAAAATAAATAAAAGTAATTACAAGAAAAAATAAAAAGCTCAATAAATTACGATACTGTATTAATTTCAGCTTCGCAGATCCACAATCCAAAGAAGCGTTCGCAGAGTTCGTGGCTCGAGACGGATCTCGATTCGGGAATGACACAGGATCATGGCCTGGATTCGCCATCGAGTCCGGCTCTAGTCGCGTCCTTGCCACGCAATCGACAGAACGGAAGTTCCCATCAGCAGCACAGCAGATCGCGGAATACCAGCAAGGAATTGCCGGGGGCTGCTTACAAAGAAAATTCGCATACCCAATCGCCAACGCAGCAGCAACAGCACCACGTTCGTCAAGCTCAATCGAATCAGCAGCAGGCTTTCCTGCAATCCCATCAGATCATGGAATCGACGCAGGACCACATATCCGCGCTGTCGCCACAATTGAGAGAACAGATTCAGCAGCATCAGCTAAAGCAACAACTGCTCAAGGATCAAATGCAGGGAAAAGCCAGTCCGGTACAAACGAACGCCACTCCGCTATACGTTAACACGGATTCGAGGCGACACGGTGAGTTCGTTCGCATTCAAGATTTTATGACTATGAGGATTGTTCGATTTAAATCGGCTTAAATTTCATGACATTTGTGTCGCGATCGTAAGGCTTTCCTTTTGTCGTAAAATTAATTTCTCACGATCAATTGACTAAATCGATTATTTACAGACGTGCCAAAGCGCACCGAACTCGCCGTTCATAATGGAATGATCGTCCCACCACCAGAGTACGTTCCTCCACCTCCACCGCCTTGCACCGACGAATCGATCCTGTTGAACGGGAATTACAATAATCAAGACGATAACAAGTTCGCTGGTAAGCAAGCCTCAGTGAATGTCGCTCGGAGTTTGTTAGTAAAATTTTCGTTCGTGAACAAATAACAAAATTTTAATGAATTTTCCTCTGAAAGGTATACACAATCGTGAGAAGCAAGAAATCAAGACCGTGAGAATCGTGAAACGCGAGTCGGAAAGGCGACAGCGCGACAGGGGTGACCGAACTGGCAATATCGGAATTCCAGTAATTAACGGTCTGCAACAACTTCCGCCGGGAAGTGTAAAGCGCCAGAACGACGACGATCTCAGTGCCCAGCCATTTGAGGTATGAATATTGCGGAGATCTCGTTAAAAAGTTCATTAGGACTTTTTGTAATCAATTTTACGAATAGTAGCTAGTAGGTAGTAAATAAATAGAACAAGGTAAATACTATTTCAGTACATTAATAATAAATGACTTCCTAGAAGGTACACCTGGGACGAGTGATCGAGGAATCACCGTTGGTGCATGCGCAATGCAACCTTCGTATCTCGGACATCGAAGATATGCAGTTCCAGAGGAGTATGTCCTTGCCACGAGGCTTCGGCGGTCAGCGACCGCATCCGAGTCTTCATCAGGGCCCCGTCCCTCCACCTCCGCGCAGCGATAGTATGAACGCTCTCCGAAATATAATGGCACGACGGCACAGAGTTCGAGTGAGTGATTCTTAATCCCGCGAACATATTAAAATATTCTACCCTTGCTGCTCACGGGATTATCCCACCTTGAGAGGTAAACAATAAGGCGGTATTCGTGAAGTTTTTACCTAATATATAGCACGTTTAGGTGCAAAAAAAGTCATGAACCTTGCCGTATTTTTTGCCATTTCAGAGTGGCGTGAACCCTTCATCAATTTATTGTTTTCATACATTTCCTCGCTTTTCTTTTCCCCCGCATCGCGTTTCATTTTATTTTTATTGTTTCATTTCTTTTTTTTATTAAACACATCATTGTCGTCTTCGGCAACCAGTTTGAGAATCACGAAGGAAGTTCTGACAGCACATCGCCGTACACGGACAGTCCGACATCGAGTTCACAGATACCGTTGAGCTCGCCGAATTACTCGACCAGTCCATCGTACAGTCCGAGCCATCAAAGTTACTTAGGGCCATATGCGAGAGCGTCGTCGAGCCAGCAGCAACAATTGTCACCGTGTCACGGGAATTCTGGTTATTACGTAGGGGCTCAAGAAAGTTTGATGAGAAGCATCGAGAATCCTTCGGGCCCAATTAGCCCAGATCCAGTTTCGCCGACGTTGAGTCAATCGGTGAAGGAGCGACTTTTCGGTTCAGTCGCGAGCTTGAACAGCCTCACAGAATCACCCCAATTGTCTCCGGTTTTCAAAAGCGAAGCTGCCAAACAAATAATCAAGGAAATGACGGAGAAGAAGAGCGACAGTCCACGAAGACGGCCGATTCCCAAGGAGAAACGAAGACATTACACAGTATCGAGTAGCAAGCCAATGTTCGATCTCGAGGACGCGTTTTCAAAGATGGTACACTCTTTCATTCTTTCGTTCGTTATCTATCATTTTTCTTCTTTGCTGTAATCTTTAGTTTTTTTTTCTTCAAACGTTCACTTATCCAACCGATTTCATCCAGTTAATCAAGAAACCCATATTGAACAGTCACCGTTTCCTTGTGGCAAATTATACTCAACGATGAATTTTTTTTAAATGATACCGCCCGTTAATACTAGTAGTGATGATGACGATGATAATAATGATGATGATGATGATGATGACAACAATAATAACAATAATAATGAGGATTGTGCTTTCTTTTAGGGTATGGGACGAGCCAGGGACGATCTCGATATGGAAAGAGCGTTGCGTCCACGAATCAATGCGCCTGACGTCGTGAGATCGACACTAAGCCATAAAGAACTTAAGTACAACGAGAGCACGATAGATCAGTTACTCGGAACCCCTAACAAGATACTCATACCCGAGCGCTACGTTCCTGAACAGGTGCGATCACAAATCACCATCGATATTACCGGGTGAAATTCACACTAGTGGAAATATTTTTGTGAATCTAAATAGCCGATTTTTCTACAGCAATGAAAAACGACTCGAATACACCGAAATTATTTTTTAAATGTATACTTTCCCTCAGACTCCGGAGTTATCTGCAGAAGAGAAAAAGCAGCGACTGAAAAAAGCTGATGCCATTAGAAAAATGCTTTCGGAAACCGCTGTGACAACATCGGAAGGAGATGGTCAGTTTTCAATATTACGATTCAACGATCCGCGATGCAAGTATCTTATGAAACCAATTGTGTCTTTCAGATGATGTTATACACAATGAGAAGTCGCATTCTCTGAAGAAGAAAGTAGCTGAAGAAAAGAGGCAAAGGGACCATATACTTCAACTCAATCAGATATTGGCGAAGCAAGTTATGGAGAAAAGTAAAATGGTGGCTGGTACGTCTAAAAACATATGTCTAAAAACATATGCCGACTTATCGAGTAACTTATATACTATACTACTGTTGTAAAAAGTAAACAATCTATTGCACGACCGAGTGTTACCTACTTTAGAGGGCATGCGAGTTTGCAGTGATTTCGATAATTTATTATCACAGCAATGCCTTCAATCGTTATATTTTCATAACGTAGTATCGTTTCTTCCTATTTTTTTATACACGACATCAATCGATCATCAAGCTAGTTTTTCCATTGAAATCAATCTTTTGTATAATTTCGATGTCGTTGTTTCACGGTAATCGAAATAATAATAATTACATGCGCCAGCGACTGGAAAGTCGTACCCTTAATTTGCGTAAGCGCAGATGGTGTTTTTCGTTTTACATAGTCATTGCAATCTGTGGATATTCTTTAGATTTTTGCCGAATTCGAAAAAAAATATCGCACTACTTTCTTTTCCGGTTCCGCGCGTTTCAAGAGAATTAACAACAAACTTAGCGTGACTTTTTGTTTTTGGTTGTAATCGTAGTGTGTTGTTTTTCGATCGTTTGTGCTGTGTGTAGGTAACCAGGCGCACTGACTGCCATGCTTCCTCCATCTTCCCATGTAGGACACGTACTGCACATCACATTACCGTTTTTCAGGTTTGTTTTGCTATTTTTTTTCTTCCCCAGTCAATTCGTGACTATTTTTTTTACGACTTTCATTGGTCGGGTACACGCAAAGAAAGAAATGCACGTTCGTTCTTCGATCGAGCACACATGATTGTTTGAAGCATTCTTTTCTTTGGGTGTATCCTAAAATTCAAATTGTTTTTGGAATATTTGGATAAACATGAACTGGAGGAAACCGTTGTTTAAGAGATGCTTGAAAAATTGTTTTTTTTTTCCACAGTGAAAGCTCTTGCTACGCTTCCTCTAAACTCGGAAACGAGTTTCGACGATGATGATCTATCACCGGTAACACCGCTGCCTCTTTACCAACAGCGGGAAAATTTTTACTCGTAACGTGCGTCTCGGATATGCTAAGAACGTTCGTTTCGTTTTTCCGACGAAACATGAACTGCCAAATAGAATACGAACATAGGAGTCGATTAGGGCGATGCATATATATACATATATATATTGAGCGATAAGTAATCGGAATGACGTCTCGACCGTTTTAAATCATTTATTACCAATTAATTATATAGGGATATTGGACCGAGGTCTTCCATCTTTCATTAATACTATCGGTTGAACTGATAAATTAATAGATTGTGAATATATTATTAAGACTATAGTGCGAGCCTGCGATGTTGTTTAAATTAACACTACATAACGTAAGATGGAACGTAATTTGCTCTCAAGGTGTTACTATAGTATAAATAATTAATTACTTCGATACAGTACCATAGAAATTGTAGCGATCAAATAATTAGGGTGTCAATATAGCCGTAACGAAAGAACTGAAATTTATATTAGAACCATTTATACTACGACGAGATTCGGTTACAATCGATTGCACAATATTTTGGTTACCGAACCAACTGTTCACTGCTCATTTTTGGTATATTATTGAAAAAAAAAATCTTAAAGTGAAAGAAAAAAAAATCGAAAACGGTGTCTACAATCACTACTGTCGAAGATAAAAAACATCTGGAAAAGCACGATTTTCAAGTGAAATCAGATGTTTGTGGTCACACGAAAATCACAGTCGAAATGCGCAATACACGCAACATATATGTACAGATAAATCGACTATTTATATTTTACTTCGATAATTTATTGGTGTTTATTTAACATTGTAACGAAGAACACAAAAGTGACTAGATATACAAAAATGTATGCTAAGATATTAACCCTTTGAATCCGGGGGCTCACCGGAGTGAAATCGAAAAACGTCGACGGGTTCGGAGGGTTAACTCAATCGTACATGTAAATAGGTAAACCAATTTCGACTAGTGTTCGTAAACACAATGAAAGGTTTTAGAACTGGAGAACCTAGTGCCAAATACACCGTGCAATTTAGATACCCGTCAACGTTGTCAATTCGAGAAAGTTGTTTTTTAACGAAATTTTCGTGACGACACATCAATTAGATAATAAATTAATTAGATTCCCTGGTGAAATATTCAACTAAGAATTTCTGTGGAAATCTCTGAAACAGCCCGGCTAGAGTTTTTCCGACAAATAGTCCGAGAAATTCAGCGAAATATTTTCACCAGATTTGATAGGCAAGAATCCTAATCATTGTGACAAACCGAATGAACAGCTGTAAAAGAAGCGTGTAGAAGTAATGAATTAGAAAGTGCGTGCTATTGTGCACGAACGTCAATCGATCAATACTTTCTATCCCCCTCGCGAGGATTTTGTTGCCTCGTAAATCATAGTCGATTTTTATTAATGAATAATAAAAGAGAACCAGCACGAAACCCAGATATATTATTATTTCATCCAATGAATAAGTAATTTAATTACTCTTACCACTGTACTAACGACAATACGAAGTTAATATTTCGTAATATCCTCGGCCTTAGGTGTTTTCCACATTTTACTTTATCGTATTTACTGCATTGGCCTTTAAATCGTCAATGACTTCGGTACAGCTTTAAAGAGAGAAAAAAGAAAACGAAAATAAACAAACGAATGAACGATCAATAGCGGTGTACAAGCTTTAATACAAATATCGTGTACACTTCGTACATAGAGAGAACTACGTATAAAATGTATCTGTAAGAGGAGCGTGTTGAAGAGTGATAGTTTGTACTATAGATATTGTGTCCGAGAACCGTTCCATCTGAACGTACGATTGAATAATTATGCTCATTCAATTTCCAGCCATTTTCTTCATCTGCACTGTAAAGTGTCTATGGCTTCCTAGATACAAGGCCTAACGGTCACGTATGAGCAACGTCATTTATGCCCTCGTATCATAATTTAACGATATAATAATTTAATGAAAATTGAAATGAATAAATTTGCAAATGATGGAGTGTGATCACAAATATCGCCATTAGAAAGAGAATAGCGGTCCCTGCCTCACGACGTATCATATACGGCACATACATCAATTTAATGATGCTAAAATATATTCCAAACAAGAAAGTCCTCATTATTACCGTTGAATTTTTAATTATTATTTATTTTTGTCATTTTAATAATATTTCAACGGGTATACAAACAGTTTTCATTATATTGCATTGAATGCGATCTTCATCCTTTGATTATCGTGTCTCGAAAACGTCTCATGCACAGTAAATAAAGTTTCGTGAATTTAACAAACATTTCTTGTTCACAAGGGTCCACAAAGGTTCTTTTTTCTGTGAATTTTACAAATTTTGTTTTGGCAACGAACTGTATTTTTAACGAAAAAGAGTGGTAAAATTAACAAACAATAAGATTGAGGACTTTTGTGGATGAAAAGTGTTTATTACATATTGAAACCTGTATTTACCGAGTACCATAAACTGATAATGCCAAGAGTGTTTTCGATTACTATTGAAATCTCGTGGGCAATCTAAGTTTTTGCAGTGACAATTCTGTGATAGCTCGATCGGTATTGCAGTGATCATTAATCGATTTCAAAGCGTGCGTTTGTAGAATATAAATCGAAACGATCAAGTTAGGATAGATCCATTCGCCTATGTTAGGAACCGATCGAACTATTGCGAATTATTCGACCGCAATCTCTGCATTGTAGACAATAATAGAGAAAGATTTTTATTATCATATACTACACGTAAAACAGTGAGTACGACTCAGCCCACCAAACACAACTTTGTAACGGTGACGTAAAATTAACATCTCATGAAATAACGGGTTATGTAAAAATATGATAATTTGCGATACGTCAGTGCTAAATTATTACTCGCTCGAAAAAGCCGCCACCGTTTGGGGAAGTATATATGTAACAATTGTTGTGTCAAGTTTATTTTTTCTGTAAAGAATACAATGTATAACATCCGGATAGTAATGTGACTTAAATCAAACGTCACAGTAACGTCAATATAACAGAAAACTGTCGTTTTTTTACACAACAAAAATTTATATAACTGCCACAGTTTGTGTTTGGTGAGATTATTATAAATATTCACACTGAGCAGTATTCACTGCCCTCGGGGTAGCTAACATTACCGTTACGGACGAAATATGATCATTGTTGTTATTATCATTATTATTATTAAATATATGAGATCGCGTGGCGATTTAAAAGACGAGTAGACAATTTCCAAAGTTCTTAACAATTGCAGTTGTAAACATATACGTACATATACGTTTTAGATGGCTACGGTATTAACGTAGGATAAAAATATTAAACTTATATTGTGATATATTGTCACGTACTATGAAATGTATAAAAAACAATCCTAATTGTATGAATCGTACACACGATATCAATATCAGCGCAGACCGGACTAGCAGGTTCGAGTTGACATTTGAATGAAGAAACTCACGTATACTAATCTACGATTCATTAAAAGAATGGTTA
Source organism: Stenichneumon culpator (assembly GCA_964017025.1). NCBI lineage: Eukaryota > Metazoa > Arthropoda > Insecta > Hymenoptera > Ichneumonidae > Stenichneumon > Stenichneumon culpator. Next base: position 5,510,025 of record OZ024777.1, read on the forward strand.
TTTCTTTTAATTAATAAAACTGAGGATTTTCGTCCTGAAGAGTCACGCCGTCACGTATGGGAGTCTTCTAGCGTCTACTGTCTCAGTAGGTAAAACAGTTTTTGACGGAACAATACTGTAACTTTTCGAAAAAAACATGTCTCGACAGCAGCATAAAAAAATTACTAACTATTTGAATATTATTAAGAATTTTACATCGTGTATTAATATTATGGTTTTCGGACGTGAAACCCTGGGAGTCAGACTGAACCCGTAAAAGTATTTAACAATTTGGAAAATCTATACCAATTTTTGTGTATAAAATTCAGTTTTTCTTTTAAATACATAATAACAAGCGTCATGCATTATCACACTAACTACGTCGAGTGAACATCATAAAATCTTATTAATGAATCGTCACGTTATGTTGTGCCGAAGTCGAGATATAATCAGCGTTATTTGCGATGCTGTGTAAATTATTATTAAAAAAACACGGTGAAGAAGTCCATTGAATAAAAATGGGTCGCCTCCGTCTTATCATCGATGATTTGAGTAATGTTAGACGCTCAAATAATACATTACTTTACAATTACTTTAGTATAAATTATTACTAATAATTTGTTAATTATTGCGTAATTCTGTACAATTATATAAATCTCGTGTCATTATATTTTTTAGTTAGACGGCCGTATATATATTATATATATATATATACACATACGCAATGTATTATTGATTATTACGGCGAGTACATCAATAGCATTTTAAGGCTGTTTTGCAACCAACGTCGAAGATTATTGGTAATGAGGAACGTTTTAATTTATAATTGTCACGGAATAGAGTCGTGTCTCGTGGCAAGTATAAATTGACGTTAATACAGTTTCACGAGAAATTAAAACAAAACGAAAAATGGTTTTTATATTTGCAATATTTTATTTAGCCATCGATACCGCAATCTCTTCGTTTCTTATATATGTTTTGGTCAATCTCTTTATGGGTTACATACCACCAAATCAGCCCGAAAAAATTGATTTTTTCAAATTAATTTTATTCGGTTGTATTGTAGTTTAACTATATACGCAAAAAATTTTACATCAATGTCTACAAAATTAACGAAGCTATCGAATTTAGAAAAAAGAAATGAAATTTTCGTAGCGCCTCCTCATGAATGTTAAAAAATTGAACTTTTCATATCGCTTCCTCACAAACGTTGAAAAATGAAACTTCTTCATACAGGAAGCTTCGCGAATAAAGGATCATTATGAGAAAGGAATATGAACATTTTAATTTTCAACTTTGATGAGGAAGCGCGACGAAAATTTCAATTTTGTGTGTGTGTGTGTGTGCCCCGAAAAATTGAAACTCTTCTAACTTAAGAACGGCTTCACCGGACGGCTTGGGCTAAGCTAAAATTTCTAAGGTATGCAGAAGGGTAAATTCTCAATGTTTGGTTACAGTCTTAGCAAAATTCTTTCGCTCGTTAAAATTTGACGTGATTTGAAGTTTGCATGAAAACTCTGTGCGTAAACCTGCTCTTACAATTTTGGCGCTATCGGGTCAAAAAGTTGTACACAAAAGGACGATTATCGACTGATTATCGCTATTTAATTTGTCGAGGAGCGATCGAACCGTTAAAATTGTATGAGATTTTGAATTTTTTGAATTTGACGAAAAATTAGTATTTTCGTTTTGACGCGACTTTTCATATCAAATATTGGGTTCAGAGGAAAATAAGTTCTAGATTCGTGATCTGTGGGAAAATAGGTTATATACAGACCCTGAGCAATAATTAAAGAAAAAAGTTTTTTTTTGGGTTCTCTTATAACCAATTTTGCAAAAATGAGTGATTTTACGTACTTTCGAACAACGATTCCTTTGATTCACGATGGCATCGCGAAAAACTCAGCTGTCTATGATGATCTACAAGAAATATACAAGATGATGCATATGACGAGGTTAAAAAAGTTATATCATTATATAACTTTTTTAACCTCATTAGGTATTATTTGGATGTTTTGCGTAAAAATCGAAAGTGTAAACAAAAAAATTCAGGAGCGCATAATTCCATGTGTGTTTTCGCGCCGTTTGCAGATCCGACAAAGTGAAGCGCGACATCGGTGTATTTCGCGCTGAACCTAAATCGGTTAGTCGTTTTGCTGAAAAGTCAAACACGACGTTGACGCTGAAAAATGTTGGCATTTGAAAATTTCATATTGCTTCCTCATAAAAGTCGAAAATTTTTATTTCCATGTCACTTCCTTATAAAAGTTGAAAATTGAAATTTTCATATGTTCGCTTTCTCACAATGTTCCTTTATTCGCGAAGCTTCCTCTATGAGGAAGCCAAAAATATAGAAAATGCTTACTCATAGTTTGTCATAGCAAAGCTCTAGAAGCTTATTCGAAAAGCTTTGCAAATGAAGGAACATTATGAGAAAGCCATATGGAAATTTCCATTTACAACTTTTATGAGGAAACGGTATGAAAATTTCGATCTTCAACTTTTATGAGGAAGCGATATGAAAAATTTCAATTACCAATGTTTATAAGAGAGTGCTACGAAAATTTCAACTTTCAACTTTTTTCAACGTCAACGTCGTTTTAGACTTTTATGCAAAACGGCTGGTCGATTCAGGTTCAGTGCGTAAAAATACACCATCATCAAGCTTCACTTTGTCGGATCTGCGCTCGGTGCGAAAAAATACATGGAATTATGTGCACCTGAATTTTTTTTAGCACTTTCGATTTTTACTCAAGAAATCCAACTGATACCCGTTCATCTAGCTTTCGCCGTAGAACACCATCGACACCTGGATTTTTCCGCGATGCCATCGGAAAGCAAAGAAATCGCTGTTTAAAAATACACAAGTTCACTCATTTTTGCAATTTTGGCTATTAAAATTCCCGGTAAGCTTTTTCGTTAGTCATCGCTCTGGGACTATGTCCCACGTATTTTTTCACGCTGATCACGAATCTAACACTTATTTTATGTATAAATGAATATTTAATGACGAAAATTTCATGTAAAGTAAAGTACGAATTTTTCATGAAGTTCAAAAAATAAAAAATGAAAAGACTTAAACAGCTCGATCGATTCTCTTGAAATTTCATAGGGATCATCGGGTGATCATATTCCATCTGTGTACGCATTTTTAGTCAGACAGCTAAAAAAGGTAGAGCGCGAACCGACATTTTTGAAGAAATAAAAAATGGCATACAAAAAAAACACTTTTTTTTTACGTTTTCCAGAAACATTGACCATTAACCACACATACTGTGCGTGAAACTTCAGCTTGATCGGTCCAGCCATTCTCGAGTTATTGCAATTTGAATTTTTCGCGGCTGATTCATACATACACACACACACACGCACACACACACTCATACATTCGGAGTTTCTTTTTTCTAAATGGGATTATTTTGAGATTTTCGAACATTCTGAACACGTTTTTCTTATTATAATCTCGAATTTTTTTAAACCAAAACAAAGCTGCTTCTATAACAAAGCAAAAAGTTCAAACGTCAAATTGTGCGAGCTTCGCGATCTGGCGCGGTGCGCGATGTCATCAACGCAATCTGTCCGATATATGAAAATCGATAACCAAGAGCGTACATCGATTTAGCGCAAATCTGATTATAGGAAGTGAAGCACGAATGGAGGATGGATCGCTGACAATGACAATCTGCTTCCCACTCAGCCGGGATTGTTGCTGAACGTACTCTAAAGGGTCCTGGAATTGACGACTAGAGATAGATTTTAAAAAAAGCTGCTTATCTATCACTGATAAACTTTTATTTGCACCTGAATAAACAAGGTTGATGAACCTGAATTTGCAGCCGAATAAACAAGTTTGACAAACATTGATTTCCAGCTGAATAAATAATTGTTTCAAGTATTTGAACAAATGACTTCCAGAAACAGTGATATAGAAAATGCCGATTATATCAGCCCAATTAATAACGAAAATAGTTAACGGAATTTATCGAACCTCGAGTCGCAAAAGGTAATTAGTGGTTTCGAGAGATACGATTCCGTGAGTTTGGAATAATATTTTGATACGCACCAGATAATACACTTTTACTCGAGCTGGGAAATGGACAGCGAATGTCAGGCAAATTATAGAGAGCAAATGGGCTTCTTTTTCGACATATCCGAGCTAACGACTCCTCGTTACGGGTCACATATGTAATCGATGTTTTCTTTTGTTCATTGAATGAGAAATAATCAAACGGAAACAGGTGTTCCAGTTTTCTTATCAGCGAGCCGCATACAGTGATGGATATTTTAATGGAAGAAACGTCAAATCGATTCGTTAAAAATTATCTATGGACATAGATATAACGCTTATCGCGTGCACACACTTACAATTTTAATTTATTGATTTCAAATTTTCTACGCCAACCATTTATCTGGTTGAGGATGCGTGTTCCCGTCAAAAACAAGCTGTATCAGTTACGTCATTTTCAGGTTTTACAAAAACACAAACATGTTCCGTGACATTGACTGCGATATTTTAATTTAATTATGATACATCATCGTGCTGAAAAAAAGATTAACTTCAAACAAAATTTCTGTAACAACAGGGACATAAAATTTGTCACGGAAACATTATTAAAAAGTGTTCACTTACATTTTATGTTTTTAGCTATAATTTTGTTTTTTGGAACTCGAAAGAGGAAAAAGTATGCGTCGGAAACTTAAGGTAGTCCTTGCGAATAGTGTTCACTTTGCATAAGTTTTAGAGAAATGAGAGGGAATTGCAAACACTTCGGGATGGTACAAAAATCTGAAAAAATTAAACATATTGAAGGTGCTGAAAATATTACTTTTACATAATAATAAATCCAAAATGTTATTAACAAATTGATAAAAAAAAAATTGTTCAACAAATCTGCCGGAAATCTACCTTTTTTAATGAAAATTATTCGTTCACTGTTCTAAATATGTATGCATTTTTTTGGATTTTTAAATTCACTTTGATTTTTTTTATATGGGAAAAACGTGTCGAAAGTCCAAAAATTCAAAGTGAATTAAAAAATCTGTAAAAATGCATACCTATACATACAAAAAAGAACGAATCATTTTCATAAAAAATTAACGTTTTCGGTTGAACAATTTTTTTTCATAAATTTCTTAATAACCCTTGGGAATTATTATGTATTTTAATTATATTGATTATATATAGAAAATTAATCTTTTTAGCACATTTAATATGCTTGATTTTTTTGAGACTTTTATACCAACGAAAAGTGTTTGCAATTCCCTCCCATTTTTCTGAAACTTATACGAACACTATTTGTAAGGACTTCCTTAAGTGGTTTGAAATAGATCTGGATGTCTTCTTATATTTTCCGTAAAATTATTACAGGAGAACCATTAGAGATTGACGCATGAAAGTGGGGTCCAGACTCGCATGAGCGGGCAAATCCTTAATAGAGTCTGATAATAATATGTTTGTACCTAAGAAATGGTAGAATGTCCCAAGGTCGATCTGCATCCGACCTTTCAGATAATTCGTTTGATGTTCCTTTTTTACGCATCTCCGAAAGTACTGTTTTCAGCTTGAATTTTTCCCACAAAGTTAAACCCTCTGTACGAGACTCCAGATCCGAGTTGGCCAAAAATTAATGAAAAAATAACCAGTTCTTGAACCAGCAAGAAAACAGTTTGCGTTTGCAGCATTGCTACACTGGTTCTTCAACAGCCTGAACTTTTTGGCGCATCCCGTTTCAGGACCGGTGCACCCTCATTAAGATTGCAGGAACTTAACGACTACGATATTTTAAGTTCATTGGTACCTTCCAAGATCTAAAAATATTCATTCGGTGTTCGCAAATAGCCTTCGAACTGAAAAGCAACTGTTCGATACCGATAGTATTTCCTCTATCCCAAAAGAAAGGTGTACATTTAATTTGCGGATTGCTGCCTTATTTTTTTGTTAAATCATCCATATGCTTCCTCTTTGAGGAAGCATGTGGACTTCAAGAAGATATTGTGTCATTCGAATGCTTCCTCTTACAGGAGCAAGCTCCCTCATAGAGGCAGTATGTGAATGGAGGAACCTTCCTCATAGAGAAAGCATGCGAATTTCTTTTTAAAAAATAAGAAAGTACTGTATAACCACAATTTGCGCCTTTATCCATTGATATTTCGATAACGAGTTATTATAGAATTGTCTCCATAATTCGTTTAACGGCAGAAAGAAAAAAAACTCATCGTCGGCTGATACTTTGCGGTACCGGGTTTTTTTTAACCTTTTAAATCCAGTTTGACTTTGAAAAGTGCCTTTACCGCTAGAACCTCTTCAACGACACAGTCCCAAGTCAACTTTGGAGAACGGTATCAATACCGGTCGTACACAATACACAACGTATGACACCACTTAGTGCCTAATTATACCGTTCAATCTATCAGAGTCGGCTTGTTCTGTCGTACTAATGATAAACTGAGATGAATATAAGTTGAAGGGTTCGGCAAAACCGGCTGCCACCACCACCGGTTTCCACTAGAATTCATGCTCGAATCATGGCGAATGATGGCTCAGTGTACAACGAAGCGATCTAAATCCCCGCTAGTCCGATTAGGTTTTTTTCTTCTTTATTTTTTAAGCTCTTAGATAGAATCACTGTGGATCCGAGCATTTGCCATGCGTGAATCTTAATCATGTCCCGAGAAACTGGCTGGTGTGGGGAGGAGGAGGCTGCGGGTCGACGAACTAGCCAATCGCGTGTTATCCTCGTGCACCGTGAATTCCAATGAGGCCCACGATCCCGTACTATATATGCTCCACACCGGGAGCATCTGCATCGAATTTTCCAACGGTCGCCGAGAAGGTGAGTCAATTCACGCCTCTGCTCTTAACGCGAAGAAATCCTCGGGGTGTTTTTTTTCGTTAACATTGTCACGAGACAATTATAACAATAACAATGTCTATTTTTATGACATTAACATCAATTATATCATTAACAATATCTATCGTTTAAATATTGTCACAAATTTCATCTTTTTTTCAATTTCGTGGAATATTAATTCTGCAACCGGCGATTGTCAGACGATCGCGACTTCGGGAACAATGAACCGTTAACGAGCGTATCGACACGATGATCGAAACGGCGACGAGCGCTTTGCCGCCCGTCGGAGTTTGTATTCAAAGTGCAGCTAATATAATACAGGTACCGAAGGCTGCCCTCGCCTTCGATGCACCGCGCATTTTAATCGGACAGCGACACAAAGATCCCGACCGTGAATCGAATCCCTTAACAGCGCAATGTCATTATTATTGTCACAATCGCTCATCCTGCTTCCATTGTACCGCCGACCTCCGTGACACACGGGAAGATCAAGATCCACTCGGCGTTGCTTGGACTCGTGTTCCGTACGAACATTTTGACAATCGTGATAGTAAAGAAAAAGAAATTTAATTCGCTTCCGACGCTAATTTTCGGATCAATTATTGTGATAGGAGTTGGAGAAGTGACGGATTTGTGATCGGCGAGGAAAAATACATCGGATAGTGGCTTAAAACGGTGAGCGACGAAAGTTTGATAGGCGACTCTATCGGTAATCGCAAAAAATTTATTTCATTTTGCTTCCTCACAGAGGAAGATTTGTTTTGGAAAAAACAAAATTTCGAGATTTTAATGAAAACGTGTCTAGAATGTTCGAAAACGTCGAAAAATCACATTTAGAAAAAAATGTCCGGGTGTGTGTCTGTGTGTGTATGTACGAATCAGACGCGAAAAATTCAAACCGCTGTAACTCGAGAATGCCTCGACCGATCAAGCTAAAATTTGACACAGTATGTGGGGTCAACGTTTCTGCAAAATTTTATAAAAGAACTGTGCAATTGTTTTTTTGCAATTTTCATATCGCTTCCTCATGAATGTTGAAAATTAAAGTTTTCATATTGCTTTCTCAGGGAGGGGACCAACTGTGTACCCCGCAAGTGGACACGAGGATAGGTCAACACAAAAAGTCGACACTGAATGACTGTACACGGCAGCAGCTCCACACGGACAACTCGACACTGAAAAACTCAACACCGCACAACTATAGTTACATTGTTGATCGGTGTACAGTTTATTGGTGTCGGGTTGTCCGTGTAGAGTTGCGGCCGTGCACAGTCATTCGGTGTCGACTTTTTGTGTCGACCTATCTCCGTGTCCACTTGGGGGGTGCAGAGTTGGTCCCCTTCCCTTTCTCATAAAAGTTGAAAATTGAAATTTTCTGTTTGCTTTCTCATAAAAGTTGAAAATTGAAATTTTCTGTTTGCTTTCTCATAATGTTCCTTTACTCGCAAACCTTCTTCTATTAGAAAGCATATTCTGTATTTTTGGGTTCCTTATAGAGAAAGCTTCGCGAATAAAGGAACCTTATAAGAAAGTGATAAGAAAATTTCAATTCTCATAAAATTATAATAAACAAACAAAAACTGCTATTTTGTGTTAGAGTACGCGAAAAATAATTATTTCTCTTCCATTAGAGATAAAAATTTATTTTTTCTTTTAATTTGTTGGTAAAAATAGTCCATTTTGCCCCTCCTTCCCCAGCTTCTTTAATCCCATCGTAACGTTACATCGTACATGAAAATTGTTAACAGCGATCGGTGTCGCGACATCGTTGATTATTCATTGTGAAGAAGGCTCATAAACGCTTTAAAGTCATCGTAAAATATCCGCGGAAGACCCGTCGAGAACCGGTCGTCGTGGATATTTTATTCTGATCCCCTTGTGCCTGCTACCAGTTTATCCGCGCGTTCGCGATGATCCTCCGGAGTGAATCCAGGAGGAAGCATCCCGCAATGGGCGTACACCTGCAAAAGCGGGTTGATTCGTTGCATGCCCGAAGACTCGCATCGACAAAGTTGATCGTCAAGTTGACGAGTCTTTTGCTCCTTTCATTCCAGTATCGACGATGTTGTCACCGGGTAAAGTCTTGTTACCTATCTCTGCGCTGCTTCTAGCCTTCGTTGCGGCAACCTCGGCCGCGGGTAAGTTGTGACAAGTGTAAAACACATTCCCAACGAACACCGACTACACACTACACTAAACAAGTTTTACAAAAAACATAATGATGTTTGGTAATATTGAAGTCGGTATGACGTTCGTTTTGATTCACAATACTTATGGTCCAGCTACGATAAATTGTTATCCTACTCAAAGAAAATGAAAAGTCAACATCACATTTCCGCAATAACGGATACACGGGTGAATCATTAGAGTAAGTACCGATAAATGTATTAAATAAGAACGTGCGGACACTGCTTTTGTTTATTTCATATTGCATGTGAGATCCATGGTACAGTTCATCGATGGTTGTAAATAAAAATCACAATGACGGAATAGGAATACTCATTTGTGATACAGATTTTTAATCACTTTACAGAATTGTTGCATTAATTTTTTCCCCAAACTGCGACACTTTCGAGCGAGAAATAATTTGGCACTGGTATATTACAATTATTCTTATTTTTACATAACCGGTTACTTCGTGAAGTGTACGTTTTACACCACTGTTGGAAGATTGTGCTTGGTGGGTTCGCGCAAAAGCGGCGAAAAAGTCGATGATAATATATATATTTTTTTTCATATTACAGGTAACTCAGCACCAGCGAGGGTGGTTTGTTATTTCAGCAACTGGGCCGTTTACAGGCCTGGCATCGGTAGCTATGGTATCAAGGATGTACGCGGAGATCTCTGCACCCACGTGATATACTCTTTCATCGGCGTGAGCAACGTCACCTGGGAAGTTCTCGTTCTCGATCCCGAGATCGATGTTGAGAAAAATGGTTTCAAGGACTTCGTCGCTCTGAAGGAGAAGTTTCCGGGTCTGAAGACAGAGGTAGCGGTCGGAGGTTGGGGCGAGGGCGGTAGAAAGTACAGTGCTCTCGTTGGTAACAAGCAACGCCGTGACACTTTCATCAGCAGTGTTGTTGGTATGCCATTAACGAGAATATCTTTAAATATAATTCCGAGTTCAATACTAAATAACTATATTGTACATGTCAAAGATACACAGCAAGTTTTTGTGCGTTCCAAAATCTCTTCGAAAAGTGATTTTGTTTTTGGACGTATGTTTGAATAGACAGACAGAAATAGGGAAAGTACCTTTTCGCGACACGCAGAACATATTTCCAGACCCGAATCTGATAGCTCATTTTTTATCTTTATTAAAATACTTTCTCCCCTTACATACTTCGTGTGGGATGAGATCTCTCTCTATGAGAAACGTCGTAAAATAATTTTTAGCATCCTCCATGAGGAAGCGAAAGGAAATAAAAAATCTCAGCCAAGTAGTGCGAGCTTCGAAGTGAAAAACGATTGAAGAGGTCTTAACTATGAGACATAATTAAGAGAGGTTTGCTGAAAACAGATATTTAGACTGAGCCATTTTTTTTTGTCTGTCCAGCGTTCATGCACGAATATGGTTTCGACGGTTTCGATCTCGATTGGGAATATCCCGGAGCGACAGACCGCGGTGGCAAATTCTCCGACAGAAACAATTTTTACTACTTCGTTGAGGAACTCAGAAGAGCCTTCGACCGTCAAGGCAAAGGCTGGGAGATCACAATGGCTGTGCCGATGGCCAAGTTCCGTCTGGCCGAAGGTTATCACGTACCAGAATTATGCGAGTACGTGGACATTCCCAATGAATATAGCGGAACTGTTGAGGCTCATCTCTCATTGATGTATCACGAAACAATAGCCATTCCAATTATTCATCTACTTTGCAGAAATGTCGACGCCATTCACGTTATGTCGTACGATCTTCGTGGCAACTGGGCCGGATTCGCTGACGTACATAGTCCTCTCTACAAGAGACCGCACGACGCTTACGCCTATGAAAAGCTGAATGTAGTGAGTATGCAAATACAATTTCTTAAGATGATGTGGAACACCCTCCCGCCCACTTACCCCGTGCTCAGCTGGCAACAAAAACTATAATGAATGCCGTTTTGAGACCGCAGATCCCTGAGCAAAAAGAAAATTGTCTTTCCCTGCGTTTGTCGATTCTCCAGGGAAAGACAATTTGCTTTTTCGTTGACGAACGGCGGTCTCAAAACATGCAGTACAGTTTTTGTTACCGGAGGCGGTATTTCACATCACCTTAACAGAAAAAGAAGGCTGACAGTTGAAATTTTATATCACTTCCTCATGTTATCCATATCAGACTGGGCTATGGTCGGGAGTAACCAATCAACAACCGGCTGTTTTTCCACAAAAAGTCAATGTTAGTCACTTTCAACCGTCAAACAAGTAAAAAAGCAACCCGACGTAACGACCATTTTAATGGTTGCTCCCCGGTTACCCACGTCAAAAATACCTTTGAAGCAACGCCTGAGCTTAATTTGGTATGGTTGCTTTTTGGTTGTCACGTGAAAGAGCACCCAATGAAGCAACGCTCTTGTCAATTTTCATTTCAGGTTGCTTTTCGGTTGATTTGTGAAGAAACAACCTGGAAAGCAACTTCCGTGCATATTTCTGTCCGGTTGTTTCCCGGTTGTCCCTCAAAGAACGGAAACAATATGCCAAACCGTACAGCAATTGCTGTCTTTCCGGTCGTTTATGGTGGTTTTTTGTGGATATGCAACCGTGGCTTTTGGTCGATGACCGACGAAATCGAGCAGCAACCGTTGTCCGCTTGGCTTGGAACTTACTTTTGTTTAGCTTCTCAGAGAATGCATTTTCTGTGACTTTTGGCTTCCGCTTGGCGGAAGTACTATGAGTGAATGAAAACAATCCGGAAGCGATCAGGAATACATAGCTTCATCTACGAGGAGTGACTTGAATATTTTTTCTTTACACTTTAGAACGACGGTCTTCAACTCTGGGTTGACTCGGGATGCCCGGCAAACAAACTCGTGGTCGGTGTACCTTTCTACGGGCGTTCGTTCACTCTGAGCGCGAGCAACAACAACTACAATATGGGAACTTACATCAACAAGGAAGCCGGCGGAGGCAATCCTGGTGAATACACCGGGGCCAAGGGCTTCCTCGCCTACTACGAGGTTCGTTGCCATTGACCATCGATATTTTTTTTTTGTTCTTTACAAACTTTGTTCTCACGTGTTGCATTATTTTTCACCTCATAGATCTGCCCGCTAGTTCAGGACGACAAATCCGGCTGGACGAAGAAATGGGACGACATTGGAATGGTTCCGTACGCATACAAGGGTGCGCTCCGATTTTTCGATTTGCCCTGATAACTGGAATGTAGGTAGATCATTAAAAAAATATTTTCCAGATACTCAATGGGTGGGTTACGAGGACCCCAAGAGTGTCCAGATAAAGATGGACTTCATCAAAGAGAAGGGCTACGCCGGTGCCATGACGTGGGCCATAGACATGGATGACTTCAGAGGAATCTGCGGTGATGCTGATGTCTTGATGGAGATCCTCCACAAGAACATGGACGGTTACAGAGTTCCCGAGCCAGCAAGTAACACCAAGCCTAGAGTAAGGATTCTATCTGTACAACATCTTCGACTATTGCTACAATTACCGACTGAGATTATGTGACAAATCTTCCTTCTCACCCAACCCGGGCCCGGTCGATATCGATTAGTGTAATCGACTTTCTTCACGATTCCTGGTATTGATCGTCAAAAGACAAGTCTCATCGAAAGCGGATGTAATGCCAACTTCTGGTGAGATTTTTCTTTTGATGGAACGGCCAGCGTACGGCAACAAAATTGATTACAGTTTTTTTACCGACTGCGGTCTTTCGCGCACTCTTAACGTGAACATTTGTTCATGTTACAGCCCGAGTGGGACCGACCGCCAAGCACCACGCCCAATCCCAATGAAGGTTCTTACAAGCCGACTAAGCCCAGGCCCGATTCGAGCGAAGATGTTGTTACCCCAAAGCCAACTGTTCCGGTGCCACCTGTGCCCACGCCCGATGCAGAAAATGAGATTACACCGAAACCAACTTCACCCGCGCCCCCGCCTGTACCCCAAACCGATTGGACCAGCGACGAGATATCATGTGACGGTGAATCCTTCATCGCATCCAAAACTAATTGCAACAAAGTGAGTTATTATTCAAGCGGGATGTCTCCTTTAAGTTTATGTGAAATATCGCTGGCGGTAAGAAAACCTATAGTGAATGCCGTTTTGAGACGACAGAAAATTGCCTTTCCCCGAGAGTTTGGCATAGGCAAGGAAAGACAATGTTCTTTTTCCTTAGCTATCTGCAATCCTAAAACGTCATTCATTAGAGTTTGTGTTACCAGCTGGGCACGGGTAAGCGGACCACTCCACGCCTGACCCGGGCTCGGTCGGTAACACACAAGACGATAGCTATTATGTTTTTGTTGCCGAAATTCTTTGTCTTCTGTCGATATGTCTCGGGTTTTTTAATGAACTTCTCTGCATTTTCATATCGTAGAAATGGTCACCTTCTTATTGATATAATATTGCTTTCAGTACTACCGATGCGTTTACGGCAAGCCCTTGGCCTACCAGTGCGCGAAAGGACTCGTTTTCAACACTGTACATTTCACATGCGACTGGCCACAGAACGTTGATCGGCCGGAATGCAACGCTTCATAATATTGATATTCGCATTCTCAAATACTATTCCCCGATTACTCGAATAATAAAGTTGCGTCAGTTTACCGTTCTACGATACAAGTGATATTTTCTTTTGTACCTGCGATCAGTGTGGAATCAGATACGATCTCGCTCTTACCGATCGAAGGTAATACTGTACGAAAGCTTATCTGAAACGTGTAAAGCTCAATAATGAACCTTACCGACAGATTTTCGAGTCACAGCTAGAAAAACCCTTGTATATTTCCTTTGAAGTGAATAGTCAGTCTATTCAATGAACACCAACAAGTCGACACCACGGTAACTGAACACGAAAAATCTACACTGCGAAAGTGAGCACGCAACATATTACCACCAGTCAGCTTTGTACTAAATCAACTTGTCGGCAGGGTATCCTCTTCCGTCTCTTTCAGTCCAGAAAACTTATAAATTTATTTTACGACCGGAAGTAACTTCATTTCAGTTTCGAAAATTTCATTTTTTGACCCGCCATTCGGGGAACATCACTTCCGGTGAAAATCTCGTTCGTTAACCAGAAGTGACGTCATACGGGGAAACGTCACTGCCGATTTCGAAATTCTCAATTTTCGACTTGAAGGGACGTCATACCAGAAATACATCATTTCCGGTTTAAAAATCTCATATTTCGACAGGACGCGAGGTCATACCGAAAATACGTCACGTTTGGTTTAAAAAACTCATTTTTTGACAGGAGGTGAGGGTATGTCAGATATACGTCCTTCCGGTCCGAATATCTCATTGTTCTATTAGAAATAACGTATTTCCAACGTGACGTCACTTCTCTTAGAAAAATGAGATTTCCAAACTGGAAGTGACTTATTCCGGTATGTCGTCACTCACAGTCAAAAAATTTCATTGGTGCAGACCCGACTGGTGGTAAGACGTTGCGTATTCACTTTCACGGTATAAACTCTTCGTGTTCAGTTGTCGTGATGTTTTTTATAGGATTCATTTGATATTCCGCCGGAGTAAGGATGACCTTGGAAGGGAGAAGGGATGACCGATCGTTGAGCCGCGAAAGGCACTTAGAGGAGAGTGAGTGATTACCGACCGGTCACGGTCTGCAATCCAATATTTTCTGAGATGATTATCTTTTCCTCTGCAACGAATGAAACAAATTACCCATAAGAGTACTTTTCCAACTGCACACGAATAAAGCAGTGACAATTTGCCGATCGATGTAGGATTGGCAAAGTGCTTCGACTTTGAATAACCATGCTGAGTTATCACTATCATCGACCGGCGTTGATCACCGTATGTTTCAACTGTTATCACAGCAGCACTCAAGGACATAAGTTTCCCAAGCCGAGGCATTATTGACAAGTTTTGGGATGTAATTTGAAACTCCAACCAACTCTACTGCGGTAGCATGTACAGTCTCACACAACGACGAGGAAGCGAAACATTACCACGTCGAAAACAATTTATCAGCGTGCAGCCTCGAAGGAGACGCACCTGGGCCACACGAAGTTCATCTCGAAACAAGATAGTAAACTCGTGCAATGTCATACACGCGGCATGCACACATATATAGGCAGACGAGACACTCGGCAGCTTTCAGGACAGGGCGATGCGCCCCCTCCCGTATACCTTAACATCGTTTAACGTAATCCAATATGAGTTAGGTCCGACCTTGCATCAAGTGACAAGAACACTGCTGGTCTTCGCTGCCGATGTCAAGCTGCACTCAAGTTTTTTGTTTTACTCCACAAACATAAACGGCGACCGGTAAAGCCGGTTATATTGCGGCAGTGTAACGGTAGTGTAACACCCGATATTGCCACGAGGTTACATATAAATTACATCCAATTTTCTACGTGGTTTTGCTAGAATAAAAA
The DNA here is from genome assembly GCA_964017025.1 of Stenichneumon culpator. Lineage (NCBI taxonomy): Eukaryota > Metazoa > Arthropoda > Insecta > Hymenoptera > Ichneumonidae > Stenichneumon > Stenichneumon culpator. The sequence continues at coordinate 5,525,416 of OZ024777.1, forward strand.
CACGAGAGTACCGATCGAATTAAAAGCCGAGAGAAAAATTGGCTCGTTTGCCAATTACGGTCCTTCATCTTCTCCGCCACAACTCCTCCAGTTCCCCCATTTCTCCTCACGATTTCACGACCTAATAACCCAAAATTTGACGCGTCCCCTGACATCGCGAGATAATCACGTTCCCTTTGGTCTCCCTGGCGCATGAAATAGAAGGCCTTGATTATCGTTCCAAGGTATGGGGCTTGTGAGAGATCTTGCTTTATCGATTTCAACATTTTCCAATTCCTGCACCGACAGTTATGCTTGCGAGCAAAGTTCGGCGAGCTGTCAGTCAAGAAAACTTAGAGACGACGCCCCAGGCGACCACTCACATGAAAAACGACTGAATCTGCAAATCGCCCTAAAAACTTTTCCTTACCCGCCAAATCGATGAAGCTAGCTCGACCTTTCCGTTTAAACGTAAACGTAGACGTGAGCGTGAGGGCAGTCGTAGCAGGGTGAGTCTTACTCATCTTGCTATGACTGTTCGATACTTTAAAATCAACCTGCCCGGTGTTCGCCCACTCTGCCCCGCCTTGCGGGTTTGCGACAAAATCCACGTAGATCCGAATGGAAATTTACTGTTGCGGATTTACAGTTGAGCTTGTACGTTTTCAATTTACAGAGGATGGAACAAAGATCCATGCACTGCCAGCTCTGCCCGTAACATCGTGATCGCCAAGAAAAGCCAGAAAATAGCGAGGATCTCAGTTTCCTTAAAGGTCAGCGGAAAGTGTTTAAATTTCGGCTCGAAAAGGGAAAGAAATGTACGGTAGCTGCCAATACACGTGTTGAGCAAGAATCAGTCTGTTCCGACGATTCTTGGAAGCGATAAACCGAATCCCCTCGTTTACTTGAATCCGTGTCGAGAAAGAAAATAATCAAATACTACAATGAGAGCGAAGGGTGAGAGAAACGGAATCAACTCGAGTTACCTCCATATAACTCCGTTGAATCGACACAGTGAGATCGGAGCGTGCCTGGCGGGTGAGAAGTCTTCGACGGGGACATGCGCAGGACGGACCCAGATGTTTTCCCGAAGCGGCGAAACTGTCAATCACACAGCAGCTGATTCAACGAAAGACTACATTACGAGGGAACGATTTGAGCGATGTTACTCAGTTGTCAGCAGTATAGGGTACATCGATGGAAAGCAGACGCGCACTCTAACACCGTTCGAGATAGCTCGTAATTGCGATTGACTAATGATCGCGCGCAACGTGTGACCTTCCTGACCCAATTTTCCACCGAACCAGCCCGGTAACGCACTCACCCGGAGGGAATGTCGCTCGGAGAAGAGTTCGCCCCAAGAAGGCACGGATATCGACGGACTGATGCCAAAGAGGGGGAGGGGGTCAGTGCGAGATTGAAACATTTTTTCGAGATATTATACCGGCAGAATAGCGTAGGCGCTACACAATCCTCCTACCAAGGAATTATTTACCCTCTCGTGGCAGGGATAACTCAATTGAAGTTAGAATCCCGCCAGATCTGCCTGCCAAAGAGGCGTACATTTTGGTTACTCCTTCTCTGAAGTTTCGAATGGTTATGCGAGGTTGTTATTGCATGGCCCAGGTGCGGATAGCCGACGCTCTGAGTATGGCCGATTAGTATTGTCGTAATGATGCGTGTTCGGCGATATTATGTGGACGTCATCTCACGACGTCGAACGACTTTGGCCCAGTACCCGCTAGCGACGTTCAGCCAACGTCCAACACTAAATATTTATAAACAATGAATTTTTTTTTAATTTGCGCGACTGCTGTATCTTTTTATAATATTCCAGATTCCTTTATTATAGTTTTATCTGCAGTACTGTAGTGCAGACAGCCTAAGTTTCATTAATATTATTAATTAAAGTGCGAATACAAAAATGAAATAATAAAACAGACAATTTAAAGCAATTGGTAAGTGAATGTTAGATAGAGATGCAGTAGACATGCAGCTATTATATAAGATGCGAAAAAAATGTTCAAGGTGAGCATAGTTGAGTGTGTAAGACAGTGGACAGTGGACTAGTATTCCGGAAATCACGGGTTCGAGCCTCCATTACCGACTAGAAAATTTACTCTAATGGTTCCAATGTGTGAAGACAAAAAACTACAAAAGTATAAATAGCATTTAAAAATCGCGCAGATCGATTAAAATAGTACTTTGCGATACTAGTATGTAAAAGTGGACTTTCGGCGAAGGTGGGAAGTGGCTGCACGAACCGGATCGAGCGCTACAACGGCACGAGGCGAAGCTGAGTGCTGTTGTAGCGCGAGAGAAGGCGAGTGCGGCCACTTCACAACCGTCGTCGGGAGTCCGCTTTTACGTACCAGTAACGCATACTATTTTTTGTGACGAATGCATGAAAAGTTATGTTGCTGGCCGGGCGCGACAATAAAGGAAAACAGACAGCGGGCGCATGCGCACAGTAATACAGCGCCTGCGCGTCATAATCGTAATGCGCATGCGCAGAGTATTTACGGTACGCTTTTGCGTTGCATAAATACTCATTACGACACGCTTCCGGTATTTACGAAACGCTTTCGGTATTTATATAACGCCTTCCTGAAAAACACTACTTTATATGGCGCCCGGCCCCCACATAAAGCAGCACTTTTCATGCATGAGTCACAAAAAAATGTTTATTGCGTATTAATATTTTCTATCCAACGTTGGCTAGACATCGGCAGCCAACATTGGGGCACCGTCGTTTAATAACGTTGGGCCGATGTTATCATCCCAACGTTAACTGGTAGTTGGCGACCAGAGCCGGGTCAACTTTCTAATTCAGGCGGACATAGTTGGTTCAACGTCAGCCCGGCTCTAGAACCGCACCTGGGGGGTAATTTGACGATAAACACATGAAAAAAATAACTGTTTTGTTAGCATAGAAGGGAAATCGCAGCAAAGGTTATACCCGCGTGGAAAAAGTATATGCGTGACGAGTCTCGTATTACCTATATATTATATCAATATGTATATATATATATCTCAGCAGGATTATTACTTTGTCGACAGAGATGAGAAAATGATTCTCCGGCAAGGACGTGCTTAAGCGAAACAGTAATAGCGTGGTGTTTAATGGGCTATTAATCGTCGTTACGTCCTCCGTCTGTCCGTCCGTGGAAGATGGGGTCTAGAACATCTAACGGGAGCGTCGAGGGCATTTAACCGCGGTTGTCTCACCCTCGGAAAACTAATTTTCTTGAAATGGGTTGAGATACCCGGAGAAGGCGAGACCGGTGGAAGATTGAGAGGGTGACCAGAGGAGACGGGCTAATGCGTAAGCTTTCCACAGTAGCTATCTGCTTGTTCTAAACATAGGAGGTAAAAGCATCCAACCCTATCCAAGCAAACCCAAACGGTCTGAATTTTCGGTATACCGGAGCATGCTACGGTTGCCGTTGCGTGGGTGAAGCGTGACGAGGGCACACCTGGGGAATCCCCGGGAGAGCTTAACGGGAACGTAAAACCTAAAACACCGTGTACCGGCACGAGCGCCCTTTTATGCTCAAGCTCGGTCTCTCGACAGGGTCTTGGTACGTTAATTCGATCTTGAATTTTCTTACTCGGAGCGCCTGATCTTAATCTGCTAATAGCTTGAGCCGAACGTTTGATTTTTATGGCATTGGTTTTGTGACAAGTCAGACAAAATCGAAGGGGGGAACCGAGCTGTCGGTTCCCCGATAATCGACTATAAGTCGCTTATAAATAGAACCGTCGATGGTTAAGGTGTACGGATAGACGAAATCGGTATACCACGCTTTCCTGGTCCTGCAGATATCAGAGGCGAATACGTTCCCGAGTTCATTGTGAATTGATTATCATTAAACCGGATTTAGATAACGTTGCGTCTTTACGTATAACTGGGCCGGTAGTTGAGAATAAAGAGGAAGCTCAGGCGACCCGAAGCCGGAAGTCGATGCGAAGCGGCCGGGCATCGATGCCGCTTGATTAATCCTATTTCAGATTGAATCCGTGGATTACATCGATCCCAACGAGGGTAATATGACAGTGGATCGAGAAAACGTAAAAGGTACTATAAAAATGTGGTATAAAAGGTACCATCTATCTATCTATTTTACATCCATTCTGAGGTTCCCTTTGTAGAATGACAATTTTTGTCTGGGTAAACTGCCCTGGCCCCCCCTTAAGTTTTTGGACTTTCGCCTTCATCTTTTCATTTTTTCCCTTCTGAATATTACAGTAATCCGGTAAAAGCTGCAAAACACAGGGAAAATGCAATTCAGAATCGTTCACTGAAATGCAAATATTATGGAATAAACACAAATCAATCCTGATTCGATCAGAATAACATATACGGTTCAGTTCAGCGTCACTGCATATTGATGCCAAATGTCATGAGGGAAGAACGAGAGATCAATTGGAAATAAAAGAAATGACGCACGAGAAAATTGTGATGTCTCGGCGAACCGAGTGAAAAGCGTTTCGCGGGTTTGCAGTCCCTGAGACTCGAGGTTTCGACGCCCCTCACATTTTTCTCCATCTCATTCTTTTCATCCGGTTATGCCGGTACCTCGTGCTTGGGTGACTGCGCATATACCATAAGAGGTTTAACTGGAAAAAGATAAAATAAAACACCCGTAGGTGGTAAACCACCCTACTTTACACGAGTCGGTCGAGCAGCGATGATGTACCTCTGAAAACATCCGGACAAGTGGATAGAAAATCGCATTGCCGTTCCATCTTTGAGTGTTTTGCAATGCTGAAACTATAGAGGATCCGCGGGAGGAAACATTATGTCGGTTGCGAAAGAGAAAAAACTGCAGTGAAATGGCAATTGGCGAAATCTCAGTCTCGCCTATAATGAATAAACAGCTTGTTGAATGGGAATGGGGTTGGCTGAAGATTAAAATAGGATGATCAATAAATCTAATGGAAAAATTTTTTGACATTTCCCTAATGTCCCGAATGCATTTAAAATTCCCTATGAGAGGTTTTCAGCTTTTCTAGGTTTTTTTTCTGTCATCCTGTTGTATCTTGACGGGGGCCCTGCTTTCAAGAAGTCACGAGAGGTATCCTCTTTTGGACGGTCCACCAAGCTTCGAGTTGCTATGAGCTCGTCGTTTCGGTCGTAAAAAGGGGGACCCTTTTTACGAGGTCAGCTCTTACGTTAAAGTACCTAGAAGTACCTACAACTCGTACCTTGAAGGGGACCCTTCTTAAGAGAACTCACGGGAGTAGTCCTCTAACGGTCCTACCCGGCGGGTAGGGAAGCATGTCCGACATACTATCAGACTACGCAAAAATTATTTGTTATCAATTTGGGTAAATCGGGGTGATATGACCATGGTTTTTTAAACAACGAGAATTGGAGGTTTAACATTTTTTAAACATCAAAATTTTTGTTGTAACCAACTCTAAAAACTTCAAACTAAAGTAATTCACTCAGAATTTTCGATGTTTTCGATGCGTGATTTAATTGTAGCTCTGTAAATAAACCTACGGGTGACATGACCACAGTAATAATGGTTGTCAATTAAGCCTAGAGAAGCACCGGGATCCCACAAAACATGTTTTACTATATTTTATGTTGTCTTCATAAACTGCAGAAAGACAGTAATTGCCTCCGTCAAATGTTTCAGATGCCAAACTAAAAAGGAAATGGTTTCACTGGCCATACCACCCGGAATATGCAGCTGATATAGTCACCGCCTGCTATTGCGGGCAGTGGTTCACCACTACTGATGTGGCTATTTCATCCGCAATATCTGAGTGAGATGGCCACTACTGACATGGCTATTTCACCCGCAATGTCTGAGTGACATGGCCACTACTGACATGGCTATATCCACCGAAAAACAAGTGGCCATGTCCCGGAAGATGAACGGCGATGTCACCCATTTTCTCGGAAAAATGGCCGCTGCTTAAATTTAGGGAACGAATAAAAAAAATAGGTTTACTCGCCAATATTTTCTTGAAAGATCCAACTATAGTGTGTAATGTTGATGTACTAGCAAAATTATAATTTAGTATGTCTCCAGAGCGCTAGAAGTATAGTTTGACAAACTTCTGGTTACCTCGAAATAGGGATTCACCGCTACTACTGGCCCTTGCACGTAAAATCTTAACATTTTTTGTGCAATCCCATTGTATCCACAAATTATAAAAACTGTGCAAGCGACGACGCCATTTGTTTGTTACGTTAAAAGATATTACCCGTGGCCATCTCACCCGCCTGACCATTTCACCCTGATTTAACCTAAATAGAGTTTCTGGTGAATTATCGTACCCTCGTAATATTGTTAGTTGTCGCACGTTGACACGCATTAGAATAAATTACTGAAAAAGTATCGCAAAATAGATAATTAATGAGCCGGAGAAAAGTGTCACAAGGACCTCGTCGATCTTCCTTGCCCTACGAAAGGACAGTCTCGAGACTTTGTTAGAGGCCATTTCCACCTTAAAACCTCTCACTGATTTTATGCGGTACGCCGAAGGGACCCAGTCCCTTTGGCGAAGCTAGAGATGAGAATAGAGTATTTCTTCAACTTGGTATATAACCATTTTTCTTCCCCCTCGTGTTCTCACCGTGGACCAGAGAACTGGCCCTTCTACTATACGAGGAAATATTGCACCCACTCAATTTGAGTTTTTCCCAGGGCAACATTTACAGGCATATAAGACAATATCGCAGGGAAATGGCACAACAGCTGAGCAGTTTCTCATAAGGTACTACTGAAGACGTGCGTTTCTCCATTCTTTGGTACGCTTCTCATCTAACTGTGTAGGCGTCGTGGAAAAATCCTTCAAGAAATCCTATACATATGAATTCGAATAAACATCTGCAAATCGTATATTGAGCTACAAGCTTGCAAAGTAAATTATGAAAATAATTTTGCAGACCGTGCGCAGCTCGAAATTGTCTGAATCTCTCATGCCTAAAAAAAAAAAAAAAAATATTGTGTAAAATAACACTGCCCATTTCTCCCTCCGGCCAGACATTTTTCCAAATATGATTTTTCAACGTTTCGGTACATTCTGAACACGTTTACACAAAAAATGTGAAGAAAAAAAAACATGAAAATAAAGCTTCATCCATGAGGAAGCAAAAAAAAGATGATTTCCCGATGATAGTTTGATAGGCGATTTGTTGGATATTCGTGACAGTGTACAGATTTGGAAAGCGGGTACTTTGGCGGCTGGCAAGCAACACCGAAGAAGATCAGAGTGCCGTGTGAACAAGTTAGGCCCGTGAGAGTGAGGGTTGTTGCGCGCGACCGCGCGACGGATCGACGAAGCAAGACGGATCGAGGAAGGGGCGTGCGAGGGTGAGCGAAACGGAGGCATAGAAATGCGCGAGGGTGGCTACGCTCGCGGCTGTAGGTAGAGGCAGGGAGAGAGGACCCCCGATAGTAGTAGCAGCGGCAGAGTAGTACAGGCAACCGGTGTGGAAAGCGGGAAAGTGGGAAAGCTCGTACCGCGACCACCCACAGCTCACTCCGGTCCCGTCAGTAGTGCAAGCTACACCGCATTCATAAGCCGTGACGTCGACATGACAGAAGCGACGAGAGCTCGACAACCGAGAGCTAACTGTATATTTAAAAAACGAAAAATTGAATAAAAGAAAAAGTATAAAAAATGATCGAAATCATGTAAAATGTATCTATATATATTCATATGTATATATACATATATATATAAAACACAAAATATATACGGCGCGTGTATGGCCTGGTTTTTTGTACATAAAAATATCGAACGAGATTGAAAAAGTGTCGAAAAATTAAATGGATTTCAGTGAATTAACGTTAATACTCGTATCAAGAAGAGTTCGAAAGTTACGGAATAATCAAAGTTTCGTTAGATAATTTTCTTCTTTGTTTAATTTCAAAGCTTCGAGCTAATCAAAGTTTCGTGCCCCAGAGTCCATGAATCGCATTGGCTCTTTCGACTCGCGGCTCGACGGGTGAATTACTGTATGATCAAGTCGTGTGTGAGCTCGCATCGATTGATGTGTGTTTCTTCGCAATCAACATGTGTACGACCACCGACGACCCAGTGAAGAAAAATTGTCGACCGTGCAATGCTACTGCACTATTGTTGCTGCCGGTGGGTACATAATTGTGGTTTTGCGAGAGCAATTTAAAAAGTAGAGCACAATTACTCCGGCTGAGAGAAAGAGAACGAGTTGGCAAGAGCAGAGAGAGTGAGCCGAGGGAAGTATTAAACCCATGCGTGTTTTATACATGCTGGCCAACGAATCCGAATTACGAGTGTAAAAAAAAGAACAAGAAAAAAAATCACTTCGCAATTAGTACGGCACGTTTTATTGCGTGGGATTGAATTGTGCGGTAATTATGGTAAACCGAATTACACGGGCTTTTCGAGTGCGGTGCTGAATTGAAAGTTTTCCACGAAAGTGGAACACGCGATTGGATTCAGAGGAAAAAAAGTGCAAACAGCAAGAGGCATTCTGCCGTGGCAATTTTGCTTCCGGTCAGTGAGAGAAGCTTGTTGTGCGTGGAAAAAGTATATCATACTCGGAACAAAGAGATTCGAAGGGAACTGTAAAAAAAGAAGCTTTCGGTGTACAGATCCGGATCACACGAGGACAGGACGAATGAACGCACGCAACCGAACCACTCGGAAAAGTGCCAGAGTTTTTTTGTCACCCAAAAGATAAATTACGCTTGGAAATACTGTGACACCCTCGGTGGCAGTTGAATTAGACACATCGACCAAGTTACAATTGCATTTTTATTATTATTTTTTATTTATTTACTTGTTACCTTCAAGATCTATTCGAGAGAGTCAACCAGCTAATATTACGACACCTCTACAACATGGGGATAATAATCGGTCGATGGCTAGGAACCGAGAGAACGCGTGTTCGTAAGTACCAACGCGAAATTGCTTGCCGTTTAGAGAGACAATCAAGATTTGTACATTTAACAAAACATTCCTAGGCAAAAATGGCCTACAATTTTATTCTTGTTAATTTCATAACTATTTTTTCTTCCTGACCGACCGTATTTTTAACAAAAAATGTTGTAAATTATGAACGTTTATGGACAATATATTTTTTATTAAATGTACAAATGTTTTTTTGATCGTGTAATATATTTTGCTAGCGTCCTCGCACTTTGAATGCTCCCAATGTCTGTACGATGCGAACGGTCGATAAACGTATGTTTCCCGCTACTACGCGATTGATTGTACGACCGATTCGAAGCACCTCGTACAAATCGTTACTGAATGTGTCTGAGTCATAATTTCGGAACGGTAGCGTAGTAGGTCAATTGCCGACGAGATTGGGAAACTCGGCTAATCGAGAATTACATTTCTCTTTAATTATCCTGTGATAACGATGACTGTATACATTTCACGGCTTGAGCCTCATCTAATAGCCAATCACGCGGCATCAGCCCTCCATTACTTTTTGTAAATGATAAACATCAAAAAGAATATTTTTCCTTTTTCGAAGAGGAAACTTTGGTTTTATGAAATTTTTTCGGAGCCACTGTGAGGCTTCGAAAAAATGCACGTTTCGTCAGAACTTTAAGTTTGTACAGAAATGAACTCGATTTTACTATTGTAATGAGATAAAAGGCTAGTTTGCCTTACCGAACTACAGGTGGACTATGAAAATCAAGGAAGCTCGTGTGATATTTTTAAATGTCACCAGGAGTTAGGTTTAAGGTTTAAAATACATCATTGTTGTTGATACAAGCAAGTGAATAAAGTTTTAGATTTTTTTATGGGCAATTTTTTTTTTGTCAATATGCACCGGTCCGTATTATCGCGTTGGCTCATATTCACCATTTTTGTGCTATATACAGGATAATATTGTATAGCGAAATAACAATACTTTCGGAGGTCGCAACGTCGGTCTCATTTCGACTGCTGATTCTATATTCAGACTTTTCAACTATGTTTCACCCACGGCTATCCGGGAGAACGTCGGATGAGTGTCCGAGCGAGACGAGGACGTCAGACGGCGTCCAAGTTTCAGAGAACAATTTCTGAAGTTCGAGTGGTCGGATTTCGTCGTGGCAAACGTAGAATGGATCCGAAGGGCATTGGAGCGGAGAATAAAAAAAGAAATATAAAAAGTAAAAAAAGTAATATATATAGGTATGTAAATTACGGCGGAGCGTGGAGCACGAGGCGCGAGTGTCCCCGATTGTATAATAAAAATAGAACGAAGCCAGACGCGATTGGTGTTAGGTCGGAAAATTTTTCGTGGAGATCTGACCACTTTGATTATTCAGGGGCACGTTCTGTCCGATTTGAGATGTGGGCGCGGGCGCGCCTCATCATTCCTCACCACAGCGCAAACCTCCTGTCTTAACTGTCTTCCGTCTTTTCCCGAGAGTACCAAACCACTACAGACCGAACCCGCGAATTTAACAAATGTTAATCGACCATCGGGACAGATACAAACACATTTTCACGAGATCATGGATGGCAAGTAAAAATTATCAGTAATTTCTTAAATATCTACGAATTATGCTTCCGGTAATGCAAAAACAAGAATTTCAAATTCGTGGAAAAAGAAATAACTGGAAAAACGGGGGATTTTCGGAACGAAAAAAAATGCTTCCAAATATACACGAGGGATTCGATTATTTAACGGGATGAATTCAGTAATATTCATACATCCACACCCAGCAGATATGCCCACTGCTTTGGCATTATATGAAATATAAAGATTGCTGGAATGCACAGTATTTTCAAATAATATGTAACTGATTGATTGGTTGATCATGGTAATTGATGATAATTGATTGACTGATTGATTGATAATAATTCTTATTCTCAATCTTTCCTTTCTGTATAGAGATCATAGAGTCGTGATCTCTGACGATTGATTTCGTGCTGGGAATCTCAGACAACCGACAAATTATTATCAAAGTCAAAAAACATTCCACCCGATCCTACAATGTTTGTCGTTCTGTCGATATTCGTGCAGGGGTGTCGTTGATGCACAGACCCTAACGAGACTTTATGCCAGTCTAAACCTTGCCTCCTTTCAGAGTATACAAACAAGCGTAGATTGAAAATGTCGAAGGCATAGAAAGAGGCGGCAGAATCGGAAAGCGAAAGAATCTTTATAATGTATTCAGGAACGTTTGCGAGATTTCCTCTCATTATAAATAGTTGGAAGACGGAATACGAATGCCACCATACATCATTATAAATATAATAATGGATTTGATGAAAGACCCAGTTTCTCGATAATTCACTTCCACCAGGGCATCGATGTACTCTCGGTTTCGACAGCCCCGTGACGTCAAACTCATCCCCGCCTCCGCTCTCGACCTTAACTGTTTCATCAATTTTCGTGCCACCGATCTCCGGGGGAAAGTTGGCTAACTCCGGTCAGGGTGATTTTTAAAAACCGAGCAAGTAATGTTGAGATGAATCGACTTATCTTGCTGCGCACGAAGAAACAAAACTAATTGTATCGCTTTAGCTAGTGATATTTAATCGCCAATCACTTCGTACCATAAGACTCTAGCGTTTGCTTCTGCCAATTCAAGAGCATTGACAATCTTTGTCATACGTATATACAACATATATAGTATATGCAGTGTAGGACATTTAACGGGTAACATATTGCTTATTGACAGAGGTCCTTCGATGACAAGGTTAAGTTTTTGCATTATTGTGTTTATGGTATTCGCAGGTCCGGTATTCTTAATTCTCTTTGAGTATTTTTTCTAGATCTTGGTAAATAGTATTTGCAGGAAATTTATATTTGCTTTATACATAATGCGCAGTAGTTGTACATTTTCTATTTGGTTTAGTGAGAAATGTTTGGTCAGTTGCTGCAATTTGTTTGCGATCGGAATAATGTTGGTTTTTTGTAACGGTAAGCGTTTCGTGGAGTTGTTGCAAGGGTTCGACGGCTATCGAATTCCTGTGAATCGTCTGCGCATTTTTCGGAAGTTTTTATTTATAAAAAATGAACATGTACAAAAACTGCTTATTCAAGTTTCTTTTATCGAAACTTCACCTACAGCCGCGATATCGAGGTTCTCCATCAAGTTCTATTCCTCAAAGAATAGAAATAAGGTCATGGTGCAGAGTCGGTGACTATACGGCCAAAGCTCGTCAATAAGTCCGAACAGCTCGTCTTCACTTCCGTGCGCGCATAACTTCTACTTCGTGTTTCACCATCATAACGCTTTTGGTTTCGTTTTTCCCCGTCAAGTATTCATATAACTGACGCTCGACCCTCGTTCAAACCCTAATCGACGTTCAGCCGGAACGCGCCCCCCCTTCCAAAAGAAGCTTCTCGCTCATCCGTCTTTATAATTCATATTCTCTCGTAGCGATTAATCAACGAGCCGCAAGGAAAAAAAAGAAAAAACGAAGAACAAATAATCAGAGAGTAAATATGGAAATAATCTTTTTGCCATTAAATTCACGTTTAGTGAGTGAGGGGGTAGATCTGGTAAACACCATTTGCCAATGGTGTTTACCATTGGCAAAACGTTCTGGAACGCTCGAGGCATGCTGATGTTGCTAGTTATTGTATATAAAAACGCCGTTATTACACGCCGTTCACCCTTAATACTGCCGAGTACTTACCGTAGGGACCGTATATGGAGACGGATTGCATCAAAAGTTTCCAGTAGTAATGGAAAATCGCCTCGGGATATTCGAAATGCATTATGATGAAGCGACGCCTCGTATATTATTCCATTTCTAGACGATCCCTAATGCGATGGCACGTTCTCGTATTCGGGGTTGTTCTCGCAATAAACATGAGAAAGTTACCAAAAAAAAGATACCGAGGGAGAGTGACTGCATTTAAACATCCTGAGGGTATTGACTTGCGACCACCTACTACTCACTCCCAAATGTAAAGTCCAAATATCCACCTACTACGAGTATATATTCCGTTGCATAAATGAATCTGAATGAAGATTATACATATAAACCTCGTTAATGGAATTTTCCGAGATCTCGAGAGCCACTCAGACTGTTTTCTGCATCTTCTCCACCTCCCTCGGTCAGCTTGAATTTTTATATAGTATGAACGTTTTTTTTTAATCCTACAATTTGCACATTGTTTTTTTTATTTTTTTATTATTCGTTCACAAGGTCCTGTATGAAGAAGTCACCCAGACCAAATCAGACCAAATTTGGCTTCCTCGTTTACGAAGCTTTGTAAAAGACGGTGAAAACGTGGAAAACTGATTTCCAAGTAATATTTTATTCCATATTCACCACTATTACCCTACACACTGTTGTGGATTAAATTAGTTAAATTGGTTGACCGCACTGAGCTTTTCGGCCTGAAGTCCTGATAGAAAATGACATTGGCACGCACGTGCCGGATTTTGCATCCTCGTATTTATTAGCAGTGGCAAAATCTCATCAGACGTATATGAGGTATGCGCTACGGGTGGTCGAAATCATTAGCATCAATTGGACGAGATATGCGAGTCACGGAGAACGGGGTAGAATCGCGATGCGGTCATCTCCGGTCGCGTATCCGGTGTTTGACCAAACAATTGACATTTGTTAGCGTTCAATTCGAAACGGTGAATTAATAATCTGACATTTTCGATGACAATCCGCGTTGCAGAAACGCGTTTCGTTTGATTTCGTCTGCACATGTTCTGCGCAGTATACAGAAACAACAACAACAAAAATACCCGCCACTATAGCGTACCAGTAAATGTGAGCTGTACAATGTAAAAGTAAAATGAGCCACTGGAACGACGAAAAACAATCGTACTCTCGACGCCGAATAAATAGGCACGCATACACACGAAACCTGGTAGATTCAAATGATGAACGATGAGGGACCCGGATCGATACGGGTGCACTGCATAATGCAAGAGCCATTCCATTAAGCAGCATTATCATGCCGAATCATGACGGACTATTTATCGGCACGTTGTGTAGAGTCATGAAGCCTATGACGTACGGAATTTCCAACTGGGTATAGTACGTGCTCGCGGTGAAACATCTTCACCCCAAAGCGAATGTGTTGAGAATGTCACGAGTTGCGGTTGCGCCGGTAGCAATTGAGTGGCACTATTTTTTTACACGGTATTAACCTTACGGTGGATAGCTCATTGAAAGCTCGACCGCTCACAAGTTAACTTATATTTTTCTCGGTTACAGCTGGAGCTCGAGGGTCAACGGCGAGTTGCAATCGATAGTTAGCTGCCGGTTACATGGACCCCCAACTTCGGAAACATGAAAATAAGAAACGAAACTGGTCACCCCGTCGTCGTTCCATCGACGATGCTTCCGAACGATCAAACTTCTTTCGATAGCGCCTCGACAAATGTCTTCGGCTCGACGGGAACACGTAAACTCATCGACGGCGTCCCGATCGTTACACCTCCCCCAGAAAGATCGGGACAGTCGAATCAAATGAGTGAATGGAGAAATGGACGTTAATCAACCGAGATTGACTGTTATAAAAGATGACTCGTAAATTCGTCGACTCTTGCAATCGATAGAATTAAGTCGCATAAAAAAAAAGTAGAAAGATGGGAAAAAACTTAACGATCGCAGAATCAAACGCGAGTGAGGTCGGTACGGCGAGTCTGTTGAACGTTCTCATGGATACCGGTCAGAACCTTACCGACGACGGTGTCAGAAAAACTTTGCACGAGGCGTCGAGCAACGATCTCGAAAGTGTTCTTCTTCTTGTGACAAAAGCTACCGTCATGAGTTTCATTATACTGTGCGCGTTGTTCGGTAACCTTCTTGTGATCGTGTCAGTAATGAGACACCGGAAGTTACGGGTCATAACGAATTACTTCGTCGTGTCGCTGGCGCTGGCCGACATGCTGGTGGCCATATTCGCAATGACCTTCAACGCAAGCGTCGAGCTTTCGGGACGTTGGCTGTTCGGATATTTCATGTGCGACGTGTGGAATTCGCTGGACGTGTTCTTCAGCACCGTATCGATATTACATCTGTGCTGCATCAGTGTCGATCGTTATTTCGCCATCGTGAAACCGCTTGATTATCCATTGATAATGACCAATCTGAGGCTCGGAACTATGCTGAGCGTCGTGTGGTGTTCGCCGACCATCATGAGCTTCCTACCGATCTTCGCTGGCTGGTACACCACTGCTGACCATCTCGAGTTTCGAAAAAATTATCCGGACATATGCATGTTTCACGTGAACAAGGTTTACGCGGTTATTAGCTCGAGCGTGAGTTTCTGGCTACCGGGAATCATCATGATCGCGATGTATTACGAGATCTACAGGGAGGCTGACCGACAGGAGAGGGTGCTTTATCGGTGAGAAATGTATTTATTAAACTGCACTGTTGGTTAGTAAAATAATTGAAAAATTTCCGTCAAAAAATTATATTTCTGCTGCCGATTCAACATGATGGTCGTTTCCTCTCGGATTATTTGGCCAAATGACCAAATAACCTTATGTAGAACCTACATGTAAAATGATGGTACACTGAGAAAAAGGATAGGGTTTCCCACCATAACGAATAAGTTCCCAGGGGGAAAGTCTATATAGTTATATTCTGATGGTATATATTCAATTGGTTAAACTATCATTATGGCTGCAACCATGATTTTTTGTCTGTGTTGTAACTATAAAATGTAGACGTTCCCCTTGGGGACTATTTTTTATGCTAAAAAGTCAGTATTGTTGCTATAGCTATGTAATTTTTTCACAGTATCCTTTTTAGAGTTACGAATTTTTTTGCTTTGCTTTTGAATGGTTTAAGATGCAGCACTTTTACAGTTGCCAAGACGAGGCGACGCGCGTTACATGTGTACATATCTAAGGTCCCAAAATGGTCACTTTCGCATGAGTTGACACGTGAAAATCGTGGTCGTCGGACCGTCAATTGACATGTGTGAAGATATTAAGCCAATAACTGTATCGCTGTTAAAGATATTATGATATCAATATTTCGTAGCTAAATGTTATATCGCCGAATTATTTAAACGTGTCCCGAATGAGCTCGAGCCGTCGCCAGCTGCGAGGGGTGTGTAGCCGTTAATTACGTTCACAGCATCCGTTATACTAGTTGAAGACAGTATATGTATAGTTTTGGCAGCACTCGGGCGCTGTTTGCCTCCCAACCTTGGTGAACATAATTATATGTGGAAGCCTGCTACTGTTGCAATAACACTGAATAACTATTTATAATTAATTATTTCCCTTCAATTGTTCTAAAAATTTTAACGAGAATCACAGGCTCAACTCCAGGAAACTCGTCGTCGAAATCTCGATTTTGCTCTATTGTTTTAGATCCATAACCGCTAGTAATGTGAGACGATCGTTGAAGATATAGAATGTTCTCCAGCCTCGATGAATTATAATCTAGTCTCAGGAAAGCCTGATCCCATTCAGAATCGACGGACAATATGAAAAGTGGGCAAGCTCAAATTCGAGGGTTATGAATTCTCTTCCATATATATCTATATTTATATCTATGTATATATAAGCGGCAATGTTTCTGTGAGCTGGAAAGCTTCGAGCGCGTAGTCATTATCTTCCTACCCGAGAGTAACCTCCCCGAAACGCGGTTCACGTTATAGTCCTCTTGGCTCTGTCTATACGCGGGCGCCCTTCGTGAAGTTCTAATTAATGTGAAAGGGGCAAAGGTGGAAGCTGGTGATGTACAGCTTCGTCGCGAACCAGCGTAACTATTCGTTTGCGTTCACACCGGTCGCGTCCATGTGGCCGCACTGTTGTTTCAAACTCCTCTCGCACAGTACGGGCGATAATTTAATTTTCGCAACTACACTTGACCCAGCATTTTCGGCTACACGTGTGTCGAATACTTGCATATGGATAACAAAAAATCAAGTACACGGAGAAAAATAATTTGATGTTCTAACCAACTGCGTGGTTAAATACGCTCCCGGCGATTAATTTTGTTGCGCCAAAAAGTTTTATTTGGTCGCTGACCAATAAATTATTTAGTTGCCTCGAAATAAATAATCTAGTTGCTTAGAAACAAATCACTTGGTTGGCAACCAATAGATCACTTGATTGGCAAACAACAAATCAATTGATTGCCAACCAATTAACTTGATGGACCAACCAAATAATCCGCTGGATCGTACACAGTTGGTCACACAGTTGACGCCGAGTGCGTTGGGGTAACTAATTTTTTTTCTCCGTGATATTGACCTGTACGCGGGAAAAAATTGCGCACGCTTCGCGTGCGCCCCATTTTCCCATTTTCCCACCTTGAGAAATAAAATTTTGTACGATACTCTTGCGAAAACTTTTTATTAACTCGTGTGATTGAACGAATGACGAGTGTGATGTAAGCCCGCATTCGTCAGAAAAAGGTTTTTCGCACTAATATCGTAATGTACTATTTTTAACTTGTACAAAGTGGTAAACCCCGATCATTTCTTGTTCGGCAGAAAAAAATTTGATGTTACAGTAAGATTGTTGGATGTTCGTACATTAAGTAGATAAATTAGTCGCGAAAACGAATTCTTGCCGTCTCACCAAAAAAAAAAAAAATCGATGATATGAAAATCTTTTACTATTGACTTTCATTACAATAGATTATTTATATCCATCACAACAGCTGCACAGCATATTTACCAATTATACTGGCATAGTTTCCAGTTGCCGTTAGTGACAACAGTACAGCTTAATTTACAGCTTCAAACCATCTCGAAGCTCTTTCAACAGCTTGATTATTTCGAATTCGTAACTTTTCCCTAACTGGCTGTGAATCCGTTTCTCCATTATTCCCAGAGCTTTACCGGTGTCCCCACCGTAATTCTTGGCGAGCTTTTCGACCTTCGCGTCGAATCTCTCGTTTATACGAGCACCACGAAGACGCCGTTTCATATCTCGCAGTAAGAGGGTTAGAACATAATCCCCGGCTTGGTAGATTATCTTTCCAACTTCGTACACGAAATTATAAATTTGATCCATCGGTAAAATCTGGCTCAAATCCATCTCGAATTGAACCACCGGTCCTACCGGTGTATCTATAAGGACTTCCTCATTGTCCTCCGTCTTATTGCCATTTTTTTCCTCGTTTGACGTCGTTGGTTCGATATTCTCACCTACCGACGAAATCGCCTTATCATTCCCCTCCAAGCTCTCATCTTGGAACAACTTGAGTCGTCCTTTTCCTTACCTTCCTCGCCTTCCGAAACTTCCGGAGCAGGAACTTCCTTATCTTCGACATCCGCTGGTTGATCCTCTTCCTTCTCAACGACGCTGACCTGTTTTTCCACCTCTTCTGCTCCCTCATCTGCGCCAGGAATTTCCTTATCTTCGGGCGACCCTTCCGTACTTGCCGTATCATCTTCGCTGTCCCCTTTCTGCCCTTTGTCATCATCTCCGTCATTTTCCACCTCGCCGACCGGAACTTCTTTCTCCGGTGTTACGATTTGAGTTTCCTCGGCGATATCCTCTTCTGGAAGATTAGAAACAATTTTCAGGCAAACAAGTATTGTTTTTTGCAACAAAACATCGCATTGCCGACGAGGTATTCCCAAATGTGATTGGAATCGCGTACATTAAATCGATTGCAACCCACTTGAACCCACATGAACATGAACAAATTTTCTTTGCTGCGGTCATAGGACGCCGGAGTTTGTCTAAACACTTTCGTGAACTGTACCTGCTGGAACTTCATCGGTGACTTCAGGAGCACTGGCTTCCTCTTCTGTTTGTTCGGCTGCTTCTCCCTGAGCTTCCTCCTCTCCCGCATCGTCCCTATAAACCGGTCGACGTTTCTCGCGAATCAAGTGTTTCCATTCCTGAGCGGCTTTGTTCCACGGATTATGCATTTCCTCAGTAATGCTTCTTCGTTTCTGCAATCGATCGAAGGGTCGTCAAATTATCCGTACGTAGTCCAGTTATTTTAGCGAATCGAACGTGACTTGTCCGAGCATAATATTATTTTAAAAGACCTAACAGAACAGTGGAACCTCGTCGCGAAGGTTCCCATTATACGACCTTTTTCCTCGTGCCATTTTATCTCGATGTCTTTACTGTGATCGCAAGCGTATTCCGGTTTTTTGGTACCGTTCAACTTGAAGACGCACTTTATAAAACTCTGTTGTTTTTCAGGCAGTCGAGTCGCCTTTCCTATTTCATTTTCTCGGCCTGCGCCTTCAATGTGTTTGAATGGATCGAGATCAAGACTTTTCGGTTGTACACCGATCGAATTTTCATCGATTCGTTCTGACGATTCTTCGCGTCTTGGATTGCGACGGTCGCCGACGTAAAGAGAGCTCACTACCAGTAACAATTGTTTATTAGAACCTTTGATAATTCACTGTCCGGAGAAAAATAATTAGTTGCCCAACCAAATGCACGGTTAAATCCGCGCCAGACCATTCATTTCAGTAGATCAGCAGATTGATTGATTGTATCAAGAAATTTCTTTGTTTGCCAACTAATTCATTACTTAGCACAACCAATTAATTTACTGACAGCCAACTGAGCGGTTGTCAGCCAACGGCTCGGTTGGGAAACCACCGATTGGCTGGCAACCAACTAAATAAGTCGCCTCACATATCTCAACCTATAGTGAACTTGATCGTTACAAACTCTTTTAGTGGAATCGACTAATCTTGAGTAAAACTGATGCGGCATAGAGAGATAAATTTTATCCTTAAACTTACCGTGGAGAAGGAACCCCGAAGAAAAAAGTAAAATGAGACTATGAGGCGTTTTCATAACGCCAAGTACTTTGGCCATTCGACCGACGGTACGTAGCCTCTTGACCCTACTATGCGTGTGGCGGTATGCATGCTCTCGTGAATGTCTTTCTTTACCGCCGCGTTCACTGAACGTTCCGCTTAATTACACTGGCACCTGTCAATTAACGTTTTTATACCCTGCCTCACTGGTTGTTGGAGGCTATTACTGCATCGGCTCGGAATCGGACCACTTGCCTCTCAACGTCAGTTTTTTTAACGAATTGTCGTATCGATAAAATGATTGGCCGTATGATAACTTGAACGATCGGAATACCAGTCTCGAATCATGCATTAAGCATAATATTGGAATTTAATAAAAGTCAATACAAGTATCAAAGCCTGTTGAATTCTCGCATTCGCATTCCACAAGCCATTTACAAACTTTGTCTCAAACGATTCAGAGATTTTGTCTGTAAAGTTACTTTATGCTTATTGCAGATTAACAATTTTTCAGTCGGGGGTTTTGGTTTTATACAAAATTCTAATCTTCCTTCGATCATGAGGTACTGAACACCTATTGGATCAGCGAAAAGGTCAAGGGTTAGATGAATCGTCTCTGGTGTACGTTAATTGGCAAATAATTCGATCAAATATTTTATACGCCGTGCAAAGCAGTCCGTGCTATCGTGTTAAGATCTTCGAAAAATCCAATACCCCTTGCGCCACGTGCCACGAACTTTCGAGCTCGGCGCAAGATCGTGTTGGCGCACATTAAACGAGAAGCTAACTTCTCGGTCGTGAGCCAAAGTGGCGACATAAGCTACGGCGGCAAAAAGTTACGAGGCACACGAGACTCTGAATGTTGCCACGTACTTGTAACGTACGGAGGGAGCAAGAAAACGGCACTTATTGTGGAGGAATAGACGCCGAGAAATATGTAAGCTGCTAGAAAGGGTTACAGGTGCGCACCGCGTGACCACCGGAGGGACGCGACACTTTATACTATACACGCGCAGTTGAACTTCGGGGTGGCCGGGGCAAAATGGACACACGGGGCGCAATAGGGATGTATACGGCAAATCTGGGGCAAAACGAGGAAGCACAAAAATTTCCTAAAAATCCATTTGCACACGCGGGGAAGCTAAAGTAAAATGGGAACTCTAGACATAATGGGCATACAGGGCACAACATATAGGATACTTTCTTAATCAGGATGAATTTAAAAAAATATCAGTTCTCTTTGTGACAGTTAAGGGAGGCATCTCATTTTACCCCGAGACGAAAATTCTTCCAGATGCCCAAAATAATTATCGCGCATTAAATTTCTTATCATTAAACCGTCGACTCATGGCCCCGAACACATCGGAACGGCCTTCATTTCCTAGTACTCTCGTTTTACCACAGTTTCTCCTACTTAGGGAGTACTTTAATATCTCAGCTGGAAAGTGAAATTTCAGCAGGTTGGTTCATGATACTTGACATTTATACGATGATAAAAGAATGAAAATAGATTGGATGCGAAACGAGGAGGTCAGAGCTTGGTTTTACCGATCGGAATGTTTAATCCGTTGTCGATCGATAAGACATAGATACCTGCTCGGGATATATCGGACCGCTGCACAACTTTTAAGCAGTATATACCTACAAATCGGTCGGATATAGACAGAGAATGCCTCCGTTGCCCCTCTTGCGGAATGCGAGGTCACTGCTTTCTACAATACGGTCAATGTGAGGTCACGCTTCGTGAAAGGCTTATTGAAGAGTTTCTGCGATGACGTATCCTTTTCCAGAGATTATGATGGATTAAGTGAGCGTTAAAGCTCCGAGTGTGGCTGTCGTAGAATTTATTGAAGATTCACTGATGTATAGAGAGCCGGACGGAAACGCGACCGGGAGGGAAACATTGTGAACGGAGTATTCGGAACGGTGCTAGATTGAAATCGAGCTGGAATTAGTAGATAGCCCAGCTCAAAATAGCAGTCTCGATTTGCCGAGCGATGGGTACGCCAGCAGGGGTCGTGTTTCACGACGACGAAACTCCGGCAAGTTCGATCGATCCGGAAAGCTCGGGGCATCTTGGGGGCGACAGGTGACCGCAGTCTGACGGATTTATTTTACACTTGGGCAGGCTACGAGAGCTTAGTGGAACGGGACCTGTAGGGAAATGTAGCTCGGCCGAGATTCGACGAAAGCGAAATAACTGATAGTCTAATAAAAGCTGCTACAAAAGAGATCTCTTTTTTATTAGGTTTATTTTTCAGGGATATTTTGATGTCTTGAAGTGGATTTGATATCTGGGATAGATGTGAATTCCAAACGCAATGATAAGATTTTTAAATATCACACGACCTTCCCTATACTATGCGCAGTTCGGTAATATGGATCACTCTTTTATCACGTTACAATAGTGAAATTGACTTAATTTTCACAAAAATGTTAACTTCCGAAAAAACTTGGATTCCATTCTATTCTCATTATCTAGAGCCTTACCGAGACATTTGTAGAAAAGGTCAATTATTAATATTGACAAATACTCTAAGTACTTGAAGTGCCTATTGAAGTCGAAGTACTGCGCGGGTAGTTCTTGATTTCTGACGTATTGAGTACTGGCAGAACTGAATTGGTGAAGTTCTGAGTACTGTGCGCTGACTCAGTACTTGATACTTCAATACGTACTTCAAGTACTTGGAGTATTTGCGCAGCTCTGGTCTATATTACCAAGCATCCTAAAAAAGCGAGGACGATGGACCACGGCGCGGGGTCTGTGAAAAAAAATATATTAAAAATATTTCATTACTAGGTCTATACAAAGGGTGTTTTAGCGTACCTATTTCTTCCACCTAAGTGCTCCGGTAGTAGGAGATACAGGACTTTTTAATGGCCCATATTCATTACTCTTTTTTTTCAAAATTTTCTTTCAATGCGATATGGTAAGCTAGTGAGGCTTGCCCGCAATATCAGGTCCTCACTATGTCAAGTTGCTGAGCGATCATGTCGACCGGCGGGCACGTTGTCCCGAGCAGTTCGGCTGGAGTGTAAATCGGTAATCTAGATAGTGACGACCTGCCACTGTGCTTTTCCCCTCGGCGTTGCTCGGGATCGCAGATTATAGATGCTTGTAGATGCTCAGAGGTGTTCTCGGCTTCCTCGACTCCTTAACATCCTCAGCTACCTCGCGCCTCTCCACTCGATTATCTACTATGAACGCTGCAGCAGCGGAATGGCTGGGCGAAGCCCCTTACTCCACTATCGTATAAGCAGTAATCTCCTGTACGGTGTTTCGCTTGTACACGCGTTTACTTGCCACGTCAATAGGGTTGGGCACTGGTTGTTCGAAAAAAAATGAAAAATGAAACGCGCAGGCCCGGCGATTTAAGCTCGGTGTGAAACACATTTTTTGTCGAACCTTCTACTTGTCCCGGAAGTTTTTTTATAATCTCCGATCGATTTGAAATATCCCCGGATCATGGGTCAGACCGTCAGACAGAATTCCAGAAAAATGTTTGCCTCACGTATCGTGATCCAATCATCGCGACCGGATACACCGCTATGTTTATGTATGAAGGAAATGGAGGAACTATGTCTATACACAGGTTGACCACGAATAGGAGATATGGAGCGATAATACCGACGAGTTTGACGAAGCAAATCATCGGTATCTATCGGCTATCCCGAAATATCTTTATTATACGAAATCCAATAACAATATAGCAGTTTCGCTTTTCTGATCTTTGAGTATTTGCCAGTTCAGTTTTGAGGTCGATAAGAGGTCAAACTTAAGATCGAAACTACGAATGAAAATTCCGCCCTAAAGTCATTCCTTTTACCTGCTTTTTTTTTCTTCTCCTGATGCGATGTTCCACCTTCCCAGCTTCTTCGCAATTTCTTCGGGCATTCGAGAAACAAAGCCTTAATGGAGACGGCGAGAATTTCATCGTGATGTCGGTATATCTATAGATATGCTTTAAATTCCTCCCAACTCGAAGCTGGAAAGGCTCCACGACAGGCACTCGGTACAAAATTTATGGGATCGGTCGCAATGAATAATAGATGCTTGGCCCGATTCTTACGGCTCTATTTACCGCTGCGGCTATCACTGTGCAGACCAAACCCAACCCTAGGTAATCCCCGCGTGCAGTAACTATATAGTCTCTGCTCTTGTATTCTATTACAGCTTCTTTTACCTACCTTGCGAAATGGACCGGGCTGCTATCACTCAGACTTTAAGATCTCATGCTACTGGAGCTTTCAATCACAAGCCGACGTAATCTATGAAACAATTAATCGACTGTAATAATCGAATCTTTTCACGAATGACCCATTTTCGGACAAATAATATTGCATGATCTTCTGAGTCAGAATGGAGAATTGATACTTTTTATGGGCTCCTACTTGAGGATACTCGATTTTCTTATCACGACCCCATATTGACGATACATTGAAGAATGTATATATATATTGAAGAATAATCAGGGTGTGGGGGCGAGTGTGCGAATGCTGACCTGTTTTCTTAGTGTAGCTTGCTCCCTTTCGATACTTAGGCACCGATATATCGCAGACGAATTAAGATGTGCCTGCCTGATGAACGTTGCAGAGAAAAGGATGAAGCGAAGGCCAGATATGACGATCCAGGAACCAATCCCGAAAGGATTATATGAGGACTTTCAGGTGTGTAGGTTTCGTCTTGTCTGTGTGTGTGTGTGTGCCGGTTACGATAAACCTGGATCAACCTTGTTTCATATCCCTGTACGATGCAAGTCGTTACTCCGTACATACGTATGTACTGCATAACCTCAGTCGCATAGTATCCCGCGTGTTTGTATATGGGCTTCGCTAGGCAGCAAACCAGAGACAGGAGAGATTACCGTTCTCAACGAGAAACACACACATCGTGTGTGCAATGTGTGAGGAACTGCCTTGGGATAATCCGAACGAAATAACGTAATAAATCCAGGGGTTCGTCAAGATACAAAAACCATATACTGCTCACTCGGCTTGCCAAATGCCGACATAATTCCACGGTGGTATATGATACGTGTATTCTAGCAGCTGCTGACACGGTCTCCTTGTCGCCACCCCCCCCCCCCCCTCTTCTTAAAAATATTGTCTACCTTTGCACGTACGGTATGTGAATATTTGTGAAAAGATATCCTAAAACATTTCAGTGCAAGATTTTTGTAGAGGGTGTTTTTGGCCACCCAGTTTGAAAATCTCTTTCATTCCTCATTGGCTATCGCATTCAGCACAATTTTATACATAGTTATCTCTATGAGAAAGCTAAAATCAACGAACTTTCTTATGGAGAAAGATATGCGCAAAATTGCAATAAATGAGGAAGCCGGGGAAGCCATTACTTTGCGCCTTTTTGCTTCCTCATAAAGGAAACTTTGTTTATTATAGTATGAAAAATATCGTTTTGAAACGATATTTGCATTTTACTATAAAACACGAAGATTGTGTGAAACAAAAATCAAAATCTCATTAAATATAAACGGTTCAATGGATCCTTCCAAATTAAATACATGATCGGTCGTTAATACTCTCTTTGTGTACAACTTTTTAGTCCGATAGCTCAAGAATTTTTAACAAAGTTCAAAAACGCGTAAAATTGTAAAGACTTAAAGCATTTTGCTTAAAATTTAAGCAAACATTGAGGATTGACCCCTCTACATACTTTAGAAATTTCAGTTTGATAGTTCAAGCCGAATCCTCGTTATAAGAGTTTCGATTTGTTGGATCTGAGACGCGCGCACGCACGAAAAGTTTCCTCCATAAGGAAGCAGAATTGTAAGAAACCGTAGACCGTGGAAATTATAAACTCCCCCGATTATGGAATACGGCCACACGATATTCTTAAACTGCAAAGAAACAGCCTTAAACAAAATAAGAACCACTGAAACAAGCGTACTCAGGCGTCTAACACGCATACGTAACCCGGGTGCGTGTGCTCTTTTCAACCCATGGAACTCTCTTCTATACGAAAAACCGGAATAATACCAATTACAAACAGACTGAAAGATCTCACCCAGCGATTTCCAAGTGAACCGAAGTAGAATACATCGAACCACTGTGCATCCAACGACCAACACACATCACCACTATGTATAAATATCCAACACACACCATACACGAAACCCTTCGAAGAATGTATAGCGAAAAACAAACTTAAAAACTATCTCCATACTGCTCACGTACATACACTAACTCACAGCTATATTGTTCTACATAAATCACAGTTAAATAGATAAACTAAAGATTTTACGAAATCTTGAAACGAATTTTGGACATTCTAATAATTTAATAAGAAAATAAATTATTTAAATAAATTAAATAATTCAATAAAAATGATCCCATGATTATTTGTTGAACATTTATTTTTTATTTATTACAATTTTTTTACATTACTATCATGCAAGTCAATGTTCCTAGCATTTTACATATGATTGATTTTTTCCGATTTTCATCTCGTTAGACAGTGTTCAAAATCCTCACGGAATTTCATTTTTCGCCGGCAATGCATGTGTAAGGCACTCTGTAAAAGTATATATAGTCGTGTGTATACTTCTACCGGACCTTAAGAGCAAATTCGACATTACGTTTCTCAAGTAGAGGATAGTCGAGTTGTTTAAGGGGCCGCCATCGCAGTCCCCATTGGCAAGGTCGCTGGTTCGAGTCCGACGATGAGCGCAATAAATATCGATTTTTCCGTGATTTAAATTGTAGTAATTAGTTAATTTAATCCCAGGAACAGATATAAAAAGGTTCACAAGTCCGATAAAATAACGCTAATAAATAAAATGTATGTATTATATTTTTCTCAGGGGGCAATCAGACGCCTTGATTAGACCGTGATCAGGCACCCTTGTTCAGTACCTTATGGGGTAACTGTGTCACATTTCTGATCAGCGCCTGATAAGGTGCCTTATCAGGACCTGGAGACCTTTTAGACTTGGCGTCATTTCCGTTGGTGTTCGAGTCAATTTCATTAATCGATGTGGTTCAGAATTACCCGATCAGGACTTCTATCCCGCGTTCGGGATTCCATGAAAGCAAGGTCCTCGTAGGCCCTGCGATCCATGATGGCTACCTTCCTATTGTGCCTACTAATTGGACTATTGGAACTAAATTTCCTATAAATTAATGAAAAATCTTAACGATTCCTCACTCTGCCAATAAGTATAATTTTGTCAATTCTAGTTCGTGAAATAAAAAACGAATAAACCTATATGAACAACAACGTATTGATGGATAATTTCATATGGTCAATCTCAAGTAGCCCACGTGTACAGTATAGCATCTTGATTCTGAGGCATCTACCTTGGGCGCAAACGACCTGATCCCTCAATAGCTGTCTCTGCTGTAGAGAAAGACTAAACACGTCTCGATGCAACGGAACGAGCATCAGAGTACCGAAAAAGGCTATCCATTGCACGTTAAAAAATAATACGTTGCGATACTAGCACGGAAAAGGGGTCTTTCGACGAAGGTTGTGAAGTTGGCTGCACGAGCCGGATTGAGAGCTACAACAGCATGAGACGAAGCCGAGTGACGTTTGTAGCTCGAGCGGAGGCGAGTGCTGCTTACTTCCCAGCCGCCGCCGGGAGACCGCTTTTTCGTACAAGTATCGCATACTACTTTTTGTGACAAGTGCTAAAAAATTCCCGCTTTTCGTGCCTGTAAAGTGCGTGCGGGAAAATAGCTGCAGTGCCAGATAAGTGTGCGTGAAAGTAGCTAGAGTGTTAAAAAAGTGTGCAAAAAAGAAACAAGCGTGTAAAACAGTATCTACAGCAATTTCGCGCATCCTCTGCTACAAAGCGCGACTTTCGCCATACTTTACAGGGACGAAAAG
This sequence comes from Stenichneumon culpator, assembly GCA_964017025.1. Lineage (NCBI taxonomy): Eukaryota > Metazoa > Arthropoda > Insecta > Hymenoptera > Ichneumonidae > Stenichneumon > Stenichneumon culpator. The sequence goes on from OZ024777.1 coordinate 5,552,892, forward strand.
CGAGACTTTTCGTGCACGTGTTCCAAATATATATATATATTATAACGTGGCAAAATTTGGCCACGTTACTTAAGGAAAAGGCGCTGACTTTTTTATTCTTAAGGTGAAGTGAAACAAATTCTCTGTCGTACTCTCTCGCCCCACCATAAGACGAATGCCGCTATCTCTCTGACACTCTTGGCTCCCGCAGGTGACTTTCACTTTACCTTAAAATAAATATCTAATGACCGTCCGGAATTCGTCGAGGCTCAGGGGTGTCTCTGCCAGACCGATTTTAGACCTTAAATTAGTATCATCGACGACAACACGAATATTTTCATGTGTGCCCTGGGCGGATTGGCAAGCCAACCGCAAGGATCAACGAAGGAGAGCATCGTGGGAGGCGTCGCGTCTCGGAGTACGACCGTACCGAGGAGCTCGGACCGTTCTGCTTCAACCTGCCCTGCTGTCGGAGTCGTCGAAATTCATTCGATCGGGGCCAGAACGGTTCCCAATCGTCGAGTACATCCCGAGGCTGTAGCTTCGCAACGCACCGTTATACCGAGGAGGATGTCATCTCCTGTACCGTGCCGAACAACGGGCACGCGCGAAGACAATCGGGAGTAAAGTTCGCCGTTGCCGTGCCAAGGGCAGCCGTGCCAAGTGCACTCGTACCGAGCGATCGACGGTTAGTGTTACGTCACACGCTCAAGAATTCGAGGTGCGAAGATCGCCGAAATGTCGCGAAAAGTAACTCGGAAGCGATTAGGCAGGGTAGGGATAGGGCGAACGACTCTGAGAGCGTCTAAAGACTCGAGGCATATCTCGTTGAGTCGCGGCGATACCCGGACAAGCCGACGGGTGTTGGATAATTTGTGGAATATCGAGGGATCGAGGGTAAAAATCGAGGCCAGCCATCCTCGTATTTTCGGGCACTTTCACGGAGTTCCCGGGGGTTTTCAACATCGCGGTAAGCCCGATCGTCCCAGGGACGATTAAATCGTTTATTTAAATTGTATCGAGGCTTCGTTGTATAGGAATTTTCGTTAAATGATTATTCACGTGGATGTGCGCGGTAACCGGTCCGTCCGGGCACGAGAGCGAGCTTCGAAGCTCCTAACAGTTAACCCGGAGTGGACACCGAACCTCGCCTAGGTCATCAGGTGATCGTGATTACGCGCGCCGTTCCGATTTTTCTTTGTTCGCGGTTAGTTAAATTATTATTTTGCCGAAATATTTTATTCGCGGTTCATCTTGGGGTTGCGCCCACGGGATTTGCCGGTATCTGTATCTTCGTCGGCGGGCGGTTCGCCGGCGGTTCATGTGCTCACGTAATTTGGAACTATTTTATGGATCCGGAGCGTTTTGTGATTTATTTGAGAAAGTGTTTTAATTATTTGAAGAGCCTTAAGCCGACCGCGGTATCGAGAACCGTCCCGTGTCGCGATCGGGTGTGTGTTGTGTGTGTGATTGTCTGTCGCGTAATCTATGGTGTGTTTTCCCGAGCGTGGGAGCGTGTGTGTGTGTGACTAGCGTGAGTGAGACGCTCGGCATATGTCGAGCAGAATTCCTCGAATTTGTAATCCGTGCCGTCGAGGTGTGACGGTCGCGGCCAATTGAGTATTTTGTGGAAGGTTTTCCTTCGGGAATCTCCCGGATTCCTTCCCGTCGAATCATTTATTTTCTTATAATCTTATAATAAAATATTAGTTTTGTCAATTATCGGGAATTTATTGCAGCTTATTTTGGTAATCCATTCGACCCTTCAGTTTGACAGCAGCGAGCCGGGCACAATATCTCGTCTCCCGTGCGGTACGATACCGCATGAGCGTACCTAGCGCCCCGATTAATAAATTAAAAAGGGGAGAACATTTCTAAGGTTCACGGTGGTGGCTGCCCTAGGTTTCTGTGCCACAATATATATAATTGTTTTTATTATCAATTACCGTTAGAACGATCCAATGGTGACAACCGTCGTTATCACTTACCCGTCTAAAAAATAAAATCGTTAATAAGAATAGTCGTCAATTAACACCAAGCCCGAATAGATAGATGAACGAAACAGGAAAACAAAGCGGTCAAATAAATACCCCGCGGACTTAAGATTATGACACAAAGGTTGAATATGAGTTTGAAAACCGATGACTGTAAAATTAGACTGATATATTGTTTAAACCAAAAGTTTCTTAGTTTTTATCGGAAAAGGCCCAAATTTTGCATAATTTGATGGTCTTCGGACTATAAACAAAAAGTTTTTGTTTAAATAATATTAGCAATAATTTGGATATAGTAATTTGTTTCTAACATTGTTTAAACAAAAGTTTTTTTCTTTATGGTCTGAAAACCATCAAATTTGGTATCAAAGCATAATTCGATCCCAAAAGGAAAAAAATAATGACAGATTGTTGCTAAAATTGTTTATAAAAAAGATTGTTTGTTTATAACAATTTCAAGAAAAAATGCGAAAAACGTAACATGCCAAACATTTAAAGAACTTGGGCAAAAATAGAAGAAATTCGGACAAATAGAAAAATGCAGGGATGAGGTCCCCGGCACCGCTATATAGGAGTGTGGGGCAAAGTGAACCCCCTTAAGCATCTGAGGGGGGTCACTTTGCCTTTTTTCAACTATTCGACAGTCACAAAGTTAATATATCCCGCTTATTTCCTGCATCCTGTGAAAATAAAAATATGAGGCAAAGTGGCTCCCTCCATCAATCAAGTTGAAATTTTTTAATGGATATTTCTGTACAATTTTGAACAGAGAGGGTGTATTTTTACGGTTTTTAAAATGGAATAGGAAGTCCGAAAAAAAAAATTGGGCAAAGTGGCCCTCTTTCAGATTTGATAGATGAAAAAAAAATCTTATCGTGGATCATCCATTCAATTGATCATCGTGAAAAGATGTTTAGACGTACGGATGAAAGAGGACAAGAGAACAAGAGGACAAGAGGACAAGAGGACAAGAGGACAAGAGGACAAGAGGGCAAGAGGACAAGAGGACAAGAGGACAAGAGGACAAGAGGACAAGAGGACAAGAGGACAAGAAGACAAGAGGACAAGAGGACAAGAGGACAAGAGGACAAGAGGACAAGAGGACAAGAGGACAAGAGGACAAGAGGACAAGAGGACAAGAGGACAAGAGGACAAGAGGACAAGAGGACAAGAGGACAAGAGGACAAGAGGACAAGAGGACAAGAGGACAAGAGGACAAGAGGACAAGAGGACAAGAGGACAAGAGGACAAGAGGACAAGAGGACAAGAGGACAAGAGGACAAGAGGACAAGAGGACAAGAGGACAAGAGGACAAGAGGACAAGAGGACAAGAGGACAAGAGGACAAGAGGACAAGAGGACAAGAGGACAAGAGGACAAGAGGACAAGAGGATAGGAAAATAAGACAATAGGAGGATAGAAGGATTCTGATCCTCCGGTCTTCCTGTCTTCCTGACAGAAGGATAAAAGAATATAAGGATAGGAAGATAAAAGGGTAAGAGGACATGAGGATAAAAGGAGAGCAGGACAGGAGGACAAGTAAATCGGAGAACAAGCAGATGCCTATTCTCCTGTCCTCTTGTTCTCTTGTTCCCCTGTTCCTCTGTCCTCCTGTTCTGTCCACTTGACCTCCTGACAGGAGAAAATGAGGACGGAAGGTCGGAGGACAGAGGAAAGGAGGGCAGGAGAATAAGCGGATAGGACGATAGGAGGAGCGGAGAATACCTTTCCTTCTGTCTTCCTGTCTTCCTGACAGAAGGATAAAAAGATAGGAAGACAGGAGGACAGGAAGACAGGGGCATCGGAGAACAAGCAGATGCTTATTCTCTTGTCCTCTTGGCCTTTGTCCTATTGAAAAAATATTGAATTTTTTTAAAAACCTTAAATATTTGAAAAAATATTGAATTTTTGGAAAAATAATTAATATTTGAAATCATAAAATTTTGATTTTGGGATGCGTCTACTTTGCCCCACAAGTTGGCAAGCGAAGGGGGGCCACTTTGCCCCAGGTGGGCACTTTGACCCAATCTGCCCTATATTGCAGTCCGTACCACGGTACGGCATCACTCACGTCAAGCGTATAGTCGTGAGCATAAGTGCTGCGCGACACAGCGGTACTCATCGGAAACCATTATACGCGTCGTAGCTATGACATCCGCGCCGGTCGTTCGAGATTAGTACAAGTCAGTTGATCCGATTCATGCCACGAGAGTGTAACGAAAAAAAAAAATCATTTGTAATTATGAATAATTAAACTAAACGAAGCATTGTTTCAAAATAATAATTTCATAGTTGTTAGTCAACGGGACGTCTCTGAATAAAGGTGAACATTTGTGTGTAAAAGAAAAAGAAAATAAATATTTTTCAAAAGAATATTCTTGGTATTTGTAAGAATAAAATACCTGAAAGACCGAGGTTCAATGCCTATGGCACACAGAATCATCTACAATTAACAGAAGAACCTGCAGCGTAATTGGAATTCAAGACATCGAGGGCAGGAGCTAGGGAAGACACTCTTCGTCTGAATCTCACCTCTACCAACCACGCCTGGGGTAGGAAGCGGTCACCGAAGGGGTGTCCGTCAGGTTATATCGACATACCGTCACACATAACGTTCCATTGGACAATCATTGTCCTCTTGCAACAGATCCAGCATCTTTGTCACTCCCAAGTGTCTCATTTGGCTACATCACACCTTACTGTCTGTTTCGTCTTGCTATCTATAATACCGTCCACCCGACATTACGCAAACGTTACAAAACATGTGATCATTTTTTATACATTCAATCATTCGGCATACAGACGAATTCTATGTCCATGATACCCTATTATCCTTCCTCTAATGTTGTATTTCCTGTACATGCGTCAATTATGCCTCTTATAGGTGAAATAGTCAGACGCTAATTCGACCGCATTTGGCTTTCGTTTCATATTGACCTACCTAACTATCGAGAGGTTCGATAAATTTACCAAGTGCCTCACGTCATGCAGTTTCTTTGATTCCAACTCGCACACGAAGAAACAGTAATAGTCTACGATCAAATGAATCTACTACATCGGTATTTATCGAGTTCTCATCTAAGAGTATATCGATATTTGCTTCTATCATTCCGACTTTGAATTGACAGTACGTAAACTGTACGACGTCGTACATTACTCACTATTGCAAATATGTCAAACTTATTAGGCTGGTATCTTTACTCTTTCATAATACTATAATAAAAACTAATGATTTTTAAACTCTTCGAGCTACGGTCCTCTCATTGTATGTTCTATATCGCCTAAGCAGCGCTTAACGGCATTTGTGTATCAATATCTCTATGTCTTCTTTCTATTAGTGAAACTTGAACTTGAACTCAATCGCTTTAAAATTCTCGAGAGGCACCCTATGTTCTTTCTAGGTGTGCTAAGTATAATTTTCTTTGTTAATGATAGAGTCTAACGACTGAAACATAGTCCCAAAGAAACTCTAGAAAGAAACTAGCTCTGCTAGTGAGCTCCGTTTGACCGAGTATCTTTGTAAGCACTTAAAAAATTCTAAAGAGTCTCGATTTTACGACAGCCGGGTTATGCCCTGCTGAGCGAACTGAAATCCGAGATAGGTCCCTTACCTTTAAACGCATATTTCCCGGCGCGTTTTTCTTGTTTGAAAAAATGCTCTACGTTGATTGGTAAACATTCATGAGTTTACTAAAACGTCGTTTATCGTATATTTAACGTTTATTATTGTAAATGATATGTGTTTATTATTGTAAATGATATGTGTTTATTATTGTAAATGATATTATGATTTACAAATTTGCCAAATTTATTTATCAAAATGAGCATGGTGTTCGTCATTATAATTTTTTTTTTCTCTTCAAAGAAATGATTCTTTTCAAATTCAACTATTTGGTCCCGTGAATTCTCACATGTTATTATTCTTACATTTGCATCGCACGACAAACGCCACTGTGCGCATCGGGCGATACTGCCAGAGTTACCAACACGGTCCAATACTAAAACGAGTTTGGTTACCAACGTTGTTGAGTTGTACTGTTACCACACTGAATGACCAATGGCTTCGTGAGGGCCCAGTTCTGGCGGCCAGTACTTACGGCATAACATAAATAGTACAGTCTTAGCCGACCGTCTTAGCCGATAGTCTTAGCCGACACTCGTTGAGTATCGGGCATAGACTAAACTGAAACATGAGCTGAGACTCGTCTTAGTAATGCCGGAAAAATTACGTCAGTATCAGTCTGATATACGGAAGAGTACTGGCATTACACTGCAACAACACTCAAGATTCGTATTAACGGAAGAATATGACCGACTCACGGCCGACACTTGTCTTATAGAGAGCACGTCTCGCGATGATACTTTTATTATTTCATTGCTGAATAAAGTGGACGTTCCCTCACGACGATAAACGACTTTGGGCCAGCACCCGCTAGCGATGTTCAACCAATGTTCAACACAAAATATTGACAAAACAACGAAATTTTGTTTCAATTTACGCGACTGCCTTTATTATAGTTTTTATCTACAGTACTGTAGTGCTGAAAGCCTAAGTTTCGGCAACATTATTAATTAAAGTGTGAATAAAAAAAATGAAATAATAAAACTTAGATAATTTAAAGCAATTGGTAAGTTAATATTATATAGACGTGCAGTAGACATGCAGTTTATATATATTTTAAAAAATCCTGCAAGATGGGCGTAGCTGAGAGTGTAAGAGCGTCGACTAGTAGTCCCGGGGTCACAGGTTCGAGTCCCCATAACCGACTAAAAAATGTATTCGAATGATTCTAATGCGTGAAGATAAAAAACACAAAGAGGCAATTGTAGAATGATGAAAAAGCATTTAGGAGTCGCGCAGATTGATAAACATATTCTTTTATTGCTTATTAATGTTTTTGTTCAACGTTGGCGACATCGGCAGCCAATAATGGGTCAAACTCATTTGATAACGTTGGGCCGATACTGGCGATTGAACTATGACCACTGTGATCATTTCAAAGTCGGCCCAGCATTAAGGCAGGGATGTTTCTGTACCTGCTCAGAACTGATCGCCAGTCCCGCAATTTTGGCAACAGTACTGCGCAAAGACATGGCCAATTTGTAATTCGCTCATGGGCGTGCTCGATATCTGATAGCAAGAAACATATATTTTCTTCATCACGAGTCTCGATATTTTCATCTAACTTGAATTTAACTTTCAAACATTAAGATCGTGCTCATATTTTGTTAAGAGCACAGAACGTCACCTACATCTCAACGAAAGACTTTCCTGGCTAATTCGACTCGATTAGAAACGAATCTTTAATAAATGATTCGACATGATCATTGATTTAAGATTCTAGTCTATTTAGTTAACTAATTGACTATTTGTAACGACCCAGAATTGATGGACAATTCTCTATGGTACACATTACTCTCTGCCCGCATCGTCTCACACGCTACGTTTCGCGCAAAAATTACCGGAATATTTTTCTCACCATTCCCCATGATGTCTGCTACATGTTGGAGAAAGATGATCGTTGATTCCACAGTCACTATTGGCAGTTTCCACGGTGACAATTTCTCCGTCCAGAAGGTTGCTGCAGGCCCATTGAACAGTGTCACATGTCGGCCATTCCTCTACACCGTCATTACTTCGACCAGGTCCATGAAGAGTTCCATGGAGAGAGTAATTGCAGTTTTTCTGTGATGAAATGTACACACATGCTCTAGCCGCATCCGAAGTAGCTCCAGCAGACTGTAACGGTATCTGCGGCGCTGTTTCCTTGTTACAATATCGATGACGAAGGTACATCAACACCTGTGGAGTTTTCCAGACCCTTTGTAGCCACACCGCTAATAGCGGAGGTGTAGCAACATCTCCAGCAGACCGTTGTTAACTGCATCGCCATCGACGTACTCGCCGCTGAGTGCCGACCAGTATTCTCGCCGACCACAGGTTGGCACAGTGGTGTGACAAACACTATTGTTTTCTCTAGGTCACTGCATACTGATGGCTCACTTCCTCGAATTTCACTCCCCTTCACTCCGTTCTCAATTTGACAAACGATGTCAAGAAAGTTCAGCATTTTTCAATGTAAAATTGCAACACCGAGAGCAGCAACATATTGTTTTCAATTTGAGTGTCGAATTTCACCCGCTAGAATTTTTACTCTCCTGTTACTGCCTGTTACCGCTGTAGAATTCTGACCGAACAAAAACGTTCTAGATATTTTTAAAACAAAAACAAAGCTTCCTCTGCGACAAAGCGATAATTATCAAATAGTAAAGATGCGAAATTGGTATGCACATTGCTACGGAGCGCATAGCGCGATGTGTACTCTGATACGGAGCGCGCAGTGCGACGTGTGTGTGTGAGTGCCATCGAAAGTGTCCCGGTGGGATATTTTCCGGGGGGGGGGGGGGGGGGAGGGACGGCCCCCAAAATGTTCCTTTCGACGCCGAAGGGCTTGTTCTACGACGCCGAAGAGCTTGTTCTAGTTACCCCATGTAGGGTGATCGGATGTGGCCAATGATTGGGCGAAGCTTGGTACCAATGTTGCCGACATTGGCATGCGAGCTTTGCTCAATCATCGAGGGAGCCTTGGATGATAAGTACTTGCCAATATTGGCACCCAACATTGGCCCAAAGGTCGATCAAGAGGATCGGGCGATAATTGGTTGTCAATGTCGGCCCTCTATAGGTTACATGTGGTTTTAAGGCAATACTTTGTTTATTGTAAAAGTTGGAATATTCTTTTTTTTATGCTTCGCATATGAGGCATTCTTTGTCAACTGAGTCACTTTTTTCGGTCGACCTCTCAGATGTTTTTCAAAACTTGCCAGTTTGGAATACTACTTGAGAGGTGCTTCTGTGATTTTTTTTTTATTTTTAAAGGGCACCCTTTAGGATTTACGTTTTTTTTCTAAATATCAGTATATCTCAGAAAATATTGGTCGCTCAAAAAATTCGTGGAGACATTAACTTTTTTGTTTTTCATCGACTTTCGAATGATGTTAGAGTCATCATTTTCCCGATAGGGAAAGTCCATGTTTCGTGAAAAAAAAAATTTCTACTAAAAACACACCTTCGATTCCGGTCCCAATTTTACACGATATTTGGCATTGTATGAAGATTCTGAGAAAAAATCCCAAAATGGTACCTGCGATTTTTACGCACTAAGAAAATAAAGAAATTAATAATTAAAAATTAAAACCTCTAAAAAAGAACACCTATTTCAAAACAAGTTTCTCAACGATGTGAATCCGACTATGGGCAACCGACTACGCCTTTCAGTTATCTAAATAATATTCGAGTTTGTATAAATCTATATGAATCTATATGAATTAAATTTTTTATTTGTTTATTTTTTTAGTGCGTAAGAATTGCCGGTGCCACTTCCAGAATTTTTTTGTAGCATCTTCATACAATGCTAAATATCGAGTAAAATTGAAACTAGAATCGAAGATGTGTTTTTAGCAGAAAAAAAATATTTTAACTTTTTTTTAACGAAAAATAGACTTTCCCGCATCGGGAAAATTATGACTCTAACATCATTCCGAAGTTGATAAAATATACAAAAATTAATGTTCCTACGAATTTTTTGAGTGACCAATATTTTCTAAGGTATACTAATATTTAAAAAACGTAAATCCTGAACGGTGCACTTTATTTAGATTTGAAAAATCTAAAAAAATTCCCGGAAGTAAGTCTCAAGAAGTACTACAAACTGGGAAATTTTAAAAAATATCTGAGAGGTCGACCGAAAAAAGTGGCCCAGTGGATAAAGAATGCCTCATATCTGCAAGAAATTATATGTTATATATTTTCTCCCGCGAGAACTCTCAAAACAATCATACTCGGGCAATGTATTGGCAATACATATTGTATATTTGTATTTCGATGCATTTATTGACTACCGAGTACGTCATACATACTTTGCAAAAGTTAAAAAAAAGTCTCTTTTCGCATGCTCTTATATTGACGCTCGGGTACACTTTGGCTTGCGAGAAACAACTTGGGTTAGCGCCATCTAGCGGTGTATGCCGATGGTTGATGGTCCAATGTTGGCATCACATTGGTAAACCAACGGTTGGCGACTCGATATTCGGTCGAATACTGGCCTGAAATCGGCATCAACAGACCATCTGTTGGCGAATTAATATTCGGTCGAACATTGGCCTGAAATAGGCACAACAATGATTCATGAGATCATGTATCAACCGACCAACGGTTGGTGAATCGATATTCGGTTGAACATTGGCCCAAAATCGGAAAATCCATGTTTGGTGAGTTCATTCTCGGCCAAACGCTGGCCTCAAATCGACAAACCAACAAGTGGCGAGTCAATACTGGACCAAGCATTGGCCGCCAATTGTCAAACCAACCAATGGTAAGCAAATACTTGGCCGAACATTGGCCTCAAATCGACTAACCAACAATTGGCAAGTCAAACGCGGCCGAGCATTGGCCGCAAATTGTCAAATCAATCATTGGTGAGTCAATACTTGGCCGAACATTTGCCGAGCGTTGGCGATTCGACAATCGCCACGCCAACGCTAGCCCGACCATCGGCCGCGTCCGTTCCATCGACAAAACCTACATGGGACGGCGAAATCCTCCCTGTAATGATAAGCGCAAAACAAAAGAAGCGATCTTCTTGCGACATTCATTCCTGTACTTTTCCAGTTTGTTCGCCATTGGGCGTCAACAATAAATTTTTTGTCACAAAAAAACGAAAACAAAAAATAGAAGTAAAGACTGGAGCTTAATGAACGTCGAACGACCCAGCTTTCGAGATAACGACAGAATCACCCCTCGGTTTTAACGATAGCTCCTCTTTTTTTAACAATTTCCACACCCAGGCACAAGCTGCAAATAATAACCATTATTTTTTCACACGCTACCATTATTTCATTATCTTCATCAGTCTAGCTCTATATATATATATATATATATATATATATATATATATATATCTGTGTGTGTGTGTGTGTGTGCATTTGCAGTTATTTTTCATTGTAATCCGACCAAAGCAACGCTCCAACCATCACTGTGATTTGTATTCGTCACAACGAAATAATGCATTACGATTCCGCCCACACACCACCGTTATTCAATACACACACGTCACGGGAGAGTTCACTATTATCCTCGTGCATTCACAGATATTTATCCGCGTATGAAAATATATTCGGCGAGTATTGAAGTTGTCGATTGAAAAGCGACGCACACGCTCCTCCAAAAATTTCATCTCATTGCATTGTACTTTAAACTCTCATTTCTCGGACTTGAATCCTACTTCTCTTTTTCGTCTAAAAAGTAGACACCCATGTAAAAAAATTCTTATCTATCGTTTACTTCTGGGTGGATCTATAAATGTGTATCTACCGAAAGTTCTGCTAGTGGAACGATCGTACACGTGCAATACAGATTTTGACAACTATTTAACTGTTTGAGCAATAACTGTGAAAACAATAAAATCTGCAATTTGTCCATCTATAGACTTTGGTAGTATGCAATGTGAAGTGTATCATCATTGGATGCACTGCAGATCTACCGCAGGTTTTTAGGTAGTCACGTTTTTTCTTTTTACATGCGAAGGCTCGAAAAACTATGTAACCAATGCAAAAGCAGCATGTGGCACCTTTTGTCGTTTCTGCCCTTTCGATGTTAAATGTTGCCTCGCAAAAAAAAGGTTTAAAAAAAAGTTTCACGGTCGCGGTGTATATAATTTTCCATTTCCATGAAATGTTCTCTAGCGCATCGCAGCTTTCGCGTGGAGTAATGAAATTGTGGAGTACATGGTCGAACGGGAAGGAAAAAAGAGATGAAAGCGGTTTATGTGTGAGGCAACAGCGAGCCGATCATTATCTAATGTGACTGGCACAGAAAACCTATTGACGGCAAAACCATGCGCGTAGGGCTTCGGGATGGACGGTCCCGACGGTCATGACAACCTAACAGATACGTGTAAAGCAGTGTAACTGGGGAGTTAGCCACCTCTTCTTTTCATAATCGTTGACAGGTTAAAAACCCCTCTCAACGACAAAGGCGACGATAACGACCAGCGACGACCGTGAAAGGCACATAAGGAATTCAACGAAGCCATACCGGAAGGGTGATGCGGGTGACCCAGACCCGAGTGCTCTCAACACAGCAATGGCCTTACCCGAGAATCGCGAGAAACACCGACCGCGAGTTCGTGCCCCTGAAAGCTATCAGCCTTGCTATTGCATATCAGCCTTGGCGGTCAGCTCGACCGACGAGTCCTTCGACGGGCCTGGGTATGCGATTAATGAGACATGGAAATATTCAAGAAAAAGTCGGAAGTAATTAAAGACTGGTGGAAACTTGTTCGGCTGACCCGATCGGGATTATATTATTGGAGTTGGCATTACTCTTCTTTCTGTCGTCGACAGAGCGATGTAGGGTTCGTTTCGATATAGATAGGGTAAAAAGCGACAACTACAGATTCGAGGGAAGGTTTATTTCTCAGCACAGATAACTTACAAACACGTACCTTTCGAGGAGTTGATGGAGTTTCTGAAAAGTTAAATTGCTGCGGGAGGATTGAGGGATCCGGGGATCACCGTTCCTCTCTGTATTTTTTTTTGCCTGGGAGATAGGTAGAACTGAAAAAGGAGGAGAAAGTCGTTAGGGAAAGAGCCGCGCGTTAACTGGGGACATCGGTAAGCAAGCAGAAGGGAAGAAGCGGCACGAGGGTGCAAGCAAGTCCGGGAAAAGAGCTTTCGCACCTGCTCGTTGTCGTAATACCTCTCGACCAATCTACCCGTTGCATCCCGTTCTTTAAACCCATCTTCATCACGACAAACGGCGCGAGGTGCCCACCGTTCCAGTATAATTTAGTCCTAATTTAATATTATAAGGTGGCACAGTCGGGGGTGAGGTTAAAGGAACCTAAAACTAAGGGGTTATATGGTCCACATCTCATCCTCAGCAGAATTCACAACCAGACTCATCTCAGTTCATTATCAATTTTCTGTTGGTGGGCTTTCGACGAAAGCCTTTCGGCCATGCCATCGGATACTTTGATTCCTGATCAGGCGTCAAACTCGAGTCATTTCGATCCTTAATGGGGTTAAAAGATATCGCAGGGTAGAGTGAGTCATTACCAGCCAGTGGATAAAACCGGTCAGGCTGATTTTAAAGAATACACCAACCTGATTTCCCATAAAATGATTTTCGGCACATGTGGTTGTTATTGATTGTTATTACAGTTGGTTTCGAAAAGTCGAAAAAAACCAACCTCTAGAAGGTTAGGATAGAAGGCAGTTTGGCACACGAATCGACCACTTGGTTGTCAGATTGTTTACACATTGGACAATCACTTTAACCAATCATTTGCCAAACTTTTTATAGTGTAAAACGCTAAAGCCCATTAAAGGTTTTTTTATCGAGATACCACTTTACAGATGAGATATGAAAGCGCCCCCTTATCTGACCGGCATTCGGGCACTCTCCCCTATATCGGCCGCCCGTCCGCGTAAACTTTACGATGGCACGATGAGGAACTACAGCTCGCCCCTAAGGGCTGGGGGTATCCTTAAATTTTATTTTTCACTTTAGGAAATGTGGAATGCGTGTGTCACGTACTTTTCCGCGTAACCTTCGTGTACGTTTATTACGCGCTTCCCGGTTGTGCAATATTCTTTCTGGTGGGGACATGCGATGCACTCTTATACTTCATTTCCCAGTGGCTTGTGCGATGGGATTCTTGAGGATTATATTCGGTAACCTTTGTCTCCGGAGGTATGTATGTCGGCAAAAGTGCCGCACTCGGCATACTGCTGCAAGTAGGAAGAGAATAGCAGAGATTGCTGAGGGACAGGATAAAAAAGGATCCAGGCGTCGAGCTCATGATTGATTAGATAATGTAGTAGGGTGTGAATTTTGTAGGCATAATGAAATTTCCTTGCTTTCGGAGAAGGTCGTGATCATTAGACTGCTCACCCATTTTCCCGTCGCACATCTTAAATTCCATTTTCCTCCGGTACCCTTTACTGTCTATACTCAGCCGGAAAATTTTACTACTTACGGAAGGTAATATATTCGATGAAACTCTTTAAACTTCTTTTTTGAAAAAATTTAAAGACAATTATTTATTTTACTATCCCTAGCAGCATCACCGCGCTTTGCCGGTGCTGCTAGGTAGATCGTTACTGTATTTTAAATCAGCTGTATTTGAATTGCCCGTAACAGTTAGCTAGCAATCACGTTGCAGCGCAGTGTTAGTATTTGCCAGTCAGCATACCAAAGCTTGCATCCATTCAAGAATTTCAAGTCGAAACTTCACTTTGCAGCTGAGGTATTGAGGTCCTCCGTCAGGTAGAACCGGCATTTGCTCATTCTCCCCTACATCGATCTCTCTTAGTCAATCGAAACCTTATCCCCCACTACTAAGCGTCTTTCCCCTCCAACGAACAGGCAACCCTCTCCTCCGCCTGTACTTCTGTTCCGTTCAATAATCCTCCCGAGCTCTGTGTGAACCACTTCCCGTTCTCAACTTCTATCTTCCTGCGCCGTAAGCCTTTTCCACTATCCCACTACAGTTGCATCCCACTCTATCACCGCTTTCTCATTCAAAGCGCAAAGTTTCCTATCTCGTCTTATACTCATGTTTCAGTCATGCCTTCCTATCATTTTATACGTCTGCCGCATGAGCTGCTGTAAAGCTCCGCTTCCTCATGGAAAAATACGGATTTAGCGGGACTCAAGGCATATTTATCATCCTCATATAAATCTAATTCTTTTTATAGTTTCATGATAGGCGGATCCACGCGAGGCAAGATCAACTTCCACTTGACTTGCGCTCTCGGGGAAGGCCTTTTTTTTACAGTAGACCGATAATCGATTGTTCAGGCTCGATTTTCTCTTCAGGCACTATCCGACAAGGTTTTAAATGCTAATTAGCATGCTCTAAAGAAGGAAAGAGTGCGATTGCCTTTGTATTCTCCGCATACAATCTCGTATCGTCCCATGTGACGTTACTGGGTGGGCAACGAGATTGTCAGGAGAGAAGCCCCTCAACAGAAACACGCGCCCCACGAGAGCTTGCGGCGACGACACGATTATTGATTTTAGCTCTTCAATCGGAACGGGTTGTTGCGTCCCAGGACGCCACCAAGGAGCAGGGAGAAACTTGGGAGTTCTTCACGAGACGCGGTAGTCCCGGCAATGGGTAGGCGTTCATTCACTCGTTTGTATTGATAACAGTGGGGTATTTAAGGTGTTAAATTTAGCATAGAGAGTGTTTTTGGGTACCTATTCCTTCCACCGAAGTGGGATTTTCCTCCAGAAGTTAGGGATGTAGCTTCAAATACTTTAGTGGCCCATATTCACTACTTTTACCCTAAATAGACAATAAAAGATTCTGAATTATTATTGAGATAGAGGGAATAGTATATTGTGCAACAAGGGTTGAAAGTTGGCGATTGCGACGAGTGTGAAGTTTGCGGCCCTCGCTTCGCTCGGGCCGCAATCACACGAGTCGCGATCGCCAATTCGACCCTCGTTGCACAATATACTTTTTATTACAAGTGCATGAATCTGCGGCACTTGGAATGGCAGTCGCGCGAGACGTATACTGAAAAGTGAGGTTATGTCTCCAACGACGAAAACGTCGAAACTAAACTCCCAAGGGACGAAAGTGAACGAAATGCGAACTGCGCATGCGCGACTCTGCCATTTGCGCGAGTGGCATGCAATGGGCCACTTCCGGCTCGCAAGACTGCCATGTAAAGTGCCGCGATTCATGCACGTGTGATAAAAAGACTATGTGTATATAGAAGGGTGTCCTTTAAATAGAACATTTTGGAATTTCCTGGGGGCCACGCCGGATCATCGTGAAGTATAAAATAAAAAAGTGATGCGCAAAGGATCCCCGAAATTAGGGCATTTTTAGAGGTCGCTTGCGGCTACTTAAAAAATTTTTAACTTCAGAAAATCTAAATTTAAAGTAGAAATTAAATATTCGAGATGTCCTTGGAGTCCTTGGAGTATAACCAATAAGGAAGAAACTTTGCGAAATTGATTCATTTTTAGTGCTCGGTACCAGGGGTTTAAAAAACAGAGTTTTTGACAATATAGCTAATAGTTACAAAATGTTGTAGAAGGTGAAAATCCGCCGCGAAAAAATACCCGAATATTTCATATGGAAAGATATGTTTGTTGTAAAAAAGTTAAATTAAAAAAAAACCGAAGATTTGTCGATTCTGGTAAAGCGAGTCGACAAATTCCTGCAATGGTAAAAAAGTATAAAATATCTCTATCGACGAACGAACAAAACATTTTATTTACCTAATTTTCTTCAACAGATGAAAAAAGGGTACTCTTGTCCTTTAGAAGTTCTGAAGTTTTTAATTTTTTAAATAGCTGGTAGCGTCTCAAAATATATTTATTTCGGGGACCCTTCGCACATCGCATTTTTATTACATACCTCACGATAATACGGGATGGCTCCGAGAAAATTCAAAAATAATCGATTTAACGATCTCCCTAGTGTACAGAATAAATGCTACATTGGCCGTTCCATTTTTCTCGGCAGTATCCTTACCATCTCGCTTCGCCTGTAATTGCACCGGCAATTGAATCGAAATATCCGATCCAACGTAGATCGTCGTTTCGTGCCGGAGAGTGATAATCCCGTCCTCCAGGAAGCCCCACTTCGGAAGTTCTCCCGGCGGTCGCTGCCAGCAGCGCAACGACCAGTAAGAACTCTTATTACCCAAAGGAATTGAACTCGGCAATCCTCGATACCCTCTCACCTCTTTGCTTCGACTCCTCCTCGCGTTTTTATCATATAGCACACATATACCGGGCATATACCCAGGTATGCTGCTAAACATCTACCATACTTCTTTCCGCTTTAAATCTCAAGAATCATCTTTTATATTTCGCCATTAATTTTTTTCTCGTAATGCCTCTCGAGCCGCTGCCGGACTTTCATAGCTGCGAACTTTTTTACCGACTACTTGCCGGACGTGCGTCTTCCGCGATAACGTTTATCGAATTAAGCAAGTACAATAAGAACAGCACGCCGGAGATTGTTATGAAAAAGTGAAGAACGCAGGCACCAGAATATCGGAGCCACATCATTTCGCCGAAACTTCAATCGGCCGAATCGTTGCATGGCCGAAAGTCACCGGTCCTAACGCGTGTTATCCGAATCGTCAAACTTCCGAACTTTATTTTTCCGAATCGTCGAATGTCCGAATTTTTATTATTCCGAATCGTCCTTTCAACGAATGTCACTCTTCCGAAATAGTAAATGGCCGAATGTTATTTCTCCGAAACGCCATTTATCCGAACGTCATTTCTCCGAACGTTATTTGTCCGAACGTTATTTGTCCGAATCGTCATTTTTCCGAATAATAATCTCACCGAATGTCATCTTTCCGAATGGTTAAACCTCCAAACGTCAACTCGCCGAATTGTCATTCATCCGAATCGTCATTTATCCGAAAGTCAGTCTTCCGAATCGATCCGTTCTGCAGCTTATATATAAAAATAAATAAATAAAAAATCTAGTTTTGCGATTCGGTTGATTGGCGATTCGGTTAAATGAAAATTCGGATAAATGACGATTCGGATAAATGGAAATTCGGATGAATGACGCTTCGGATAAATGACGATTCGGACGAATGACGATTCGGACGAATGACGATTCGAACGAATGACGATTCGGCGAGTTGATGTTTGGAGGTTTTACTATTCGGAAAGATGACATTCGGTGAAATTATTATTCGGAAAAATAACGATTCGGACAAATAACGTTCGGATAAATGACGTTTCGGAGAAATAACGTTCGGCCATTTACTATTTCGGAAGAGTGACATTCGTTGAAAGGACGATTCGGATTGATGAAGATTCGGACATTTGACGATTCGGAAAAATGAAGATTCCGACATTTGACGTTTCGGAAGTTTGACGATTCGGATAAGCTGCGTTAGGACCGGTGACTTTCGGCCATGCAACGATTCGGCCGATTGAAGTTTCGGCGAAATGATGTGGCTCCATATTGTACAAGCTGGGTGTTGCGGCTCGCGCCCTCGCTGTGGACTATGGAATTTAGAAAACGGAAATTTAGATTTCGTGAGGTTAACTGGAAATACGTCACTTCCGGTTTGAAAATCTCACTTTTAGTCTTGGAAGGGACGTCATACCGGAAATACGTCACTTCCGATTTCATAAATCTCATTTCATTCTTTCGTTCACGTGGAAAAGTTTATTGAGGAAAATAAATGTTTGCAATAGGAGGATCGACTGTGGTAGCGACAAAATAACTGGTGGAGTAGACACCGCTGTTTATTTTTTTCCGCTGATGAAAAGACAAAGTACTGTTACAGCTGTTACGGTTTCCTTGCTGGTTGTCCCAACCGCCCAACTTTTCTCAGTTTCATGATAACGGCCAACGTACCAACGTCCCGAAAACCATCGCGCGTGGAATCGTCCGCCATTTGCGTAACTTTCCTCTTAGCTTAATGCAGCAAGTTTCATTGGACAGTATAGTGCGGCCAGGTGGTCCATATTACGAGGGCTGTTACCTCCCGTTCCCCGAACTCACCGAGGATGGCGTAAATCAACAGACACGATCTCTCACGCTTACCTGAACTCCCTCGAAACCCTCGACCCCACCGAAGCACAGCCATCAACCCACGAGTCGATATTAATTTTGGGACTTTGCCGGGCTCGTGCGTACGACACCCCAATTGCAATTTTTAAACGTAAAGTCGAAGACTCAAAAAAAAATGTTCTCTTCATCAGAATTTTCCTTTATTCTGGGGGTATGCGAATATCGTTTGAATTGAGTTAAATTGAATATTGATATTCAATTCAAAATTTTTATTGTATATTCTAATGATGAAATTCCGATTATAATGAAACTGAGTACATAAATTGTATTCATTGCAATAAGAGTTTTGATTACTACAAAGTTGAAGAAGTTACGCTCGGTTGCAAGTTATTCCCTTTTTCAAAGCCATTAAACGTGTACTTACAATACATTTATAAGTACTTCGTTTAAGTACTGCTTAAAGTAACTCTTAAAAATCAATACGAATGGATGGACGGGATGGAGAAGGCACAAAAGTATTTAGTATTTTGTACTTAAAGGGTCCAAAAAGTACATAAACTACCAGAAAAGTATTTTAGTGCCTAAAATACGTATTCAAAATATCTGAAATACATCAAGTATTTAAAATAGTGCCCAGCTCTGCTCTCAAATTAATATTTCTAATGATTAAAATAATTCGTTTGCCTAATTGAAATATTTAGACTATTAACTTCATTCGAATATTCTTAATTATTCGAATATATTCAAGTATTCAAATGATTCTAATATTTTGAATATTCAAATACGAATTATTCATATTCCATTCATGATGAATTATTCAAATTTTTGAATATGCGCACATCCCTAACGTTATTCGCAATACTTCGTGGATGAAGAAACCAAAAATATAGAAGATGCCTTCTCCTACAAGAAGCTTTGGAAATTAGCGAAAATTATGAGGAAGCGATATGAAAATTTCAATTTCTACTTTTTTTTTCGTTCACGACGCACCCAAAGTTCCTTACGAATAACTTCCAACTTCCACAGCGTGCAATGACAGCGAATTCACAGCAGAATAACTCCCAACGTTGATAGCATACAATGCCAGCGAATTGCCAGCGCGAATAAACCAACAAATGTATCCCTCGATATTTTCGAGTGTTTTGTAGTACGGGTTATTTTAAGGCAAAAGCGTGGTCTTGTGAAGTTTCGGCTAAAAATTACGGAACATGACAGCGGTCTGACGTATACAGTTAGAATCCATGCAGTTAGCACAAGCTCGATGAAGTACCGGTGTCGGCTAGAAAAAGTGAGGAAGAGCGATGGACAGACCCGCCTATATCGTATCTATCGAGCGAGGTTCAATGCCAGTGGATAAGTGCGGCGCTGGCTAAACATGGACTATCGTCGGCCTCGTCGTCACACACTTCGTGCTTGCGAGTATACCGTATTGCTATAATACACAGCACGTGCATTCGATGCAGTCGACGTGCTCATAGACGACCTTGGTTGTGCATGAGCAGTTGAGATATGAAGAAAAAAAAATTATATGTTAGATATAGCTATCGCAATCCGATGCGGCAGTAATCAGTACTCTGCAATAGCCCAATGAATTCAGTTCCTATAAATAATCTTGTTACGTCTCACCAAACACAAGCTTGCAAAAGTGATATTAAAATTAACGTCGCGCGAAGTAACGGGTTATGTAAAAAATATCGATTGCCATACACCAGTGTTAAATTATTTGTCGCTCGAACGAGTCACGGGTTGAGGAAATGTATATGTTACAGTGACTTTACATTCACGTCGCAAATATCGCAGAACGGTTCTATGTCTGTTCCGTCACTGTAGCTTTTATTTACAACGATGAATGAACTTTACCACGAGCCTCAAATACGATATAAAATAAACAAAGGCAGTGCATACACGGAAAAAGAAGATCAATAATAATCCCTCATGCATACTTGGATCTATTTTCTCTTAAAAATTCCATCATTTTTTAACAACGTTGCCTTGACAAATGTTATACACTGCTGTTACAGAAATGGTATGTCAAGAAGATTATATTTTGTTTAAGCATGATTAAATATCAGAAGTAGATAACATCGTGACTTCCCGCACGGTAAACAAGAAGTGTATGCGTAAAATATATTTGGAGTATTTTTTGCGAGGTAATATTTTTTGTGTATAAGTTACATATTTCTTATATATGCGAAAATATGTGCGGGAGGCGAAACGGGCACTGTTTTAACTTTCTTATAAACTATTTGGTTCAATTTTCTGCCGTTCCTTACATACGAAAAGAGCGGAAAATAAGTTAAATTGATCATGAAAAATGGATATATATCGATCGAACAGAAATTTTTTAACACTTCGTTTCGAAAATTTGTTGGGTAAATTAATTTTTCCGAAAAATATTGAGCAAATTCAGTTTTTGCTTTCTCATGGAGGAAGTTGTTTTCGTAAAGAAAAATCGAATTTTTAATGTCAGAGTTCTTAAAATAATGTAAAATGTTGAGAAATGCGGTTTTTAGCTGGAGTTCGGATGTACGTGGGTGTGTATGTTTTTTTTACGAATTTTACGTGTTTTTTTACGTTTTTTTTACACTTTCCTTAGTGAGGAAGCAAACAATGAATTTGCTCAAGATTTTTTTGAAAAATGTAGAAAAAAATGCCTAATCCTCAAATTCCAATTTGACTCCTTTTCTGTACTGTACGTATATAAGGAACGTTAGAAAACTTCCTCGGACATATACCCGTTACATATTTCTCAAAATGTATGAATTAAGAAAAAAGTGTCCAATATGGCCCGCCGCAATTAACTCGCAAAGCAATGACCGGGCCATATTCATCACTTTTACCTTATATACAATTCTTTGTAAAAAGAATTGCTTCGCAAATTATTTCGCATATATTCTTTATTCCGGGTTCGAAACGAATACCGCAGTGACGATATTACAAGAACCCATATTACAAGAATTCTTAATATTTTTATACGGTTACAAGTGGCGATTATAGCCCGGTCCATCGATTGTTGATTTGCGTGCTAATCGAGATAGGCCATATTCCCCACTTTTATCCTCAAACCTAAAAATTACCTATTTTTACGGTATGCGTTCGTTGGACAGATATTCACTGACACGTATCGTTACCTAGTTTTGAGGGAGAGAATTGATGAAAGGGTGTTTCAATTATCTGGCTACGTGAAGAACCCGTCAGATGACTCGTTCTGATTGTGGCTGATTGATCCATACGGATAATTCTTGAAGTGCAACCAAGTCAAACAGGGTTGGCGCAAAATCAAAAGGATTCGCAAGGACGAGTACCATCGACAAGAGCGAATGAGAGGCAGTTGTCGAGAATTCGATCTCTCGCCTATTCGTGAATCCCGGCAAATTTCGCGTGGGGCGCACTCTCCACTCTCTGGTTACTCGGTAATCCTAGCCGAGTGAGTGTACGAGTAGAAGTGCTCGAACAAGGCATTTCCTCCTGTTAACCATCTTACTCATTGCGCACCTAATTGCTATCGTTGGCAATGTGACCTCCATCGATTATTCAGAAACCGACTGATGTCAGATGATGGCCGAAAGGTATTCGTGAAATTCGGCATTTACATATGCCGATGTAAACAAAAATCTAGATTCTCGTTCACTTTCCTGTATATTGATACCAGTAAGGTATTAATATACAATTATTTTGATACCAGTAAGGTAGTTTCAGTTTTAATCATTTCTCCTTAGATTTAAAAGTATCACACAAGATTTCTTAATTTCCCATAAGATTTCCATGTTTCGTATTGCCCAGTATACGAATAAAGCGAATAAAATGGTCGACCACTCGACGTAGGGGAAGAGCGCTTAAATTGGTCCTACGCGTAAATTGGACCATGACAATATCTCATCAAGGGAACATTTTTAAAAAACACCCTGGCATGGACACTTTCGTGAGACATACCCAAGATCAGAACATAAAGATGTAGCGAAATTCCAAGTGCCGCACGGAAGGTGCAGAGATGATAGATTTTAATACCGCTTGATGTAATTTTTTGCCTAACTTTGTAAGGGTTCTGCAGTTCCCATTAGAGAGTAAATGGAATAGCCCTCATAATTTTGGAATCGTTATTCAATTACGAAACTTTTGATATCCTACTAAATTTATTTTCATCTCTGGGATGCTGTAAAATATGGGATTTAAGTAAAAATGAACTATTTGGCTGAATTGGACATCCCTCTTACGATTAAATTGGACCATCTTGATTTAATAACATCGTTGAATGAATACAATTCTAGGGCGGAAGTAAACCTTTTAGCCATACATTTATGTTCAATAGCAATGACCTAGAATGTTAATAAGTATGTTGAAAACATAAAGAAACTGCTAATGATAAGTGACAGGCTCCAAACCGTGGCACCGTAGCACAAAACTGTAAACATTTTTTTCGAAAAAAAAAAAAATTAAAAGCAGTCTTGTGCCAAAATTTTATAACTTTAGAAGATTCTGATAAAATTCGGATAAAATTCGGTTAAGATTCGAATAAAATTCTAATAAAAATTAAGATCTTCGATTGCCAGTAGTTCTCATGTCCCTTGCCTACTCGAACCATCAAACTGTCTCACGTTCAAGTTCAATCTCAGTATGGAGGTTAATTTTTATCCTAATTTTGAAAAATGTTATCCATATGTTGAAAATTTTTATCCGCATTTTGAAAATTTTCATCCAAAATAAAAATGTTTTATGCATATTTTGTAGACAATTTTTATGCATGTGTTTTCTTCAGATTTCATAGATTTCTTTTCTTCAAAAAATGAATTTTATTTCAAATTTGGATCGAGTTTTATTTACATACTGGTATTTTCCAACCTGTGACAAAGACCGACGGCAGCCCATAATTCAATGTCAATAATGTGATATCTGGTAGTACTTGCTTGCGCAACAGTGCCGAGAAAACAAATATTTTTCACATGCAACAATTGTAATTGAGACGTTTTGTGTGAATAATATGTTTACATTTGTATACATTTTAACATATAAAATGTATACAAATGTAATATTTAAAACTTTATGTTTATTGATTTTACGTCTTTATTAGGTTTTCATCACATGCGAAGTATATAAGGAGAGGACGTATTGTAATAAAAAAAAAAATTGAACTGGCGGTTTATGGTCTAAAGACATGTTTTGCATGGCCTTGAATGCAGAAAAAAAATTCCTGTCTGTAGATCTGTCCTGTCCGGAAATGCAATCATTTTGCGAAACGACTTCGGATTGCAGCGAAACTTGTGTGTCTGTAACGATAATTTCGTTTACGTAGAACGCGACAGTCGTAAGAGTTCTTGGAATGGAAAATATGCAGTGCCCGGAGTGTGACATAGAAGGTTGATGCCGAGACTCGCCGTTCGGCAATTAATTAATTCGATGTTGATGGAAACAAGTTTTACGTTACGTTGATTTCGCAAAATGTTCAATGTATTGAGTACCTCGACGCGGGCTTCGAAACAATACAAATGATTGAGAATAATAATAATTATTTTACCCATGGGTAATTTTGCAGCTCATCAAATTTTAATAATTAACCGAACAACAAATCGGGCTTCCGTGCGTAAACTCACGTGACTTGGGTGGTTTCTTCATATAAAATATCATTTTGAAATTGAATTTCGAATGAATTCATCCTCTCTCGGAGTTTACGTTATTTCCGTATTGGCATAAAATTTGCCTTCGAAATTTATTTAAAAATTTGATTAAAGTTGATGAGTTGATTTTGAAACGCAAGAATTACATCAAACAAACCGAGCTGAGAAGCTATCCCTTTTTTAGCCCGCAATTCGATATTTATAAGGAGAATATAGGGTTTGGAAGGGCTCCAAAGCCCGGGGTGACAACTGATAGTCAATATCGACTACCTCATAGCACGAGACTAGCATAGTATAGGTAAAATAACTGGGCCAATTTAGGCATATGGGGGTTCAATTTAGGGATACAATTTTTTGTCTTTGAGAAATCTACCACATCGCGAAACTTCCGGTATCTTGCACGGGAGGGATCGAACTCCAGTGCGCTGCTATATTGTTTGTGTAACCCTTTGAACAATAGAGTGACAGAATGTGCAGCAGATCCGTTAACAACGGAGATATCAGCATTTATTTTTAAGGGGTCCAATTTAGACGGTCTTACCCTACGTGATAAAAAAAATCCTAAAAATATTTTATTGCAAGCCCCTTATAGAGGGTGTTTTCGGGTATTTATTCCCTGCACTGAAATGAAATTTACTTCCAAGAATGGGAAATATAAGCCCACACATTTTTAGTAGTCCATATATCTCTATAGCTTCCTCTATCCGAAGCAAACATATTTTGAACTTGAGCTACATCAACGCCTCCAATGTCTCGACGTTTAATATTTCAGTCAACCAGTACGACATGACGAAGCTTCATACCCCGAATAATCGCGGGTTTATTTCAATACGTTGATTAATTTTTTGTTCAGTAGTCGAACGCCGGTATATGTATAAAAGCTCCAACGTGATTACTAGAGTGCAAGCAAAGGGGATGCTGAATGATTAAAGAAGTATCGAAAAAATATATTATATCGGGACCTACGAGCTGAGCGTTGATGAAATTGACACGTCATCATTGCCGAATGCCAAGATTGCAGAGTCGTAAGAGATTAATAACACCCGTTGCTAAAAATGAAAAAAAACGGGAGTGAAAGAGAGAACCGAGGCGTGGGAGTTTCGTGACGACAGAAACATTCATTCTCCGCCCGGGGGGAATAGCTGCTGTGATCTCCCGTCTGATCTTGAACGAATAATTAAACTGCGAACGTTTTAGTGGATCATCGTGCCGCTGGTGTTGGACAGAACGGAGCGAAATTAATCATGCTACGTATAATTAAAATGAAATCTTGTTGATATAAAAAATGTATTTTAATATATCCTGGGACTTTTCCATTGCGACGTTTTAAAACTTCCTCCACAAGGAAACCAATTTCGGTCAACTGATTTTCTCGGAGGAGCGATAAGTAGGGAGGGCGTGGGCTTTGTGAACGAAGATATATATAAACAATGAGTGAGTATCGCTGCTCATCTAATTTGTATCATTTTTAAAAATCAAATACAATTTAAAAAGGCTCTATGAAATTAAAAATGGGCGCAAATAAACCCGACCAATATTTACCCGACGTATCCTATGCTTAGCTCCGAGATGATGAGTTAAATGGAGACAGTCAGCGTGAGGAAGGAAGGGGATGGTCTGTTCGCTTCTGTGCAATTTTCCGATGTGTGTCGTCGGGGGTTCTCAAAGTAGGCCTCGATACAACAAGACCAGGAAATGGAGACAATCGCATGCCGGCAGCCTGTGGAATATACCTACTGTCATTACTTCTTCTATTTTGTACTTGGTGATTCCTTCGCTGGTAATATTTATGATCCCGTTAGCAGAAGGCCCATGAGACTTGTAGATATTAGTATTGCAGATGGACGGGCTAAGTATCGAAGAGAGAAAACATATGTTGATCACCGCGATTCGAACGGGGATTAGTCGGTTACTAAGTAAGTTATGTCACCTATAAATTTCTCTCGTTCGAATCGTTCTCTTATATGTAATACATGGACGTTACACATGTAAAAAAGAACTTTCCAAAATACATGTGCGACATCCCGTTGCAATGTGAAACTTTTTTTCCAGAGACCAGCCCGTGCTCGTACTTTTCTGCTCCCGACATTTTGTTCAATCGATAAGGACGCCACATCTTTTTTCCCGCCCCCTCAAAATCAAACGCACGTACGCGATATCTGCAAATACAGTTAATATTTCTGTGATGAAAGCAAACTCGCTTGTGTAGAATCGAACAAATGTTTGCGCATCGATGTCGGCTGAAATACGAAAGGAAAAAGCGATAAAATAGTAGCTACTGCATCGGCCCCAGTTGCATGTGATGTGCAATGTCGAATGACGGGATATGGAGAAAAAATTTATGGTACACGGTGAAATGTGGCAATAGTCTCTAGGGAAAAATTTAGTGTGATCGCTTAAGAATACATCACGCATCTTATTTTTTACTTTTGGAACGAAAAAATCGCAAGTTTTGTAGAGTAATGAGTGAAGCTTTGATAATTATTTGTAATACCGCCTTTTCCAATTTTTAAAAAATTTCATGTGTTTTCTTTCGTAAAAGTGTATGTTCGATCTGGAACTCAAAGAATAAAGCGGGTAGAGGGGGTGAGTAGAAAAAAAACCTCATATTTTCTTTACTGTTTTGTGTATAGCCGACTCTATAAAAAAAGTTCGTTGATTGATTGTGGCTTATAGAGAAAGCTATGACTACAATAAAAAATGTGTCAAAATAATGGTAATAATGTGAATGGTCAAAATATAATGTAAAAATTCGTTAAATCGAATTGCCGTCATTCGTCGTTTCGAGGCCATGGCTAATGTATTAAATTAAACCGGTTATATCTATTTTCGACAACTATAATACCTCAATGATTTTTTTCGCTCACGAATACCTTTTCCTTTTGCGAATCTCGCATGTGATGAGAGAGTGAAAAAATTGAGAAATTAAAAAATGATCGTGGACGTCGGTATTATCCGCTCGACAGTTTACTCATCTTGGTCCCCGATCTTGTGACAGACCCGTGAGTTTGGCGAATCCATCAGCTTTGCGCTGCTCGAGTGAAAGGTGAGAATTTCACGGTCTGTTGAGCCGTCACTCGTTTGGCTCCCACGCGGAACATCAAAAAGCAACGGCTACACCGTAAAAGCTCTATGTGGCATTGCGGATAGGGAAGCGCAGGACCAAGAAAGGGTTTTCCCTATTGGTGGACCCAGCGAAGGTTTTGCATGTCAGAGAGCGGGCGAGAATGCTGATTCTCGACTCCTCATCTCCGAGCGCACGTCCAAACGAATACGTATCTGCGTGTACCCGTACGTCATAGAGCTTTCAACCTGCGTTGAAAACTCGTCGCTTCTCCGGTCGGGGATTACGCGTTTTGTAACGTAACTCTACACACGTACACCCGCATGCGTACGCATTGGCTCGATCTTTCACTTATTTCTCTCACTTTTTGCTATTCCAATTATACTCGCTTCACATCAGCGTATGATTGTTCGCAAAATAAAAAAATTGTACTTTTCTCTTTTTCCACTTCGTACAAATGTCCTGAAGATTTTTTTTATATTTTTTAGTTTTTTATTGATCTGGGAAACGAAGTGGCGATGTAGCTATCCAATTAGTGTCACGACAAGTCCTTGATTAATAATACGTACGATGGACTATCCGAAACGAAATGGTCGTGCATGTCGAAAACGGGAAAAGTTGAACGATAAAAACGGAGGTAGGATATCATCGTGTAACAAATTTGTGCAGGAGGCAGAATGGATGTTCTCGTCACCTGTACTGTTCAAACCATTAGTGGAGTAACGAGAGATTGATCGAGTCGGGGCTGCCAACATGAAATTTAACCATCGACAAGACTACAGAATCGCACCAGTTGCCGAGGATCTTGTACTTGCCCGGTGCTCAAGCTGGTATCCCCCCAGCCCCCGGTATTGAGTCGGACCCAACATATCGGCTCGACGAAAAATGTTATCGCTGCGCCCGTATCGTATTGGGAACATGTGAAACACGTTCTCAGCGTGTCTCTCTGGCCCCGCCGAGAGCGCCTCTGTCGCTATCTCTGTCGCAAAAAAAGTATTAAAAAAATATTAAAAATGAAAGTATTAGAAGTATGTCATATTGGACACAATAATACTTAAATTATATTCCTCTAATCTATCGCTGCAGAGTATTAAGTATGAATCTGATATACGTTGTAATCGAGTATCAAGTATGAAACTAGTATACCCAAGAATATTCGAGTATCAGGTATGAAACTAGTATACCCAAGAATATTCGAGTATCAGGTATGAAACTAGTATATCCAAGAATATTCGAGTATCAGGTATGAAACTAGTATATCCAAGAATATTCGAGTATCAGGTATGAAACTAGTATACCCAAGAATATTCGAGTATGATACTCGATAATTAAATTAGTATATAGATTGAGGTTCGAGTATCAAGTATGAAGCTCGCATCTCAATTTTTATGCAAGCTTCATACTTGATACTCCAATATTCTTAGGTACACTAGCTTCATACTTAATACTCGAATATTCTTGGGTATACTAGCTTCATACCTAATCCTCAAATATTCTTGAGTTTCCTAGCTTCATATTTGATACTCATATATTACAACGTGTATCAGATTCATACTTAATACTCTTCAGCGATAGATTACAGGAATATAATTTGAGTATTATTGAGTCCAATACGACATACTTCTAATACTTCCATTTTTTATATTTTTTAAATACTTTTTTAATACTTTTTTTTGCGCTGGTAGTGTTTCACATGCTCTTAAAGCCTTATTCCGTAAATTCATGGTCTGCAAATATTTTTCAAAAACCATGATTTTGTCTCGGTTCCACTCCAGTGCACTCCAGCTCGACTTTAAATACATTTGAGCTGTATCACGCATTTTCTTTCACCGTGTGTTCTTTAATTCACACGTTTCTGTCACTGGCTGTATTCGAAATACATTCCAGGAAACAGAAAACAAAGTTTCTCTGTGAAGTCACTTATGATTAGAAAATCTCACTTTATACCGAACGCGACGCCACTCAGACCAATTTTTTCAATGTCATTGTGACGTCACTTCCGGTTACAAAATCTCAGTTTTCAACCGGAAGTGACGTCATACTGGAAATATATCATAACCAAAGTGACGTATTTCCGGTAATTCGTCACATCCGGGTGGAACATGAAATTATGAAATTGGAAATGATGTATATCCGTATAACCGGAAGTAACGTCATAGCAAAATTGTTCAAATTTTTCAGCGTGATGTCCAAGCCGGTTGAAAAGTGAGATTTTAAAGTACCATTACACAGCTTATTAGTGCTCGGAAGATCCTCGTCTTCGTTCTGTCTACCTACACTGTCCAGAGAAGGACCGATATAGCGTTTCGGCGTACTGCAACCAGTGTGGAGCGAGCAACGTTTTTACCAATTTCTTGCGTTACAGTTATCCAAATCCGTCGAGACCAGGTCTAGTTCGGATAATAGAAACGCATGTTTTTACCGGATTATAACACGGATATAAATAAGACATATAAATGAAATAATAGTATTTTGAGCAGCGAGATCTCAAAGCGATTCAAAAGATTTGGTACAGGAACTAGTCTCTGATACGCGCTGTTCGACTCTGTTGGGGTGGGTGAAACGGCTCGGGAAAGCCAATGTGCAAGTGGATTAACGCTGGAAGAGGGGAAAATCGCGCTTCAGCACGCTTGAATACGGGCGCGGCTCTTGCCGCGGCAAGCAACAATGTACCTATAACGTTGCGCTAACGTTCGGATAACCGAGCGTTCGGATAAACGGAGTCATGGTTCGGGTTATTGAGGGTTTGGATAATCGAAGTTCGGATAATCGAGGTTCTACTGTACATTAAAACAGGTCCCGTGTCAAGTGGATTAGGCGGATCCGTTTTGCCTCATTCTTCCCTTTTGTTCCAAGTCTCATAATGATTGTAGTGACACAGCTATATTAGTTATTTAAATGGAGCTCATTTTCCTGACTCTTCTTCCTTGTAAATTTAGCTGTTTGAACTATAAACTTTCGACATAACGGGTATAATTCGGTCTCGCCGCGTATCGTATTAAGTAAGGCTACGTAACGAACTTGGCAAACTTATAGATACATCGACGGTTGAGTATACCGTCGTAACCGGTACGCTTTAGAATGGGAGTTACGCCCTTTCGATTTTCAGCCTTCAATGTCCAAAATCCATATAAGTGTCGCTGATAGACATCTTAGTTACCTGCTCACTTTATATTTTTTGTTGCGATTTTCCATATCGATGCTATCGTTAGCCTCTCCCTAATATGAGTTTCGAAAAATGAACGAGTCTGGAGGGCGAGCGAATGGTAATAAGTCGAACATCAATTTTAAAAAATGTTATATGCCGCAATATCAGAAGCTTTAAATCTATTATGTATACTTCACTATAAGCAGGTGTAGCTTGCACACTGAAAACGAGGGACGATTTTATATCGCGGTACAGTATATATATATACTGTAAATATTAATAGACTGTCATCAGGGTCAAAGCCAGTTTCACCTTTCCCTCACATCAATGAAAAATTCTAGCCAGTTATGACATCATCGACAGCGGCAATGACCACCGGTCGGCTACTACGTATACGCTCGTCACTTCGATGTCAAAGTCGTC
Source organism: Stenichneumon culpator (assembly GCA_964017025.1). Classification (NCBI taxonomy): domain Eukaryota; kingdom Metazoa; phylum Arthropoda; class Insecta; order Hymenoptera; family Ichneumonidae; genus Stenichneumon; species Stenichneumon culpator. Next base: position 5,583,688 of record OZ024777.1, read on the forward strand.
CACTCTTGCGTGCTTTACGTTATATCCACAACATATCGACAATCATGCGATTCTCATTTTATATCGAACGCCATCACGAGCCGTTCAGCGACTGAGGGCTCGCGTGATATTATTAGATACCGGTGTACCAAAAGAAAGTCCAGCGGCCATCGATCGGGTGCAACGATATAGGGAAATAGTGTAGGAAGGCTGAAAAAGCCTTTGGCGATATGCAGACTGTAAGTATAGCGCCGCTACATGGGTAACGTGTATTGTAAATATACAAGCCCCGAATTCCTGAAATATCGGAGCAACCATATCGATACTCCAATATTACGTAGAAGGCAGACCTATGCAATATGACGAAAAAAAAACATAATTCCTGTATGTATCGCGTGTGACCAGAGTGCATTCCGCAAACGTATGCAATGCGAAAGTGGACATAGGTATTTCAAGCCGAGGCGCTGAGCCACTTTACCTTGATCGCTTTCCTTCGTGACCAAGGTAAATCTGAATTATTAAAAGGACATGGCACTAACCGTGGCTGGTTGATCCTTCGAAGGTTCATACAGCCACTTTGGCTTCCTCGTACATGAAGCTTCTCTTCCATAATTTGATTTATTATTCTTTTATATACATTTTGTGTAAACATGTTTACACATTTATATCTCTGCCACTCACAACTCTATCAGAACAACTCTACCGTACTAGAACCCTACCCAAAATAAATCTCTACTACTGTATGAAAAAAAAAAAACTCTGCCTGAGCGAACCAGTCGCCAACAACTTTACTACATAACAAGTCTACCGGAATATAGGCTTCTAACAAAACCTCTACCGGCAGAGTTTTTTTTTTTTTTGTAGAGATTTTCTTGGACGCCTATATATTCCAGTAGAGTTGTTGGCGAGTGACTCGCTTTGGTAGGGATTTTGGGTTTTAGTACGTTTGAGCTGTAATATGGTAGACATGTTTTCCGGTAAAGTTGTAGCGTTGTTTTTTTTTTGTTTTTGTAGCGTTGTGATTGGTAAAGTTATAAATATGCGTCTATACCTCCAGACCGCCTGCGGCAATTAAGATGAAAATTGCCACGCAAATTGACGAGTTCCGCCTGCGTCGCAACTGATGTAATATACGCGAGACTCTTTTTCAGATTTTATGAGATCTTGAATTTTCTCAAAAAAAAAGTTTGTGTTAAGTTATCGGAATAAAACTTATTACAGAAGTGGAGATAAAAAATGTGCACTAAAATTTCGGACAATCGAATGTTTCAGGAGCAAAGTTGCTGCGGCCTTGTTGAACAAACATCTGCAGATCAACGGGATCTCAGCGGGTCTCACGTCTCTGCCGACGGTGGACCAATCTCCGCCTGATCCACAGCCGGAGGAGCCACCGATAACCAGTAGCAGTAAAATGAAGAGGGAACGAAAAGCCGCTAGGACTCTCGGCATTATCATGTCGGCTTTTCTTGCCTGTTGGCTTCCGTTCTTTCTATGGTAATTATTATAATCCTTATTATATCTATCAATCTATTCATCTTGCTTCCTTTCTTCGGCTGTCGCTTCTTTTCATTTTCGCAAAGTAGCTTTGGGCAAGCTAAAATATAAAATTGGACACGATCGTTTAGTTTTTATATACGTGACAAGATAAGTCAAGACACACCTTGATATCAGTGCTGAATTATTAAAAAATAAACCTGGCGAATATTAGCCACTGGCCGGTATTCACCCACTCTCAGCGATGTTTGTCAAGTGCAAGCTCGAAGTATGATACATGGTTTGTGTACAAACAGTCGTGCTGTGCAATATACCGTACAATATAGTGTCAAGCTAAGGGCAAAGGCCGTACGAGCCGTGTGTCGAGGTTGCGCTGGACTCTGGAGCTGCGTGCTTTCATGCAAACTGTTAATTATTCAGGTCCGGCAAACTTCAATTATACCCAGTAGCCCGAGCTCCTGCAAACACGATACACCGCAGTCTCTGAAGTCAAAACCAAATGATCCAAGACCTTGAAACGGCCAATAATCTACTAGCACACTCAAGCGCAATCTCATATGGTTCGAATTGGAAACGTCATCATTTATATTTAATAGTGTATTTAGAATAAAATATGTACAGTGAATCTGAATGTCTGTCGACACTACACTACTTTCCATGCAGACGAACTTGCTCGATGACTAAATGCCTTATGTTTAATCCCTCGTGGACCACCTGACCGTATCTTTGGGTTGTTTTTTACAACCACTCAAACTCCAGACTCCAGACTCTAGTCAGGATGAAAGTTGGTTTTCAGCGAGGATTTTCTTTACTTTTTTTGGGTTGACAAAATCTCTCGCGGCATTATCAGATCTTACGGGCCATTTCTACGAGAGATCGGTAACTCTTGCGGGATTTCCATTTTTTCGGGTCCTTTAAAGTTTGTATGTAAATCACTGCTATCTCTCCTGAATGAAATATCAGTTGATTTGAACGACTGTGGAATGCATGGACATGTTTACCCATACATATCGATGCAGTATCCATTGTGTTTCCTATTCTTCTCAAGAACGATCGTTCACTACGAAGCTTTCCGATGAAGATTGACAGCATTCGTGAATAATAGCACCGCATGATAGGAGGCACTATGGAGGTCCTGTAGGTAAACTGAATTCTGTATAGGCATTCTTGAAGCGTCGCGCGTTCCGAGCCTCGATATTGAAAGAGGTCGCCGATTCGCAGGTCACAAGTATGGCCGCGTTTTGCTCAGCGAATCCCGCGTCGATAACAGGAAATGAAACAAAGCTTATGTCGTCTGAACACCGCTCCCGATGGAGAACGGAAACTGCTGGTCGCAAACCAGGCACCCTGTAAAGGGCGTCAAAGGTATCGTGCGATTGAGGAAACGGGAGTATGCAACTATAATATGCTTCGGTTCCAACAGTTTCACAGCAGTTGACGATTCAGATAACAGCTCTGTTATCAAACACTCTGCTCCATGACAGCAACTGGCATACGAACAAATCTTATTTTCCCCGCTTTCGAAGAAACTTCCGGTCAGTTGTGCCCAAAACTGATGTCAATAGCCACGTCCTACAGTCGACGGCTCGTACATCATATTGACTCCATGTGGAAAACTTGCAGTTCCACTTTTGGTTTTTTTTTGTTGTATTTCGGAGGTTTTGGCCAGGAATGTCTGCTCTGTTCGTGGTTTCGAATATTTGCTATCTCAGGTGAGGACTCTAGAAAAACTTTCATTCCTGATTTTTCTTATTATCGTTCTTTTCTCGGTGATAGTGGTAAGTTGGTGGACACTGCAATGAAATTATTAAACTGTCGGTTCTCCTTTCTCGATAAGAGAAATTCCTGCAAACTTTCATATATTTCCTTCGCTATTTATTTATTAACTTCTGTGCAGCACTCTGCTCTGGAAGATGAGGTAGTCGTATTAAAGAAAATAAAATATAAAATCGAACTACGCACTTGTTCAAGTTTATAAACTTATATCTCCGCATTTTTCTTCGCAAAGTTTCTCTTCCCCTTCATCTCCTTTTTCTCTTCTACGCCTTTGGCTTCCTCAGAGGTCTCTTCTGCTTCTCGTTTATTTTTCCTCTCCTTACGTTCTCCTCACGTTCGGCATCGTCTTGATTTCCATCATTTCCATATGGTTCCTCGTGTCGTCATTTCCTGCGCAATCGCACGACAACGGGGGAACCGATACTCGCCCTCCGGCGTCTTTTCAACCCTCCGCATCCCCTTGACATGCTTCTACGCCTCCAGCCCCAGCTCGCTTATTCCGTCAACCCTTGACCTTCCTCATTCTCCCATCTCGCGCTGCCCTCGTCGTTATCGGGAACAACTTTGTGATTGCTTCTCACTTCGACTTACGAGTACGACGACCCAAATACTTCCGTTCATCCGCTTTTTTTGTTTTTCTGCCTGCCGTGTACCTCTACAAAAATGGTAAAATAAAAGAAAATGAAACTGGAAAGAGCTCTCCGGAAATGAGCTTTCCGGACAAGCAACTGTTACTCAGCGTCAATGATTATTTGACAATGTATAGCGCCGGCTGGAACATTAATAGCTCCGTATATTGGACGTAACAGTTTCTTGTTTATTCATTGCTTCCGGGACTGTTGCCACGTGTTCCAACGTTAACGAAACTCGAATTGTATCCGATCAACTCAAGATTGATTCGAGTATTTCTCGCCGTTTTTCTTGGGACGAGGATATACAACCCAGGAGATTACGAGGCAGGCGAGACAGCAACTATAGAGGGTGAAGAAGAATCCTCGGGCACTTGGCTGAACGTCTATCTATAATAGATAACTAAGAAGACCAACTCCTTGAGAAGTTTCTGTTGACCGAGGCGATTTCGGAGTGACTTTACCGGGTTCGCGTCTTCCTTTCCTTTCCAATCTTGCTGTGTATATGTATACACATATATTCATATATGTGTATGTATGTGTATATGGATGTACATATATCCATATGTATATACATACATCCTTGATACACATTAAGTATTAGATACTAGAACATCGAATTCCGGTCATGTCCTCGTTCCTGGACGGATCGAAGCACCTACTCTTCGATCCGTCACTGCTGAGGGCTTTTGAACGATGAGCCGTACTTCTGGATATATCCTTCCTCCTGCTTTCTCGGGGATGTGGCGATGAGAGTTAATCTCGTCTAGCTCCTGAAGATCGAGCGAGGCGGAACTTACTTTTTGCAACACGTGCACAAAAAGTTCCCCTTTTCGTGCATGTAGAGTGTGGTTAAAGTGCGTCTTTTAGGCAAGGCACGCGAAGAAAATACTGCGCATGTGCATAAGTTGCCAAGTCCCTCTGGGGGTTCCCCTTTCTGGCCCTGATTATTCTAAATCCCCCTAGGGGCTTTCCATCCAGACGCAGATAGCTATTACCTTACTATACTATTCTGATACTATTCAGGGTTTATACACGACTATGGTCGTGTATAAACCCTGATTGACCGACCTGAAGTGACGTCATATTGAAAATATGTCGCTTCCTGTTTAAAAATCTCATTTTTGGTCTCGGACTGGAAATACATCATTACGGGTTTGAATATCTCATTGTTCGACTGGAAGTGACGTATTTCCGGTATAACGCATACATATAACAAAAATGCTACAAAAAGATGATACAACATTTAATGTCAAGTACTAACTCGTACTAACTTGGAAGTTCAAAGCTGAGAATCAAAAGGAACAGGCCTTGTTCATAGATGCAATTTGCTATGTGCCCCGAAATAATCCAGCGTTATGGACGTATAAAATAAATGGTTACCATGTAGTCGTAAAAGAGTAGATAAAACGAAGAAAAAAAAGTTGCGTCGGACCTCCGACTCTCGTTGCGTACGTAGGCATTCTATACACTGCATGCCTCTTAGGGACATTCTTGACGTAAAAAAGGAGCTAAAATAGGAGGATAAAAAGAAGCAGAACAAAAAAGGGTGGCGGTGTGAGAATGGCCTTTATTTCCTCGGGACTCTTTTATTACGGATATCGAACGTAAGACAGAGGCGTAGGCGTTTTCAATGGATTCGAAGAGAAAGAGAGAAAGAGAGGGCACGATGTGTATAAGATCCCTCGTTGCGGGGGGTCAGAAGGAGGCGATGGAAGTTGAAGCATTGGGCAAGGTGTCTGGGGGCAGATAGGCGCGCAGGGCGGAACGGAGGATGACGAGGGACGGGGAAAAAATGAATCGTTCGAGCAGCAGAGCTGACCCACTTTTCCAGCACCCCTTACACTAACCCCTCCCCCCCAAAGCACCTCGCATTCGCCCAGTGAAAACAGCATACTGGCGATAGAGTATACTGTGTGATGAAAATGGTCAAACGAACGGGAGAAGAGCAACAAGAATAAAAAACAATGCACGTGTATGTGTCGCGGTGGCTCTGTTTATGCGAGCTTCGAGAGTCGTCGCTTCGAAATTATTTTTCGCCTAGTTTCATGTCTTGAAAGTATACTCGAAAAGACATTACATTCGAGGATGACTTGCTTCAATCCAGTTAGCACCTACCCACGTAACACGTGTAGGCGAACCAATCCTTGATGACGGAAGGTTAAAAGTACTTCTCGTCTTGCCCCATCCTTTTATTATAGTTCACGGAGAGAGTTCGACAACAACTTCGGCCAACTCTCGTTTCTCCTCTGTCAAAGACGTTCTCGGTAATATTTCACGTAAATTTAATAGAGAGTGAGTATATAGTATGAAGATCGAGAACTGGCGGGCAATTTAATTATTTCGTTGCGAAGCGGCCATGAGTACGTCCAAACTCATCGTGACTCGTCGTCGGAAAAGTTTCTATTAGACGATAAAATTATTTAATAAGTGGTATGAGGTTGAATGAGTGGAAAAAGAAAGATTCGAATTAAATTTGAAAATTGCTTCCTCATTTCTTATCGACATTCACAAAGCTTTTCTTCGAGACAGTCACATGGCCAGAGTTGACACCCTCACAGATGAAGCTTTCTGAAGGAGGATAAAAAAGCGGTAGCAGTGTGCAAATTACCCCTTTATCATAGTTTTTTACGTTTCCCATCGACGTGTGGTAAGCCAAAGAAAATTCTGAACATAATGATCTCGAAAGGAGAAAAAAATTTCACGAAAGCAAAGGTTTCTCAGTGACGGGGAAAAATGAGCACTGGCAGATAGATGATAGGTACCCTGATAGCAATTTTAGAGCATCATATAAGGTCCGTACAAACTCCGATCTGGGCCTCGTCGGGGCCCGATGTAACGGTCTAAAAATATTTACTATGATAGAAGAGGAAAATAGGAAAGACTAATTTTCTGTTTGTCCAATATTGTTCGCAGGTACTTGATCACGGCCTTGTGCGATACGTGCCAGAGTGGAAACATCGTAGTTGCGGCTGTATTTTGGGTCGGATATTTCAACAGCGCTCTCAACCCCCTTATTTACGCCTACTTCAATCGCGAATTTCGTGCAGCGTTTCGTAAGACCCTCGAGAGCTGCTGCGCGGCTCTTGTACCTGTGCGGGATCTACGTCAGGTTAACAGGAAACAAGATCTCGTTCACAGCAACGCATCGTCCGAGCTTCACGTAAACAATCAGCTGAGAGCTAGTGAAATGACCAACGTTCACATAGAAGCGTGTATTTAAGGATAAAGATACACAACCTCATCGGTGTACGGTATTTATTATGTTTATCAAAAGTTCTTAAACGCCGGCGATACGCAAGATAAACGTACCGATTAACGGGGACCTTCTAGCGAAGCTACACTATAACTAAATTACACATTTATTAATGAACGGCCGTGTAACCGAAAATAATGTTCACTTCCGTTGAACTGTCAATGGTCGTTCTCGTCGAATGTTCATATCTTTTTTTTAGAATAGCATTATGTGCAAATCGATTTTGTGTTAAGTGGGTAGTTGGAAGAGTTCGTACAATAAGCCATGTTTGAATTTTGCTTCCTCATAGAGAAAGCTATGTTTTTTTTACTGTAAACAAAATTCGTATAAAACAACCCATGCGTTTATTCTTTCGTAACTGTGTTGTGACCTGAAATAATCCCCAGGACCGAATGTTAAGAATTGTGGGAAGTATCCTATTTTTTAAAGAAAATATAAAAATAAATATATTGAACAAAGCTGCAACTCTTCCTAAATTTTTTTATATTCGAGCATGGGATTTTTGTACGATGTTTTTTACCGTCAAAGTAAATACAACACATTCTTTGACCCGTAATCGTCGACCGCCTCCCTCCCTCCCCCCTTAATTTCGCTCACTATGAAGCATTCGAGGATTTACTTCGAGCGTGCAAGATCCAACAACGCGAGCATTTCCGAGCTCGTTTTCGCAGCTCGGAAAGTCGTTGGTCCACTCACAAGCTGTTGCAGCAGGCCTCGAGGGCCTCCCGAACGATTAGAACACCCTAATGGGAAAATGTAATGACACGATAAGAGTGAGAAAAGACGGCTAGAGGGATGACGGTGGTGAGGGAGTCGATGGCTACCGAAGAGTATTGAACGCCTCTAAGGTTCGTTCAAAGTGGGGGAGATTGCGAAGGATCAAGGTTTCATCTTCGTTGCTTCACTGCTGCTTCTATTATTTATTTATTTATTTATTTATTTATTTATTTATTTATTTATTTATTTATTTATTTATTTATTTATTTATTTATTTATTTATTTATTTATTTATTTATTTATTTATTTATTTATTTATTTATTTATTTATTTATTTATTTATTTATTTATTTATTTATTTATTTATTTATTTATGGACTGTATCCCTTTACTTACTCATTGTTATCGTTTAGTTATGCAGGTTTTACATCGTTTGCAACCTAACTTTTTAGGGGGGACCGAACCACGAACGGAAATTAAATTTCTCACTGTTATATTTTTATTTTTACAAAAAATAAGTGTTGTTTATGATTTGTAACAAATGAATACTCCTGTCTCATTGAGTTCAATAATTGTGATTTATAAGAATGTCAAATAAAGTAAAAACTAAAATCTATTACGATCTCGGTGTTTAGCGAACGATACCATTATATTTTCAACCTGCCGGTTCCGTGAGTTTTCATATCGCTGATGTGTTGTGCCTGGGCATCGAATATTTTCCTCCAAAAAGCAATCTCGACGGCCTGACAAAAACAGTAGCTCCATTAGATTGATAAGGCCCCTCGCGACGCATCGTCAGCGTTTAAGTTATTCTCATTAACAGGACTGATTGGCGTCACTGCCACGAAACGTCTCTCGGAAGGCTAGGCTCGTAGGACTAGAAATAAATTATTTAGCTGTAAAAACAAAATATCATATCTACGAGGAAGCGATATGAGAAAAGAAATGCGGTTGAATTGAAATTGGAGCAGCTGAATGGAGATTTTGCGACGTGGAATAATATTAAAGAATATATTGAAAAAGAGCTTGGCAAGCGATCGAGAATAAAAATATCCTCTCGGTCTGAACTATTTTCGAGATGCTACGATGCTCGCGTCGGTGGTCTCTCACGGTCCATTTGAAGCGCAAGTATCGGCCGAGTGCTGTCAGGCAGACGGAGATGGGCGAAGAGAGTGAAAATCGCAAGTGAACGTTGAAATCAGATGCGGGAAGAGAATACCACCCTGAAAGGTTTTCAATCTCTTATTTTATTGTCCACTATCACCGAATCCATATGATCCAAGTACATTATCTTCTCAAACATATACCAATGGAAAACACAGACTGTAACAGTTACATCATTATTTAGGTCTTATAAAAATATAAAGATATTGTGCAATACCGACGTTACTGTGATATTCGTTTTTCGGTTATGTTAAATACGTACGTCGGTAAAAAAAACCTGCAATAAATGCCGTTGTTAAACCCCAAACAGCTTAGGAAGCAGAAAATTGTATTTTCTTGGGGTATCGGCAGAGGCAGAAAAAGATGATTTCCTTTTCCCTCAACTGTTTGCGGTCTCAAACCGGCATACATTGCAGTGTTTATTACCAGCTGAACACGGGAGGCGGGGCGAACGGGAAAATATATCACATTACCTTAAGTCACAGTACTACCTAGTTGTGATGCACTGTCGGGTTTGAGCAAAATATAAGTTTGAGCTAAAGCTTCTGTAATTACGGAGACATAACATTTTTTATAAACTGGTAAAAAGGGACGTACGTTTATATTTACATGGTATATTCTTAAGTTATAATTTGTTTTCACTCATTATTTGTACGACAAATTAATTATTATTTCTGAAACCGGAAACAAGAATTAAATACGCTTCATAGACTAAATCGTTTGCAATAGATTGTTTATTTGATCATCGTAAATAAAAATTAGAATGAAGGATAGAAATATAATCTTGCATAAATCTGACGTCATTTTACGGAATTGTTACATATTTTTCTCCCAACCTGACTGCTTTGAACGAGAAATAATTTTGCACAGGGCTGTCACGAATAATCTTATTTTTGCATACCACGTTGTTTCACGAGATGTAAATTTGACATCACTGTTACAAGATTCTGTTTGATGAGTATTTTTATTGTAAAAAAATCGCTGCCGTTCAAGAAAAATTGACACCGATAAAACTAGTCAGCAATTAAGACTTGTTTATTCCTGGGAGATTTTTTATTATAATTGTGAATATGAACAAACAAATAAATGTAAATCGTTGAACAGGGTCAATCTCGATAGCTCCCATAACGCACATAATCATGATATTGAAAAAAAAGTTATCCAAAAGCGTCACTAATAGAACAGAATAAAATCCTGATGAAAATATATGTATGAAAGTATATCTGAAAAACTGAAACCAACCTGATTGATAGATTTTCAGAACTTTTCCACAGGATTTTACTTCAATAATTCAGAAAAAAAATTCAGAAGTCTTCAGAGCAATTATTTTCACCAGGTAATCAGATTTACCAGTATAATGATAATGACGGTAATTAAAATCGTGACATGTAAACGTATTCGCTGAGTCCCATAAAAAAATGACCAATACTTAAACGCGTAGGAGGCCATTTCTGTCTCCCATTAAATGATAATAATCTACGCATAGATATTACCTGTGTTATAATGTTCGCGGTGCGACACACAGCAATCTTTTTGTACATAATCGATATTATAATAAGTGATAAATAAAATGGCGTTAACAAATGCAAGCGAATATTCGAAGTGTATGCTATCCAAAATCTTATACGTATTAGTTAGCGATACCAATAACTCACTGTAAATAAAAATTAAGTAATGTTCAGTAAGGTATGAAGGTGTATTGTTAAGAAGCAGTATACGAATAATAATAAAATAAAATTAATTAAGAAATGAAGAACCCGAGACTAGGAGAATTGACGACTCAATTCGTTGAGGTGGTCCTTTCAAGTCAATCGAGTACTAAAATTACACAAAATTGTTTATTGCAAGGACGACCTTAAAGTCGAGACTGAGCGCACACCATAGCTTAGACGATATCGGGCCAAGCTCCAATATCCGTGAACAATCATTAAAATAACTTCAGCAAAGACTTTTAAAGAGGCAGACAATTTTTGATTGATCAAGATTGTTCACATAGTTGCGGCAACTAAAACTGCACCGTAAAAAAGGGTTTGTACATTCGACGAATATTTCTTGGACACAACGGACCAAAATAGTTTCATTTTAACTGTTAATTCTTTTTGTATTCGTCAACGAAACGTATTTTTTTACAGGAAATGAAATTGTAACATTAACGAGAACAAAAAATTGTGGACGTTTGCGGACAATAAATGTTTCTTAAATGTTAAAATCCTTTTTTTAGTGCATATCGCGTAAAAATTACACGGTTACCTTCAGTAGGCGATACAATGATGACAGTCATTGAGAATGGTTATAGAGACCTAATGAGTGTACACTTAAATAACCAATGTGAAAACAATATAGATCATCATCATCTTTGATGTATATGTATATAAGTATTATACGAGAAGCTAAGAAAGAAGTTTGGAAAAGAAAAATAGTATTCTATATATATATATATAGTATGATGTATTATTCTGTGACAATAGAAAGCGAGAATTTATTTTATAATTAATTTAATACGATCGGAAAGTTACGACGCGCACTGAATGTGTAAGTTTCTTCGAAACGACTGTAGATTGGGTAAAAGAGGGTCGAGTTTTTGGATGCCTCAATCGACTGATGACTGTGTGTCAGTATGTGTGAACGCTTGTCTGCGTCTCAATGAAAGACGTTGTGAGGGGAATACGTGATTAGCAATATCGCAATCAGTATACATTAATATATCGATTGAGCCTCGAATAAACCCCTAATCATGTATGATACTGTGTCGAGAGTGAAGGCGTTAATAAAGGTATTTTAAGAAAACTTTTTTCACGCAAAGTGTTACTTAATAATAAATACATATCACTTGAAACGACTATACCGGTACTTCTGTACGGAAAAGAGATTAATAATAATTCGGTGTTCCAAATAATGCATTTTACATTTTTTAATGATTATATAATGTAATATATGATAATATAGCTGTCCGGGATCCAAATGGAGTAAGCTAGCATCGACCATGAAAACGATAACAGGTAAAGTCGTCGAAGCGAGGGACTGGACTGGCGGACGGGAATTCGATGCATTCTTGGAATTTCTCTGAGTTATCTGCCGTATCCGGAATATCCAATGACATTCCTTTTCTCCATAACAGAGGCGTTTGTAATAATCGACAAATTTTCCAAAGAGAGGCAGGGTAAACTGTCCACACCGCCTACAGCTCATTTCGAAGCTCAGTTATCCGGATCGGTGGTCAAATCGATTGTTGAAAATCAACTACGATAAAAGCAATGAGCATTTATATATTCTGTACTCATACTCAGTGGGCATGTGACCTACTGATTATATGACGTTTTGAGGTACAAAATAATGAGAATAGAATATCCTGTCAATCCGACGACTGGTAAGGTAGGTTCCGTATACTCAACACTCGATATACTGATTTGAAGATTGGACAATAGAGTTGGCTTCTTATCGATGGATATTCGAATCACACGCTCGGGGCTGCATCAACGTTGCTCACATTTTGAGGAATGTATAAAGGTAGCATGTATTGATTGATACCCATATAAGATATGTTACATCGAAGCTCAGCTACTATAACCAGTCTCAGGTTTTTCCAGGCCTCCGATTACTTGCTCTGTCGATTCAGGATACTAGTCGTCGGCCACAAAATTCAAGTATCTTTCAAGTCAGCTTAAAAATTGTATAGTCACTTACGCACGGCCGATTCGGAATTTTTGCAGGTATTGCAATTACTAATCGTAAATGAGATTTATTCAATTTTTTCCATTCAATTTGCTAATAAACTTAAATTTAGAGATAGGTGTCTGGAGTCCGGGACGTATCCGGACATTTCGAGGATTACCTTGCGTGTTATATATTTTTCGCCAGAAGTAACGAGATTTCCGGCAAAAGCAAATTAGGTTTTCGTAGGCTATATATAGATGTGTTACGTCCCGAACAACAATCTCGATCAAGGAGGATTCGCACCCACTCTTTACACGTTATTCGGAGATGACGCTTTATCGAGGATTTAGCCCTGTTTGGAAACTAACCTTTCGGAAAAAAATTTGAAATCGGAAGTAGAGTGTATACCTATACTATGTTGATCAAATTTTATTCCGCATTGGAAATGGAAATTGATTAAGTTTTGATTGATGATTTAAACTGGACAAGAAAATTCCAGATACTATCTCTTTCTGTCCTATGGAACGCTATACGGCGGTGATCTCACTTTCTCACACGTCACACTCGACACACGAGCCGCGACGGTTCACTGTCCCGGCTTACTCACTGTTTTCTCTCGACTAGCAACAACACGCTCGCTTCGCTCGCGCTTGTTTCATTTCTTTTAGGTTAAGTGTGCCTATCTTACGAACGAAACAGACGATCCCGATTGGCTACGAAAACTGGTTTGACGATTTCGATTATTTCGATATATTTATCTCGATCATTCGAGTGTCATGTCTTTTTTAAGAGGGGATTATCGTAATGATCCATTGCGCACTGATATGGCTGAAATAAAATTGACTTACATGAATATCTATTGACCAAAAAAATTATTTAAACCTTCCCGAATAATGAATGAGTGTTCAGAAATAATAAACTTTTAACATGTAAATAATAATTTCCCAACTTACAATGTGATTTAAATGAGTTTTTACCGTAGTTTAGATGTTTGTACCAAAGTTGACTGATGAATGAAGTTTATCAATATCCAAATTGAATCGTCCTTCCCAGCCACTAAATGACAATTTGGGTCAGTATCTAACGATGAATGAATATTATCGACGTGTAGAATTAATCGTCCTTCTCAATTTGTCTCGCATCGTCGCGCCCTATTAGAGTTGTCAATAGATGATTTTGATGACCAGATGAATTTCAGGGAAGAAAATACCCAATTGCGATGAAATGATTTTGAAGGATGTGAATTGTTTATCTGAACTGAGTTAATTGAATATTGATTCCGAAATTTTACAAATTGATTCTGCATTAAGGTAGTCCTTGCGAATAGTGTTGATTTCGCATAAATTTTAGAGAAATAAGATGCAATTGCAAACACTTCTGGATGGTATAAAAATCTAAAAAAATCAAGCATATTAAAGGTGCTGAAAAGATTAATTTTGCATAATAATAATTCCAAAATGTTATTAACAAAATCATGAAAAATGAAATAATTCAACAAATCTCCTGGAAACCTAACTTTTTTTTTGCAAAAATGATTCGTTCACTTTTTTGAATGCGTATGAATTTTTTCAGATTTTTAAATTCACTTTGAATTTCTTGTTTTTTATATGGGAAAAATGTGTAGAAAGTCACAAAATTGAAAGTGAATTTAAAAATCTGAAAAAATGCATATCTATGTATTCTGAAAAGTGGACAAATAATTTTCATTTAAAACAAAGTTAGGTTTCCGGAAGTATTGTTGAACAATGTCATTTTTCATCAATTTGTTTATAACATTTTGCAATTATTATTATGCAAAATTAATCTCTTCAGTACCTTTAATATGCTTGATATTTTCAGATTTTTTTTTACCATCCAGAGGTGTTTGTAATTCCCTCTCATTTCTTTGAAACTTATACGAAGTGAACACCATTCGCAAGGACTACCTTAATTATTCGTTAATTGTTCTCAAGATTATACAAAGGTCGAAGTTTTTGTCCCGACCGCGAGGAAGTCGTGGAAGCGCAGAAGTGTTGAGTGTGCGGTGGCCACGCTATTAAATAACCTCCGTGCCAACCTTATGAAAATGAACCATTAGTCGTTAAATAATTACCATTGAATCTGAATAGTGAACTGTATGGTGCATTAGTGGTAACCATTCACTCTGAATTGTATGAATGGTGAATCATTAACACATGTAATGAGTACTAGTCGTTCTTTGACCATTGGCGAATGACAACTATTAGGAACGTAATTAATTGAAACATTACCATTGATCAATTATAACTACTAAGAACGTAACTATTAAGCAGTTGTAATAATTTGCAGTATGACTATTTATAATTACTGATTCTAACTATTAAGAAATTGTAACTGTTAGGAGACATTTGCTAATTGTAACTGTCAGGAAAATTGTCATTTACTAGCTGTAATTATTGGGGGCACAAGGATGGAGCAGTATTTGCTATTTCGGTCTTTACTTGTAACAAATGGAACACGTAACTTTTAATAAACGGAATAATTTCTACCAAAGCTGGGCAAAGTACCGAAAAATACTTTAAGTACATAGTAATTTCAGTTCTTAAAGTACTTTTATAAAATACAAAGTATACAGTACTTTTTCTTTGTAATCGCGATTTTGTCCGTAATTACGCTTGGATGTGTGTCGAGTGCGAAACAAGACACAAGAAATAAATACTGCACAAGTAGTAAGTTTAAATGAGTTTTATGATTGTCTGTTCAACCTGTTGTCGTAAAAACAAACAAAAATCGACAATTTAGTGCCAGAGTCCTTAAAATAGTCTGAAACGTCGAAAAATGTGATTTTTGCCTAGCGTCCGGATGTATGTGTATGAGTGTATGTGTTTGTGCTTGCGAGAGACTGGTCTGTATGTGAGAGACGCGCATCGTATAAAACGATTATAACCCGGAAACAGTTTGAGATAGCCAGTTGAAATTTAGTACACTTACTAGTGTACGGTCACGTCTCTTCATTAAGTGAAATTTTGATAAAGTTTGATGCCGAATCGGAGATTTTACGCGGTTTGATTTTTTTAAAAACTGTCCGTGGTATCTCTAACCTGCGTAAATTGTGAGCTATCGTTCTATAACTGCATACGAATATAAAATTTTGCTCAAAGACCTTTGGCATCGAATTTCCCCGTTTGCCCTTTGGATTTTAGGTCACAATCAAAGCGGTCAGATGTTATGGGATTTTGAGTTTTTTCAAAACGGTCTAATTCGAGAACCTACATGGAGGTATTCAGTTTAAATTTCATACGAGAATGGACGGACACTGTACAATTTTGTGTATTCAATTCGGCGGAAATTGATCTAACCGTTTAAGTTTTATGGGATTCTGAACATTTTCCATTTTTTGAAAATTTGTTTTTTACGCCCATACGAGTTTTGGAATCAAACATAATGCTAAGAGTAAAATGAGTTGTAGTTTTGTAATGAGCGGTGAAGCCTATTCTGGAAAATTGCCTCAAGACGACAAAATCTGCAAATTTCAGTTTGTGATTTCTTACTATAAAGTTCGCGGTAAATTTTGACGGTTTATGAGATATAGACACTTTTTATGTTAGGCAAAAAGGTGTGAAGTAAATTGCACATGGCTTCCTCATATATTAAAAATTTGAGCATAGTTTCCTCTTTGAGGAAGCCAAAATCGATCAACGAACTTTTTCATAGAAAAACCTATGCGTAAAATTGTAAAAAATGAGGAAGCCTTGTGCAAATTACTTTGCACCTTTTTATATTTTACATTCCAAGTTGGAAGATTGATCCAAACGTACCTGAGAAGAAAATACTACAAGTACTTTAGTCTTAGTATTTAATAAAAGTACTTAAAGTATCAAAAAGTAGTTTAGCACTTGAAATACTGCCCAGGTCTGATTTCTATCTATGATCCTCGATTCTGAAATCCCAACTTGTTGTACTCTTTTCTAGGGGCTCTATTTTCCGGAGAAAAATATACTTCGTGCAACGTAAAAAATTAAACTCTCTATAAGTATATACCTACTTGTACCAACCCTTATCGATATCCTTATGTATTTTGAGAGCACTGGTTCAGGTTACAGCAAACATTACATTTTATTAAAGTGCAAGCGATAAACAGAATCTGACATCCCTTGTGAACGTTTCTTATGAACATTAGAACAGCTTTTGTACTGACCGAAGAACGCTTTAGAAATTTCTGAGATTTTCTGTTATTTCTTACGATTATTAATACGCACGAAAAAAAAATCATTATTATATGTTAGTGGTGACGCAGCAATTAAAATACCAAATCAACTTTTATGTGATGCATGTCAGAAGAATACAAAATTCATCGGTAGCGAAGTGGCAGAGCTCTTGTCTGGGAAGAGGAAGGTCGTCGGTTGGATCTCAACATCAGTCGAAACTTTTTCCTAACATAATTCGATCGAGGTTTGGCCCCCAAGCAATAGTAATAAAGTATAAACACTCTAATGCAAGAATAGAATTTGGATTTTTTTCACATTATTTACTTTCAAACAATAATCAATGGTGACGATTGACAAAGTCTATGCTTACCAGTGGAAGATTGACTGGTTACTATTGAGTAATTGTCCCAATACATTTTTCTTAATGGTGGCAATGGTTGATTTTCATGACAGCGGACACCCACACGTCAATACGTTCAATACGTTGATAAATAAATTATACCTATCGCGAATGCTATGAATGTAAGAATTTCAAGGAAAGTACAACTATTCGTTGCAACGTCAATAATTGTTGAGATACATTTTTATAGTAACATTTATGTGATTATTTTCCTGATTTGTTGCATGAATTGTTTTATATCCTTCCTAAGTTTTATACTTTATACTTCATTATTTTTATATCTATTTCCTTTTAACATTTTATTTCGAATGTCATCATGAAGATATGACTTAATATTTATTTCTCATTATTCTAATTAATTTATTGTTTTATTATCACTCATTTTCGCAGAAACATTCCCGACCTGAAAATTCATCCATAAAAATCGGTTTCTCATACATTCCAATATAAAACATTACTATATCCAACTCCCCCGAACAATAGTGCCAATTGGCAATTTATTACTACTCGCCGTCCAGAAGCTGCTGCGCTCATGACTGCCGACGATCACTCTCGGCATCATGCACTTCGCGACAAGCGTTGTATAAGCGGGCCCCTGGTCGACAGGCATGATGAGCGTTATACCTATATCCTTATCTGCATATTTACGCTTCGAGTTGCTGAGTTTTATTCGGTTGATTCTTACGGTGCAGTCACACTTGTTCATCCATTTAATCCCCATGAAACCCTTTGTGGTATTTCCGGTGAATAATTTATCCGTTCGTCAGGTATATTATTTATTCATCAAATCCTCAAGTTCGATCATTTAAATGATTGTATGTTTTTCCTTCAATGCTTCATTCGAATATCGTCTGAGAAAATTCGCAGGACGTTATAGATGCATGAAAACTTAATTTCCTTTTGCCTGAACAGATAGGAAACCGATTTTCTACCTTCCGAATCTGCATCATATACCCTTAATTAGCTATTATCTGTCATCAGACGAGATGACACCAAACACTACTTGATCACAGTAATCACTTGCAACTTCGCGATCATAATAACCATGAACGGAGGAGTCAAGGCTTTTACGCACATATCCCGTTTCATGAAAGTGTTGATCACATGCATTTTTCTTTATTATTTCATTTTTGTTTATTTGTTTATTACCGGGTTTCTACTTGACCAGAATTCAAATACAGAATGTGTCTTATAACTACTTAGATCTATCAATTCCAATAAAAATACAGTAAAGAAAAGAAAGAAAAAAACAAAACAAAAAAATTTTTAATATAAAAATATCAAAATTTCATTCCAATAAACATATAACGTTTTATTAAGGTATACGTCTTTTATAAGTCTTATACGTTGTATAAGACTTTTGTGCACTAGAGTATCATCGGATAAATCAAGGTAATATTTATGTCGCAATTACACGAACAATCGGCACAGGCTATATGTTTTCCAAAGCTACAATTTCCAGAAAATTTTCCATCTCTGTCCACTCGAGTCACGACACAAGTTAATCGACCTTTGTACTCTTTCATTACGTGCTCAGTAGATACGATCGGTAGATAAGTAAAAATCTCGACGCGTAACAACTCGTTGGTGCAAAGAAAATCATTCTATTTTTTTACTGGTGGATATGTATCGTGAACTCCAACCGTTTCTGAAAACTTTGAGAACAGAATGTTTTCATCAAAACGAAGCTTCCTCCATGAGGAAGCAAAAAGTGAAGTGCTCAGTTGTAATCTACGGTACGACTGTAACGTACGATTAACGACTGTTAATCTAACGAATTCAAGTCGACGATCGTCGCGTGGATTTTGAGTGAACGACTGCAGCGCACTTGGCCCTGCGAGTCATCGTCTGAAGTTATATCAGATTGGAATGCCCAGTATCTTCTCCATAGTGATTTAGAAATCTTCGTATCGTCGAGGCTTAGTTAGTCGAACGACGTCGAAGAGTCTACTGGTGTCGTCGTCTTCCAGTGAAGATGGAACAATGGTCAGGAAAAGTGGCTATTGTGACGGGCGCGAGTATCGGCATCGGTACCGAGATTGTTCAGGCCCTGGTCCGAGCTGGCATCAAAGTAGTCGGTGCTGCAAGACGAGTTGAGAGAATTCAAAATCTCGCTGCTAAATTAAAGGATCAGAAGGGCATACTTCATCCTATAGAGTGCGATGTGAGGAAGGAAGAAGATATATTGAGGGTCTTTGAATGGACTGAGAAGGAACTCGGTGGCGTCGATATCCTTGTGAACAACGCTGGCGTCCTTATCGCTGAGCCGATTATTGGTACGCCCATTTATAATCACACATGCAGATCGAGATCCATAAAAAAATTGTAGAGTTACATGACGGCCAAGAAACATGGTTTGCATGTTCTATAAGGAAAAAAAGCATTTCCCAATTCGGTCGGCCTGTCCGTAGGTCAGCCGATCCCATCCGTGAGCACAGTAACTTTTTAAAGGCATTTCGTATCGCAATGACACTTGCTATATCTTCTACATATAAAACAACATGTAAAATGTAGTTTTCCGTGTTAAATTTCGAATTGATTCTTTTTTGGTATTCCACCATCTATCTTTTTTGGTACTTCACTTTAAATGTGAAAAGAAAAATTATGAACAAAATGGTAAAAATTGTCGAATTATGTAAAAAAAAGTAAAACCTTCGAATAAGAGTTTGTTTGGTCCACAGACAGACTAACATCAGCAAAAAAGGTAGCCAGCAAAGAATTGTGTTACAGTATAGCAGCGCCTCCATTTATCTCATGAAGTCACCCGAATAGCACAAAAAAAAACCATCAGTTGGTTTTTTGACCAAAAACACTGATCTTGTTTTTTAGACGGTACAACGGAAAACTATCGTAAAATCATGGAAGTTAACGTGATTGCGGTCGCGATATGTACGAGAGAAGCGGTACGTTCAATGAGGAAGCGTAACGTCCCCGGACACATAATCAACATCAACAGGTAAGTAGTAAAGTTATTAATAGCATGCGTGCAATCGGATCGAAATTAATAGGTTCGGGCAATTTTTTTTTTCAGTATTGCTGGACACAACGCTGAGATCGTCACGGTGCCGGTAAATCTTTACTGTGCCAGCAAGTATGCTGTCACTGGTATGTCGCAATCTGTGATCAATGAATTGGCCACCGCTAAAATGAACGTCAAGGTGACGGTAAGTCGTCGAAGTCTCTTGGCGTCGCAAGAGACTATTTGCTATTTACTATAGGCTATTTGTAAACGCACATGTATAAGCTATTTTTTAATCAGCTCTCTTGATTAACTTCTTTTATTGACAGAGCATCAGCCCCGGAGCTGTAAGAACGGACATGCTCTCTGACATTGGTATTCCATCAGAAATCCTCGATCGAGCCCCCATTCTTACAAGCAAGGATATCGCGGACGCTGTTATCTATGCACTGGCTACTCCTCCGAACGTTCAGGTGATGTAACGCCGTATCAATAATTATTAAAAAATACACATCTCTTTGGTATTCCTTGACGGAAATTTTTTCTTGCCAACAGGTGAAGGAATTAACTGTGACACCCCTTGCAACGGTATCGAGTCTGCTTGACCCCTAGTAACTACACAATTAATGGCGAAAAAAGGTGCTTTTTTATCATGCACAATAAATAATCAATGAAAGTAAAATCGGTGCGGTGGTCTAGTGGTTAGCATGCTCACCTCTAGACCTAAGCATCGGGAGGTCGCCGGTTCGATTTCCGGATTTCGTAGTTTCGTCGAGAATAAAAAAATGGGTGGGTCAGAGCTCCAGATATATATATCGGTCACGCACACGTAGGAATTGTAAGTGTGAGTGCCAGATGTATATAGCTTTCGTCCATATTTACATTCTTGGTGAAACGCGACGAAGCTCCGAAGCCGGGAATCGAATCTGAGACTGGTTCTATCGGCATAGGTTTTCCGCAGTTTCCCTATGCCCATGGCAGAAATGCCGTGGCAAATGCGATACAGAGAGGGGAGTCGGCTTCGGCCACAGGGGGGTTTATGCTAGGGATAAGGCGTAAGAGTCCGAGAAGGGTAAACGGGGAGAAACCGAAATAGTTTCTCGGCAATATTTAAAAAAAACTGAAAATTGAAATTTTCATATCGCTTCCTCATGAAAGTTGGAGTTTGAAAGTTGAAAGTTGACATTTTTATATCATTTTCTCATAATGGCCCTTTATTCGCAAAGCTCCTTCTATGAGAAAGCATTTACTATATTTTTGGCTTCCTCATAGAGGAAGCTTTGCGAATAAAGGGCCATTACCAGAAAGTGATATAAAAATGTCAGCTTTTTCGATGTCAACGTCGTATTCAACTTTTAAGCAAAACTGCTGGCCGACTCAGGTTTAGCGCGAAAAAAATACACCAACCTTGCGCTTTTGGTCAAAACGGCTGTCGAATCTGTACTCGAGACGAAAAAATACATAGACTATCATAGAGTATCCATCGGGACGCAAAGAAATCGCTGTTTGAAAATACGCAAAATCTCTCACTTTTGCCTTTTTAGCTATATAAATGCCCGATAAGCTTTTTCGTTAGTTAGCTTTTTGGTTAACTCTCTGGGACTATATTTATGTATTTTTTCACGCTGATCACGAATCTAACAGTTATTTTATTCATAAAGTACTAATTTTTCATGAAATTCGAAAAATTCAAAATGACATAAAATTTAAACGGCTCGATAAATGTTCTTGAAATTTTAATCACACACACACACACACACACACACACACACACACACACACACACACACACACACACACACACACACATCCGAACATTTTTCAAAAACTGATTTTTCGATGTTTTGGAACATTCTGAACACGTTTTTATTAAAATCTCGATTTTTTTTTTACCATCATAAAACTTCCTCTATAAGGAAGCAAAATAAGCAATGAAAACAAATTCAGTCCGATAACGAGAATCTTTTTCCCCGATTCATAAGTCCTCATCGGTCGTGCTCGCACCTACACTGGAACAACGAATTAGTTGGACTAACGAAACAGAGAGTTGACTCAACCAGTTGTCTTAGTGCTCTCAGCGCCAGATGATAAATTAGTTGGGTTAACTCTTTTAAGTTGGTTAGTTTGGTATTCGTTAGAGCAACTAATTTCTTAGTTGGGCCAACTACTAGTGAAATTGTTAGATTAGCTACTTGCTTGCTTGAATAATTTACTAGCCTGTTGCAACCAATCGATTTGGTTGATCGAATAGCACATGTTAACAAACAATTAACAGAAAGCTTTCATCTGCGCAACTGCGCAATGCTTTTTTATTACAAGAAATTGATTTATAATTGTTTTGCTTCCTCATATAGGGAGCTTTGTTATCGTGAAACAGATTTTTTTTCGAGATTTTAATAAAAACGTATTCAGAATGTTCCAACACATTGAAAAATCACATTTAGAAAGAATGTCTAGATGTGTGTGCGTGCGGGCGTGCGTGCGTGCGTGCGTGCGTGTCCGTGCGTGCGTGTCCGTGCGTGCGTGTCCGTGCGTGCGTGTCCGTGCGTGCGTGTCCGTGCGTGCGTGTCCGTGCGTGCGTGTCCGTGCGTGCGTGCCCGTGCGTGCGTGTCCGTGCGTGCGTGTCCGTGCGTGCGTGACCGTGCGTGCGTCCGTGCAGGCATACCCACGACGAGGGATATAATGGGATTGAAAACGCTAGTTAAAGACTTATCACGTGGAATTCTCGAGTAAAAATTGAAAGTGCAAAAAAATTCGGGAGCGCATACTTCCATGAATTTTTTCGTGCCAAGCGCAGATCCGACAGGGTGAAGCGTGACGATGGAGTATTTTTATGCGCTGAATCTGAATCGGCCAGCCGTTTTGCATAAAATTTTTACAAGACGTTGATGTCGAAAAAAGTTGAAAATTGAAATTTTCATATCGCTTCCTCATAAAAGTTAAAAATTGAAATTTCCACATCGCTTTCTCATAATAGTTGAAAATTGAAATTCTCATATCGTTTTCTCACGATGTTCCTTTATTCGTGAAGCTTCCTCTATGAAGAAGCCAAAAATTCAAAAAATGCTTTCTAATAGAAGAAGCTTCGCGAATAAAGGAACATCATGAGAAAACGATATGACAATTTCAATTTCCAACTGTTTTGCGAAAGCGATATGAAAATTTCAATTTTTAACTTTATGAGGAAGCGCTAAGAAAATTTAAATTGTCAGCTTTTTTACTTTCATGCCATGGAGACCTCGGTATAAATCATTTGGTCGGTAATGAGGATTCGAACCTGCGATCCTGCGATTAGTAGGTAGTAGTAAGATCCACAATCTTATTCACTCGGCTAAACGTATTTATAAAAATATATATTCGAAAATTTTGTATACAAGGTTCACATCGGCTTGAACATTATTGTACAAACCAGTTATATGGATGATTCTTTAAGGGAATTGGTAGGTTACGAAACATGTTGTTTTAAAAGTGTGTTGGCTAAAACCTGCAATTTTTTCGAATTGATCCATTCTTCCCGGTCAATAAGCGAATATACGTTGTTATATCTCAGCGGTCTATTTTTAAATACGAGACATGTGCTCTTCGAGTTGCGGCGTGCGAATTACTTGTGCGCAGCGAAAGGCGGTGCCTTTAAACTTTATCGCTTGCGGCTCAGAGGTGAGAGCCCGCTCAAGAGCCTCCGAGGTCGAGGGAACTGGAGATGTGTACGTAACGAGATTAGACGAATCCATTCTCCGAGCGGAATAATTTTTCTGTTCCGTCGATGAATTAATTATTGCAGATTTATTTGAAATGCGGTTGCACAAAATAGGGACGAGAATTAAGTTTCATTAACACAATGATTATTTGTATTAAATTGATCGAGATTGTCTCGGTATAATTCAAGATTATAACTTGGAAAAAACGTTCGTCGATTCGATTTACTTAACTGTCAGCGGAGGTCCGACTAATTGCAAAGTCAGTTTTAGCACTTAATGTTCGATAGCGTAATTATCGCAAATTGGTGGAAGACCACTTCGACTGTTCGGTTTGAAATTTAGGTGAGCACTTGTGAGCTACTTGGATGACAAACGTAGACTGATTAGTTCGGACTATTGATATTAGCGTCCGGTCCGGACGATCCGAACGTCAAAATTGAATATGCATCATTGGACCGTGACAAAGGAAGTTGAAAAAAAATTTAATTCTAATTTAGCGGAGACGAGATTCGTGAGAAATTATTAATTTATACAAATTAAATTATTGACAATCAATAAAATAGGATTACCCAAGGGGCAGAACGTAACACGTTCATTAATTAGGTAAGTAATTAAGCCTGTTTGCCTCTCGTAGGACTCGACGTTTTCTGATACTAATAAAATCGTAACTGATTTGCATGTATAAGAGTGTCATGTTCGCAGCCAGACTCACGAGATCGGTAGAGTAATCCATAAGTACCCAGGTGCGGTTTGACCAACTATGACCGCCTGAGTTAGAAAGTCGACCCGACTGTGGTCGCCCGTGTAGGCCCGACTACCAGTTAACATTGGGATGATACGAAAGAAGATGATACGAACGAAGATAAAAATATGAAAGAACGAAGATGATACGTACGAAAGAAGATGAAAGAATGATACGAAAGAAGATGAAAGAATGATACGAAAGAAGATTAAAGAATGATACGAAAGAAGATGGTACGAACTTTGGGATAATACGAAAGATACGAAAAAAGAAGAACCATGTTTTCGTGCTTGCACTAGGGGAAGCGATCATGAAGAACGTCCTCTAGCAGTTATCGGGTTTAAGGTATTTCTGTTATCGGTATCGATGACGTCACGAGATAGTTTCAGAGGGCAGTTGCTGCCAAGCAACGATTTTTGGAATAATCATAATGTCTTGTTACCGTGATTAACTTTTCATAGTCAGTCTCGCTTGCAAAGGCGACGCTACAGTCCGCCTTAGCTCTCGCTCTCCTATGTGTATAGTTTGTATTTCCCCGCGCGGATCGTCCTCGTTCTCCCGTATACCTAAGCGGTCTACGCGGTGTCGACGCTATCGTCTCGTTCAAAACGATCGGTGTTGTCTTGTTAAGCAGGATCGACTGTTTCTTTGAAGTCAAAAATGTGTTTGAAAAAAATGTTTTCACAACGATCACAAAGTATATGGAATATTCATAAAATGAATTGTGAACCTATTTTAATCGCATATATGGAGGAAATCACTAGTAAATAAAATATTTATAAATATATAACGGTGTATTGGAGCGTCAATGACTCCAGAATCGTTGTCAGAAGTGTCTTGTCCAACACTATAAAGATAAAAAAAATCCAAATAATGTATAAAAACCTATAAAAATAAGTTGCAGGGAATGCTGAAGAGTTGAAACAATTAATTTATTGATAATTCAGTGTTGTGGATTCATGATTAGTGTTTCAACATTATTAATTTTGTGTTGTAATTTTCATTGTACACTTGGCAACGTTGCGCTCCGCGATATTTTATGTTGGCTGCACTGACGCGTTTGAACTTTAGTGGCCAGCTATGGCGGGTGACGTGAGTACGGAGCGAAGCCGATATAATGGCAAATTTTGAAAAAAAAAGAAACAGATTGGCGAGAGAATGTCATTAATGCCAACAAACGAAGAAAGACGGCAGAAGAAAAGCCAGGTAGATATGTCGTTTCAATATTTTTATAGAATAAAACGTGTAAAATATGCGATACCTGTCAACGTAACCTCTTTAATTTCTTGATGTTTACTTTAAACGGGAACATTATTTTAATTATATTTTTTCGTACATAGCTACGGAAAAAGAGATTAATAATCCGACGCTCGCTGGACGTCGACTCATAGACCTGCAACTTTTCGCCGATGAATTGTGGTGCAAGTCGTGCAACGCTTCATTATCGTTGCGACATGCAACGAAAGAGGTTCGCTGTGGTCTTGCCAGCATCTTCCACGTTACCTGCCAGACATGTCAGATGAACTACGAAGTTCATACATAAAAATCAGAGGAATCATCAAGTTTTTCGAAATCGACATACACCGTCAACACGAAAGTTGTGATCGGTAAATAAAATATTACTATTGCGTAGCGCAACAAGTGCTTTTTCTGTTGATCGATTGTGAAAATGTAATTTTATAGTAATTACTTGCTTTTATAGGAACACTCGAAAGTGGAATTGGTGAGACCCACTTGAACAAGACCTTGTCTGCGGCAAATATTCCTGTAATGCACAGTCCTCTTTACAAACGCTGCGAGAGAAAGGCTGGGGAAACTATTGAGCTTCTTGCAAATCAAAGTTGCCTAGAAAATTAGAATCTGGAAAGAGTGCTCACAATTGAAAAAGAAGGGTAAGAATTATTTGTATTTTACGTACTTATTCTCTAATCTTTAATTGCTATGTGAACGATGTTCTTGTTTTTCTTTTTTTTAACTCCTTGACTATCATTGAAAATTGCACATTTCTTTTGCACAATCCTCAAATTGTTTACAAAAAAATGCATTTGCATGGAAAAAGGTTCAGGCTCCTTTTCTTGTTTCTTGCCCTTTCCATTCCCAGCTTGAACCTTTCGCCTGGTTGGTCTGAAGATATGGTTGTGCATATCCCTTCAAGTTACGATGCCGGATGGCAAAAAAGGGTTCCGGTCGGTCGTACAATAGTTTGACAGGTAGTTTTACATTAACAAGTTTGAGGATTATATTTTTTTTCTTTTTTTTCTTGCATTTAACATTAAGCCGAGCTAGTAAATAGTAATTATAAGAACAAATTTACAACGGTGTATTTATTACAGGTCACGGAACGGCGATCGACTATTATTCCGGTAAACTAATTGCATACGCCACCCGAGTTAAGCGTTGCATTTTTTGCGAAAAACAATCGTCTAAAGATCATGATTGCCGCCTCAATTTTACGGGCAGTGCAAAGTCGATGGAAGCGGATATAGCTGTCGAAATATTTTTGAAGAACAACAATTTCGAAGCTGTAAACGTTAAACTTGGGACATTGATAGGAGACGGCGATTCCAGCACGATTGCTCGACTGCACCGAGAATCCGATCACGACATCAAAAAATGGACCGACAAGAATTACGCCATGTGTAAGTTGTCGAAGTCTTTGTACGCTCTGAAATCTCTGAACACGCCACTGATCGACTACTTCAAATACTGCTTGGGTTGCGTATTAGAAAGTAACAAAAATGATCCGGATGCTACGAGACAGGGCATTCTCACGATAACCGATCACGCCTTCGATGAATACTCGAGATGCGGGGGATGGTGTAAGTTCAAGGAAAGTCCCGATAATTATAAACACAAAATACTACCTGGCGAAAACGGATTGACCGGACAAGAATTGAAAGCGTCCATTTAAAAGGTCTTCGTATCGTTTGCCAATCAAGCTGAAAAACTTGCTTCCTGTGGATCATCGCAAGCGAACAAGTCATTAAATAGGAGTATAGCAAGCACGAATCCCAAGGCGCTGCATTACGGTGGGTCGAGTTCTAGCGATATTCGAGTCGGCACGGCGATACTCAAGAAAAACGTTGGGAATACACACGTTACCGAAGTACATAGCCGTATGAAGCCTTCCCTATCGTCGAAATTTTCACAGGAATACCGTCAACAAAAGGACCGCGTGCAGAAACTTCGCCGGACTGTAGCAAAATCCATCAAGTTCTAGAAACGTCGCCGTCAACTCTTCAAAGCAAAGTCGAATAAAGACTCGAAAGCTGGAAGAAAAGAAGGAATATCCCACGACTCGGCTTGCGGTTTTGATCTCGGCATGAAATTTCATCGATAAGCCAATTTCGGAACCTACAAGAAACATCATTCCAACCACTGCTAAAGCTGTAGTATTCGATTTAGAGACAAGCGGTTTGGGCAGAATGTGCGAAATTCTTCAAGTTGCTGCAAGGTTTGAGGATTGCGAATACAATGCGTACATCATGTCATTGCACAGTATATCAAGCAGCGCATCTGCCGTCACTGGTCTCGAAGTAAAGAATGGCGAATTGGTTCTCGATTCCGTGCCAGTTTCGACTGTCTCGCCACGTGTTGCTCTCGGGGGCTTGATAACGTTTTTATGCTCCATTGCTGAGAGTACAGTTTTGGTAGGTCACAACGGCTTCAAATTCGATGCTCCTTTAATGATTATATTTGTTAAAGAGCAGGGAATGCTTGACGAGTTTACTTCTGTGCTTTGTGGGTTCGCGGACACTCTTCCGATTTTAAAGGATAAGCTTACAGACCGACGGGCTTCGAAAGCAAGCTTCAAACAGTCAACACTAGCTGAAGAATACCTTGGGTCACACGCAGCAGTAGGCGCTCACAATGCACTGTATGACGTCGCAATGTTACAGAAGCTACTCGCCCATTCTGATATCAATATAACAACCGAAAATATTTTGCAAAATGCCATGACAGTCAACTCTTCAATTAGTCAAGAGAAACGCTCTTTGCAATGCAAGATAGTGAAATCTTCACTGGCGTGCCTCAAATACGAACCGAATATTGAGAAAGATGCGTCTCAAACCTCAAGTATCTCTACAAGAATGATGACAAAAATAGCAAAAGCTGGTATAACATTGGATAATCTTTTGCAATCGTATAATACGAGTGGTCGCCGAGGAATTGAAATTCTTCTAGGGCAAGACGTTGGTGGCCGTCCACGAGTTACGAAGACGAAGAAAGTGATCGACGGTTTATCTTATAAATTAGCAGAACTTACAGCAAAATAAAATTTCACTCATACATGATAATAGTGTATTTTGTTATCGCAGAATGTTATCTGCTAAATAAAGCAGTATTTATGAAAATCGAATTTCCTTGCATTACTTCCCCAATTGTAATATTTTATAATATACTCTACAAAAAAAATGCAAAAATGCGTACATGTGTCATGTTGTTTTTTTATAGAATAAAAAATATTACAAATCTTTATCGATGTTTTAGAAGAAAAAGCATGATTTCCTTTTGAAAAAAATCACCCGGCTTGGATAAAGATTTTAGCGAAAATATTTCTTGTTCGTTCCGAAACTTTTGAATTTTGAGCGCACTTTGAATGGACGTCAGGTAAGGCACGGTCTCTGAGCTTATCAGCTGTTTGGCTGCAGCGTTGCCAAGTCTGTCACTGTTAATATGACGCACTAATGGTCTGCGAGATAAAAACATATTTTGTGATAATATTACCTTGAAACCACGTGGTAAAATCCAATTTAACTATTTTTTTACATAATCCTTAATGTTTCATCCGTCGAATGGTAGTTTTTCGAATTCCTAAGTTGGCGGAATGTGTGTTAAAGTCAGTGATCATCTAGCTCGGACAAGCTTCTCCCATGCGGCGCTATGTTAAAGTGGTCAACTTTAGAATAAAATTACGAAGAAACTAAGTGGTGAATATTGCTCAAATTTTCGGATTAATGTTGTGAAGTATTCGTATAAATCATATAAAAAAATTAGGGCTGAAAGTTGGTTTTCATATTCTAGTCGATCCTCCTTAATTTTGTTGTGTTCAACAATCTCGTTGCCGTTCTGCGCTGCATATAGTGCTTCTGTCCCTCGTTCGTGATAGTTGTCAATACCCAGGTACGGATAGCCAATGCTCAGAGTGTGGCCGACGTTTAGCTTTTAGTCGTCAGCAGGTTGGCAGTCGATGATCGGATCTCGACGAATGCCTAGCATTGGCTAAACGGTCGATTGCCAACCATTCCAACGTTGGACTCAATAGTTGGCAAAACGCTGCTTTCCAGAGTTGAGCCGGTGCTGGCGTGTCGTCGTAATGATGCGTGTTCCATACCCTGTTGAGCAAGAGTCACAAATTATTATTATCATAGTTATAGTTTGATATTATTTCTCCGTTCTGTGTTTCTACTATGTAATTCACACCAAAGGTTTAAGAATAAAGAAATAAACATTATTTAAAAAAAGAAGGTTCCAAGAAAAAAAGAAGGATCGAGCCCAACTTTAGGTCATTAGGTTTATTTCTTTCTCCGAAATGCGTAATATAGTATTGTATCCTAAATTGATATAATTCATGATGACAATCCAACAAATTTTTTTTCAATATTACCAAACCTTTTTTCAGTACGTACTAACCACCGTGAACAAAAATTTGAGTGAATATATGTTATGTATATAAATTAAATATGCCACATATACGAAGAATATTATATATTTTAAAGGTACATAGATGTATTATTTATATGTCCTGTATACATCTTTTTTATATCTTCATTATACTTTGCAGATATATAATGCGGCAAAAAGTTCTATATCTCAGATATATACTGGATATATCCAGAAATATATTGATGCATATACTTTATTTCCATGGGGGTGGAAATCGGAACATCGTTTGATAATGTTGGGCCGACGTTATCATCTCAACATTAACTGGTAGTCTTTTTAACTCAGGCGGTCATAGTTGGTCCAACGTCAGCCCGGCTCTAAAACACCTGGGTTGATTTTGATTAATAAGTATACTCGCGGAATGGATAAGAGGATATTGTTAATATTTTTTTTCGACAGTTCCATGAAAAACTATCTTAATATGATGGCGGTTAACGTGATCGCGGTTTATATGTACGAGAGAAGCGGTACGTTCGATGGGGAGACGCAACTTTCCCGTCCACATAATTACCATTGACAGGTTATTTGGAAAGTTATCGAAACGAAGTGAGACACCTCTCTCCCCACTCAATCTAGGCCCGGTCAGTGTCAAAATCTGTAATCAACTGTTTTTTAGGGGTATTGGCATGTACGGTCAAAAGAAAAATCTTATTGAAAGCTGACATGACATCCGCTTTCGATAAGACATCTCATTTCACCACTGGTGAAAAAAGTTGATTACAAGTTTTATTACTGACCGTGGCATTTCACATATCTTTAATAGCAAGTAGGTGTTCGCGTTAAAAGTATTGTGTTAATTTTTTTTTGTTTTCAGTGTTACCTGAGCACAATACCGACATCATCACGGCATTGTGTAGCAGTAATAGCAAGTATGCTGTTACTGCTATGTCGGAGTCTGTGACAAACGAATTAGCAGCCGCTGAAATGAATGTCAAGGTACGCTAAGTTCGGGAAATCTCTTCGCCTCGAACTATTCCTATCCACAGGCTCTTTGTAAAGATACATGTACAAGCAGCGTCTAAAGCTGCTCGCTTTATTAATTTTATATGTCGATAGAGCATCGCAGCTGTTTGAACAGACATGACTACTAAGGGGATGCTGGAGCTGTTTTTGACGAACATATTTTTTTTCGAGACAACAATGAAAACGTGTTCAGAATGTTCTAAAACGTTGAACAATCGCATTTAGGGAAACAAGTCTGGACGTGTGCGTGTGCGTGTGCGCGTGCACGCTCTAGCTTTCGCAAATTTTGAGTTATCGCGCTGAAACTTTCTACAGCAGTAGACCAGCATCAAAGAATTTTCGCTATTGAATCAATACAAAATTATTTTTTTCTAATTAACGAGAATGGTAGTTTGTTAATTTTGAAGTTAGAACCCGGGAGGTTTTTAGAATTAGTATCGCGGTTGTCACTGTACGGTAATTTCCAGAGCGGTCAATTGAAGGTGACGTGACAGATAGTGTATAAGAAATCCGGCACGAAACCGTCTTTCTATGGTCGACCCGAAGGTCTCGCGCCCATTAAGAGCAAACCCAACGTAGCGTCTATCTACTTTCATGTGCGCCGCAATGTGCCCCCCAGAGTCCCTCTCGAATTGAGGCGAAATCGGGCGACTACCAACCATCTACCACCGCGTACCGATGACAATGTATCGCCTCCGCCAGGCTCCAATGACAAACCCAGTGATAGATTCACTAATTAGTCTAACGAGTGATTCGGTGGCCACCCGGGGTAGACCGAAAGCGAGAGCCCTCCCCTCTCGACGGAATCAACTTCTTAGTTCGTTTCATATATACGGTCTCCGTTTAATGCATGCACCACGATGGACTAGCTCGATGCCAACCGGAGTTGACACCGAGAACCATATGCCGAATACTTTTGGGGAAAAGCACCGAGAGCATCCTCGGGGAATGAAACTTGCCAAGTCGTGTCAACCGGGCCTGGACGTGACAGATAATCGACAAAAAAATTACCGATTACAAAGTCTGCGCCGATCTCTAACCATGAGTGTCGCCTCGCGTGGCCCCACGAGTCACGCCACCAGTCCCACAGCGTCTTTTCAATGTGTGGTGGCCTCCGATTTAAATGGACAACGACGTTCACCACCAATGTGAATTGAAAATTGGCCTGTTTCGCCGTTTCCCTCTGTCCGTTTTCATCGCGCCGAAGCACACTTTCTTCCCTTGTCCCATTTTGCCCCAATTCCAGTGTACTGCGATTTTCAATTTTTACCTATCTCATTTTGCCCCGGTCCAGTTTTACCCCAATCCCATCGTCTTGCGCCGCACTATTTTCCCTTGGCCCATCATTAACCCCAATTCCATCATAAAGGGTACTCCACTTTTTGCTAGCCCATATTGCCCCCATCCCATTATGCCCCGGTCCCATCGTGCCCCGGTGCCATAATGTCCCGGTAAGCCGGTCTGCCCCGCTCTCCCCTATGCGCAAGATTGGAATAAACGAGTTAGCCATGTTCAAATTACTTTGCACCTTTTTAGGCACTCACTCCTTACACGTAAGAAGTGCCTATTAAAATGACTATTTTTCAATCTTCATCCCATCCTACATCCGTGGCATGGTATATCTTTGCAACGAATCAAACTATGCAGCTAAAATTTGCTACGTAGTCTTGTCATATCAGTGACAAAGAGCCTGGAAAATTTGAAACCAATTAAACAAATATAAGTTTATGTTTATGAACAGTTTAGTCAAAAACAAAAACAAAATCACCTTTTATGAACCTTTCAGTCCATCGGACGTCCGTACCGTATTCCAACTTCAATAAATGTAAATGAATTTGGTTGTACCTGGCGGCGTGAGCTTTCTATCATCAACATGAAGCCCTGAAAGTTTAAAAACCATTCGGATGACTATAATACTTTTTAAAACTTATTAAGTATAAATTATCACCTAAATATCTCCTTTTTAGTTTTGAAGTTTGCGCATCGGACGTCCGTGTCATGTTCAAACTTAAAAACTTGCGAACCAATTAACATATTCTTCGCAGCCTTCATTCATCATGGCGTTAACATGTAGCCCACCAAATTTGGAGCCATTTAGACATCTGTAAATAAGTTTTGAAAAAAAAAGTTTACAATTGTCTATTTGGGAGGTTGTGTGTCATCATTTTTTTTCGACTATAAAATAAGTATAAAAATAAAATAAAGGTCTGGATGATATAAATGAACAAAAAATAAATGGATAATATCCTGTTATCCAATTATATTATACGATGATTATCGCTATTTTAACACTTTGTTAAACTTTTTACGTAATTATTTTTTTTCTCTGAAATCATCGCGCACATTACATAAATCACATTAAAAAAATCTT
Organism: Stenichneumon culpator; assembly: GCA_964017025.1. Classification (NCBI taxonomy): domain Eukaryota; kingdom Metazoa; phylum Arthropoda; class Insecta; order Hymenoptera; family Ichneumonidae; genus Stenichneumon; species Stenichneumon culpator. The sequence goes on from OZ024777.1 coordinate 5,617,323, forward strand.
TAAAAATTCCACTTTACACATGTAAAGATGTCCACGATAATTGACAAGTGCATTTTTTCATCACCCACGAACAATAATTATTATATGCCAAACAAAACACTTGCAATTGTAGCCGTCGAAATAAAAACCTTTTTCTTCGGGGCGGCGCTTGCGTCGGTCTCACACGCGAGGGCTCTAGCGTAGATCAGTACTTGGATGGGTAACCGGTCAGCCGTGCGCTGGCTAGGTACACCACTTTCCATAAAGCTTAATCATAGGATTCCTTACAAATTTTTCGAAATATAATTTTATTTGTGATATTTCAAAACTTTTGAAAACTTTATCACATCGCATTGCTATTATCAATATTAATAATTCTCGATTTCAAACATTTTTAATCAATAAAATATATTTGTATATTACCTGTTTACAATGACTACTCGAAATTTGTGAATACCATTTCAGAACGCATAGTCTGACATAATATGTATGCATACATTTTCATAGCGCATAAGCCGACGTAGAAATACAATTTAAAACCACGTAGTGCAATGTGCAAACAATTTGCACGGAGCGCGGAGCACGGCGTCCGAATCACGCGCACGGCGCGCGAGGCGCGCCGATCGTACAAATTTGTCAGTGCCTTAAAAATGTCCCGAGGGGACCTTTTTTGGGGGGTTTGGGGGGTTTGGGGGACGGAGCCCCGAAAGCAGCCCCCCCCCCCCCCCGCTTGTTTAAATTTATTGTAGTGTCATACTTTTGTGTACCAAAGTATCTTCGGTAAGAATCAACATTTATGTCGAGAATCACACCAACAATCGTGACAATAATTTTTTTCTGTATCTTATCAAGTTCGGAGTTATAAGCTGTCCGATAATTGAGATTCGATCCTTGTTACTGTAGAACTTTTATTGATCGGTATCGCTCTGATCGGGTTGGTTGTCTTTCTGATATTAATCCATTCGCATTTTATTATTTCGGGACATCGACGCTTCTGTAATGAAAATATCGGCAATCAAAATTTTCGAATTATTTCATGTCGTGAAAAAAAAAATCGATAATATAGCCGTTCTGAATATTCGGCAGTCGGGACTTTAACCCCACCCCGGCACTACCTATATTTTGCCTATATTTTTTACCTATATTTTGCTACAATTAAAAAAATATTCCAGAATAATCTTCCATCTCTATCCAATCGAGTCACCAGTACGTCAAGTCATTCGTCCTTTGTACATATTCTATGACGACGTGCTTAGCTTACGGTCAGTAAATAAATTACGTAAGGTATGTAAGCGGTATAGAGATGTCGGCATTTTTATATCTTTTCTGCAAATGGCGAGAAAAATGTTTTCATTGAAACGAAGTTTCCTCCATTACGGTACCATTGAACGAACGACTGCAGCGCACTCAGAACTGAAAGTCATCGCTTGTAATTTTATCAGATTGGCGCGTGCAATACATGCTGCGTAGTTATTTATAAACGTTCTTATCGTCGAGGCTTAGTTAGAAGTCTGTCGTGAGGTTAGTTGAAGTCTGTCTCCGACTCTACCAGTGTCGTGGTCTTGGTGCATTCGAGTGAAGATGGAACAATGGTCGGGAAAAGTAGCTATTGTGACGGGTGCGAGTTCCGGCATCGGTACCAATATTGTAGAAGCTCTGGTCCGAGCTGGCATCAAAGTAGTCGGTGCTGCAAGACGAGTTGAGAGAATTCAAAATCTCGCTGCTAAATTGAAGGGTCAGAAGGGCATTCTTCATCCTATGGAGTGCGATGTGAGGAAGGAAGAAGATATATTGAAGGTCTTCAAGTGGACTGAGAAGGAACTCGGTGGCGTTGATATCCTTGTGAATAACGCTGGCGTTCTTGTCGCCGAGCCGATTATTGGTACGCTCATTTATAGTCACCAATGCAGATGGAGATTGATAAAAAAAAATAGGACCGTTAGATCATGGGCTGGCAACATGTTCTGCATGTTCCAGAATGAAAAAAAGATGCAAGGTAATATGCATATGCCTTTCTCATTTATTACAGTTTTGCGCACAGCTTTCTCTATAAGAAATTTCTTTAATAGATTTTGGCTTCCTCATAGGGAAAGCTGTGCGGAAAATTGCAATAAATGAGGAAGCCATGCGTAAATTACTTTGCAACTTTTTTCATGACATCAAAAAACTTCTCCATCTCATAAAATTTAAACGGTCAAAATCTTCCGCAAAATTTATGCTAGAATCGATGTATTTAGGCTATGTTCGATGTGTTTTTCCCCGTTGATGACGAATCTTCACATTATTTTACTTCTCGAGCGACATTTGACACATAAGTTTGTGTCGAACATAAAATACAAATGTTCCGAAAAAATTGAAAGTTAAAAAATGTCATAAAATTGTAACCGTTAGATCCATTTTCGCCAAATTCAATACCAAACATTGCACAGTGAGAGTCCATTCCCGTATCAAATTTCAGCTGGATACCTCCATACTTACGCCAATTACACCGTTCTTAGTAATTTATTTTAAAAAAATCGAAATTCTATAAAATCTTACCGCATCAATAGATTTCGCCCACATTCGATATCAAAGATCTTTAATCATAGTATTATATTGGCATGCAGTTTTAGGACGATAGTTCAAAATTTACGGAAGCTAGAACTACCACGAACTTTTTTCAAAAATTTGAAAATTGCTTAAAATCTCGAACCGACCCTCAATCTTCATGAAAATGTCACCGGAGGAAGAGACGTGATCGCTCTACCAGTGAACCAAATTTCAACTCGCTATCTCAAATCGGTTCCGAACTATAGCCAGTTTAAACAATGCAAATCTGTCACATACATACATTCATACATACATACATACGCACGTACATACGTACATACGTACATACGTACATACGTACATACGTACATACGTACATCCGTACATGCATACATACGTACATACATACGTACATACATACATACATACATAACATCAAGTTGCAGCGGGCTCTCAAGGCCGCAGTCCATTTTCCGCTCAACATTAGACGAGGTGAGCACGTCTCCACGAGTAGATGCCTCTAGGCTGGCACTTAGCAGCGAACCGGAGGCTCGCTCTTTTTCATTGGGTGCATTTTCCACTCAATGGTGTATGCACTGGGAACCCCTCTTACCTCGCGGACTCGCTTGCCCTTCGAGATAGATTAAGTCTGCGACGTGGAGTGGATTGCACCGATACACTCATGACGCCTTGAGGACATCTAAATATCGCAAGTCCTTCATAGTTAGTGGAATTTATCTGTGGAATGGATTACTTCTCACTGTCGCTGAGGCTCCATCGCTACAGATTTTTATGGCGCGTCTTCTAGTGCACCTCCTCGCGCAGGAAAGTGAGGAGGCAGGGGACGGAACTTAGCCTCAGTCTAAGTCCGATCTGCTTAGTCATTTACTTTATTTTATTTTACTTTAATTTACTGTATTTATTTTACTTTATTTTTATCTATATCCCGTCTTTTAGCCATCTAGCGATCTGCTCGCATATCTATCTTTAGTTATATGTTATCTGTATTCGCTCTTTGATTATTATCCTAATGATTGCGGTGCTTACTGCCTCGTATTCTTTACTACCTATATTATAATGTAATTCAGCACTGTTTTGCCTGTATTGCATTAGTCCTTAGGGGAGATATCCGTGGACTCAATAAATTTCAATACGATACAAAACATACATACATACACGCACGCGACCACATACACACACATTCGGGCGCTAGCTAAAAACCGCATTTCTCGACGTTTTGAATTATTTTAAATACTCTGACACTAAAATCTAGAACATTTTAAAAATGAAAGCATAGCTTTCCGTATGAGGAACCAAAAAGCATTTTCTTAATTCGGTCGGGCTGTCCGGAGTTCTGTAGATCCAGTCCGAAAGCACAGTAACCTTTTTAAGAGATTTTGGATCGCAACGAAACTTGCTGTATCTTCTATATATAAAACTGCGTATAAAATGTAGTTTTCGTATCGAATTTCGAATTGATCTATCCATCCTTTACTGATACTTTACATTAATTGTGACAAGAAAAATGATGAAAAAAATGGTAAAAATTGTCGCATCATGTAAGTAAAAAATTGCCTCGAAAATAAAGTACTAATTTTCATGAAATTAAAAAATGTTAATGATAAAATTTAAATGGTTCGAATAGTGTTCATTATGCACATTACGTTTCTGAGAAATGAGAGGTTATTGCAAACACTTCTGGATGGTATAAAAATCTTTATAAAATCAAGCATATTAAAGATGCTGAAAAGATTAATTTTGCATAATAATAATTCCAAAATGTTATGATCAAATTGATGAAAAATAAAATAGTTCAACACATCTCCCGGAAACCTAACTTCAAAAAAAAATGATTCGTTCCCTTTTCTGAATTTTTTCAGATTTTTAAATTCACTTTGATGTTTTTTTTACATGGGCAAAATGTGTGGAAACACAAAATTCAAAATGAATTTAAAAATCTGAAAAAATTCACAAAAATTCCGTCTTCAGGAAAATGAACGAATCATTTTCATAAAAAAATATAGGTTTCCGAGAGATTTGTTGAAAACTTTTTTTTAAAGACGTGTTAATAACATTTTGGAATTATTATTATGTAAAATGTATCTTTTCAGCACCTTTAATAAGCCTGATTTTTATCAGAATTTTATACAATCGATAAGTGTTTGCAATTCCCTTTATTTTTTTCTGAAACTTATGCGACGTGAACACTATTCGCAAGGATTACCTTAATAGGGATCATCGGGCAATCATACTCCACCTTCGTAGACTTTTTGCTCCGATAGCTAAATAATTGTAAGAGCTAGTTTTGAAGAATTTAAAAATAGCATACAAAAAAACAACTGACCATTTTTGAATGAAAGTTTGAAGAAACATAGACTATTAAGCACACCTGCTGTGTGTGAAATTTCAGTTTAATCGTGTCTGAGTCACACGCACGCACGCACATAAATACATCTGGACATTTTGGCTAAATATGATTTTTCGATGTTTGCGAATATTCTGAACACATTTCCATTAAAATTTCAAAAAAAATGTTCACCAAAACAAAAATTCCTTTATGAGGAAACAAAATTGTAGAAAAACCGAAGAGTTTGATTGATCTACAAACACACTTGCAGCCAGGTAGCCAGGAAAAAAATTGTGTTACAGTACGCATAAAAACAAAGGCACATTTATATCTCTACCACTCACAACTCTACAAGAAAACATCTCTCCCCAAACATCTCTATCAGAAAACAAGTCTCCCGGATAATAACTCTACCAAAAAAGATAGCTTTAAGAACTCTACCACATAACAACTCCACCAGAAAACATCTCTACCGTATTACAACTGTACCGTATTACAACTGTACCGTATTAGAACTCTACCAAAATCTCTACCACTGAACAAAAAAACTCTCCCGGAATTGAAATATAACTCCCCCGAAATTGAAATAAAACTCTACCGGAATTAAAATAAAATTCCGGTAGTTTTATTTCAACTCCGGGAGAGTTTTATTTAAATTCCGGGAGAGTTTTTTCTTCAGTGGTAGAGACTGTGGTAGAGTTACAATACGGTAGAGTTGTAATATGATAGAGATGTTTGGAGAGAGATGTTTTCTGGTACTGTTGTTAACTGGTAGAGTTTTGAGTGGTAGAGATGTAAATTTGCCAAAACAAACCATCGGTTGTAGAGTGACATATGGATCTTGTTTTTTAGATGGTACCACAGAAAACTATCGTAAGATCATGGAAGTTAACGTGATCGCGGTTGCGATATGTACCAGAGAAGCGGTACGTTCGATGAAGAAGCATAACGTTCCCGGACACATAATTAACGTCAACAGGTTAGTAGCACATTTATTTATAGCTTGGGGGGGGGGGGGGCGCAATCAAACTAATATGTTCGAGGGCATTTTTTTCAGTATTGGTGGACACAATGCTGAGATGGTCACGGTACCAGTAAGTGTTTACTGTGCCAGCAAGTATGCGGTCACTGGTATGTCGCAATCTGTGATCAATGAATTAGCCACTGCTAAAATGAACGTCAAGGTGACGGTAAGTCGATAAATCTCTTGGGATCGAACTATAGGCCTTTTAGAGATACACATGTTTAAGCTATTACAAACACTGCTCGCTTTATTAACTTTATTTATTGATAGAGCATCAGTCCCGGAGCTGTAAGAACGGACATGCTCACTGATGCTGGGATTCCATCAGAAATCCTCGATCGAACTTCCATACTTACAGGCAAAGATATCGCGGACGCTGTTATCTACACATTGAGTACTCCTCCGAACGTCCAGGTAATGTAACGAAGTATCTATAACCATTTTTTTTTTTTAAATACATATCTGTTTGGTATTCTTTGACGAAAATGTTTGCTGGTCAACAGGTGAAGGAATTGACTGTGACACCCCTTGCATCGGTATCGAGGCTGCTTGACCTCCAGTAACAACGACATCAATGGCAAAATAGACGGTGTTTTTTATTATATAGAATAAATAATCAATGAAAGTAAAACCGTTGGGGCGATCTAGTGGTTAGCGTGTTCGCTTCCAGACCTAAACATCGGGAGATTGACCGTTCGATTCCCGGTTTGCGTAGCTTCACCGAGAATAAAAACATGGACGGGACAAAGGTATATATACGTCGATAAATCTACATATATATTTTGACCACTCTCACGTAGTCATTCTAAGTGTGAGTGTTGGACGTATATAACTGTAGTTCACGTTTACATTCTTGGTGAAACGCGACGTAGCTCCGACGCCGGGAATCGAACCTGCTGAGACCGGCTCTATCGGCTTAGGTTTTCCACAATTTCCCTATGCCCATGGCAGAAATGTCATGGCAAATACCACGGCCAGGAACGTTGCGATTTGTTGTTATCGTAATTGGTATTGATACATAAAGTTGTTCCCAGCTTCTTTCTTTTTCCTGTTTCATGGTGATGCAAATTTTGTTTGATGCAAATAAAACTAAACCGAAAATACCTGCCGTTATTGATGTGAAGGCATAATTTGTCTATTTTCTGTTGAGTATACTGTAACGTATTTATCAGTAGCTTGGTTCGGCAATATACAATCGGTAACTCGAAGCGTCACCTTTGACGGTCCACCCTCGCTCACCTATCCACAGGCCGGCGGGCGCCAGTTAATTATTGCTTCACCGGAATCAACAAACCGGTATAAACTGGGGATGGAGTGGAGTTATCTCGATTCCACCTACCATTAATTTCTGTTTCACTGGATTGGACAACGGGTATAAACTGGGAGTGCTGCAGGTTTAACTCCTCCAAGGACAACACGAACACGACACCAAAACGTTCGTATATTTGTACGATTAAACGAACTTACTTGTAAGTGAAGCTCTATCGTAATTGTATGTAGAGCCTCTTCCGAAGAGATCACCAGGTAGTACCCCCCTTTTATGCCGATGTTGCCACAAAGTTTACAGAATAATAAAGCTTTTTTAACCCACTCCGCGGCGCTCGTGTCGACCGCGCTGCCTATGCCGCTCGCTTCATAGCCCAGATCGTCATTTCTTTAAAGTATTGCCGTAACTTCACCGGGCTAAGGGTTTTTTTGGGTGGGAGTATGATCTCTTCGGAAGAGGCTCTACATACAATTACGATAGAACTTCACTTACAAGTAAGTTCGTTTAATCGTACAATTGTACTTCGAGCCTCTTCCTCGAGATCACCAGGTAGATGTTGAAAGTAAGTTACGGCATGTTCCTTTTTCGACCTTTAAAAATGTCTCTTACTTATTATTTTCCTTAAGAAAAAAGGAAAGAGACTTGTACATGTGATGTAATATATTATATATTTGTGGACACACAACAACGAAAATAACAATCAAGGTCATAATTCTAGAATGCTTCTTGCAAATGCATCTTTGTCGTCAGATATTCTTAAATTATAGAATTTAGCGAACGTTTCCGAGTCTTTGGTCCAACCTGCGGCTTTTTTGATTGCGTCAATACTAACTCCGGTTCTTTTAGCCGCCGAAGTTGAAGCATGTCGTGTGCTGTATGCTGAAAAGATATTCGTATCTATTCCACTCTCATATAGAGTCTTTTTTATCCAACGGCTCAGCGATTGGGTGGTTACAGCCTTATGAGGTCTTTTATACGAGATGAATAATTTCGTTTCTGCTTTCCGCAATTCTTTAGTACGATTAATGTACATATCAAGTGTACTCGCTGCACATATCGTTCTGTCTTGATCATAATATGGCAAGATTAGAATAGGCTGTTTCCTGTTTATTCCAGAAGTTTTTATTCTCGAGGGAATTTTAATTTCAATTCGGGTCTCTGTTTTTTCTATATTTTGAACCTCAATGAGTGTTAGCGTCTGGATTCTATGACCGGTCACTAACGCAAGTAGTGTTACCAACTTCATTGAAAGTTTCTCGAGAACCAAACTCTCATTTGGAGTCCAGTGGCTTAAAAATTTGAGAACGATTTTTGGATCCCAGGTGCAATCGTATTTCGGAGCTGGCGGTCTTTGCTTTGCAATACCTTTACAAACTCTTTTGATCCGATCATCCTGTCCGATTTCTGGTCCCAAAATTAAAGCAATCGCCGATCTATAGCTATTAATTGAGCCATACGATGCACCCTTTTCGAATTCTTTTGCCAGAAAACTCAATACTTGTGGAATTGTAGCCTTGAATTTTGGTATGTTAGTTGTTTGGCAAAAAAAACCACAATTTTTTAAAAGCCGTTTCGTATTGACGCCAAGAGGAACTAGTCAAAGAAGCGATCGCAGTGTCCAACGATTCATCAGGCATTCCTCTTAATTTGAAGGCCTGCCGGACAATATTCCGCCCACCAGGGTAAGTTGTTTCCATAGGGGATGTGGTTTCCTGTCCGATGAACGTAAAAGATTAAGGTTAGGTTTGAAAACAATTGGTTTGGATTCAAACATTGACATACACAAGGGAAACCAGGCCTGAGACGGCCAATGTGGTATGACTATTATGCCTCTAGATCGCTCTAATTGAACCTTTTTTAACACTTTTAGTATCATAGAAAAAGGTGGAAACGCATAGAAAAAATAAGAGGACCAATTGATGGTGAATGCGTCGATTGCAATTGAGCCCGGATCTTTTCGCCAGGATACATATGTTTTGCACTTTGTATTTGCTCTACTAGCAAAGAGATCGATTTCCGGGATACCAAAACCATCCGAAAGTTTTTTGAACGCAGCTCCTGACAACCCAAATTCCGTTTCGCGTTCCAGCCTTCTCGACTCCAAATCTGCTATTACATTATCCTCTGATCGAATAAACGATGCAAAGATCCAAAGGTTACGCCGTTCACACCATTTCCAAATATCTTTGGCTAGTTTACTAAGCTTCTTTATTTGTATACCGCCCATGCGGTTAATGTAGGAGATCGCAGTAGTATTGTCGATCCTGAGTAGTATACTGCAATTTCTAAGGCGTGACGCAAAGCATTTTAAACCGAAGAAGGCCGAAAGCAGCTCTAAATAGTTAATATGCTTTTTCCGATCTATTTCGTTCCAGTGTCCGTGACTTTTCCCGGTTTCGCAACAAATTCCCCAACCGGTCAGAGAAGCATCGGAAAATATTTCGAGTTGAAATTTGTAACTTCGAATGGGATTGTTTATTGACGAGATGTTTGTTTCCCACCATTTTAAGTCTTCTCGTATATTGTTCGATAGAATCATCGGTGCTCCGTAATCGCCATTATTGTCTCTTAACGCTAACATTTTCTCTCTCTCGAGGTCTTTCATATAAACCCAACCGTATTTTGCTGCCTTGCAGCAATCTCCGAGAGAGCCTAAAAACGATGCGAATTCTCCAATTTTGCATGAGCGTAAAATGCTGAATTTTTTGATTGCAGCTTGTATCGATGTTCGTTTTGTTTCAGGAAGTTCGATTATCATCTTTTTTGTGTCTAGATAAAAACCTAGAAATTTGCATCGACGTGACGGCTCTAATACACTTTTATCGTAGTTTATTACGAACCCGAGTTCTTGCAACAAATTAATCGTTGTATTTATGTTACATTCACAATCTTCGATTGAATTACCGATCATGAGTAAGTCGTCTAGGTAAATTACTGAGATGTGACCAAGTTCTCTCAAATGAGTTACCACGGGTTTCATGACCTTTGTGAATACGTATGGCGCTACGTTCAGTCCAAATGGTAGACACGAAAATTCGTACGTAACCTCGTTAAAAACGAATCGAAGATACTTCCTGCTAGATTCTGCAATTGGAACAACGTAATATGCGTCTTTTAAGTCGATCGTTCCCATAAACGTATTTTTTTGTAGTAAATCCTTTGCAGTACGTAGATCCTCAAGTTTAAAGTGCTCGGTTACGATATGATTGTTGAGAGCTTTTAAATTTAAAATAAGCCGTTTCGATCCGTCCGGTTTTGGTCTCAGGAAAATTGGGGATATGAATTCTCCTTTCGATGTCGCGCATTTATTGATTGCGCCTTTAATTAATAATAAATTAATTTGTTCGAAAATCTCTCTTCTTTCGACTGATGACCAAGAAGGCTCCCTAGGAGTTTCCATTTGTATAACCGGTTTATCAAAAGGTATCACGTAACCTTCAATCCATCCCAAAATCCTGGCGTCCGAAGTAATTGACTTCCATTTTTCCGAGAAAAATTTTAATCTGCCCGTTAAGATACTTACGGGAATTTCTAACGTTTCTTCCGAGGGTATTTGTCCTGAATCCGATCCTGCTTCCGATATCCTGACCTTCGCTGAGGGATGTTCTTCTTCTGCCCGTTCGATGTCGAATTTCGGGGTCGGTAATTCTGTTGATAGAACGGGCTCTTGAAGTTTTTTGATGTTTGTTTGGTTGGTGCTTTTGCGTTGGACTTGAGATCCTTAGATGAACGTTCCAAAGACTTTGCTGTCTTAATGCTCTCGTCTAGTTGATTACCGAAAAGCCACTCATCTACTGTAGTAGCATTTAGAGTGTCTTTGACCGCCGCATTTAAATTCGCTAGAACCAATGCCCGTCTTGTCAGCGTTTCATCACGTTGTAAGTCGACGAGCAGCCGTCCGACGTCACTTAGTGTACCTAGAAGCGTCAATTTATCGACAGCTTCTCCGTTCAGCAATTTCGTGAGAATCGTACCCAGGGCAGCCACGCATACTGCCACTTTTTCTTGTTTAGCTATCAATCTAGCGTCTCTGCTAGCTACGGCTTCTGGTAGGGAAGCTTTTACTTCCGGGTTTAGTTTTGGAGGATTGATAAGTAAGCAGTTTTCTGGTGTACCGTACTTAAGAGATGTGGCCGCCTGCTCTTCCTTAGGAAGACCAACTTTTAAAATTTCGGTCCACCTTGTCGCAATTTCGTCGATAACCGGAGGTCCGCGTGGTTTTTCAACTGCAAGCCGTTTACCGAGCACCTCGAGCACTTCATCATCGAGTGTTTTTTGCGGTTGTTCTTTTGATTTTTCTTGTTCAGCGGTTTGCTGAGGATTGCTATTCGTTTCGGCCGACTTCTCGTGATTTGCAGTAGGCTCTGTCGATGTGTCCGGACTATCGTGAACAGAGCTGTCTGTTAGCGAATGTATCGATGCTCTATCCCTTATCTGCGATGGTGAACGAAATCCTCCTTCGCTGGAACTCGTGGTTGATGCCGAACTCGAACTCGTCTCATATCCTACATGAACAGAATTTTCCTTGTTGTATTTCTTCGAGCATAGTCCTAAATTGATCATAAGTTTTCCATCTGCTTATCAGACGTTCCGAGCCTGACTCGGATAGATTACAAATCATGAAGGCCTGATGGGTATGTTCCTAAAACATCATCCCGTATTCTACCATAGCAATTTGTAGGTGACTTCAATACTCAAGCGAACTCTTGTCCGCCCTTTCTCGCTTCAGTCTTACGGACCTGGTCCGCCACGATCAGGCCTAGCCTGATCGATTGACTGGTCGTCCAATATTGCACTTCCGATCGATATGTGTGACGACCTGATCGTCACGCATATTTAATTTGGTTTGACTCAATAAATTAATATTGCCATTTTCCCATTGTCTGACATGAAACGGCCTTGCCGTAATACGTCTAAGATTCCGCCATCTTGGAGAACAAGAAAATCTGAAACAGAAAAACCGACTTACTTCGTTTTTTCTTGTGAAGAGAACGCTTCTTCCTCCGCTTTTTCTTTTCACGTCGTTCTAGCCGCTTTAAACGCTTCTCGAAGCGATTTTCCTTCTCGTCGTCTTCATCCGAATCGTGGTTTCGTTTTTTTCCCATTATGGAAGAAAAAACCGAAAGATTGTCGAAAAAGACGTGTGGCTTCAACGGCACAAAGAAAAGGAATGACGATCTGGGCTATGAAGCGAGCGGCATAGGCAGCGCGGTCGACACGAGCGCCGCGGAGTGGGTTAAAAAAGCTTTATTATTCTGTAAACTTTGTGGCAACATCGGCATAAAAGGGGGGTACTACCTGGTGATCTCGAGGAAGAGGCTCGAAGTACAATGTAAGTTTTGGAGTAGTGAAACTGACAGCGCAACTGGATGCATGGGCGAGAGCGAACGGTGGCGGAAATGCGCGGCCACTTCTACTGTAGGTAGCGGAGAAAGTGTCGGGATTATTTGCCGGTATAGCAGTTTGTGATACAAGTGCGGTAAAGCGAACTTTATATGCACGCTGTGAAGTGAGTGTGACTTACTTCACAGTCCGCGTTTGATCTTCCCTACACCGCACTAGTATCGCATAATATGTTGTGTAACGAATGCGCAAGAAGCCAGCATACATGAATCACCAGAAGCGTGCGTAAAGTACAAGACGCGCGCGTAAAGAACGAGGCGCATGCAATAAAGTTTAAAAAATCGGTCCGATGTGCGCATGCGTCGGGTATTTATAGTACACTTGGCTATAACGCGCCACCTACGCCACTCTCGGCAGGTACAAAATGTAGCGCTTTTCATGCATTGATACGTACATTTTGATACGAGTGCGAAAATTTTTTGTCTGACGAGTGTGAGTTTGCAGCACGAGCCGAAGGCTAGTGTGGCAATCACACGTGTTCAGAAAAAGTTTTTGGCACGAGCATCGTACAAAGTTTTATTTCGCAAGGCGTGAACATGGAAGTTTTCGTACGCGATGCCGCCATTTTTCCACCGAGTGATATAGATAATTTATTTTACTCGGTGGGAAAATGACGGTTTTTGCGCACGCGTGCGAAAACCGCCATTTTCACACCTTGTGAAACAATAGTATATTGCGATACTAGTTCGTAAAAGCGGACTTTCGACGAAGGTTGGGATGTGGCTGCACGAGCCGGATGGAGCGTTACAACGGCACGAGGCGAAGCCGAGTGTTTTTGTAGGGCGAGGGAAGGCGAGTGTGGCCACTTCACAACTGCCATCGGGAGTCCGCTTTTACGTACAAGTATCGCATACTATTTTATGTAACGAATGCAGGAGAAGCGCTAGTCCGTGCCTGCTGATTGTAGCGCTGCGAGCAGCGTGCAATAATTTCCAGAAATCGCACGCAAAAAAAATTCGCACGCAAAGGAACTAAACTGTGCATGGGCCGGGAATGTACTAAACTCATGGCTACAAAGCGCCAGTTACGCCGCTCTCGGCAGGCACGGAAAGTAGCGCTTTTCATGCATAAGTTACATGTTAGTAATTTACGATACCAGTGCGACGAAACTTTTTCTAACGAGTGCTGCAATCACACGAGTTCAGAAAAAGTTTTTAGCGCGAGTATCGTATCAAATTTGACTTCACGAGGTGTTAAGACAGTAGTTCTATGCACGCGAAGCGTGCGGAAAACTGACATTTCCGCACCGAGGGTACTAAAATTTTGTTCAATACTCATGCGAAAAACGTTTTCTGAACTCATGTGATTGCACCACTCGCCTTCGACTCGTTCTGCAAACTCACACTCGTCAGAAAAAGTTTTTCCGCACTCGTATCGAAATGTACTATTAATACCATTCCAGAATGAAACGAGAACAGCAAAGCAGCTCCTATGGAAATGAAGCATATGTCAGATATATAGGAAGATATATCACGAGACGTGGTAACATCTCGACGAGAAGTCCTTAAAAATACGAAGTTTTTGTGGGAATATGCTACCAAGTAGAACTTGGTAGCATACAAGTGAGCGAGATGCTACCAAGTAGAACTTACGCCAATATACCGGAAGTAAACTTTTTGCACTCCGTTACCTCAGAAACGAAGCATCGGATTTAAATTGCGATGACACTTTTACGATATAATTCTAATCTAAGGTAGAACATGAGATACGGGTATCGAGACCCTCATGAGGTCCAAAAATATTATAAAGTGTCCTGTCAGTCCCCTCGTCTACTGCGCATGCGTTCGCTTTGATGTGCAGCTTTCGCCTGCTGTTGATTAGTTAATTAGTTGAAAAATATTTTGGCATTTTGGGAAACGAGAATAATCTCGATAAAACTTTGTTATTAGATATTATTTAAACTAATACTTACTAATATTATTTACATAAATAAACAAATATACTCAAATACTTGTCAACTATGAACCGAATGAAACCAAACTTGGTCAATATTATTAGGAACAAATATTATCAGTCAAAAATTGTCATTAAATTGTTATCAAACATTTTTAAACTAATACTAACTAATATTATAAAAATAAACAAACAAATAAACGAATACTTGCGAAATATGCACCAATTGACACCAAACTTGGTCAATATTATTGTTTTAGTAAAGGAACAAATATTGTCGGTAAAAAATTGTTATTAAACTTTGTTTAAACAATTATTATTTTTTTTATTATTATAATGCGCTATAATCTACATTCGACTTTCTTCGAATTTTTTGTGTCTTTGAGTGTGCCCGAGGTCTCAAACGACGTATATGACAAATAAACCGTTGCGGATTGGATATTTTCGCTAAAATTTGATCTCAAAGTCCATTCGAAAACAACATGACATTCAAATTCGTTGGTGTTATCGGATAATAGTTCTGTATAATTATATTAAATTATAAATAATATTATATATAATAATGGCCGTGTGTCCAGATGAACCCCACTTTTTGTGGCTTTTTCGATACCAGCCATCTGGGGAATAACGATTATGTGTATCGAACTGCTCCCAATAGAGATTTCCAAAAAAAAAAGGCTCTCGAACGCCGTTAAAAATGTCCGTCGACATGCGGTCTTCTTACATTTCTTGGTCGTTATTTCAATATACCTGGCCATTATTAGTATTTTTTGGCCTGCTCTATCAAAGCAACAGCGAATATTAGCATAGAAACGCACCCAAATGGATATTTTCAAAAGAAAATCGTTTTCAAAGGTTATTACCGATGTCCCTCGAGATGTCCGCCAACATGGTTTTCGACATTTCCCCGTTATTACTTCCTTATATCTGGACATTATTGGTATTTTTCGGTCTGGTTTATCAAAAGAACAACGAATATGAGCATCGAGACGCTCCCGTAAGGATATTTTTGAAAAAATTGCTACCAATGGTTATTACCGAAGTCCGTCGACATGGTTTTCGACAGTTGTTCCGTTATTACTTCAACTAGCGATCGGGCGCTTCGCGCCCGACGGTTGCTTTATTTTAAGGCTTTATATACTCGAAAATTTCAAAATGTTTCATTTCTTTTTAAATTTTCGATTCCATTAGCCTGAACGGTTCCAAATATTTTAAGCTTTACAGAATTGGAAAATTCCAAAAATTGTTAAAGTTACAGCATTTGGAGCGTAAAAACTTTTATTTTCCTTTAAAACCGACCGCGCTATGCGGAGACAGGTGCGCTAGATCGGCAACTACCCTTTTCTATTGTTCACTTATTATCCCTACATAGAATCGTGTAACGATAAAGGTAACGGTTTTGTCGGTTTGGTCTGCGATAAAAGTAACGGTTTTTTCTGTTCGGCACAAGCATAAAACCAAGAGGACGAAGTAAACTTATTTAGTCCGAATTGAGACATTGCAGAGGCAATACAAAATTGTTATTGTATTGATAGAGTTATATTTTAACATGAGTGATTGTGAAGAAACCCATACTAGTTTAGATAGGAAGGGTTCACGATTCATGAGAGGATGACCAGGCATTCCTAAAAAAAACGTCTTTTTCACGGCAATCAGTATACGAAAAAATCGGAAGCCGATTAAACGCTAGTGCGTCTGCAAAAAAAATTCAAAGTGTCGACACCACTCGATGTAGATATTGACCGCGCACATGGCTACGTAATCATAAATTTTCTATTTGTGTTCACTGCAATTGCTTCTCTTGTAAAGTGTACAACTTGTAACAGTGACATCAAGTTCTTTGAGACACGAGTTAGAGGATTGGGATTTACCTTAGTTACCAAGTGCGAGAAGTGCGAGAATAAGTAAAAATAAGTTCGAGTCCTTCGCGTAAAATTGATTGTTACAAAATCAATCGCAGCTTCACGTTGGCTATACGAATATTATCCGGTGTTGGATTGACGGGAATGAACATTTTCTGCGGTATTATGAATCTCCCAAAATGCTTCAGTCAAACGCTCTACGACAAAATTACCAAACAAATACGAGATGCAGCCAAAGAAGTTACATATTCGTCTATGCGAATGGCAGCTGACGAAGAAAAAAAAATAACGGCAGAAAACGAGAACAACAAAGACGCTAATGGAATTGCCGTCTCCGGGGATGGTTCTTGAAGAAAAAGATGTTTTTTTTCGCTGCAGGGTGTTGCGACACTTATCGGAATTTTGTCTGGGAAAGTTGTCGACATGAGCGTCAAGTCGTCATTTTTTATGGCCTACCAATCGTGGAGTGAAAAAAGGGAACAGCTGAATATGAAGAATGGTACGCTGAACATGAAGATAAATGCACAAGTAACCACGAAGGAAGTTCTGGAAAGATGGAAGTACATGGAATGGTTGAAATGTTCAGCAGATCTGAAGATTTACACGATACAAAATATTTGTATTATGTTGGAGATGGCGATGCAAAAACATTCAAATGATAAACAGAAACCCATCCGTACGGAGAGAACATTATGATACGTAAACGAGAATGTGTGAGATAATTGATTAAAATTCGCGCGCCAATTGAAGAATATCGACTGAGGGCGCCAGCTCACGGTATCAGGTACAATAATGATCGACGCGCGTGCGTAAGATGTACGAAACATTTTCGGGAAGTCCTCGCGATCGCGAGACACCCATGCTCATCCTCTTTCTCCCTGGGATCGCCGAACTGAACACCTCGTCATCGCCATGTCTGTGAAATCGGAATACCGTGGACGCCACGCAGAGGTATTCGGCAGTTTTTCTCTAGTGCTCTCGGTGTTGGCCAGCCGGGAGACGAAAAGGCTATTTTGCTGAAGATTTCCTGCCCCAGGGAGAAAGCAGCTTACCCCTCTCGTTTTATGTGGGAAGTCGATCATTACCTGAGATAAGTACCTTTTTGTTTGTATCCAATTGTAATTCGGTTGTCGCGGGTTAGGAGTGTGTTATATGTATGTGTGGAGAGTGGTTATTTCGCTTGTATGGCACGAGAACTTGGAGATAGAGAATGAAACATTGTCGAAAATAAATTCTAACGTATATGTATGTTCGGCGGGTGCGCCTCTTCTTATTGATAGTTTGGTTGTTCAATTCATTTATTTATTAGTCGTCACGAAATCGCATTTCTCACGTTTTATAAATGCATTAGTCATGTTCAAAAACGAGTGGGTAGCAGACTCCGGAACGTCAAGAAACAAACAAAAGATCTCAGAGGAAGAGGCAAATTGACTGGAGAATTGATTGACGAATTGACAGTGTTTTATGGATTGGTTATGAGAAATAATTGCACCTCTATCGATGACATGAAGAAAGGATTTGCGCAACATATTATCACAAGTGCTCAGCCGATGAAAATCCTCAGCATGACAACTGTTCGTCAAAGAAAGTGGGTGCACGTGGCGACAGTCGAAGCCGGAAACCCGCTCGAATCATATACCCATAAGCCTGCAGTCGTTAAAACTAAAGCAGAAGTGATCAAACCAGTATATGAAGCATTTACCAACGACGAGTTACTGGAAAGATGTGTAGGAGGCTTCACACAAAATAATAACGAGTGTTTGAATTCTAAGATTTGGAAAATTGCTCCGAAAAATTCATGGCGTAGTTTAACGATTGTTGAAAACGCCGCATATATTTCGGCTAACACTTTTAACAACGGAACAGTCGCCTTTCTCCGAATTATGAAAAACCTTAGTATAACGATTGGGCCGAACGCGATGGAGACTTGCGAACATATGGACGAATTACGCCTTACTGTCACTGGAATTCAATCTGAAAAGGCGACAAAGGAAGCAAGGATTGCCGCCAGAAACAACAAAAAACATGCTGGAGACGTTTTAGATGTCGAGGAAGGCATCTAAATATATATACCCCTACTTGGCTGATATGATTAAATTTTTTCTGACTTTTTCTTTTTTTTAAAAAAGAGATTGTTTTGATAAGTATCTTTTTTGGTCAAGAACATAAAAAAAAATATATCCACATGATATGTTAAAGTATGTAAACCACTATCCGGTGCGGTGGTCTAGTGGTTAGCGTGCTCGCCTCTAAGACCTAAGCATCGGGAGGTCGACGGTTCGATTCCCGGCTTTGTATGTTTCGACGAGAAGGGAAAAAAAACATGGACGAGACGAAGCTCCAGATATATACATCGGTCACTCGCACACGCTAACTCCAAGTGTGAGTGTCGGATGTATATAGCTGTACTCCATTGTTTTCATTCTCGGTGAGACGCGACGAAAGTCCGACGTCGGGAATCGAACCTGAGACCGAATCGGCGTAGGGGACGTAGCGTACCCATCGCCCGGGACGCCGAGTCTGTGTGTATCAGACTCGACGCTCCGCAATAGCTATCCCTGGCCAGAGTGTAAGCTATCGTGCTCGGGCTTCATGGCACCGGGGTATGATGCGTCATAACGATGCTTCTAGGATTCCAGGCGACTATCCTAGAATACTTTCAGCCTGCCTCCTTAACCTGGGGCTCTGAGGAGGTCGACCATGTTTTCCCTAGCTTGACTACAGATAGGGATGCTGGGGGACGGGGGACTAGGTAATGGTACCCTGGCTACCGGCAATCCCAACAAGGGGGCGCTGGGAACAGGGGGGAGACTGGCCATGATACCCTGGGCTACCCCAAAAGAAGGCCTGCTGGGGGACGGGGGACTGACCAGGACACTCTGTGCTACCGGTAACCCCAAGAAGGGATGCTGGGGGACGGGGGACCGACCATGATACCCTGTGTAACCAGTAATCCCTACGAAGAAAGGTGTCAAGTCAAGAAAGACCCGAACAACGCCTGTCGGTTGGGGTTCCGCGTCTGAGGAACACAACGTGACAATTAAGGCATCGCGAGTGCCCCACAAGGCCCGAGTACAATGGTCCAGCAGGACTGAGTGCTCGTATCGCTCCACCAAACCAAACCAAACCAATGTAAACCACTACTTAACTATTATCATTTACTTTTTCCGATTACTTTTTTTTTAAGAAATGGTTTTGATTAATATACTATCTGAACTACAATACACATTTTAAGGACGTGACGTACCATTTTCAGTATTTTGAAAAAAAAGTATGTTGTGTTTTTTAGTTACAGATATGTCATTCGATTCATCTAATAATAGGCTGAATTTCCTGTCTGCGACATCGTTTAGCAGATTTTTTGAAGAAGTAAGGACTTAATACGTTCTTTATGACCTCACTGCACTTGGTTCCGTGCATTCGCATCTTGTTCCCTGCTTCACCATCCTTGAAGCTGCGTTTACACATCTCGCCCAAGTGATCACAGGGAGCCACAACGCCATGTGTACATAAATACCGAGCTAGAAATCCTTCTGCAACTGATGAGCTTAGTGATTCTTCGGGAAACTGTAGCTTTGCTTGGCGTTGTGTGGAAAAAGGCTCTGCCGCTTTGATGAATTTGCTTGTTTTTCAGGGACTAATCAAGTCTGCATACCTCGGCGTCAAATTACATTTGCAGAACTTACAATGTACCTTAAAATCGTCGCCAGATACCTGTTATCACATTACAAACAAATTCGTATATGATCATAACAAAGCCTCGATATTCAGTAACCTTACCTGTTGAAGCCAATCTTTGAACTGTACTTGGATTAATCATGCTTTTCGGAACTTTTGAGTACATTTTTCTTCCGTCACCGCTTTACCCATTTTGAAGGTGATTTAAAAGCATTCGCCACACAAGAAATTGTAATACTGACGTCAAATGAGAGAATGAGACACTGTGGCTACGACGGATGATCCGCTTAGTGCTCACAATCCATAGGGGAAAACAACGTCATAAAATATACGAAATGTAGAAGATTCGCTTCCTTACGGCGAAATATCGATACGACCGTGGCTCTTGCGTGGCGCGACCACGGATTGACGCAACTAAAGCAGCTCAAAGTTTGGTAGACATTCTAGCCGACCATGCATTCTCCGATTTTTTCTATTAAGAGCATGTGAAACACTACGGAGTGTGAGAGAGATAGCATCAGTGGTGCTCTCGGCTGAGCGAGAGAGACACGCTGAGAACATGTTTCACATGCCGTTAAGGTTAAGTTGTGTCGAGTTGATGAAAAGAGACGGCGATACTCAAGAAAAGGAACCCAGTACCTGACGATTAGTGGCATATCGTATCATTCCTTGTCATACGTATTATTCTCGTACTGTAATAATTTAATATTATTTGATCATTTTTTAGCACATATTCATTTATTTATATTCTTATAATCAATTTCGTGTAGCGATGCAGAGAAGAGAGTTTCGCTTATTTTTTACATGTTTTGTGACGTATTTTTCTTTTAACCGATAACGCGAACTTAAAACTCATAAAAAAACAGAGCAAAACGAAATCTAAACTGAAACCAAAAGGGAGCACCAAACGCGGAATCGAAATTTACGTCACCTTCGGCCGTCACCCTCACGGATGCATCGGCGTCCCGGTGGGCGCCAGTTAGTTTTTGTTTCGCCGGAATCACCAAGCCGGACTAATCTGGAGGTCGGTGCAACCTCCGATCTCCGCAGGAATGATTTTTGTTTCGCCGGAATCACCAAACCGGATTAATCTGGAGGTCGGTGGAACAGGCCGATCTCTGCACCCGGAACACACGAACAACACAAACGAGAACTTAACGGTACGAGAACTTAACGTCGATGCACTCGCGAGAGCGAACGGTTGCGGAAATGCATGGTCGCTCAGGATGCGGGTTATGTTAGAAGAGTCGCGATCCGAGGCCGATAGAATATCGAACGAAATCCAAAAATCGGGATCTTAGACTAACATAACGAGAACAGTTCTTTATTGGTTAATAAGCCACGGGATCGCACACACGCGCACCGGGAGCGCTCAACTGATCGAACGATCGAGGCGAGGAGAGCGAGAACAAATCTATACGCGATCGATAAATTGTCTGAACGATAAAACTCATCGAAACAGCGTAATTTAATCCAAAAATTGGCAGGAACTGCATCTTACGATTCCTCGAGAAGTTAACCACAATCACTGCACGTCAAGAAAGTCACAGAAATCACAAAAAATCGGTAAACAATTCGGAACGGAATCCGCACGAAACATAGCACACGAGTCGACCCGCGAACGTGCAACGTGACAGGTAGCGTGAGTGGGATACGCGAACCGAAGTGAGAGCGATAGCCGGAGTGTACGGTAGAGCGAGCGAAAACGGAAGACTCACAGCGCGAGACCATAGGCCGAACGTTAAAAATGAGAACGCTCTTACTTTTCTGCCGGGTTACGCATCAGATGCGTGGTCGATCGTGACCAAGTCGTGGGCTCGTCGTCGGGGTGGGCGATCTGTAACGGTACGTATGCCGGGGGAGCCCGTAAAAATATCCCCGGATGTGTACCCGCGCCTTCGTATATAGAGGTGAAGTCCTGCAGGGGGTCGTAGCACTCGGCCCTCGGAGTGTTTTCGGCGGCGGCCGTGAGCAGATCGAGCGAGCCTATGGTCCCGTTTCCGGCGCGGGTAGACATCGCTGCGGCCTCGGCGAGAAGATCGAGGGAACTTCGCGAGGTCAAATTACTGTCTGGCGACCAGCGATGTAGTGTGCGGCCTGTCGCAGGGGTGGCTTTTTTAGCGGGAGGTTCCCCAAATTCGGCCGGTCGCTGGGAAGCGTTCTCGGCGGCCACTTCCGGTGATTTCCCGAATAAGGCCTCGTGGCTTATACGTCGCTGGAAGGTGTTCGGTGCGTTCTTTGGGCCAAACGGCATTACCAGAAATTGGTAGGTGCCTCCCCCCTGGGGCAGTAAATGCGGAGGATCCATCGGGATCTGCCAATACCCGCTCTTCAGATCGATCGTGGAGAAGATCTTCGCTACGCCAAGTTTCTTCAGTGCCTCATGAATTTTGGGCATAGGTTGCATTACATCGTCCGTGATGGAGTTGACTCTTCGGTAGTCCACGCAGAATCTCGGGCGTCCATCCTTCTTCTTCATAATCACGATGGGCGAGCTGTAAGGGGAAGTGCACGGCTCAATTATGCCGCCTGCAAGCATTGCCTCAATTTCCTCTCAGATGATTTACGCCTTTTCCGCCGAGTATTTGTATGGCTGGAGGCGGAAAGCTTGGTCGGAAGTGAGCTTTATCTCGTGTTTGGTGCTCTGAGTGTGCTTGAAAGAGCGCTTGAAAAGTGTCGAGCCACTCGTATGGAATGCCATGCTGAAATTCCTCGATGTTTATTACGTCCGGCGTCTCTGCAGGTACGGCTGCGTCCACCAATCGGACGGAGAATCGCTCGGTTTGCCCAAGGTAGAGAGTTCCGTATCTCAAGTCGGTAACTGTGCGTTGTTGAACCAGCCATGGATATTCTAAAATAAGTGGTTCTCTTGCGTCTGGAGCCGCCCACGCGTGTACGTCTAACGGCCATGGATGATGATTTGGAACGTTGTTTCACCGGTGAGTTGCATTTGCACGTTACGTTCGCCCAAATTGGCATTTCCTACGCGAGGTGTGATGATCTGTGCAGATGGTAGCAGGTGCGGTTGCACGAAGCAGTGGCTGGCGACGCAGTCGATAGAGGCGCAGACTTCTTGGCCGTTGAAAATTACCCAGATGTGTGATAATTTGTTTTCACCGACGCTCTCCTCTGTCAGGCCTAATTCTGGGGGCGGGCGACAGGGTTTGGCGCTTCTGCCACCCCGGGTCGGTTTCCCGGATTAGCATTTCGCTCCGCATTTTTTCTTGCCATTACTGGACAGTCACGGTGGAAGTGACGTTCCGGGCAGTGCCAGCAAGATGGCGGCTGCGCTGCTTCCGCTGTTGTTCTGGCGGATCTCTTGGGTTTATTATATATATATATTTACATATAATTGAAATCTGCTGTTTCCCTCTTGGGTTTATTTGCCGGAGCTTGCTTCAGCAAATCTTGCTCCATCTCGATGGCTTTCGGTGTTAGTTCTGCCAGTGTCCG
Source organism: Stenichneumon culpator (assembly GCA_964017025.1). Taxonomy (NCBI): domain Eukaryota; kingdom Metazoa; phylum Arthropoda; class Insecta; order Hymenoptera; family Ichneumonidae; genus Stenichneumon; species Stenichneumon culpator. The sequence goes on from OZ024777.1 coordinate 5,640,758, forward strand.
TGGTGCCGCGGGTCCTATTTCCAGCCTCAGGTTGGGACGCAGTAGCCCTAGCAGAGTAGCTACCTTCGCTTCTTCGGCGACCCCGCCGCGGATCCGTTGATATAGCAGGTATTTCTGTTGGAGGAAAATACCCGCGTTCTCTCTCTCTCTCTCTCTCTCTCTCTCTCTCTCTCAACTTGTTTACGTGAGAAGAGTTGGGCGTCTAAGCGGGAGATTACCGCTGGGAAGTCGTATTGACTCAGCAATAGCTCTCTAAAATTATTCCAGTTCAAGTCGAGTGGCTGGTAAGATGACCTCCATTTCTCGGCTTCGCCGTCGAGACCGGATGCGGCCGTTTTTGTTCTGGCAGTCTTGGGAATTCGTGCGGACACGAAGTACTCCTCGCACCTTGCCAAGAACGTGTTGGGATCCTCGTGATCAAGCCTGGCGTAGGTGGGCATACCTACCACCATCATTTCTACGCGGGATCTTGTTACTTCACTGTAGTGGAATACTATTCCATTCCTAATTATCAGCTAAGGATTGATAACCAATTTTTAAGTACTAATTGACGAGGTGAACATCACAATGTTCAACATTAAATTCTTTGAATATTTCATATTTCATTAGCTAACACAGCGTATTTAGACGAAAAGTATACATGTACCTTTAAATAGTGTGTACATCACAATTGTAAAATGCTTTGTGGATACATCCTCAACCGAAAATTAATTTTCATACGAATTTCAGTACTTCATAATACGCCAACACGAACAGTATTAAAGGTGCCAAGAACATTGATTTTGCATAACGAAATTTCCAAAAAACCATTACTAGCGTTTTTTTAATATAAATTTTTAGAAAAAAATCAGTGAACCTTTTTTTCTAATTTCAAATACAATCATAAATTTTGTACAGTCGATGTGATTTTTTAAAGAATTTTCTTACGTTGGAAAAAAATATTTACGAAATCTTGCAACGAAATTTGGATGTTTGAATAATTTAATAAGTTAGTAAATAACTTAAATAATTCAAACGATATAATAAAAAAGTTCCCTGATTATTTGTTGAACATTCATTTTTCAATTTACTATATTTTTTTACATTACTATTATCCAAAATCAATGTCCCTATACACTGAGAGAGGAACTAGTAAAAATTACCAATCAACTAAGAAAAATTACCATAGGACATAGTAGTACGGCGCCAGGGCGCCACCTATGGTAGAAAGTCTCAGAATTTCCAAGAATTTTTACCATAATATCTAAGAAAAATTCTTATAAATCCGGTACTTCCTACCATAGGTGTCGCCCTAACGCTCTACTACTATATACCATAGTAATATCTCTCACGTGATATAGTAGTTTTTACTAGATCCTTCTCTCAGTGTAGCATTTTACACATGGTTGATTTTCCCGAATTTTATCTCATTAGAAATTGTTCGAAATTCTCACTGAATTTTATTTTTAGCTGGGAGTGCATGTGTACCGTCACTGTAAAAATATATACAGTCGTGTATATACTTCTTCCGGAGTTTAAAAGCAAATTTGATATTAGGTTTCTGAAGTTCAGGATATCCGAGTTGGTTAAGGCGCCGCCATCGCAGTCCCCATCGGCAAGGTCGCTGGTTCGAGTCTCAGTATTAGCGAAAACAAAATCAAATTTTTCCATTATTTAAATTTTAGTAATTAGTTAATTAATTGAATCCGAATAACAAATATAAAAGGATTTACAAGGCCGATAAAATAACGTTAATAAATAAAATGTATTTATTATATATATTTTGGAAAACTGTGGATTTGTTTGTTTGTTTGTCCCACCCCCTATTAGTAGCCAACTTCACACCCCTATTATCAGCCAACTTCACACCCCTATTATCAGCTAACTTCACACCCCTATTACCAGCCAACTTCACGCCACTATTATCAGTCGACTTCACGTACCTATTATCAGCCAACTTCACATCCCTATTATCAGCCAACTTCACATCCCTATTATGAGCCAATTTCACGTCCCTATTATTAATCAATCTATTATTAATCATGCCCCTCGAGTGGCTAAAGTGCCGGAGTGGCTAAGGTCCCGGAGTGGGCCTCCGGGTCAAATTATAAAATTGAACGCACTTGAACTGCGAGCGCGCGAAGCGCGCGAGCCACAACAACCTGCTAGTTTATTATATTTTGATCAGGGGGCAATCAGGCACCCTGATAAGGCCGTGATCAGGCAGCCTGATCACGGCCATTTCAACCACTACGTTACATTCCATGTAAGGCCCTTCTCAGGCTGCCGTACTACGCCCTGATGAGGCACTACGGCAAGCCTGATAATGCCCGTATTGGGGCCATGACTCAATTTCTACCCGGAAGGCCAGCCTGGTCATTGCAGGCCGTGTGTATTCCAAACCCGGCCCAGGTAAGGCTTTCCATAAAACGGCAAGCCTTACCATTTCCTCATCAGGACCTGATCAGTCGTAGGGCATACCTGATCAAATTTCTACGCGGGTACTTAAATGGATTAAAATAATATCAACCGCCTTGAGGATGTTAGGATACATACGAGGGGTTGCAGCGAAATTCGATAACCCCAAGGCTCTAACGACATTGTACTCAGCCTTAGTGCGGTCTCAATTAGAATACGCATCTGTAATCTGGTCACCTCACCAGCAAACATGTTCAGAATTGATTGAACAGGTACAGCATAAATGTCTCCAATTCGCAACTTTTCGCGTGGGAAATCCCATGGATCGCTTAAATCACGATTATAGTCCGAACATGTCGTACCTGGACTTGTGTCCACTTAGTTATCGTAGGAAAATTGCCGATTTATTGTTTTTATTTAATATTGTAAACTGCGACTTCAACTCACCGATGCTGTATTCGCTGGGTCAACTGAGGGAGGAAGGCAGGGGAACTCGGTTTGCGGAAATATTCGTAGTCCCATTCTTTCGAGTAAACTACGCATACCATAGTTGGCTTCCGCGAATCTCAAAACTAGGTAATGAGCATGCTGAGGGGATATAGTCATGCAGTGGGTCGATCTCTCGATTCAAGGCTAAATTGTTCACTATTATTCCGGTTGATTAAGGGGTCAATCTACGACAACTAATTCGATCGCCTCCTCTCTCCCTCGACTGTGTATTTAGAATTTTGTATTTTGTATATTTATATATTAATATATGATAATCGATGTGTCCCATTGTATGTTTTGGGTGATAATATTTATCGTCCTGTAAATGGGTATGCCCGTAAAACTGAATAAATGAATAAATAAATAAAATGAAAGAGAGATCGTTTAAAAATTTTTAAGCCGAGGTCATCGATTTTTCTCAAGGAGATAGTAGCCTTGACTCAGTCCCGGTCATCGCAGCGCGAGCCGTTAGGATTCTTATTTTACTAGGCGGATAATCATAACAGTTCGACGTAGTAAGCACCGCGCGTTAATAATCGACCTATATTCCTTTGGCATGCATTCTCAGCCCATCCCTGAATAATTTTCCGAAAGGTTCGATTCGAAACTGGGCATTATCCTTGATCAAGCGTCACATGCGATAAATGTGTAATAGGGAGAGAAATGCATTTTCTGCAGCTCCTCGACCGTAGATGCAGGAAAATGCTGATCAGGACGTATCAGTAATTTGCATATGACTTCCTCATGTCTTACTGTTTTGCGCAAATGATGCAAATTACTGTGCATCATTTTCTATTATGCTAGCCAATACGTAAATGCAGAATTAATAAATAAGAAAATCAAATTGACCGCGAAAACTACAATCTCTTTCGCGTTCCACGATTCTTCATCCATCATGTCCTTTTATCGACTTATTGAGTTTTTAAACCTTTTTTGACCGAACGTGACTGCTGCAAGCGTGACGGTCTACAATTGTAAACAAACCCAAATGAAAAAGGAACTGCGTTCTGCGAATTCTATGTCCATGAATGTCTGTGAGTGCCGAGGGCCACGACAACCGCTAGTCAAGGATAAACTGAATATACTCATTTTCCGTACCTGTGAACCCTTCTACTGCCGTGCAAAAAATGTTTACTGAAATTTCCTTAATCGATTACATCCTCAGGAAATTCAGTTTGGTGCACATTCGGACTCCCGACCTTATTGATAAAAAATGAGAGTTTATCGATTAATTATTGAAATCTGTCTGCGGAGCATGCTTAATTATAATCAACTGGCCCCGCCTTAATTATGTCGTTGTTTCCAATTCAATCTCTTCGGATCTTCGTCGAGAGATAACATTTTTTATTTGTTCGTGGCAAATCCGAGGGTGGGACCGGCAACACAGTGCTTAAGATAAGACGGTATAAACCCGTTGGTATCGTCGGACCTTGATCAGTCAAAGAACGTCGACGAGTCTACCGGTATTGTTGTCTATTGGTGCATTCGGACGAAGATGGAACAGTGGTTGGGAAAAGTAGCTATTGTGACGGGTGCGAGTAGCGGGATTGGTGCGGATATTGCTGAGGCTCTGGTTCGAGCTGGGATCAAAGTAGTCGGTGTTGCAAGACGAGTTGAGAAAATTCAAAATCTCGCTGCTAAATTAATAGGTCATAAGGGCGTCCTACATCCTATGGAATGCGATGTGAGGAAGGAAGAAGATATATTAAGGGTCTTCGAGTCGACTGAGAAGAATCTCGGCGGTGTCGATATCCTTGTGAACAACGCCGCTGTTATTGTTCCTGAGCCGATTATTGGTAAGCTGATCTAGAGGGCAGTCGGAAAAAATGCCGGATGAAAAACCCAAGACAAAAACCCGCTCGGAAAAACGACAGCGGATGCTACGAGCACACACTAGTCAATCAATGACCGGGTTTTTTTTTTGTTTGCCGGGATTCTATTTTGTCACACAAGATGAAGATTGCACAAATTAACAAGATTCTTTACTCGAAAAATCGATAATTGGATACAGTAATCTTTTTTCTTCGTTTTGTAGACGGTTCCACTGAAAATTATCGCAAGATCATGGAAATTAACGTAATCGCGGTAGCGATTTTTACGAGAGAAGCGGTAAAATCGATGAGAAAGCGTAACGTTCCCGGTCACATTATTAATATCAACAGGTAATTACGAAGGTTACCAACAGCACGCTGGCATTTGGTCCAAAACTGATGTGTTCGGGGGCGATTTTTTTTCCAGCGTTTCAGGTCACGATGCTAAAATCGCTACTATACCGATAAATCTTTACTCCGCCAGCAAGTTTGCTGTCACTGCCCTCTCGCAGTCTGTGGGAATGGAATTGGCGGCCGCCAAAATGAACGTCAAAGTGACGGTAAATCGGAAGGAAATCCTTTGTCTTCGAAACTATAATCTTTCGATAGGCTCTTCGCAAAAATCTATGGATAAGGAGTTATCGAATCCGCGCGTCATATTTAATTTGTTTGTTGACAGAGCATCAGTCCTGGAGCAGTAAAAACTGATCTGCTCATGGGCCTGGGTCTTTCGTCAGAAACTCTCGATCGAGTTCCAAAGCTTGCAGGCAAAGATATCGCAGACGCTGTTATCTATACGCTGGCGACACCTCCGCACGTTCAGGTGAGATAAAAAAATATTTGTAATTATTGTCGGATACATATTTCGCATTTCAACAGCTGGACGAAGTAACCGTGACAGCAGTTGCGACGGTGTCAAGTTAGCTCAACCACCGGTATCTACGAAATCACAGGCCAAATAAAACAGGTTCTTAGCATGCCACCCAACAATGTTTATAGGTACAGAATAAATAATAGTCACGATACTACATATAGTTTTTTGGGTAATAAAATTCATTGCAAAAACGAAAATCTTTTGATTTTTCCATGATTTCGTATCAATACTCCATTTTCCTGATCTACTGGAGACGCATCCGGAAGCAATCTAATGTTATCGGCGGCTAATCGTTCAATGCCCGTATAAAGGGTCTGTTAAAGGCTCTGGCGATGAATAGTATATTGTGCAACACGAGCCGAAAGGTGGCGATTGCGACGAGTGTGAGGTTTGCTGCTCGAGCGAAGCAAGGGCGCCAATCACACGAGTTGCAATTGCCAATTCGGCACTCGTTCCAAATCATACTTTTTGCAACGAGTGAATCGAATAGTGGTGCTTTGAATGGTAGTTTTAAGGAGAGGCACAGTGGAAAGCGAGGTTATAACTTTTCCTCCCTCGGGACAAAAGTGAACCAATCGCGAACTACGCATGCGTGAAGCACCTTTTCTATACTGCTGTGAAATTAGCCACTTGCGGCCCGCAAAACTCCTATGAAGAGCACCGCTTTTCATGCACATGTTACAAAGTAGTATATTTCGATACTAGAGGCCTAACGAGCGTCTTGCGCACGAGTTTGAAGGCAGCACGAAGCCGAGGCGAAGTGCTGCCTTCACACGAGCAGTGCGCAAGAAGCGAGATTGGCCTCAAGTATCGAACCATATTTTTCTTTATGAATGCAATGCAAAATCCAAGTTGTACACCATTCACAGACATGCACAATGGCGTTACAGCCTCAGTGTTACCATAGCAACCGTTTGGTAAGATAGTAACCGTTTGCAACGCTAGATGGCACTAGTAGTAAAATTTTATTTCGCACACCGGTGGCCAGTGCGCAAAACAGTTTGCACACCGGTGAAGGCATTTTGCGCACCGGTGAAAGTATTTTGCGCATCGTCTTTGCGCATCGTACGGTAATCAACCATTTTGCATGTCTGTGAGTGGTGCGCAAACGAGGATTTTGCATGCATGAGTAAAGGAAACATTTTTACAAAATCCCTGACGAACAGACTACGAGAACTTGTGCCCTTCCAACAGGATATATTATGTCTTTTTACAATAAAGAATCCAATATCTACAACTCACTCATTTCGTAAAAAGTTGTACTTTAGCGTAGAAAACTTATCCAAGTTCCTACAATAAGCTACATTCATCTACAACTCGAAATAGTTGGTGTAGTTTCCCATAAAAATTATAAATATGTATGATAAATTACTACTTTCTAAGGTACATTTCGGACATGAATAGAAAGCAAAATGGCGTTTTTTTTGTAACTTCTCAGATAGACAAACGTGCTGTGATGGCAAGCAATGACTGATTAATGGCAGCCGAAGCACGCCAGGCAGCGGCACGTCGTGACACCACAGCGAAGTGATGTATGGGACCACATTAAGCTAATTTGTGACGTCACTTCGTGTCATTTTATCGCACCATCGCATTGGAGCCACATTGGCATTCCGTATTGTCGACTATCTCGGCACGAGATGCTGTCACTGTCGCGGCACAATTGACACACACAGTGAAGGACATTGCGATCGAATGATGACATGACGCTGTCAAAATTATTGCACAACACATCGCTGGGAATGTGAAGGGTGCCCGTCGTGACGCCGTATTTGTGTCATATAGGTAGCATCTTTCAGACTGAAATGACATTATATGATGGCTGTATCACGTCTTAATTACAGCATATTGTGACCAACAGCTGTGGATGCGCGGTTGGCGCGCGGCTCCGGTGGCCTCCCAAAAGTCAAGCAAGATCATTCGCAGTCAGTGCCTGGATGGGTGACCACTTAGCCGTGGGCTAGCTGGCGCATCGACCGTTGAGCGGGAGGCGCTTTCTTCTGAAACTTTTGTGTTTCTGCACTTTACTCAAGTGCAAAAATACTGGAGGATCGGTAGAATATGGCCGTCTGTACCGGCACGGGTTTTCCGTAGTTTCCCCGTGTCCCCGGCAAATGCGGTACAGTGTAGGTAAGTTGGGCAGCTTAGCTGAGTGCGGGTAGGGAGTGCTAGGGGGAATCAGGATGGGGTTCCGTAAAAACCCAGAAGGATATATGGTAGAAGAATGGAACAAATATTTTTTTAAAAGTACAGCATATTGTGCCATTGCGTTTTTGACGACGCTAGTCGTGTTGTTATTATGCACGAAAAATAAATGAAAAAGAAATTGGTATCTTAAACTGTACTTTTCGGAGGCAATTTAAGTATCAAATAAAAATTATATTTCCCTTTAACGTGGTCGTACTGTGGCACATTTACATCTCTACCAAAATCTCGATCACGAAAGAAAAAATTCTACCGGATTTGAAATCAAACTCTCTCGGAATTTAAATAAAACTCTACCTCTACTCTATAGAAGAAAAAAGTCTCGCGAATAATAAATCAGGAAGACTTGTTGTCTGGTAGAGATGTTTGGGGAGAGATGTTTTCTGCTAAAGTTTATATCTGGTAGAGTTGTGAGTGGTAGAGTTATTTGTTAAATGTGCAAACCTTTTAAAAAAAATGTCAGTTAAACCTTTATTCGTATGTTTGTCATACGATGGATGGCGATCATTGGGTTTTGCTTTTGTGTAAGAAGATATGCGCAATACTGACGGTTCTTCTGTGTTAATTTACGTAATTGGGACTTATATCGGAAACATATACTTACTACTGTCGAGCGATTGCGCTGGAGGAAAAAGATATACATCTGTTTGATTCGCCAACGGAGAATTATTCAGTGAATAATCAAGATCGATGTTAATTCTTAATAAACTCATTTATTAAAGTACTAAAAGGAGTCGTTTTTTCTTCAATTTAACAAATGATGGAAAAAATACACAAGAATATCAAGTACCATTATAATATTAGAGTCGTTTTTAATGTACAGAGAAACGAATTTCTACGTCGCCGAGTCATCTGTCAGATGATCACTGACTCATGCTTTATTGCAATATATACTAATTTTCTGTCTTTCACGTAAATCATATGGACGGGAGGTTGATTAATTACCCGCGGACTGATGCAAAGGTGGGCCAGGGAGGGGGGGATGGATCAGTCGAGAAATAATTACAATGTTAGGAAACGAGGCAAACATCTAAACATCTATAATTCCTCGCAACCGCATAATTGGAGGGGATCGAACGAAGCCGGTATTCTATTAATTAAATAATTCAATCTACTTTCTTTTTAATATCATTTTCATTTTCGAGAAAAAGGAAAAAGTGACTTTTATTATTACAAACAAACACGTCTCAATTACGAAAAAAGATTTTTTCTTTTTTTATACACTCAACGCCGGTAATTATACTTTTTAATGCGTTCACAATTGACCGCCTACGTTCATTATTATCATATGCATTTTTGTCTTGTTTTTTTTTTCCAAAATACAGAATCACGATTTTCGATCATGACCGCGGCTTCGCCTTATCACTCTCGGTCGTCCTCCTATGCCTAGAGCACACAATTAATATACGTTTTCTCACCACTGCACTCATTCCTATTCTTTCATTATTCCAAGCTTGTTTGACTCTAATAAGTTTCGCATTATTTTTTTTCATCAGTTTTCGTTTAAATATACAAAACATAAAAATCTTATACCCTTAATATCGCATAAAATTAATGCTACATGAATGCTAACAGGATTTACATGGAAAATAATTTTCCGACGTTGGGGGACAAAGAAGAGAAACAATCAGCACTGGCAGACCAACACGAAAAATGGACTCGTGAATGCCCAAACGACAAAGAAAATAAAAATAATTTGTTGACCTTTTTCGCCATTTTTTTTCTTTTTTTCTTTTACTGTTTGTCATTTCGCTAATTATCAACCTCGCCCGCCATAACGTTCGCACGTGCTCCCGCTTCTCTTACAATTCTCGGTAACAGTTCGTCGACAAAATATGGCTTCCGCGTCATTGATTTTTTCGGCTTGAATGCTTGAGGGAGATGGAGGATGAGGAGACGCTCATTAGACTGCTCCATCGTAACACTTTCTGCTAGGGGATTATTATAAAAAATAATTAGAAAAATGTACAAAAATTCATAAAAATAGATAGTAGTTACATAGTAAAAATTACTTTTTTTAGGTAATTATAATAGTGAATGAGAAACGAGCACGTAATTACAACCCTACCGTGTTTATGTGTCTGTGTGTGTATGTTTGTGTTCTGTATGTGTAAGTTATTTATTAATTCGACCCATTCGACCCATTGTAAAATTCGTTAAACGATGGCCATGCATTTTTATGCTACGCAAGTCCGCTGCTACGTACTCATCGGCAAGGTCGTCAATGCGATACAGTCAAATCAATTAAGTCCTAAAATGTTATAAATTGTACACGTTTTGAACGAGAAACTCGTGTGAACCAACACGGATCTGATTTCACCCTTTGAAGCATACATTTTTTTATCTTAACAAATAATAATTTTGACTATTGTTAAGAATTTGTTTTTATTACAAAGTCGGAAGAGAAAGGTTGGTCGAAAAATGATTCAGCATCTTTGACAGGATTAAAGAGCTCAATGTCAGCAATTGATAGTAATAATTTTCCAGAACAGTATATCCGTGGTTTTATAGGCATAAACTGAGGTATTTTTCTGTTGTACGTTTCTTTTTAATGCTGTAAAATGTTTTCTATATCAAGTACGAACTCTTTCACAATATTTTTTTCATTAAAACGTGCGCGAAGAATTTTTGTAATAAAAAATGAATACACGATTGACGCGGCCGTACCGCAAGAACTGCCTTGAAACTAATCAACAAATGATGCCAAAATTATTATCTAAGCGAGACTCTTAAATCTAGGCTGCTGATCGACTCTTATTTCTCCATCTCTCAATTAGCCTTACACTATACCATCTCTGTTATCAACTCACTTAATGAATTTTTTCGAACATTTTAGTGTCTATTACAATGTGAGTCAGTAAAAAAAAACCCACAAAGGCTTAATTAAAATTTTTGAAGCAAGAGAGGACTTTGATTGGCTCTCTCACTTCTATTATGTACTCGCGGAAGATTAATTGACAAGCACATCGATTCAAGTGGATCGTTCAGTTGAAACAAACGTATTATTAACTATCAAGACGAACGAGCTTCGGGTTATCTCTTTACTCTGACTGCAGTGTATTAACCCTTTAACTGACAAGCCTCTTACCTGTTGGAAAAACAATTATCTTTCATCAATGCCCAACACTTTCCTGTATCAAAATATGTGAAATCTCTGACTTAAACAAAATTTCGGTTTGTATCTTTTACATCCTAGAATCAATAAATGTTTTAATAACATTCCAATAGAATAATTCTTATTTAAATGCGCTTTCATAAGTGAATTTTTGAGAATGTCTTTAATGAATGTGGCAGAAGATATTTTTAAAAACGGCTAATAAGCCAATTTAACAAATATGCTGCAGTGCCAGTCGAAGGGTTAATTGCGTCAAGCCGCCTGTATATTGACCTGCTGCGAAACAATCAGCAATAGAAGAACATACTACAGCGGATTCGATGCTAATTTTCGACTTTGAAGGGATTATAACAGATTCTTTTTTTTTTATATTTCGTGCTTTCGGAAAGCATTTTATTTGGATAGATAATTTAAAAAATTACCCCGTACCTAATGGACAGAATCACGCGGGGCTCCTTGAATCCACAATTGGATTTGAGACACGATTCGACGGTCTGTTCGATTTTGTACAAAAAAAGCCAATTTCCCTCAATATTTTTAAATTCTATATTTAGAAAAACTATTTCACTAATCACCTTGATATTGCTACGTTTTCCTGTTTTGAAAGACCGTCACTTATTTGTTATTTTAATGCGACAAATACTTATATTTCCGCCGATACAAAGAGAATCTATTTTTTCATTAAAGGTCTATTTTTACTCATTATACAAAGGATTATGGGACGCGGGTCGATTAATGTTTTTTTTTATTACTTATCGCAGGGTGCTCAAGGCATTTCACGTATCGAATAACTTTTGTTTTTTAATTATCATGTTCCGTGTATTATCGTGAGAAAGTGATGAAAGGTACATTGCCCACCACTCGTACCGACACGCATCTTGACAAATGTTTGTTTTCCTTTCTGTCGTTAAAAATATCATCGACGTTAAAATGAATACGACAATGTTTTTTTTGTTTTTAATACTTTTTGCATATTTGTATATCGAGAGAAAATATACTTGGCTCGCTCTCAATTATCGTTTAAATTTATTTATTTATAAAAAAATTTATTTGATGAATATGCGATTTTTCGTTTGTTCGAAAGAGAGAAAGCGAGTCTATTTGGTGGCGGATAAATATTAGAAATAGTTATGTAACATTAAGGAGGTTCCAAAGTTGACTAAATCTAACGAATTTGGCAATGAAATTTTCACCACTCGTCGATACACCTAAAACATCATTTTCTGTTTCTATTGGGATCAACCGGTGATGCGTTCGCAATCTCTTACTTAATCTTCAACCGTCTATCAATTCTCTGACAAATTCTCACGACGAGATTTTTACTTGTTTTTTTTTTTTTTATAAAAAATTTATAGTCATTGAGATTTAAGAAACCGTAACTACTGTTTAGACATGCCGTGCATATTATTAGGTGTGTGTGAGATGGGGGGGGGGGGGGTGTTAACAGATAATAAGTGGTATTCAAATAGAAACGAAATGATGACGGGGCTCTTTATTTTCTTGTTGTTTATTATACGTTATTATATGAAAAATACGAACGAACAAACACCTGACATTCCAGTACTCGGGTAATACTGTACGTTCAGCTAATTAATATTTATTATATCTAAGATTCGACTAACCGGCACGAGATTAAACGAGGTGAGAGGACAGAGTCTAACCGATCTCGTTTTAATTATTCATCGTGCCGGCAATTATTATTATTTCAAGGTTTATTTTTTATTTTTATTTTTTATTTTTTTTTTCTTTCAATTTACAATTATAGTCTCGAGGAGACACCGCGAGAGATCGCAGGATCGTTCAGCGTGTTGCGGTGGCCTCAACCAACCGTTGCACAACGATATTTTTATTCCTCGATCGTTCGTCCCGCGCCCAAGACGATCGTTCGAAGATTTATCGCGAGAAATAATATTATTTTTTATTTACTTTTTTTATGAAAATTACTCTAGAAAGGTATTTTGTCGGTGGAGGTGCGGGGACTTTCGAAAAATTTCGAGTTTTCTCCGTTGGCCAAAGGTATCTCGAAAAAATCCTTCGAAACCCTCTTGGCATATTTTATTTTACTTGGAGGTAAAGATTTTTTTTGTTTAATTATTTTATTCGAACGATCGGAATAAAACTCGCCGAATCGTGTCAGAAGAAAGAGGGATTCTTGATCAACGCGAGTCCTCGCACCTTCACGTCTCGCCGAATAAAAAAAAAGTCCAGCGAGACTCGAGGATATACAATATCGAAACCAACGTCGTTTTAACAATCTTAAGTTTATAACGCTAGTTTTAGGGAGGCCGAACGATAAAAAGCTAGCTTCAACTCGCAGTTCGTCGGAGTATCACGAGATATGAAATTTTTTTTTCATTCTACGAACAACTTACGGTCGACTGAGAAAAATTGTGTTTAAGTTTCGTTAGAAAAAGGTAAAAAATTGCCGCACGTCACGCGTTCACGCTCGCACGTTTTTTTTTCTTTTTTTTCTTTCTTTCTTTTCCTCTCCAGTCTCGCCGTTTATCTTTTACCGACCACATTTTTTCCGCAAACACTCTCATCCACTCCGGACACAAAACAAAATTGTCAATTACACTAAATTTCTCGTATCTCATAGATAGAAACTCTCTCTCACCGTCACTTTCGTTCAGTTCTTCTTTATACTTTTGCTCTTTCCTTTCCTTTCTCAAAATTCCTCGAAACCCAACATCCAATTTGCTTTTCTTACTTCCACACGATGAAACAAGCAACGGTATTAAGCTTTTATAAAATACCTCGGTCGGTAATAAAAGCTGCAATTAATTCTTTGGAACGATGGTGATCACATACGATCAAAAGTAAATGCTTACACGAAGCTGCATTGAAATCTGTTTCATGTAAGAATTTGCTTTTCGTCGGAAATGGCCAGAACCCGTGAACTAAAAATTGCAATTTTTGTTGCCGACTGAGCCCGGGTCGGGCAATAGGTGGGTGGGGGGGGCGAGATTTTATATCGCCTTAAAATTCAAATTGATAATATTTCGGTCTTTCTCGGTCGTTTTATAGTTTTTCTCTTCTTTTACAACTTTGCATGCTCCACGTAAAATTATTCCGTGTGATAAAAGGTCTTCGGGACCTTGCGACTCGAAAGAAATTTTAAACGAGAAAATTATTAAAGAAGAACATACACGCACACACAGATTCTAGTATAAACAACGAGCGATCGACAAGTATCTTCACCCAATCGAGAGAAAAAAAAGAGAGGTTCGAATTCCTCGAGGAGGGCTTAACGATGCCGTGCGTGTAACGCGCGCATCTGTGTGGATATACAAAAATGTTTTTTCTAAGCGTATTAATAACTTCTTTCCCTCTATCCGCTTCGCTCTCTTTCTCTCTCGATTTTTATGAATTTTTTTTCCCTCGTTATATTTTCTCACATAAATCCATCAGTGTCGTCACTACACGTATTCATTTAACACTAGTCGATTATTTAGAAAAAAGAATGGTACAAAAGATTTTTTTAGGAGCAAATTGGCTAGCACAGGACCGGCATGCAGGTCGCCAAGATCCGGTCATTTTTTTTTTTTACACATTCGATTATTTTTTCCATCGGAATTTCAACACCTTCCGGTATAATATCCCTTCATATCGATATACAAGACATTATTATTAATACACCATAAGGGATATCAATGAATCGGACTGAACCTAATTCGCGCCTTATCCACCCACTTCGGCCTAACGGTATTTTAATTACAAAAAACTTATTTCATCACCGATTTCAATTTTTTTTTTGTTGTTTTTTTTCTTTTTTTCGTAATCAACAACGATACTCTCCACCATGCATTTCACTGAACAATGTACACATTACAAAAATCATTCGGAGTCTCACTTGTTTAAATATTTTTTTCCTTGCATCGAAATAACAAACACGCTCGTTGACTTTATTCGGGCTGTCTGCAGTTGGTTAATCAATTCAGTCGAATATTTATTTTCCTTGCGTCCCTTTCATTCGAATTTAATCGATACACTTTGTTTATTTGTTGTTTTTTTGTTTGTTTTTTAATTGCACGTTCGAGTGTCAGGTTAACGCATGCGCGATAGCGCTGTGCTAAGTAGGGATAAAATGAGCTCGCAAATTAACAGACAAAAGTATTCTGCAATATATGTAAAAAAAAAATTTAATAATCGAGCGAAATAAATTGACGCCTCTCGTTCACTAGAAAACACACACTCATTACTTTTTTTATTATTCGCGTACCCTAACGCATTTATGTATAGTGTTGTCGACTTTTCATTTAATTTTTCTGACGAGGGAGATCTTGCGTGATTTTTTTTCCAAATCCCTTCCTAAGTAATTTTATCCGATACCTATCGCTCACTTCACTCGCACGCTTTGTCTATTTTTTAATAGCGGACTTCCAATAGTCGTAAAGGGTCAATGAAAAATGTGAATTTCTTTGTTTCGTATTCAACATTTTTGTCGAATCGGCGAGTTTTATGAATTTTTCTAAAACTACTCTGATTAAACGAAAGCAATAAAATAAATTCACGAATATTTCCAAGGTCCCTTCTTCACCAGCCGGAGGCCTCGCTCGCTTATAACATTGCACTAACTCCCAGCTTCTTCCGTAAACTTCCTTAGCTATGTGTTATTAGAAACTCTAAACACTACATGGGGGCGCTCGGTAGGGCGCACTCTCGCGAAAGAGGCTACCTTATAAAAAAACCACAAGGTAGAATTATTACAGTTTATAAAGTACCTAAGAGCGCGTCGATTCACAAATGGACAACGTACACGCGGCCCTTTACTGCTTTTTTTTTCTCTTTAATTTGACTAAGAACCAACACTCTCGCGCCCCATTCGCTAAATTCACACTACAGATCACACCCTCGGTACGTAAAGCTAAAGTCGATTATCGTAGAGTCGTTTGAAAAAAAAAAGAAAGACAAAAATACAAAACGCAAAAAAGAAAACAAGGAACTCGAAAGAGACTCGTAGCCACTCGTGGAACTTTTATGGAAAACTTATTAATTCGAATGCGGTACGAAAGGATGCAAGATTTTCACGCTCTCTTATATATTTTTTAATCAATATCCATCATGTATGAGCTTGGGGTCTGGAATTGTTTTTTCTTTTTTTGCAAATTCAGTGAGGTGTAATGTATTTGAAAAACAATTAATTTGTTTTAAGCATTGCGTTATTAATGTCGAGTTTAATCTATTTCCCGTAATTTACAAAAAATTTCTTGTATGACAATTGAGGATTCACGTTTTTATGGTATATATAAAATGTTATTGCACTTCCCGATTTCAAAATTTCGATATTTCGGTCTGAATTAATTATCATCAATTGCTTTTTCGATCCTACACATTCCAAGCGCCTCCACTCACCCGCCGCCGCACTGTCGGTGTGTAAATATATATCGTGTTTCGTTTTTGTGTATATGTACGCGTGTGTATGTTTTCTTTGGCATGTGGAGATCTCTACGATAGTGACGTAAAACAGTAGCAAAATAGCGCGAATTAATTAATTATAATAGTTGTGTAGTAATGATAATAAAAAATAAAAAATATTTCGTTTACAGATTAGTGTAATAGTAATTATTGGTATAGATTAAATAGTAAATAAACTATTTAGGTATAACTATAAATCGCAATGCTTGCGATATGAAAAAAAATATATAAAACAAAAATTGATCGTTATCGATCGGTAATTATAGGTAAATGTACTAAAATATAATAGTAGTAGTGACAGCGGTGGTAATTTCTTTGTGAAAAAAAAAATCAACTGCACATATCTGGTTTAAACGTTTCGCAAACGCCGTTTATGCACTCCACAGTTTTATGGGAGCATATATATGTATATATTAACAAAACAAAAAATGAAAACAATATTTTGGCTCTCGCCAACGTGCTAGGTTTTTATCTACAATTGTAACGCCATAACTTGATATAAAAAAATAAAAATTCATTTTCAATTGTCGCAGCGATAAGATATAATATAATATGTATAGTAAGTCTAAGGGACCAGTGGGTAGCAGCGGGCATCTCTAATATAGATAAAGGATATACGCTATAGGTACTTGTGGTGTTGTAGGTAATGTCTGTGGGTTGCGTGTAATCATCGAGCCCGGGTCTCTGAATTTCCGCGGGTGTTATTTTTTCATCGTACGTATGTTGCTCTATTTTTTCCGTTTCATCAAATCGAGCGATTCACAGTGAAATTTGAGTTTCGTAATTTAAAAAAACTGGATATCGTTAACTCCGAGGAGTCTTGGACGCTGAGAGAATATTACGATTTTTGATTAAACGTTAAACTCGCGCTCTCTGTTTTTTCAGTTCTGTTTAAATTAGCTAAGTCACGCTCCATTTTTTTTTTCTTTTGCTCCTCTTGTTTTGGCTTTTTTTGCTTCGTCCGATACACACACTGTACCTAGCTCGATAATACAAAAATCCCTCTCCATTTTACGCTACGTTTTTTTTTTTTGTAACGTTTTCTTTTCTTTTTTCATTGCTGATTTTCGTCCCCGAATTTCACACACAAACGCCCATGCCCATCATTCGAAAAAACACAGATTCGCGCGTTTGCTTGCTTCTTATTCATTTTAACGCACAGACACACACAAACACGCGGAAAAACTTGTTCGCACACTTTCTTTTTTTCTTTTCTCTCGTCATTCGCCACTTACATACTGAACTAAGATATTTAGACAAGAATATAACAGCGGTATAAAAAACTTTTCAACACTGAAAAATACAAATCTATCATAAATGACTACCATTGTTACACCCCACTATTTTTTCCTCTCTTCTCGTTATTCGTCCGCTATTCGCGCATCGTACTTTACTTTTCCGTTAATCATATTTTACTTTTTATATTTATAATATTTATATTTCATTAATCCGAACAACCGTTCGGTAGAGATGCGTTTGATAAAGTCGTTTTTTTTGCCTTTTTTATTAAATATATGTAATTATTGTTTTACGAAATGCCGTTGTTATTTCCTTGCTAATATTCGATTCGAGTTCTATTTAATGTTTTTTTTTTTCATTCCGTTCGGGTGTGTAATTCAACTATCTTGTTTTTTTTGCTTATCGGTTTATATTGTTGTTTTATGAAATTATTTTCGCCGCGAGCGTTGTTGTTTTGTTTTTTTTTCTTATCGTGCAATTAGTACCTAATTTCAATTACATCCCGCAGAGGTCTGTAAGAATATATTAAATATTTCAATCATTATTATTATCGTTATATATATATATATATATATATATATATATATATATATATATATATATATATTAGTACTTTATGTGTATATATTATGCTTTATCACACATATTACAAAGGAGGTGAAGAATCACACCTAACATATTATTATTATTACTACTATTTCTTATATAAAAAAATGTTTCGTGTCGAACGATTATCCATTCTTATTTCCCCCGACGGTAAGATCTATATAACACGGCAATCACGACCGTGTTTCATGGATATCAGTTGTTTAATGCGTTATCGGGGGTATAACGGTTGTTTATCTTTCTCAATGTCGCACGCGCAAATAAAATGAAATCTTGGTCTCACGGCAAGTGTCTACGACGATCGGATGTGTGTGTGTGTGTGTGTGTATATATATATAGTAGCGACTACGAGTGATTATAATTTGAGATCGCGGTTTTTTATCCGTGTAATGAATCATTTCGTATTTCATTCCCAGTGCAGCACCACACGCAGAATAAATAATATAAAGGAGAGCCACGCATCTCATGGTAATTGGTCTAATTGTTGACGGCCCGTCGCTGACAGGAGCGTCGCAAAATGTCGGCGGTGGTGAGAAAAAAAATCGATCAGCAATTTTTTTTTTTATAGAAAACGAGGATTTCATTGACTTGACTTTTCGATCATTCGGATTAATAACAAAAAAAAAGTATTTCACATATCGAATTATACTGTCTGCTGCCGAATGTATTCTTAAAGTGTCGATCTCGCTCTTGCCTAAGCTACACACATGTCCGTGACCGAGATGAAAATTACAAAAAATTTATCTATAAGTTTATGCATAAAAAACTTCGTTTACTTTGTATAAATTTTCGATCAGATTTTTTCCCTTTTTTGCGATGTAATACAGCTTTTATCTATTTTCAAAGCTTGTAGGACTTCAACGAAGTTATTGGAGTAGCTGATAAAAAAATGAAAAACTCATTTCCTTACGCCTCTCGAAAACTTCAGAAAAACAGCTCACTTTTCTGCTTGGATAATTAATGAAAGGTGCTATTTGTATTTGTCAAACGATTTTTGAACAATGCGTCGATGCTTTTTTTCTAAAGACTAGAATCGTTGTCTAATCGAGCGGTGTTGTTATTTTTTCTTTTCAAAAATTATTCAGTCATATTACTTTTAAAAATTAAAAAAAGATTATGAAGCACGCGTGCGTACCCGTGCCATTCGTATTTGTGTTTGAAAATTTTTTTTTCGCGTCCAATGCATACATTTCTCTATGTGTCTGTACTATTCAAAAATTGTTTTTTGCCTATGCGCGTGAGCTTATTTCTGTCGTGTGTGTGCATGCGTGTATGCGCAGTTTGCGTCGGTGCAAACGTGTTGTTGAATTCAGAAAAAAAAGAAACATCTATCCGAGGATCGTTCGGCGCGCCTGTGTGTTTCCTAAACCTTGACGCGCGACGCGTGCATCGAGCCGCCCTCGAATGTTTTAATTCCACATCTAACGAATCGTATTCGATATTATTTTATATATTACATATATCATATATGTATACACGAATTTATCACGAATATTGGTTTATCGAAAAAAATTCGCATTCCTCGCGATTGTAGAATTGGAAATTTTCTTTTTTTTTATATTTGTTTTTGTTTTTGTTTATCGTTCCGATCGAAGAACCGAGGAGCGAAGATTTTCCGTTCTTTATATGACTATATCTGTTTGTTCACAATTGCACTAACTAACGCTCGAACATTTTTTTCTTTTCTTTTTTTTTCTTCTTTCTTATTTCTCTCGTCTCACTACGCACGTTTCCGAGTCAGCTATGCACGAACCCGTCCCAATATCATCCGTTTTATGACTTTAGTTTACTTTAAGGATTGAACTTGGATCAGCCTAGCGCGTGCAACTTCGAGCGCGGCGTTCTCACGTTTGCTATTCAGCAAATAATCGTTTTTCGAAGAACATGACGAACGTTAAACAGCACGATGATACCGTTTCAGCCCGTACGCCTCCGGACCATCGTGTAATTTGCCTATCAAAACGCCTGTGGCGTTTTTTTTTTTCTTAGTGGGTTTTACACTTCGATATATATGCGTCGCGATTAACTAATATGTTTTACATCGCTGTTACACTTCAACTTGACTATTAGATCAGCGCGAGCCGCGCGCCAAAAAAACCTTTGGCTCGTAGTATCGAGGAAATTGGTACGTCACAAGGGGTCGAGGAAAAGGGTGAAGTAATTAGAGGTGAACTTGTTAGGGGGTAGGAGAGGGAGGGGGTATTGATTCTCGCGGCCTCTTCGCGCCTCGAAAATATTTGCCGATAAGACGCACCCGCGCCTTCCATCTACCTATTACAATTTAGCCGGCGTTTTCTAGTCGGCAACGAGCGTTATATACAAAAAGGAGACCAAAAAAATAAATATATATATGTAGATATATATATATATATATGTATGTGTTATGTGGAGATTATTTCGTTACCTCGTGGTACCGAAAAGTCGCACTCGAGGCAAGCGTTTTTTTGTTTTTCTTCGTTTTTCCCCCCCGTTACGTTCGGCAACGGCCATATGTCGTCAGTGGAAATTCCATCGTTTTAACTTTGTTTTCGAACCGTTCGCTGCACGATTTGTCACTTGCTAGTGTCGGGATTGTGTTGTCATCATTATCGGGGCTTTTGCGAATTTAATCTATCTTGTCAAGACTTTTTCTTTTTGTCTTCGGAGAATTTCTCATGAAATTCCGTATTTAATAATGACTTCGTTTCGATTGGATCGATTCGATTAAATCAGCTATTAAAAAAAAAAGAAAAAAAACGTTGTACCGAAGAGCAGACGGTAAAGCAGAGCTCGGAGTTACCCCATCGAAAGAGTTGATTGAAACGAATGAAAATAACAAGCGTGTTGTAAACAATTGATCTTATCGTTTTCGATATGATTTTAGTTTTTACCCGCTCGAAACATCTTTGTCGATTCATTCGAGCATGAACAACGCAATATTGCATCAAGACGACAAAAGCGTTATTCCCGTTAATTTCACTTCTCCTCCATCGATATAATTATTTAGTCAATATAATTTTCTTTCGTTTTTTTTTCTGCGTGAGTTCGGATTCACTGTGCATCACAGTGGTACATATGTATATGTCTCATATATATTTTAATGATTTATCTGTGTGTGTGTATCCTGTGACGAAGAATATATTCGCATTGTTCTACCGTTATGGGAATAATTTAATTATAATGCATTCCCGTCGGTCGATAGAGACACGGCCGATGCTCTAAATTTGAACTACGCGATTGCAATTGTTTGATTATATACACCGAGAATTAAATCGTGAGGGTAAAAATTGTGTGTGCTTATCTCGACCGCTGCTACTGCGGGTATTTTTTTTTGTTTTTTTGTTTTTTTTTTTTTTTTTTTTTTAGGGGTATGTTCAGGGATGTTGGAAAGGGAGGATTTCGTTTTTTTTTTGGAGTGGAGTTTATTGGGCAGGTACCTAGGTATTTACAAGGGGTGCCATGCGTCACTAGAGGGTCGTTCGGCTTTAAACTATTGGGCGCTATGCGGAGGAACAATCTTCCTTCCCATACACATTCCAAAGCATCGGTGCTATGCGACTAGAACGGTGGCTAACAAAGCGAGGGAAAAAGTAATACCAACAACAACAAAAAATTAAAAATTAAACTGATATATCTAAATATTTTTCATCGCGCCATTTGATAAATATTTGCGGATATCTTAATTCATTAACGCAGTATAAAAAGAATATAAAATGAAACCCTTTCGTATTCTCAGGCAATTACAGCTTCCCTATCGTTCGCTTTTTTTAGTCACCTTTTCAGCCACATGTCCACACCGTAGGGTCGTTTTGTTTTTTTGTTTTTTTCCTAATAATGGGATTTTCAGCGCGGAAACAGCTAAACCGTACCCTATTTAATAGGTTTTAACCTTATAAGAATATCCTTAAGGCTAGAGACTGTGATACAAAACAGAAATTGTCTAATACACAGCGATGAAGCGTTTCCATTATCGATGACATATAAAATAAAAAACGCGTACGTCGCGCACGGCTCTCCTCATAACATCACTTGTTTTTATAAAAGTGTTATAGTGTGACATTTTACTTTAGAATTGCATTTTTCTTTTAAATAAAAATAAATAATCATGAAATTCCGCTATCGTCTCGGCTGTTCGGCACGATCGTCAACGATTTTTTTCTACCAATAACGCTCTCCCCGCCTCTATGATCCCCTTTTGTTTTTTTTTTGCTCTGTCTTACTTGACGGTTATTCCATGTTTTTCGGCCTCTGGCTCTCGACACTATTGACGATATCTTGCACGAAGTTGTGCCAAAAGTATTGCTCAGCTCGGCTGAATTGTCGGAGATTTTGTGAGACGAGGATTGACGATTGCCGAACGACTCTTAATGTTTCTCCGGGTCTGCATGACGATTCTCGTTGATCGACGATTTCGGAGGTGTCCGCGGCAAAAAGGATGACTTTCTTTTCCCTTCATTCCAAGTTGATTACCATCTTGTCCGTTGGCCAACATAACAAAAAGTCGGTAGACTTTTGTGTTTCGGTGGTCGCGACGATCGAAGAGTATGTTTCGTTGGGTTTAGGAGGCTCGAAGGATGCACCCGCAGGATGGCCGAGAGACGATGGGGCCTCCCTCGTTTGTAAAAGGCCCAATTTTAGAGCGGGGAGGATTCGGTTTTAGTAGATGGGTACGCAGTAGTAGGAATAATAGTGGAATAGTAAGTAATTAGAGTAGCGGTAATAGTGACGATCGAGTAGTAGTAGGAATAGTAATAGAGTTAAGTTTAGTAGTATTGGTAATAGAAGTTTTGTAGTAGTAGTTGCAGTAGTTGACGGGTAGTAATGTACGGATTTGTGGGATTTCATTTCATTTTTTTTTTTTTTTTTTTTTTTTTTTTTGGGAGGGGGCGGGGTTTAGGCTTGAGGAACGAAGAAGGTCGAGGATGTATATTGGAGGTCGAGGTCGGGAAACGGGGATTCAGGTTCGGGACTCGTAGGAGTGGTTGTTAATTAGCTAGGGCCGCGAGATAATTAAGGTGGCAAACGCAGGCGTGGGCCGTTAAACCCAAACACTTGGGGTTAACACCAACGAAACGGTACGGCACGAGGCCTGTCCGCACCCTCCTTAACCAACGGTTTGTGAAATTCTCGACCAGGCCGAGAGTGAATTGTTGCCCAGCAGTGCTCGCAGTAGTACTGAAAGAATACAGTATCAAGAGTTAGAAATATTATGATGAAAAATATTATGAAATATTATTTGAAGAAAAAAAAAGAAGATACATTACAAGTAGAATAAATTTAAGAATACCTGAAGACACGTGACGTTGGCGCAAAAGAAGGGAGCGAATTTGCCACCGCAGCGTTGACCTTGACACTCGTCGCACATCTGATCATCCAGCACGTACGGCTTGACCTCGACCTAGCAATGAGAATAATTAAGAAAAGCTCGCGATTGAATATCCTGATACAGCTTTTGATGAGTCTAATGGACGTACGGTAACAAATTTTGAAACTCGATGGGATGGTATCTAACTTTTTTTTTTTCAACGTTTCTCACCCTCTTGTCGATGTCACCATGCTGGAGCTGAACGAATCGTGCGGATATCGCGCTTATGTAGCTCTGCTGATTACTGAAGGCAACTCTGCCAGCCCCCTTGGGATATTTGAGCTCGGGATCTGTGTCGATACCGGCGTAGCACACGCCACCGTAAAGTCGATCCATTATCATAGCGAGCTCTACAGCTTTCAGGGGTCGGGGCACACCTCCGACGAAAACAGTTTTTCGCGGGTCAAGTGGCATTGAGGCGTCGAGAACGAAATCGGCGTCACTCAAACGCCACGGTCGGATCTGTACGGGTTTGTCCTTGATAGTCGGTGAACTCACGCAGAGATAGAGCTTGTCGTCGTCTTGAATACAAGCGTCTATCAGTTGCTGCACCGAACCTTCGTCCTGAAACAATGATTTTTTTAATTTAATTTCTATATATGCATAAAAACACAGCATACAGAAAAAAATTGTTATCAAGGATGTTAGCAGGTCACATTAAATTCCTCGCCGATGAACATTTTTCAATCGTGCAGTCTTTTTACCTGAAACAGCAGGAAAGCGTAACCCTTTGGCGGAAAGTACGACTTGCTCTCTGCTTTGTGTGGCCAGTCGACGACAAGCTGTCCAAACCGACGAAAACTGGCTGTGATCTCGTCTGAAAAATAAATTCGTTTCGCTACTAAAAAAAAATTGTGGACCATTTTTGCCGAATTTGTCCTGATCAACTAATAATTGAAAGTGCAATTACGTATAATATAATACGATACGATATAAAATAATATAGTTATTATTATTATTATATTATTGTAATTATTAATGATGATAATAATTTTTCTCAACGATTAAAAAATGCCCGACTTTTCTCTGAATTTTCCCATTATTTTTAAATCCCTCACATTTCAGGTTTTCCCCGGCTGGTCGATGGCTGGGGAATTAGAAAACTCGTATAGAAGTGTGTGCGACTTACCTTCATCGATATCCGGCGGCAAGCCACCGACGAAGACCTTCCTGGAAAATCGTTCGCCGGTTTCGCTGCCTTGGCTGTGAGGGCTGCTGCGACTCGGCGATGATAGCGGCGCGGCCTGTTGAGCGTTCATACCTCCGCCGACGCCCACACCGACGCCGACACCGTCCAGCTGTCCAGCCGCGTTCGGATCATCCAGAATAGGCTGACCCTGGTCATCGAGACCCGGGAAGAACGGAGATTTACCTGGAAAATATGATGTCATTTTAAATCACGAGATATTTAATAATTAACCCCTTACCGGCCAAGCCTTTCTCATCGTAAACAAAGATTATTTTTCTCCAACCGACCACACGTTTCTGTATTTTAAAAATACAGTTTTTAACATTTATTTTTACACAAAGAAATTATGTTTTAACGAAAATTCTGGTCGCAAAAAACCCCCTTTGGGGGCATCGCTATGTCGTGTTTTTCAGAATTTTTATTTTGGTTAAAGAATTTTCAAGAATATATGTATTTTTTTATAGCCATTTTGTCCGCGCAGCAAATGTGCTACAGTATCGGTCAAAGGCTCAACGCACAAAATTATAATCGTCGTGAAATAAGTCCGCGAAACAATTAATTATTCGCGACGATACAACGGACGGGACTTTCTAACTCACTGTAGCGTTTCCTTATCGGAAATTTCACTCTCCTGATAAACGTGGCCATTTCTTGATAACACGATTGGATTACAACGATCGGTAAGTAATGGAGCGACGACGCGGAGACCTCGATGGGCAATGTTTCTCGCAGTTGTCAGGGGCGAAGAGATGCGCGAAGCAAGCTATCGACGAAGTTTGACAAAAGCCGATCGCGCTTCGATTTTAGCTTTTTCATGAGAAAAAAAAACACATACACATTCGACGAATTGAGCTAATCGAGATATTTTTTTCCGACGACAGATGATTGTATTCGAAGCATACGGAAGAAAACGAAATTTTTTTGATTATTCGACGTCGCAGACATACCTGAACAGCCCGTCCAGATGCCAAAAATTCCCGTTCTATTCGACATTTCGCCGTTGAGTTGCGACACCGTTTCGGAGTAGTTTACGACTTATTAAATGGAGCACTGAGACACGGAAAGTTATCGATAATATTGACTAAATATATTTTCTTACTGGATCAAAGAACGATAGGTTGAATTAAAAAATAAAAATAGATAACGAAGCGACGCGCGTCCGCATGACGAGAATGACGATACGGAAAAAAAAAACAATCGGAGCTCTCAAGACCGTGCAACTCTGTTCCCCTGACGCCTACGCAGCATCCCCTCCACAGCGGCAGGTACACTTCCCCTGCGTCTCTAGGCGCGTCTCGGTTTTCCGAAACGGAGCAGTGGCTCGCGCGTGCAACAATGTCGTACGATTTCTGCTTAATATCCGGTGTTTCGGAAATAATGATAGGCGTGGAATATTAACGTAGAAACCACCGATCGTTTCAGCAAATCGGGAACATTTTAAATAGATCGTTAGGCATGTAGTTTGCTCTTCGGAAGCTTGCATCGAGAATGTATCACATCGGCAGCTGAAAGTGAGATTCTTCGAGAATTTCGTAGTTCGCAATAATATAAAAATCTCAACAAAAAAAAGTCAAGCGTGTAAAAGATTTTAAAAAATCGATAATTCGTACTGGAGAATGTCAATATGGATCATAGACGTATGTGTATAGATAAATAGATTAATGTACACGAAAAGAAAAAAAAATAATTGGTCCGTTAATGTAAAAAAAAAAAATTAAAAGCAACTTTCACCTACGTGCACGATAATTGCATGTGTTGGTCCGCTGCCCGGAGTTTACCGATGAATTATTCTAATTGCCACTTTTCATTGGCAAAGTAACAACTTACGTTACCGGTTGTTTTTCAGTAAATTACGTGTCGCCCACCGCCGGAGCTATACATTTTCACTTTGAGTGGCAAAATTATACCTTGAAAAAAAAACTATAAGTTAAAGAAAAATAAGTGTCTTCGGGTAAAATCCACCGGAGAGATTGTATTTTTAATTTAAAAAAATATAAATTTACATGTACAAATTTTTTGTTTATTTAGTAGCTACAATTTGCCATCGGTGAAAGATCGTATGTAGCTTCGGATTAATTGACCATTTATTTTCCGTGCTGGTTAACCGGTTATCTAACCGGTACATTCAACATTTCTCGTCCACGAACGTCCACGGTCTTCGTTTCAATTAATTATTTATTTTATATATTTAAGTGAAAACATAACGTTTAATTATACTATATACTATTTTAATAGTACAAAAAATAATACTATTTGTCGTTGAAAATACGGCCCATCAACAAAGAGGGACCGTAAAATTAATAAGTAAATTACCGTGGATCCTCGAGGACAAGAAATTTTTTCTTAAACCGTAAAGAAGATCTTTTTTTTACCGTGTAGACCCTGTACAACCGGCCATTCGAGTGCTCGGTCCTGATGATTGCTTCGAGTCTGAAGGTGGAGACGCGAGTGTGTGAAAAAAAGAAGCACGGGAGGGGGTATTAGACGAAGTAGAGAAAGGTGAGCGATGAAAAGAAGCGAAGAAGGGTGACAAATGTGGGAAGGACAAGACGATTGAAGAGAACCCGGGGGAGAGAAGTTGTAGCCCGAGGATTGGACGGACGATGATGATGACGCGCATTCAGGCTGATTGCCAGTCACCGGAGGGTCCCGCGTAAGCGGGGGAGTAAGAGGGTTTTACCGGGGTTTCCACGAGGCAAGCCATTTACTTCCTCGAGCGTTTTTCTTCCATTTACCCGCTCGTCGCGACGAGGTTGGTTGAGCTAGAGGCAGAGATATCGTACTCGCCCTAGCTCGCCTCTTGTATGCAGGCGTCGTCCTCGCCAATGAACTCCGTACATATACCCGCACGTGTCCGCCGCAAGATTAATAGGGATCCCTTGTATCGGTTCCCAGCTACCGCTCAGGAGGATCGTCGAATTCCGTGACCAAATTGGATTTCAATTTAATACGAAAAAATCATTAAAGAAATAAAGGAATTACATTGGATGGACGTCAGCAACGTTGCTCCAACGAGGTGATTAGCAGTTGTCACTTTTGGCAAACAGTTGCTTTCCTAACGGAGCGATACAATCTTCCGTCACTTCTGATCCAGAATAGTTATTTGTATGGCACGGGCGTAGAAAGGGAGTTCTTGACGAGTGTGAAAATGCCTTCACACGAGTCAGAACTCCCTTTTCTACGCCCATGCCATTCACATAATTTTTTTCCCGACCACGCTAAAAAGGGCCTATTTAATGCCTTCAACGGGGGTGGACAGTGACCGATTCTTGACCAGCGGGAGGAAAAGTAATTTAGCGGGACGAAAAGTCATTTAGCGGGAGGAAAAGTCATTTAGCGGGAAGAAAAGTGAACTTTTCCTTCCGCTCTTCAAGACTCGGCCAATTTCCATCCCCGTTCCAGGCATGGAAATATGGCCACTTTGTAGCACAGTCGGGAAAAAATAACGTGTGCCACTCGGGAGGAAGTGCCTTTTCACCTCGTGTGAATTTCTGCCCTCGCTTTGCTCGGGCATCAAACTTGACACTCGGTGAAAAGACGCGCTTTCCTCCCTTGTAGCATAATATACTATTTCCTAACAAATTCACGAAAATCACGCTTGTCGTTCCCGTGAAGTGTGCGTAAAAAGGCACTTTACCGCACTAGTGCGGGAAAAAGCCGTATTGCGTTTGTACGCATGCGCAGTATTTTACCCGCACGCGATTCGAAAAAGTGCGTTTCTCCGCACACTTCACAGGGACGAAAAACGTGATTTTACGTGCATCCGTTAGGAAAAACCCATTTTTTCGATCGAAAGTGACGTCATACCGATAAAACGTCAATTCCGGTTTAAAAATATCAAAACAGTTGTAATATTAACAGGAAAAAAAATGTGGTAATTCGTGGACGAGAAATGTTTGTAAAATTTACAAACTCTTTTTTACCGTGCGAGCTCGTTGCTGAAACTCCGGCACGTTCGCAAAGTTTTTCGCAAAACCGGTAATGGCGCAACGAAGCGTGGCGCATGCGAGTCGAGTTACTCAATTTCGTGCCGTTGCATTGAAACGCGGGTTGCGCGGATAAGACATACGGCGAATCCACCACCGAGATACTTTTACTCTTGACACGGAAACTACCGATTGTGCTTGTTCTCGTGACGTCACGGCGCCGATTCAACTTTCGATCGCGCACGGCCGTGTCCCCGAAAGAGAGAAAACTTCGACTGTCCCATTGTATTACATTCGTTAAACACATGTACCTCGCTACGTCCTCCGTTGCTAACGATATTGGATTGGGGGCAAAATGGACCCTGAGCCACCGAAAAGACCCACCAATGCACAGACTGTAACGTTTGCATAATTTTTTAAGTTCCATAAAAACATTACGATTTTCCATAATAATATGACCGTTACTCCCCGATCGCCGCTTCGACCACGAGCTTAATTTAAAAAACTTTTACATCGTGAAAAATATAGATAAGGAGTCTCTTGAGTAATCTATCTGTAAGGCAAATCTTTCTTGGTCCCTGTTCAGGCTGGGGCAGCGAAGCATGACGCAAAAAAAAATTGCAAGTAACAATCTAATTAGCCAATCTGCGATTAATCATCAAGAGCGGCTCCCCTCGGTCCTCGGGCCTTGAGAGCCCGGAAGTGGCTTTATACTCTCGTATGCATGGAAACCGCTCGTGCACCCACACATACACACATCGCTATCCATCGTTCTTTAGTCGGTACGTATGCATATATGCGGTCGCTCGAATGGCGAGATGGATAGAGGGTGGAAGCGGCGTGGGTGTCAGGGTACGTCAGCGCTGACGTCGGCACCGCAAGCATGACTATGAATAACAGCGTCGAAGCGGACTCGAACGGTGCGGTTATCGATTAACCCGTACTGCGGCGATAGAGTTGGGTGGGCTTTGGGGTGGCCCGATCAGGAACGCGCCCGCGAGATAGTCCTCCGAACGCTTCCCGTTTCTCGATACGCAATCAATCACTCTCTCACCACCGGGGTGGGAAGGGGGGGGGGACGTCCGCGCCCTGCGCCGCCGATAATCGTAACTTTTGTATCGTTTGGAACGCAGGCTCGGTGAAACAGAACCGCGGACGGGATTCCCTGAATTCTCCGATCCGGCGGTATAGAGCTTTTAACGCCGTTGCGTTCTTCCGGTCGACGAGATACGGCACATATGCCGATCCTCGGGCTATCTGGAAATCTATCATCCGCACGCATTATCCGGGCTCGTCCGATTGGACGATCGGGTTCGCGCGAATCGACCCACCGAGCACAGACCGTAACAGTTGCATCATTTTTAAGCCCTATTAAAAAAACTACATCAACGATGCAATACAACGGAGATGCAAATATTTGCCATGGAAAAAGAATATGGTTGAAAAGTGACAATTTTGTTTATTTATTTTCACTTTGCTTTCCCAAGTAAATATGTTATTGCGTTCGTCATTCGAACCACAGATTATCCAGACCGAGTTTTATGAAACTTGATAGTGAAAGCGACGCAACGAGAGCCAGACTTTTCGGCACTATCAAATATACTCTTCTCGGAACTATCAAATATACAAACGCCGAAGAGGGTTACACGAGAGGCTGACGAAAGGTCCTGGTCAAGACAAGGGAGCTTTGTCTATGCAAAGGCGAGCTGGTGTGACGCGGAGGGCTACGTCGTCATCGATCGGGCGATCGATGAGCATTCTGGATCGAGACCGCGACTTGTTCAGTCGTACCTCCGCACACCAAATATTATAAAACATATTGTACTAGACGTACTGCGAGTTCAGTAAAAATATATATTCCGCAAGAATATTTCTAACAATAGCGAAACTTTTTCGTTGTTAGTACGATCGTACAGAAAATTTGCTGCAGAGCATCCACACGCTTTTCCTTCGAAGCATTGAATTTCGACAAATTTGAACGTGTGTTTCAATAAATATCACAGCTCGTGCGATATTTTCGATTTGTTTTTCAGTTTGAATATCAATAGAATCTTCAGATATCCTGTCTTACGTTCGATTAATGTCGATAGTTTGAGCGCCTCAGTCCCATCGGTCACTGCCATCAGCAGTTGACGTGATAAGAACACGTATTACAATCGTGCGTCGTACCAGGCCTGAAAAAAAAATTCCGTTTGTTCGTGCGTGAACGTATAATATTACTCGGAGTGTCGGCAACACACAATTTTTCCGCTACATTCGTCGACCATGGGACGTAAGAACTCCGCACCCTCTTGCACCCCTTCGTAAAGCCCTACACGTTCTTGGCTAGGACCAAAGAATCGATTTTCCCCGACGGGCTACGACGGAACAGTCCCAAATTGTCCCCGCTGGTATTGACGACCCCCAGGAGCCTTGCGTGTCAGACCGACGGTATCCCGTCGCAACCATGGGACATTAATACTTATAAGCAGCACCACGAAATATCTCGGAAACACATCAATCACACGAAGCCCCCGAAAGTCGGAGTCCATTCGAAAAAAATAAAAATAAAAAAATAGAAAAATAAGGATGAGAAATTGGAAACCGTGAGGACGGCGGATAGTTGGGAGCATTTTTGCACAGCCGAGTTCTTGGATGCAGAGAAAAAAAATGCATTAAATTACTCGCCGACGATACCTCCCGATAATAACGAGACCTGCCCTTGCAATCACTCGGACCTCGAATCTAATACAAGGACAAGCTTCGATTCGGACGCTTCCCTCATAATTTAGTGGTGATGAAAACCAAAAAGGAGAAAAAAATGCATAACCGCTGACATGTATTTTCTCTCATAATTTTTGTCAAAACGAATTAATGTCGACGATTCTGTTTCCAGGTCGAGCGTTCTTCGTAACCGGATGAAAAGTTTCATTCGACTATCTCCACGATCCGATTCGTCCCGATCTCTGAGTCGTTGATTTTTCGGTTGTATGGCCGATATTCCAGAATACATTGATTGGTTTAGGAATTGAGGAATGAATTTTGAAAGCATGAAGACGTCACATAGCGTTGCTCGCCGAGTCGCCGTGTGCGACGAGAAGCGATGTTTTTATTTTAGCTCCCGCTGACAGTTATGGAAGATCCCCCTAACACGAGGCCGTCGTGTGGAGGGTAAGAGGACCAGGGGCTGTTCGACTGGATCAATATTACAGGTAGCCGACTCGCCCGCGTTCTCTCGTCCACGAGCTCACCCCGGATCCCCCCCTCTGCTCTTCAGAGCCACGGACGCACCGCAATCTACCACCGTTTTGGCTTTTATTTCGTATTCTAGCAGAAGCTTGGCCCACTATCGGTTTCTCTATATTTCCTTCTCTCCGGCATTGCTCGAATCCGCCGCAGCGGGGGTCTACAACGAGGGACAATAATAGAACAGTGAAGGAATAATTTTACATAATTTCAAAAATATTCAATTTCAATCCAATGGATTGTTATTTCATCAAACTCGATACTGGTATTTCCTTCATTGCGTAAGCACTTGCATTGAATTTCAATACAATTACTCGATATTTGTTGCCATTGGAAGCGGAATAGTTTTATTTTTGGTAAAATAAAAAAATGTCGGAAAATCTCATAAAATATCAAGTCCTCTATCGATAATGTCAATAACTCTTTTGGATAGTTTGAAAATATAATTATTGACAGTATGAATCTAAAAATATAAATGAATCGATAGATAGTATCAAATCTCAATTCTGGCGTCGTAGCAAGTCTTGGCAAATAGTTATAAATTCTTGTAAAAAAGCTCATTTATTATTTTATAATGCCTGTGGTTTCTTGTTCCAAAAGCAGAAAATTACATACGAAACGTATAACCTTTTAAAATTAAAAATAAACTTACGGGGAATTTTTTTATGACAAATACGCATTGATTTATAAAATCCGACTCGAAAAGTCGTAAATTACCTGGGTATAGAATATCCTTAAGGTGATACTAAATTTAGAAACCCCCTTTAAATCGCTTGCCCTTCCGAATTGACTAACCACCCCTGTATTCCGCAGAGAGTGCAGAGGATTACATACATGCGGTTACCGTGTGACCATTGTGTATTAGTGATAGCCGTGCGTCCGTGTAAAACACGGAGAAAAATAGTTCGGTTTCTCTAAAAAAATATAGATCGTTAATAATTTATTGCTGTGGTGGCAAAAATATTTGGCTGCTACAGCAAAATATTTGTTGCCACATGCAAAATATTTTGTTGTCCCTATGTTAACCAGGTAAATGAGTTATGGTAAGAAAATTCTTGTTCTCCCAACAATTTTTTTTCTCCGTAAAGCTACACCACATGGTATCTATTGTGTATAACCTTTAAAAAATAAAGAAAAAAATCTATGAGCAAAATTTTATTTTTATTTTTTCTGAAAAATACGCGTTGGTTTATCAAATCCGACTCGAAAAGTAGTAAATTACCTAGATATAGAATATCCTGGAGGTGATGGAAAATCCTGCTCCCCTCTCTGAATCGCCTGCCCTCCCAAATTGACTAACCAGCCCTGTATTCCGCAGAGAATACAGAGGACTATATACACACGTGTAACATGTGACCACTGTGTATTGGTGATAGTCGTGCGCCCGTGTATAAGCTACACCAAGGGGTATCTGTAGCGTCGAGCATCTGTCGGGGTATCTTGTTGGCGCAAGAGTACGGTACGGTTCTGGAGCACGTGCCTCTCGTCCGCGTACGTGAGCAAATATAGAGCTTTACGTTTATTATGTAAGGGTTATATAAGATGTACATATAGCCATGTAATATGCACACAGGGATTCGTACGTCTAAGCTAGAATATTCACCCTTTATGTACACCTACATGCGCCGACTCATAAATGTTCAAGCCCTGTGCGTAAAGCTCACGATCCTACCGTCGTCTCGCATTTATTATGCATAGGCCAATTTGTTGTGTTCCCTTTAAAAAAAATCCATGTTAAGAAAAAAAATGTTCTATTCAGTAATTACCAAAGTTCGGCTTTGTGTCCAGCGTAAAAAAATGTTGCGAATTATGTAATCCATAAAATTTGGCCAGGCTTTTCGGTCTGACGCAAAAAAATTGCAAGGTGACGTTTTAATCATCTTTGCACACTGATAAAAAAATACAGTGGAATCAACTGAAGATTCGGACAGGGACGTTCAAATACATGTTTTGTCGGTACTGGTAATCACATTGGTAAATTGAAAAAAATGAATTATTTCATCAAAATATTTTTGAGGCATTTAAATATTTAGTTCGATCGACAAAATCTTTATTTGAACGAACCTGCCCGAATATTTAGTTAATTCAACGTCATTTTTGTTATAGGTACAAAGGTGCAAAAAAAAACCCCCGTGCAGCATTTGTACATGAAAAACAGACTAATTTCGTCGTTTTAACTGATCCAGAAAAGTTTTTACCGTGATTTATACGTTTGTTCCGTTTTTCATGTATCACGGAGAGAAACAAATTGTTGGTACAACAAGATTTTCGTTACCGTAACAAATTTAGTTTGTAAGTATCGGGATAACAAAACCAGCTTGTAACTATAGCAACATTTTTCGCTTGGAGTGATTTGCTACCGCAACAAAACAGTTTTTGTTACTGTAACAAAAAAATGTGTTACATGACTGAGTGGGGCGCGTATATGTGCTAACAACTACGACGTGAAATTGCGTATTTTGCTGTATATGGATGTATAAACTATGAAAGGTACTTTCGGAGTTTAATATATCCACCAAAACCGCAAAACCAATTGCTTCTACGTAGTAATTTGCTGCTGCTTTTACTAATCGTTTTGCTGCTGGAACGAGTTCATTGTTAGCAAAACTCATTTTGTTAGAGCAGCTAAACCATTTTTCTCCGTGTAGTGTGTGGCACACAGCGCTTCTTATTAGTTACCCTACAAAGGCGACAAAAAGTATAACAAAAGATCACGATAAAGTGACCATTTTGCCATTTTTTTCTTTCATCCAATCCTCAACCGTTGGAAGGGCTGTTATCATTTATCAGTAAAGTTGATACCGGTGCGGTGAGGTTGAAGAACGACAGGGTAGGCTGATTGTTCGGTATACCCGTGGCAAGATTCTCACCGAGGATTGCAGGAGAAGCGGTCTACAATTTCCTCGAGGAAATCGGGGTCTGGCAGCCGTCAACGTCACGGGCTCTTTCGCGCGTCGATTAATGATTCCGGCCGTGGGCGAGGAGCAGGCGCATCGCGCCTGCTCGAGGCGGAAATAAATCGTTGCCGGGAGGGCCCCGAGGCGAGGTACGTGATTGGCCGAACAATAGGGCGATCGAACGGACCCGAATCGACGACTCCTCGACGGCCGAGAGAGAGCTCCGGTTATCGCCAGTGGGACGCGCACGCACCCTTCTTTACAATTTTCCGTTCCTTATCGGGTTACGATGGGAAGCGACAAAAAAAAGGAGGGCGAACTAGTGTAAAAGAAAGATGGGTATCCATTCGCAGTACGCGCGTCAAATAATTCACTCCCTTCACCCCGATAAGCGAGATCGTAAAGATATGTCCGATAAGCGACAATCTATACGTTACCGCAGTTACAACGTGCTCTCAACCCTTTAACGACCAAACCGACGATTACCTCTGAAAAACATTATTTTTCTCATCCGGTCGACACTTTGCTGTATAAGAAAAATGTGAAGGACGTCATTTTTGAAAAACTCATCTCATCAAAAAAATTGTACACGCAAGCAAATAAAAAGTTTATTAGGATTAGGCAAAAATAGTACATTTCGATACGAGTGCGAAATAATACTTTGTGATACTAGTACGGAAAAGCGGTCTTTCGACGAAAGTTGTGAAATTGGCTGCACGAGCCGGATCGAGAGCTACAACGGCACGAGGCGAAGCCGAGTGACGTGTAGGTCGAGAGGAGGCGAGTGCTTTTTCGTACAAGTATCGCATACTACTTTTTGTGACACATGCACGAAAATTCCCGCTTTTCGTGCCTGTAAAGTGCGTGCGGGAAAATAGCTAGAGTGCCAGATAAGTGTGCGCGAAAGTAACTAGAGTGTTAAAAAAGTGTGCGCAAAAGTAGCTAGAGTATGAAAAAAAGTGTGCAAAAAAGTAATTAGCGTGGAAAATAGTATCTACAACATTTTTCGCGCATCCTCTGCTAGAAAGCGCCACTTCCGCCACACTTTACAGGCACAACAAGCGGGACTTTTCGTGGACGTGTTAAAAAAAAACTTTTTCCGACGAGTGTGAGTTTGCAGCATGAGCCGAAGGCGAGTGTTGCAATCACACGAGTTCAGAAAACGTTTTTCGCACGAGTATCGAACAAAATTTTATCTTCCAAGGTGTGAAAATGGGGGTTTTCGCCCGTAAAGCGTGCGCAAAAACCGCCATTTTTTCACCGCGTGGAATAAACGTTTTTTTTTTCGTATGAATCAACTATTCGTAAAATTTTTCGAACAAATTTTTGGATAAAAAATGTCCAAGGTATTTCCAGAAATAGCATTTTCACTGAAGTAACAAATATAATACGCTGACAGCTGAAGAGTTGAAAGAAAACCTGATTTTGTTCATCTCCGTCAGCTTCTCTCATCCCGCATTGTATCGGGACATAAAAAAATTAACATCTGGCTCGAAACGCGGCCCATATAAATGACAATAGTTGGCGCAACGTCGATCTTCCTTCGTCGCTCTGTCGCGCAGTGTACTTCGTGTTCCGGGGCACTTTTCCACGTGGCGGAATCGAGGAAAATGTGTGTACACGAGTGCGGGCTACATGGAGCGAAACGGAGTAGAGGGTGATGGAGAGTTGGGAGACGAGAGGAGGAAGGTGTGCAATAACGTAGGGTAGAGTAGGGCATTAGGGACAGGAGTTGCGCCGGAGAAATAAGGGATGATGAGGATAGCCCGAAGAGAAAGTAGGGAGTAGCAGAAGGGAATGAGAAATATAACAGGGCGGGTTGCATGACCGGCCCGAGAGGGGTCGGAGAGAGGGAGAGAGTTTTCGGCCGACTACCCGAGAATATAATAGCGATAGCCCCCGAATCCCGAGCCCCGGGTATTACGACAGAGGGATGCGTGCGCCCAACATCTACGGGTCAATGCCCTTTCCGCGGCCCTCGCCCCAACAATTTCTTTCGCCGCTCTCTGGCACCGTCGTTTCTCCCTGTCCAGCACTTTCTATCCATGTATGCTTTTGTAGGAAATTTCGTTGAGAATAGTGGACGAACACCGAACAGGGTGGTTTTGAAGAATCGATCGGTGTCGAGATGAGCCTCGACTGTTCTCGTTACGTACGTCAAAACAAAACAATCGAGTCTAATTTCATCATTCTAGTTACAGCAGAAAAGATTTTACAGCCACTTTTAGGTTTGGCCTATTTTTTTTTTTTTAAGTATTAGTCGTGTACATTTTCGGCATTTCCGGTCCCTTGATTCGGTCTGAAATTGATTAAATGCTATCAAAAGCATGTAGTATAGGGACAAACTTTTGAGGTCAGCTAGCCAACGATACGTTCATACCAATTAAAGACTTTTGCACTTACGGTCCGACATCG
The DNA here is from genome assembly GCA_964017025.1 of Stenichneumon culpator. Lineage (NCBI taxonomy): Eukaryota > Metazoa > Arthropoda > Insecta > Hymenoptera > Ichneumonidae > Stenichneumon > Stenichneumon culpator. Next base: position 5,677,908 of record OZ024777.1, read on the forward strand.
TTTTTTATCGCACTGATAAAAAAGTACAGTTCAATCAACTAAGATTCGGGCAGGGTCGTTCAAATAAATATTAAGTTGGTCGAACAAAATATTTTAATGACTCAAAAAAATGTTCGTGAAATTACCCAACAAATTATTGAACTAACCAATTGTTTAGCTGTACCAACAAAATATTTAGTTGAACGTCCCTGCCCGAATCTTAGTTGATTCAACCGTATCTTTTTGTCTGTGCGTTTATAAGCAAACTCTTGGAATTTTTCACATTTTCAAGTAACTCGGCATCTATCGCGTCGCCAAAGCGTCAGGGACAACCTACTGCCGAAAAAACCCCTAGTGGCAAACAAACCCCGCGATCTTCTTATTCCCCCGACCGATTTAATTTCAGATAAGCTCCGGGACGAACGGGTACGGCTTAAGACCGGGTTAAAGGATCGCCTGCGTGGGAGGAATCGACGCCAGTCCGCTTGCACAAAAGCTCGGGGACAAATTTATCTCTCGTGCCACTACCTCTTCTCTCCCTCGCTCACGCTCTGCAGCAGAGTCACTTTCCGCTTCACAAATTATATCCGGTCTATGAGTTTGATTAATCAAAGAGGGTTTTGCTGCTAGAGCTGGTCCCAATCTTGCGCCTGCTTAGAGTGAATTGCACAACTCTTCGACCGAACTGAGATCCAGATTCAGACATGTTTAGGATACCGTCGTGTTCCTCCCAATCTATTTGTGCCTTTATTTCTCTCCTCTGTACATAGTTCGATTGTTCCAATAAGTTTCATAAACTTTCATCAATAATTGTACACATTTTTGCAACTTAATTTTTTTTTTCTTGCTCCCATTAAGCAGTCGCAGCTCAGAATCCCGCACGAAAAACAGTATATGCAGAAAATATATTAAAATCTCCAATTTTTCGGCGCAAAAATATACTCTGAATGTAAATTGTAATATACCTTTTGTATACGTGAAAATGAGTCATTTGCGATATAAGTGCGATGTAAAGAACTTTATACGCACGCTGTGAAGTGTGTCATACGAACCGAGTACGACTAACTTTTCGGTTCTACTAGTATCGCTTAATATTTTTTGTAACGTATGCAGGAGAAGTGCTACTCCGTGCCTGCTCGTTACAGCGCTATCCGAGAAGCGTGCGTAAAGTACGAGATGCGTGCGTAAAGTATGATATGCGTGCGTAAAGTACGATATGCGTGCGTAAAGTACGAGATGCGGGCGTAAAGTACGAGATGCGTGCGTAAAGTACGAGAAGACTGCGTAAAGTGCAGGAAGTATGCGTAAAGTTCGAGCAGTGTGCATAAAGTAAAATGGGCCCGATGTGCGCATGCGCCGTCTCATTATTGTACTCATGGCTGTAAAGCGCCACTTACGCCACTCTCGGCAAGCACGAAAAGTTGCACTTTTCATCCATGAGTTGCAAAAATGTTATTTTGTGAATATTTAGCCGGATATATCCATCACGTATGACGGATAACAAATTAATTATATAGAGTAAAACCCCGATTAACCGACAGTGATGAATTTTCTTGTACAATTTTTTTTTATGTAAAATTAACAAGAAAACAAAAAGTGTGGTCGTTTGTGGACGCGAAACTTGGATTCCTATTTTTACCTTCCACAAGTCGAAATTACTAAATCTGACATGGGCTATGAATAGCTCTCGTTTAATTTCTCCTTTTAATAATTTACGGTGCATGCTCCGGGCAGGTATAGTCGCAGCTTACAGAAAGGCAATTGCAATGAATCGCAGTTGAACGCGAAAGGGAGAAGGAGAGATGGGGAAAACACGCTTTTCCCGTGGCAGGCATGTAAACGAACGACTCCCTCCAGAGGCGAACCGGTCGATGTAGCAGAACTCGCAGTAATCCAGGTCGGCACGTCGGGTGAAGGAAAAACGTGAACGTAAAATGGACGGAAACATGGGATGGAACAACATGGCGGTGGTGGACTGATAAAAAAATTACAAAAACGGGAAAACGGATAGATTGAACGAGCAAGCGATGAAGGGAACTATACGTTATTTGGCGATACAAGCTTTGGTAGGTCGTTAACCACTAGGCGGTAAAAAGAAAAGGGTGAACAACATTTATCGTTCACTAAGTTCTAGAATATTTTTTGTCAAACATCCGTATTTTTTTATTTTTAAAAATTATAAAATTAAGATTTTTCGCTTTTCTAGGTTCTAACTGTTCTATTAAAAAATCGGACAATAGAAAGCGATGCAGACACGATGAGTCCGTGCCCAGAAAAAGGTGATTATAATTGAGAGAGGGGGAGGGGGCTCGTGAGAGCAGGGGTGGGGGGTGAATCGGCAAATAAAATGTAATCGGGTGCCATACTTCGCTACCCTTATTCCCTCATTCCTAATTAACGCTTTTTCTCACCCCGTATTTTATGATCTTCACTACTCTTTCGCTTCTTTGGCTTTTCACATTTTTCTTTTATCTTATTTTTTCGTTACTCTTTGGGAATGCTTCGAGGCCGGCTTATGTGATTTTTTTTCCTCTTTGGTGAAAAGGGGCATAGAGGGCGGCGAGATGTGAGAGAAATAAAAATTCATAATTATGCGGGCTTATTAGCGGCTTGAAAAAAATTCTCACCGGAAAATTAACGAGGACGCGTCTCAAGAGGTTCCCCGTCTCCGACAGAGCCGGAAAAAAAAAAAAATTGAAAAAAACGAAGTTCGCGACCGAAGACCACCCCATCCTTATCCCTGTAGCTGACGCTGACTCGTCGTAACCATTGCCACCCCACGGCCCTTGTATGCTACGTGGCCTGTAAAATTGTACGAAACCACGCGAATTAGTTTTTGCCGCGAATGATAATTATAAAATGCCGAATAGCCACGTCTAGAGGTACTCTAGTGATTATACACCGCGCATTGCTGATACGAGATTGAAATACGCTGGCGAGATGCTAATTGCTGAGAATTAACGTATTTTTCAGACACCGTAAATGTTAATTTCTATGCGCAGAAGAAAAACTAGAATTAAACAAAAAAACAAAATATGAACTTAAGAAGGTTGGAGCGAGTGGTGTTCATTTCGCCTAAATTCGAGAAATTCGGGCAACAATTGCAAACACTTCCCGATGTTATAAAAAATCTGAAAAAATTCATACTTATTATAGGCACTGAAAAGACTAATTTTACATAATAATAATTTCAAAATGTTATTAACAAATTGTCGAAAACAACATTGTTCATCAAAATATGCGGTACCTCAACTTTTTTTAAAATTAAAATGATTCGTTCATTTTTCGAAAATGAACGAATTTTTATCTTTATTTTGATTTTTGCACATTTTCCCATGTAAAAAACAAGAAAAATTAAAATAAAGATAACAATCTGAAAAAATTCTTACGTATTTTTTCAACAATTTGTTAATAACATTTTGAAATTATTGTTATGTAAAATCAGTCTTTTCAGTGCCTATAATAAGTATGCATTTTTTCAGATTTTTATAATATCGGGAAGTGTTTGCAATTCTTGCCCGAATTTCTCGAATTTAGGCAAAATGAACATCACTCGTTCCAACCTCCTTAGAAGTTATCGATCTGAAGAGAAAATAAAGTGTTCAAATAATTCCTAACACTTGAAAAATCTCTCCGATGAAGTTGGGCAAGGCTAACATAAGCATTCGGCAAGCCTTCTCCCCCCCCCCCCTCTATCTCCAACGGTAAATGGCGTAAATATAATCTGAATTCAGCACTTTGAAGCCAAGTTGATACCTTCGTCACGGCTACGTGTATCAATTTCGGTAGCTCATCGCTTCAGTCGATAATCGATAGTCAATAAGATCCGTGTTCGCTTGTACCCTAGTATAATTTAGTTGGGGTCACCTAACAATAACCTTCGGCGAAGACGTAACGTTGAGGTAGGTCCCAGGAGCAGGTATTCCTTCATCAGGTATTATGCCCGACTCGTTCGCGTGCTCCAACCATAGAGGCCCCCGGACCATCGAAGAAAGGGACCCAGGCACGTGTCCCCGATTATATAGTTTGGTCCTTTTTTTAAGAGCTACAATGATTGACGGCCTGAATGTAGTACGATGCCTAAGTCGCTACCGGTCTCCCGAGGCATCCTTCGGCCTTCCGTCGTAGGGACTAATTAATAATTGCGTCTTCATTGAAAGGTAATCGTCAGGGAGATTGGTGTATCATCCGGTACAATTTAACACTTCACTTAAAATTTCGTTACTACCCACACATCAGTCAAACCGACCGTATTAGCCGCATAAACTTAGGACTCGATAATCGGATCCAGATAAAAGTACTTGAAAATGATTAAAGGGATGCTGGAGCTGTTTTTTTATCCTTTTTTTAACCTGCTTTACCTGTTTTACCGACGGACCTAGACAATTTTTCAGTTCCGGCTTAGTATTGTTAATATGCTACGCATATGCGTCAAATCATGCAGAATTATAATATTGACATAAAAGCTTCGGTGTACAGTCGAATTTTGATTGAAAACTTACAAGGAATTAAGAAAACCGAATATTATAGTTTGCGAAAATCCGCGAACGTCGTGTCACGATTGACGCACAGGTGGCTCTGCATCGTGCTGGTCACCCGTCGCAAGTCGGACACGTCGGACAGACTAAGTGATCGCAGTTTACACTATGCGTGATTATCTTTAGAGTGAGCAACTTTCCGACCGTTTTGGAATTTTCGGACAACTTCACAGAATCGGCATGCACGCCCTTTTGAGGTATGCGAGATCTAGAATTTTTTATATCCAACAGAACGGATGCTGTAAACATTTCTGCCACCATGTTGGTTTCCGCGACAGTTTATAATATTCGATTTTCTTTGTTTTTCGGAAAATTTCAACCGAAATACGAGTGCACGTCGAATCGTTTATGTTATTAATACAGTCCTGTAAGATTTGAAGCATACGCGTCGCATAGTAACGACGAATAGTGAGAACTAAGAAATCGCCTATTTTCGTCGGTAAAACAGGAAGGTCCAGCAGCCCCTTAAGGGCATGTGTTACAGACTCAGTCGGTAACAAATCGCCTTCCCTGTTTTCTCCAAAACGATTGATACGACGAGCAAAAGCAAATTAGGTTTTCATACTTATACCTGTTGACTACAAAAACCTAATTTGTTTTTGCTCGAAGCATCAACCATCACGTAGAAAATAGGGAAAGCGATTTGTTACCATCGGAGCATCGATACGCGTGTGTCACATGCCCTTAAGAGTACGCGAGATATCGCAGGCGGTAATAAAAACTGTAATCAACTTTTTTCACGCATGATGGCATGTACGATAAAACCGGATATCTTGTCTGTATTCGATGAGACCTTTCTTTCGACCGTGCATGCCAGTAGTCGTAAGCAAAGGGTATTAGAGTTTTTGATATCGACCGAGCGCGGGTTGGGCCGGGATGTGTTTTACTTAGTCCTATGGGAAAAAATAATCTAAAATATAAAGTTTACAGAACCGTTTGAGGTGCGCAAAAGTTCGCTGATGCTGCTGTTAAGGATATCCTTACCGGAAACGCGAGGGGGGCACGGGAAAGAGGCTTCGTTCAACGCGGTAGTCACTGGGCGACAGAGAAAAGTGATACAAAGTAAGTGTACTAAAAAGAGATGGAAACTTCGTTTTTTTAACGGCAGTTGAAAACGAGACCGTAAATCTTTTTCAAATTTGGACACTGTAGTAAAGTATGCTCTTTAGCCGGTTAGCTATTTTATATCAATGAAACAGAAATTGGCGGAAACAAACGCCGCTACATTGTATCCTTTTTGAAGTTAGATCCGATCCTTCCCATATTAAAATACGGTATTTTGAAATCACGCTGCAAAAAACTACACCGTCAAAAAATCTTTAAAAATACCAACAAATAAAGCGTCTTGTTTTCTGTAGACCACATAAAGTTTGATCAAGATCGAAAAAAAAAAGACTTTTGGTACGGATATCCTTAATAAACGAACGCGCACGGAAAAAAGAGATGTTAATAGTAATTCTGCGCTCTACGAGCAAAAAGTACTGTGTATTCCAGAAATTGTGACATAATCGTATTATGCCAAAGCAGCGGGCGCGTCTGCTGGTTGTGGATACGTGGAGTATTGCCGGAATGATCCTGTGAAATTTTCCAATCCCCCTTGCATACTTGGACATTTTTTTTTCTCTTAAAAATTTCGTTATTTTTCCAGTAATTTCTTTCTTCACAAATTAAAACTTCCAGTTTTTGCATTACGGGTCACATAATTCATGGGGATTTCCGTGATTATCGCTAATTTTTTACTTTCCGCGTGCGGATAGTAAAACGAGACGTTGCAGCAAGAACATTAGGAAGAAACGTAGCCGGACGCGATGACGAAGCGAGAAAAACGAACGCGATTTTGTGCAGTGGCACGATTGAGAATGAAGGCGAGAAATAGTGCGACACGGAGAGAATCGGATACGTGAACGGAGGACAGGTGCGCGTGCATAAATGCGACTAGGATTAAGAGCCCGGCGTACAGTGGATTGCGCGAGTTAGACTCCCCCTGTTCCCATGCGGTAAAAGTAGTTCGCGTAGTAGCAGATTGTGTCACGTGATTCGCGACACGAATAGACGGTAATTATCGTTAATTGCAACGCGTCAGGCTCGCCCCGGGTATATAATTGTTCGTTTTAATTGGTCAGTCGTACGTCTATCTGGACCCTCGCGGCAGTTCGCCACTCATCCGTCTCGCTCTCCACTGTATAAATAGTGACCTCGGCGATCGACTCGATTGATACTAATAACCTTGGTGGAAACGTTTTTTTACATTTTTCAAACGTATAGATCCGCAACGCCCAATGGAATAATTGGGCGGCGTACGGTGTCTTCTTCGTTCCGTGGATTGCGTCCGATATGGACACAAAATTTATGTCGAGAGGGTGCAAACCGGCCTCAATTCGACTGAGACTAATGGTTATCTTTGACACGCTCGATAAGAAGAATTGGGGCCACATCTATGAATGCGATGGCTCTTTTCAGCCTCTGACTTTTCGACTAGAGCAGTCTTTCTTTTATCTCAAAAAATGCGGCGCATTATCTCACGGTCCGATATATGTGCGCACTGCTTGCACAAGAGTAATGGTCGACGCAGTCCCAGGTGCCGTTCGCGAGACTGCAATTTGCGACGTTTCCGTCCCGAGCATTTGAATAATGTCTCCTGGGCCGCTCGCCGCCCGACACCTCGTTCCGACTGGCAGAGGTAGATAAAGGTAGCACGCGTGCTTTGTATTCTTCTTTCTTTCGCCTCCTTCGACTCCCCGATGGCAAAGACAATACCGAAAGACTCGTTAAAAATGAAATTAAAGGAAAACTATTCGACCGGGGATTTGCCGAGTCGACTCTCGATTCACAAAATAACCGGCAGATGAGAACTGCGAATTGTGAGTCAACAAAATATGCCTTTCAATTCTGGTAGACAATTCATATAAATGTTCAATTCTCGGTTAAAAAAAAAAAAAGTAGAACGGGCGGATCTGGTGTTCATGGATGAGGAGGCGGAGTGTGCTCCAGGGCACTAAACATGTACGTGCGCCACTGGCTCTCTGTGGAAAAAAATGTTTTCCCATTCGGGAATACATTCATACCAAGACTGAGCGGTGAATATCGTCGAGGGTAAAAGAACGGATAAGAGCCAAGAGGGGGAGAATTTTTCTCGGGCGTAAAGATTTCTCGTGCGAAATTTCGTGCTCGGCCCGACAATAGAGAGCGGATTTTCTTTGGTGAGACCAACGATCGCAGCGTCCTAAGCCAATATTCTTCCTATTCTATATATACAACCCGCCCACTTGCCTCACCCAAACCCGCTCTTTCGTTAGCACTACGCCCCGCTCTCAAGGTATCACAAAGCTCGCCTCACACTCCGCGATATCTTTCCAGCCAATTTCGAGATTCAACATCGCGTGTCCATCCGTAAAATCCTTTCCGCTCAACCTTCCCCCGTTTGTATTGTCCTTTACTCTTTTTTCCGGCGCCATATATAAATAAAAAGAAACAAGCATATATATATATATATATATATATACATTGAAGGACAAAATACAGTAGGCCCGCTATGTTTGTTGAATCATACAAATCCGACTGTTCAACGCCGACTGTTATATTGACTAGTCGGCTTCCCTGGAATTTTCACTCCCTCCTGCTTGCCAAGTTTTTCCAATGGCGGCCCTCGGACGGCTCGAGAGCTGACCAACCGATATTGCGTTTATTATATCCGATCTATCGGCGAACAAAGCCAGCGAGATGATTGCCCTGGATGCGTTACTGGGGGGTTCCAAATATTGCCGAATATTCCAACCCAATATCTATAACCATTCCTCCACTATGAAATACATATCGATTTGTCGGGTGGTCAGATTCGTAGGCTGTATTTCACCGTCAAAGGACCATGAGAGCCCGAAGAATCGAGTTGCAGCATTTACCTTGTACTATTTGCCTTGTTGCACGGCTATCGGCTATTTCTTTGAATCTCTGAATTATTCTATCAGCGGACAATTAAGATTGTACGACTCGTCGTGGAGGAGTCAGCAAGTGCGTCGTTAAAGCGCAGATAGCAGGAAAATCAAGTGTCATCCTGCGAAGCGGGAGTAGCACCGGTTTTTCCTAGTCGTTATAACCGGGCGTCCTGTTAATTGCGCAAAACATTTACCAAGGATTGTGGCAACACGATCGGCAACTCTGCCAAGGATAAGCATCAAAAGAGATCTTTGAATGATAAGGTAATCTGAAGAATTTTCAATCGGAAAGTCTACGGCTTCGATGGAATTTCCATGGTTGCGGAATGCAGTTTGCATCTTGCCAGATGACTGCGATATTCTCACGGATAATAAAGCTGATGTTTGAATTTATCGTACAGAAATGTATATTAATCTTAATCGGGAGGAAAATAACCGGGATATTATGAACGTACATAAAAGAGGTGTTAACCGAGCTTGTTGATAGGACTTTTCTCCATCAATCTCAATCGGGTGGATGTAACTGTTAGGGTCAATTAAAGCGAGGGAGAGTATGGTTATGGCATCTATGAATAATCAACGAAACCAGCACTACTATATAGACGCAATGGGACCCAAAATAACGGTAGGACGGAAATTTAGTAAAAAATATATACAAAAAGGAAAGGTATCGAAAAATAGCCGAGCGAAATCGCCGGTACGATGGAATATAATGAGGCAATGGCGAGTGACAAGCGAAAATGAGAGAGGCAGGCGCCCGGGAGAAAAGTAAAAGCCAACGAGCCCGACGCCCAAAATGGCACCTAATTAATGTATTGTTTCACCGGCACCGGTGGTCGCATCGTGAAATGTGCATCGGCATGAATATGCGAGGATTTGGATCCTTCTGTGGCTTTCGCAGGGCTCGTCTATGAATAAGGTAAACCGACCAGTTTGTGACCCTGTCCTAGTTTGTGACCCCGGGGACACATTTTTAACTTCTGTAAATTCAGTTTTTATCAAATATCAGCGGGATTAGCGGCAAATTCAAGATGATTAAATATAGTTTACTTTGGCGACACGCACATTTTGGAAGTAAAATGTTTAGTAATTAAATGTTTCCGCCAATGGTGCGACTTGCATCTCAGTGGGCTCGGTGCATTGCTAGACGAAACTTACTAGCTTTCGCAGATGTACAATACTGCGTTTTCATTCTCAAATAAGTATTAAAAAACATTAAACTTATATCAAAATCTTCAGCGTGAACCACTTTATCGATGAGAAGGAAAAATAAAATTTTGTTTAGATTTTTCCTTAAATTCGGGATCAATAAGTCCGTCACATAATCAACTGCGGTAGCACCGTCAGAAATCGGATACACGCGAGGATCACAAACTACGACATGGTGTTATCAACAGTGTCAGAAACCCCGGCAGTAGACAAGCACTATTAGATCAATATTTTTTATAACAATGATGATTCGATTTGCACAATAGGTGAATCTCATTCAGAAGGCTTTAATACAGGTGTTGAAACAGTTTGTTTCCAGTTTAACAATATCACGCTTTCATAATTAATAGAAAACCGACACTGCTGCTGTAAAAGTGTCACAAACTGAGCCGATTACCTTATCCATTCGTTTTGCCTCCGATGTTCTCGGTCATGTCTGCACCGCCTGTTCAGAGTAACCTTCGTGGATTTATGTTTCCATACATATTTCTTTCAATTTTCCATCCTTCTCACCGCAAGATTCTACAAAACTGAACATACCGGAAAGCTATTAAAATAATACTTTGCTCAAAGCTAGAAATATGTTCAAAATTCTCGAATGAATTCACAAAAAAAATCTTCATACTGAAATAACATATTGTCATAAAATAAAGACTTGTATAGAGCAGCTAAAGCGATAAAATTAGCGTGAATCGTTTTGTTTTTATGTCAAGAACGACCCGAGTTAAGACTCATCTTGACATCACTCCCCAATTTTTTTCAAATCAGCCTGGCCGGTAATCGTCCACTCTTCCCCACATTGCCGTAGATGGAGATTGTTATCCATCGCATGCCAAAGAAGAGATTTACTAATGTGACGAGGGGCGTGCACAAACTTTGGAAGGCCGCGGGCGATTGTACGTGTAGTGATTTACGAGTTCAAGAAAGGAACCGACGGCAGTTTCGTTCCTACCGGAGTCTCATTAGCGGCTACATGTCAATTCGTTTGCACTGGTTAAGCCTTGACGAAAGAAGCATCTCCCTGTGGATAAATAGAGCGGTAGAAGTCGCCTTCACAGAATCGATCCGACGAGGAAATTAACAGGATATTGGCTTGGCTCAGTTGTGAAAATAGCCCGACCTGCAGAAGAAACTAAAAAAAAACCCAAGTTGAATGTAAATAGTAGTGGATTTGTTTCCACTACTGCGTGCACTCACTAAATTGAATCTGAAACCATCTTCCTAGTTTTAAGATGACTTCTTCCCAGAAGCTGATAATTTCAAGTCTCCCAAGGAGCCCCACGCAAGGTCGTGATTATTTTATTTTCCCTCAAGCTCCGCCGTTCGAGTTTACACTCTTCCTATGGGTTCCCTCCCAGGCCCTGATTATTCTAGGTCCCCGGGGTCCTCATCTGAGACCCTAAGTATTCCAAGTCTCACAGCAGCACTCCTCCGAGACTCTGAATATTACAAGTCCTACAAAGGACCTCCTCTCGCACCTTCAGTATTCCAAGTCCCGCAAAGGGCCTCCTCGCAGGTCATGAAGTTTAAGTCCCCTGAGTGTTCCACGTTTTCCCTGGGGCCTCCTTCCAGACACTGATTATTCGAGGCCCTTCCAAGGGCTCTGTTGACAGTCTCGCCAGAGCCTCTCGCCCAGGCCCCGCTGTTCTCGACCCCCCTGGGACCGTAAGGCTTTTTGAGGACACTTTTCACCTACAAGTCTCGCCAAAGATGTTTTCACACCAATCCAATCTATCTTTCGACAAAGTTGGTAATTAAATCCGAGTAAAAAAGTGTCTCGAAACTCTTGTGCCCGGTAAAATAAAAACTGTGCCCGATAAAATAAGTTGCAAGTTTAACGAAGAGTTGTCGCGCTAAGCGCCGAGTCGTGCGACCTTTGTCACAGCTCGGCTTCGAAAACACAAGGAAGAAGGAATGCTGCAAGTGTTGGCGGAGTATGCTGCGCCGATAAGTAAGAAATATATACACTAGGGCCTGTCTTACACGCCCGGCGAAGTAGGTACCTGCATCTACAGATAGGTACTACGTGTTCCCGGAGTCGAGACAATTAATAACGGCGCTTCTTCGCGTGCGCACGACGTAGGCCACTTGGGAAATCTTTGCCGTCAGGGAAACCACCACATTCTGCAACTCTCCACGCCACCACCGCTACAATCAGCGGATATAGACGCATGTTAAAATTTATATAGACGCTATTGACTGTCTACCACGCAAGAGGTTGTCTGGAGAGAATCAAGTGCAGCCGCGTTACGACTGTTAGAACCAAAGGTAAAAAGGCAAGGAGGGGAAGACTACTGCCAACTCTCGTCCGCGACTCGTTGCGCAGACAGTTTATTAGCGTTGGCAAGCACTCGTGCCACCATAGCGGCATAGAAAGTACGAGCCCAGCGATTTCGGTCGAGGCCGATTTGTTTCCTTTTTTCCTTCTCTTTCTCGCTTTCTTTCGCCAACTCGTCGAAAACGTTGCGCCAACGCGAATGACACTGAGACGGGCTGGCTCCCTGGCAGTACTGGTGGATAATCCTTTCCGATGGTTCTCAACCGCCCGTCCGTGAGGTAAAGTTGTCGCATTGTCGCACGATGAGAAAAGGGCAATGATAATACGAGAAAGCAGAAAACCAACTCGGCATCAACGAATTTACTTGTCCGAGGTAATTGCTCTATATAGCATCAAAGTCCGGACTGCGCGGCAGCTGCCGCTTCCAGAAAACTGTAATCTCAGCTCGATTAATTCGATTGATTAAAGCGGTTGCCAGTTGTTTAATTGCATTCGGTCTGTTCACTGGCGTTTCACTGACAAACGAGAACTTTCGTCTCGAGCGTCCCATCGTATCCATGAAATAAGCGGGGAAACAGTGAGAAAAAAAATTTGTTTGATTAACCAAAAGTCGCGGTGACGTTCAAAGCTGTTATTTGTTTGATACAAATAAAGACTTGTTTTGTGAAACGATTATTTGCTTGAATTTATTCACAATTTGTCGATTGAAACAAAAATTTTTGTTGTATCAACCAAATACACCTTTGAACGTATGTCGCCGCGCATTTGCTTAATCCAACCATTTTTTTTCCTCAGTGAAGAGAACGAAAGTGTACGGAACGCAGGAGGCGTCCTTATAACAAGGTCTGGTCGGCCACTGACTTGGGGTAGATCTGTTATCCGATTCTACTGAAAGTCCGCCTATTGGACAATCGTAGATGGACAATATAGATTTTTTAAATTACTGGTAAGTTTGACACTTTTCTACTCAGGTCCACATTCTCTGTAGACTTCGGCCTATACACTGAGAGATGGTGTGACAGAAATTACCATAAATTCTGGTAAAAACCGGCAGAACTTTCAGGTATATGGGAACTACAGCGACATCGTACCAAATACTCGTATTAAACGTAACACATTCTGCTAGACAATGTTAATTTCGCTACCGCGGATTTACTCGAATATCCCGAAATTTTTGCTACAACATAAGTTATTCTTACTAGAAAATATAGTCATCGTTGGTGTCGCGATTGCGATACGTTTGTTTTAGATTTGTAGATTATACCAGCATTTTTTCGATTACATTTTTGTCATGTATAAAATTTATCGACCAAATTATTAGGTTTTATCCGGCGAATTCTCAGTTTTAATCGGCGAAATTTTGTCAACCCGTGTTCCGGAAAAAATTAGCATATGGGTTGGGTAAAAATTGGTACGGTTCCTGTGAAAATTTCGCATATCGCTAGTGGTGGGGCTGGTGTACCATGTTGCCTGGTTAAAATGTACCATACGACTCGGTAGTTTTTCCAAGATCCTTCTCTCCGTGTATAAACGAAAGTTGATAGTCTATGCAGACTTCGGTCTATCTAGTCTACAGGGTGCTCGACTTTGGTGTGACGTCTATCGACGATAGACTATAAGCTGTAGAATTAAATCTATATAATCTGGATGGTAGATAGAATAGCTACAGATAGACCATAGATAGAAGTCTACGTAGACTGTAGACTTGAGTAGACAAGGACCAGAATTAACAGTCATTTTCTAAATCTACATCGCACGTCTACAATCGTCCCATTAGGCGGACTTTTGGTAAATGCTCATAACAGATCTACCACCAATCTACCGCAGACCACATTTTCTTTAATTTGAAGCAGACCTCGCGAAAGAACAAATGAAAGTGACAAGGTTCAAACAACCGAAGGCACTCTTTCACTTTCCCCATTACAATATGCACGACTATGAATTTGAATAAAAACCGAGGTCTGCCTTTCGCAGCTGGCCATACCATAATCATCATCATCGGCATCATCGAGTCTCGCTACCCGATTATTTATTAACTCTTATTTCCTCATTCTGATGATCCCTAGATCGAATAACGTCGCTATGTAAAATCCGAACCAGTGGTTGTCCGTTTATTCATTGTAAATTGTATAAATTAGTTGAAATGAACAAATGCAACTATAGGTGTTTATTTATTCAGTTTGCATTGAGGTGTGTGCGCGCGCGGTGATGAGGATGATGAAAGTTTGACACTGAGCTATTCTTAGACTCACCGTGTAGCTGAGCAAGCGTCTGTAGTGTAGTGGCGGCGTTGCAGTTTATGAATCCTGAAACAGAAAGGTCTTTGGTTTATCGGGAGAATAATAAGCCTCGGGCACAAACGAAGTAGGCCCGCGCGGAGATTTCACCAGGAGTCATGCGCCATGTTTTTCCCATACAAGTATACTCTTAATGTTAATCATTCATTAGTTCATGATTCTTTTTAGAAATTATTATTTACCGGTCATAGGCCAGCAAAAATGCACAAGTGGTTGGCAGTTGTTACCGCTCGGCGTTTGAGAAAATGAACAACGATAACAATTTATTCGTCACTACCGGATAAACACCTTGCAGGTGAGAACCCGTACGTGTCAACGAATTTCCCGAGATTCCCTTTGCTATACTTCGGTTAATGCCGGGTTATTCTTCGTCTCAAGAAAAATCGGACGTTCGGTTGAATTGGATTCAATGCGGAGGAAACTGGAGAGAAATGCTGACGGGCCGGGAATAGATTCTCTGCGATATCGATAATCGATATCTCCGAAGCGGCCCCTTTTCCGAAGCAATTCGCCATTTCTCGAGCTACCACGGCTCCTCCATCACTCCTCTATTATTCATTTTGCTTCCTCAAATAGGATGAGTTTACACGATAATTGAAACACTTGTTCGAATTTCGACGAATTTTCCTTTTTTATTTGTTTTAAGGGTGTTCGTGATTCGGGTTTTGCAAATTTTTAGCTATCGCACTGAGAAAAAAATCGAATGAGTTAACAAAGTGAGCACGTACAGGTGGCGAAACAAATTTTTGGTTGAGCGAACGAAATAATTGTCGCAGTAAGTGAAGAAACATTCGATTCGATGGCCTGTTAGTTTGATCAACAAGGCATGGGTTTCGACCAACCAAACATTTGTTTCACCACCCGTAAACGCACATTTTGTTTACTCAATTGATTTTTTTTCTCTCTACCGAAATGAACTAGTACCATTTCGTACGAAAAAAAGTTTATACGAAAAGTGTAATAAAAATGTATGAAAAACAACCGATTTTTCGCGCGAATACATCCTCGCATACATCTCATGATATATGAATTATTCTACTAATAATAATAAAAATAATAATATGTAATATACCACTTTTGGTAAAAAATATATTTAATATATGAAAAGTATATATCGGCATATAATTTTTTTCTATGACAGGTTTTTGTGACATGTTGAATGAATCAAAAAATTCTTTTCTGCACTCTGGCTCATACAATTTTTAAGACATCGAGCCAAAAATTTCTACACGAATGAACTATCATTGTCCGTTGACTGGTATCTAATTTAGCGAGGATCTACCGAACCGGTTAAATTTCGTGAGATCGTTGAATTGTACAAATTGTGCAAAAAATTTGTATTTTACTTCTAATGCAACTTTTTCCGTAAAATATTGATGTAGAGAAAATACGCACATTGGGATATTTAACGTAGTTTCAGGAACGCGCAATCGGTTCGTTAGAGGACGACGAATAACGGAAACCGGCATGCGAAATTTTATTTCCTTCGCAAGGCAGTTACCGAGAATCCTATTAATATTTTACTGACACTGAGAAACTAAAAATGATTTATATTTTTTCATAAAAAAAGAATATTGGAGAATGTGACAGCTACACGATATCGTTGCCCAAGGGTTTGGGAAAATGACGACACTGCGAGTGAGCGAAGGCACAAGGCTCCAAGAAAGCTGCAGACACTTTCCCATGACACGAGGTAACCTCCGATCCCGCACCCAGCGAATCCGGAGTTGGAAGAGTTCGCTGCCGGGTCTCGACTGCGCTGCTAAACATTGCTATTTGTAACTCTGAATTAAGAGCTACGGGTGCAGCGCGTATTACAGGTTTAGAGCTACCATCAGCCAGCACTCGGAGCCGTGTCGCAGTTTTTTTCTTGTAATTGTTTTTTTTTTTTTTAATAGCAATATATCTTTCGAGATGTTACGAGAGCGAACATGGAGATCGTGAAATATCGGCTGGCCGACGTAGTTGGTTTACTCGGATTATTATCTGCCGGAAACGGGCTCGACAAAGTGGAACTCGCTCGGTAACGATCGTGCTCGCATGACTATTATAGCCAATTGATATTGCACGTTTATTGTCATTGTTATAATATTAACTGTATAACTTCGCCGAGAACCCAAGAACCGGACGGTCTTCCGGCAAATCGAGTTCATGGCTACTTACACCGCCGAGGAACCCGTTTGAAACATCGAGTGTACGACGCGGGATTCGTATCCTAATCTCTGTCGTTCGCCGAGCGGAGCGTCCGGTGCACGAAGCCGTAACGATTATACCGTCGTCCTAACGTGTCCGAGTTGCCCGGACAACGCTGTTGCGATTGTTGCGAGCGACTCGACAGCGAGGTAGCGACGGTGCTTCCTCAAATGTAAGTAATCGGATTTGGCCTCCAAATGCGCGACATTTTTGTATCGTCGTCAACCTTATACGAAATCCAAAATCTCTATGTATAAGCGGTGTAAATAAAAAGAAATCGTAATAATGATAACAAATTTGTTTGCTTTTATAAACGAAAAATATTTTTTTTTATCGATAAAAATCAATTATATGAAAAAACAACTCTCATGCGGTTGATTATACGTGACGGTTATATAGCCAAAAAAAATTCGGAGCAATTTCGTTTTAGAAAAATCGAAAAGATATCGAGATAATAACGTTAACCATAGAACTCGAGTATCATTTTTTTCTACCCTCTAATTCATACACGAGTCCTATGAGCAGTAAATGGGTTTTGCCGTACATGAATCTCTTCGTTTTTTCATAAGGAAGAGAATGGTATGCGGCAAATTTGATTTCATTAAAGTTTAGGGGGTGGAAATCACCCTTAAAGCCCAAAACCTAACGAAAATTGGCAAAAACCGCACTTTTTGTGAAAAAAATAGTCGTTTTTTAAAAAATGCTCCGATGTTCAAATTTCAAACGCTATTTTACCGGGGAAACATCAGGCTATTAGGAAAAAATAGTCGCTTTGTATTCCGTT
Organism: Stenichneumon culpator; assembly: GCA_964017025.1. Lineage (NCBI taxonomy): Eukaryota > Metazoa > Arthropoda > Insecta > Hymenoptera > Ichneumonidae > Stenichneumon > Stenichneumon culpator. The sequence continues at coordinate 5,695,118 of OZ024777.1, forward strand.
TAAGAAGTCTATTTATTTGGCCATTTGAAAATAGGGAAAAATCGAAAACTTGTAACATGGAAAAAATCAATGAACACACAAACAAAACAGGTTTTGCATGGGTTTGAAAACTTATTTTTCTTGAAACATTGTAGGTAATTAAAGATAATGGTAATTATTATAAAAACATACCAACAATATGAAATTATTAAAATTTCAAACTTAAAAATTTGTTTTAAAATGTGCCGACTATATACGTCCAACTTATATAATAGTATATTGCGATACTAGTTCGTAAAACCGGACTTTCCACGAAGGTTGGGAAGTGGCTGCACGTGCCGGATCGAGAGCGCGAGAGAAGGCGCGAGAGAAGGCGAGTGCGGCCACTTCACAACCGTCGTCGGGAGTCCGCTTTTACGTACAAGTATCGCATACTATTTTATGTAACGAATGCAGGGGAAGCGCTACTCCGTGCCTGCTGATTGTGGCGCTGTGAGCAGCATGTAATAATTTCCAGAAATCACACGCAAAAAAAATTCGCACGCAAAGAAGCCAAACTGCGCATGCGCCGGGAATTCACTAAACTCATGGCTACAAAGGGCCAGTTACGCCACTCTCGGCAGGCACGAAAAGTAGCCTTTCTTTCATGCATGAACACATTCGATAGTTCTAATAAAAAAAAAATCACTTCCTAACGTAAAACACTAACGGGAACTCCTGACTGGGATAGTTTGGTACCCCAAGCGCGCTGCGTTAGCGTCCTGTGCGACAATCAACGAGTAACGGAGGCTACTAGCGACCTCAGCAGATCGTCAGATCATGGCACTAAATAATCGTGGAGGTTCCAAGTCGATAATGTGAATTTCTACTTTAGGAGCGCCCTTTGCATATCGTCTGGGTTACTTTTGTACCACATACATGAGTTCTAGGGTTTAAAAAAGGAAGTTTCTTATACAATTTGGTACGTTCGCGGACCCGGGGAATTTTTCAAATTATCGAATTGATGTAACGAAACACCGTTGCATACATCGCATGGAATTTTTAAAAACAATTCTTATTGTTCCTGATAAAAAGAAAGTTTTTTTGGCTGAAATTGTCGAAACACCTAATCCACCGCCCCTAAACATTCGTATAACACTGTGTAAGAAGGCAAGTAAATGGTAAAGCTTTTGGTAACGAGTTATTCAGGATACTTAACGAGCCAGTCTTCGACAAAGTGAGGAAATGTGTGCGTCGAAAGGCCACTACCACCCGCAAGGCAACAGCTGTCGCGCGACACTTTCGCTCGTACTGCACCCCCACACAAGATACCGCAGTACAATTATAGTATCAGTAGAAATTTCAGCCGCGCCTGTGAGTGAGACTCTCTTCGGCGTCGCGTTTCTTTCGATCAGGATTATATCACGGTGGAATTATCAGCGATTGGTTTTCCTTGTTACGAACGTTATTTAGAGGACGGTATGGGAATGTTTATCGCTTAACAAGAATCGGGTCGTCGCGACGGCGCGCATATAATACCGGCAATTGAATGCGGTGATTTTATCGTCCGAAGAGGATTCACCATTTTTAACCAACTCAAGTAGTGCTCGAAACTCGATCGAACAAAGCGCGATTTAAGGGGTCGCATCATCCAGAAATATATATATTTTTTTATCGAATCGACGCCTTGGTTAAGAAAAGCCGTTTGGTTCAGTTCCGATGAAAATTGTGATATCCACAATTTGAAGCTTTTTGTTGAAGCCGGGTATCTCCGCTGATTATCAATATTTTTAATAAAATTTTATTTATTTCATTCAAAAAAAAATGTATATTTATTGTTATTATTAGTATCAGTTATTTTTGTTTTCCATTTTTTAAATGTGCCAATCTAAATACCTATATTAACAATGTATGAAAAGGTTTATTACCCTTACATAGAGCTGATTAGCAAAAAAATGAGTGAATGAAGATCACTTTATTTTTTTGCCTCTCAGGATTTCGTAATACCGAAATCCATCTCAAATAAGAGCGCTTGATTGAAGGGTAATTATAGTAATTATTAATCTTTTAAGCACTGTACTTTTGACGTCGTCCATGATAAAAAGAATATTTTTTTCTGCCACATATCTTACCCAATCAATTTTGTTTTTCGACCTCGAACGAGTCAAAGTTCCGTCAACGAGGCAAAACCGTGCAATGACCGGACTCGCGCAATGACTCACTTTTCTGTGTCGCCACGGTGAAAATACAACGGATATTCACGAAGCCATGACGATTTGACTTTTTGCCAGCGCAGCTCGGCAGTGGCGAGTGCGCTCCCAGTTTCGCAAAAGAAACAACGAAAAAAAATTCCAAGCGCTTTCTCTCCTTGACACCGATAATGAGGAAATTTTTTTTTTATAAAAATAAATATTTAAAAAAAGGAAGAACGCTGGAGCGAATTTCCCTTCACTCCGTTTTTTTTTCATAAAATTTCGGTTTGACACGGCCTCGGTTTTCTCGTTACATTGTTTCCGATCGCAAATTGTAACAATGTCGCAGCGAACAAGATTGAGCCCCGTCAAGTTTCCTGAAGTTTACCTTTACGGCCGCAAATTAGACGAAATTATTATTTGCTTGTGCAAAAATGAGATCAAGTTTGGCACATTTACATCTCTACCACTCACAACTCTACCAGAAAATATCTCTCCCAAAACAACTATACCGGATAATAACTCTATCAAAAAAGACAGCTCTAACAACTCTACTGCATAACAACACTACCAGAGAACATCTCTACCACATAACAACTCAACCGTATTAACAGTCTACCAAAATCCCTACCAGAAAGTAAAAAAAAACTCTACCGAAATTGAAATAAAACTCTATCGGAATTGAAATAAAACTCTACCGGAATACAACGCTAGACGGTACCCTTGTATTCCGGTAGGGTTTTATTTCAATTCAGTTTGTTTGTTTACTGTCAGTTCAGTTCAGTTTGTTTACTTTCTGGTAGATATTTTAGTAGAGTTCTAACACGGTAGAATTGTAATATGGTAGAGATGTTTTCTGGTAGAGTTATTTTGTGGTAGGGTTTTAGAGCTGTCTTTTTTGGTAGAGTTGTTTGGGGAAAGATGTTTTCTGGTACAGTTGTGAGTGGTAGAGATGTAAATGTGCCTTAAGTTTGGCTCCGAAGAAAGAATGCGGAAATTCGAAACAGCTCCTGTCAGTCGTTCCACATCGCAATGTTGAGGAGAAACTTGGAAGTTTATTTCAATTTTCTTTCTTCATCGTCCATATGCAGCACTGTATTATCGATAGGAGGCATACAATTGAACCCGGTAGTGTGGGCCGGTGTTGAAACGATGAGTGGATGAAAGGATGAGAGGCCGAGAGAGGCCCGATCGTCTCGAACTTTCGCGATTTCGCTTTCCATGCGTGATTTACTAGATCTTAGGATCGCAACTACTAACGAGTACGGACTAATGGGCTCCCGCGATCTCGCTCGCGGATCTTCGATATTCCACACTTGAAACTGGGCCCGATCGCGGATCCGCTGCAGGGGGAGGTTGCCCGGCGCGGCTAAACCGCGGCTAGCGGAGATTCAACCATATACCTTCAGAGACGTCGAGACACGGCCGAGTAAGTGCCACCCGGTGTATCGCGATCGTGAGAGAGCCTCGAACGCGGAAGTCGGCACGTTGAGGCATCCCGATCGGATGGATAGCGGCGGCAGAATGCACGAGAGCGACGAGGAACGGGGAGATGCGCTCCGCGCGTGGACTTGGACTGCATAGACCCCGGACGGCACTGAGATCTGCCTAGATATATTCTCACTTGGACCAGCACACTTTGGTACTATTTTCTTTCAATCGATAACCATCTTCGCAGCTGGCGACACTCGTAGGTGAGAGAAAACGAGATTCTGCACGAGCGATTGGACAAAAATTACAATTATTCAGCCGAAAATATATTCTGTATATAAATTATATAATCTTCATGTAAGGGAAAATATACATATTTTATATTCGCTCGGAGATATCCGTCGCATATGTATCTCGTGATACATTAATTACATGTAATTTTTCGTGAAAATTATATTTAATATACATATAATGAAAAATACATGAAGAGTATAGATAGGTATAATGTGTGTAGGATGTTGACAGATGTTTTGTTTTTTTTTTTTAATGATGGTATATACTTTTTTCAATGGGGTGTATGTATAGGGAATAAAATTAACACATATCGATCGACACGAGCTGTTGCGTCAGCGAACAATTGAGATCTATGTCACTGCATCGTTATTGGAACGGTGGTCGCATTGTACTAATCGAATCGACACGAGTAATATTAGAATGGTACGATAGATATAGCCGATCTGAACGATGAAGCGCTCGGTAGATGAAATCGATCATACGATATCATTATGAGGATCAACGCACCGAAAGGGCGCTTAAGGGGTTTACGAGAAGAGATAATAAATGCGTGAATTTGTGGAGCGTCGATTAGATGTGTAATGTGTCTTGGCATTTTTTTGTCCACAAAGGACGAGAGTCTCATATCGCCCGGAAACCTAACTTTTCTCATACGAGAGTTTCATACTAGAGTCACATACGAGAGTCCCATACTAAAGTTGCATACTAGAGTCACATACTAGAGTCACATACTAGAGTCACATACTAGAGTCTCATACTGGAGTCTCATACTAGAGTCTCATACTAGAGTCTCATACTAAAGTCCCATACTAGAGTTTCGTACACTGAGAGAAGGATCTAGTAAAAATTACCAATCAACTAAGAAAAATTACCATAGAATATAGTAGTACGGCGCCAGGGCGCCACCTATGGCAAAAAGTCTCAGAATTTCCAAGAATGTTTACCATAATATCTAAGAAAAATTCTTATAAATCCGGTACTTCCTACCATAGGTGTCGCCCTAACGCTCTACTACTATATGCTATGGTAATATCTCTCAAGTGATATAGTAGTTTTTATTAGATCCTTCTCTCACTGTACCAGAATCCCATACTAGAGTCTATTACTAGAGTCTCATACTAGAGTCTCGTACTAGAGTCTCGTACTACAGTCTCATACTAGAGTCTCATACTAGATTCTCGTACTAGAGTCTCATACTAGAGTCTCGTACTAGAGTCTCATACTCTTAGCATGAGAGTCGTCTTTCATTACGAACAGTTTGAAAGCCACCCTAAATGCCGTTCCTATCATCCGTACATTATACAATTAGAATCCGTTTTTACATGGAGAATACTGAGCAGTCAGGCAGAACTATTCCGAGTGCGTATATATTTAATCCGGTCAGGAGAGGTTGCGCATATCCCAAAGAGATCTCGGGCACGTCGATGACCTCCGGTTTATCTCCGTAGCGTCTCTTTATATCTTAGCTTATACATACACATATATATATGCATTACTGAATCTCGCCATACGAAACGCCTGCGCGCAACGAAGACATTCAATTTTTTATTTATTTTCTTCATTTCAACGAAAAATCTATAAGTAATTATTTTTAACTTGAAAAACAGCTGACACCATTTTTATTTGATACTTTAAAGACTGTCGTAAAATTGAACGGAAAAAGTGATCGTTCGTTCTTTTTGAAATCGAAGACTCAGACCAATAGAAATTTCGAGCTGCTCCAATATCTCGATATCAGCAAAATAATTTAGAAGAAGGCTCGGTCTTTTCTCAAATAGTGTTCAATTCGTATAAGTTTCAGAGAAATTAAAGGGCGAACACTTTTCGATGGTATGAAAATCTAAAAAAAATCAAGCATATTAAAGGTGCTGAAAAGACTAATTTTGCACGATAATAATTCCAAAATGTTATTAACAAACTTATGAAAAATAAAATTGTGCAACAAATCTCCCGGAACCTAACTTTTTTTATGAAAATGATTCGTTCACTTTTTTGAATAAGTATGATTTTTTAATTCACTTTCAATTTTGTGACGTTTTAGGGAAGAGCAGGGCAAAATGGGACAATGGGACAAAACGGAACAGTGGGGGCAAAACTATATTTTCCAATAATTTTTGGATGCCCCACTTTTTCCTAACGATATATGCGGATTTTCAACTCCGTTTTGATCCACTCACCACCACCGCCACCATCTAAAAGTTTTTGGAAAATTGCGTTTTGCCCCATTATCCCGTTTTACCCCACTGTCCCATTTTGCCCCGCTGTCACTTACACGATTTTCCGATGTAAAAAAAATGAAAATCAATGTAAAAATGTGAAAAAATTCATACGTATCCAGAAAAGTGAACGAATCATTTTTATAAAAAAAACATAGATTCCCAGAAGATTTGTAGAACAATTTTATTTTTCATCAATTTGTTAATAACATTATGGAATTGGTGCTTGATTTTTTCAGATTTTTGTACCATCCAGAAGTGTTTGCAATTCCCGCTCATTTCTTTAAACCTTATGCGAAGTGAACACTGTTCGCAAGGACTACCTTAAGTAATGATAGGCAAGTACGACTCGTGCGTCTACGAGGAGTTCATACGTAAGTTACAAAATATATAATATTGTACACACTCACACCGTCGAAGGTTTATTTCTTTATTTTGTGTATATACTCACGCGTATTCCTGTCCGGATTCATGGTACATGATTGCAGCAAAAGTCCCTGGTCCCTCTGACCCTTACCTGAAACAACAAAATTAAAACAAAAAATTTACATTAACTTCGTTGTACTAATTCGGAACATGTAGTTACTGTGTAACTAAGTAAAACTGGCTGGAAACAGAATGAAAATTGGTTTATTTGTTCATTTGTTGACATATTTTTCCTTAATCAATTATCAAAATATAAATGTATAAATGTGTTTCATAACTTTTATATTTCTATTAAAATAAAAAATAAAACAAAGAAAATGATTCAACGATTATGACTGTATTACAATTTCCTTTTGACTTAACTCTGATATTACTGAATTTTATGCTTACTAATCATATTCAACTACAATCTCTCGTGCTCGATTCTGGAAAAATGAGCAATAATAACTGAAATCCCCACGAATAATCAGTAAAATCATTAGAAACAAGAATTTCTAATTTTTACTTTGTGAACACAGAAATTACTGAAAGAACAATACATCGCTGGAATAAACAGCATTTTCCTTTTTTTTATAGGACACAGAATTTATTACTAATTTTTTTTCTCGTCTGGAAACTATTTCCATCTAATTATCCGTGTATTATGTATCATTAATACAATCGGAATGATTGCACAGATGGCACACTTCCGGGTATCATTCCGAAGGCTTCAACCAGATATGGTGCGAAGAATTTGAAAAGGAATTGGAAATCGATATGTCTCCGCTATTGAACCCTCCACCGTCTCTGCGTGCGTATGTGCGGTAAAACAACCGTAGTTGTAGCTAGTTATCGAGCACGGGGTGGGTACGGGTTAGAAGATGCGGAGATTGTATCTAACGTTCTTTCCAGAGGAAGACATGTGTTTGAGGAGCTCGTGCTCTCGGTACTGCAAGTATGCAACGTGTAACGAGTAACGACAGATGCTAGCCGAGGAAGCTAGCCGTCTGCTCCGATGATTTGCAATCCTGCAGCCATTCACCTCTCACACTGTTGCTGATATCCTCTTATTCTTTCCCTTTTGTCCCTTCGTTCGAGTCGTTTATCGCTTGTTGCTTCCTCACAGAGGAAAGAGCCTGCTCATTCGAAAGGCTTTGTTTCCGTGAAAAACATTCTGTTTTTCTCGAGATTTTCATGTAAACGTCTTCAGAATGTTCCAAAACATTAAAAAATTACATTTGGAGAAAAATGTTCGATGCACGTGCCAAAAAGGGACGTTTACACTACCGGACATACAGATAAATGAATCGATAAACTTTTTTAAAAAACTGATGCACGGTATGAAAATTTTTCACGATTTATAATTTTTACAAAAGTGTCTCATGGCTCCAAATCGTGATCGCTTCGCGCCATTTCTCCGTGATGGTTGATGCTTCCAGCGACCAAAATCAAATTAGGTTTTTGTAGTCAATAGATATAAGTATGAAAACCTAATTTTGGAGAAAACAGGGAAGGCGATTTGTTACCGACTGAGTCTGTAACGCATGCCCTTAATGGGGCTTAAGGCTTAATTGGTGAATTGATTTCTCTGGAGACGCGGGAACATTTTAGCGGCTTAAAATTCTTTAAACTTGATGCAATCTTTTTTCATTTACTGGCAAAATTTCCTCTGTGAGGAAATAACAACGTAAAATAATTTTTCATAGAAGTTTCGTGAACAAAAATAAATTAAGTGTGGAAGCAATGTGAAAATATTAAATTTCATGATTTTTGAAAGTCGAAAATTATACCTCTAGTTCGGTTCCTCAAATGAATAATTCTTCGTCATTGTCATTATCATCGTTAGATCGAAGAGCGTGGGAGGGAGAATTTCTTCATAGCAACCATTGTATTTGAACCTCTCGCTGAAAGCGTTCGACGGCAGGTACGGAGACGCGGCGCTGTCGTGGACGTGCCGCTTGGCCTGCGTCCAACCGATTGTCGCGCCTCAATAAAAATCGAGCGAGTGAACAGTACGCACCACGGTCTACTTAACAGGGATTAGAAACCACGAAATTTAACGACTGCGAGGGGATACAATGTTATCGTAATAATTTTCTTTACGACTAATTTTAATGTTTCACGAGGCTATATATTACTTTATACTAATCTTTTCCGTTACCCCAAACGGTACGATCGCTATCGCACGACCAAAAAAAACGTAGAGGGGTAAATAAATTTACCTGGACAACTTTCTGTCGCGTTGATTACCATATTTCGAGACGCTGAAGTGAAAACTGCTTGCTGTAGTTCTCGTGCTGTTAAGCGGATAATTAACGATTACGAAAAACATTAATCACTGTAACGTGAAATCGATAATCCAAAAATGTAATGACGATGAGAATTTCTCGACTCTTGGAAAATTTGATGGATGCGTATTAAGAAATTTTTAATTTACAAAAATTTTACGTTTAAAAAGTTTTTAAAAATGACATCGAGTAAGCAAACAGTCGTGTATACATTAATACGCTTCACATCCAGTAATTACAGGATTAAAAAAAAATATTATGGCTTTACCGTACTGTCATCAAAGTCAAACGGCGGTAAATTTAGGGAATAAATTGAGGAATAACTGCAATTGCAATTTTATTATTTTTTTCATATTTATTTAAATACACCATGGACCATGGATTGAAACTTTAATTTCAAAATATTAATTATTTAGCCCGTTACGTAACCTCGAATAGAATGTCTCTCTCCGTGCGGGTTCGGAATGTGTACGCGATTTTGGCCTCTCGCTGGCCTTGACTACAGTATTTTCAATTCGTAACCGTCCACGGCAAAAAAATATTTGTACATTTAACAAACGCCTGTCGACCACAAATCTCCATGACTCTTTTACTCGTCAATTTTTATAATTTTTTTGTTTGTCTGTCAACGACCCATATTTTTAATAAAAAAAGATTAGAAGTACCAAGAAAAAAAAGAAGTGAATAATAAAATATAGTGGTCATTTGCGGACAAGAAATGTCTGTTAAATGTAAAAACCTTTCTTACCGTGCACGTTCCCCGTGCCAGGCGCCAAGCGAACTGACGACCTCGTCACCATAATCAATCGCTCGTCTCGATTACGCGTACACTAATGGTCGGTTATCGATAATCTATGTCGCTCCGAGTAATCTTGAATCAAGGCCGCTGACGCGCGTGCCTCTCCAGGCTGTTTCGCGCAGAACATACAATCATACGAGCGCGCGGACACGTTCTTCCGTACCAGTGATACTAGCAATATGAACCGCAAACAACAGCCCCGATGAATCTCGAGCAATAACAGCCCAACCGCACGGAAAAAAGTAAAGGCGAAAATTATATTAAAAATATATTTTAAACATTTTGCGCAAAAATATATATTTTTGTTAACATTCGCTTTGATATATCCGTCACATATATCTCGTAATATAGTCTTTAAATAAGAATTTTCGTGGAAAGTATATTTAAAGTTAAAAAAAAAAGAAAACGATGGGAAAATATGAATTTTTTTTAAATCCGTCCCACCGTGAATGTATACGAAGAGCCACGTATGGAGCAGGTGTATGTAGTCCCGTGCAATATTGTATACGAGCGACCGTTTGAGTTTCTGGATTGCAAGCATAAGAGCCTTTCTGCACGAAGGCCTCCTCTGAAGCCTTGTAATAGTTGCAATTAACGCTCTTCCAGTTGCTCTGCGGTCGACACTGTGTGTGCGCCTGAAAAATGTGCCGCAACGCGTCCCGTTCGATTGAAAACATTCTATCGGCATGATACATCGAACAATCCATAGATATCGATAGGTCCCTCAACGTTCGCTACGTCATTTAGTTTAGCGCATTAAACAATATCCTTTGCTCACTCGATGCACATTTTTTATAAACGATAGTTTGTTCTTTTCTCATTCGAGTGACCGAGGCGAGATTAAATACCCGAGTGTTGAAAGTTTGGAGGCGCAAAAGCCCGAATCGAAATATTTCATTCCATACATTTTATATAAACAGGTCAATCCATCGAAAGTTCAAATAATCAACAGAAATAATCGTATGATAATTATGGCGACGGAGGAAAAATAATACGAAATTGAATTCCCAGAAAATGCCAATTTGCCAAACGTATGCGCCGATTTAAGTTTTCGATTTTGTGTCATCTTTCACTTCTAGTTTGTTGATTAAAAGATCGCTCGTATTTGTACTCTCGCTGATAATTTATTTCGAAATACTGACATATCGGTTACTCTCTGTTCGGAGTATAAAATCTTCGAACAATTGGCTATTCACCAATAAGTTTTCACGCTGCTGCAACGTGCTCGGAGTTTCAAGCTGATAATTCTGATAATTGAAATTCGATTTTCGTTTAACTTTTCAATCGGCTCGGCGGGCTGTCTGGAATTTATTCTTCCATGTTTTTTAAATTCGGAGCATTAACTTTTATGTTTTCAAAATATCGGTATTGAGGATTTTCCGATTATTTCAAGAAGTGTCAAAAAAAAATCGAGAATGAGGGTCTATCTGAATATTCAGCATGCGGGATTTCTATCCCGCCCCAGACAGAAATGGGAAAATGCTCCTGCATTCTAGGACCATATAATCGGACAAGTTTTTCGGGATTGCAATACTTTCTCTCCTTACATACTTCGCATGGAATGAGAAAGTAAAAATTAGTTGATTCAATTAGTAGAAAAAAAAAAAAAAAAAAACAAAAAAACAAAAAAAAGTGAATTCAAGTGTATCGGTGTCAGGGATCGCTACAAAATCGACAGGCCGTTGTGCAGGCGCCCCGGGGGCATAAAGCAAATCGGGCGTTTACATCGGCCGGCACTGTCGGTGAAAGTGTTAGATAACTACCAGCAGCCGATCGAGGATACACGGGGAACCTCCTTCGTGGGCTACTTAAAACCGCTGCCAAAACTGGCCTCGGTTTCTCGTTCCTGCTCGTACGATCGCGGTGACACACGCACACTGGGCGATCGGTCAATCGTGTATGTGTTTTGTAACGTCGTATGAAAATAATAATTCGAGCCGCGAGCCACGATACGCGGATGTGCATATTAACCCATTTAGGAGCGTTACGTGTACGAGCGCGCGATGCGTGTCACGCGTTGTGCTCGCTGGATGCTGCCATATGGCACTGCCGCTGTTTGCTGCTCCGGAGCGTGCACCCACGTCACTGTGAGACGCGACCCAAGGCGGAAGAGCACGCGAGAGACCATTCGAGAGCGATTTGTTGCGGTCAGCGGTCCTTGCACCGTTACCGGCCACACTCTAAATATCTCTCAATTCGAAACTTCACTGTTCGTTATTCGAGTTCTATTCAGCTCGGGTACAATAACAACTAACAATTGGAAGAAACAAAAGTCATTCGAATGAAAAGTCGTTTGTGCGCAAGAAGCACAAAATTATTTTGCAAAGTGGAGAAAAGTCTCCGACGCCGTTGGCGAACGGGAAAACAGAAATTCAAGGAGAGTTCCGCCGACTTTGCTCGGAAACTTTTTTCCATTCTGTAAATGATGTTCTGTTTTCATTCAGAATTTTTCTTTTCGTTAAATTTAAATTTTCTTTTTTATTTTTTGCCGATTTTATTGTGTATGAGGTGTTTTCCTTCACATATTGTTTTTGCGGGCGGTTGAAATGCTCTCTTTGAAAAATACATCGGTTGATTCGATGCGTTTTGTGAATAATAGATACTTATTTAAATGATCATCAACTCTTTATCTACATTGTACAATGAATGTAAATTCCATTTTAAAAAAAATTAAGTTATCACATCGGGAATGGAAAACCAAGCGTAAACGGATTGTGGGCCAGGCGGGCGAAGAGACCTGTAAAAGTGTCTCGAAACTGCGCAGTAACAATCGTCTTTTGCTCGCGTTATCGTTTTAAATATTCGCTGATAAGGAGCGCGAGAGTCGCGCCGCGGAGCCTCCACCGCATGTTTTGAAGCTTCGGTGAATAATAACCCAGTCGTAATTGGCACGCAGTGCTGGCGGAAATAAATGAAATTGTATGTGGACGAAGAAGGCATGGGAAGACAACCATTTTTATTACATACAATATTTTTTAAAAACTTTGTACATTTAACAATCATTTGTTGTCCAAAAGTGATCACTACTTTTTTTTTTGTAAATTTAACTATTGAAAATATTTTTTTTTCTAATAAACGAACCGCATTTTTGACCGAAATAATGAAAAAACTAAGAACTAAAAAATTGTCAAATTAACAACAACAAAAAATTGTTCACGTGTGTGGACGGCAAATGTTGTACAAGCGTGCATCGACTTCCATTCCCCACGTAAACTGGTATGTTTAAAAACCAATTTAGATCGTACCGCGAAAGCAAACGTTTCGTTATTTTTTCGAGTCGTTAGTGTCTCGTCGCGAGTGACGACTGGAACTCTCGTCAGTTGAAGAAATAAAATAGTTTTTTTTGTTTAATCCCGCAATCGTTTAGCGCGCAGGAGCCAAATGGACGCGCCCCGATATTTTACGAGTCCGTCGAACATTGTAAACTCACATTATCGACTGTTACACTAGAAAATGTATTTGTTTTATTTGTTTTATTCATTCAGTTTTACGGGCATAACCCATTTGCAGAGTGATAAATATTATCATCCAAAATATACAATGACACACATCAATTATCATACATTTGTATATAAAAATACAAACTACAAAAATACAAGATCGACAGCCGAGGGAGAGAGGAGGCGATCGAATTTGCTGTCGCAGACTGCCCTCTTAATCAACCGGAATTAATATATCGGAGGAACGATGCCCGTGTCGTGTTGGAATTTTTGGTAAAGCATCGAATCGTTCCAGTAATGCACGAGCAAGCGCGCCTCTGTGGATAGCGATAGATAGATGAATAGATAGAAGAACGGAAGCTGAACACGACAGCCAGCCGGTTTGGCTTGAGCTATTCCCGGCCTTGTCGAGTGTTGCCAGCGTCACGAGTTACGTACTACCTATACTACGTGTATACCTCGTGGAGGCAGACACAGCGTTGCCACGGAAAGAGCGACGGTTGCGCGCGACGGTGAGTTCACGAGCGCCGAGCCCCGCTTCGGCGCTTCCACGGCGTCGACGACGAAAAACAAATTCGTACGAGATACCAACGATAGCGAGGCAATACCAACACATTAGTCAGTCACATGAGCGTCGCATCGTAAAAATATTGAACCATTGCGGTTTCAGTTTCAAAGCAATAACAATGTGATGAAATATTGTTCGAAACGTCCGTGAGGAATGGCATCCACTTTGGAATTATTAACAGGACGAGATTATGTCCTTTTATTTATATCCTAAAGACACCGTGTAGCTAACGAGTTGCGCACAAGGGGAATTAAATGGATATGAGATGACAACAAAATATTAATAGCAAATCTACAATACTTAACACGGCGAGAGTATTAATAACAAAAATAAATTTAAAGTTTAAATATTCTTTAAGCTATAAATTAACGTATCTCTCTACAATCGAGATGCGACGTGGTAGGCAAACTACATCCCGTATCTGCGGATATGCTTCAAAATAAGTTGTATATGCAGCGACCTCATTATGATATTTTTAAATTTATTTCATTGAATTATCTTATGTATTTAGAAAAGACACGGTGCAAGTAACGAGTTGCGCACAAGTGAAATTAAATGGATATGAGATGACAACAAAATATTAATAGCAAATCTACGATATTTAACACTGCGGTAATATTAAAAACAAAAATGAAATAAAACTTTAAACGAATTTTAAACTATAAATTAACGTGTGTTTGTAGTATCGAGATAGGATGTGGTAAGCAAGCTACACCTCGTATCTACGTGTATGCTTCAACGTGAGTTTTGTACCCGGCAATCGCATAATAACAGTACACCTTCCAACGACAGCGACACACGCATTCTCTTTATTCTCTTGTATTTCGAGGACTTTGGAGTCTCGAGTGCAGCTGCAATTTTACTGGCGTAGCGTGTCGTTATTAATTGACTTTTGAAACTGTAATAACGAATATGAAGGTTTTTTCAAAATCCTAACAAGGCCGACAAGTTGTATCCGTTTCTAAAAGCTTCTTTGAAAAGCTCGCTTGGTTTCCCGTCGATCGTCTCAACGTGCTCTTTTTATGGAATAATAGAAAATAGGCGAAAAGTTGGGGAGAGCACGCGAATGCTTGCCATTTAATGCCTCAGGCTGCTTCCTCTCCGCCCAACTCAGACTCGGTCGGTATTAAAAAAGTATTAAAAAAAACTGTCCAGTAACGATTTTATAGACGACATGATATGATTATATAACGATATTATGTACAAACTTTCGTAGTCCGCAATGAAAAAACCATTCTTTAGATTTAACGTGTTACAGGGAATAAATCGTCAGGCAGAAAAGAATGGAGCACAAAAGAATTCAGTCCTTTCAGAGATCGGTAAGCGATGAGTCAGCACCTTTGCCCGCTCGTATTACGTTACACATAACAAATTGAAGGTTTCCGCTATACCACGGAAGTAAGGTATGCGCACGCGCGTCCTCCCGTTACAAGATACGCCGAGACGAGTCGGATTATCTCACCAATCACTTTTGCCACGTTTCGTTGATACACTGCGAGAGTTATTTTATTATTATTATTATTTTTTTTTTTTTAACCGCGTGTCTGATGCCACCTCTTCAGGTCGCTATGACGTGCGACCTATCGCGTCATATCTGCATACGTGAGTGTGTACATGTTGTTACACCAATAGGGAAGAAACCCGGTAAACAGGAAACATGTGTGTTCGGTGACGTCTTGTTGTTGATAACAATTAAGCTTAACAGCTTAATTGTTATCAACAAAAATCGCTAGGCAGAACTAACGTTCTGCCTAGCGATCTCACAACTGGGCACGGTAAAAAAGGCACGGTAAAAAAAGAACATCCCCAAATTCCAACAGTTATTAATTAGCCAAATACAAATTTGTTGTGAAAAAATCGGAAACCAATGTCAGGCTGATAATTTCTAGTTTCCAAAACACATCGATAAATTACAAAAAGATACATATTTTTTTTATTATGGAAGAAAATAATAAAGGAGTGTGAATGTACGCTTGTACCAATTTCCGGATACTATATCGTCGGTCTTTTAACAAAATGCAACAATAGAAAATAATTCAGGCTTAAACCTTGTATAACTTTCTTGTGCGCATCATGTAATGTTTGCAGATACGATTACAAGTGTCAAATTGGATTTTTAATACTTGAAAGCGTAATAAATTAAATCTGCATGGATGTGTCCGGCGATTGGAACGTGTCCGTGAATTGGTACCGTTACCTTAGTACATATAGCAATCATTTCTTATCCACAATTTTTTTTTCATGTACAGTTTAACTTCCATTATTCGAATTAATTGAGGTTGAGTCTAGTTCGGATTACCAATTATTCGGATACTGGAAATTTGAAGTAAAACATGAACATACTTATGTAAAACATCATAAAGAGAGCGAACGATGCACCAGTCTTGCCCTTATCGAGCTTCGCAAGAATTTCCTATTTTTTTCCACCATCAGAATCTGATGCTTCCACTCAGAAGAGGAAGTTCCGTATACCGATAAAAAAAGTACAGTTGAATCAAATAAGATTCGGGCAGAGACGTCCAAATGAATATTTAGTTGGTCAAACAAAATATTTTAATGCCTCAAAAATATTTCGGTGAAATCACCCAACAAATTGTTGAACTAACCAATTTTTTAGCTGTACCAAGAAAATATTTAGTTAAACGTCCCTGCCCGAATCTTATTTGATTCAATCGTATTTTTTTATCAGTGTAGCCATAATTTACTCGACTACAAAGCTATGATTTAGACATACAGCATTTTAGACCGACAGCGGTGGATGCGCGGTTGGCGCACGGCCTCGGTGTTCTCGCAAGTCAAGCAGATTCGTTCGCGGTCAGTGCTTGGGTGGGTGATCGCCTAGCCGTGCGCTAGCTGGCGCATCGACCGTTGATCAGGAGGCGATTTCCTCTAAAATTTTGGTGTTTCTGCACTTTACTCAAGTGCAAAAATACCAGTGGCTCAGGCGAATAGGGCCGTCTCTATCGGCACGGGTTTTCCGTAGTTTCCCCGTGTCCTCGGCAAATGCGGTACAGTGTAGCTAAGTCGTCTACGGACGCACTGGAAGTTACGTAGCTTAGCTGAGTGCGGGTAGGGAGCGCTAGGGGGAAATCGGGATGGGGTTCCGTAAAAACGCTGAAGGGTATACGATGGAAAATGAGACAAATGTAAATAAATAAATATTTGATTATTACCATAAAGCATTTTAGATATGCCCGCATATCAATATCTCTACGAATAATGCGCGAAAAGCCGAAGTGCGAGCAGTGTAACGTACAGTAGAACATCAAAACATGACACATTATTCTGTTTTATTTATATGCCTTATTTACATATGTGTTATTATAATGTCGTAAAAAACGTGCGTTTCGATTATCCGAATTTTTTATTATCCAAACTAGATCCGCGCCCGACGGGCTCGGATAATCGAAGTTCTACTGTATAAACGCACGATGCAAGCTTGCGACAAAGTAGCGTTCGATGATGAAATGATGTTGAAATTTAGCGCCAAGGTTCAGATGATAGAAATTCGGATAAAGCAAGTCGTAATTCGGATAATGTAGGTTTTGCGAAATGGAGATTTGGGTAATCGAGGTTTTACTGTAATTTGACATTTTTTTGTTGATGATTTGTTGTCGACAAAAAAAATTGTACATATAACGAAAATAAAATTTTGAATTACTTTTGGACAAGAAATGTTGGTAAAATTTACAAACTTCTGTTTACCGTGTATAGTGTGTGACGATAGGCATGTTACGATCGAGCACAAGGGCATGCCCTATCGTGCAACACTTGGCAACTTTACTTTGGGTATCGCTCGAGGAAAAAAATGATTGATTGAGAGACGAGGGAAAGAAATTTGTGATATTAAACGACCTGTCGGTGTCAAGGCAGCCTATTTAGCTTTATCAAAAGTTCGATTGATTGATGGATATGAAATTTCAACAGTCTGCAGCAAATGTCGGACAAATTTACGTCTCGCTATTCTGAACGATTAAAAATATTAAATATTAATATTGAATAAGTTAAAAATGAAACATTATTTTATTTCATTGTATTTCATTGATATCGGATATTTAATTTCTAATATTCCATAATATTCCTTAGTACTAAAGTATGAGTAAATCAGTTTGTGAAATGGGAACGAGAAAAAAGAAGAGAAGTGAAGGGAGGAGTAGTCTCGTTAAAATAATAGATTGTTTAATGTATGTTAGATTGGTATGTAAGTCTAGAATCTAATGTTATTTTATATTATAATTTTGTATTCAGAGCTCTGTAATGGGTTAAATGTAAATCGGTAAAAGAACACTGAGAAAAAAAATTCGTTGGATTAACCAGAATTCGCGGTGACATACGTTCAAAGCTGTTATTTAAACAAATAACAGATTTGAACGAATGTTACCGCGACTTTTGGTTAATTTAACTAATTTTCTTTTCTCGGTGTTCTTTTACTGATTTACATTTAACCTAGTACAGAACTCTGAATACAAAATTATAATATAAAATAACATTAGATTCTAGATCTACATACCAATCTAACATACATTAAACAATCTAATAATCGACAAATTTTAATGAAATTGAGGGAAAATTATTTGCACCGTTCGGTGTAAATAAAGCATTGTTTTGTTAAACGATTATTTGCTTCAATTTATTCAAAATTGTCGATTGAAACAAACATTTTTGTTGTACCAACAAAATACACCTTTGAACGTATGTCACCGCGCATTTGCTTAATTCAACCATTTCTTTTTCTCAGTGAAGGAGAAATCCGTAAAATTAAATTAAATAAAATAATTTTTTTTAATATATATTCTTTCGTCTCGAAATTAATAAACGTTTTACTCGTATTGTAACAGTTTTAGCCTCTATCTATTGGCTTGCCAATGACTTTGGAAGCCGACAAACGGAACGTGAAGAACCGCGCCGCATGACACATGTGCGCTCGTGCATCCCCCGTGCGCTAGACGATCAGCTGCTCGGCACACGCGCTCCTAGACGTTCCATACTCCCCTCCATCCTTGGCGCCCTCGGCCACCATCCCCTCTAACGTAGACCCTTCGATGAGCCTTCTCGTCCGAAAGCTTTCCCCTACACCGCCGCGGCCACAGAGACAAGAAGGAGACAACACTACGAGGGTTCTCCGCGCCGCGATGCGCCACCCGATCATCCCCCGTTTCTCGACGAGACTCGGCAAGATCGTTACGAGCCTGTTTTTGCGACAATAGTAGGGATGAAAAATCTCCATGTTATTTACATTAATTCAGAACATTTCTATGAGAAAGCATTCTCCGTGATTTTTTGGCTTCCCCGCAGAGGAAGTTTTGCGAGTGAAAGATAATTATGAAGAAGCAATTCATCGCCCTACAACGGGCCGAAAAAATTATGTTTAAACGCCGTCGAATATTTTATATAGTGTTTTTTTATCGTTGAACACGATTGGAGGTTCGATTGTTTGAACATACAAACATTTGTATTTAAATTTGCCAAAAATACGATGTACTTTTTCGTGCTTAACACGAATCGGTTATGAGACGTGATCTTTAGACCAGTCGGAAATTGATAATTGTCGAAAGGAATAATTTTTTTTCTTTCCTTTCATGTACAGAGCGGGTCGAGTCCCTTCGGAGTAGCTTCGACTTCGTGCAACGGGTACAATCACGCAACACGAATGAACCGCACCAGTCCCCTCCGAATTTCTCCCTTTCTAATGTTTGTAAATTTTTTTTTTTTACTAGGATTAAAAAGTTATTGTGAACCAACATTTTTTTTCTACTTCCCGAACTCTCGAATGCTATCAGGATAATTAAAAATCCGTGAGACCCCGTTGCGCAGACAAAAGAACGTGGAGCTGACAAAAGTGCAGCTGAAAAGTACACAGGCCTAAAAAAAAAAAAACTGATGAATATTACATACCGTAGACGTACACACGCCCATAGTACGTACATGCGATAGTACAGTGTCTATAGTGTCTCGTGTGGGAGCACTCTAGTATTCTACGGAATAGAATACGTGATGCAAGCTTCGTGTACCATTGCACATACACACATGTGTGTGTGTGGGTTTGTGCCTGTGTGTCTGTGTTTGTGTATGTGCTACACAGAGCTGAAAGGAAGAACGTGTGTACGAACCCACAAGGGCGAGACGGAAGTAGACGAGGGTGAAGTAGTGACGCGAAGAGTGAGGGAGAGGGATCAAGGGGAAATTGACCGAGCCGAGGGAGCGAGGAAGAAGGGAGAGCGTGTCTCTCCCATCGCCAAGGGGTAGCTGAAACTAGCCTGGCGATCGATAGTTGAATGCCCTCCAGTTGACATGCGTATAGCCCCTACCTGCTTCGGTACGCCACCACCGTAAGCCTACATATATTTTCTCCGTAACCCCTTGTACATGTTTTGTTTTTCTTTCCGCTTTATTGTGCATTATTGTCATAGTGGAAGCTTTTTCTTCACAATTTTTTTTTTTAGATTTTTATACGAACTTGGAATGTTTTGAAAAGATAGAAGAAAACTCCAAATAAATAATACGTATTCGTAGAAACTTTGTACACGAAAGTAAATTACGTGAGGAAGGATTGTGAACATTTTAATTTTCAAGTTAAAAAAAAATGTATGTCCCAAAATTAATAAATTCATAACTCGAGCCCAACTTTATATCCAACCGTTTGGGCCTTCGTCGGGCGAAACAGATGTTATGAATTGGAATTCTCTGAATGAAAAATAATGATTTTCTAGGCTCGAACGAGCTGCTGAACCTACAATTTCCCAGCCGGCAGAGGCCGGAAAACGCGAGGGCTTG
Source organism: Stenichneumon culpator (assembly GCA_964017025.1). Classification (NCBI taxonomy): domain Eukaryota; kingdom Metazoa; phylum Arthropoda; class Insecta; order Hymenoptera; family Ichneumonidae; genus Stenichneumon; species Stenichneumon culpator. The sequence goes on from OZ024777.1 coordinate 5,715,483, forward strand.
CTGGTTATTTGAAATTTGTTCCTCCCCACCGAACCCGGGCTCGGTCGGTAACGAAAACTGTAATGATTCCTTTTCACAGGTGCTAACAACTTACGGTTAAAAGCAGGTTTTTATTAGATGAGGCGGAAATCAATGCAGCTTTATGTGACAATTTTCATTTGTACGTAAATGGCACAGTAAATACAATTTAATTACAGTTTCTATTACCGATTGCGGTATTTCACGTGCTCTATACAAGTACGATAAAACCTGTAGGGAATGCCGTTTTGAGACTACAAACAGCTGGGTACAAAAGTAAATTGTCTTTCCGCGGGGAATTGGCAGGCGTAGGGAGACCATTTTTTTACATCCTGAGCCGTGTGCGGTCCAAAATGGCGTTCATTACAGTTTTCGTTATCAGCCGCGCAGTTTTTGTTACATCGCCTTGCGCTGCAAAGTGAAACTGGCTTTCGCAAACTAACCACAGAAACTGTAGTGAGATCTCAGCAAGGTTGAAGATTGAGCTCACTATTGAATTATGCTGTTAGTATTAAGAGTGCCACTGGTTAACGTTGAGCTGGAAGGATGCGCCAATTGCTGTAAAGCCGACAGGAATCACTCGAGCCACCATTGAACGCGTGCGTGACATACGCAGAGACCTCGTTACGCGTATTTCCAAATAGCATTGCGCCACCGGTTCGTTGGCTTTTTTATGCAACGGGGAAAAATACAACCGTTCTAATCGCCAATAAGCTCACCTTGACCTTTACTCTAGGACATGGAATATTAAAAACATGTTTTTTTTACTTTCACATTGATCCCTTATGTAATTTACATTTACAATTTTTCTGTACATAGCTTCTATGAAAAAATAGTTACTCCAAGAGTAACTAGTATAGTTAACCAATAGAGGCTTGGAAAAAGAAGAAGCGCGGTTCGATTGCTAAAAAAAATGTTTTTAATAAAATAAAAATAGTGAAATAAAAAGAAAGAGGGGTTGCGCCTGTGTGAAAACGGCCCTGCCGTCAATCCGTCTCCGTATACACCGTTCTCCATCGATATCTTATCGACAAGTCGCGATAACGCGGGTACGACGCGGACCCGACTTGTAAGCCTGGACGGAGACTAACGTACATCATAAAATTCAAGCACTGTACCGTGCACCGAAACTACATGATCGGACTACTTTTTTTACTGGAATGTTTGGATAAAGATAAGGCGGTGAAAGAAGATCTCTATTAATAAGCGTCCGTAGCACGTGTTATGTAAATGAAAAGTCAAGCAAACAATGTCGTATGTATGTCGGTTAAAAGAAAAAAGGGTTCGGTAGAAGCTGAGATCTCATGCCGATATATTATCCACCTTGTAAAACGTGTCGCTTGGGGTATAATATACTTAATTACCGTGACTTCCAATAATTAAATTCCACGAAACTATGGGGTATTTTTACCATTTGGAAAATAAAATCTTTACATGAATTTAATATTTTTGTATGCTTAAAGCTTATTCGCTAGCTGTGGAAGAATGTAAAAGATAACGACTTTTTAATTAAGAAAAATTTAAGAAATTAATTAAATATGTGACATTTAATTAATTCGTTACGGCAACTGTATACAAAAGATATCCCGCTGGGCCAACGATCGATTTATTTCGTATATTATTTTGACTAAAATACATATATTTCAGTCAGAAATTCAGAGCCTAAAAGTTCCGAGACAGCTTTTCAATAACTATTTGTTTAATTTGTTAATAATAATAATAATATAATTGTTCAATTTCAATACTGTACTATATCAAATACCGTACATCACGACAGAAATGTAGAGTACAGAACGACGAAAAAATTGTAACATTAAAAAATTAATAAATCGTAGTTCTGCGGACAAGTGATGTTCGGCAAAAGTCCAAACCTTTTCTACCGGTAATAAAGCTTGCAGCAAAAAGGGATTAGGCAGAGGTAGGGCATAATCGGGAAAATTGTGGCCGAAAATGCGAAAGCTTATAGGAAGGGCCAAGGAGATAAGACGGCACGGACCGCTGCTGAGGGAAAAACATCGGGTGCCGAAGGTGCGGTTTTCCCCGATCGATAGGACCGAAGCTCTGGCGTACATCCGACACCGATAAATCAACCAGACTGGCATGCCAGCTTCCCTCTTTCGCTGCATCACCCTCCTTGGACTGGCTTCGCCATCTAGCGCGGATATCCACTTTTTTGCCCCGTCTCCGTTACATGGATGATTTTTCCTTAGTCAGTAACAAAGATTGTAATTATTAATAGGGTCTCGGTTATTTGGCTCGGGCGAACTCGTCAATAACAACCCCCTTGTCAGGACCGCTCGCATCATCTATCTTGTCATATTCACCCGTGTTCGTATTTCTACTCATAAAGAACAATGAGTATCGCAGGCGTGTCACCTTAGAAAAAAAACACAATAAAAATAAAGTAGTGCCAAAAAAAAAATTGAAACGGTCAAAAGTTACCGCAAATGTTATTGTAGAAAATCGCTAACAGCAATTTGCATAATTCGTTTTTTGAGGCTATTTTTATCTATTTTTCACCGGCGATTAGAAGACTGTATTTTATTTTATTCTTATGTATGTTTGATGTTTGATTCAGAAACTCGTGTCACACATAAAAAAAACAAATTTTCCGAAATTTTAATAAATTCCAAAATCACATTCTGAAGGACTCAATCCATTTTCGCCAAATTGAATACCAAACATTATACAGTGTTGGTCGATTCTCATGTCAAATTTCAGCTCCATACCTTAATTTTTACTCGAAGTAGACTGTTTTTAGTAATTTTTCGGAAAAATCTGAATTCCATAAAATGTGATTGCTTGGATAGATTTCGGACAAATTTAATACCAAACGTTTGAATCATAAAATTGTATTTGCATGCAGTTTTACGACCATATTTCAAACTTTACGCAAGTTAGAGCTACCACACCCTTTTGTCAAAATGTTCAAAATCGCGTAAAATCGCGAACCCGCCCTTAGTCTCCACGAAAATTGCACCGAGGAAAGAGACGTAATCACTCTACTAGTGTATCAAATTTCAACTCGCTACCTCAAGCCGTTTCCGAATTATAGACCTTTTAAACGATACAAGTTTAAAGTTTCCGTCGCACACATACATCCGAACAGCGGCTAAAAATCGCATTTCTCGACGTTCTAGAACTATTGTAAATTCCCTGACATTAAATTCTCATTTTTTTTTAATACGAAAACAACAAAGCCAAAACATAACAGGGATGAACGAGGAAGGAATTTCGCGACCCGATTAAGACTACCGATTTCGGTAGCGCGTGCTCCTTGGATTTTTAAGGCGAAATGAAACATGTACCACGCGACATATGAGTGCAAGCGAGATAGCTGCATTTTTCGAATCAATGCCACGTAGAAATGGTTGACATTTGGGACAAAAGCGAAGTATCATCAAACGCGGTATTGAATTCTACATCCGCTATTACTTTGGTTTTTCACGAAATGTCTGCTATCTCCGAATGCGATTCATTACAGTTGTTGTTACTGACTGAGTCTGTTTCACCACGCCTTAAGGTTCCCTGAAATCCGGTCGTTTTTTTACCGCTGTCGTAACAAAACCTGTAATAAATGGAGTTTCGAAACCACAAAAAACTGGAGAAAATGAAAATAGTCTTTCCCTGGGATAGGCCAGACGCAGGGAACGACAATTTTTTATTTCCTGAACTGTCTGTGGTCTGAAAACGGTCTTCATCACAGTTTTTATTACCGACTGGGCACGGGTTACGTGGGCAGGAAGATATACCACATCATCTTGAATGTTAAGGTGATGTGAAATACCGCCACTGGTAACAAAAACTGTACTAAATACCGTTTTGAGACCATATAGTTCGCCTAAGAAAAAGAAAATTGTCTTTCCCTGGTGAATCGGCAGACGCACGGAAAGACATTATTTTCTTTTTCCTCGGCAGTCTGCGGTTTCAAAACGGTATTCAGTATCGTTTTTGCTACCAACTGCACAGAGAGAAAAATATAGTAATATCATCTAAAATAGTTTGGGAATAATCTTCAGACGGTATAGCAAACGCGGGACATATCGGAAATCTGGGAAATTTTCCTATACCGTATGGGACGACAAATTAAACCGACGAAACTATTCAGTCGTGTGATGCGGCCGCCATGGTAATCGTTACTAAATCGTATATAACAAGAAATTATGGAGCGTGTGCAATCTATCACTGCACTCCTAGTAGTTTACACCGAACCAACTTGGTGCATTTTATATGCGTCTGGAGAATAATATTAAACATTTGTGGGTGCAAAGTATGGGAATAATTACGATATGCCGTAAATGGTACAGCGGCCTATGCATAGGAAAATTCGCGATGCGTCTGGTTAAAATCGTAATTTTTCCACTTCGTCCTCGAATTACTATACGAACCTGGAGATTATTAGCATACTTTTCTCTCCGTTTGGATGCGGGGCAGGTGAACGAGAGTTATACATCGCCTTAACGATGAAGCGCCCGAAACGGAATCGAATTTGACGATATTCTTTTTGCCAACATAAATCTATTTTTATACCACATCACCTTAATCGAGGCGGTGGTTGCTAAATCAGTGTCTCTCGAGCTATTTACCCTAAGAACAAAGCATTTTTTTTTTAGGCCAACGAATTTGCCGGGACGAAAACAGAGTAGAGGCAAAGTGCTCGAAGATTTTGGGTTCGAAATTGAAATACTATTGAAACGTTGCTTTTAAGTAATTAACTTTAGCGAAAATTGATGAAGGGGAAGGCAAGGGGAGGCACCCCAAGTTATTTCATCTCCCGAATGAAGAAAAATCGACGACTGTGAGAGAGTGAGGGGGGCTTGGTTGGAAATGGGGTAGATCGGCGTCGACATTACGATGGCGGAACGAGTGCGGTGGTGAATTGGCGCATCGGCGGGGGGAGGGGGGAGGGGCGCAGGAACGGGGAGAAGTGGTTGTAACCAGGTACTGGGTAGGGTGCCAAGTTGCGCAGGTCAGGTCGGGTCAAGGCACTCGCGCTCGATCCGCACAATTGCGACAGAGACGAAATAAGGCAAATAGATATGGCAACACAGCACCAGTTTAATATGTATAGGAAAGAACTAAACATTAATACGGCAAGCGGCCCGCCAATCACGGTCGTCGATAACTCAAAGTTTTGAACGAAAAAGAAAAAAAAAGTCTAAGGACAAAAAAAAAGACAATCGGAGGGTTTCATCAATGGCGAGTTCCAGGAGTTGTCGACCTGGCAGGAGCAGGAAAGAAAAGACCCAACAGGTGCCCGCCACCTGCCCCACGGCGGTCGTTCCAAGACCCTTTAAAGTCATAAGTGGAGGCTAAACACGTATGAGTGCGCGACACAGAGAGTCAACATTTTGAACACATTTTTCTCCGAAACGATTCTATAAAATGAAAATGTATTGTGGGACTCACTGCACTCAAATACGTTTTCGTTTTTTTATATTGTAAAACTGTTTCGGATAAAAACGTGTTTGGAATATTTTGAGGTTATGTTGACCTTTAGCCCCACCTTAAGGGGGTTAGGCGACCCTATCATTAAAAAAAATCGAATTTTCCGAAATTTCCTTTCGTCAATCTTTTCTCCTTTGAGACTGGTGTCAAACTCTAAAAGCCCGTGAAACGTCTCGGTCGGTAACAAAAACTGTAATTAATTTTTACAACTTTGCCGAACCCGTTTAGTTGAAAGGAAACTCTTACATGAAGCTGAATTGTTATCCGCGTCACGTAAGAGTGTGCTTTCAACCGGAAGTGGTGAGCATCCGAAAAAAAAATGATTAATTACATTTTTGTTGCCGACCGAGGCCAAGTTGGTTACTTAACAAATAACGACTTGCTTTGATACTTCTCCTCCTAATATCAAGTTTCAGCCAATGCTGTTTACGTTCGTGGATTTTGCCAGGCTATTTCAAACCATTCCCAATACGATATTAATTTTTTCGTAATCGGGAATTACATAGAATCGTGTAAACAAAATTCCGCTATCGCGCTATTAACAACCGGTTGACTGCGACGCGTTTATCGAGAGGCGAATAGTTACGTCGACGATGTGAACATGCGGTTTTCAGAGTGAGGCCACGAGCCGGCGGTATCTGACCCGGAAGTCGGAGGTCGGTTGTACACAAGCAAGCAGCAGAGTTCAGGTGCAGACCTTTCTAGAACCGCGAGAAATTAGCAATATTCCGAAATGTTCCGCAACTATTTTAATTTGCCTAACAGACAAACTTTTTTTTTAAGGGGCAATTTTAGTAAATTATCGGTCCAGCAGTATCGGCTCTATCAGTAGACGGAGAGTAAAACGATAAAAACAGATGAAAGGCGACGTAACGAATACAGGGATGGGAGGTCCGGTAGTTATAATTACCATCATTTGTCATTGTCTGGAGCGAGAGAGCGCCACTCGATTGTTTCTACCGAGTCGCGTGTCTCCCCCCGGCCTATACACCCGTCCCATTGCTTCTCTGTCTTGTCATCTCGTAACCCACGTAACTGGCAACACAATCGTTATACTCGTAAGCGTTCCGTTTTGTCTCGGAACCGGTGCGAACACTATACATTATTTACTATTTGTATGGCCCAACAGGCGGGAGGGGGGGAATCCTTAAAATATACATAGTATCTGCAGAGGCAAAGTAAAGTAGATATAATTGAATTTATGTATTCAAACAATGATTAAATAAGCATATTATTTGCGAGACAAATTAATTTTTATTCCTTAACCTCGAAAGAGAAAAAAGTATGCGTCGCAGACTAAATAGGCTTGAACCCTTCGAAGCATGCATTATTATATATTTTTGACTCTTTTTTAAAATAGTTTGTCAATGCATTTTTTTCTGAATTCAAAGAGGCATATCACCTGTGATACACCATGCTTTAATGAGTTATAAGAGATTTAATAGATCATCGTTTTTTTTCATTTATTTTTATACTATTTCATTTTTTTTTTGTGAAATAGTTACAGGCAAATCATTGAGTAATCAACGAGTAGTTTAGAAATTTAATACAGTAGAACCTCGATTATCCGAACACCCATTATCCGAACCATGTGTTATCCGAATCGCCGCTCGGTCGGATAAAGTTTCTACTATCCGAACTACACTGAGAGAAGGATCTAGTAAAAACTACTATATGACTTGAGAGATATTACCATAGCATATAGTAGTAGAGCGTTAGGTCGACACCTATGGTAGAAAGTACCGGATTTATAAGAATTTTTCTTAGATATTATGGTAAAAATTCTTGGAAATTCTGTGACTTTTTGCCATAGGTGGCGCCCTGGCGCCGTACTACTATGTCCTATGGTAATTTTTCTTAGTTGATTGGTAATTTTTACTAGATCCTTCTCTCAGTGTATTGTGCGAAGTTCTCGTATCCTCACATTGTTGTGCGCTACAAACAAGCCAATTCAAGAACACTCGAGCTCGCATAGACTTACACATCACTACCGTAAATGCACGTCAGTCGTATGTGTGATATTTATTAGTTTCTCAGCCGAACAAATACACATGTATTCAAAATTTATTTTCGTTAATTTACTGGTCTCGGAGTTTGGTGCATTATGGATTCAACATCTAGCCCTTTGACTTCTAAGCGTAAGCATAATGTGCTTACGGTGAAAAAAAAATTAGAAACTCTTTCGAAACTCGATAAGGAAGGGACCAGCACATTGTTATCGCGCTCGTATGATGTTTGCAAGTCAACGATCTCTGACATTTAAAAAAATTCGGCTGCGAAAAAACGTGCAACTCTCTTGCGCCAAACGAAAATTGTGGATTTTGTGATGAAGGTTTGAAGTTACCGTTGAATATCATAAAAATACATGTATCGCGTTATTCCTCAAATATATATCATAATTATTTAAAATATATGGACACTGTAATTTTTTCGATATATATCGCGCTATGTCGCTTCACACCGCTTCACTGTTCTGTTATCCGAATTTTCGTGAGTCCGAACTAGCTTCGGTCCCAATTGGTTCGGATAATCGAGGTTCTACTGTAGTCCGATATTTGCCTCGACCGTTTCATACAAAATTTATTTTTTAAAGCTGCGTCTGCTACTCGGCCTTTTCGATGTACTGGAGTATATTTTTCATTTTAAGAAATAATGTTTGGACACGCTTTCATACTTGAGGCCCATGGCGCAGTTAATTAATCATCGCAAATAAAAGCTACAATGACAGAACAAGGATAGAACTGTTCTGTAACGAGATACTTATTTGCGTCATTAATGTTACGTCATTTTACGGAATTGTTGCGTATATGTTTCCCCAATCCGTGACACTTTTGAGCGACGGATAATTCGGCACTGGTGTGTCACGAGTGATCTTATTTTTACACGACCTGTTATTTTCAGAGATGTTAATTTTACATCACCGTTACAGGGTTCTGTTTGGTGGGTATATCTATATATATATACAATTATATATGTATAGTTATGTGTGCATGTGTTATGTATGTATAGTAGCAGCTATATATGGTTACGACCGAGCGAAATCAATCACACGCGCATTTGGTTTTGGGGCGAATATTATTGATTACAATCACCACTATTTATCTCAAGTACGAAATGTCAGACGTCTGCTCGCTTTCAAACTCCGAACAAGACTCTCGTCATCTCGTCTATCGATAAATCTGTACGTTTGTCATTTGTCATACCGAGCTATTCCGGTCATCAATCCTCATCTCTATATTCGTTACAATATATACATGTATATAATTAAGTCGATACTATATACGTATAATTAGAAGTTTAAGTCTTCACGTGCAGAACACTGGAAGGCACCAACTAAGTAGAAATACTACAGTACACTATACTATACAGAATATTTCGTATACCGTATACGAAATTGAATGCTCTCTCGTAAACAGCACAAGTCGTCACTTCATCTTTCCGTCTGTCCGTTCAATAAAATTTTGCGGAAAGATTACAATTCCTCGCCGATACTCTCTCCTTCCCTCGCACATTTATCTGACCAGTCTCCTCAACGTCTCTCTTGCACGCGCGCTCGCTCGCTCAAGCGTGGTATTGTATATCATAAGCCACGTCACGTGCTCGAGAACTCGGCGACGTAGTAATCGACGCGACCCATCGGGAAGCGTGTGTCGTCATAATCTGACATCCGCGGAATCACGATGTGCCAGTCGAGTATAGGAAAAGTACAAGAAAAAAAAAATATATGTAAATAAAAAAATTATAAGACGGATGATCTGCGGTCGAATTTTGTACGGAGTTACTAATATTACGCTCGATTCGATATACATTCGTGCCTCTGGATATAACAGCGAATTTACGTCTCCTTGAGGAAACTAAAGCAAGCCAAGTCAATTGACCCGTCTAACAATGCGATATGCTGATAAGCGTTATCTAAAAAAAACCGTAATATCCGCCAACTTAGATAAGACAAGTTTCTTTTACCTACTCCGTTAACACGTCACTTTACGGAGCTATATAGTTTCGACGCAAGTTTGCCTCGTGTCCTTTATTCAAGTTTCCTAGGTTCTAGAATCCAGGGTAGTGAAAGGACTATTGCATAAATGAATTGCATCGAGTCTTGTATTCTCTCCGCTCGGTAGGGAATGTATCGTATTGCAGACCAAGTGGATATTGGCGAGAAAAGGGTTAGAAAGGGACGCCGGACGGCCGGCAGTACCGACAAGCAGGGACTGGGTTGCCCGGGGCAACTAGACATCAAGCACTTGACGACGGGTCATTCGGAACGAAGATACGCCGTGCCTATAACTCCTTATCGAGAAAAACCGATTATAATGGTTTCCTAGATAAATAGTGTGGAATCGTAAACAACTACCTATTACAAACTGTTTAGTCTCCGAAGCGTACTTTTTTCCTCACTCGAGTTCCGGGTATAAAGATTCATTTATGGCACAGCAAACAAGCGAAAAACAAAATCGTAACTTATGAACAAGAAATATAAATTTAAAGAAAAATTATGTCACTTCAATAAAGTTTCCCTGGTGAATGTTAAGTCTCAGAAGTAACAGATACGTTACGTCAAATTTACATTTCGTTCGAGCACGATAATGCATCACAGCGAGATAATATTGTGAATCGAAATTGGTATCAAAGTGACGCCCATGCTACGGATCATCTTCCGATCGTCGCATGACATTAAAAAAATGATGCAATCGCAACGGTCCGTGTTTGATGCAAGCAATCGTAATTGAGAATCAACTTGAAAGAAAGAAAAAACAAAAATGACTTAAAAAAATATAGAAAATAAAATCATAACTTGAGAACATGAAATGTAGATTAAAAGAAAAATGATGTCACCCAGCAATAAAGTATCCCTGACAAATGCATGTCTCAGTCGTAACAGATACGTTACGACGAGTTTACATTTCGTCCGAGGGCGATAATGTATCACAACGAGATAGTATTGTGACTCGAAATTAATATCAAAGTGACGCCCATCTTACGGAACGTCTTTGCGTCTTCGCATAACCTAAAAATTATGTAATCGTAACCGTCCGTTTGTTTGGTGCAAACAAAAGGGATTGAGAATTCACGTGAGACGGCAAAAAATATGAATGATAAAAAAAAGATAAAAACGAAGTATCGGCGTTGATGAGTATTAAACTGCACCTTTGTTGAAGAAAGTCGGATTCCATGGATAGATATCCGCACCGCCGTTCGGTGTTTCCGCCGGGGCAGTGCCGTAGGCCCGAAACATTTTGCCCAACGGATGTCCTCTCGAGTTGGTCGAGTAAACCGGACGTGAATCCTCGGAGCACAGAGAGCGGAGTCGTCTTGTCCGAGGTAGGAAGGAAGGGCGGAGGGAAGGGGGGAGGCAATACGGGTGGCGCTGCACGTTGCACTATGTTCGTCTATCTATGTTCGTCCTTCGTATACAAGAGTATCACTGGCACACCCACACACACACGCGCACACACATGTACACAGAGGTATTGCACCACTCGGAAACTCGGCGCACCGGCAAACAACACTAGCAGCAGAAGCGTACGGGCTTAACGAGAGTCGCACGGTCGCCCGCTCGCGGCCTTCGCTACTCGCGAGACAAGCTCTTGTGTTACCGAGTTACGACACACGAAGCTCGTGTGCACCGATCAAGCGACCCACACTGCTGCTGTGCACACCGGTATCGTATATTTATCATACATATATATATAAATATGTATATGTTTGTCGGTTCTTCGTTCAACCTACGACCAATCACTGTATTATATTTTCCTTCCGCATAGACACTCTGATCTTGCCTACTTTATTGCACGTTTTTTTAATCCTATTTCCATATCACGATAGTCACAATAATATTTCTTTACTCCATTAAAAACTCGTTTTTTTACTCTCGTTTATGTTTCCGTTGGATGTTACTTCCGTCACTCGTTTAGTATTGTCCTTGTGTCGCGTTGTGTTTGTGTTGTTTTATTTATTGTTTCCCCCCTTCGCTTCGATAAACAGGAGAACCGAGAACGTTTCGAACACGATCGACGACAAACCGCAAACCCGCGCCGCTCGGTTCACACTGACAGAGTCATCGAAACAGTGGCGCGCACTTCAACTTGGTCTAACCGCCCCCCCCCTCCTCCTCCTCCTCCCCCCCCGCCGCCCCACTACGCGGCCGTCGTCTACCGCACGACTTGCCCCGCTCTCGCTCGCTTCTCCCTCTACGAGCTCCCTCGGATATCAGTTCAGCTCTGCTCGCCGGCACAGGCTCACCCAAACTCTACCCCTCTCCTCAACGCCGTTGCCAACGAATTCCCCGCCGCGCTTTAATTACCTGCTTACCGCGAGGCGTTAATTAATGCGCACACTCCGTTTAACGTCGATTCATCTTTTTCTGTTGTCTCTTGACACGTTTTTTCTTCCGAACGATTCAGCTCTTATTGACGATCGCACGTGTTCGACCTAAGTTTTTTTTTCTACCATTATTTTTGTATAGACTATTTACATCTCCCTGACTTTTACCCTACTCTCGCCCTCGGTTTCTTCAGCGATACACGAATGCGCGAGTAGATCTCTATTTTACCCACGTGGCAGATAACGATGATTTTGATTGGATCTTCTATTCCGTAACTACGAAAATCTTCCACATTTCTGCAGTCGCATTTATGTGTATGTTAAAGCAGTGAAGAAAGCGTGAGAGGCGTGGTTGCGGTTTCGTTGCTCGGCGTTCGGGTGCGCGCTTCACGGAGCTCGGCAAAGGAATGGCCGCTCCGCGATGGTCTCAAACCCCCACCCGCGTGCCTCCATAGCCCCTGAAGCGTGGGAGGTAAGTAGGGAGCGAAAGGTCGAGCGGTGGGAGGATAACCGGCGCAAGAGCTCGGTTACCATTACCAGTGCGCGCGCTACTACGAACCGGGGACACTTGTACGCTTGGGGAAACCCGGTAACGGGCGCGACAGAGACGATACAGCATAATCTTCCATTTTTTGACCCGGTAGGCCACAGTATTGACCGTACAAATAACAAGCTATAGATACTTTACGACTGCAAAAATGATCATGATAATATATGAATGTATAACATATACCGCACAAGTATGATTTACAATGATCAAAATAGTTGAGATTGCGGTAAAAACTGGGCCATCGATGTTGGGAAATGTTTTTCCACCCGGTCTAGCGACTGGGACGAGACTAGTATAATTGATCGGGTTACCGGCCGGGTTCGAGCGAGACGGATAGTCCGGCAGCACGAGTGAGGGAGACGGGGGGCCTGAGGGGTCAAACGAAGGGGAAATTTTATCTGGCGCGGGAGGGAGGGATCGAGCAAAGACTCATTTACGGGAGTGCGACGAAGATAAAGGGTATCGTAGTGAGATCAAGTTGTGACGAGTGGAAAGGAGACGAACTGGCGAACCAGCAATGCGCCCTGTAGGTAGATGCACCGCAAGTCGGAAAGATCGAGGGAGACGGGCGTCGTTAGGGTAGGGGTAGGCCGGGACCGGAGGGGGAAACACAGGCTTAGCTATACCCGGCGACGGTATAGAGCCCGACGCCGGCGCGAGGAAGATAACAATAAGAGAACCTAGGGCCGTACCTAGCTGTTCACGTTGCTAGAGTTGACTATTGTAACACTGCAGCTCCAAATTCTAACCGGTGATGCGAGGTCGTCACAACACGGGTAATTTTACGGTCACATTGACGGCCTAGTCGCCGGAGTTGAAATTACCGGCATGTTGAAATTAGATCAACGTTATTTTTTTCATGGCGTCTTATGACCACGGTCTTATAGACAGGTCTTGACTCTCGCCTGGCAAAAGCGTGTCAAAATTGAATTCCATAAAATAAAAAAAAACAAATAAAGGTAATTACCAAATTCGAAGTTTGAAGGTAGGCTTAAAAAAGAAGCAACACTATTCGATGGCTAAATGAATATATTATTCCAATGAATTATGTGGTATAAAACTTGGCATGTTTCTTTTTAAGGTAGTTATCGCGCGATAACGATTTTCATACGAGATCGTTAAAACTTTGTGAATTTGTTATTGAATGCTTCATGAAAACATGTCAATTTTTAAAAAATTATTGAACATCTAAAACGCAAGTTTTTGCAAATTTCGAAAAAAGTCCTTGTACACGGCGTTTCCTATCTATCGTGCAAATTTGATTACTTTCTCAATCACTGTAATTAATTCCTTCTTACGATTTCAATAATTATTTTGTACATTAGGTGGATGTTTAACGATCCTTCTCGAAAAATTGTAAGGCAATTCACCATCTAGTTACGGAGATAAAAAATAGTAAAGATGGTTTTATATTGTTCCTGACGCTGGTACGACGCGCAGCAGTGGAGAGCCGCTCGCCGCGCACACCATGCGACCTATCCCCTCCACACGAATTTCCCCCTATCGCGCGATAACTACCTTAACAGCACCCTGCTTTTTCACATTTTAGTTTCTTTCCTGTGAATATTATCGCATTGTAATTCGTAAATAATATTTGATGGCATACGATTACTACACGACACTCGGAGTTTCAACGTATTGGGCATACACGGACAGAATAATAATCATAAGTCGGCCTGAATTGACCGCCATATTGGCTTCAGCTTCGGCGCAACTGACTACATGGGGACGGTATAGGAGTGTCCATACTTGTCTATAAAACGTGCCCATGACCGTCGGTCGACGGTTATTTAACCGCTCGAAAAAAATGACGGCTATTTCGGACCCCTGGTCACGTGGCGCGTCCGCCTGGCGTTCAAACGTGGTACTATTGTGTAAATAAGCGTAACGAAATGTATGCTTTAGCGTACACATAGGTACGTGGCTCACTGTTTATACCGTGACGGATAAAATTTCGATCGATACTGAAAATCTAAACGGAACTGTAGGGAGCTTCCTGCATGCACGGGGCGCGGGAAATCGGTGACACAGCTCTGAACCAGCGGCGGCGGGGTCGTCGAGGAAAACCGGCGGGCGGAGTGGGGCGTACACGCGAGTAGCGGGCACAGATAAAGTAAAAAAAAAAGGCAGACGAGCCTGTTACGCATGTGCGTTGTATCGGGGCACGCACAGTCACGGGATACATCGGGGCACGCGTGTATTCTTCTTACGTATGCAGTTACTTGAGTAGCGGCGTGTGGATGTGTGAATAACACCGACTCCTGCGGCTCGGCTCTCTCTGTATACCTGTGACGGGTCAGCTAAAACGGGGAGATCACGCGCGCGTATTACTCGACGTCGCGAGAGCACTGAAATCCGATGACTCAAAAGAGGCGCGCGCACCCATAATACGCGCCTCTCTCCACTTTGGGCATGTTCTACGATCTGTGTGTTATATCATTGAATGGAAAATATTACGCACGTGAACACTGTCAACTGTGAGAGTTTTTTTTATCAACTCAATACAGTCAATGGTGCTTGCGTGCTTTATCCTTTTAAGAAATGGTGCAAAGTCATTTGTTACAATTTTGCACATAAATTTCTCTATGAGAACGTTCGTTGATTCATTTTTGGCTTCCTCACAGAGAAAGCCATGTGCAAGATATTTTGCACGTTTTTCCATATTAATTTACTTTTTTTTAACGTTGTTTAAAATTTATATTACTTATCTTTTTTACTGCTCTATCGGTAATATCTCTGGGCTTTCGAAATCGCGGAGAATATTTTTATGTCTGTTGTGAAATGCGGATTAAAAAAAAATTAAAAACATACCATTTTAGCGGGTGGTTTGATTGTTGCTAAATTGAAAAGGGACCATGGCGCCATAATAATTTATTTATCCCGAAATATCTAAAAAATGATAAGAGCTCGAGGGCAAAAAGATATTTCTCGAAAAATTAAAAATGTCCTAAAGCACATACCCCTCGAACGATTCTTACCAAGTTCAATAGCGAATATTGTTTGATATTAGTTTAATTCTGTAAAAAGTTTCAGCTCGATAACTCTAAGTTTGTGAAAGCTAGAGCGCGAGCACACTTTTTTCGAAAAATTCAGAATCTGATAAAAGCTGAACTAATATTTCAATTATTGCATAAATTGTAACAACCACAGGCACGTAACTACTTGCCTGCCAAATTTCAACCCGATTGATAAAGCGGTTCTTGAGTTATAACCGGTTGAATTGTACAGGCCTAACACACCCACACACATTCACCGACGACGACGTTTTGGAACATTCTGAATATTTTCGACGTTTTGGAACATTCTGAATATATTGCATGGAAATCTCAACAAACAAAAAACATCATGAAAACGAAGCTTTCTCTATGATGAGACAGCATATTTTTCGACTATCTATTTCGACAAAATATTACAGCTGGCGCGACCTGGGTCAACGGCTGCCAAGGCTGTGATAGACGATTTTAAGATTTTATAGATTTCTTTTGGGCGCCAGCTAGTTTCGGATAACTAACAAACCTTCCACAATCAAATTCCGGCTAGCGTTTACAATTAACAGAGACAATTGTCTCTGTTAATAGCTGTCTGCTTCGCGAGCATACTTGGCGTTTTTATGAGCGCAAGGAATTATACCCGAGCACGTTTGCAATAAATGTGTACGTACAACAGGTACAACGTGGAAAATTAATGATCACCGACTGTAGTTGAACTTAAATATCTCGACACATCGCCAAATAAAAATCCTACCCGCCCTATAATTATAGGGCGGGTAGGATTGGAGGACACGATAAATAATAATTGCGAAACCATAGGAGAGAGAGAGAATTAAAGCAAGAAATACGAATGTATTATATTTTAACTTACGTCGATTAATCCAATTATATTCCAGAATACATATTCACTTCTCTTTTGACAATTAATGATCGAATGCGAATCTATTTTATTGACAAATCGGTAACACAAAATATTTCCTTTGACAAACTATCGAGGAGACTTCTCGAGGGCTGACCTTCCGCGGTCTAAGACGGTTGACGGACAAGTGCTGATTATTAGTCGATAGCTCAGCGAGTGGCCAATGTTTGGGGCACGCGTGATACGTCATACCGCCGCCTTGTCAAATTGCCGAATCAGATGAGCCGCGTGGCACAGCCTTACCTTTGACTCGTCGATACTTTGCCCGATTTCGAAGAGAATATAGGTCCATGCAATTGACAATTATAATAAAGACATTTATATGGACGGCACGGGAAGGAACAATTAAGATAGATAATTAATTCGACAAAACAGATTCCCTGCGTTAGCGCTCGAGGAGTGAAAACGAGCGCATTGACGTCGAAGAACGTTCATTCTTCGATATTTCCTGTCACAATGAGGAAGCGAAAATAAATAAAATAAAAAATCACGACCCGAAGTGTACCGACTTAATCAAAAGTACTATTAAACTTGGAAACTCTTATATTGCTTTCGACATCATCATATTTTGTGCCGTTAATCACCGTAATAAGGGCGAACCTAATTTCGATCAACAAGTGTCGGTAATGATGGTCGCCGGAACATTTATTTCATGTGAAAAAATAACAACAATCTGCTTATTTTACTCCAGACCATTAAATAACTTGCAACAGACATTTCAAGGTTCCCTCTCAGGTTTGACTTATTAAGAAACATTTATTTTTCTCGCCAACATTCGAATTTTCTCTTAGGTGATCGCCATTGCCCCATTCTTTCCTAAACTTTAGAAAAAACGCTTCTGAAACTTCGGCTAGAAAACTATCCTGGGTATTTTTGGTGGCTGGGACTACCAGAATTTGATAGATTATTCCGTCCAGATAACTATTTTTTCGATCCTCAACAACAGCTAGTTCCCAATAAACTTTGTATCGAATAACTCTATTCATTCCTAGTCGACATCACACATTTTTTACATGTTATAAAGATAAAGATTTCTTTATAAAAAACTCGCCTTACCGCTGGGACATTGAGGCTTTTCCTTAAGAGACGGCATTTAGATAATCAAAAATGGAATCGAAATACTCATAAGAACATTTTTCTAGGAGCAGTCGTTTCGGAGTTACCGCGCGTCGAAGTATTAATTTAGAAAAAGAAAGATTTCTAATTTAGATCCGCATTGCTTCTTGGAAAAATCCGCATTCAGATAATTGAAAGAGGCAAAAAAAATTCCTTAGACATCTTCGTCTCGGACTTATGGTTTGATTGTTATCACTGACCGAAGTTGCGAATGCAGAAATCTGAAGGGTTATGTTCCTCCATTCCCCCTATAGAGTTTTGGAACAAACTTTTGCCCATTTTGAGACTATACCCGATGTCTCCCTTATTTTATTCCTGCAACTCCCACATTTTAAACGAAGATCCACAGTAGACAAATTTTTTTTTGTTCTATTTTTCTTAATTTATAACAACTGATGCCGTATAAATGATACAAATAATTGATGCCGGTGCGAATGGTCGGATCGTTAAATCGAGGACAGTTTTGCAAAAGCGCGGACGAGCGAGCCACGCGCTTACTCCTAAACGCGTAAACTGCTAACGGCGAGGAGCAACCCGATAATACCGCTCAAGGCTGTCTGCTTCGCGAGCATACTTGGCGTTTCTATGAGCGCAAGGAATTATACCCGAGCACGTTTGCAATAAATGTGTACGTACAACGGGTACAACGTGGAAAATTAATGATCACCGACTTTAGTTGAACTTAAATATCTCGACACATCGCCAAATAAAAATTGACACCTTATATCGACGATATACTGACATAAGTGGATAATGAGTACGGACAGGAGAAGCACAAGTAGAATCACCCGTTGCGATTTACATGTTGGCTGTAGAGTCGCGCTTCGAGGAAACCCTCGTTCCAGCGGTCGGTAAAATCGTTTTTCGAGACCATACCCAATCGTACAAGCCAGGACTGCAGGGTTCGTAATCAATGCTACACTTGAAAGGATGCTATAATCGGTGGCGAAGGTTGTGTGGTAAAATTATTAGCGTTCGCTATCCCTATGTTGGGTTTACTCTTCGGGCACGGTTATAAACGTCGATACGTATATTTTGCCTCGCATGCAACCTTTACATAATACCTGCATCGGGTAGCCTCATCGTTGAAAAAAGGTCGTAATATCATATACATACAAACCGTGTGGTCTCGCATGGGAGACATAACGTTCCGGGCTGCACGAATCTTGATATTGCCCGCTCTGCGCTAAGAGCCTTATTACGTGTAATAATTTCACTTCACAAGTTTATATTTGAAACGCTAAGTGAATATTGCCGTCTGAATATAAATAAAACTGATAGAAAATAGTTTGTTTGAACTGTATAATTTTTTTCTACGATAAACCCATTTGTGTATAATACATTTTTCCATTCAAACCCAATTCAAATCTTTTTTGCTTAATCCCTATGCTACGTTGGCAGTATGTTAATTAATGACTTAAAAAATCGGGTTTTTTATTTCGAACAAACCCTGCCGTCACAATTCAATACGCCGCTCGAGATCGACGGACAGGCTTCGCGGGATAGCACACGATTCGTCAATTTTTCAATATTTTTGCACATATTCATACGATATGTCTATATTAAGGTATGCCCAAAACATAAGCATCAAAGAAAACATAAGTATAAGTATCGACGTTATTCATTAAGGTGAAGTATAACCGCTATGAGTGCAAGAGAGATAGTTGCAATTTTGCAACACAAAAATCTCCCAAGCTGTTTATTTCTTGGGAAAATGATGAGACTAATGAAATGCACAATTACTGTGCATAGTTTACCGTTCTCATATTTTTCCCTAAAAATTAACCCTCTTAGTGAATTTTGGATTGCAGTTTTCATTACCGACCGAGGAGTTGCATTTTTTACCTTAAGATGATAGGGTATAAGCCCACGCCCGCGGCCAGTTGGTAACAAAATCTGTGTAGAATGCCGTCCATGAGACCGCAAACAGCCGAGGAAAAAGAAAATGGTTTTTCCCTGCGTCCGCCGATTTCCCAGGGAAAGACAATTTGCGTTTTCCTCGGCGGACTGCGCTCTGAAATCGACGTTCAGTACAGTTTTTGTTACCGGCACCGATATTTCACATCACCTAAAGGTGATGTGGTGTACTCTCCCGTCCATCTTCCCTGTGCCCAGTTGGTAACAAATAGCGAAGTTAATGCCGTTTCGATACCGCAGACCGCTGAGGAAAACGGACGTTGTCTCTCGCTGCGTCGGCCATTTTCCCGGAAAAAAACAATGTTCTTGTTCCTGAGCTGTCTGCAGCCACAAAACGGAGCACATTACAGTTTTTATTACTAATAGCGTTATTCCCCATAACCTCTATGAAGAAGTATTGTAAAACGATAGGACCATACATAAGATCTCGCGCAAATGTCATAAAACTGTTATCAATTCGACCGAGCAATAAACAATGCTGCACTTCCAGGCTTCTGTGGGAACGTTCGAAGGAGACGAATCTGTCCAAGCCACATCGCTCGGACGCGATGCGCCGACACGCTTGGAAATGATGGCTCGATGCTTAATCTCTCAGATATCCAGAGTACTTGTAATATACGGAGTATTCTGTCCGATAAAACTGCAGCGGCCTCGCGGCGCACGCTTCATAATTATCTATACTATAACGCTTTAGGGGCGTATAATTAACGCATCCGGTATCTACGGAAATGAAACTAGTAGCATTCTCTTTATCGGGTCTGCATTATTGTATACTTCGGAAATTTTTTTATATAATCTTAATCACTAAGGCAACTGAGACTGTTTCGTCTGTAAAGTCGCATGTTGAAATATTCGGTATTTAAGTTCGCAGTTGACGTCATTTATCGTAACGCATACAACATTCGGCCAACGGAGGCTCGAACCAACCCTAGACAAGCGGAAATGACGTTGTTGATAGATCCCGGCCGAGGGGGTGATTGATGAACGTCCTCGTGTTGAGCTTCCTCCCGTTCGTAGCATCACCCTCGCTTTTCGCCACCGCACGATCGGACCCTCGCTGACCTCGATTCTCTTGCTGAGAACCGATCGCATGTCATAACTACCCCGTTTCTTCAGCACACCGCTGCTGTTCTGCCGCTATATACTATCATTAATACTATTATTATTATTATATAACGACATTTTATTGTAAGGGCATGTATAAGGCCGCGGTCGGTAACAAATCGCCCTCCATATTTTCTTCGAGACCGTTAATACTTCGGTCAAGAGGAAATTATTGCCTACGAAAATTCCATTTGTTTTTGGCCGAAATATTAAGATTCTCGAAAAAATAGGATAGGCGTTTCGTTACCAACCGAGCGCGGGGACGTTGAGCCGAAGGATACTTCACATGGTCTTAAAGGGATAAATTGATTTCGTTTCTCAAAGCAGTCTTGCGAACAGTGTTCACTTCGCATAAGTTTAAGAGAAATGAGAGTGACTTCCAAACACTTCTGGATGGTATAAAAATCTGAAAAAATCAAGCATATTAAAGGTGCTGAAAAGATTAATAGTTGTAAAACGTTATTAACAAATTGATGAAAATAAAAATTGCTTAACAAATCTCCCGGAAATCTAACTTTTTTTTAACGAAAATGAGTCGTTCACTTTTCTGAATACGTATGAATTTTTACGGATTTAAAAATATACTTTGATTTTTTTTTACGTGGGAAACATGTCTAGAAAGTCACAAAAGTCAAAGTGAATTAAAGAATCTGAAAATTTCAAACGTATTCAGAAAAATGAACGAATTATTTTCACAAAAAGTTAGGTTTCCGGAAGATTTGTTGAACATTTTTATTGTTTATTAACTTTTGTTAATACAATCTTTGAATTATTATTATGCAAAATTAATATTTTCAGCACCTTTACTATGCCTGATTTTCAGATTTTTATATTATCCAGAAGTGTTTGGAATTCCCTCGTATTTCTCTTAAACTTATGTGGAGTGAACACTATTCGCAAGGACTACCTTAAAATAAGGTGACCCTAGAAACGGCTCACCCTCAAAGACCTTCGGTAAGAATCTAGTGTGGATGAGAGCCGAGCTATCGGTGGAATATGATCGTAACGAATCTATCTACCGCGGTCCATCCGCGAAAGACAATTGGCAAAAAAGGCCTCACCGGTTAGTTCCTACACCTGCAATAACGCTGCCATATTATTGGGATGGAGGGCGTGGGGCTATGAAAAAAAATAATGAAAAATCGCCTCGGAGGGCCGATTCAATGGCTGGCACGATCCACGCCGTACCGTAGGTCACTGCAATGCGGCTGCAGCTGCTCGCAGTCGGTCAATAGGCACCCAGCCAGGCGACCGTCCAAAATCTAAATAAGCCTCTCCTCGTGCCACTTATTTAAGCTAGCTGCATACTATACCTGTCATAATATTACTCGTACCACGAATAAATTACTACTTATCACACTTGAATACATTTCAAATTCACAGGTTGTTATCAGCAGGCAGCTGGCTAATTCAAGTTTTACCCCATACTGCTGCGGAAAATGTGTCGGTACACACCGAGCCTTCAATTGAATCAATTCCCTAGTCGGTAGGAAAACTTTTTGATTTGCAGTTTCAATTTTACACTTTTGCACTTATGATGTCGAAGACGAAAATTATCGATATTTGATATTGAAAATTATATATATGATCCAAATTTAAACAAAAAAGGAACAAAAATAACGAAAAGAAAATTCGTTAGATTCGATGCAATTTCGAGCGTCGGAATCGGTCGATAGATAATTATTCTTGGCTACAAATTTCTTTTTTCAATCATGACAGTTCTGTACATTGATACAAAAAACAAATGACTGCATCGCGAATTTTTTTCTGAAAATCTTTTGTGAAAGGACTAGAATAAAAGGGGTTGCAAGAGATTCCTTCTTCGTTCCATCCAATCTCCTGGAGAATCCTCCTCTGCGGGGTTTTCTCATATTGACGTCGATCGATTGAGCCTGTGACCTTCGTCTTTACATAAGCCGCGGCGATATCACAACTGGCTGGCGCGCCACCTTGCAACGGGTGCCTGCATCCGAACTAAATGGATTCCTTGGAAGATTTCGAATGGGATTCTGGAATTTACTGGCAATCCTATTGATCCGTCAGTCTCAATTTTTTCTTTTGGTATCCCTGTTCAAGTCTACAATGTTTGGCACAAGAGTGGATGTCCTTCCAAGTTCAATCTTCGTTGCGTTACACGCAGAAACGCAGTCTCGAGTAACTACCGAGCTAGTAGATATCTATCCCGCCGTTAGCGGGATCTTCGTTACCAAGAGTAGTTGAGGCGCGCGGGTAAACTCAGCGAGTAATCAATCGACCGAAAAGGTTATTAAACTTTTGGTCAAGGGACAGATAGAGGGAGATAGATAGATACAGAAAAATACTGATTGATTTTAGACGTTGGAGCATTTTGTAACATGTTGTTGAATTATGATTATATACGACTATACGGCTGTATTACGACTATATGAATGTTGTTGTATGATTGTTAGGTGGAGAACTAATAGTCGTCCGTGACTTAAGCATTTCACGCCGTGTGACCCTCATGAAATAATGTTGAAAATTGAAAGTTTCATAGCGCTTTAACTTTATGGAGAAGCGCTATGAAAATTTAAATTTTCAACTTTTTTCAACGTCAATGTCGTGTTAGACTTGTATTCAAAACGGCTAACCGATTCAGGTTCACCGTGTAAAAAGATACTCCATAGTCATGCTTCACTTTGTTGGATCTGCGCTTGACACGAAAAAATACATGGAAGTATGGACTCCTGAATTTTTTTTTGCACTTTCGTTTTTTACTTGAAAAATATGGGTGCTACCTTTTTATTTAGCTTTTTCAACGCCGTCATATCTCCATCGTCTTATGTATGTCTTGTAGATCACGATACGCACCTGGATTTTTCCGCGATGCTATCGGAACGCAAAGAAATCGCTGTTTAATAATACCCAAAATCACTCATTTTAGCAATTGCGGCTGTAAAAATGTCCGACAAACTTTATCGCTAGTTATTGCTCCGGGACGGTTATTCCATGTATTTTTTCACGTTGATTACGAATCTGACACTTTTTTATTCATAGATGAATATTTAATACGGAAAATGCGTCTTGAAAAAAAAACAATTGCATAAAATTCAAAAAATTCAAAATGATAAAAAATTTAAACGGTTTGATCGATTTTCCTGAAATTTTAATGGGAATATCGGGTGGTCATATTCCATCTGTGTACGCGTTTTTAGCTCGATAGGTTAAAAATTGCGAGCGCTAGAGTGCGTATAGACATTGTCGAACAAATTGAGAATGGCGTACAAAAAAAAAAACAACTGAACATTTTTGGATGACAATATGCAAAAACATTGACTATTCGAGTTATAGCCGTTTCAATTTTTCAAACCGCTATAAGTCTTTTCACACGCACACGCACACGCACACGCACACGCACACGCACACGCACACGCACACGCACACGCACACGCACACGCACACGCACACGCACACGCACACGCACACGCACACGCACACGCACACGCACACGCACACGCACACGCACACGCACACGCACACGCACACGCACACGCACACGCACACGCACACGCACACGCACACGCACACGCACACGCACACGCACACGCACACGCACACGCACACGCACACGCACACGCACACGCACACGCACACGCACACGCACACGCACACGCACACGCACACGCACACGCACACGCACACGCACACGCACACGCACACGCACACGCACACGCACACGCACACGCACACGCACACGCACACGCACACGCACACGCACACGCACATTTTTTTGAAATTTGATTTTTCGATGTTTCGGAACATTCTGAAGACGTTTTCATTAAAATCTCGAATTTTTTTTTTTTCACCATAACAAAACTTCCTCTATGAGGAGGCAAAATCATTGGTAACCATCGAAATGACGATTGGAACATGTCTAATGATAAATTGGCGTAACATTCGAATAACCATCGACTCGTTCAATAGTGACAACTGGTTGGTTAAATAGGGGCCATTGAATTTCTGAATAATAACTATGCAATTTCTATATCGGGTGACTAAAACCAGAAAGCTGATGATTTAATGATTATGGTTCTGATAGTTATTGTTGATCTCAGTGGTAATGTTCAAAATAGTTACCATTATAGTTAATCCATCAGATATAGAATCTCCATTATTAAATATTCATGATGCATCATTTGGTGAGAATGGTTGAAACCAACGCACTATTTGGAATCAATTGTAACCATTCGACGACCAATGGTAGTTGTTCGGAAGTATAATCAAAATTTCGCAAGCTTTTAGCCCAACCGGGGTTTTTGCACTCGAGAATGTTCAACTTAGTTACTGGGTGTGAAACTCGTGTACTTCCTTGAGTTGCGGAACTGTACCAGCTGTCTGTATTCGTTAATGGAAAATACTTTCCCTGTATTATGGAGAATACTGAAATTACGTTAGAACAATGGAGTTGAAATTGGCTTATTAAAAGTTGACGTATCGATGCCATATTGTGATCAGTACAATATTGCAAATATCGAGTAAAGGTGGTTGCCCAAGATTTATTTCTCTGACAACTTGACCTACTGTTGTCAAGTATCGTCGTGGCGGCACATCTCAAGATGACGTCGTCGCCCAGTAGGACCAGCAAGTATCCCTACTCGGCGGAGCCATACAATGCCTCGAGTGAGCTTTTTGTTCTAGTATAATAAAGAACTCGCTCTCTCTTTCTCGTCAGTGGTCTACCCTATCGTTTTTCGTTGTCATTTTCCAGACCGCTCACTCTACTCTAAATATGAACAAGGATATCCTACATTCAAATTACTTTTTCTACACGGTGGGAAAAGTGCAATAAAGTATAGTTATGTCTAGTAAAAAAAAAAAAATTAAAAATATATATTTTCGCTGTTTTGTGCATTTCAATAGCATTCTCTCGTAATAGCGTTACCTGACACGCTGTGATATGAGGCTTTACACTTATTGAGAAGAATATTATCGACAATGTAAAAAAACCATTAGCAATTTGAACGGGAGACGAATCTAGGTTAAGTCAGGGTGATATGGGCACGCGGGTGATATGGCCACCCGTAATATCTGTTTAGTTTTCATGTCAATTGGACGTTCACAGGGATACTAGATAGATGCTCACATGGATACCCACAGGTATTCACAGATATTTAGAGATATTGACAGATACGTATACGGATACTCGCAGACATTCATAGATACTCACAAATACTCACAAGTACTCACAGATACTCACAGATATTCCCAGATATTCACGGATATTCACAAATATTCAAAGATGTTCATAGACATTCACAGATATTCACAGATATTCACAGATATTCACAGATATTCACAGATATTGACAGATATTCCCAGATATTCACGGATATTCACAAATATTCAAAGATGTTCATAGACATTCACAGATATTCACAGATATTCACAGATATTCACAGATATTCACAGATATTGACAGATATTCACAGATACTCACAGATACTCACAGATACTCACAGATACTCACAGATACTCACAGATACTCACAGATACTCACAGATACTCACAGATACTCACAGATACTCACAGATACTCACAGATACTCACAGATACTCACAGATACTCACAGATACTCACAGATACTCACAGATACTCACAGATACTCACAGATACTCACAGATACTCACAGATACTCACAGATACTCACAGATACTCACAGATACTCACAGATACTCACAGATACTCACAGATACTCACAGATACTCACAGATACTCACGCATACTCACAGATACTCACGCATACTCACGCATACTCACGCATACTCACGCATACTCACGCATACTCACGCATACTCACACATACTCACACGTACTCGCAGATATTCACACATACTCACACATACTCGCAGATCCTCACACGAATACTCACAGATGCATGGATACTCACAAAGGCCTCGCAGATACTTAGGATATGGGCTGTGCTAGGGGTATGGGCACATTTGGCCGAAGTTACAAAACTTGTGCGAGAGCGTGAAAGGCGCAGGCCGCCACGACTCGCTTATATAGATATAACTGTAGAAAACTAGAAAAATACACGGTATCCTCCAGCATCATAATTTTTCGTATAGAAAAAAATAATACAATACTGTCTCTCCCTACATACTTCGTATGGGATGAGAAAGTAAAGAACAGAGTCAGCCTCTAAAGTTTTTGTCTGCTCGAAGCCATTGCGTGTGGCACGTTTCGAGTCTCGGTAACGCCGAGTGAAGATAAAACCGTAGTTCGTGAATTTGAGGGATATACCGTACACAGCCCTCTCATGTTCTACAGAGCTGTGGTGAGTTGTAAGAGTCGCAAAAAGTGAAGAGGCTGCGATCGCACCCTTGGCCTTGGCTCGCGCGAGAATGCTTGTCTGAGAGGGTTGACTGGCTTGTCGACAGGGCAGGGGAAGTGAATGGGGGGGGGGGGGGGTGGCAATACGAAGAGGGTGCGTAATACAAGACTCGAAGAACAGCGCAATAAGTAAAAGAACGCCGCAGCCAGCAGAAATGGGTATCCTAACTGGAGCGTGACTGTTAAGATAAAAAGAAAAATAAGTATTGCATTTCGGGGTTCGAGCGGTTGATGAAGAATTTTTTTATGTGTTAAAATCTTTGGTGATTCTCGTAATTGAAAAATGTTTTCAAAAAGTGTTACGGCCTTCTGGAGGGATAAAGAATAATATGGGCCCTCGAGGGACTAGATCGAGCTAGAACCGCGAACTCTTCGAATCGAAATAAACGCCACCTTATAATAAACGGTCGTGTACGGCTAATGTGAAACCGTATTTGCGACTGTAATGCTCTTTTTATTGTTACTAAAACTTGTGGTGACCCTAGGTAGATACAAGCCGGAACCACCCCACCGTGAAATTATAAACCGCTGATCGGATTGAGAATATATAACCAGACTAAAATTAAACACTTTTTGTACCCCCATAAAAAAAGTATATACGAGAATATATTTTCTATATATTAAATGTACTTTTAATGAAAATTTGTAACTAATAAATAAGATGGAATCAACAGATGTCGAATACGAAAGAGGTATATACGCCTTATTCAATGTTCAAACGTGACTATGAATCTTGGACTTTGCACATTTAATCGAGGTTCAATAAAATTTACCTTTTAGATGTTCGGGGTTGTCAGCAGCGCCGGCTCTCATTATGTCACTGAGATAATGTTCCAAGGTGCGCATACTGTCTAGAGGCGAATTCCCGTTGGCCGTCATGCGTTCCTGGAACAATATAAACGTTCTCTCTCAATATCTCAATTGTAATAAAACTTTCATGCCATTCTGCATGACGAAGTGATATTCCCCCGGGACTAAATACTCGAGTATGTACTGAAACGAAAATGACTGTTATTTTAGACGAGAATTTATTTTAGATTGTAGTGACGTTACAAGCGGTCACAGATGGGTCTGATTAACGCTGGACCAAAATAACGGTTATTTTACATCGCTGGCGATAATTGACAATTGAAAAAAAATGTTGTAAGAGAAAGTAATAAAAGGGACTGAGAGGACAAATATTGATTGAAAGAAGCGATTATGTTGGCTGCGTGAGTGTCTGCGAGTATCTGTGAGTATCTGTGAGTATCGGTGTAAGTATCCAATCGACATGAACTTTATTATTATGTGGATGTAGACTACACCGGCCAATGAATGAACCCTCGTCGAGACGTCGTATTTTTAAATCGGAATAATTTTATCACCAAGCAATTAATCTCTCATATACCAGTTCTATCGAATAATTTGAATCCCGAACGAATAAATTATATTTGCCTTACTTAATTAGAATTGACAGCCGTAAGAAAAAACCTATGATAAGAAGATTCTGCAAAAAAATTAAATAAATAAACACCAAATGGACCCGAACGAATAATAATGTACCAACTATTGAATACAGGCAATTAATAAACGGTTACTGACATTTGACAACTCCGTGAATTTATTAGTTTTTATATCATAAAGCGATACGTCAACAAATTAACAAACGTTCATACTTTAGGATCAGACGCAATGTATGACTGAATGTCCGGACATTGAAAAGTGACTTTTTATACAGCTAACGCAAGTTGTCCCAAAGTCCCAAAATAAACTTTACCGCATTAAATTGGGTACTCAATGCTTTTCGCGTTGGCCACTTTTCGCCCGAAGAGAGCGTATTCCAAGTAGGTGGAGCAGGTTTATAAATTTTCGTACACATAAATGATAGAAATCGTAATTGTGGAGGAGTGGGAAGGAGCAGTTGGCAGAGGAATGGAGTCTGCACAGCAGTTTATGTCGACGGCTTGCCTGCCACCGTTTCCTGGGTTCCTGGTTTCCCTATATTGATTTTACACAGCGCGGTGTGGAAAAGAGAGAGAGGGAGAGAGAGGGAGAGGGAGAGAGAGAGTGAGGCCGCGGGGTTGGGAGAGTGCAGGGGGCTGCTGCAGGTGAGGGAGAAACAGCGGATGAATAGCGAGAATGAGAGTGAGAAGAATCATGTGCAAGCATCGGAGGGAAGTGAGTTCTGGTGAAAATGGGTGAAAGCCGTGAAAGCTTTCATGCTGCAAATAGTCAAGTAATTGGCCCTCAATAGGGAATAAGCCACTGAGTAGTTATACTTCGGTCTCTAATTGTTCCATATATTTGTATAGCCCAATTTGGCATACCGATACCTCTTCGGATATACTAGCAAAACACGAAATCACGATTGAGATTATCTATTTATCTCGACTTCATTTCACATGTTCCAGTTATTTTTTCTCAACTTTATTTAATCTCATCCTGTCTAAGATTGTTTGAAGCGGGCTTACATTGTGTCAAGTATGTTTAAGATTTTTTAACGAGCGACTGTCAATATTGAAATGATTTTTTTTGTGATAAGTCGTTCGTAAACAATACATGAATGTTGGTACGAACGCGTTTCCCAGATACGTAGATATGTGTATCTACATATATACGGGTGGAACGCATTTTCAACCAGGGATATTTTTTAAAATCGGTGGGAACTGCTCGATTTCCTTTTTGTAATCGTCTCCCTAATATTTGAACTGTAGAAAAAATATGTTATTAAGTAGGTAGGCTGGAACTTTTTTTAACGCTTCGCTGATACTTTTTACTTGTTAATTACATGGTTCCGCGCGTGGTGAACTTAGTAATAAGAGCTGGCAATTAAAGCGTACAACTATTAAGTAGTCATGGCCAACCAGTGGTGAAACCAAATTGCGCTGACTTTGAAGCACACGAGGCCAATGCATTTGTAGGGTAAACCAGCCAATAATTTCGGATAATATTGGTTTTTATTCTATAAGTATTATATACAGACTCGACGGTGTTCTTAAGATTTTTATCTCAATACAATTATGTACGAAAGTCATTTCGCAAGCTCGTATCTCGTAAGAATTATGGAATGAGTAAGTACAAAATAGAAAAATGATGTAAAAATGTTAAACATTTGTCCCGACGAGGTAAGGCTATAAATGTAGGAGGTGAAAAGAAGAAACAAACAAAGCTCAAAAGGAAGGTGGAAACGAGGAGAGTTGGCTTTCTACTAGGGAGTCCCACAGTGAAAAATTCGAATCGGAGTCTGTTGCAAGAACGCTAGGGAGAAGTGTGACGCCGAACCGGTGAGTGGGGGGCGTCAGAAAGGTATGGAGAAGTATAAACTCCGATAGAGAAGAAACGACGAGGAAGGAAGTAGTAGTGGAGGTGAGAGAATGAAAGAAGAAAGAGAGGGAGACTCGTCGGTGAAAGGGCGCGAACGACTATGCGTACTGTCGAACAAAAAGTCACTCTAATTTCGTCTCGGAGTGGCATTCAAAGAGTTGTCGGGGCGGCAGGCTCGATTGAATGCGACTTTAGAACGACTATAGTGAGTTCCTAGTCGTCGACGATGACGAATTCATCTGGCGAACGCTTTGTTTCCAGTTCTACCAGCTTCATGTACCAAAAGATTAAGTCTGTGAAAGATATGTTGTGAAAGATACGTTTTTACTATTGTCATTTGTTTCGTATTTATAACAAAGATTTCGTTGCGCGGTTTTTTCATGAAACAAATGAAATTTTTGTAACACGTGCACGAAAAGTCCCGCTTTTCGTGCCTGTAAAGTGTGGCGAAAGTGGTGCTTTCTAGCAGAGGATGCGCGAAAAATGCTATAGATTCTATTTTACACGGTAGTTCCTTTTGCGCACACTTTTTTCACACTCTAGCTATTTTTGCGCACACTTTCTTAACACTCTACCTACTTTCGCGCACACTTATCTGGCACTGTAGCTATTTTCCCGCACGTACTTTACAGGCACGAAAAGCGGAAATTTTCGTGCACTTGTCACAAAAAGTAGTATGCGATACTTGTACCAAAAAGCGGTGTCCCGACGACGGTTGGGAAGTAGGCAGCACTCGCCTCCTCTTGAGCTACAAACTCCACTTGGCTTCGCCTCGTGCCGTTGTGGCTTTCGATCCGGCTTGTGCAGCCAACTTCACAACCTTCGTCGAAAGACCGCTTTTCCGTACTAGTATCGCAAAGTACTATTTATAATTTATATGATACGTTAAGAATTCGGTAAACACGGTTATATTGTATATTACCACGACGTTACGTCTAAATTCCATGTGTGTAAAAATTCTCTACTCAGCACTATAATGCTATTTATATAAATGAAACGTTACACGGTTGTGTTAGTGCCATGTGAGGTATATTGCAAATAAATAACTGCAATACGACAAATATAACAGCTACATCACTAAAATGTAATTGAATGTAACAACAATCGTAACTTGAAATTTGAAATTTGAGACCATTACCACATTTTTTTAAATGTGGTAATGCTCTGAAGTATCCCCGGAGGGGAGAACATTTTAGATTTCTCGTTCACTTGCAACTTGGGGGCGAAACCATCTGTTCGATGTTTAAGGGAAGGGTAGTGTCGTCAGACGTAGGGAGACCAAAAAAACTTCGCTATGTTCAGAGATTTTTAATGATTCATTGCGCCTAAACGCTCGCTCGTTTAACGTGGCCTTCTCGCCGGGGTTCTACGTTTTTCAGACGAGAAACGCCTCGGTAGTTGGCCATCTAGCGGTCGGATGCTACAACGTTCTGCAACATGTAGGTAAGTTATCGGCAGATTAGTAATAATAACAAACAGCGTTACTAGTGTGTTATAAAAACGTTATTGAGTCTCATTGCAATATCATAATGTTATCAATCCTTTACAATTATAAGTTACACCGCCCGAAGCCGTACCGTTATGCACACGAAGTCGGGGTCACGCCTTGCAACGGTAACGCCTAAGCGTTGGGATAGAGGTGTAACTTATAAAGGGTTAAGTTACATCCCGTTAACGTTATTTGAATAATGGTTACGAAATGTTTGTTACACAACTACAACGGCAAAAGGACGTATAACAGTTACAATACGTGCATATAATAAATGATACATTTCATGTTAACTCTATGTATCATACTCGTCGCGCATCACAAGAATATCATTGTTACATTACATGTAACTTCCGTGTTATATTTCCGTAATAAAAAGAGTGTTTACAGTGAAGCTGTTTCGAACTTTAGAGACAATACACCTCAGCGCAAGCTTCACCACGTACTAATATTTCCTCCGTCCATTATTTTATTATTAATTTTCTAGTACAAGCGTTATGACCGAGTAGATTGTCAATAATCGCATCGCACATCGAGCGTCACTAAAGAGAAACATAAGCAGTGCCGAAGGAACTAATTCCACTGCTGCTTCGAAGGGCTTAAAGAATTTATTCGATTAAGGAGACTCAAGAGTTAGCCAGTCCGTGGACGTCGTAACAGTATATACGTACCTACTAATACTACTATCTATACTATTAGTTCTGTTAGTATTATCCGTTTCATTTATATAAATAGCATCATAATGCTGAGTAGAGCATCTTTACTCACATGGAATTTACATGTAACGCTCTGGTAATATACAATATAACCGTGCTTTACTATCTATACTATCAGTGCTATCTGCTTTACAGGTACCTGCGTATATCCAATAAAAAAAGATGGATTCGCTTTCATTCACATGTACACATTAATTTTTGTTTCGTGGAAACATAAAAAGAATCGTTGAGGAATTGTTTGTTTTTGTCGTGGTCGCCACGACGAAGAGCGTCGTTTCAAACGATAGTAGTGCCGTGTAGTATCGAGAAGCGATGGCTTCAGTGCGGGGTGCGATAAGTAGGTCACCCCGTTGGCGCTAGCACAGTCGAGGGGTTTGGTCAAGGCAGCAGCAGCAGCAGCAGCAGCAGCAGCGCCAGCAGAGGGTTGGTGTATCCAACCTAGTTGATTGAAGCGGTTGTGTCGGGAATACGCGAATGGCGCTGACGCTGGTAACATCGCCAATATAATAATGGGCCAAAGTACTTGGCAAATCGGCGAGTTAGCTGATACTCGTATAGTATAAATATACCCGAGGCAACTGTGAGGAATCGATACTTGTAGTCCCAGGCAAACCGTTGCTAGCTGTAGTGCAGCATAGCGCCGCGGTGTAGCTGCTTAAGTCACTATCGACTTTTCAAAAGTCACGTTGCCGCTTTGCCGGAAAGCATAATGAACGTGCTTGCATGTCTGTACGTATATTTATTGCATCTTGAGCTTCGATTGTGCGCTAGAACAAGATGGATTACAAAAATAAAAGCCATCTTTAAAAATAATTATGAAAAAGTAAAAATATACATATACATATATGCGGCTAGTTTTGACAATCGTGACCCTATATTCGCAGACACGAGCATCTTACGATACTCGACGAACTATTCTCGTACAGGCTATGTAAGAATTCATTAAATCCGGCGAACACCTAAGAATAAGAATCTAATAGTATTACGCATCGATCGACAAGACAAGATCGCATCTTTAGGGATTCGGGTCTGACCTCGTATTTTCCGATAACAAGGAATACGACCAAGTTAGCAGCGGGACGGCCGAGAATTCCGGGCGAAGCAAGGATCCCCGGGACGAGGGGCGCGCCGATTCGCGCGCTCGTGACTGGGATCTTCTATCCCGCATCGCCGCTGGACAAAAGTGTGGGTCGCGCTCTAAAAATCTATATCGCCCTCACCGGGTTGACCTATATAAAGCCCCGGCACTAGGTCACGCCAATGCAGCCAGGTTTCCTCGTCTCAACCGCGCGTATTATTACGTTTTTTTCTCTCAGTATATGTACCTACATTTATAAATCCTCTATTTTTGCTTCCTCGTAGAAGATTTGTTTTAATAAAACTTTTTTTTCAAGACTTTAATGTAAACATGCTCAGAGTGTCCGAAAACATCGGGAAATCACATTCAGGCAAAAATTTCTGGATGTGCGTGTGCGTGACATGCCCGGAAAAACCGAAACTCCTATAACTTGAAAACAGCTTGCGCTATCAGATTAAAATTTATCAAGCAACTAGGAAGGTTGACTCTCACTGTTCGTTCAAACTTTTGGCCAACACGGCTTACGCTCGTTAAGATTTTATGCGGATTTGAATTTCTTAAAAATAATCGCGTGCATACGCTGAAATAAAAATTAAAACCGAAAAATTTATTTACTTTCAATATACATAGAACCTTATTTTTTAACCTCACCCCTCTGCCGCTATTATTTCAAGTTTGATTCGATCAAGTACAATGAGAAAAGGATCTAGTATATATGACTGTATCGCTTAAGAGATATTACCATAGTACATAGAAGTAGGGAACTAGGGCGCCACCTGTGGTAGGAAGTACCGGATGTATAAGAATTTTTCGTACAATTTTCGAACTTTTTGTTCTTCTTGTTTCTCCTTTTTTGTCGGATTTATGCCCCTTGACCAAGTTCCGTTAACGTAGACATTATGGTTAAAATTCTTAGAAAATCTGAGACTTTTCACCATAGGTGGCGCTCCAGTGCCTTATTACTAGAGCGTCACCCATGTGCTATGGTAATTTTTCTTAGATGATCGGTAGTTTTTACTAGATTTTTCTCTCAGCGTAGGATACCATGGAATATTTTTGTACAAAATTGGATTATAGAAAACGTGCGTATAAGAATATAATAATTTCCACGAGTAATCGGTTCGTTGATGGCGTCGACAGGGGAAACGGTTAGGCGATGTGTAGTAGAGAGAGAGAGGGTGGGCGGGAGGGAGGGAGGTAGAGAGAGAAAGAGAGAGCAAGACAGACGGAATGCGATGAACAGAGGAAGGAAGAATGCTCGGTCTCGTTGGGCGAGTGCGTCTAGGAATAGAATTAGCCCGGCCGAGTAGCAGTGTCCACACGAGTCCTGACCGACGAACGTAAATGCTCGTTCATCTAAATTCAGAGCGACCGGCTCGCCGGTGTCTTATGTTACACGCGAGTCAACCTCGCATATTCATGACTCATTAATCGGAGACTCGCCGTCGCTAACGATAAGATCCTCCCGAAAGCGTATCGATAATTTTGCGTTTATCACTCCCCACGCGCGAAGTCGTCCATCTCCGCTAAAAATTAATATTTTTTGGGGAAAAGAAATATATTTATTTACGTAACTCATGCATGAAAAGCGCTACTTTGCGTGCCTGCCGAGAGTGGCGTAAGTGGCGCTTTGCAGCCATGAGTGTAAATTCCCGACGCATGCGCAGTTTGGCTCCTTTCCGTGCGATTTACTTTTACGTATGCGCAGTTCGGCTTCTTTGCGTGCGAATTTGTTCGCGTGCGATTTCTGGAAATTGTTGCAAGCTGCTCGCAGCGCCACAATCAGCAGGCACGGCGTAGCGCTTCTTCTGCATTCGTTACATAAAATAGTATGCGATACTTGTACGTAAAAGCGCCTTTTCACGCCTTCGCTCGCGCTACAACAGCACTCGTCTTCGCCTCATGCCGTTGTAGCGCTCGATCCGGCTCGTGCCGCTAATTCCCAGCCTTCGCCGAAAGTCCGCTTTTACGAACGAGTATCGCAATATACGAATATAAATACTAGTGCTTTTGGTGGTTTGGGCGTTTCGTGCACTCGCATGAATTCTCCAAAAGACTTAACATAATCAAAGCCTGGACAGGAGCCCAAAGGGCTTACAATAATCAGCCCCTTCCTTGATCCACCCTGCTCCTATAAGGGGACTTAGAATTTTGCAGACTAAGGGCCACCCAAGGGGGACTTAGAAAATTACAGACCTGGGGGGGGGGGGGGGGGGCGTCAGTTGCACCAATCAGGGAGAGGCTCTGTATATAATGAAGCTGACCTTTTTCTCTTACAATAAGGGAAAGGAAGGGTCACCTTCATAAAAAGAGACCTTCCTCTCCGTATGGTGAAGCTGACTCTTCCCCACCGGTCGATTTGTGACATGGAAACGGCGGCGAGAGATATATTTGTGAAACATACATATTAACATTGTGCGAAATGGCAATAAAATATATATTTATGATACTAGTGCGATAAAACTTTTTCTGGACAGTGTGACTTTGCAGCACCCGCTGCAGGCGAGTGGTGCAATCACACGAATTATGAAAACATTTTACAAGTGTATCGTACCAAATTTTACTTCACAAGGTGTGAAAACGTGGCTTTTCCGGATGCGAAGCGTGCGTAAAACTGCCATTTTAGCACCGAGTGAAGTAAAATATATAGCATGCTAGCAGCAAATAGTTATTTATATGGCAAGGGCGTAGACAGGGCATTGTCACACTCTTGACGAGTGTGAAAACGCCGTATGAGTCGAAGGCCAGTGCGGCATTCATACGAGTCAGGACTCGGTTTTCTACGCCCATGCCATTCACATAATTTTTCCTAACACGTGCCCGTAGAATCCCGTTTTCCGTTCGTATGAAGTGTGCGTAGAAAGGCACTTTGTCGCATTGTGTGCGGGAACAATACTGCGCATGCGTACACACCCAATATGGTCTTCACGGGAACTTCACGGGAACGAAAAGCGTGATTTTCGTGAATTTGTTAGGAAAAATTATGTGAATGGCATGGGAGTAGAAAAGGGAGTTCTGACTCGTGTGAATGCCGTCACACGAGTCAGAACTCCCTTTCTACGCCCTTGCCATACAAATAACTATTTCCTGACATATTCACTAAAATCACGCTTTTCGTTTTTGGGAAGTGTGCGTAGAAAGACAGTTTTCCGCACTAGTGCGGGAAAAAAGCTCATAGTGCGTTTGTACGCATGAGCAGTATTTTTCCCGTACGCGTTGCGAAAAAGTGCCTTTTTGCGCACAGTTCACAGGAACGGAAAGCGGGATTTTACGTGCATGCGTTAAGAAAAAATTATTAATACCACATTATTTTTTTGGCCTGTCAAGGTGATGGAACCCCTTAGCGTTGTGTCGTGAATTAATTATCGAGAACATACCGATCTCTGGTTCAGAAACATATGAGCACATGGTAGCGAGTGCCTCGCTGGTTTCCTCGCAATCTCGCCGGGCGATAGAGTAGGGCGTATTCGATAATCCGATCATCCTCAAGGCGATCGAATTTCTCGCTATCATGAAAAGTAATCCGGTGATATGTTACATTGGAAAACAGCAACAAATAAAGCCCTCCCCCCACCCAACAAGTAATGTAAATGTACAAAATAATTTAATTAACGGGAAATGCGGTAAAATGTTATTGGGGAAATACATATTCGGGATGTGCTAAATCGCGAAAACGGTACTGGTGTGATTTTTCGGGTTGTGGACTGCGAGGTCAGGGCTATGCCGATCGCATATATCGGCGTTGCTGTACACCGCGACAAGTCCAGTATTTCCGAGGCCGGCTTTCGGATTTACAATGCAAATCCAGAAGCTGGCTACCCCGGGTACCCTCGAAGACAAAACTAGCCTGTGCCTGCTGTTGGTTACGCGAACATCGTGAAACGAGCTCGGTAATGCGGCCTCAGCAAATCCGGAAACTTGGTTACTTATGGCGAGAATTTATATTCAAGGAAAACACTCGATGCAAACACATAAAGAAAAGAAGAAATGTAATTATATTTTTTTCGTCGAACTGATGATGAACAAAACATTCAGTATTTGCGTGATCCATCAGTGCTAAATTATTTAACACGCAAAAAAATCACGGGTTGGGGAAAAAGTATACGTAACAATTTCACACTGTAAAAATGAATTGTAAATTTAGTGTACTGGAACTTGAATTTTGCTTAAATTAATTACATTAATTGAACATTAATGTACTTTTTTGTAAAATAAAAATTCTAGATATCAAAATTACAAATCCTTTGCCTGAAATTTACAAAAATGTTCATTAAAAATACAACATTTATTGTAAAATTGCAACGCACATGTGTCGGAAATTTCGGAAACAGTTTATGTAAAAAATCGTTCGATACCATTCATTGATTTTTGAACAACATTTTTTTTACAGAGCGTAAAAATGACGTGTCGTTTACGTCGTTAATAAATATATTATTACATAACCGAAACATCTTTATTTCGTCATGGTAGTTTTTATTTACCGTGATAAATTAACCGCACCATGGGCCTCGAGAACAATACAAAATAAACAAGGGCAGTGTCTAATAATTTGTTTTTACATTCTCATTACATGTGCGGTATGTAAAAAGAAAATATAATAAAAAAAATTTGACTAGCGGCATGTCCCAGAATGCAAACAAAGCATTTTTGCCATTTCTTATTGTCTCATTGTCTGTCCGTCTGTCTATAGATTGATCCCCTTCGAAAACGCAATAACTTCTCAATGAAAGTTCGGATTTGCATGTCTTATACATATAAAATGTAGAGCTGAAAAAAATAAATATGCCAAAATGGTAAACAATTGTCGAAAAGTTTGAAAAAAATTGCACAAGAATCGAATAAAAGCTAGTTGTTCCGCAGAAAACGTATACCCAGATAGCCAATAAAAAATTTGGTGGTGTAGTACAGCGGTAGCTGTTTTATCTAGTAAAATCACTCCAATAAGGTACAGATAAACCATCGGTTGTTAAAAATGTGCTTCGAGTGCAATATGGATCGAGTTTTTAAAAATAGTTTGTTTCTTTGATAATTAATAATAAAAAAAAAACACATTTTAACGGACGACGACGGAAGTTACAGTTGGACAGACTCGCCAAGCCCCGGCCGCGACTCCGTGCCGCGACGCGTACATGATTTTTTTTCAATGGCGATTGGAAATGTTTCTCTGCAACTAGTTGAACTAACCAACAATCGATACAGGCTGCAGCGCAAAGTGTAGCGTAGGCGAATAATTATCGAGAACTCGTTAAAAATCGTTATCTGAATCGACTTTCAAGTCCGGCGTCACGTCGACTGGGACGTGCAATCAGCGCGTTAGTGTAGCGCACGCTACAGGCAGTGCTCGTGTTTAATCGTACGTAACACTTTTGCAACGTCTGCATTTTCCATCGGGCTCGGGTGTACTACAACTGTTATATTGTATCAGAACATGTTTGCGGTATATTGTAATTGTATCAGTGACGAAGTTTGAAATTTCAATTCAATTTGTCATTCTCAAAACGGTTTATGCAACGAGACGTAACGACATCGTCCATCGCACATTTTCGTCATGCAACGTTGCTTCAGTTGAAAGTCCAAAGAGCTTTACGCACGTGTTCACATTTTTAGTGATAAATTTTCCAAGGCTTTCAAGTGCACGAACTGCGGGAACATTTGACTCTGGCGCTTCGAGTTTCGGAGTTCACGAGAGTTTCCGAATTCGGTTCTTGCGATGACGTATCGTCGGTGTTAGAGATACTGGACACTTTAAAAATACGAGTTAAGACAGTGCGAGCATGGTAGTTAGTCAAATTTAGGTTGTACTATGAAAATATTTAAATCCCGATATTTCAGTTTCGAAAAAATAATGAAAATAATTTGATGAGTTATTCTTTTAAATGTGTTTTATGGCCATCCTTCTGCCCATAAAATTATTAATGCTATTATTATTTTTTAAATATTATCATTATTTTTACTATTATTACTTGAAATTATCACAAACTAAATAAATAAATAAATAATTATATATATATATAAAAATGTACCATCGTAACTAATAATCGATTATGTGTTGTATTGT
This sequence comes from Stenichneumon culpator, assembly GCA_964017025.1. Classification (NCBI taxonomy): domain Eukaryota; kingdom Metazoa; phylum Arthropoda; class Insecta; order Hymenoptera; family Ichneumonidae; genus Stenichneumon; species Stenichneumon culpator. The sequence goes on from OZ024777.1 coordinate 5,754,864, forward strand.
CTGTATGTTGATGATAACAATAAAAAGGCGATATTTGTCGATGCAGGAAGGGAAGAAATTAAGTAAGCATGGCGGTGATCAGGGATGAAAAAGACACAATGAAAGTAAGATTGTGCGAATGTCGGGCGTTTATGGAGAGTCTCGAAGAATGGCGGAAGACAACGTTGAAACCAGGGAACAAAGTTGGCTCGAGCTGTATAACCGGTTAATTAAATCTTCGGCGAGTGTGCCACAGAGATAAGGAGTGGCGTGCAAGAGTGCGTTATTTGCAGCGGGGCTGATTTTCTTCGCGATGTCACTAATATCGATAAGACGCCGGGCCGGGGCGGGTCTGCCCAATTGTAACTTGCCTCGTCGTCCGTTAAATTTTTTTTTTTTATAATAATTTTTACGTTTTACTTATGAAACTTGGAGCGTAATAAATACCATCCCTACAATCGCTTATGTATGAGACTGTAGTGTTAAAAAAATGCTGCATCCTATTTCATTGTATTGCGATAAATATTTCGCTTATTTGCCGGATCGTTCAGTTCACTCGTATCGAGTGACACCGAGAATAATTTGAAATTGACAAATTCACACGCCTCGCTGTTTTGCTTAAGTCATTTGATAAAAAGATTTTTTTTCAATCAAGGGTCATTAGAACTAACTCGCTAACGGCCCGTCTTCTATATTCTCTGAACTTTTCAGATTGTCACGTAATCTCGGTGAACGAAGATGGTTCGATCGAGTCGTCGCGCTCGTGCGTTGGAAAAGACGTCCAATGAATAACTTTGGAGTCATGAAACTTTTTTAACTCTGCGCACCGGAATCCGTGAGCGATTATCTTCGTCAATCCATTGCCAGAGATTCGACGCTCTTACAATAATATCCGCATAGTGTAGGCTATAAGTTCGTAGTCCAAGAAAAATATACAATCATCGAGAAGATTGTTCGTAAATTTTCTCCGCATAGCGTTGTTCATTGGATGAGTTCACGAGAAAAAAAATGTCATCGCGATAGTGCAATTTTTACGCGAACCTCGAGAAACGGCTATGGATGTAAATTCATTGAGATTCATCGAGGGTCTCGAAGAAAGTTGATTCGCGAGCGCAAACGCGTGCGCCAGCGCGCTCGCTCGCGCGCTTGCCTGCCTGGCTGACTGGCTGGCTGGCTCCTCTCGCCATTTCTCTTGGGTATGGCATGCACAGGACTATTTTCGGAACGGGGCGAAAATAGCTGAGCTTAAACTTCTGCTAGACACACACAGATCTGCCTAGAGTGGAAGACGAAAGCGGCCTAGCGGGTCGCGAGGGAATTGGGTCAGAATTCGACGACGAAAGATGGACCGAAGAAAGTTTCCCCAAACTCATCCCCTTTCTAATGGGGTAATCTGCGGTAGGGTTTAGTTCTGTACGGGCAGTAGGGTCTGAGCTGTTGGGCACAGAAGGACAGTGTCCAAAGAGCTACGAATCTTCGAGATAGAACAAGTCAATGGCTGCAGGCTGAAGAGGAGTTGGCAATTACTGAAAAGGAAAACGGTATTCGGTAACAAGAATTTTCCTACCGCGTAACCATACTCGCGGCACAATTAAAGCCAGAATCTTCGTCATTATTCTCGTTCGACACCGTGCTGAATATTGGAGATTGTTATCTTCATTCACACCCACGAACTGTTGAAGCGTCGTCATGGCCTCTCGGATACTCCGAGATAACATTCCGATCGCTAGTGTAACGAAGAGGATAATTTTTTTGTTGTTATTCAACGTTCGGGTACCTCTGCAACTTGATTCGTAGATGGTGTTAATTACAGCGTATAAACTGCAAGGTATCAATCCAACGGGGGATTGAAATTCACACAGGTAGAAGTGATATTTTACCGAGTGACTCTCGAATGATAATGATGACACCAGGGCCGGTGCAACCGTTCCGGACAACTACGGCCGCGTGTTCGTTGAGACAGCCGGTGCGAGCGGTCTAAATTTAAATACAAGACTGAGCAAAGTCGTTGCATAACCTGACATACAAAGTGCGCTCAGACACGAAGAGTACGTATACGACTGTGCAGCCGGGAAGTATTTCAATCTGCATGAAATCGATTCGACACTTTTCTTATCAGTATTCACTCGAATCACTGTGCAGTAATTCAGAACTCGTTAATAAAGTGTAAATGGCAGACTTATGAGTGGATTCATAATTTAAAGATTCACTTGTTCGGGCAGTTTTTCTTCAAAAAATTCTTCAAGATCTCTTCTAAAACCGCATTTGTAATAATACTTATAAATTTTTAATAAACAAATATTTGCGTTCAGTGTACCAGCCGATTCTATTCCGATATACCTTCTCCCATTTCAGCATTAGCAGTGCGCTACGAGCTCCAGACATTATCCAGCCCTAACGTGGGCATGTTGATTTGATTTTGTGCGAAGCGTCATTGGACGGACAAAGATTCTTACATCGTCCCCTTCGAAGCAAGTATAGCTCGTTTTGTAGCGTCTCGTTCGTGAGAGAGTTGAAAATTTCTGGCTGGAAATTACGACAAGCTAAAGTCGAATCTTTTTTTTTTACGAAACTCACCTGCTGATAGGGTAGCTGAAGAAGATCACGTTCGTCAGCAGCGGTGACCTCGAACGTGGGAGCGGGCTGAGGCGGATAAAGATTCCCTTTGCCAGGATAGGTTGTACTCCTGCGGAACTTTACCGGACTAATGTTCGACGAGTGTCCCTGATTGGCACCGGGATGTCCGGGAAACGTGGGACTCGGTTTTCGACCTTGATGCCCAGCCGCGGCAGCGACCGCAGCAGCGGCGTGCAAGGACGAATGTAGTGGTGGTAAGTTCGGCACGGATCTGCCCCTGCTCCACGGTGAAAGGGCAGGACTCGGTGTGGTGGCTGGTTGTGGACCTCCGCTCCACTGCTGAGCCGCTTGAGGGCCACCGGACCAGGCGGCGTATCCTTTTCCTTGAAGATAAACTCCTGGATGAGTGGAGGTTGGCTGCTGTTGTTGCTGTTGTTGTTGCTGTTGTTGTTGTTGTTGTTGCTGCTGCTGCTGTTGTTGCTGCTGCTGCTGCTGTTGCTGCTGCTGTTGTTGTTGTTGTTGTTGCTGTTGTTGTTGCTGTTGTTGTTGCTGCTGTTGTTGTTGGCTGACTTGAAGCCCGTGTCTGGCTACAGTCGGAGCTCCGGCGTTCCCACCGTGTTGAGAAAAATTATGACTAGCGGTGATGGCACGCCGAGCTCCCGCACTGGATCCAGCGAACAATCCCGCTGGTCCGCCGGTCGGAAAATTCTGAAAGGTTGCGATGGATCCGTTTACCGGTAAGGCGTGAAGTCCTGTGTCGTCAGGAGCCGCTGCCCATAGACTTGGAACTCTTACTGGTTCCGCGAACACTTGGAGACCCGACGTATTCATGCAACTGCCGATATCCTTGTCGACCGATGACGAGAGAGATTGCGGAGTTGCGGCGACCATCGCATTTGTCTCGGCTTCCGATGATTCTTTCGACTTGTCCTGTGTATTGCTTCCATCCAGTACTCCAGGCGACAAGGGTGCCTGCTTTCCACTGCTTCCTTGCTTCTCTATCAGCAGCTCGTCCTGCATTGTCGTAATCTGCTGATGATGGTGATGGTGATGACGATGATGTTGATGGTGGTTTTGCTGCTGCTGACCGATGGCGTGTTGCTGCTGTTGATTATTGCTTGTCACAGCCAAATCGGACCCGCTGCCACTACTGGCCGAAACAACTCCACAAACTCCTACGGGGGTTTGTCTGCAGGCTGATGCTACCGAAGGGCTCCCGCTACTGCTCAAAAAGAGGCTCGTCGCGACAAAGTCCCCCATATACCGTCGAGAGTAACGGTCTTTTCTGTCAAAATCCTGAAAGGATGAGAACTCTGGAGCACACAATACTGAGCCACCGTCAGGCCGTGGTTGTTATTTATTTGTTTATTTTTTATGCACTTGAACAATTTCGAAGTGCCCTTTAGATAAATTCCTTATCTAATTGACAGTGTTGTCGTGTCGTTAACTATCAGACTTTTAGGATGTTATTGAAATACGTGTGCACCAAGCTATTCGTGGTAATCCCTCCAGCCCGATAACCAGCGGGACGCGTTACTCGAGCGAGTCGAGACCGACCCGGACGTCGTCAACGTCCCCGAGCCGAGCACCCGAGCCGGCTATCGATCGTCTCGCTCATCAAGACTACCCACGGCACCCGGAAGACAGGATTCTACCGATCTGACGGATTTTTTCCCGATTGTTTTACAGTGAATAATTTTTTTTTTGTTTCTCCCAATCCTCCTCACTATATTTTCGTAAAAATGATTATGTTTTCGGATTATTTTTCGACTCGCTACCGCAGCTTGCCCAGTTCGAGCTACAGAGGACTCGCCTCATACCCGAATGATATCCAGAATAATCTCGGAGGAGTTGGGAGCATCGTTGCCCTCGTATTGTATATTTACTCGTGCTATCAAATCCGTACTTTCGGATAGGTTAAAAAATTATCGAAACGACGACCGGTGCGGCTCGAGCGACTCGCGCGAATTGATTACCGTACGAAATCCTGGCCCGATGTTAAACTGCAAAAACAAAAAGTAAAAACGAAAAGAAACGTAATCACGTTTTTATCGACGACACTACCGAATCCTTGACACTCGATCGAGGAAGCGACGATATTACATACGGCACTTGCTGGGTAGCAGTAACACATGTAACAAGAAGCAACACAGAGCTCACAACACTCGGCTACTGAACTGGGCTACCAGGATTATTGGCCTCCGGCACCAATCTGGCACACGCGAACACTGGCTTCTTTATCAGAGCACATTCTTTCACGCCTCACACGCGTTTACGTATTCGACATTAACAAAAAAAAAGAACACAACAAAATCGAAAAAAAAGTTAATATTTTTCAATCTTCTCCTGTCATCCCCGCAAACCCCTCACCGCGCAAGGGATGCTTATCCGACTGGACGAATCGAGGGCGATACCGAAGCCCGCCGATCAGCGAACGCTATGTGACCTCTTTCGTGTTTTCGTTTTTGTTCATCAGCTCTTAGCTTCGGTCAGCTTTCCGACGCCGGTACTCGCGCGTATCGTCGTCTCGAGTCTAACGCGACTACCGCTGTACTATGCCCCTCCCCAGCTGCGGGCTGGCGATTCTCGCTGCCGCCACTGCCTCGCCTGCTGATATATTTCCGCCTCGTGGAGGTGGCAATTGGTCGTAGCTAGTGGATGTCGCGGTTGTCGTGGTCGCGTTCTGACCTGGGTGTTCGATGCTCCCAGTTGGTGACTCTACGATTTTTATTTTTTTCACTCGCGAAACAGATTCCTCCCACTTAACTTGTTAGTTGTATTTTCGTTTGGACAGGGATCATAATCCAATGGCGATTGGTTACAGGTGGAAAATTTGCTTCAAAACACCACCGAACAATGTCGTTGTCTTGGCTGGCTTTTTTTTTTCTCCACTGTTCGGTTTTACTACCTGCAGTAGCGATACTTGCGTCGGTGATGACAATTGCGATGGCGGTGGTTTGGCATTAGAATCGTCTAGTCTATCGTGCCCCGAAGTGTCTAGTTTCCGGTGGATGTTGAGCCCTCTACGATCCTGCTGCCGCTTCTACTGCCTCAAGTGTTTCTTGTTCACTGCTGCTGCTGATTCTCGGCTGGTGGTGATTTGGCTGGTGCTGCTCGCTCCTGGTCCGGCTGACGCTGGCGGTGGTGCCCGTTGCTGTTGGCCGCTGCCGATGCTGGTGCTGCCGTGGCTCGTGCGCCGTCGCTGTTGGACTCCTTCTTCTGTGTGTAGACACCAAAGGTATACGAATATGTGCTGCTCGTCCCGACTACGAGTACGAGACTGAATGCACGGGATACGCACGCGCCCTGGTAATCGCAGCCCCGCAATTCTCGACCATCGCACCATCAACCCACGACGACGACGACGACGAGGAGGAGGACGACGACGACGACGTGGCAAACCTACCGACAACCCCACCGTCAGCCCAACTCTCACCGACTCTCCCCGCGGTGTCGGCGACGCTCGAAAACGGCGGAAACTTTTGCTGAGCACGTGCCGGGATCGATGACGGGGGACCCCGTGCGCCAGCCTCACGCTTTACTCCTCGCGTCTTTGCGGCTTGCGAAGAAACGAGCCTCGTTTCTACCTACCTCCCTCTCGTTCCAGCTCGACGCGAGTAGTTCTTTTTTTCTTGCTCTACGTGCGACTCGCTAGAGTCTCGGAGCGAACTTGATTTTTTCACCTGTTTTTCTGATTATGACGAAATATGCATGGCGATTAGGGTATTGAAATTGTATTGAAGTTATCGGTTGTAGGGTAGAAGTTGTGAAATAATAAAGCTACGACACATATGGACCCATATTCACCACGTTTACCCTGTTTTGCTATAAAGCAATTTAGATTTATAATACATCTTTTTTTAGTCATTACACAAATAAGAATCGTCGTAAGTTATTGAACATTGTGCTGGGAGGAAAATAAGCGTACAGGACTAAAATGGATTTGAATGGGCGATGTTTTTGTATTGCCCATTTTTGCGAAACGTAGTTATTACGTCTGAGTAGGTAAAAAAAAGTTATTTTTTGTACTGGAATTTACGTCCTGAAAGTAATTATGTATGCTGCAAGTGCTAAACATATATGGAAAATGTTTCTCGTAGTTTGACACGAAGCATTTCCTCACTCCAATCGCTTTATCGGTTGAGACTTTAAAAATCCAAGATAATTTGCAAAGTTCGGAAAATTAAATGGACTCGCCATCGTTGTTAATTGCTCATTGTATAAGGTAACACAGAATGCCACAGTCGGTAAGTTAAATTGCTATGGGTGTATCTATGAATGAAATTGTGATGTACATTATCAATCGTCGGTAAATTAGGTGCGCATGTAGTTGGAAATATCATCGCACGCAGGGATATAGGTGGAGAGCAGACTCATTGCCGTGAAGACGATACAAAACAATTTGTACTCGCTGAACTTCCGTTACAAAAAGGTTGCGAAAAACATCGTAGGCACGACATAGTAAAAACGCGATCAGAGAGTGTTCGGTAATAAATATGGAATATTTTCGAAATTACTCAAATTATTGCGGGTGGATAGGTTGCCGATGGGCAATTGTTGAATTTTTCGGCGAGAGACATGCGTGTAATTAATATAATGCCATCCTATATGCTATAAAACGTAACTTCCGGTTTGAAAATCTCAGATTTCGACGAGAAGTGACGTCATACGGAAAAACGTCACTATCAGTTTGAAATTTTTTGTTCATCACGGAAAGTGACGCCATACGGGATAAAGTATGTCATCACTTGAAACTTCAGATTTCAAAAACATCAATTTTTAAACAGGAAGTGACGTTTTCTCGTATGACCGTACATCCGGTCGAAAACTGAGATTTTCAACCGGAAATAACGTGACAACGAATTTAAAAAAATATTTTTCTGCGTGACGTCGATTCCGGTTTAAAAGTGAAACTTGCAAACCATAAGTTCTGGTTCCGGGAAAATATATCATGTTTCCCTGGAATATATCTCGAGTGGAGAGATAGATAGATAGATAGATAGATAGATAGATAGATAGATAGATAGATAGATAGATAGATAGATAGATAGATAGATAGATAGATAGATAGATAGATAGATAGATAGATAGATAGATAGATAGATAGATAGATAGATAGATAGATAGATAGATAGATAGATAGATAGATAGATAGATAGATAGATAGATAGATAGATAGATAGATAGATAGATAGATAGATAGATAGATAGATAGATAGATAGATAGATAGATAGATAGATAGATAGATAGATAGATAGATAGATAGATAGATAGATAGATAGATAGATAGATAGATAGATAGATAGATAGATAGATAGATAGATAGATAGATAGATAGATAGATAGATAGATAGATAGATAGATAGATAGATAGATAGATAGATAGATAGATAGATAGATAGATAGATAGATAGATAGATAGATAGATAGATAGATAGATAGATAGATAGATAGATAGATAGATAGATAGATAGATAGATAGATAGATAGATAGATAGATAGATAGATAGATAGATAGATAGATAGATAGATAGATAGATAGATAGATAGATAGATAGATAGATAGATAGATAGATAGATAGATAGATAGATAGATAGATAGATAGATAGATAGATAGATAGATAGATAGATAGATAGATAGATAGATAGATAGATAGATAGATAGATAGATAGATAGATAGATAGATAGATAGATAGATAGATAGATAGATAGATAGATAGATAGATAGATAGATAGATAGATAGATAGATAGATAGATAGATAGATAGATAGATAGATAGATAGATAGATAGATAGATAGATAGATAGATAGATAGATAGATAGATAGATAGATAGATAGATAGATAGATAGATAGATAGATAGATAGATAGATAGATAGATAGATAGATAGATAGATAGATAGATAGATAGATAGATAGATAGATAGATAGATAGATAGATAGATAGATAGATAGATAGATAGATAGATAGATAGATAGATAGATAGATAGATAGATAGATAGATAGATAGATAGATAGATAGATAGATAGATAGATAGATAGATAGATAGATAGATAGATAGATAGATAGATAGATAGATAGATAGATAGATAGATAGATAGATAGATAGATAGATAGATAGATAGATAGATAGATAGATAGATAGATAGATAGATAGATAGATAGATAGATAGATAGATAGATAGATAGATAGATAGATAGATAGATAGATAGATAGATAGATAGATAGATAGATAGATAGATAGATAGATAGATAGATAGATAGATAGATAGATAGATAGATAGATAGATAGATAGATAGATAGATAGATAGATAGATAGATAGATAGATAGATAGATAGATAGATAGATAGATAGATAGATAGATAGATAGATAGATAGATAGATAGATAGATAGATAGATAGATAGATAGATAGATAGATAGATAGATAGATAGATAGATAGATAGATAGATAGATAGATAGATAGATAGATAGATAGATAGATAGATAGATAGATAGATAGATAGATAGATAGATAGATAGATAGATAGATAGATAGATAGATAGATAGATAGATAGATAGATAGATAGATAGATAGATAGATAGATAGATAGATAGATAGATAGATAGATAGATAGATAGATAGATAGATAGATAGATAGATAGATAGATAGATAGATAGATAGATAGATAGATAGATAGATAGATAGATAGATAGATAGATAGATAGATAGATAGATAGATAGATAGATAGATAGATAGATAGATAGATAGATAGATAGATAGATAGATAGATAGATAGATAGATAGATAGATAGATAGATAGATAGATAGATAGATAGATAGATAGATAGATAGATAGATAGATAGATAGATAGATAGATAGATAGATAGATAGATAGATAGATAGATAGATAGATAGATAGATAGATAGATAGATAGATAGATAGATAGATAGATAGATAGATAGATAGATCCACAGGGGGAAGTCTGTAACCCCTACGTGGCGCGTCCCCAGGTGGCGGATCGGGGAATGCTCTCTAGATATAGAGGGTAGGAGGCAACTAAAAGACCTCCCGCGGACCAACAGACACGGGGAAGAAACCTCGACAAAAAATCATCATGGCAATGGGCGATAACAACAAATTACCCCAAGTGAGTACCTCTCACATAGAGAGTAATCTCACCGTCGATTACGAACGGGTTGTAGCCCCGTTGGTCGGCGCCGGCCTCATGGATTTTGGGGGAGGCCAATCGCACAGTCCCGCGACGCGCGCCAGCGAGCACGTAAAGAAGCAGGTGGCACTGCTGGAAGTAGAAGAAATGGAGACATTGGAGAGCCTCGGCAAAAACATCTCTGATATTCATGAGGTTGTGAAAGTTGCGAGAAACATCCACAAGGAAATCAGGGACGCCATAGGCCAAGCTGTAGTGCACTACGAGCACCTCAAGGAATGCCGGGAGAAGCTAGCGAAAATGAGAGAGGAGGAAAATCTCAGGCTAGATGGCACGGCTTGGTGCGACAACTCGCGCCAAACGAGCGAGAAGGGTCAAGGAAAGCAGATCGCAGGAAATGGAGCTAGGGGTAAAGCGGTAGCACAAACATCGCGAACCGGGCAGACCCCGCGACCAGGAAACTGCTAAACACACCAGCATCAGAACGTCGGAAACGAGGCGCTCTGTCATCTCCGGAAGAGGATATGCGACAGTCGAAACGGCGACACCCAAAAAAGGGACCTACGTCAGACTTGGTGGAAACCCCGCAGCCCGGAACACAGCGAAGGAAATCGCGAGAACCAGCCGTGAGCGTGGACGGCGAAGTGGCATCAGATGAGCCCTGGAAGACGGTAAAGGGCCGCAACATCCAAAAAAAAGAAAACAGCAGAGGTAACAAGGGAAACGCTCGAAGGAAAAAACCACGTGGACGACTATCAGAAGCCCTAATGGTCACAGTCCCGGGTGATCAATCTGATGAAACATATGCGGAGGTGCTACGTGACCTAAAGAAGAAGGTAAACCCGGACAGCCATGGAGTAGAAATTTCTGGAATAAGGAGAACACGGGGCGGTGATATTCTCGTGGAGATCGGCAAGGGAGGCGGTAAAGCTGAAGCCCTCAGAGAGGCCGTTGTCGGCGCACTCGAAGGTAAGGCGACCGTGCGAACTATGGCACAGACCGTGATCGTAGAAATACTGGACATGGATGAGGCTACAGACGAGATTGAGCTTAGTGAAGCGCTGAACGAAGCGTTTGGCAACATCGAAGCAAAATCAATTGACATCAAGTCGATGCGAACAGTATTTCGAGGAACAAAAAAGGCTGTTGTAGCCATGCCTGCGGAGACTGCCGACAAACTTCTCAAGGAAGGACGGCTGAAAGTTGGATGGGTCAGGTGCCGGGTTAGGGAAAAAATCCAAGTTACCCGATGCTTCCGTTGCCTAGGCTTCGGACACATTGCGATGAACTGCAAAGGGGAAGATAGGTCCAATATGTGCCGACTTTGTGGATCAAAAGAACATCTGGCAAAGGAGTGCAAAAGTCCCCCCCACTGTGTGATCTGCGCGCATGGCAATGAAAAAGATAGAGCACAGCACATACTGGGCAGTGCCAAATGCGAATCGTTCCAGAGGGAGCTAAGTAAGGCACGGAAATGATCCGGTACCTGCAGACGAACCTGGGTCACGGCCGTGAGGCACAAGACGTGCTAATGCAAACGGCCATGGAGAAGGGGGTAGACGTACTGCTTGTGAGTGAGCAGTACCTGATACCGGAAACGGGGTGCTGGTATCAGGATAAAACAGCCAGAGCGGCTATAGTAATCCTGAACCGCAATATAAAAATCAGTGCAGTCTGCGAAACGGCAGAAAATTACGTATGGGTGGAACTCGGTGGAGTGAGAGTGTACAGCTGCTACTTCTCACCAAATACGCAGTACGACGACTTCGTCACCCACCTGGACTGCCTGGAGGATAGCATACGAACGGCAAGTGGGGAAGTTCTTGTAACCGGTGACTTCAACAGCAAATCCCCAGAATGGGGTTCCGGGCGGCTAGACAAAAGAGGAGAGGCACTGTCAGAGCTGATAGCAAGAATCGATCTAGTGGTACTCAACGAAGGGAACGAGTATACATTCCGTCGTGGGAATACGGGGTCGGTTATAGACGTCACGCTAGCTTCAACGGGAATCGCAGGTAGAACGGCGGAATGGAAAGTACTGGAAGACCTCACTCTCAGCGATCACCAATACATTGAGTTTGCCACCAAAACGGGAGAGCAGAACCGAAACGGGGGAGCACAAATCCAAACACCTACTGCGAAACCCAGCGGATGGGTGCTGTCGAAGCTTGACACGAGGAAACTCCTAGCCTCCCTCGAAGGAGCGAGGCAGCGAGGAGATCTCCAAAGAATGACCGAAATAGCGGATCCAAACATGACAGTGACCTTTACCATGACGACTCTGACAACCGCATGCAACGCAGCAATGCCTAAACGCAAGAAGGCCACACCAGGTCGGAAATCTCTCCACTGGTGGTCAGCAGAGATTGCCGAGTTCAGAAAGCGATGTCTAGCAGCGCGGAGGAAAATGCAACGCGCGAGAAACATGCAAGCGCATCTGGTAACAGCATACAAGAAGGCAAAGAAGGAACTGCGAAATGCAATAAAAAGCAGCAAGCGAAGGTGCTGGAGAGAGTTATGTAGAACGGTGGAGGACGATCCTTGGGGATTGCCATACAGGATTGTCACAAAACAACTGGTAGGCAGAAAACAGATCCCCGGCTTGGCATGCCCTGCACGCATGAGCCTAATAGTCGGAGCACTGTTTCCAAGGCACGAGAACAGAGTCCTAAGATCCGTTCAGGAAGTGGCCTTTACCCCCTTCCGCATAGAGGAACTGCAGACGGCGGCAAAACGACTACAGCAGGGAAAGGCTCCCGGGCCAGACGGTATCCCCAACGAGGTACTCAAAGTAGTGGTAGAAACATGGCCAGAAGTGTTGCTAGAGGCCTTCAACATATGCGTACAGAAAGGAGTCTTCCATGCAAGATGGAAGAGACAGACATTAGTCTTGCTACGGAAAGGAGACAAGCCGCTGGAACAGCCGTCCTCGTACCGACCCATTAGTCTTATTGACACAACTGGTAAGTTGTTCGAGAGACTCCTGCTTCGGCGACTGGAAGAGCACATAGAAGGAAACGGAGGGCTGTCACCGAGGCAGTACGGTTTCCAGAAGGGGCGATCGACGGTAAACGCCATAGCGCGGGTTACCGAAATGGCAGCCAAGGTGAAACAGGGTCCGTGGCAGAGTAAGGGCTACTGCGCGGTGATAACATTAGACATCCGGAACGCCTTCAACACAGCCAGATGGGACAAGATTGTGGAGGCGCTGATAGACAGGGAAACACCGCCGTACCTATTGCAGATGATAGAAAGCTATCTCAGCAATAGGACACTGATCTACGATACGGAGGAAGGACCGGTGGAGTACGAGGTGACGGCAGGTGTACCGCAGGGATCGGTCCTCGGACCTTTCCTATGGAACATTATGTACGACGGCCTTCTTAAACTAAAGTTGCCGGGCCAAGCAGAGATGATTGGCTTTGCGGACGACGTGGGTTTGGTGGTGACGGCAAAATCGACGAAACTGCTGGAGGTAGTGGCAAACGAGAGTCTTCGCCGAGCTAGTAAGTGGCTAAAAGAGAGTGGGCTTGAACTAGCAGTTCATAAAACAGAAGCAGTTCTTATCACAGATAAGAGGGCCTTCACTAAACCAAGGCTGCAATTAGACGGACAAACATTAAGCTGGGGGAAATCTCTCAGGTATCTAGGAGTGCAGGTAGATAGCGGCCTGCGGTTCACGGAGCACGTAAACATCGTAAGCGGGAAAGCAGCCTCTGCTGCTGCGGCTCTAGCAAGGCTTATGCCCAATGTCGACGGACCCAGTGAGTTGAAGAGGAGACTATTGAATAGCGTTATACATTCGAAAATCCTATATGGAGCAGAAATATGGGTAGACGCCATGGAGAAAGTCGGAGCCCGACGAAGATTATCTGCGGTACAGAGACGTAGTGCCATACGAACGATATCTGCGTTTCGGACAGTTTCCGAAAATGCGGCGCTCGTGCTCGCCAGCACACCACCGATCGACTTATTGGCACAAGAAAAAAGCGAAATATACCAGGATACTCACCGAAACGACGCAACTCCGATTACGGATGAAGGAAGAGCAGCGGCGAAGAAAAGCGCCCGCCAGAGACTACTCACACGGTGGCAGGAACGCTGGGACGCGGACACCAAAGGGAGATGGACACACAAACTCATCCCCAACATAGCAGAGTGGATCGGAAGACCTCACGGACAAATGAACTATGAGCTTACGCAGGCGCTAACAGGGCACGGCTGCTTCAACGACTACCTGACGCGTTTTAAAAAACGAGACAGTGCGGCATGCTGTCACTGCGGATTCAGTCCGGATGACGCACAGCACGCAGTCTTCGAGTGTCCTGCCACAGAAGCAGAACGAAGAAACCTGGAAGCCCAAATAGGAAACAGGACCATCGACGAAAACAATCTGATCCCGATGATGTTGAGCGCAGAAGATGCATGGACAGCGACAACGTTCTTTATAAAAACAACGATGCAGAAGAAAAGGGAAATGGAAATCGAAGAGAGGAACAGGGCAGAAACCCAGGCAAACATAGATGCTGAAATAGCCTAAGCAAGCCGGAGAGCAGCGAAAAGTTCTGAAACAGCGGAGTCTCAGACCGTCCCGAAGAGGACCAAAACACACCACATGGAAGTTATGCGAAAGCGGTACCGATGTGGTATGTGGAGAGGGAGGAGGGGTTTTAGTCGGTAGAAATCCGACACTACCCGCAACATCTGGGTGTCTTATAGAAGATTTCCCCTCCGCCCAAATGAAAAAAAAAAAAAAAAAAAAAAAAAAAGATAGATAGATAGATAGATAGATAGATAGATAGATAGATAGATAGATAGATAGATAGATAGATAGATAGATAGATAGATAGATAGATAGATAGATAGATAGATAGATAGATAGATAGATAGATAGATAGATAGATAGATAGATAGATAGATAGATAGATAGATAGATAGATAGATAGATAGATAGATAGATAGATAGATAGATAGATAGATAGATAGATAGATAGATAGATAGATAGATAGATAGATAGATAGATAGATAGATAGATAGATAGATAGATAGATAGATAGATAGATAGATAGATAGATAGATAGATAGATAGATAGATAGATAGATAGATAGATAGATAGATAGATAGATAGATAGATAGATAGATAGATAGATAGATAGATAGATAGATAGATAGATAGATAGATAGATAGATAGATAGATAGATAGATAGATAGATAGATAGATAGATAGATAGATAGATAGATAGATAGATAGATAGATAGATAGATAGATAGATAGATAGATAGATAGATAGATAGATAGATAGATAGATAGATAGATAGATAGATAGATAGATAGATAGATAGATAGATAGATAGATAGATAGATAGATAGATAGATAGATAGATAGATAGATAGATAGATAGATAGATAGATAGATAGATAGATAGATAGATAGATAGATAGATAGATAGATAGATAGATAGATAGATAGATAGATAGATAGATAGATAGATAGATAGATAGATAGATAGATAGATAGATAGATAGATAGATAGATAGATAGATAGATAGATAGATAGATAGATAGATAGATAGATAGATAGATAGATAGATAGATAGATAGATAGATAGATAGATAGATAGATAGATAGATAGATAGATAGATAGATAGATAGATAGATAGATAGATAGATAGATAGATAGATAGATAGATAGATAGATAGATAGATAGATAGATAGATAGATAGATAGATAGATAGATAGATAGATAGATAGATAGATAGATAGATAGATAGATAGATAGATAGATAGATAGATAGATAGATAGATAGATAGATAGATAGATAGATAGATAGATAGATAGATAGATAGATAGATAGATAGATAGATAGATAGATAGATAGATAGATAGATAGATAGATAGATAGATAGATAGATAGATAGATAGATAGATAGATAGATAGATAGATAGATAGATAGATAGATAGATAGATAGATAGATAGATAGATAGATAGATAGATAGATAGATAGATAGATAGATAGATAGATAGATAGATAGATAGATAGATAGATAGATAGATAGATAGATAGATAGATAGATAGATAGATAGATAGATAGATAGATAGATAGATAGATAGATAGATAGATAGATAGATAGATAGATAGATAGATAGATAGATAGATAGATAGATAGATAGATAGATAGATAGATAGATAGATAGATAGATAGATAGATAGATAGATAGATAGATAGATAGATAGATAGATAGATAGATAGATAGATAGATAGATAGATAGATAGATAGATAGATAGATAGATAGATAGATAGATAGATAGATAGATATGCATTTATTGTACATGGGCCCCAGGCACCCAGGACCTGGGCCCCAGGCCCCAGGCAAAGTGGGGAACTCAGGTCCCCATTATATCTATCTTACCATTTTTCGACTTTCAAAATGACGAAATATTTTTTCGAGATATTGAATTTTTGCCACCGCAATTCGCTTCAGGTGACACATTTCCACACAGAATACGTAAAACTGGTACTTTGTTCGAAATTTTTTTAATTGACCATTTTCAGGATAGGAAATCCTATGTTCAATTTTGCTAAACGGGACGTTTTTCAAAAAATGTCGAGATATCGAATGAAAACCTCCACCATTGTTTTCAAGTGGCATATTTCCCAACGGATATCATTAACGAAAAAATTATAATTTTTTTTTTACCATTTTTGTCGAAAAAATGGTAAGGGTACCTTACCATTTTTTGACTTTCAAAATGGCAAACATTTTTTGAAAAAAATCATTTTTCGGAGCGAAATTGGGAGCGGTATTTTTTCATAAAACGTTGAGATATCGAATTGAAACCTCCGCAATTGTTTTCAAGTGATACATTCCTCAATTAAGAAAAAATGCCACCAAAATGTTTGTTTGAACAAAAAAATGTTGGTGAAGAAAATCGTACGGGAAGAAGTTCAAGCCTCGCTGGAGGCAATCATTGAATGCAATTGGAAGAACTTGATGTTTCGGGAACGGGATTGTTTCTCACTTGATATACTTATTTTTAATGTTTGCTAGACAATTTGCACATATTCCGATAGTCTAACAGCTAATGAAATAACCTGTTTACGTTATTTCATTAGCTGTTAGACCAATGAAAACAATGGTAGCTTGAAAACAATGGTGGAGGTTTTCATTCGATATCTCGACATTTTTTTAAAAACGTCCCGTTTCGCAAAATTGAATATAGGATTTCCTATCAAAATTCCTATGAAAATGGTCAATTTAAAAAATTTCGAACAAGGTACTGATGAAAATTCGGAATGGGGACTATACGGCACAATACAATCGCATAAACAACTCTTATCGTTCTAATTTTATTCAAACTCGTACCGATTCCGTAGTTAATTTATTAGAACAACGCGAAGAATTTCACGGCACCGATGATCCGCACTGTCCAATTTATGACGTGGCGGTTCACTACACCTCATTCGTTATTTACTAGCGATATTAATTTGTTATACATCATCGATAGATATTGTGTCCGACGTAGATCGTATTCGCCCCATAAGTGTAAACTAATCAAATATTTTAAATACTCGAACAGAAATACGGATTATCGAATGACGCACAGAGTGTTGTGAAGAAACGCTAATTTTTAGTGTAACATATAGGTAGCCGAAAACAAAACCTTCATTATGACCAACCTCACCCAACGAATTTCAGAGTGAAATCCATGGAAAATTCGAAGCGAAATTAGGCGCGAAATTCAAAGCGAAATTAGGCGCGAAATTCAAAGCGAAATTAGGCGCGAAATTCAAAGCGAAATTCAGAGGCAAATTAGCAGCGGTACTAGGAGCGAACTTTGGAGCGAAAATCGGAGTGAAATTCGTAGCGAAATTCGGAGCCAAATTCGGAGAAAAATCAAAACGAAATTCTGAGCCAAATTTGGAGCCGTCTTTGGATTTATGCTCGGCGTGAAAAAAATTCATGGAATTATGCGCTCCCGATTTTGTTTGCACGAGATTTTTACACAAGTAATCCAAATAATACCTCTTTATATAGCTTTTTTTAATCCCGTTTATACTTCATGTTTCTTGCCGTAAAACATGATAGTCACTTGAGTTTTCCTGCGATTCCATAGAGAAGCAAAGAAAACATGTTTTAAGAATACGCAATATCACTCATGTTTGAAATATTAATTATCAAAATTCCCGAAAAAGTTTTTCTTCGGTTGTCGCTCAGGGACTATATTTAATCTGTTTTTCACAGTGATCACGAATCTAGCAGTTATTTAGCTTCTTCCTCAATATTTGAAACGAAAACAGGCGGCTGTTGTGAGGAACGAATTTTTTTCTAAATTTTGTAAAATTTTAATGGTTGGATCGATTCTTGTCAAATTTAATAAGGAACATACGTCTATAATACTTCATTTATGTCGAATTTTTTAGGCAAATATCTCGAAAATTATAAGAGCTAGAGTGCAAACATTTTTTTTCGAAAAATTGGAAATGTCACAAAACCGAGACCCCTAGACCGATTCCTACCAAATTCAATAGCAAACATTGTTTGATGTTGGTCTACTTTTATAGAAAGTTATAGCCCGAAAACTCAAAATTTGCGGAAGCTAGAGCGCGAATACACTTTTTTCAAAAATTTCAAAATCGGATAAAATCTGAACGAATGTTTCAATTATTGCCTAAATTGTAATACAGGCACTCAACTGCTCTACATGCGTGCTAAATTTCAACCTGATTGATAAAACTGTTCTTTGAGTTACAGACGGTTGAATTTTGTCGGCACACGCACACGCACACGCACACGCGCACGCACACGCACACACACACACACGCACACGCACACGCACGCGCACACGCACATGCACACGCACACGCACACGCACACGCACACACACACACGCACACGCACACGCACACATCTAGACATTTTTGTAATGTGATTTTTCGACGATTTGCAACATTCTGAACACGTTTTCAAAAATTTCGAAATTTTGTTTTTTCATAAAAACAAAGCTTCCTCTACGAGGAAGCAAAAACGACTACACTTTAAGCAGAGTACATGTAAGTTTTTCGTCCGTTTCTCATAAGTCCCTTTGCTTCCTCATAGAAGAAGCTTTGTTATGGTAAAAAGAAATTGAAATTTTCATATCGCTTTCTCATCAAAGTTGAGAATAAAAATGTTCATATCGCTTTCTCATCAAAGTTGGATTTTGAAATTGTCATATCGTTCTCTCATGATGTTTCTTAATTCGCGAAGCTTCTTCTATGAGAAAGCATTTTCTGTATTTTTGGCTTTCTCATAGAGGAAGCTTCGCGAATTAAGAAACATCATGAGAAAACGTTATGACAATTTCAATCACCAACTTTTTTGAGAAAGCGATATGACAATTTCAATTCTCAACTTTTATGAGGAAGCGATATGAAAATTTTGTTAGAGCAGAAGGCTCGGAACAATGAGCACGAGGTTTACGATCGGCGTTCATGGATATTTTGACCTGCTCGCCTATCGTAAAACAAGAGACAGCTTGTTGATTTTGCTGTTTTTTCGTTTAGTCTGTAAATTGCCTCCGAACCGTCAAGTCGAGTTTACATTCAATAAAAGTCTTTATTAGAACTCGCAATTTATCAATGATCTCATTCATTTCATAACTGAACTCCGTACTCCAAACAGGTTATGGGCCCAAGAAGCTCATGATAATGCAAATGAAGAGAGGGAAGACAATGATTTACAAGAAAATCTGATCACCGAAGATAATCATCAATTCAGCAAAGAAAAATGATCTTCATGAATTAGACACGATTGGAGTCCTTATGAAAGGATAGTTACGATATTGGAAAATGCAGGTACAAGCATTATTAATAAAAAAAAACGACACATTGAAAAATCAGGTGAGAAAGTCAAGCCCGCCGTGGTAGCTGGTCATAACGCCACTGTACAAGCAGCGAACAACTGAACTGAGGAAGACCTGAAAGCTCGATCGGATCTGATTCTCACAATCAGTCCGTCAGAATTGAAACAAATTAAAGGTTGTTCAACATCACGAGAAATATGGTGGAAAGTCGAAAGCATCTATCCGTCGAAAGGACCAGCTCGAAATGCGACATTACTCAAACAATTGACTCAGCAGAAAATGCGAGAAGAGGACAACGTTCGTAAACACGTCACAAAATTTTTCGATGCTGTTGACAAGCTCGAAGAAATGGATGTAGAGGTCAACAAGGAATTCCTCGCAATATTGTTACTCTACATGTTACCAGCGAATTTCGGAAACTTTCGTTGTGCGATTAAGTCCCGTAACAAGTTACCGTCACCTGAAGTATTAAAAATCAAGATTTTTTGAAGACAGCGTCACGCGAAAAGAGAAGAATAAGAAAGCTGTACCGAATGCCATGATCGCAAAAAGATATTTCAAGAAATCCACGAAAGGAGAATCATCCAAAAATGAAAACAAACATAAAGATCGACAAAAGGGAAAATTTCCTTTTAAATTTAATCGATGTAAGGGCAAAGGGCACAAAGCCTCCGAATTTTACGCGAAACTAAATAGCACTCAGCAGAATTCGAGAAATCTCCAAGGAGTCGGATATCTGGTAAGCGAAGAACCTATGAAACCTGCAACGGCCTTCAAGGTCCAAAATAATCCTAAAAGAGGCAAATGGTGTTTGGATAGTGGATGCACATCGCATATGTGTCATACCGACGAAAAATTCTAGATGCTATGAGAATCTGAATGTCCAACACTAAACCTTGCAAGTAGTGCATCAACTCCAGTACAAGGAAAAGGAACGGTGAAATTATTAGTTAGCAATAGCGAAAGCGAAAAACTGGTCTTTCTTCAAGATACGTTATACGTACCAGACTTACGGAAGGATCTAATATCCGTAGGAAAAATTATGGATAAGGGGTACAACATTACCTACAAGAAAGAAGATGCGATTATCACAGATCAACAGAAGAATATCAAAATGATAGCGGATGGAGCAGCTGACGATCTCTACTACATTCGACAACCTGAAGAAGAATTCGCCAAAACATCGATGGAATGGAACAAATCTAAACTCGTAGATTGGCACCAGCGGCTCGGGCACTTGAATGAGGAAAGCCTGAAAGTAATAGTAAAGAATAGAACTGCACTGGGTATCGAATTTGGAAAAGAGGATCATTTACCTCCGTGTAAAACTTGCGTGTGCGGAAATCTCACACGCACCCCTTTACCAAAATCGTCCGATCGAGTTGCAGAACCTCTGGAAATAATTCACATAGACGTGTGTGGTCCAGTTAGGACTGAATCGATGAGCAGTGCAAAATATTTTGTTATTTTTATCGATGATAGCACCCGATGGTGTGAAATAAAATTCATAAAGAAGAAAAGCGAAGTTGTATCCAAGTTCAAGAAATACCAAGCGAGGGTCGAAAACATGCTCGATAGAAAAATAAAATTCTTTCAATCCGATAATGGAAGAGAATCGGAATCGAGAGAAGACTGATGATTCCATATACTCGGGAACAAAACGGTGTCGCGGAGAGAAAGAATAGAACAATCGTCGAAATGGCAAGATGTATGCCAATCGACTCTGATCTCCTCTCTACTTTTTGGGCTCAAGCTGTTGCCGCGGCTAACTATGTTCGAAATCGATGTCCCTCCAATTGTCTAGATGGTAAAACACCGTACGGACTTTGGTTCGGCGATCGTCCAACAGTCTCGTACTTCCAAGTTTTCGGATCAAAAGTTTATGTACTCGATCGAGCTCCAAATAAGGGGAAGTTTGAACCACGATCGCCACAAGGAATATTCATCGGATACTCTAGCCAATTGAAGGCGTATAGAGTTTGGATTCCAAGCGAACGTAGAATCGTGGCAACGCATGACGTAAAATTTCTGAATGAATTTCAAACAGAAGAGAAATTCAACGAATTCTTAGAATAGCATTCACTTCTCAAAAAGGCCAAAAAGACGGATAAACAACGACCGGCTGGAGAAAATTGCATCGTCAAAATAGATTTACTACCAATTCGTAACGTTTTGGAAAATGATGTACACGATGCAGTAAATGCAGGTGATGCTCCATTCGAAACTGAATTATCAGATGAAGATGAACAAGACGGAGCTAACATACTCCATGAGGACAGAGACGTCCCAGCAGCTCCGTTGGAGCAAAGAAGAGGTCCAGAAAGACTTCGCATTATTCGCGACGGAAGAAGAGGACGACTGAGAAATCTCAGTATCACTACGTCGACACATTGGTACATTTACCTGATGAACAAGCAGGTTTAGCTGAGATTCCTCTAAAACAAGCACTATCAAGTCCGGAAATCGAGGAATGGAAGGATGCCGTACAAAGCGAATTTGAATCGCTCATTAAGAAAGACATGTGGAAGTTAGTGGAACGTCCCGACAATCGCAGCGTCATCGGATGCCGTTTAACAATGAGAAATAAACATAATTCCGATGGAACTTTGGAGAGATGAAAAGCACGTCTAGTAGCAAAGGGATTCACGCAACGTTTTCGCGTAGACTTTCACGACACGTTTGCACTAATTGCTCGACTGAGTTCCGTACGCACCATGTTGGCTCTCGCTGCAGAGCACGATTTAAAATTCCATCAAGTCGACATAGCTACAGCATATTTAAACGGCGAAGTAGAAGAAGAGATTTATATGGAAATTCCAGAGCTGTTAGAAGACATGCTACAGAGAATAATAAAGAAAAATGAAAGAAACGATCCTCTTAACATCAAAGCACGAAAAATGTTTCAAGATTTGCAACAAGGAGGAAAAGTATGCCTCGTACAAAAATCACTGTGAGGCCTACGTCAGTCTGGTAGACAATGGCACATTAAACTAGATGTGTTACTACGGAAAGCAGGTCTCATGCCTTCAAATTCTGATCCTAGTATATACTGGATCAAACGAGGGGAAGTATTGATGCTGGTAACAGTCTACGTAGACGATATTCTGATTGCATGCCGAGAAACCAATTGGATATCGCAACTCAAAAAGATTCTGATACCTTCGAAATGACTGATCTCGAAACCGCTCACTATTTCCTCAGAATCGAGCTGTCTCAAAGTAGTGGTGAGATAAAAATATCACAGAAACGGTACATCGAAGACGTACTTAAACGTTTCGGCATGGAGAATTCGAAACACGTAATGACTGCGTTCGATCCCAGTAGTAATTAACCAAACACAAGCCGGAGAAAGAAAAGTGTGAAGAAAAAGTACCTTACAGGGAATTAATCTGCGCACTAATGTACTTGGCTGTGGCTACACGACCCGACAACGCCTTTGCCGTAAGCTCACTTAGTCAAGTCAACGATTCCTATAGTACTGAGCATTGGACGGCCGCAAAAAGAATTCTCAGATACATGAGAGGATCAGCCGATCACAGAATCGTTTTCACAAAAGACGACCAACATTTGAGAGGATTTGTTAATGCAGGCTGGGGAGCTTACCACGTGAACCGAAAATCCTATACAGGATATGTATTCATCTCAGGAGCCGCCGCAATCAGTTGGGAAGCTCGCAAGCAACGCACAGTAGCCCTGTCGACTACAGAAGCCGAACACATGGCCCTTTCAGAAGCGACTAAAGAACCCATCTATCTGACAATATTCTTTAAAAAAACTGGGGTTTAAAAAAATACCTCAAGTTTCTCTATACTATTGCGTCAAAACTGTCGATGTTTTTATTTCGCTGAGTTTTTACGGAACTGTTGCCCCGTTTATATTAACACTCTCTGGTCAGAACGATGAGAATCGATCTTTACCATGCCCGGTTTTAATCGCGGTAACAACTGCCCATTTTTAAGCCGAACCTTGCGGAAAATTGCTTGGGATAGGGCCCCAGGAATGCCTGTCGTTTCTAAAGTCGTAGGGTAGTTTTATGATCTCCTAATCCCTTTCACTTCGAATTTATCTTTTCCGGAGAAAATTAAATGACTGGCGGGTTTACTTTGGTTTGAGCCGTGTTTGAATACCTCCTGACGGATGTTTCTATCCCACGAAGACTGATGGGTGGATTAGGAAGGATACATTACTTATATTCATGCACTAAGTGACCGATAATCGTAGAGAAGAAAAGATAATAATGAGTGAATAAAATATTTGTCGCTTACGTTTTCCACTGCTGGTTTTCGTCGAAGATGGAATAATTCGTTGAACCGATGTTTGTGGTATAAAAATTGGATTTATGTTGAATTAAATTTTTCACGAAATGGTACAAGATAAATCGAACAATGATTCTCGAACCCGAGGTTCAGACAAATTATTTCTTTGCTTTTCGATGGATTAATAAAAATAATGATCGACCGGTAGCTACTCGACAAACCGACTTAAACACTGGTCGGAAAAAATAAACGTAGGTGACTGGTCGAAAAGACTATAACTTCGGCGATCAAAAATACAATTATGATGCGTGATTTGAACAAAGACAACTTCGTCAATTGAAAAATCGTAAACCGGCGATCGAACGGCGATACCTTCGTCGAACGTATGGTGATGACTACGCCCCGAGTACAGGATTTTCGGGGTTTTTATACCCCTTTTCTAGGTTAAACTAAGTGGGAGTTATCCATTGATCATGTATGATTTTCCTAGAAATCTCGTAAAAATAGTTGCTATGCCGGGGGAAGAGTGCAAGGATAAAGGAAAAGGGTGATGTGTGGAAAGACGAGTTTTCTGATTCGTCGATCGGTGCTTAACTCGCGGGATTCGAGTGAAAGGGTGAAGGTTTCGGCGTTTGTCTCATCATTTCCCTAAGTGAAGGGAGTTGTGTTCGAGGCATTGCTAGGATTTCGTGTCCCGAATTCTTTTTAATGAGAAATCGGTATCTTGCTGCTATCATGCATGCCGCGATTGAAAGTCGCCGCTCACGTCGTCCTGCCGTCAATCGTTGCGTTTAAGTACACCGAGACCCTTCGCATGCGTCATTCTTTCGAAGATCGCGTGGTGGCCGTGCGGTATTTTATGGGGTAGATGCGATATTTTGTTCTAAAGTGATTTCTTTCCCACACATAGATAATGACCTCCTTTTAAAAGCATGTGAGTGTTTCTAGTAGGGAGTAGCCTATCCGGGTCGATTTGATTTCCATGAATTATACGTTTCGTAAATTTAATAATTAATGGTATATATATATTGTCCTTTTCGTTAAACTTAATCAGGGGTTTTCGACAGTATTCTGGTCCCATATTTGTGTTTATTAAATTATTGTTTTCTTTATTCTATAATGAGGGACAGCTACACCGTTGTTTTCACCTTTCTTATGGGACGAAAATCCTTCGGATCTCCTCAATGACAAAATAATCTTAAAAATTAAATTCCTTAATTTATAAATAATGTAAAACTTATTAAATGATTATTAATGGTTACATAGGTTTTATCTAAGTTTTACTCCCTTATGAAAATTATGTAAAGGGCGCGAGGCTCCCTGCGGTGCCGCGTCGGCGTACCCGCTGCCTACCAACTCAGGTACATTTGCTCGAGGGTGTTCGTAAATTCCCTTTCGTGAGTTTAAACTCGTTGTGGGAGTGACAATTATGTTTAACATTAATATTATAATTATCTATTTCGAACATCGTGTAAGGTGAAAAGATGTTTATATCTCGCGCTCTCCGGTGTCCTCGAAAGCAGCGACATGTCGCGCTTGAAATTTTCGGCGTATGGAGCGAAAAGGAAGGGAGACGAATTTGCGTGCTCACGAAATCGGAGCAATCGCTCTCTTTCGTTCCGGGGACGTCGTGACCGAAGGACGCTTCGGGTAAATACTCTCAAACTATACGGGATTTAGCGAGCTGTGCTCGTGTCGGAGGTCCCGATCGAACCGTTATTCTGCGAGCCCCGGAACAGTCTGAAAGAGCCATCGCGGAAGCCATCTCCGTAATAAGAAACATGAGTACTCGAATTTATAAAGAACGATATTGACGACCTGTGATCTGATATTATTTTATATGTGTGACGAATGGGTTATGGCGAGTGGGCTATGTTTTGTATGAAATTCCATTGAATCGGTACCGGAAAACAAGTTTGACACCGGTTATATTTATAAAAATTATATTTTATTTTCTGTTCCTTTATTGGGTATTAATACGAGTATTGTGAGTGATTTTCGGAATTTAATATAGATGATATTTAATACACTGTTTCTCGAGCGTTATCTTTATTTCTTTTTGATTGGTCTGTTTGATTTCTTTTTATGTCTAATACTCGATCGAATAATCGGGAATCTAGGGTGTTTTAAAGGGAAATTTCGAATACCGATTATTCGCGAATTTTATCCCCACGTGCAATCTTACAATCGTTTTTAGTTCTTCCAAAGCTGGGTTCGAAATATTTTGAATGATAGATCCGTCTATATTATTTGTCCTCATCTTTGTTCCTTTGTATGAAAATCCTTGTAAATTTCTTTTATCATGATGATTATCATAAAGCGGAGTTGCAAAATTCTCTTTCGCGGTTTTGTGTAAATTTGGTGCCCCATGTTTCGTGATTTTGAGTATTCAATGGCTTCAACCCTTAGGGGTATCCAGAGTGCTCTAGGTAACTGGTCGAAACGACAGGTTTAGATAAGAACCGGACCCAGCGATAGATCACTGGGTCCGCTGTGTGTAAAATTTCAGCTTGATTAAATTAAAATTACAGGAAAATTGATCGAAGCGTTTAAATTTTATGTCATTTTGAACTTTTTAAATTCATGCAATTTTTTTTCGAGATGAATTTTTCCGTATTAAATATTCCTCTACGAATAAAAAAGTGTCAGATTCGTGATCAGTGTGAAAAAATACATGGAATTATAGTCCCAGAGCGACAACTAACGAAAAAGTTTATCGGGCATTTTTATATCCAAAATTGCAAAAATGAGTGATTTTGGGTATTTTTAAACAGCGATTTGTTTGGTTTCCGATGGCATCGTGGAAAATCCCAGGTGCCTATTGTTAGCAATATATAAGCAAGAGAGTGACAGAGGGAGCGATTGCGCAGAGTCGGGAAGGAAAAGAGGGGATCGTGGGGCGATGATCGATCGACAGGCAGTGTGTGACGAACCGCGCGAGCACACACGTGAGCGTAGGAGTTCGGAGATTCACGAGCCCACGAGCGGCAACAGACTACGAAGTACGCACGTATTAATCATTGTTCAGTTCGTTCTATCAAGGCCATTACGGGTGGTTTAGTTTACCTTACCCCCGGTACGCGGAAGAAGTGCGAGTAAACGCCAGTATTAGTTCTTTAGTTTCTTTTCCCCCGACGGATCAGAGGGAGTTTTAGTTCAGTTTATTTTGGAGTCGAGTAAGATTCCTCGGCGGCACCGAGTCTGTAAAGCGCTTCATGAATAAAGAGTGTTAAACCGATCGTATTCTACGTATGTTGAACCGAGTTTGCCTCCTCATCCACCCGCCAACCAACGGGAAGTGACGTCCTTACCCGGGTAAAGAAAGCGTTAACACTATCGTGATCTACGGCGAGACAGACACAAGACGATGGATATGACGGGGGTTGAAAAATCTAGATAAAGAGGTATCTCTTGGATTTCTTGAGTAAAAATCGAAAGTGAAAAAAAAAAACAGCAGCTCATATTTCCATGTATGTTTTTCGCGCCAAGCGCAGATCCGACAAAGTGAAGCGTGACGATGGAGTATTTGTACCCGTTGAATCTGAATCGGCCAGCCATTTCGCATAAAAGTCTAACAAGACGTTGACGTTGAAAAAAGTTGCAAATTGAAATTTTTAGAGCGCTTCCTCATAAAGTTGAAAATTGAAATTTTCATATCGCTTCCTCATAAAAGTGAGAATTGAAATGTTCATATCGCTTTCTCATAAAAGTTGAGAATTGAGATTTTCATATCGCTTTTTCATAAAAATTGGAAATTTTAATTGTCATATCGTTTTCTCGTCCGATGTTCCGTTATTTGCGAAGCTTCCTCTGTAAGGAAGCCGAAAAATCAGAAAAAATATTAAAAATAATAAAAAAAGATTTGTAAAATAAAAAAAGTATGAACAAAAAAATGGTTCATACAAAAGTAACTTCAAAAATGATGAAATAATTTATGTATGTAACAAGAATTAATATTGTCAGTAAATAACAATACTAATAATTAATAATAAAGAATTATTGTAAAATTAATTAATCGTAATCATATCAATTCGTACATAAACTTCGCTACAGTCGGGAGACGGCTTCCGAACGACAGATTTATATAATATATGATAATATTCTGCTAACCAAGTTTATTTGTGTGGATATTGAACTGTGTTTGGAAGCCGTCTCCCGACTGTAGCGAAGATTATGAACGAATTGATAAAATTAGAATTAATTAATTTTACAATAATTCTTCATTATTAATTATTAGTATTGTTATTTACTGACAATATTAATTCATGTTACATACATAAATTATTTCATCATTTTTGAACTTACTTTTTTATGAACCATTTTTTTTTGTTACAATTTTTTTTGTTTTACAAATATTTTTTTAATAAGGGCTAATGTTTTTGCAGTCGGGAGTTTTTTTAAATTTTAAATTAAAAAAAAATTGTATGCTTTTTGAAGTCTACCGTCTGTACAATTTCCTGATACAATTCTCAAAGTGTCATTCGTCTCCGATGAAATTTTTTATGTGTCGTTCCTCTCTGATACTATTTTTAATGTGTCATTCCTCTCCAATGCAACATTTAAAAAGTGGAACGAAGAGCAACAATACATAGAAAATTGTATGGAAGAGGAACAACGCATTGGAAAATTGTATCGAAGAGGAACGTCACATACAAAATCTTATTGCAGAAACACAGCATTAGAAAATTGTATCTGTGAGATATAATATTTATAAAATTATATCGCTGACATATATCACTTTGCAAATATCCCATTAGAATACGGTGATCGAGTTAGAACTGTAGAGCCATATAATTTAATTCGTTTATTGAACTCTTTTTGCAACTGGGTGTTTTTAAATATTTGTAACTTTTGCTTCCTCATAGAGGAAGCTTTGTTATGGTAAAAAAAAATTTCCCAGATTTTAATGGAAATGTGTTCAGAATGTTCCAAAACATCGAAAAATCACATTGTGCGTGTGTGCGTGCGTGCGTGCGTGTGTGCGTGTGTGCGTGCGTGCGCGCGTGCGTGCGTGCGTCCGTGCGTGCGTGTGTGTGCGTGCGTGTGTGTGCGTGCGTGTGTGTGCGTGCGTGTGCGTGTGCGTGTGCGTGTGCGTGTGCGTGTGCGTGTGCGTGTGCGTGTGCGTGTGCGTGTGCGTGTGCGTGTGCGTGTGCGTGTGCGTGTGCGTGTGCGTGTGCGTGTGCGTGTGCGTGTGCGTGTGCGTGTGCGTGTGCGTGTGCGTGTGCGTGTGCGTGTGCGTGTGCGTGTGCGTGTGCGTGTGCGTGTGCGTGTGCGTGTGCGTGTGCGTGCGTGCGTGCGTGCGTGCGTGCGTGCGTGCGTGCGTGCGTGCGTGCGTGCGTGCGTGCGTGTGTGTGTGTGAATCGGACGCGAAAAAATCAAATCGCTATGTCCCGGAAATGCCTCGACCGATCAGGCTGAAATTTTGCGCACAGCATGTGTGCTTAATAGTCAATGTTTCTGCAAAATTTCATCCAAAAATGTTCGGTTGTTTTTTTTGTACGCCATTTTTAATTTCTTCGAAAATGTCTGTACGCACTGCAGCGCTCGCAATTTTTTAGCGATCGGGCTAAAAACGCGTACACAGATGGAATATGATTACCAGACGATCCCATTAAAATTTCAAAAAAATCGATCGAGCCGTTTAAATTTTATATCATTTTGATTTTTTTTAGTTTCATGAATGTTTTTTTTTCAAGATGCATTTTCCCGTATTAAATATTAATCTACGAATAAAAAAGTGTCAGATTCATGATCAGCGTGAAAAAATACATAGAATACAATCCCGGAGTGACGTCTATCGAAAAAGTTTATCGGGCATTTATATAGCCAAAATTACAAAAATGGGTGATTTTGCGTATTTTCAAACAGCGATTTCTTTGCTTCCCGACGAATACTCTATGATACGCTATGTATTTTTCCGCTTCGAGTACAGATTCGACAGCCGTTTTTTTCATCCTTTTTAAAGTATAGTAAATAATATAACCAAAACGCGAAAACACTAAGATTATAATAAAGTAAATAAAAACTAATAATAATTTTTAAAAACACACATAACCAACTTATATATATACATAACGAATTATCATAGACACAGCTCGACGCGTATTCGAGGTTATATTACACGTTAAGTGAATTCAATGGACTATAGAATAGCACAGCATTTTTTTTGTAGCAGACGACAAATAATCGCAAAGGCAATAGTAGATAATGGCAGCCGCCTGTCGATATATCCGAATAGGTTTTTGGCCCGTTTTTTCGAAGTTAATTATCTCTGTCATTTCACATTTATTTTCTTATTCCTTTGCTACGAACACATTACCACATATACAGAACTAGTGTGCCAAATTCTGTTAAGAGACATTGCGCTGTTCCGACAAACACTGGAAAGAACAAAATCAGCAAAATCGGGGAGCCTCAACGAAACGCATAACTCCCGTCTTTTTGCCCTAGCGGGCGGTCGGGAGTTAATAAAAGAATGCTTTTTCATAGAAGAAGCTTCACGAACACCATGAGAAAATGCGTGTCTCGGACCCGACAAATTGAAATTCTTATAACTTAAAGACGGCTTAAGCTATCAAGATGAAATTTATAAGGTAGGTAGAGGGGTGAATCCTCAATGTTTAGTTACATTTTTAGCAAAATATTTGGTGAAGATCGATCGAACCATAACATTTTATCAAACTTTAAATTTTTTAAATTTTACGAAAAATTAATATTTTATTTCTAACGCGAGTTTTCGTATGAAATATTAAGTAAAGACTAAAATTAGTTGCAGTTTCGTGATCAGTGGTAAAAATAGGTAACATGTAGTCCCTGAGCGATGATAAAAGAAAAAACTTTTTCGGGAATTTTTATAATCAATATAGCAAAAATGAGTGTTTTGCGCATTGTCAAACAACGATTTATTTGCTTCTCGATAGCATCTCGGAAAAACTCAGGTGTTTATCATGTTCTACGACAAGAAATACACGAGATGTATGTGACGGGGCTGCTAGATAAAGAGGTACCATTTGCATTTATTGAGTAAAAATCGAAAGTGTCAAAAATAATTCAGGAGCGCATAATTCCTAATGTTATCAAGCAACGTCGCCCCAATGTCGGCTGCCGATGTCCAGCCAACGTTAAATGGAAAATATTAATACGCAATACAATTTTTTTGTGATCGATCTACGCGACTTTTAAATGCTTTTTTACCATCCTACAATTGATTTTTTGTAGTTTTTTATCGTCACACATGGGAATCATCAGAATCCATTTTTTTAGTCGGTAATGGATGCTCGAACCCGTGACCCCCGGAATACTAGTCCACGCTCTTACGCACTCAGCTATGCTCACCTTGAAATTTTTTGTTTCGAATCTTATATAAAAAGCTGCATGTCTCCTGCATTTCTAATATTAACTTATTAATTACTTTAAATTGTTTAAGTTTTATTATTTCATGTTTGTCTTCACACTTCATTTAATAATATTGATGAAACTTAGGGTGTTTGCACTACAGTACCGTACATAAAACTATCATAAAGGAATCTGGAATAATAAAAAAAGGATTCAGCAGTTGCGCAAATTAAAAACAAAATTTATTGTTTATAAAATTTGGTATTGGACGTTGGCTGAACGTCGCTAGCGGGTACTGGGCCAAAGTCGTTCGACGTCGTGAGTGAGGGTCCACTTGATATCGCCGAACACGCATCATTATGCCGATACGTCAGCGCCGGCTCAACTCTGGTAAGCAGCGCTTTGCCAACTAATGAACCCAACGTTAGAGTGGTTGTCAATCGGCAATTTAGCCAATGCTGGGCATTCGTCGAGATCCAATCAACGGATGCACACTTGCTGCCGACTAAAAGCTAATCGTCGGCCATACTCCGAGCGCCGGTCATCCGCACCTACGAGGTTTAATAGCAATTGCATACCAAGTAAATCTTGCAAGATTCTTGCGGATTACGACATTCACATTCAATTTCGACGTACTAAATACACTGCAATACACTGCAAGTGTAAAATATAATACTTGCTTGAATTTACGCAAAGCTTATTAATTCCCTTAAAATATGATGCCCGATATGTTAGATTTTACGTCAATTTATCGAATTGGGTTATACTTACATAGGACCCATTTTCGTTGCACCAACAACGTTACTAACTTTTGTTCCATGTAATGAATACCGTTATAAAGCTGGAGACAACTGAGGGAACGGAAATATGTTTATTCCTTGGGGTATTTCCAATCGCAGGAAAAGACAATTTTATTTTCCCATGACGGTCTGCGGTCTCACGATGGCATTCGTTACAGTTTTTATTACCGACTGGGTAAGGGCTAGGTGGGTGCGATGGTATACTACATTCCATGAAAATTCAATCATTGAAATACAACCTGCCTGTTGCAGATAAGAGAACTTCTGGACGTCACGCAAAAAGACTGGAAACGTGTGCGTCGCGTGCCACAGTTGTATATCCTTAAGAAATGCGGAGAGAAGGGAAGACGCTTTATAATAATGTATTTGAATTAGTTGAACTTTGTATTGACTTGTTACGTGCGAGTATACAAATTTGATGGGAATTTGGCTACTTAACGGTATCTGGTTGGGTAACGATGCCATTGGTGTCGAAAATAATGGATGTCATCATACCGTTGCACCGTTTGCATGCAAGATTCGATATTTTTCCGACGGGCTATATGGTCGATCCAGATGAGTACTTCTATCCAATTGTCATTCACTGTGCCTCGGGCACCATTATGGCCCTTCTGACCGTGGTGGCCGTTAACATGTTCTATATATGTTGCTTTCACAACATGTTTGCGCAATATTTGAAATATTGAGGTGACGCTATCGTTGTTTATTACGACATAAATAAATTTTGGTGCTACACGAAGCAAGCCCTAAAGGTTCACGTTTGGAAATGGCTTAGTTATTAAAGGTAAAGAAGTAAAAATGCACTGTGAGGACGTTGATTTTTGTAAAGTGGACAAAGTGGACATCCTAAACACCTGACGAATGAAATTGGGCATGACTAGGCATGGGTAACTCGGTTCAATGTTGCGGACCTGGGTAAAAAGGGGATTGTCGGGCAAAATGGGCTTATCGTCGCCAATATGAGATTTAAAGGTACCCAATTTTGCACCAGTCTGCATCCATTGCTGTAATTGTCCAAACAGTAGCCTACTGTGTACAGTCAGTTCGTCGATATGCAACGGAGATATTAGAATTTATCATTTGATTATTCAATTTCCGTTGTCTTTTTCAACAGATACAATATGGAGACGATACTGCAAGAGGATCCGGCCAATGTAAACCTTAGGCCGAGTTATCACGAATATATATATTATCATGTAATTGTGTCTTGTGTCAAGAAACACAAACTTCTCATTCCAATTTACTGAGAGATAGATGGAAATAGAGTAACATTATACTTTATCACCATGATTCGATTGCTAAGACGATTCTATATATTTTTCCTTGTCGAAGATACATAAAGATCATGGAGTCTTTATAATAGTGGGATTCAATATGCTGGGTCTGAGCTTCACGGGTTATCAGGTAGGCAATCGTCCTCCTCGTCATCAATTTTGTCTTTCGTACAACTCTGAAAAGCTTCATGCAGACGGTTGCCAAAGACACTGCGACGCAAGACTTTTTAAATTTGGAATGTTCACCATCTCCGAAGTGGTTCATCTTTTCTGCAACAGCTTACGCAGTCATTGGATCATGGATTCCAGTTCTTATTTTTCGGACGCTACGTAATTATGATTTCGCGGAAGATGTTTCATCGAAAAGTAATACCTGATATATTGTACAGATACAGCTGTAGATGGTACATGATGTCACTGAGGTCAAGAAAATTGCTCGTTATCCTTATAAGAGCGAGCATCGAGTCATGCAAAATAACAGCCGGTAAGATATACGTCATGTCGATTGAAAACTGTTGCAGCGTGAGTTGTTCTATATTCGCTGGCTTGTGTATTCGTGTGAACAATCCTGTTTTATCTGAAAGAGTGTTTAAATTTGTTCAAGGTACTACGAACGTCCATGTCATATCTGATCGTGATGAAAGCTATGCAGTAATACTATATACTCATGAATACAATCAACCTCCATTTTCGATATAAATCCAACAACCTCCTGCGAAAAAATATCGATGGTAGAGATGCAGCTGAATTAAAAGTTCGGCTGTTTTAAACTATACACTTCACACATTTTCTGTTGTCTTTTTATGTATTCAGTTTGCAATTAATATCAATTCTAAGAAACCATCATGCTTTATGTGCGGAAATACTTGATTTCTCCACTCATAGGTTAAACCTATCGCAGGCCTCAAAACTATGATGTTGATACGTATAATTGTTGGCTATTTTTCCTAAAACACCAGCATCACATACCCTTCGAATTCCTCAAATGTCCACTCAATCGCGTATCCAGATCGTGTCTCGAGCACTTATAATAACAGAGGTAAACGCTACTGCGTAACGGTAACTGTGGCCGAAAGCCTTCTGGAGGGTTTCCCATTCTATGGAAAAGATCTTGCTGGTAAAATCGATGTTTGGAGGGATTTAGGCACAGTAGTTGCTCCGCGGACCATTCAGCAGCCGTGGTGCAAAGTACCTCGCGCTTCCAGGCCTGTTGCTGAACCGACAGATATAGTCAGCGGCAGTCGTTTGCGCAGGCGCGGAAGAAGGTCAAACTGGCACGCAAATTCGACGCGGTCGTTTGCCCTCTTTTCCTGCCTGTCGCTTCACTTGGTGGTAGTTCGGAATACGGTGTGCTTGGCGTGGTGACGTTATAAGCAAGGAGAATGACTTTAAAAGAAAATATCTCTTTATTTGAGGAGCTCCTTTCAGGAGAATTTACAATTGCGGTACGAGGGCAGTATTTTGCTGTTAAAATAACAGCGAAATACGCGAATGGGGATAAGTAATACAAAAGGATCCAACCACAAGCGAACACTGTAAAAATAAATTTTAAATTTAATATGCTGGAACTTGAAATTAGCTTACATTACTTACATTAATTGAACATTAATGTACTTTGTCGTAAAATAACAATACTAGACACTCAAATTACAAATCTTTTGCCGGAAATTTGCAAAAATGTTCATAAAAAATAAAAAATTTACCGTAATATATGAACGCACATGTGTTTGAATTCCCAAAAACAGTTCATGTAAAAAAGCTTGCAATGCCGTTCATTAATAAATAAAAAAAATTACATTATAATAATCAAGCCTGATATCCACGAAGATGTTTATTATCCTAAATGATTTCATTTTTTTTTGCCGGGAGCTTCGAACGTTCCAAGATCAATAGCGGGAAGAAACCCTGATTACTTCTACCGAAATGACCAGTTACTGGGTATGTATCCAACAACTGTACCGGTTGGCCTATCTTCTTAACGACGATTCGCGTCGGTTTTCTTGCGAAAAAAAGGGGTCCGGATTCATCAGCAAGTTGATCGTAGAGGGGAAACATGAGTAAAATATGGAAATACTTTTTTATGCTAATAGTTAATTATTTTATTACTTTCGTGCACTACTCTCCAGACGCGAACCAGACAGCAATACGACGGTATTGTGTTACGTATGACTCAGCCAAATAGTCTGTGGCTTAGCCAGATAGTAGTACTCAGTCGAGGCCATTTGTCTGACGTGTGTTTGGAATATTCTGTTGAATGTTATGATGTCCGTGCCCCAAAGCCAGATTCGCGCCAGTCACTTCCCGGACATTTGTTACGTCCCCGTAACGCCACCACTCAACGCCTAAGAAGTAGCATCCCTCTAAACTTGAGTGTAAACCACAAAATAGGCCTGGCGCAATAGCTAAGCGAAAAAGGGAATGCCTGGATCCTTGAGGATTGCGCGGAGATAGGGGTTTCTTCCTAATTCGTTGAAATTCAAGGAAGCGGGAGACGGGAAGTACCAGCAAATGAGCCGTGGAGGAACCTGCCCTTTCCCACCCTCACTCAAGGACAAGGATAGATATAACAGTAGTATTCAAGGCCGAAATAAGTTAGGAAAAATCAGTTTTTGTAACAATCTCGAACTCTTCGTAACAGGCTAAAACAGTACAACTCTTCCGAAATCCATTTAGATATCAAGTAAAAGTAAGTAATAAAATGTTCGAATTCTTTCTGAGTAGCGCGGACCTACTCGAACTCAACTCCATTTCCTTTACACACAGCTCAGTTGCGCTGACCTCCGCGCGCTGAGCAATCTTCCTTTAAAACTCACAGTTGCGCGGACCACCGCGAACTCACGAAATACATCTTTCCCTCAATTTCGCGGCTCAAGTTGTGTGGCCCGCCGCGAATTTGTTTCTCCCTATCGACAAACCCTGGGGTTCACGTGGTCTGAACGTTCAGATTCGTTTCAACTCAATATTAAAGTTTTAAAACCATCTTTTAGTGGGAAAACGACTATCTTCGGAAAATGGCCGCAGAATATTGTGGATACTCCAGGGACAAGAAACACGGGTATTGTACCGAAGAATATTACCAAAAGCTTTTCGGTCCGTATTCAGCGGGAATTACTTACCGGTTAATTAGGTTGAATATACAGCAGTATTTTTACATCTAACTAGAATTCCTAAAAATGATCCCCGTCGATCATTTTATGAAAATATATTAAAAACTTAAAGCAAAACCACTCACAAATAAACTTTAACGCCAGAGTTTAAACTAAGTCATACTCGTTTTCATTTTACTTCGATCAAACTCCCTAGCACATATCCCAGACTAATTAGCGGTAGCTAAGATCTACAACAGAGCAAATTCTTATGTTATCAAGACGTAACACAATTGCCATGCCTCCGAACCAGACGTGTGCCAGTGCGTAGCCAAACGAAGGTTTTGTACTCGGGAAACTATATTCACATAACCGTTCGTAACATAGATACATAACCAAAAGCGGTTTTGATTATCTGCAAGAATTATATTGATTTTAATCGTATTGAATATACAGTTGCATGTTTTATAATGGCTTGTTCAAGTGAATTGACAGTTCTTACTCCTGTAAAGCTCGCAATGCAGAAAATATAGAATCCACCAGCCGTAAGTTGAAGAGGCTTGCTCGTACCGATCATACATATTATAAGTTGCTTTCTGAATGAGTCTGACGAATTGTACCACTGACACTGATAAAATGCTTCGTAAACATTTGTACTCTGCACATCGTGAATTTTGAATATTATTGTTAGTATTTTTTTTCATTAATATCGAACATATAGATTATAACAGAAAACATTAATTTATCGTACTTCGGTGATGAGTAATTCACCAGCAAGACAATAACCGTAAATCAATACTGTAATCGTCAATTCGTACGTAACAAATGATAACAAAGATGACATATCGCCGTCGTCTGAATTCTGTAAATAATAATTTCATCAATATAATTACCTTTTGGTATAGAAATCAAGTAGGAAAAATACCACAAGAACGGTGTAAGCTGCAAGACCGAGAGTGACGGTGGATAACAAAAGTTCTTCCAATAGTATTAGCCGAAAAACTTTGTCGACATCGTTTGCTATACTTGTTGATTCGTGAAGTGATAAAATTCGTTACATTAAGTAATTTGTAGACATTACGGTTCATTTTATTTATCAAAGCTCACGTCGCGACAGAGC
This sequence comes from Stenichneumon culpator, assembly GCA_964017025.1. Taxonomy (NCBI): domain Eukaryota; kingdom Metazoa; phylum Arthropoda; class Insecta; order Hymenoptera; family Ichneumonidae; genus Stenichneumon; species Stenichneumon culpator. Next base: position 5,792,312 of record OZ024777.1, read on the forward strand.
GATGTCTTTCGACGATATCTCGAAAGATGATAACGGAACTCTGAATATCGTTGCAAGCTCCAACATTCCTTATTCTAAACGCCAGAACGGATAAAATGCCGCACACGTGAAGAATCAAATTGTAGAGGTATCCGACTCCCATCGTGTGAAACATATAGACACATACCATTGGAAATTGGTATACATAGACGAGCCAGTATGTAGTCGAGTCATTGACTTCGAAAAAGTAGCGAGAACGATACGGCAGAACGAATGGCATGCTTTCATTGCCTAAAACTACAGAACTTCACAACATTTATTAAATCCCACCGTCGTTTTGGTGAAAAGACTCGAAAGTTTCGTTATATCACCAAACAATTAGAAAGTCACAGACGTTTAACCCTATCTACACTACCTACACTAATACGACATATATTTTTGCACCTCATTAACACTACACATGGGTCTTAGTCGTTGAAAAACTTTGCAAAAAATTTATACTTTTAGTTTGATTGTAGTAAAATCGAATTATCAGGATGTCAGTAGGACGTTCGTCGGAGTGCTATATCGATATAGGAAAATTATAAGTTGCACTTTTTTGAAAAAAAAATCTAAACCAGAAAATGTTTTTGAATTCAAGATTTTTTTGCAAAAATTTGTTTACACTAGATCCATGTGTTGTGTTCTAGGATCAAAACTAGGAGATAAATCTAAAAACGCGTTCATAAAGAAACGATTAACATATAATGTGGCTAAAAAATGGATCCAATTTCACATTTACTATGTCATATCACCAGTCACATTCAAAGACGGACTATCTTACACCATTTCACTTCATGAAGTTACCTGCTCTTATACGAAATTCCAACGGCTTTGTAAAATACATTAGCGACGCGACGAGCGCCAATACCAGCCAGGCGCAGAAGAAGGTTTTGGCAACACGATTATAACTCAAATAAATCTTTTGCTCGTCGACATTCTCGAAGGCGCTCGCGTTGATAGAATTTATGATTTCTATCGTAATTTTCTCCATTTTTCGTGAAAATTTGATTACAAACATCTTAATCACTACCATCGTCGTCAATAGACTTTCCGCTATATTTACGATCGTAGGTTCCCAATCTCCAATTACGCAATACAAATCGACAAATACCGTAGTGACATGAATTGTTATGTAGGTCATCCACAGAGCGAATGTTATGACCGATTTCCGCGGCGAAACCCCCATAAAAGCAAACAATAAATTGTTCCATTTATACAATTCTTTGGCCCGATCGAAATCATCCTATAATGATAGCCGGATTAAATATGTAGAATACTACATAAAGCAGTAACTGTTTGTGTCCGTGTTTGTGGCAACTCACAGTCATTGCGACAGGTGTATGTTACCTCTACAGTGGTTGATGGGTGACTGCGGGCAAAATAAAAAATATTTTATATATCGCAGATGACAAACGTTTCATCCAAGAATAAACGTCAAGCTGCATTAATGGAAAATTGTTTAGGCAATTATGCATGCGCTCATGCAATGGCTATACACTTCTACTGGTCTTTCCCCTGAGGTTAAGTGACCGCTTATTATTCACGAACGGGCAGTGGCATTGATTCTTCCTCCATTGCTACTGTGCAATCTACGAGAATACAGGATTGTATTTCCTTTTTTATTCGCATGTCACAGAGTTATTAAAGTCGTCAAGGTATTATTATTATATCAAACTGTGTTTGTCCTCTCTACACTCATTGCGGCCCGAAGTTATAAACTTTGCGCTCGGCTATTATCGATCATCTACAAGTTTTATTATAGAATAAAACTTGTAGATGATCGATAATAGCTGAGCGCAAAGCTTATAACTTCGGAGCGCAATTATTGCAGAGCGGATAAACGCAGTTTTATAGCGCAGTTTTATTTCCGCTAAACTTCGCCCCAAGTGTCTGCGTTTCGTTGCCGAGAGAGTCGTCGAGCGCCAGTATATTTTTAGTTATTGGCGGAACAGACAAATCGCAAAACGTAACCGAAACTGCAACTTAACCTAAACTGAAAAAACGAAATCGAACTCTAAAATCCGAGAACTGAACGGCTTCGAAGACAGAATAGAATAGAATGTGGTTTACCCGATTCGCTCAGTGTGCTAGGATTTATCGGGAGGAGTGGGGCAATTGTCCCCAGACAAAGAAAGGATTTCAAAAGGTAGTTATAATTTCAAAGGCCAAATTAAAATGAATTCATTCTAAATTGACAATAACTAATATTCACGCGAACTACATATTATTATTTACAATAGAAGCACGCATCTCTGGTAACCGTCGACAGCCGGAGACAAAGCAGCGACAAGCCGCAGGAAAAAGCGTAAGCGAAAGAGCACTTGCAGGATGACGGGCGCGACCTGTCAAACGAGCACAAGCGGCCAAGCGTGAGCACATCTTCGGAGCACATGTCACAAAATTCGTACTCTTTCTACGCGGATTCGATAGACGTTCGCGAGAGCTTCGAATAATTGATTGGCAAGGTGGTGCAAGTTAAATATAGCAATACCCATTCAGACGATAACAGACGGTGTCATTCGATAGCATCAAAGGTGCAAGAACTCATTAACAAATTTTAATCATTTTAAGAGGTTTACGATATTTAGAAAATGAAAACATTTGGGTAGTTATGTCGAGAGAAGGTAAGTAAAAAAAATTTGCTGCAAATATTTTTACAGTAACGTTTGCATTGTTATTCTTAAATCTACGTGTACATTTTAAAAAATTTCAATTTCAATGTATATATTTTCACGAAGGGATATCATGTAGTTGGTCCGTAATTTTACGGAACAAATATTCCTGATGAAAACACATTAATTCGGTGCCAATCAGGTAGCGCATCTCGTCCATTTCTTCATCCTCCTTGGTAGAGGAAATTCGCAAGTCGAAACGTACTATTATTTTGCATGTATTGTCATCAAAGATTTTTCTGAGACCCTTCGCGGAAATTTGTGTTTTGTTGAGCTCAGACCAATCATTCGTTGTGGCCGTCACATTGATTTGATTAATAAGCGCCCGGGAAAAAATGACCATATCTGTATCAGATAAGGATCTGATCAGATCATATACGTCCATATTTGTAGCAGATATGAATCTGATCGGATAATATATTATCATATACGATCAGATATGAACAATGCACGCCCATGCGCGATATGGGCGCGTTTCATATATGGTAAGATATGACCCCGTATGATCAGATCTGTTCAGATATGAATTCATATCTGACCATATCTGAACATAACTACTCATGCAAGATCATATCCGGACACGTTTTGCTGATGTAAAATCATATCTGATCGTATCTGATTATGTATGAATCGTATCTGATAATATATAATCACGTTTTACTTGTGTCAAATTACATCTGATCATATATGATCATATCTGATCACATATTAATCATACCTGATCATATCTCATCATATCGGCTGTCTGGTGTCAGATTTGAACGAGTTTATTTTCATAGCCTCATAAATGATGTGCATTGATAAAGGTAAGAAATTTACATTTTCTAAGCATTACGCGTGCAGCATAACGAATAATTATATTATATTATCGTTTGAAAAGAAAAATGTTCCAAGTCTAATTTTCATTCAGGCGTCATTTATATACTTGTTATTTTGATCCTGTGACAGGAAGTCTTCGTAGCCGAGTGGTAGATGACTTGCTTTGACACACTATGGGCTCTATGGGCACTATGGGCACTATGGGTAAATGGGCTCTGTGTTCGATTCGTATTTACAGATATTATGTTTTGTTTTTTTTCTTCTTTTTTTCCACAAATTACGTTACAAATATGGGTATTCCCCTGAGCAATGTTGTTTCACGGGAAAACTCATAATTAAAATCTATTTTTAACAATTTTTTCGCCAGAATCTCGTCTCAGATATCATTATATCAGATCAGATCTGTTTATCTACGGTCGCCAGAATAATGTCTTTTTAGATGTGATCATATCTGATCAGATCTATCCAAGTATGGTCAAATATGTTCATATATGAACAGATCTCGCCGTTTCTCTTATCTGATCAAATATGATCAGTCAGATCTGATCCATATATGATCATGTACGATAATTTTTATCGGGGATGAACTGATGATCGTTGAACTAATAATCGACTACCGAAATCGCCGTCTTTTATACCTCGATTTTGTTCTCCCACTCCGTTGGTTTGGCAGATTTCTGGCGGTCTCGCGTCTGCGTGCGGTCGGCCTGATATTAATTTTTTTATTGGTTAACAGCATGATTCTCTCTTCACCCTCCAATCCCTGATCGGTATTGCAGCGACAATTATCCGGTGTTACCCGCCGGGCTAATCGTGTACTCGGTCGGTGTCGTCCCATTCGGTGGCTGTCGTCACTTTCATCTAATAGGTGAGGACGATTTTCTCTCGTTTTCTCGATAATTTGGCCTTGATCGTACATTGGAACCGTTGAGCGGGGGGGTTGAATTCTGAGGATTGGTGATCGTACTCGAAGTATCGAATACAAGCATGAAGACTCAGTTGGAATGACCGGCTGTATCGGCGCAGGTTTTCCGCAGTTTTCCTGTGCCCTCGTGCAAATGCGATACAGTATGGGGGGGGGGGGGTAACAGCGGCTGCAGCCGTGAACTTTACAACTGATTTGAAGACTTGGAAAAAACAATTGAGGAATAGCGGCTTGAAGGCACAAAAATAATCAGAGCCATTAGGGGAACTTGAAAAAATAAATAAATAAATAAAAAATCTTACTCGGTGCCGATAGCAGCGGGTTTGACTCGACCTCGGGTAGTCGTCGATAGTCAAACCGTCGCAAGGTATAAAAATGAACGACACGATATTGTTATTACATCAAAACTGCGGGGTTTCTGACTTTCCCATACATTTACGTTCAGTTGTACGTTCAGTACAATTGCCACGCGTTGATCAAGAGAAATTGCTATCTCCTTTACAACTGGTGGCATCTGTGTGCGTGTGCGTGTGCGTGTGCGCGTGCGTGTGCGTGTGCGTGTTGGAGGTGAAAAATTCAAACGGCTATAACTCGAGAACTATTAACCACAGCATGTGTGGTTAATAGTCAATGTTTCTACAAAATTTCATCCAAAAATGTTTAATTGTTTTTTTTTTCGTACGCCATTTTTTATTTCTTCGAAAAAGTCTGTGCGCGACGTAGCGCTCGCAATTTTATAGCTATCGGGCTAAAAACGTGTACACAGATGGAATATGGTCACCCCATGATCCCATTAAAATTTCAAGAAAATCGTTCGAGCCGTTTAAATTTTATGTCATTTTGAATATTTTCAATTTTATGAAATTTTTTTTTTCATGACCCATTTTTCCATATTAAATATTAATCTACGAATAAAAAAGTGTCAGATTCGTGATCAGCGTGAAAAAATACATATAATACAATCCCGGAGGGACGGCTAACGAAAAAGTTTACCGAGTATTTTTATAGCCAAAATTACGAAAATGGGTTATTTTGCGTATTTTTAAACAGCGATTTCTTGGCTTCCCGATGAATACTCTATGATGCTTTATGTATTTTTTCGCCTAGAGTACAGTTTCGACAGCCGTTTTGACCAAAAGCGCAAGATTTGTTTCGCACTAAACATGAATCGGCCAGCAGTTTTGCTTAAAAGTTAAATACGACGTTGATATTGAAAAAGCTGAAAATTGAAATTTTCATATCGCTTCCTCATAAAAGTTGAAAGTTGAAAGTCGAAATTTTTATATCACTTTCTCATAATAGCCCTTTATTCGCAAAAGCTTCCTCTATGAGGAAGCCAAAAATATAGTAATTGCTTTCTCATAGAAGGAGCTTTGCGAATAAAGGGACATTATGAGAAAGTGATATAAAAATTTCGACTTTCAACTTTCAACTTTCAACTTTCGACTTTTATGAGGAAGCGATATGAAAATTTCAATTTTCAGCTTTATCAATATCAACGTCGTATTTAGTTTAGCCAAAGTGTTGAAAATAGTAAACGATGGTCGATTCTAATCTAGAAGATTTGGGGAACACAATTATTTTTAATCAAATAATGGTAATAAAATTGTACTAACTTACTATTGTCGGAGATGTTTTGTCGAGGAAAGGTCGATGTCCACAGATCATTGCGCGGTTCGAATGTCTTATTATTCACGTTTATTAAAAATCAAATTATTAACGCAGAATGATTACAAGTAACTACATAGAATCGTGAAAAGGGAAGACGGAGCAGCTCAGCGTGACTTCCAAGAAGAAGAAGAAGACCTATTTGTATGGTCCAGGCATAGCAGATTCACGGTGAGATGAAATGTTTAGTATAAATCACATGCGCGAACTTCCAAACGCGTTTTTCTCGAATCACCATTCTTCGAAACGGTGACCACGATATTTCAGAAACTACTGCACCGATCTTGTTCAAATTTATACAGCATCTTTAATATGTTATAAGCCAGCGATTGAACTAGGATTATCATGATTGCTTCGATAGTTTTTTTTTTGTACGAGCGAAAAACTTAAGAAAAAATGCGTAAAAAATAGAATGTAATTTTCAAAAGTGTATAAAAAAGTCAATTTTTGTAATTTAGAATTCACTCTAGTTCAATCGCTAATCTTAAATATGAAGATTAAAATGCCGTTTGTTTTTTTGATTTCAGATAAGCAGAACAGCCGCAATCTTGGTCACCGTCAAGCACCTCTTTTACTTGATGTCTTGCTGTCGGCCACTATAACTTTCATTCTATTATATATTTTGACTTCAAAAAATTTGTAAAGCCTATTTAAATGTTACTAAAGATTATGCAAAAACAATGAGATTGATTATTTCGATGCTTTGCCCGTAAAAAATGATTGAAAACGCCGTAAAAAAACAGCCGAGAAACTAGAGGACCACCTTAAAGTCGCAACCCCGTCTATCCTCACCATCTCTCACCGTCTATCAACACCGCGTCCACGTGTTCGTCTATCTTGTCGCGTCGCGATTTGATCCCTCCAGCTCTACTCTACTATTCTCCAATCCGTACTCCCTATTCGTCACTCTATTTTACTGCTTGTTAAAAAAATGCCAATACCCCGTGTATTGGCATTTTTTTAACAAGCAACTTTTTTTTTTATTGGCAACCCTTTCCTCACCTTCCGCTAATTGGTGTTACCATTTCGTTCCTCTCGTTTTGGGAACCATTTTCTTATACTTTCTTTGGTCTTCTTCTAACTATTGATATCTTTGGCTGACGGTTAACTTAATTATTGTTCAACAATGTTATATATCTCTTTGCGTAATTAACTTTAAACTTTTCAACTAGTCTAGTTACTTGAATTGGAATTTCAGCGGACTCCTTCATACAATTTATCTTAATTTAAATCTTCTCTGGATAGACGTCGTTTGTTTGTTATTTTATTATTAACTTGATTTCAAATCTGTCGGGAAGATTCGGGAAAGAAATCTATTACGAACGGATTGTAAATCTCAAGTCTACAACAAGTAAATGATAAATACATTATTGTTCACTATGTTCTCAAATAAAGGGGCTCATAAAGTCCTCTCGAATTCTTCCCTCAGCGAAATTACGCGCTGTTCATTTTAGGTTCAGGCTGTCTGCCTTTTATAACCCTTGGAACAAATCACACGATACTTCACTGTATCCGATTTTCCTAGAACATTTGTCTAATCGTTGTACTCGCATGAAGACAGCGCCATCCAAAGGTATGCCCTTGACACGACCGAGCATGATTATTTTTTATGGATCTTCCGTGGGGGTTTCTGAGAATCAAAAGCTTCCCCTCAAGCGGTTTAACCTCCGCCTTGCTTCCCCTATTTTCCTCGAAGTGATGCTAATGCCATTGGAATCAATCTTGCGCGCGTTTTCGGTACTCTATACTTTATATTCTTATTCTTACTAAATCAATTACGCCCTGCGTATTATGCATTTTTGAAATATTATTATTTCATAAGATGTAGAAATTATTCTAGTATCTTGAGATATCGTTAATTTTAAGACAATTAAGATACCACTGCACGACGATAATAATAATAATAACAACAACAATAATAATAATAATATTAAGCTCGTCAAGGTATTATGTCGTTAAAGTTGGCCACCACGATCGTTGTGCTTACGGGTTTGTTTTAAAAATTCCTACAACTCGTATGCGTAATGTGTATCCAATAATGTACGACCAAATATAATGTACATACGACGTTTATACGCAAACCGAATATGTGAATACAATATTATTTATATACATATCCGGTGTGTGTTTATGGTGATCTCTGTGATTCATAGGAGAAAAGTTTTAAGAGCCTTTGCATGTAATTTTTGTATTCCATTTGATATATAGATATATTTATACATATACGTCATACGAAAAAAGTAACACGTAAAAATATAGAGCCATTGATGTTTTTCGTGGATAATAATTTTTAGTGGAGTAGACTGGAGGTTCTGGGAGTTATTAGTTATTACCAGTTAATTTCGACGGCGATCAATCTCATCGAACAGTTGGATATGAAATTACAGTTTCGAATAGTAGAATCATAGTTTTCATTACTTGTCTATATTTGCAAAGTGATTTTAATGACCACGAGACAGGGAACCATTGTTTTCTTTGTACCTGAATTTTCGGTGTATTGCATACACTTTGTATTTGCAAAACTATCATTGGTATTTACACGTTTATACCCTTGGTAAAAAAAAGTTTACCGAGGGTAAAGCAAAGATTGGAGCTCGCTTATTTACGCCTTAACAGCACTGCTGTCAAAGAGAAAATTGCCTTGAGATAAGGACATGTGTCTTGTATGCGCAGATTGGACCTGGTTTATGATTCCAAACTGGGCTCAAAACCCAGACTATGTTCCCGCAAAATCCCCTTTACGATGTCCCTGTAATTGTTAATATAGAGACAGATAAAGGGTCACCGATTGTTGGTATCAGCGTCGAATTATCAACGAATATCTTTTACCTTCCATTTGTCTCACTGTCGCCCAAACAATTGCGAAAAATGCGATTAAAAATTTGGTAATGAGCTCATTTATAATATGGCGGGTCGTGATTAGATCCTAGGGCATCCTAGATTAGAATCCGTATCCAGTCGCATATACCGAACTGCGTGAAGTTAGCTGGCCAATGTTAACTTTCTTATCTTTTTCTTTTTTTAATTGTTTGCGATGGTTTGAGGGTCTAATGTAAACGTTTGATAGTCAATAGTTTGTTTACATAATCAAAATCAAAATTTGTTGTGAAGTATCCAGATGTGGATACTTCACCCGAAGAAAGAGAATGCTGTGAAACAACGCAGTTTTGGTTTGGCGTCTGCAAACCCTAACGGAACTGAGGTGACCATCGGTAGACTTCAATAGACTAATGCACAATGTTCAACACTTTGACTCGATCTAGACTGGGGTATAACCTTTATTTTAACGTCGTTTTTCTGTAGCCCTTACAACCATCGTTGTATAGTCTTATTTATTTTACTTGTAGTTGCATAGGGATCACTCGAGACGATCAAAACAGAGTTGCATGAAGGTTAAAAGTTTAAACAAAGTGATCAGTTTCATTCAAGTATACCCGGAGTCTCGTTATAGTCAATTGCAACTCGCAGATGCATCTTTAGCCAACCCTAGTGCGACTGCGACTACGATGCAATTCCGAATCCGTGGTTGCACCATTTACACTAGGGAAAAAAAAAACCTAAATTCATAAAATTATGCAAATACCTTTCACCGATAGCCCGTCGGACCATCAGTGAACTTAGTATCGACCCCCTCACAAATCCACGAAGAAGGCGAGACCCGGCCGATGACTGGAAAACGCACTTACTGGAGGGCTTGAACTACCTCTACCCTTAGATATCGAGGAAGCACCATCGTCAAAAATGATCGGAAATGAAATTGGTACGAAATTAAAAGAACAGAACACGTTTGAACTTGGAGCTTTGAGCATGAAACTCTTGATTAAAAGTCTGTAACAATATATTGAATATCAGTTGAAAACTTCAATCATAACTTTTTGCCTCGCCGAGTTTTCGGTTATCTCCACAAATACCCTAATACCTCCTTCTCATAATTCCAGCGCACCGCGAGTCGACCACTTTCGTGTACCACTGGCGAAACGGACTCTCGCGCCAATTCGGGTGATGAAATAATAGGACGACGAAAAATCGTACATCACACTATACACAGCAATTCTCCTCACTCCTTTTAGTACACTATCCTTTACTCCACAAATCGAGTGTTCACATTCGATTATCGACACGCCCGGTACTATACATGCCTTTTTGTCGACAATTTCCCTAGCAAGTCAAACAACCGTCGTTAACGACTATCAAAAGACCCAAAAAACGACGGTCGTTCTGTGACATTTTTCGTCCAGAATAACAACCAAAAAAAGACCAATTGTGAGGTGGAGCATGGGTTGTTTTTCCATCAATGACCGCAAACATGACCACAAAAACGACCGATGCAAGAAGTCGTTTTTGCGGACTTTTTGCGGTCACTGATAAAAAGACGACCCATGCTTAATTCAACATTTGGTCTTTATTTCGGTCGTTATTCCGGTCGAAAAATGTCACAAAACGACCGGTCGTCTTTCGATGGTCGCTTGAGTTGCTAGGGTTACGCTTCTCCACATTTTTTTTCCTCCACAACTCGGTCCTCCACACTATCGCCGTCGGTATCGACTCGTGAGACTATCTCACGTCGGTAACATAGAACCCAGATGGCAACCTGCCATCAATAACTCAAGTATTACATGTATTTATCCATTATTTATATTTGCCTATCGTTGCCCCAGCGAGTTGACGGACAGCTGCTTTTAGGGAAAAACTAAAAAACGGACCGAAAAAACAGAATTAAAAGCAAATAAAAAAAAATGTTTAAACTTAGCCAAAAATTTTAATAAAAAACGCTCGGTCCTTCCTCGGTTTCCGCAACCGAAAAAGGACCAATCCAAAAACGTACGATCCGTTTTACCGTTTTCACGGTCCGTTTAGTTCCCCAACGGAGTGTCCTTTTTTCGGTCCGTTTGCAGTCCGTCAACTTGCTAAGGTGCCGAATTGGTTGTGCACCTATGCTGGATTTGTTACGCGCAGCGTCCAAATATGATTTTTATGACGATTAATAATATTATGGCGTACTCTGCGTGCAGCAATGAGCACAACAGGGGCCACAACCGATGTCCGCTGTGTCGCGCAAGAATCGAAATACGTTTGCGAATTTTCGTTACATAAACATTATGCATAATTTGATGAATAATTAATTTTTATAAATACTTATTCTCGAGGTTTTCTTGCATCTTTAGGCTTCTCTGATTATTTCTTTTTTTATTATAAGTTTTACTATTTTTATCTTATGCAAACAGTGGTTACCCAGATAGAAAAATGACGGCACAGCGAGGGAACGGTGACGGTGCCAATGGTACGATACCCGCTTCACGGCACGTTTTTCGACCTGGGTATGATATGACCCAGTTAAACACGTGGGCGGGTATTACTCGAGGATCGTTGATGATTTGTATAAGCGTAGTCAATTATTTCTTCATTTTCCCTCGATTGTTTCATTTTTCATTGTTTACTATTATCCCGATCGATAATTTTTTATATCTACGATTTTTCTTAGCTCTCGATAAATTATTTATTTTTATCTCACAGTGATGGCTATTATTTCCTACGTATATTAATTAACTACAACTTAAGTATTGCATGTATTTATCTATTATATTTATCTATAACTTTCTACTAACTATTCCCTGTTCAAAAAATAGTATTTATTTTATTTCCGTACTATGTTATTCAGTATATATTCTTTTGTGACAAATTTGTCGGTATACTGCACGTACGCATTTCTCTACGTTACCGACCGTCTCACGAGTCGATACTGAAGGCGATGATGTAGAGAATCGAGTTGTGAAGGAAAAAAATACCGAGTTTCCATCGTGAGTGAGATCGGGCCGAAATTTACTGCGGACTAGTGGAAAAATTCTAGTATACTTAAAATTCACTTATGGGATTGGCTGTGAAGTAGAAAATTTGGAATTAACTAAAATCTTGCCACTAGTTCAAACTCGTTTCAGTGCGTTTTCAGTCCCGGTGGAAACTCAGTAAATGTGGCGAAGCGTAAATTGTGAACAAAAAAGGCATATATAGTACCGCGCGTGTAGATAAGCGAATGTGAATAAGAGGCGCCTTCAAACGTACACGGATTCACCGTAACACAGTTGAATCGTACACTTCACGAAATGGCACACGGCGTTCAAGCTTACACAACGAATTTCTAACAAACGATTTTTCTAACATCTGACAAACCGTACACCGCAAATTTATTAAACATCAAAAAGCTTTCACATTTTAAATCAACACATTCACAATTTAACAACATTGTTTTGTAACAACCGCGAAATGTAACAACTTCGAAAGCTTACACGTGAAATTTGTAACAGACGTTGAATCTTACACCTGTGCATACGTACACGAGCTAACAGAGAAGCGGGCGGCTCGAAGCTGCCGCTGATGAGAACCACTGCTATTATGCGGGTTAAATGGACTTCCCAGTAGGCAATGTTCGCACGATCACCCTGTAAACACCGTGTACGTTTGAACGGTGTATGTTTGAAGGCGCCTCTAGATCTCCTTGAGGATCACAGTCAAGTCCGTTCAGGCTTTCTCAATCCGCTTCCGGTCGAAAACGTCCATGAAATCTTTGATTGAGTTCATCGTGAATCGCGCTGGACCACATGAAATAACACGATGAATACAATGCAGAGACGCTTCGACAGACTATTGTTTGTTTTTCTCCTCAGGTTATGTTGATATTCGGTGTATACCGGTTTATTGCAAACGCCAAAACGCCATTTGAGATATTTTACTGTTGTTTTGTCGAGGCCTTGTGTTTTTTCGTCGAGAAAAGCGAGCTCCTCTCGACTGAGCGACAGAGAGACAGAGGATACTCTCTTTGAGGATAGATATGTAAATAACGTAACGAGTATACCATTCGAACAAGGAATGTACCAACGGCCGATGAAGTAGCTTCCTAATTTCGTCAGCAGTTGTTGCCACGATGTGGCGCTGAGGGCACAAGACAAAGTTTCTGGACGCGTATGAATAGTGCGCGCTGAATCTTAAAACCTCGACAAATCCTCTCTCAATTACAAATGAATCGCATTAAAAGTAACGATAAATTATCTCCGTGTGTGTTGGAAGTGGTTTACCAGAACCCGTGAGCCTAACTCGTTTTTAGCCGACAAGTCAATAATGACTTGTCGGCTCCCACTATCGTTAAGGGGAAGTGAAATATCGCGGTTGGTAATGGAAACTGTAATGAACTTTTCTCAAGGGTGCTAATTTTTTTGAGGAAAAAGCAAATTCGAGCCGGATGCACACGGTAATTTCGCATCCACCCGAATTCATTTTTTTCTCAAAAAAATTAACACCATTGATTAAAGTTAATTTGAAAATTGCAACTATCTCTCTCACACTTATGACCCCGTCACGTGACTTTCACTTCCCCTTAACAGGTGGCTAGTATTTGCTGCCCCCTGGGTCTTTCTATACGTCTGTATCTTTCGTCTCTGTACAGTAATAAACATTTGTTGAGAGCATCGAGACTAGTTCGGCTTCTTTGTTTTTTGAGTTTCATGTAATGTTCGGACCTTTTTGTCTCTTAATCGGTTGAAATATACTCGGACTGTGCGTGCAACCCCAGCGACCGGATAATTGTAGAAAACATCCCTCAGGTAAATTCGTTTTATCGTTTATTTACAAAATGATTCATACGTAGTATACATAATAATAATAATAATAATAATAATAATAATAATAATAATAGATAGATCATAGTATACATAGTATATATATCGAATAATTTATTTACAATAATAATACGCGGTTGGCCGTCGATCAGGAATAAAGGCGTGCGAATAATGCTGCCGCCCTCCGGATTGATAGTGTGAACAGCGATTAATATGATACGGTGGCTAAACACGCATAAGTGCGAGAGAGACAGAGTAAACAAACTTTGAGTCCATTTTTGTCCGAAACGATTCTATAAAATGAGCAAAGAATTGCGGGGCTCACTGCGCGTTAATCAAATACGCAGTGAGCCCCGCAATTCGTTTTTTTATTCTGTATAAAACTGTTTTGGGGAAAAATGGGTTGAAAATATTTTGAAGTGATGTTGATCTTTAGCTCCACCTTGAGGAAGTGTCTTTTTGGGGATGGTACCGCGTACAGTATGGGCACCCTGGCACGGTCACGCTCTAATTACATTCACAACGTAAATATACTGTGATAACGTGCAAGAATGCTTCAGAAGAACAAGCCCGAATTAAAATACTTTTACTGTGATGCCGTATATGCACCGTAGATGCACTGAGAAAATGAATAGTATTTCTTACTATAATAACCAATAGATCCCAGGGGGAACGTTTGTATCGATAGTTTTTGACAGTATATATTTAATTGGTTAAATTTTTATTATGGTAGCAACCATGATGTTTTGTCATTGTAACTATAAAATGTAGACGTTCTCTTTGCGAACTATTTTTTATGATAAAAAGTCAACACTGTTGCTTTTACTATGCAAGTTTTTCCCAGTGTATAAATCTAAATCCAAACGGAGCCTGGATGGCCGTAATACAGTGTGCTGTTCGTGTAACGCGAACAATATCGTTTACACAGGCCCATCATTGCACCGTACAGTGCGTTTATTGTCCTGCAGTATTATTCCAAATTCATTAACCATGAAAATCCTCGATATACCGCGACCATAATATGGTCAATTCGTAGAGCTGATAGTGGCTTGAACGCCGATAGTGGTTAAGAATATGCTTACCGAAAGTCGCTTCTGTTTGATCTTGATCAAACTTATGTGGTTTACAGAAACAAAAAAGCTTTATTGTTTATTTGTCGGAATTTTTTAAGATTTTTTAAAGGTCTAGTTTTTTTGCAATATGATTTCAAAGTTACGTATTTTTACATGAGAAGCATCGGATCTAAGCTCAAAAACGGTGCAATGTAGCGTTTTTCCGCTAATTTCTGTTCAGTTAAAAAAAACTAATCGACTAAAGAGCATACTTTACTACTAATAGTTCCATGTGCCATCAGATTGGCAAACCAATTTGCAAGCATTGACATTTTTTTGAGATCCTCGTACTATTTTCCGGACCGCTTTGCTCCGGCCACGACAAAGCCATTTGTTAATTAAGATTGTTCACACTACACACTTACTCGATAATGTCCATTTGTTTTCCGTAAAAAGAGCCTTGCACGTTTGTACCAATAAAATGAAATATCATGACCACGTTATAGTGACGCTTCTCGCGATAAATGTTCTTGGGAATAATACCATGTTGCAATACACGTAAAGTTGGTCTAAAGCTGGGCCTTGTGTTTCTAAAGTATACCGTGCGCCATGCGCAAACAGTGCACGGTTATATTATGGCTAGTTAGGCTCCATTGGAATTTAACTCCGTTTGAATACCGTATCGTAATAGACCCAAGTTAAAGGACATCGCCGTACTTTCCAAGTCGGGCTTGTTTTCTGAAGTATACCGTCGTGCGATGCACATACCGTGCACGGTATCGCAGTATATCCAGCCGGGCTTATGTACTCCTAACTTATCCGGTTAAAGTAGGTATACCGTACACGGTATTTCAGTATATTTTCACTGGGAATGTAATTATACCATGACAGTACATTTACCGGTGGCTGTTAGAACCATACCGTGCACAGTATGGTTCTAATAGACACTTCCTAATATTAACTGCCGACAGCTCTCGTCTTCCGCCTCGATATCCTTCCTTGAGAAACTCATTAAAACTGGCATCATGATTAACCGTCGAACCGGCACGGTCATGAAAGATAAACGAGTATAAAAGATAATCGAAATTGGTCGAGAAATAGCAGAAGAGCACGAGCCCGTATTCCTGTTATGGCCATCAATGAAATTCTAATAGTTCCAGCGCGTAGGCAAACATTCAAAGAATTTGAAAATCGACCGATGATACATACGGCTTGACGGCTTAACCGTGGAATCTTTTGCGAAGGCAGCACCGTAGAACAGCGTTCGAAAATCCCCGAGGATTTTTTGTATTTTTTTTTTTGGGCAATTTTTGTTATCAACGTACTCTACGCCACGCCGCTTATCCGACGAACGGAAACGGAGGATATCCAACGGGTGGCGGATAGTAACCAGGGAATGCTGGAACCGTCGGTTGCACAGGGACCGTCGTCGTCACGTACGTCGTTACCTCGGTCGGCACAACCCTTGTAGAGAACAAAGTGGTGTAGGCAGTTTTAGCGCCGAAGGTCAGCTTCAGTACCCTCGACTCGGACACGGTAGCGACGGTCTGCGTAACGATCGGCGCGCTCGTTACGGTGAACTGGGGCTGTTGCTGAGGATAAAGCTGCTGCAGCTGGGGCACCTGAGGCACTTGCTGCTGGGGAATAATCGGAGCTATAGTCGAAGTTCCGTACTCGTACGAGGTCCTCGGGACCGTCGCGACCGGCCTGGAGATCGTCGAATAAATCGTATTTGCACCGTTCACCAACGGTATAACGTGCGACTCGTAGACGGTCTCCAGAACGATCACCGGCCTCGACGTTGTAATAACCTGTGGCTGTGACTGCGGCGGCGGAGCACCGAAGTACTTTAGGAGAGCGAGCTGTTGAATTTGCTCGGGGGTAAGCTGAGCCTCTGGCGAAGGGTGGTTCGTCTGTTCCTGCTTCGGTTTGGAGGACGACTGGTGTCTGAAGACGTCGAGATCGGAATCGCCGTCGGTGTTGTTCGGAGCGACGATCCGCTTCGGTACATCCTCGTCGTCCCGCTCGTCGTCGCCGAAGTCAAGCTCCAAGTGAAGCTCGCTGCCCGCCTCGTCGAGCTTGGAATTAAATTCGTTCAATGTTTTGCTGGGAATGAATTGATATATCGACATTGGCGGCAGAGTTTTCGTGGCTGTGACGACACGGGCGATGTTGTACGTCTGCACGAGAGTCAGTCTCGTCGTGTTACCACCGGAGACGACGGGGAGCATGTGAGTTTTGAGAAGAGTCTGCGTAGTCGAGAAGGTTTCCGTCAGAGTCTCGAGTGGAGGCGTAGCTTGACCGGTCTCGAGAGTTATAGCTGGCAGAGTGGCGATCGACGAATCCAGGGGCAAACTCGACTCGTAAGCCGCTCCAGTATTGACGAGAATGTTCTCGGTCAACGGCTCCGTCGGTGTTACGCTCGGACTCGCGCTCGGACTCGGCACCTCGGCAGTTGCGAAGGTCTTCTTCATCGTTGAAGTTACCGTCACGTAACGCGTGTTCTTCATCGTACCGACCTGGAAAAATCAGAATCAAACGCATACACAAACATGCAACGATGCGTTTCAGTGGATCAAAGTAAAAGTAGGAAGTGCCTTTTGTTGGCTGTATTACCCGCGATTTCTTTGGGCCGATTATATCTTACTGTGAAGTTGAACGTGGCGGATTATGAAAGTCGAAAGGACGAGAGAAATTCCCGATGGGAGAAAGCGAAACCGGGAGGGCAAGACGGTGATAATTAGCGTATCAGCGACGGTTTCAAGTTTACCTGGAAGGCGTACGGTGACTTTATCGTGGCGATCTCGAAGTAAATATCGTTGAAATCCGCCGGTGTCGAGATCTCGACGTTGAGGGTCTCGACCGGAAGTATCTGTTCGGCGGGTTGCTGCTGAGGCTGTTGCTGGGCCGATTGTTGTTGCTGCTGCTCCTGAACGATCGAGACTTCCTCGGTCTCGCTCGGATCGAGCTCGTCGTCGAACGAACCCTCCTGAATCTTTCGCTGACTGCTCGGCGGGGTTGAGAGGCTTCTCTCCTCGGATCCACCGTTCGCCAGAGGAGTGGAGGCCTCGTTCGTCCTCAACGGCGAACCCTCCGGCGTCAGTGGCGAACGTTCCTCGTCCTCCGCCTGCTTTCGTATCGCGATTCTGGGCTTGGGTGTCGTCTTGTAGGACCAACGACCCTGGGTCCTCGGAAGTTTTATCTTCGGCACCGGATTCGACGACGGCGGCGACGTTTCCGGTCTGCTTTTGCTCACCTTCGCCGGAAGACTCGGCTGATTGTTGCTCGGCCTGAAACTGCTTCTTCGACGAGTCGTCGGCGCACCCTCGGTCGTTGTTGTGATCTGTCGATTCCTGAGATCGTTCAAAAGATATTTTTTGCATATCAATCGGAATTGGTAAAAATCTAACGGTCGATAATTATTTTTAAAAACAATTACTACCCAAAGATACTCACTTGTAGCCTGGCCTCGCGTTGGCTGGACGATTTTTACCACCGATGTTTCTCGGCTGCTGCGGCTGCTGCGGGGTCTCGTTGCTCTCGACATCGTCGATTATCTTATTCCGGAACTTGGGACGAGCCTGGTGATTGCCCGAGTGCCGCCGGGTCGTTCGTACGGGGCCTATCGGATGATGGTCGAAAAAAAGATTCAACGTTATACATCAAGAAAAACATTCCCTGGCATACTGAGCGACCGTAGAAACGACCCTAAGAGCGACGGTTGTTTTGTTCCAAAAATTAACCACACTAATGACCGCTGAAGCGACCGCTCTGGCGACACATTTATTTGACGTGTTTCAGCAATGAAGTCGTTTGTTTGATTGGCGACCGAATATACGACCGTAATAGCAAACGTCTAGAAAAGCTCATCCCGATCGTCAAAAAGCTGATATCTGGACGGTTGCTTTTACGGTCGTTTGTTCGGTCGATGATCAAAGAAGCGACTTCACTGCCGAAATGAGGCAAAAGAATGTCGCCAGAGCTGTCGCTTCGGCGGTCGTTAGTGTAGTCAATTTTTGGCACCAAACTACTGTCGCTTTTAGGGTCGCTTCTTCGGTCGCTGTTTACGGTCGCTTGGTTTGGTAGGGTTCCGTCGGGAACGGCCACATCTGTTTACGTTTCGTGTGTTCGTCCACCGTGTAATTATGTGCCAGGGTATGGTCGAGGTAATTTATGAATTATGGATAAATGCTGAATAATATTAAGTACAAAGTAAGGGTAACCTTGCACTTTGCAAGGTTACTCAATACGAGTGAACTTTAACTGTACTTTTGGATGTCAGTAACAGTCGGCCTTCCAGTCCTTTCCGTCGATTACTTGGCTGTAAGCATTGGACGTCTACTGATACATGTATCAGTTATCGCACGATAGATGCCAGGAGCTACGTCGCGGCAAAATATTTTTCTGCCAGCAAGACTACGGCACCGGAATTCGAACGCGAGACCTCCCCGATACTTTGTTCTCGAGGCTAGTACTCTAATCACGAGACCAAAGTGATCGGTGATGATTATTATTATTATTATGTTCGGTATTATACTGTAATTAATGAAGGGTCGGGCTAATGAGTCGGTGTACGTACACACAGAAGAAAGGGTTTGAAGGAGCGTGAAGAAAGGGCCTAACGGAAGCAGGGCCCTCGCCTATTGCTGCGTGCGAACACTGTATTGCCACGCGCGATAAGACTGCCGCTGCCCGCACGTGGCGAGTGCACCGGTTGAAGCGTTGCCGTGAGAAAGCGGACGGCCGCACCAAAAGTTTTGACGGTATCGCGATTAAGAATTAATATTATACGATTATGAATCTAAGACCGGATACTGGCGTAAGAAGGGATGACTGGGAGATCGCGAATTATGGGACCGTTACAACCGTCATCAGGCAAAACGTAAAGGATTAACATTGATACGGACTTTTCCGGTTGAAAATTACAATGCCGACGCTCTTCTAACTTAACGTAAATTAAGTCTCTTCAATGAAAACCTGACGAAGAGGATCACCAAATTAGACCGTTCCACCGCCGCAGCGAGTAGAAGAATAGTTATAAATCGAGTACGATGCGGTAGCGCCACGTAACATATCGCTTTCTAAGTTTCTGAGTTTCCGCGTTGGCGTTTGTGTTCCTTAATTACTGGAATGATGGGAAGAGGAAATATCGGGTTTCACGTTATCCTGTACACTAACCCGGAGATGCGCTGAAGAGACCTTCGAGAGGCAGCGACGATTCTTCCTGCTGGTGCGTCGGTGTCGGCTCCAGCTGTGGTTTCAATTTTCCGTGTTGCGGCCCTATGGTCTTCAGGATTCTATGCGTACTCGAGGGACGAATTTTACCCTCGGGAATCGCCGGTGTACCCGGACTCTTTACAATTCTCGATGTGCTCTGCAAAACCTGTGCGTACTTTCCGTTTATGTACGTGCCGATTACGCTCGTCTCGTGAACGGTCGTCAGTCCATCCTTCACTATCGTGCCACCGAGCCTGGTCACCAGACCGGTAGGGTTTTCCTTCTCCTTTTTGGGCGATGGTCGAGGCTTCGTCGGACTTTTGGATGGTCTTAAATTGATCACCTAAATAACAAAAAATTAATACTCGGTAATGGTACAATTATATGTGCCTCGTCAGAGTTTCGGACGATGATTTCAAATTGATCAACGAAAAAAAATTAATACTCATTAATCGATGATCTCAAATCGTTCAATTAAAAAAAAAATAATAGTCATTAATCGATTATCTGAAATTGATCAACTGAAAAAATAATACTCATTAATCGATGATCTCAATTGATCAACTAAAAAAGAAATATACTCATTAAGGTCACAATGGTGGGACGCGCAGCGAGAGGGGAAAGAGCGTAAGGCGATCGGCGAAATGAATTGTCATTGCCTACGCGAGCAACATAGATTTTTTTTTCTCGTGAGAATCGTGCACGAGCGTGGGATCTTGGTAGTCTCGGTTAACAAAGTGAAGGCGAGGACGCATCCTTTAAGCTGTCGACTCGTCGACTCGCTCGGTACGGGAAAGCGTGAGAACGTGCAGACGAGCGAGATGCTACGAGCATTGCCGTATTATAATGTACAATCCGAAAGGGCTTCCACGAGAGATATGATCTACGGGACATCCGACGTAGCAGATCTATCCACTATCTTCCCTGCAATAATTGCAGATTCTGTTTAGTCATTTTTTCAAATTTAAATTTATTATACACATCGTAAAATAAATGATCGTTAAATGCCTGCGGGACACTCCCGCATTAAACCCTTCTCGTACCGGATCCTTGTTCAATGAGAACCTAGAATTTACCAAGACGCAAATTAGAACGATTCGAATAACAAGTTAATGTGCTAAAAAAAATCTGTAAAAATTCACAGACGTACCTTCAAGTGTTGTTTTTTTGATAACACGGAAGAAAATTTATTAGGAACATCCGTATCGGTTTTGCGCTTAAAAGAAGACATGATCGTTTGCGATCGATAAAAAGTCCCCGGTACTTGAAGGGTTAAAGTAATCTGTGCGGTACAGTCAAGTTAATCGGGTACCCGGATTTCAAAAATTGTTCGTACACGTTCTATATGAGATATTTTTGAGAACTACAATTGATCTACATTGAAGAGTTCCTACTTTATGTAAAAAGAATTTACAACAATGAATTTACAGAAAAATAATGCCGTTTAGGCCAATAAATCCACGGGCATATTATTACGCAATTTTTGTACAGCAAAATTTGTCATTTTTATCTGATCTTGTCGACCGACAGATTATTTTGTTTGTTTAAATACGTTTTGCGAATTCACCGACTAATTTATTATTATTATTATTTGTTTTACAGAGAGTAAGTTACAAACTTATATTACTCATAGTACTTATTTACTTCGTTAAGATCTTCAATCAGAAAAAAAGTTTAGTTGACGTCACAGCTCTGTTTTTTTCATAAACAAATAACTCTAATTTGTAAACGATTAATATAATCATTAATGTTTCCCGGTGAATTCATAGAATATACATCGAGAAACAAAATGAGTTTTCACTCGTCAAAATCGAACGAACATTACAACATTTGACTTCACAAAAACTGCCTATAAATATGCCCGTAGATTTACTGGCCTAAACTGAGTTATTTTTCTGTCAATTCATTGTTGTACATGTTTTTCTACACAAAGTAGAAACTCTTTGATCTAGATTCGCCTCAGTACGCACTAATCATCTATTTAAAATTTATACCCAATGAACACAGTAACACAACCGTAATGTAACTAATTGTAATAAGTTGTAAATTGCGGGTAATTTGCTATTTCCGGCTTAGCAATATAATATTGTTATATAACAGTGTTATACCACTGATACCTAAAATTAACATTGCGAATAACTGTAACATAAAGAATAATAACTGTAACATAAAGACATTTATGTTTAACTGTAACATAAAGAATAATAACAGTTAACATAGTTCGGTAGTTAATTAGAAAAATATTTTCGCGCTTAACCATACTTCAATTAACATCGTTAGTACTCATAGGTACATTTACTCTATTGCAAGAAACAAATACATATTGGGAAAAAACGTAATTAATTTTTGTGACGCCGGTGAGATTCGAATCTGAGACCCTTGGATTAGCAATCTGCAACCATACCTATTCAGCTACGCTGTAGTCAGGAATAAAGTTTTGATACAGGGTATACTCCGTTCAAATTGCTTATTCACAGTCATTGAAATGACACCATCAGTGAAAATGAAAAATGTGCGTTATCAATAACGGGATACTGCAATATAGCGGGAAATTTCCTTACCCATTACCAATTTCATTGACATTAAAACCAAAACTAAAGACTTAACAAATCTTTTTTTTTTATACTCGCAATGTTAAAAAGCGATTTAAGACCCACCGCATAATTTTATGCACGAAAGCGGCTATGAGCATGTTATGTGAACGTCGTAGACGCTCGTCAGATTAATTTTTTGAAATCTTGGTACTCGATTGACTTGACTGTACGGCAAGAACTACCTTAATTTTCCACCGCAGACTCTCCCGGCTAGTGAAAAAAAAGCTTCGCGCTAGTGAAAAAATTGGACAGTCGATAAAAATAAATAAATAAATAAAAATTCGCGGTCCTCCGGTGGCAAACACGGACACGAGTTTCCCAATAAGCGTCGGCTCAACGATAAATTAACCCGCAGATTCGTGGAAGCCGCGGGTCTCTGAAATACTCGAAACGTCCCTCGGCGTTCTCACGGGGGAGTTCGAGACGGGAATGACAATGAAGCGCGAGCGTCACGCGTGATAATTCGCACCAGCGGGACGAACTTTCCGCCGCGACAACGGAATCCTAATTCCCGACTATTTCGTGTCGTTCGTTAATACGACACACCGGCGCA
Source organism: Stenichneumon culpator (assembly GCA_964017025.1). Lineage (NCBI taxonomy): Eukaryota > Metazoa > Arthropoda > Insecta > Hymenoptera > Ichneumonidae > Stenichneumon > Stenichneumon culpator. The sequence goes on from OZ024777.1 coordinate 5,815,443, forward strand.
ACTCGCACAATAGTCCGGCAATCCGTTGCCATAATCGGCTGTGTACTTTCAGTTTTTTTTTTTTTTCTTACGGGTTTTTCATACCTTATAAGTTTCGTCAATGACTTCAGTCGGTTGTTTCGAAAGGAAGTCGTATTCCGGCTCGGCCAAGTTATTCTTCACTCCGGGTATGTCGGAGTTCGCCCGAACTTGAACGACCGAGGACAGAGCCGGGCTCTGTGTCGTCACTTCCGCATGTTTTTTTGCGATCTAAACACCGTCGAAACGGCGGAGGGGAAAAAATCAACGTGTAAGTATCCGGCTCGTATAATGACGACTATGCAGTAGAACCTCGATTTTCCGAACACCCATTATCCGAACCCTCTGTTATCCGAACCGCCGCCGGTTCGGATAAAGTTTCTACTATCCGAACTATTGCGCGAATTTTCGTGTCCTTACATTGGGGCGCGCTACAAAAAACAAGCCAATTCAAGCACACTCGAACTCGCAAAACTCGCACAGTATTAGAGTGCATGCACGTCAGTCGTGTGCGCAGTATTTATTAGTTTCTCAGACCTAGCAAATAGATACAAACGTTTTAAAAAATTATTTTCGTTAATCTACTAGTCTCGTAGTTTAGTGTGTTATGGCTTCAACGTCCAGTACTTCCACCTCTAAGCGTAAGCATAATGTACTTACGGTGGAAAAAAAAATTAGAAACTCTTTCGAAACTCGACAAGGGAGAGACCAGCACATCGTTAGCGCTCTCGTAGGATAGTGACTAATCAACGATCTCTGACATTAAGAAAAATCGTATAACGTTCGTGCGCCAAACGAAAATTGTGGATTTCGTGATGAAGAAGGTTTGAAGTTACAGTTGAATATTATAAAAATACATGTATCACGTTATTCCTCAAATATATATCATAACTATTTAAAATATATGCGTACTGTAATTTGTTCTACATGTATCGTGCTATTTCGTTTAAGACAGCTTCACAGTTCTGTTATCCGAATTTTCGTCAATCCGAACGAGTCCCGGTCTCAATTGATTCGGATAATGAAGTAATCGGATAATCGAGGTTCTACTGTAATGTGCTTCGTTTTTAGTCACTGCCTCTCTCTCTTTCTCTCGCTCACCTCGCTCTTCGCCGGCGATGTCAAGTCGTTCTGCGAACTCTTCTCGACGACCGAATTAACGACGATCTTGGTTTCTTTGTTAACCGATTGCTTCTTCGTCTCCGGTGCATTGTTACTCTTCTGGGTCTTACTCGCTTGTATGTTCGGAATCTTCTTCTGCACGCTGGCGGGTTTCGTCTCGATGGCCGGTGGGCTCGGTGGCTTTTCGACCTTGTTGACTCCCTCTGTAAGGAGAATTTCATTAATAAGCAGGCGTACCCATGAGATTACAGATTCAATGTCGGATATTCCGCGTATTCATATACGAGAGAGACGCCAAGGTGAGCAGTGACGCGACGAATAATGAGGTCAAATTAAAGGTAAGAATAAAATAATCATTCTTATGAAGTAGTAAAATTGTGGTCGTAAACGATCAAGGCATCTAACGGTGACGAGTCTCCTAGACGAAGTGTACATTGAGATACAAAAACAAAAAATTCAAGTGACTTTTAATACATTGCTTTGTTTTTATCAAGAAAAATTTCGAGATTTTAATGAAAAAGTGTGTTCAGAATGTTCCAAAACATCGGAAAATCGTATTTCGAAAAAACGTCCGGATGTGCGTGTGTGTGTAAGTGTCAGACCCGAAAAATTGAAATTCTTATGACTTGAGGACGGCTTGAGCTATTGAGCTGAAATTTCATTCATATACGGGAGAGATACGAAGGTGAGCAGTTACGCGATGAATAAAGGTCAAATAATAAAAAATAAAAAATAAATCTTTATTCTTAAGAGGCAGTAAAGCTATGGTCGTAAAAGATCAGGCATCTAACGGTGACGAATCTCCTCGACGAAGTGTACATTGAGACACAAAAAAAAAGATACAATTGATTTTTAGTAAATTGCTTTGTTTTGATGAAAAAGAAAATGGGCATTTTAATGCAAATGTGTTCAGAATGTTCCAAAACATCGGAATAGTAATTTATGACACTCGCCGTGAAAATTGACGTTTTATGCAAATATTGAATTTTACGCTCCCCGTGCGCAATACTTCAATTTTTACACCTCGTGAAATAAAATTTCGTACGAAACACGTGCGATAAAACTTCGTCTGACTCGTGTGATTGCAGCACTCGCCTTCGCGTCGTGCTGCAAAGTCACACTCGTCACAAGAAGTGGCAAACGTGTTAAGAAAACGTTTTTCCCTCGAGTCGTACAAAATTGATTATAGTTGCGAACTTACGCTCATCAGAAAAAGTTTTATCACACTAGTAGTATAATAGTAATACGCGAAGCATGCGCAGATTTTTATAGGGAATGTTTGTGGTGAATAAAAAAAAAGTGATTATTTGTATTTTCACACATTCATATTTTTTAAACCCGGTTATTGCTTTCACCGACACAACTTCCGCACTGAGGAAGCCACGGGAAAAAAACACGGGAAATGATTTTTCATAGAAACTTTGTATACAAAAGTAGATTAGATCAGGACGCTTCGTGTCTCGATTTTCACAATATCTTTTTTTTATTTATTAGTGTAAAAAAAATTGTCGATCAGAGTGGATGGCGAGAGGTGCATGAAACAATGGCGAAAGTGACCCTGGACAACCGGCTCGGTCGAAGGACAATTTTGGAATAACGATACGGAAATCCGAACGTATTAGAATTCCATTTTGCTCGATCATTCCCTTCGATCATAAAGATTTGCATGTGGTACAAGGTATATACGATACGCTCTAGCGGCGGACCGCATGAATCATCGGATGGTAACCGGTGGGTTACCAATCGCGTTGCGTTTTGCACAGCATCTAATGGTAATTTATTTTCATTTACAATTATTTTGTTTCAATATTTTTTAATACGAGTCGAAGCAAGGAGACGTAGAGGTTGGAACTTGCAGGACGCTTCGTGTCTAGTCGTTTAATCGATTTTTAGAAAATTTTATTCATCAGTGTAATATAAATTCTCGACGCAGAGTGGCTGAGGGGAGGTGGGTGGAACAATGCGGAAAGTGACCTTGGACGGCCGGCTCAGTCGAAGGACAATTTTGGAATAACGATACGGGAAACCGAACGTCATTGGAATTCCCATCGATCTTCGAGATTTGCATGTGGTACAAGGTATACACCATTGCTGGTTTGCATGGCTCTAGTGTCAGACCGCACGAATCATCGAACGGTAACCAATGAGTTGCCGACCGAGTTGCGTTTTCATGCACAGAATTTAATGGTAATTTTTTTTTTTGTACGCACTCGAAGCAAGGAGACGAAGACGTTGGAACTTACAGTGCACTTTCTGTCCAGTCAGTCTCGGAGAAATATGAGGCTTTTTTTCGCACTAGCGAAACTGTAATTGATTTTTATTAGACTCCCCATTTTCACACCTTGCAAAGTAAAATTTGGTAAGGTACACGTGCGAAAAACTTTTTCTGAGCTCGTGTGATTGCAACACTCGTTCGAAAAGTTTTATCGCACTAGTATCGTAAATTACTATTAGAAAATTAGGAAATTTGATTTATCAGTGTAAGATAAATTCTCGCCACAGTGTGAACGAGACGAGGTGCGTGGAACAATGCCGCAGATCTCGAACGGCCGGCTCGGTCGAAGGACAATTTTGGAATAACCATACGAAAATCCGAACGTTATTAGAATTCCCGTCGATCGAATATACACGATTACTGCTTCGCATGGCTCTAGCGGCAGACCGCACGAATCATCCGACGGTAGCCGGTGGGTTGCCGACCGAGTTGCTTCTCCAGAGAATCTAATGGTAATTTTTTTTTGTAAATATATATTCAGACTCGAAGAAAGGAGACGAAGGCGTTGGAACGTACAGCGCGCTTCGTGCTCAGTCAGTCTTGAAATATGTCAGGGATTTGTTTTTGCGAGTCATCAGCGAGGCGAGGCGAGAGAGCTCGCAGCATCGGTAGTAATACTAATATTGTTACGGGGAATACACACTCGCATTGGCTATCGAGAGTGAAGATTGAGCTGCCTATTGGGTGTGTAATGCGAGACAAGGCTCGCTGCTTACCTGGCGGTGCACTCTGTGGACTGAATACCATCACCGTGTTGCCAATCGTTGTCGTGAAGTCGAGAAAGCCATAAACCGTTTGCGTGATAAAGTCATTATTGGAGGGTTCCGGCTTCACCGGGGACTTGGCAGCAGCTTCCTGGGCGGCTCCGGGCGGCGGACTCGCCTTGTAAACTTGGGCGACGGAGACTCCGACTGTAAACAAAAAAAACAGACGTCTTCGCAAAATCGGTCTCTGCGCAGGTCGTACGCGCAACAGCTGATCCGAGCTCTGCGCTGCTACGCACAGATTCCACAACTCTCAGTTAAAAAAAAAAAATTATATTTTTTATATGTGTTCCACCTGTGCGGGGTCCTTCCCCTTTTCCACACCCCACCTCCCCCCGGATTGCGTCCGCAGCCGACCCAGTAAGGGGGTAACCCTTACTGGGTCGCATTCGCACAAGGGCACAGGGAAACTGCAGAAAACCTGGCCATACACAGACGGCTCTTTCCCCAGAGATTGGCGTTCCTACAGGGTAATCACCAATCTCCGACACAACTCTCAGTTTCTTTCGGCTGTTTCGATCGTCGTGGCAGTTAAGTCGACCACGTGCAACGCTGATTGCACGTGCCGAAGAATACTTAACGATAAAACGTGATTATAGGGCAGCCTGGCGTTGGAAAAAAAAAGAAAGAGAGGAAGAAAAGGAAAAATGGCTTGCAAGTATCCATGTATCGGCGTTGTGCGAGATCGCAACTCCTGTATACTCCGGCACTTGGCTACACTGTCTGAAGCCACAGGAAGAAAAATAACTCTTGTAAGATGGTACTTGGCCCCGGCATAAAACTAAAGAAGGAAGAAGAAGAAGAAGAAGAAGAACTCTTGTAAGCGACTGCAGAGCATACAGGAGCTCTACTGTAAACAAAAAACAGGCCTCTTCGTAAAATCTGTCTCTGCGCAGGTCCTTCGCGCAACTGCTGATTCGAGCTCTTTATAGTTTCGCACAGTTACTGAGTTTCCACTGTGAGTGAGGTCGGGCCGAGATTTACTCTGAACTAGTGAAAAAAGTCTTGTAGACTCAAAATTCACTTATGGGATTGGCTGTTGATTAGAAAGTTTCGAATGAACTAGAATTTTGTCACCAGTTCAGACTCGTTTCAGTCAGTTCTCAGTCCCGGTGGAAACTCGGTAAGTGTTATCAACTCGCAGTTTCTTTCGTCGTTTCGACTGTCTCGATCATCGTGACAGTAAAGTCGACCACGTGCAACACCGGATTACAGGTGTCGAAGTATTTTTAACGATAAATCGTGTTGACAAAAAAAACCGTGATTACACATCAATCTAGCAGGATTAAAAAATAGGCTGGAGAGAAAAAAAGAAAAATGTATCAATGTATCTCTTGCGTTCTGACCAACATGAAAACTATGATTCGAACCTTCGAGATTGATTTTTCGGTGATATTAAAAAACCAACCGTAATACTAACCGTTATATGTGTCTGATAGAAGGTTGATTCACGGTTTCATTTTTCTAAAAGACCCCGATTTTTAACCCTCATCCAATAGCTATCGATGGTCTCGACGTAGAGTCGAAAATTGGGTTGTTTTGGGAAAGTCCAACTATAAACTAACTTTCTATCCGACACATATAACGATTCGTATTACGGGTGGTTTTTAAATATCAATCAAAAACCAATCTGCAGATGGTTGGAATCAGAGTCGGTTTGGCGTGCCAATCGACTGATTAAGTTGCAGTACAGATTGCTAGAAAATAGCCCAAATCCAAACCAAAGTTTTACGCTTGGTTGATCCGCAAGGGTATCGCTGTTGTGTGAGATCGCAACTCCTGTATGCTGCAGTGGAGCTGCAGAAGCGGAACGTTACTCGTGCGGTCGATAAAATAGCGAAGGAATATCATTCATCGATTTTTTTTTCGAACTTCACAACTTGCCAACGGAATTTCCTGTGTAATAATTTACGCCGGCGCCGGAGTCTTAGGTTAGATTCACACAGCGCCTGTGCACCCGAGCGCCGCACGAGCCGTGACGTAAGTTACGCGTAGCTCGATGAGCTTTGTAGCCTTTCGAGTACAAATGCAAAGAAAAGTTTGCGTTCCACGGTCTCACGCATAGAGTAAAATGACGCAACGTTCGACGTACGAGACACGGGCTGTACATACTTACTATTTGCATATATAAATAGTACAATGTGAAATATCGAAGACGACTCGGCAACACTAGGAGAGGGCGTACCCGATGACCCTGAGCGATGTACGAAGGATTACGAGATCTCTCGGATGACCTGGCAATTACAAGCGTTCGATGCGATTGATTTTTTCTCTCGTCGAGCTCTCATCATTGCGATGCTACATCGATACTGTGTATGCCTCTCATCTTTATTTCATTACAACTTATTGCAGCTGAAAGAGATTCGCGTGAAAACAATGTTGAGTATCGTCGAAGAACGAGGAGGAATGTGCAACTGTATGCGTATTATAACAGAAAAGTGTGGGAAAGGCTAGACATTTTGTGAGTGGTGAATCGAGACACGCGCCCGAGGCACCGAATCGAGCATTACATTTTCCGTTCGCGATCTCGAGCTCCGCCGCGCAATAGTTGTACCTCGTCCGAGAGAACATTTTCAACGATATTACCAAATTTACAGGGTAATTGAATTCCCGGTAGTCGTCGACGATCGGCAGTCAAATAAATAGCGACAGTTCGAGTCCGATTGCCCGACTCGAGCTCGCGTTCCGCGGGGCGACAAAAAAATTATATATAAACGATAGCTCGATTACCCGATATAAAAGGTCCTGTCACCGCCGGCAAAGTTAATGAACGAGAACGTAAAATAAGGTTGCTTAATCGGGCGTACGTCGATGCGTGTACGACTACGTGCGAACATACATCGACTCGAAAGAGTACGTGCTCGAGGTGTATCGAATGGTCTAATAAGCGATCGTGGCGAATTATCGCGTAACTGAAAAATAACGCAACGCTGAGTGACGAGAGCTGCACGACTGAGCTCCTGACTAGAGAGGAGCCGTGTGTTCCTTAATTCATCCGTTTCTGTCGCTGGCTACATTCGGTATGAATTCCTAATATATATGAGACGTGTCACATTTGTTCTTTTATCCACTTTACCGTTTTCGTTAGTTTGCAGGTTTCTATCGCTAGCTGCAATCGAGACGCATTCCGGAGAGACATAAAACATTTTCTATTTAACGTCACTTTCGGTTCGACAATCTTACTTTTAAAACGAAAGTGAAGTGTCGCAGAAAAACTTGAAAAATTCCATTGTGACGTCACTCGGTTTGAAGATCTCAGTTTTCAACCACAAGTGACGGTATATCGGAAATACGTCACTTCCGGTTTGCAAATCTCAGTCTACAGCCGGAAGTGACGTTTTCCCGTATGACGGTAGAAAACCAAGTTTTTCAAACAGGAAGTAACGTTTTCCCGGATGACGTCACTTCCGTTTGAAAACTGAGATTTTGAAACCGGAAGTGTAGTATTTCTAACATGACGTAATTTCCGGTAAAAACCCGAGTGTTTGAATCGAGAAGTGACGTATTCCTGATAGGACATCACTTCCGGTCGAAAACTGAGATTTTTTAAACCGGGAGTGATGCTTTATGACGTCATTTCCGGCTAGAAGTTGAGATATGGAAACCGAAAGTGACGTTTTCCAGTAGGACATGTCTTCGGGTTGAAAACTAAGATTTTGTAACCGAAAGTGACTTCACAACGAAACGTTTGAAAACACGTCTCAAATGTTTTTGAAATTTATGTCCAATGTAGTTCGAACGGATAAAGACGTGTCACGAGCGTTCAGTCCACTTGTCGAAGGGTACCCCAGTCCCGAATTCCTGACCACGCGGAACCACCGAAAGTTTCTTGCGGGTTGCTCAACGCTTGTAGCGCGAACGAGTTTCTGCGTGACGAGCTGACCGACTTTATTCGGTCTTGCACTATTTCCGTCAGTTCTCGTACATTGTATTATTCCCAGTGTGAGCTGGTGCTCTACGCGTATTATCCACACCGCTATAATAACCGCTGTTAACGTAACTCGCGCACGGCTGATAAAAATCTCAACGGTAACACCCTGTGCCCAATTGCTAAACAGGTTAATAATCGTAGGGCAAAAATGATTCTTTATCTATTTACTCACCGCACGCCAGAGCAATGACGAAGACAAAGTATTTCGTTGACATGACGCTGTCAGGCGGATCTCATCGTACGCAGGAGCATTTATTTCGTAATCTGAAACAACATACGTGTTAGTCATATTATTTAATAGTCACGAAAGTGGGTGCAACAAAAATTCTATGAATAAAATCATCTTGTCAGCGACTCTAACTTGTCTGCAGAGATTTACCGCAATGCGATAGTGAAATAGATGCTGAAGGCATAATGCTATAAGGCTATATGAAAAGGAAACTAAACTAATGTAAAGGAACAGCTAAAAGTAAAAAAAAAACTGAATAAAAAAACATAAGGCAACCAAAATGCAACTATAACCATAAAACGAAAACATATACAGACGTAATCGATAAAAGTTACAAAAAAAAATTGCTAGGTACGGAGAGCGATTACGGAATAGCTCGCGACATGGTCTACAAATGATGAAGGTCTCGTGTTATCTATGGTTAGATAAAAAATGTATCAAAAGTTTATCACAAGGAATCTAAACTAATGCAAATGAAATGTTAAAAAGTTAAAAAATAATTATATTAAGAAAAAGGTGAGACAACAAAAATAGAACTAAAATATCGATACAATATCCGGCTAAACCCATAAAACGAAAACATATACAGACGTAATCGATGAAAGTTACTAAAAACAAATCTGCTGGGTGCAGAGAGCGATTGCGAAATAGCTCGCGACATGGTCTACAAATGAGCAAGGTCTCGTCAATTTATCGAAAACGTATCAAAAAGAAACTAGACTAATGCAAAGGAAGAGCTAAAAGCTAAATTCAAAATAAGGTGAGGCAACGAGAATGGAACTAAAATATCGATACAAAACACAGCTAAACCCATAAAACGAAAACATATATAGACGTAACTGTTGAACAGTTACAAAAAACAGATCTGCTAGGTGCAGAGTGCGATTGCGAAATAGCTCGCGACATGATCTACAAATGCGCAAGGTCTCGTCAATGTATCTCAACAACCCGACCTTCTTTTCGCGAGTTTTATCGTTAGGTGGTAAAAAAATAATGGCAATTGAACTTTCCACGAATCCACGATCACCGATGACGATATTTAGCTTACGGTTCTCAATTCACTGTTCACGAGGCTAAAGTATGCGTTTTTTTTCGTCTTAAAAGTCAATCGCCTCGAAGATAGCGCTCGGTAAACGAGGTGAACGTCTTTTCTGGCGTGGAAATTCATAGTTTGAGCAATTGACGCGTACAGCACGACTCTCGGACCGGGTCCGAGTTGAAACGCGTGTACGCCGATTTATCTAGGCGTAACTCGGGCGCGTGCCCGCGCACCCATTTCACCGCTTAACTTTTATATGGGGGGGGAGGGGTTATTGCGTAACCCGCAAACTACTCGGTAATCGTTCGGTATAGAACAATAGTAGGAGCAATGCTCTCCGGTTACAAGGCAGCTAGACGAGTCTCAGGCGGCGAAGTGGGACTTTGAGCATGGCTGGAATTCGTAATTTTTTTATCGATACCTTCGAGACTGCCGTGTCGACTACATAACAAGTGCTTTACTGTTACAGCGGAGAGCGGGGCAAAATGGACACGCGTAACTTTCAACAAAACCTTTTTTTTCAATATCGCGAAAAATTAATAAAAATTTCGTTTTACCCGGGGTGATCCATTTTGCCCCGTTCTCTCCCTTATAGTCTGTATAGACAAGTGCCGAGGAGGGATTTTGAGCGTGTCTGGAATTTATAATTTTTTTATCGATGCTTTCGAGACTGACGTATCGACTACATAACAAGTGATTTACTTTTACAGAGGGAGAGCGGGCAAAATGGACATACTTCATTTTCAACAAAAATTGGTTTTTAATTCTCGCGAAAACAAATTTCGTTTACCCGGGCTGTTCCATTTTGCCCCGCTCGTTCCCTTATAGTTGCTTACAGAGTTACAAGGCAGCTGAGCGCGTGTCGAGGTGACGAGGTGGGAATTTCCGCATGCCTGGAATTCGCAATTTTGTTTATCGATGCCTTTGAGACTTGCATATTGACTACATAACAAATGCTTTACAGATTCCAGGGTGGAACGCGGTGCAACATGGACATGCTTAATTTTGAACAAAACTTTGTTTTTTTTATTCTCGCGAAAAATGAGTAAACATTTGGTTTTACCCGTCCATTTAGCCCGTTCCCCCCATGTAGTTCCTTATAGAGTTACAAGGCAGCCAGACGAGTGTCGAGGTGCCGAGGTGGGACTTTAAGCATGCCTGGAATTCGTAATTTTTTTTATCGACGCCTCCGAGTCTGCCGTATAGACTACGTAAAAAATGCTTTACAGTTACAGGTCGGAGAGGGGGGCAAAATGAACATGCTTAATTTTAAACAAAACTTCGTTTTTTTATTTCCATGAAAAATTAGTAAAATTGTACCGTTTTACCCGGGGTGGTCCATGTTGCCCCCGCTATGCCTCTAGTCTTCCGCATTGCTTATATCCGCCAAAGAAGCGCAAGACCGTTGAGAAACGAAGAGCCAGACGATTACAATTATCTAATAACCATCCCAACAGTACAATAGCAATTTTACGCGGATATTCTTTCCAGTTTCCGCCACGATGAAACCGGGAAGCGATAACGGTTGATTATACAATAAAAGGTGGGAAACTACGATATGTGGAAGTTACGATAAATTGCGATATAATAACGTCCTCGCGTGTCGGCAGGAAAATAATCGAGATTCGTTGTCAGGGCCATTCGTCGTCACGGTGATATTTATTGTAGCCGCATATTTCCAACAAAGTGTGGAAGACCTTGAAAAGAACACCGTGAGACTGATCCTTCCCGCGCCTCGCGCGTTCCGTTTATTTACATTAAATTCCACTATTTTTAATACCATTAAGGCATATTCGTATACGAGCTCGACGACTAAGTGTTGCGATTCCATAGCGCGTAACATTTTCATTATTCTGGTCTACTGGAGATGATCCTTTATTATTCTCATGACAGCACGGCACAACTCTTGAATGGTAATAATAATCATCCGCTATCGAACGGCGTGATGGTTGCTCGTGTTTACACTCGCAGCAGTCTTTAGAGGTGACTCGTCGCGAAAATAATATTTTTCTTCCCATCGACATCGACCGATGGATTTATATTTACGGGGCAGCAACTAATCGGGATTCGTTGTTAGGACCATTGGTCGTTACGGTATAAGCCTGAAAATATCTCCATGCCATCAACTTTCATTTTTGGCAAGTCTTCGTCAATGAACCGCTTTAGGAATTAAACAAATTATTCACTCGTAGAATTTTATTCTTTAAGTTAACTTCCCCGAGCGAAGTTTGTGCGATGCAAAACACAGCCGTTATAACTTGACGAAACTTAGTCCCGTGCAGATATCTTCAGGGATATCTTCACGGTGATATTTATCGTAGCCGCATATTCGGTCTGTAGGGTGAACCGTCTTGGTAGGCTAAAAATCTTATCTTGCTGATGGACATTATAGTTTGACCGGCTAAGCCGTCTTAATCGATTACGATGGTTTGGCCGGCAAGTAATGTGCCAAAGATAAATGTTTCATTAATTTCATCAGATTGCTTGTAATACGCAATAATAATGAATGGCCAAATCATCTTTAGCCGGCTATGACGGCTTAGCTGGCAAAATTATTATGTCCATTAGCCGGTTAAGGTAGTCCCTGCGAATAGTGTTCACTTTGCATAAGTTTCAGAGAAATGAGAGGGAATTGTAAACACTTGTCGATTGTATAAAAATCTGAAAAAATCAAGCTTACTAAGGATGCTGAAACGATTAATTTTTAATAATAATAATTTCAAAATGTTATTGACAAATTCATGATAAATAAAATTGTGAAACAAATCTCCCGGAAACATACATTTTTTTAATGAAAATTATTCGTTAATTTTTCTGAATACGTATGAACTTTTTCAGATTTTTAAATTCACTTTGAATTTTGTGACTTTCTACACGTTTGTCCCATATAAAAAAAAAATTCAAAGTGAATTTAAACATCTGAAAAAATTCATAGGTTTTCAGAAAAGTAAACGAAGTACTTTCATAAAAAAAAGTTAGGTTTTCGGGAAATTTGTTGGGCAATTTTATTTTTCATCAATTTGTTAATAACATTTTGGAATTATTATTATAGAAAATTAATCGTTTCAGCATCTTTAGTACGCTTGATTTTTTTCAGATTTTTATACAATCCAGAAGTGTTTGCAATTCACACGAACACTATTCGCATGGACTAGCTTAAGATGTTTGGGTGGCAGGTAATATGCCGAAGATAAATTTCACAATCATTTCATCAGTTTCCTTGTAATTCACAATAAAAATTATTAGCTGACCAAACTATCTTAGCCGGCTAAGACAGCTTTGCCGGCCAAACTATAATGTCCCATTAAACAGATAAGATTTGTTTGCCCGCAAAGACCACTCAACTGTACAACCCTAAAGCATATTTCCAATAAAGTGTGGAAGACTTCGGTGTAAAGAACGTGGGCTGATCCTTCCCGCGCCTCAACCTTCCGTCTATTTACAATAATTTCCACTATTCGTAATCCCATTAACGCACATTCGTAAAACGCAATACGCAATAAAAATTAATAGCCGGCTAAACAGCGGTTAATGTTTAGCCAGCCAAACCATCTTTAGCCGGCTAAGATGGCTTAGCTGGCCAAATTATAATATCCATTAGCCGGCTGAGGTCGTTGACCGGCAGCAGGTAATGTGCCAAAGATCAATGTCTCATTCATTTCATCAGTTTCCTTGTAATTCACAATACAAATTATAAGCTGACCAAACCATCTTAGCCAGCCAAGACGGCTTCGCCGGGGAAACTATAATGACCCATTAAGCAGATAAGATTTTTTTCGCCGGCAAAGACCGCTCAACTGTACAGCCCTACCGCATATTTCCAATAAAGTGTGGAAGACTTTGAAGTAAAACAACGTGGGCTGATCCTTCCCGCGCCTCATCCTTCCGTCTATTTACATTAAATTCCACTATTTCCAATACCATTAACGCACATTCGTATACAAGCTCGACGACTAAGTGCCGCGATTCGATATCGCATAACATTTTCATTTTATCCGGTCTATCGATGGTCCTTTTTATTCGATAGAACGGCAACAACTGTGGAATAATAAAGATGATAGCAGAGTGACGGACAGCGATGGCCATCCGCTATCGAACGAGTATGATGGTTGATCGGTCGTGTATTTACACTCGCAGCAGTATTTGGCGGTGACTCGTCGCGAAAACATTTTTCTTCGCATCGATTCTGACCGATGGATTTATATTTACGGGACAGAAAATAATCGAGATTCGTTGTCAGGCAAACTCATCGTCACGGTCATGTTTATTGCAGCCGCATATTTCCAACAAAGTGTGGAAGACCTTGAAAAAACACCGTGGGATAAATCTTTCTCGTGTTCCTCAAGAGTTCCGTTTATTTACATTAATTTCCACTATTTTTAATACCACTAACGCGTATTCCTATAACAGCTCGACGAATAAGTGCCGCGATTCAATAGCGCATAACATTTTCATTATTCCGATCTACCGGAGATGATCCTTTTTATGCACACGATAGCACCGCAACAACTGTGTAATAATAATAAATATTCCGGTCTGCAGGAGATGATCGTTTTTATTCATACGATAGCACAGCAACAACTGTCTAATAATAATAATAATAATAATAGCAGAGTGACGGACAGCAACTGCCATGCGCTATCGAACGACAGCGTGATGGTCGGTCGTTCGTATTTACACTCGCAGCAGTCATTCGAGGTGACTCGTCGCGAAAACTTGTATTTTTCCTTCGCATCGATGCTGACCGACGGATTTGTATTTACGGGGCAGTTGTCAGTCCTCGACGTCCGGTGAATTAATTGAACGACGCAACGATGATAATAAATTATAGTTAATGAATAAAATAGCCGATTAAATAATAAATGATTTACATGTGGATGGCACAGCCTCAGTTTTGTTCGACTATTCATTTGGAAATTATAAATTGTCGAACCGCGGGAGGCGCACAGCTTTTGAGGGTGTTACGCGGATGCGACGTTAATCCGGCTCCAGGAAAGTGAACGACGAAGCCCGTCGGAGCGTTGCGCTACCGGTGCCTCGTTAGGTATATCCCACAGGGGATACAAAGAAATTCTAGAGTTTCCAAGCGGCGAAATAGGAGCGAAGCAGAAGCAATAGTCGAGTTCGAAGCGCGCACGCGCACGGGCCTTTCACTCGGGACTCTGGTTCTCTCCGTTCTCTCTCACGATATTGCAACAGCCAATTCACCTCAACGCGCGCGCACCGCGCTCGTAATCCGTTTTCTAATAATAATACTATACAGTGCACCATAATACCAGAGATTCGTGTGCGATATTCCGAAACTTGTTATGTGCGTTATAATTCGTGTTACTGTTAAAAAATATTCCACGAGAATTCTCTTTAATATTACAAACTTTTCCTGATCTATGTGCTGATCCTCATAATTTTCTTAATTTTATTGACTTCACTGACTTAATTCATTTAATTCATTTAATTGGTTCATTTATTTTATTGCCTTCATTGATTTCATTGATTTCATTGATTTCATTAATTAAATATAGCGATAGCGTTTTCATTGTGATCTTCAAGTCGAGACTCAGCGCGGCATTGAATCATCGTGTTTATGGAGGTATAACCAAGAATAAGGGAGCGGCCGAGTTCTATGGTACGGCCAAGGCGCGTCGACCTCGATAGTTATTAGATTAAACGGCGCAGATTTTTTTTTACTTTTTTTCTCAACGCCTTGGGTTCGAACGGTGTTTACAACGAATGAAGGAGACACCGCCTATTAGTACGTCAATGAGGCACGTTCCTGTGTTTTATTATTGTCTCGATACGATAATACTGTCACGGAATGTATTTCCCTTTCTTTTCCGTATGAATTTTCATTGCGAACACGTGCACATATAACCGAGACGGCAAATGCCCGTGGCAATCGGTTCTAGTCGATCGATAAAAAAAATAAAAACAAAAAAAAACTCGAGTACATGCGGCTGCTCGCCTGATCGGAGGCTGGCTGGTTGGACAACTCGGGAACCGACTGCACGTGTAAATCGATATTCGTTAAATTTCCGAAAGTTTGTTTTCTATTTCCATCGAAAATCGCATGATAATTTATTCGACTCGTTCGAAAAACCCGTCGATTCCTTCGGCACTTCACGGCTCCGTATAAGGTAACAATACCAATGCTCAGACACGTCTCAGTATAGGACACTCCTATGCAGATTTGATTTCTTTCAAATTTAAGTATTAGAAATCCAATTTGAGACTTGTAATGGTATCTACAAACATTATTTGATGCACAGAAAAACGTTATACAAGATTTAAGCATAAATTATTTTCTATTGTTGCTTTTTGTTAAAATACAGACGATATAGTGTCCGGAAAAGTGCTACAAGCGCTACTACATACGCGACCTAATAATCGTATGGTCGAAGAAATTAAGGTACACGCTTTCTACATAGCTTATCGTCAGTATTGTTTCGCGTAAATATAATTTTTGCATTGATTTATTTTATAAATGGCAAAGAAATTCTTTTAGTTAATATGAACTAGTTGAGTTCGTACATCAGAATTCTTGAAATCTATGATTGTCCGAAACATTGGGACGTACGGTGTACGAATATCGGGACGTGCCGAAAAACCGCGCCCGTAGACTGGTACATTTGGACTCTCTTGTTATTTTGTTCCGTAATTGAAAAAAAAAATGATCTTTTTGTAATTAATCGATGTGTTTGGGAAACTAGAAATTATCAGCTTGACAGTGGTTTCAGTTATTTTCGCAAAAAAATTGTTCTTGACCAATTAATAACCACTGAGACCTTAACTTTGAGGCGAGCGAGAGGGGGTTTATCCTCTCCTTAAGGGGAAGTGAAAGTCACGTGACGGGGCCATGAGTGTGAGAGAGATAGTTGCAATGTTCAAATTAACTTTATTCAATGGTGTTAATTTTTTGTGAAAAAAATGAATTCGGGGCGGATGCGAAATTACCGTGTGCATCCGGCTCGAATTTGCTTTTTCCTCAAAAAAATTAGCACCCTTGAGAAAAGTTCATTACAGTTTTCATTACCGACCGCGATATTTCACTTCCCCTTAAGGTGGGCTTAAAGATCAACGTAATCTCAAAATATTTTCAAACCTTTTTTCTCCGAAACGGTTTTGTAACAGAAAAAAAAAAACAAATTTCAGGGCTCACCGCGTATTTGACTAGCGCAGTGCACCCCACAATTCATTTTTTAATTTTATGGAATCGTTTCGAGAAAAGTGGATTTAAAATGTTAACTCTCTCTCCCTCGCACCCATACGTGTCTTAAGGCTTCCCTTAAGAGGCGGAAGATTTTATTCGCTTCCCCGGCGAAGTCGATGGAAAATGTGAAATCGCCGAGCGGTTTCCTCCACTTTGTGCCGTAATTACAACGCGTGCATAGAGCACGAGTGTGGACGATGCCGCCGAGAGGAATCGAAGCCTGCTCGCGGCAGAAGAGAGCTGCCTGACCGCGTGTTCCACTTGGAGAGAAAAAAAATGATGTTCGAGCCACGGAGATCGCTTCCAGCGTGCGGCCTCCTCATCGACGCTTTCATATTGAGACTCGCTCCCCTCGATCTCTATAACTCCCGGTATACTTGACACTTTTCGTCTCGACGAATCGGGCGAATGTATACATCAGCTTTGAAACTAATCGTTGTGGTATACGCATATCGCTCGTTTTTATCTGACTCTAACTTTCTCCGCAACTTCAACAGTCCGGAGAGGATATAAATAACGGGGAATCTGTGTCGCGGATCGGTGAACGCTGAAATTCTAAATTAAGGTATTCGATTTCGCGCTCGCGACAGCCTCCGCGGTATCAATTACACCTTATTATTGTTATTATTATTATTATTGTTATTGTTATTATTATTATTGTTATTGTTATTGTTATTATTATTATTATTATTATTATTATTATTATTATTATTATTATTATTATTATTATTATTATTATTATTATTATTATTATTATTATTATTATTATTATTATTATTATTATTATTATTATTATTATTATTATTATTACATTGCTATTACAGTAAATAGACGCAGCTACAAGTTCGACTTAAACGAAAACTGCCCAATGTGTTGTACACAGGAAGTAGATACAGTAGAACATTTTGTAATGAAATGCCCAATTCCTGAGCCACTAAGAAAGCATTACTTAGCCCGCGCACGCCTGGTCAATCACACAACGTCAGACTTGCTGCTAAGCTGCGACAGTAGCTCGGTAAATGCAATTTTCCACTTCGTTATCAACGGATGTAAAATGTGCGCGTTTATAATTAACCAATAAGCTAAGGCCTATTTCTTGCTATAGAATCAATTGTATTCTTAATAAACACTTATATACATACATACATACATACATACATACATACATACATACATACATACATACATACATACATACATACATACATACATGCATACATACATACATACATTATTATTATTGAATTTCCAAATGAGAAGCGTGTAATGTTTGAAAGTGAGTGGAAAGCAGAACTGGGAGTTGCGTATCCGTTGGAGAGTACGATATAAACGGCGATATAAGTGGAATTCTTTGGTCACGCGTGAAATGTTACAGCGACGATATGCAAATACGGGGAGCACTGGAGTGCGAAGGATTCGAGAGATTTCTACCTGCGTGTGTCGGTCATCGGCCGAACGATGTGGCTATTTTCATGATCAACCGCCAAGATCACGGTCATTCCCTTGGGCACCGCTGACCGCCAAATACCCCGGAGCGTAAACATGCGACTCACGAGAGTCTTTGTGTTCTTTCCTCTTTTTTTTTCTTCAACTTTCTTGTTCCATCCGACTTTACACCGGGAGTAAACACGCTTCGTCGAGGAGTTTGGAGAAAATTTGCGCACTTGAATATACGATTATTCCTATAAGCAATAGCTTATACGAATAGCGTGTTTTATAGATATATTTCTACCACGAATACGTGGTAGAAATATATCTATATCTTTATCCGAATAAGCCGCGCAGTGTTTAAACCCAAATTTTGATGTAAAACTTTTGATAGTACGGTAGAAACTTGATTATCCGAATTACGATCATTCAGACCCTCCATTATCCCAATTACGATCATTCGAACCCTCCATTATCCGAACGATGACTCCGTTTATGCGAACGCACGGTTACCCGAACTTTAGCGCGAAATATTGTACATTGTTGCTTGAGCGTATTGAAACGCGGTTTTCAATTTCCCGAGCAGTTTCAGCCACCCCAGGAGAGTCGGACGACGCGTATCAGAGCTTAGTTTCGATACCGAATCGTTTCAATCGCCTTAGATTCTTAGTTCATCCTGAAGCGGCTTCGAGATATTCCTGACGAAAAGCGCGTAGCTAGCGTTTGGTAATTAAAAATGAATCACATTATTTCAAAGAATCCCTTGAAACAAGACTTCGGTGTTGGACTATTGTTAAAAATATGTTTTGAAGTTTAATAATAGTAGTAAATGCGCTTTATTATCCACAGTAATATTATTTAGCCTCTTTATTAGCCTTATGGTTCGGTGGTGTTGCGTACGTAGATGTGTGATATGTTTTTTCCCCTCAGGCCATTGACCGAGGTCCTCAGCCCGAAGTTCAATATATACTGTTATTTCATTATATATGTCATTTTTATGGACACGTTATAATGCCGTAAAAAAAAATTTGCATTTCGATTATCCGAACTAGACCCGGTCCCGACGGGTTCCGATAATCGAGGCTCTACTGAATCGAAAAATATCGAAGGGTCTTTTACTTATGTTTACCATTTGCGAAACATAGCGAACCGCGCATGCGTCCCTGTACCGTTATAAACAAAGATTGCAGCTCTCAGAATTGAATCATCGCTCGACCGAGTAGGATTTTTTCGTATCAACTATTGCAATAGAAATATATCTATATCTATATCCGAATAAATCGGGCAGCATTTAAATGCAAATTTAGATGTAAAATTATAGTATCGGAAAATATCGAAGGGTCTTCATTTATGCTTACCATTTGCGAAACATAGCGAACCGCGCATGCGTCGCTGTACGGTTATAAACAAAGATTACAGCTCTCGGGATTGAATCATCGCTCGACCGAGTAGGATTTATTCGTATCAACTATTGCAATAGAAATAAATCGATATCTATATCCGAATATATCGGGCAGCATTTAAATGCAAATTTAGATGTAAAATTATAGTATCGGAAAATATCGAAGGGTCTTCATTTATGTTTACCATTTGTGAAACATAGCGAACCGCGCACACATCGCTGTACGGTTATAAACAAAGATTACAGCTCTCGGGATTGAATCATCGCTCGACCGAGTAGGATTTATTCGTATCAACTATTGCAATAGAAATAAATCGATATCTATATCCGAATATATCGGGCAGCATTTAAATGCAAATTTAGATGTAAAATTATAGTATCGGAAAATGTCGAAGGGTCTTCATTTATGTTTACCATTTGTGAAACATAGCGAACCGCGCACACATCGCTGTACGGTTATAAACAAAGATTACAGCTCTCGGGATTGAATCATCGCTCGACCGAGTAGGATTTATTCGTATCAACTATTGCAGTAGAAATATATCTATATATCCGAATAAACCGCGCGGTATTTAAACGCAAATTAAGATGTAAAATTATACTATCGGAAAATATCGAAGGGTCTTTATTTATGTTTACCATTTGCGCAACATAGCGAACCGCGCATGCGTTGCTGTACGCTTATGAACACAGATTACAGTTCTCGGGATCGCGAATCGCCGCTCGGCCGAGTAAGATTTACACAGCACTCGCTCAGCGCGCGCTCTGAGAATCTCGAAGAAAGTTCTTTCCCATGCATGGCGATACGAGTCGAGCTCGTTAGAGCCAAGGATCACGGAGGACTCAAAGTTTCAGTCGACTCTGCGCCTTATTTCGTTCGTACGCGATCTACGGTTTGATCTCGCAAAAAAAAAAAAGATTATGGCCGTCGCGCATGCGCGTACGAGAATTCTATATGCAACACGACGATCGTCTAGTCCTTTATTGTCCGATCACGAACTTTTCGGTTTTTTTTTTCGCGTCCGAGCCAAGGCCGGGTCGGTGATACAGCGACAATATATTTACATTTCGTTCGGTGAAGACGAGATTGTCCGAAGCCGGTTTGCAATTCCGAGGATGCAGACGATCCGGTCGCCTCGGAATTCCAAACGAAACACTCGAATGCGCCGAGCCTACACAAGAGGACGAGGCATTGATCCTTCGCTGCAGGATCAAAGTCCCCCTCCACAGTCGTTGAGGAACTCCCAACGCACCGAACTCTACCTGGCAATAATTTTTCAGTACATTGTACCGCATATCGTACGCCCGTTAGGATATACGATTCATCGTTCGGCGAGCGATCATGACGAGTCCCCCGAAGAACACGACATTTGAGGGACGAAGAAACGATCGACTTGACAGCGATTGTAGATTTTATCGAGTCTTTTTCGGCACTTTAACACGAACAGACTTCTTTCTGTAAATATTCTAAATGGCTATTTTGATTGTCATGACCTCTGCGAGTTAGTGCGCTTGACGGTTGAAGTTAGGCCAAGCCGGACTACAGAGATTTTTGTCGTTCCCTTCTATCGGTCTAAGTACACTAGGACCTTCATTTGTGCGCCCTTGATTTTCTTAACAGCCCCCCCCCCACGGAGCGAATATCGATCGACGCAGAAAGCTATGGGCCATTCTCGACAGTTAGTATGGGCGGGGCATGCGCAACCTTGATTTTCTTAAGTGCAATGCGGAGCCGATCCCGCCGCTGTGAAGGAAATCAAGGTCCTAGTGTATCCGGTTCATAGTTGGCTTCCGCGCGTGACTAGGTTGGGGAATGATAGTGGGGTGTTAGTGATGAGTTGCATTCGATTTGGCCGTTTTCGTTATTACAATACGACTGCGCACCAAAAAAATGCACGGTGCGTATGCGTAGTCACGTTATAATCACGAAAAACGCCAAATCGGAAGCACCTATGGATTTAGGCACGAGCAATGTAGGCAATTCCATAGTGACGCCGAGCTGCCGACGGCGCCGCAAAGCCAAGGAAGCAATACAAATTTGAAGATTAAAAATGCTGAATGTTGTATAAATCTTTTTAGTTGTTCTCAAGGCGTCAAAGGTGAATAATCATAATCCATATACACGTGTACAGTATGTATCTGTAATATAGATATTTATTTATACTTTGTTGATCAGTTAAGAGAATAAAAAAAGATCGATGGATGATGTAGTTTTTAAACTCGCAGCATTTTAGTCGAATTATCCATTCAACACATATAGCGTAGTCATTAGCTCACGCTCTCTGGCAGCGTACTTTGTTTTTGTTCATACATTGTATTGAGAAACACCAAGCGTGATGACCTACATAAGGCGAATAAACAGTGCAAGTCCCAGCACGCACGTATGCTTCTCGAGGTAGAGATGTTCGGCAATTCAACTTTGAAAAGCGTTAAAATTTACCTACGAGCAATCATTGGCCAGCATAGACTTAACACTTTAACACTTCTAACAATTCATGCAGAGATTTTAAAAACTATCGATTGCGAGTAAATTATAGACAAATTTGCAAAAACCAAAGGAAGCCAAAAGCAAAGGAACTTCGTACCAATATTTTTCGGGCGCCGAAAATTGGCTAGCCTAGGGCGCTATTAGTCTCAAATCCGCTACGGTGTGGCGTCTTGACTTTGGAATTCTTTGGTATTTCGTTGAACCATTTCCTGAGCCTACCCTACACTTAGGGCTTTCCCCTCGAACTAGGGCTGGATGGCTTGGTAACTGATCTCGATTTTTAGGGGTCACGCTTTCGAGAATAGGGCCCAACGGCATATATTAAATTTTGTCTTCCGTTAACTTGCCTACGAATACAAATAAGTTAGTTTCACTTCAATGTATTCTATTTTATTCAAAATTTTTTGCGTTGTTATCCTTTATAGGTGAAGTTTATACTACGAGCAGTAACTATGTTTGTGCGACTTTTCGACAACTTTTGTATTGTGCGATGGGTTTATCCTATCGTACCTGTAATTGGGCGATCGACCCTATTTATATAAATAAATAAATAAATAATGAAAAAATAAACAAACGTACTGACAGTTATACGTAACGATTACGATTTCCTATTCGTGCCAATAAGCGTTCCAGCTCTCGTTCTTTTTGTAATCCATGTCCCTTCTTATTTCACTCGGACGTTACAATATACATGGACAAACCGACTCCGCAAGACTCTGCGTCGAGAGTCACGTGCACATTAGATCGTCATCTATAGTCGTCGAACGAAGGAGAAACAAAAAAATCAAAGACCGGAAATAATTTCTCATTGACCGCAAAGACCGCGGAGGAGAGATCCATCTTCAGTCGTCCCAGTCGTCATTATCCGTTTCGCCGCCGGGCCTTTGCCGTACACTTATATTACTGTAACGTACAGCGGCTGGGATGCTAAGAAAAATGTAGAATTGCGAAACTTGTATTTATTGCGCAAACGAGACAGAGCCCCATCGACCATTCGATGGATGCATTGCTGGAATGGTTTTGCCACTTGCGTATAGTTATCAGCATTACTGCAGCAACTACAAAATCGATTATCATCGAATCATGTTTGATAATTGCAACGAGTACGGTATTAGCGTTGCGCACTATCCATGCCTATCCATGCTTGGGACGCTGCACGAAACTGTGGCCAATTATTAGTGTCGAATCCATCGTGCAACGAACCAGCTGGTGTTTATTTTCGAGATAGTTAATGAACCAAACGAAAAAGATGGGTGCATGCGATGCACACCTGCCGACGCGATATAATGGACGGACCCCACGAGTGTAAGACGTAATAAGCGGCAACGCGCGGAAAGTAATTGGGGAACAAGCCGAGCGCGAGGATATTAAGGCGGCGGTCTGAGAAGAGCTCTCCGGCCTAGCCGAGGGGCGATAGTTTCCACGCTTCACGACTCCCGAGATCCCCGCCCATGGAATACGATGTTATGCAATAAGAGAGTGAGAAAAATGTGTTTTATGCTCATGAAGTACCGTAATAAAAATTTAAATAAAAAATACAGAGAAAATTATAACTACAGCTTAAGTCGATAAAAACTATATTTGTACACGTGTATAACTCGCAATCAAATTATGGTGCGATTTGTCGAAACCGAGTGTGCGAATGTCCCGGACAAAAATGTTTTCCCACTTCGCCATAGTCGAAACAGAGTTATATGGGACGTCCTGTACGTGTTCGAGAGCGTTACACTCATAAAATACCATTCATTCATTTCCTTTTTATATACAGAAAATTATAATTATGGCAGACGATAAAGACTGTAGCTATACACATAAACCACGCTCGAGTTATGGTGCTATTCATCCAAATCGGGTGCGCGAATTTCCCTTATAAAATAACTTCCCACATCGCTAGTTCGATGGAATAACCTTCCAGGTAGCAAAAAGACATCTGGTATGAAAAAGTGATCTAAGTAGGTTTACATATGTCAGTCCGGATGGTAACCATAAGCTATCCCACGTCCAAAAGTGAACTTTTTGGACGGGTTGTAACTTTTGAATACCGTCCAGACGGACTTATGGAACCCATTGAGATCACTTTTTGTAACTAATGTTTTTGTGCTGCCTCGACTGTACGTGTTCGAGACTGTTATACTCATAAAATCGCAGTGATTTTAGTTTTTGTTAATGCCCAGAAAATTATTACTATAGCAGAAGACCATAAGACCTATATCTGTACACATGCATAACCCACGATCGAATTACGGTGCTATTTGTCCAAATCGAGTGTGCGAATGCCCCGGGCAAAAATTACTTCCCACTTCGCCATAGTTTCAATGGGATAACCTGTAGCTGTTCCGAGACTCCTCGTGTACAAACTTCCGATACCGTCCACTTCCGCCAGCGCTTACGACGTCGTGCACAATATAGATATAAGCCTCATAGAGGGGTCATATCGTGCCTCCGAGGCTTTCGACTCCTCGCAAGAATTCACTTTCCTTGTTCAACGGCACTGATACTTCGAGAGTGTTTCCACGCTTGTGTACAGTGTGTATACATATCTGGATACGTATTAATTGGATTCTTCGGCGGATATTGAGGCCAGCCGGGCAGAGCCACGGAAGGCAGCGCCCCCGGCGAGCAAGCATGGGCGCCCGTAACGGGTTTTACCGGTACTAACTTGCTATTCAGTGAAAGCGATCATTCGACGCCGGAGGAGATGCGACCGATACCTCGTTCGACACCAGGTTCGCAACGCGAAAAAATCACAAGAAGGCCTTGTTTTTCTCATTGTTCGTTATCCATTCACGCGTCACGAAACCAACGTTGTCAACGTGAAGCGAGAATCGAAAGCAGAGCGTAGCCTAACGAAAGTTACGTTTCTACCTACGCATGCACTCGGTCAGTAGCGTGAGCTCTGGAAGTCCTTGGGCGCGAGGATAATAACCTAAGTCACGTTTCGTTAACGCACCTCTCCGACGAGTGCAATCACGCGTGCTCGCGTTTCCGCGCCGCATTAGCAGTCACGTGTATCCAGAGATACCATTTTATTTTAAAGAAAAAGTGTAAACAGCGACGTAGTCGGACGTTAATTACCCAACGGCCGAGCGTATAATTTTCGATCAGCGGGCGCTGCAAACGCCCACATTCGTGACGAGTTATCTAAAAAATGTGCACCCGACTCAATTGCGATTAAGATAAAAGCATTTACCGAGGGAAATCGAATCGCATAACTATAACTGGTTGCGGAAAAAAAGGGAAAGATGATCGTTTATACGAGAACGGGGCTGGTTTGCTCGCCGCGGTATGTACAAAATTCGTGCCCTATATTATCCTCGTCGGTAATGAAGTGTTTGTGTGTGTGTGAGTTAGAGCGTTCGTTAACCGCGTACGAGCGGTCGTAAATCACGAGGTCTGTGCAGCGGGCTCGCTGGCGTTCACGATAATCCGCGTGCCGGAGAGTCCTTGATACTTAGCCGAGGGGAAACGTGGCCTACCCTACGAGACACCTATACACCGGACAGTTACTACCGCCGCACAACATTGGAACGGTGGTTCTCCTCCGGCGCACGTGACAATTGCTTCGAAAGTACCGCAGCGTGTATACGCAGGAATGCCGGTGAATTTAGCAATAATCTCTGATCGGCCGACCAGGCGCGATAATGACACGAGACAACGGCTCTCGGGCCGTGCCTGACGCGACGCGGCGTCGAATCAGTCACACACGTGTATCGTATAACCGCGTCCCAAATTGCCCTATCAGCCACTAAAATTAACGACGTTTATCCTATAACGAAAAAGAAAGAAAAAAAAATTTAATTATAAAATAATCAAGCGCGAGTATTCGCTGCTCGTAGGTCGAAAGCCCAAATATGGAAACACAAGTTTCTCTGGGTGTAATAACGAAATTTCGAATCTTGCTTGGTATCTGGTTGAGAAGTCAGTATTCCTGCTGGCGAGTAGTACGAACCCGGTCGAGTCGGACGATGCAACGATATTTTCGTCAGCGATTTCTTTTTTCTTTTTTAAGGGTGTATTTGGGACAAAATGCGTTTCTGTTAGATCGCTGGAAATCTTTTTTGGCGGTGTAGTTTCTTTTAGTAATGCGTGTACATAAAGATTGCATAAGGTACAGTGCAAACGTTTCGGAAACCGGTCGGTAACGAAAGAACGTAGCGACTTTCTTCGCTAATTTCTGGTAGATTCGGATAAAAATACTTGTGTCCAAATTTCAAGGAGATTCACGGTTTAGTTTCGGAGATAAATTCAATAGACGTGCGACTCTAACTCTAGCTAGCAACTAGCTTTGCCTGCGTTTCTCGCACACTGACTAACGCGTTCAGTTAAACCCCTCTACCGTCCCCCTCCCGCCACTTCGGCTCCAATATCCTTAAGAACATATGAAACACCTCCCTTCTCGTCCATTCCGGGCTCAGTCGCTATCAAAAACCGTAATCCACTTTTCTCACGAGTTCTCTTATGTACGCTCAAAAGCAAAGTCCGAAGAGACTTTTCTGTGAGAATCCGGGAGAAAAGTTGATTTCAGGTTTATTACCGATCGCGGTGTTGAACATGCTCTTAAGGAAGCATCACACGAACATTCCCAGCCAAAAGTGAGATTCAGTGAGAATTTTAACACTTTCTGATGCTGTAAAAATCTGAAAAAACAATTGTACTGAAGGTGCCAAGAACAGTAATTTTAGATAATAACAATGTCAAAAAGGTATTAACAAGTTGCTAAAAAGAATTGTTGTACAAATAATCAGTAAATTTTTTTGTTCTCTTTTCAAACGAATTCGTTGATTTTCTAGAAGCCACATGAAATTCTTCAAAATTTTTCTTTTTGAAATTTTTTTTAACGCCGTAAGAACAGAGCTGTTGGCGCAATCGTCTCGAATCTTCGTGTGTACTGTGAAATCGTGATACGGAAACATGTCCGAAATTCGTGCCTCTACATCGATTTGTCAAATTTCCGAGAAAAAAAAAGTAAAAGTATTAAAAAGTTCATAATGAATTCTGAAAAATCAAAGTATTTATTTGACATGAGACAACAAAAGGCTTTCTCATTTTCTATGAAACAATTAATTTTTAAAATCATTTGTTAATAACTTTTTGGCATTCTTATTATTATGATAAATTTAACCCCTTGACATC
The DNA here is from genome assembly GCA_964017025.1 of Stenichneumon culpator. Taxonomy (NCBI): domain Eukaryota; kingdom Metazoa; phylum Arthropoda; class Insecta; order Hymenoptera; family Ichneumonidae; genus Stenichneumon; species Stenichneumon culpator. Next base: position 5,842,479 of record OZ024777.1, read on the forward strand.
ATTAATACGGCTGATTTTGATCGAATTAAACTTTTGGTTGGGCATCTATGTGTGATTCATCCTTAACGCTTCTCGCGGTGGAGTTCAAAGGGTAATGAAGTAGCAGCGACAGAGTACCGGAAGGTAAATTCATCGCCAGCGATTTTAGCAATAACCGAAAACGAATCGAGACCACGCTCTCGGACCTCGCATGCTTCGACGCAACGTCGAATCAGGTACACACGTGTATTGTATAACAGTTTCCCAAATTGCTCCATCAACCGGTAAAATTGACGACATTTATCCTACAACGAAAACTCAATGATTAGAAGTAAAAAAAAAAAAAGAATTTGATTAAAAAATAATCAAGCATGAATGTCGTTGCATGTAGCTTGAGCGCCAAATATGGAAAAACAAGTTTCTCCGTGTTTGTTTAAAAAAAAAACTTCGAATCTCGCTAATCGTCGATTGAGAGTTTAATTTTCCTGCCGGCGAGTAGTACGAAGCCGGTCGAGTCGGACGAAGCCACCGGAATATTCATAAGCGTTTTTAACGCTCCTCCTCGAGGCGGAGTGAAAAGTGCAGTGAATTAGTAGCGACAGAGTTCCACGGGGTAAATGCATCGCTCGCGCGTGTATTAACCTATACGCCTGCACGCCGACGATACGTGCACGGTGTGTACTTTCACTCGGAATTCGTTATAGCAACGAGACGTAACATTGAGGAACGTCGAGAAGCAGTGGAATTTACACGGAAGCGAGACTCGACTGTCGACTCGAGTCAGAATCGCTTCTCTAGTATTTTTTCTTTTCTTCATAGTTTTCATTGAATACACTAAGGACATAACCTCGTTAACGGGTGCGAGCGATCAGCTTGCGTTGATAATCGCACAATTCAATTCGTTCGAGGACGCCCCCTCGATATCCTCGATACACATACTGCACAGACGGTATTTCTTTTCGATGGATCGAAATAAAAAACGAGAGTATCAACTTGTCTAATAGGGCGTAGGTAAGTTCTTCTGGTGTTATGTATCCGGGTGCGCGGGGAGTCGGCACGCGAAGAAAGCCGTCTCGGTCGCAACCGAGCGAGTGCGCACTCACATTCCGCGCACGTGCGAAGTTAGCGGTAGTACAGGGCCGCGTTCAGAAATCATACTCGTGCGGCTTGCTTCTCTCTCCGGCGTTCGCACGAGCGCCGCACTCTCTCTCTCTCTCTCTCTCTCTCTCGTCCTACGTTATCCGAAGTACGTTTCCAAACGTGCTCCGCCGGTAGAACGGGCTATCTATGCATTTCCACATCCGTTACGTTCTTTTTATATTCGTTCGAATATCATCGGCGAAATTAAACGACCTCGCTATTACCATCGAAGCGTTGCGTTACGGTGATGTTTAACGTCCGAGTGCCAATGTTCGATCCGTGCTCCGTCACGCTTCCCCTCACGTATCGTACTATCGCTACCGACTCACCGCGAGGGAACGGCGAGATGCAATAACCCGCCTTTCTATCGTTCTATGGACACCACATTTTTTTCTCCCCCACCCAAGATCGTAAATCGCTTTTACAGCGTTGTTCCTCGTCGAGCGATATAACAGGTTGCACAACTCGAGTGATCTCCGCCGGAGGAAAATTGCCGTAACTTATGGGTGAACGAAGTTTGACGAACGCCGAAGATTCCACCAGCGGCGAGTGTCCCGGCCTCGAAATCTATTCGCTATTCTCAATATGGGTTAATTATTGCGAATTTAATTTTTATAAGTTTGGCTCGATATTCGTTAATCGAATGGATAGTAATATAAGAATCGGTTTTGTAAAGTCGGCTGTAGCCGGGGCCAGCCCGGATGTTCTTGTGTGAACACCATCTTTAATTCCACCTTTTTTATACGCTTCGGGCCAGGATGCACTGACCCTCCTCAGTATTTTTTATGATTTTTACGTTACTTAAATCTGTCGATTAACAATTCTTAGTTACATATGCATTTTTTTTCCTTGGATGGAAACGTATAAAAAACCATGAAATAAAGATCGTTTTCGCGTGATTCACTCAAAGACATCCAGGATTGGCGCAGCCGTAGCCAACTTAATAAAAACTATTGTTATTCTTCTTCGGCCGCACACCACACCGACCATTGGATAAGAGTGTATTCCGATATGAATAACCGAGGGTTACCACTTTTTAAAGCATTACGTTTCTTTTAATAAATTACGTGTTCACGCATTTTATATGTTTCGGTCCAGGATGCGCTGACCCTCTTCAGTATTCTTCATTTTTACATTCTTTAAATCTATCAATTAACGATTGTTAGTTATACATAGAATGTAAAAAAAATTTGTCTCAAAATAACTGAACAGTATTGGAAATTTTTTTTGCATAAACTATTTCCGAAATTTCGAATGGGTGTGTGTTGCAATTTTACAGTGAAATTTTTATTTTTAATGAACACTTTTGTGAATTTCCGGCAAAAGATTTGTAATTTTAATATCTGGTATTTTTATTTGACAAAAAATTAAATTAATATTCAATTGATGTAAGAATGTACGCAAATTCCGAGTTCCAGTACATGAAATTTACAATTTATTTTGACGGTCTTTACAGTAAGAAATAAATGTAGACATTTCTTTCCTTGGACGGAAACATATGCAAAAACGTGGAATAAAAAGATTCTGTTCACGTTATTCACCCAACTCACATCCACGGTTGGCGCAGCTGTAGCCGGCTTAACAAAAACAATTGTGATTCTTCTTCGGCCGCGCACCACACCGATCTTTGAACAATAATATATTCCGATACGAATAACCGAGAGTCTATTTCACCGGGAAAACAAGGGGCGTCGATTGACACTTTTCGAACAATTATGTTTTTCGTTTAAATTATTCACACTATTAACGAGGGTCGTCGAAGTGTCGCGCTCGCCGGCCGGCAAGTTTTTGTCGAACGCACGTGCATATCGGAACTTACGTTCCGCTACTGACCGTCAGTCAGAGTCGCAATCGAAGAAACACGCATTGGCTCCTACGAGAACCTTTCGATAATCCCACGCGAGGGCTTTTTTTGTATTATTGTTGTGTACTTTTTAAAAATTATTTTTCAAAGCCGAAAAAAATGAACAATATACGTACATGTCGGAGGGGCAATCACTGTCCTGTGGCTGTAGCTCGACTGGCAGCAAGCTGAAGAACCATAAGACGACTTGGACGATGTGACACCACGCTCAACATTCCTTCCACCCTGCCTCGGAGTGACTGGACGTAGTCGGTTTCCCTCTCTCGTACCGTCCGAGCACCTCGCAGCTTCTTTACATTCTACTCCAGCCTCGATCGTGGCTTTCACTTCGCGGACTCCCGCCGAAGAGCCCGAGACTCGCGGAGAAGCTGTATACCCCTTTCCCATTCTACCGATCATCGTTGTATTAATTCTTTTCTTTTAGCGCGATCGTGCGAACTCTGATTGTCTTACTGGAGTCAATGGCGTCCTCGTTTGTTTACACTACAGCCGAAACGTCCTTTGAGGCAGGTGCAACAACCTCGTAACGAAATGCATCGATACGAAAGTCGTCTCAATTATGACAACTATATGTCGTTGTATTCTACTGCTGCGGCGACCGTTTAAGATTGAACATGTAGCTCGCAGTTCTAACAATTCGGAAAGGACAGTTATCACTGATACACAAAATTACACCCGCTAACCGGACGATCTTGTTGTGTATTCAATCATTTTTTTTTTCGTTACTATTTTTAACGGATTTTTCTCTCGTGCACAATCGCGGCGTGTTCATCTACCGGCGAAAGTCCAACATCGCTACCGCCGTGTCGCTAATAAAAACTGTAATCAACTTTTTTCAGGTGCTGTGATATCGAAGGTTAAAAGCAAAGTGTCATCGAAGACGGATTACATGTCAACTTTCGTGACACTTTTCTTTTGATCGTAGATGCTAGAATTCGTGAAAAAAAGTTGATTACAGTTTTTGATACCGACTGGAGACGGGAAGAGTGGGGGAGGAGGTTTGGCATGCTTTTAAGGCCATGTGAAAGATGTACCACGTGATATATGAGTGCGAGAGAGATAGATGCATTTTTCGAATCAATGCCATTTAAAACCGATTGACGTTTCGGATAAAACGAAAGCATCATCCGACGCGGTATTAAATTGTACATCCGCTAATGCTTTGGTTTTTCCCGAAAAGTCTACGGTCTCTGAATCGCATTTATTACAGATTTTGGTTACCCACTGAGACGTTTCAGATGTCCTTAAGGCGAGGTGAAAGCTCAGTCGGTAACAAAAACTATAATGAATCGCATTCGAGAATGGTAGATTTTCGCCAAAAAGTAAAGTATCAGCTATTATAGAATTCAATACTGCGCCCGATGATACTTAGCTTTTACCCCAAATGTTGACCATTTCTCATGGTGTCCAGCGATCATGGAAATCCGGGACGTCAGGGAAATATCATGAAACTTTACGATTCTGGAAAAATCATGGAATTTTTCGGTCCATCAGGAAATTTTTTACAATCTTTGTTTTCAAGAAATCTTTCGTCCAGCCTTTTGAAGAAAAAAAATCACTTTTTTTTCCTCATTTCATTATTTATTAAACTTTAAGACTTTAAAAACAATTGAATGAGCAATATTGAAATTCACGCTATTTACTTTGAAATATGAAATATCAGCGTCGATCTAAAACTAAGAATTTGTCATAAGTGTACAAGTCAAGTGAAAACAGTATTTAAAAAACTGTGATTTCATAGTTAAAAGTTGTGTTAATGTAATTAAAGATAATAAATACGTTTTATTTCATGCCAATTTTCGACTAGTTTTGTCTCTTATATGCATCCTTGAATGGTTTGGAGTAGTCATGGAAAAATCATGGAAATATCATGGACATTTTTTACGGACTTTCGCTGGATACCATGTTTTTACACAACATTGATTCAAAAAATGCAACTATCTCTCTGGCACTCATATGTCACGTGGCACATGTTTTAACTCACCTTAAGGTGAAATGTAACCGCTATGAGTGCGAAAGAGACAGCTGCAATTTCGCAACTCAATAATCTCACAAGGCGTTTATTTCTTGGGAAAATTATGAGAAAAGTAAACTGCAGAATTACTGCACATAGTTTACCGTTCTCGTATTTTTCCCTACAAATCAACCGTCTTAGAGAATTTTGGATTGCAGTTCTTATTACCGACCGAGGAATTGCACTTAACCTTAAGAGCAGGTGAAATACCATGGTCGGTAATAAAAATGGTGATCAACATTTTTGAATTTTTGAAGAAAATAAAAATATAATCGAATACGGATTACATGTCAGCTTTTCATGACACTTTTCTTTTGACCGTTCGCTTTATTCAATTATTTACACGACTGCCGAACTGTCTTTTGACGCAGGTGCAATAACCTGCTAATGGCATGCATCGATGACAACTGTATGTCGCGCTGTAGTCTACCTCTTTGACGATTGTCTAAGATTCTGCATGTAGCTCGCAGATTTGACAATTCAGAAAAGGCAAGTATCACTGATACACACAATTTCACCCGCTAACCGGACGATCTCGCTGTGTACTGAACAATTACTGAGTTTCCACCGGGAATGAGAACTGACTGAAACGAGCTGAACTGATGACAAAATTCAAGTTAATTCAAAACTTTCTCATCAACAGCCCATTCCATAAGTGAATTTTGAGGCTACAAGACTTTTTCCACTAGTTCAGAGTAAATCTTGGCCCGATCTCACTCACGGTGGAAAGTCGGTAAATTATTTTAATTACTATTTTAATCGGTTTTTTTGTCCCATGCACGATCTGGCATGTCCATCTACCGGCGAAAGTCTGAACTTGCTGCCGCCGTGTCGCTCCAGGGCGCGTTTGAATATTAACTCCCACAAACTCCATTATTATTCTCAATATCTTTTCGGGAAATGTTTGTTTTGGCACGTGCTCTCGCGAGTCGGTGATTGCCAAGACTGGTGGGTGAAGAGCAAGGAAAGATGTTTGTCCTGTCGGAACTCAAAGACATCGTCAGAATACCACCGTGGAAGTTTAAACGAAAATTAAACGATGCCATCGCCGATGAATTGAACAGAAAACTTGCCAACAAGGTAAAACCCATTTAGCTCAAAGTTTCTCCGACAAACGGCTCGACCTTGTAATGTTTTTCGCGTTAAAGAATCCAACACTTTTTGAGTTTCTTTCAGTGTTCGTTTTGTAATTCGGGATACGAGAGACTTTTTTGAGGTTAGACGTTGTGCGTCGTATACATTTTTTTAGGTTTACCTGAACGTAGGACTCTGCATTGCGCTCCACGATATCACGAAGATCGAGGAGTCTTACATTTTCCCCGGCGACGGATCTTCCCACACCAAAGTTGTTTTTCGTTTCATTGTCTTTCGTCCCTTCATGGAGGAAATACTCGTCGGAAAAATACGGAGCTGCAGTCCGGACGGCGTTCACGGTAACCTCCAAATACATAAAAATATTTCGTATTTTTTTGGTGATTTATTAACGGATTTCGCCTTAATTAATTATCAAAATACAAATGGGTCTTACACTGTGAAAAAACACCGGACCGGAAGTTATTATGCAAAAACTGGTTGATTAAATTTTCATGTACAATTGCCATGAAAAATCAATACTCGTTATATTAAAAACATTAGAAATACTTTATTTTTAATAATCGACTTTGGATTTACTATAAAAGTAGCGTAATTTTTAATAATTAACTTCAGATTTGCTATAAAAGTAGCTTCATTTTTATAATTTACTTTCATTTCAACCTCCACATCAATTTTATGCCCCACATTTTTTTTGGATTGTCTGAATTATTTTCTTATAAAGTATATTAATTTTTTGTCGCAATTGTACATTACATTTAATGTACCAGTTTGCATAGAAACTTCCAATCGGGTACATTAAATTTTTTATTTTTTTACAGTGATGTAACTCTTTTATATTGTTATTTCAAAAAAAAAGCTAAAAAATAATGACTATACTACTATTTTTTTTTAACTTAGCTTGGGTATTATGATGTTTTCTAATCATACACAAATATCATCTCTCGTGTTTGACTCTAAAAAATGTTGAGTCTTTTTTACAATAAAAATTTTACAAGGCTCAGATGTTTAAACCAAAAATAATAACCAAATTTTCAGTGACCCTAGGCTTTTTCGAGGACATCATCATACCTCCTCACAAGCTCCAGCATCCGTCTAGGTTCGATCAGACGGAGCAAGCATGGGTGTGGGAATATGACACCGGAGATGGTGAAAAGCATGACCTTTTCATGGATGCCGGTAACCAAACTACTGTGTCAAACATAAAACTCCCTTGATGGATTGTGTAAAAGACTTATAAACAAACTGATTTTTTCAGGCGAAATTATTAGATTCAGAGTTGTGAGTGAGTCCTTCGTTGAAACTCTGCCGACTGGTCCTGCCGTAACTGGCGAAAGCGCAGAGAAACCTGATGCGAAAGGAATATCGCCTTACACCCTAGGGGTAAACGAATATTACAAAAATTAAACGTTTTTATATTTTTCAAAAATTAGTCATGAAATAGTACATCCAAAGAAATACTTTTCTCTCTTCGGTGGAATTTAATTCAACCTGCTCATAGAGCAAAAATAGAATACAATTCATTTTTCACAAACTTAATTTTGCCTTGTGTATTTTGATATAGTTTGTACTTCATTTGTGTTGTTTTCAGAGAAAAAATGTTTCACTTTTTTTCACTCGCTCGCGAAGTAACTTTACTGAGCTTATAGAGAGAAAAAATGCAGTTTATTTTTTATAATTTTAATTTCGCCCTCCACATTGTTGTATAGTTTTATGTTTATCTTAGTTATTTTCAGGATTCAAGAAACTTCTTTTCATTTTTACAGGCTGCCATTGACGAGCCCGGTCTTGGTCTCCTCACATGGTGGGAAAACACTTGAAGGTTTCAAGATCAAAAAAATCTCGCACCTAAAAAGATTGAAAATTATGTAGCGTGCCTGAGCATTGAAAAAATGGATTCTTCTCATGGACAACGTATTTATTTTACTCACCGTCTCATCATTACCGCAAAGACAATGACGCAAAAAATTTTATCCAATTATCTCGCGCATTTTTTAATCTCGTATTTATGAGACGAAATGGGTGTATTTTTTTAACTACCATGTCGAATTATATATTCTACTTATATATATGTGTATATAATTGTTAATATTGTTTGTATAATGTATACAAATAAGACTCTGCAGGATTACAGAGTGCAAGGAAGTAACACACAGAGAAAATATACATATACAGTCTCGTACGTCAGTTTTCATAAGATATGAATTGGAATTCAATTCAACCCCAAAAAAATTGATGTCCCACGATATTATCGCAAAGTGATGTCATCATCCGGAAGTGACGTCATACGGGAATACGTCACTTCCGGTTCGAAAATCGGTAATAAGTGACGTATTTTCGGTATGATGTCACTTCCGACCGGAAAATGAGTTTTTATAACAGGAAGTGAAGTTTTCAAATTACAAATTACAAGCGTTGCTTGAACCAGCCAATCTCGGGGCTCACGTCTAGCGGTCGTCCAATCGTCGATGAGAGTTTGAATCGAGCGTCCGTAAAGGCATCGACTTTATTTTCTTTGGCGTTCGAATCGACGGCGAACCCAAGAAACAGTCCGCGAACGGCGGAGAGCTCGATCTCGCGGCTGTAACGTGCAAACTCGTCAAATTGCCAACTGCCTCCTCCCGAGGTGTCTCAACGAGCTCTCAAGATACACGGAATCACCTGTCACATATGGCGATTTAAAGTGTATAATTATTTCCTTGCGACGTACACTCATTCTTATCGTTATCGTGTCATCAACTTTACCATCGAAAACATGACTCCGACACTCACGATATCGTCCAACGTAATCGATGTAAGTCTCGCGGGAGTTAATGTATTTTTTTTTTCATTATACCACTTTATAGTTAATGATTTTCTGATAAATTATCGTGTCGATACTGCCAATGGCTAACCAATGACCGGCTCCGTTGCCGAACGGCACTGATTGGTCAATTTCGTAGGAGCATATTTTTAACATTTTTATTAATTTCGTTGCAGCGTTTACAACATCTGAACTCAAAAACCACAGGCCGCCTCTATGGAGTGATGTACGACAATGCACTGACGGTTCTGACGTTTGCCGTAAACGTGTCTCAAGATGACGAGTGCATCGTTGAGTCGTCTACGCTTCAGCTAAACATGCCTGTCGAGATAGATCTCTGCGGAGTTTTATTTATAGGAGAGTGCGAGGAAGCCATTCCCGGTGCTTTCAAGGTGATCATTTATTTATATTAATTGTTTTTATGCCTGTGTGGTTCTGGGCATTGCAGGATAATTCTTTATTATACAGGATATCGACGTTACCGACAATCCGCTTCTAATAAAATATTCGTTGGAAGACGCCAATGTTCAGGCATACTATTATGTTCATGAAATGTTGCAACCGGCGGCCATGGTGCAAATTATCAGCGAGGAAGACATCTGGGAAAGATTTTCTTACATAAGGGTTCAAACCTGTTTTCCAATCGTCACAACGAGGAATGAAATTGTCAAAGCTATTCAGGAAACAAGGAAAAAGGTAGTCTCAGAACACATTCCGTGGATAATCCATTTTCTGTTCTATATAGAAATTCAAATTTGTCCTTGAAAATAACAACAAAAAATTGGTTTCATGCTACTCGTATGATAAAAAACATAATAGTATATTCACGTTCATTCTACAGATCATTTAGTTTTCATATCTACTCTGTTATATAGAAACAAAAATCGGTGTCTGAAAATAACGAAAAAAGCTCCCATGCTGCTTACATGTTTAAAAAAAGATAATAGTACATTCACGTTCATCCTATAGATAATCTACTCTTTATTTTTATTTTTTATAGAAAAAAATCCGTACACGAAAGTAACAAAAAAAAATTGTTCCCATGCTGCTTGTATGATAAAAAATATAATAGTATATTCATGTCAATCCTACAGATTGCTTCCGGGAACGTTGCATTTCAATTCACAAAGAGCAACGTGTATCTCCTTGGCAATGACAGTGATTGCAAAAAGGTGTCCATAAAGGAGCTTGCATACCCATCGAGAGAAGGCTTTAATGGCCATCAGAAGAATGCACTGATCAAGGGTGTCCCACAAATCGTGGTAAGAATCATTCAACGAATAATAGTTTATACCCTTGTCACAGTCTCGTATAATCGCGGATGAAAACTAAATCTTTTGTCGCATCTTTCAAGGACGTCGTTCGCGCGAACATGCTGACGGGAATGTCGAGAGAAAAGTTAACGGAAACGAGTCTGAAGTGCGCTCCAGTGCTACATCACATAAAACGTAAGACTGGTAATTCTCGCAGTTCGTGTTTGCAATGGAATTGAATTTAAGAGTGTATTGTTTTCTTGTATTTTCAGGTCCATTCGAGAGTGTGCAATTCGATCTTCACGTCGACGCGCTGTCGATCGTAGGACAGAGCGTAACAGCGGGCCAATTGTATTCGATTTTAGTCGAGTCCGTGTGTCGAAATATATGGCTGATCGAAAGATCCGTCGTACGGCAAACGGAGGAGGGCCATAATCTTAGACTTCCCATACCATTGCACTTTAAACCTCGTGCCTGTGGACATTTGATGACGGTGGCTTATCCGGCCGGCACACCTGATTCGGAATTGGGTAAGATCCGCAGGCGTGGAAATATGTGATATATGAGACTTTCCATCCAGCCATGGAAATTTTTAGGTACATTCTTGAACGGTGATCTGCTCAACTATGCGGTCTTTTATATCTGACTGTTCACTGCTAGTGGGTTTTTTTAAATTGCCAACGGTACATTCGATTCGAGTGCTACATTTTTAAAGTCGTGTATACACGTATAGATGCGTCGTTTGTATCAACAACGCATCTATTGATTATAATCGATGGTTATTTGAATTCCGACCGATGTCCTTAGACTAATAAAACATTAATTGTAATGGATTTGGAAAAATATTAATTGGTTTGTGCTAATTTTCGAAACGGCACATATTCGTTCAGATTTTTCAAAGAAATAGTCCATAATTTGTTGCTCGATTTTTATTCGATAAACCAGTTAATATTTTCGCAAATCCATTGCAATTAATGTTTTTTTTAGGTTGAAGTGGATGCCGGACCCGTTTTTAACTCCTTACTTACTTTTCTTTACCGTCGGGTCTAGGCGAATTAATTTAGTATTATTCATACGCTACGCATATGCTTGAAATTATGCAGGACTATAATATTAACGTAAACGCTTCGGTGTGCAGTCGGATTTTCATTAACATCGTGACTTTCGCTTCACCTTAAGAGCATGTGAAATACCGCGGTCAGTAATAAAAACTGAAATCAACGTTTCTAAACCGGACGGGTGTGTTTACAGTCAAAAGAACAGTCTCACTGGAGGCTGACGTGATATCTACATCCGATGACACTTTTCTTTTAACCGTCACTTCCGGGGCCCGTGAAAAAACTTGATTACAGTTTTTTATACCGACCGAGCCCGGGTTAGGCGGGGAGAAGAGTGCTTCACATAGAGTTAAAGACATCCGTTGCAATACAAATAACTATCCACTATAATCAACTTCCAAAATTCAGCACTCATTTAATTGGTGATCAGCGCACCAACCTCTTTAACGGAATAATATTTTCATGGCTGGATGGAAAGCGCCAATTAATACTACGATTTATTCGAGCAGTCTTACATGATCAGAGAAATTAACGTTCCAGGCGAATATCGCAAAAGTTTGCACAAGGTCCTAGCGCTAGATACAACACGGCCTTGCTTCAGAAGAGGGAACGCGGTAAAATTTCTGAGCGACTTGAAGACGAACGAGCCGCTGCTGAACCCTCACGCGGCCATCGCCGCCGCGCCTCAAGGTAATAAATCTCCAGACATCGATGTTCATAATTCGCTTTCTTAGAAGTAGAATGTTATTTTATTGCCGCGTGTCTACGAATATTGCAGCGGACGGAAAAGTCGTAACGGTCGATGGTTTATATTCTTATCATCATTACATGCAAGACAACTTTGACGACAACGGATGGGGATGCGCGTACAGATCGCTGCAAACCATAGTTTCGTGGTACAGGTAAGAGAAATTTTACAATCGATTACGTAAGATAAAATTCGAGCGTGTGACGATTATTGTGTCGCTGCGCCCGTTTAACAGATTGCAGGGCTACACCGACAAGGAGATCCCGTCGCATCGGGACATTCAAAAGTGCCTCGTGGAGATCGGGGACAAGTCTTCGAGCTTCGTCGGCAGCAGGCAGTGGATCGGCTCAACGGAGGTGGGATTCGTGCTCGAATCCCTTTTAGGAGTCACCGTCAAAGTACTCTGCGCCTCGACCGGCGCCGAAATGGCCGATCTGGCGAGCGACCTAGCCCATCACTTCGAAACTCAGGGCACACCGGTTATGATCGGTAAGCGCGCGTGCGGTTATTTTTTGTTTGTTTTGTAAGTGATGCATGAAAAGTGCTACTTTTTGTGCGTGCCGACATTGCCGAAAGTGGCGCTTCAGAGCCACTTTCGGCAAGTCGGCTCCGAATCCAATTAATTACGCACGATTGAGCGTGCGTAAAGTAACTACAGCGCAAAGTATGGCGCACGCTCAGTAGGCTTTGTTGTACAGCGTCACAATCAGCAGACATGGAGATGCACTTCTCCTGCATCAGTTACCAAAAATATTTTACTTTACTCTGTAGGAAAATGACTGTTTTACGCACGCTTCCCGTCCGTAAAATCTCAATTTTTTTCTTAAAAATCTTTTTCGTAACTCGTGTGATTGCAACACTCGCCTTCGGTTCGTGCTGCAAACTAACACTCGTTAGAAAAAGTTTTATCGCACTAGTATCGTAAATTGCTAATGCGATACTAGTGCGGTGTAGGGAACATCATACGCCGACGCTCAAGTGACTCACTTCCCAGCGTGCGTATAATGTTCGCTTTACCGCACTTGGATCGCAAAATCTATTATGTTTCCCGACCTTTGGGTGCTGTAATTCTCTATCGTTAACTTTAATTTCATCAGGCGGCGGAGTTTTGGCGCACACGATACTCGGCATCAGTTACAACGAAACGAGCGACGACGTTAAATACCTTATTCTCGATCCGCATTACACGGGTCCCGAAGTTTTAACGACCGTAACGAACAAAGGCTGGTGCGGGTGGAAGGGCAAAGACTTCTGGAAAAAAGACGCTTTTTACAACATGTGTTTACCTCAAAGACCAATTTCTATCTAATACCGTTGTAGGTAGATAATTAACACTCGCCTTCGATCGCGAGAAAAATTTGTAATATACGCGGTTAAATGACCTCAACTACGATGATATATTTGTCAAACGGGTGAATCTAATTATTCCTTGTATTCGTCAGTCGTGCCGGAATATCGTGCAAAACTGTACTATTATGTAGATAATGGAGCATTTAATAAAAGAAACTTTTCATATCTTATTCACATTCGTCTGTAAATTTTTTATAATAATATTGTATTCCAGCAAAGTAATTTTATTTCAAAATCAAGGGCAGTATTTATTTCAAAAGTTTGCTTTGACTACAGTGGAAACGGTGGGCCACTCTACCGATGAGCCTATGATAAAATTTTGATATTTTGTATTTTTAAGTGCGAGGGAGAATTAGAATTGGAGCAAAAGCAGACCCTCGGATTTTCTGTCCATTTATTTTCTCGAAAGGCCTAGAGATATCTGTATGTCAAACAAAATATATAATCATCAAAATCTACCTCAGAGACCTATTTTTATCTAATTCCATTCAAGACAGATAAATACCGCTCGCTTTTGATGGCAAGAAAAATTGTAATACGGTGATATATTTGAAAAAGGGATGAATTTAATTATTTCTTGTATTGGTCAGGGCAAGAGCCGCAATATCGTGCAAAAGTGCACATACTAATATGTACATATTGGAGCATTTGATAAAGTAACTTTTCATATCTTATTTGTACCCTTCTTCTGTAAATTATTTTTAATAATAATAATAATAATGTCTTATTTCAACAAAGTGTTTTATTACAAAATCAAGGGAACAGTATTTATTTCAGACGTTTGGTTTGACTACAGTATAAACGGCGAAGCCTCATCCAGTTCCTGTACCGACGAACTGGAGTCAATGATAAAATTCGATGCTTTGAATTTGCAGAATGCAAGGGATCATCAGAATTAAAGTGAAGCACACCCTCGGATTCTGTCAATTTATTTTCTTGCGCGTATTGGCTAACGGCCTATAGATATTTACATATCAAACAAAATATAGAATAATCGAGGTACCGAGTTGTTCGACGAGGTCGCCAACAAACGAGGATGGCTAGGACAGCAAGGGTTCAACGACCTTGTCTACGTTAAATTGTAAATTTAATATAACGTTTCATGAGAGTCCGCCGCCCGCAGACTTTTGTAACAATTGCGAAAATCTATTGGTTATCAGCAGAGAAACATCGATGAACCTGTCTACGCAATTGTTCAAGCATGTTTCCGTTCGTCCGTCCAATTTTATTCCCGGCTTGTCCACGCATTTGTCCCAACAAAAGTCATTGAATTCGTGGATCTGCGCAACAGGAATTACATTATTGTATGCGATGCATGCCGAATGCCGATCGATCGTCGATCGAGAGGTTAACATCGGAAAGTATAATATGTAAAAAAAACAAAATACCTGAGCGGTGAACTGTGCTTTTTGCTTCTCCACCATCAGAAAACCTTCGAGTTCGGCATCGACGCCTTTCGATTCTTTCGCACCGCCGGCATTAGCCTCGAATCCCGAGCCACTGAAACCCGACAAATCAGCCATTCTTTACGAAATTCCTCGTGTCCCTCGTCCCGAGATGAAATCCTCCTGGCTATCGCGTTGTCGGTATACTACCGCTAATTTTTTCTTTTTTTTTAGCCCAGTGTTGGCTCGTCCCCTGGCGGAGACCTGTGCCACTCTCTTCATCTACCTACTACCGCTAATGTAAGAACTTTGGAACTTTGGATTGCGGCTGACCGCCGAACTGCGCCTGCCGAGATGGCGTTGCTTTACGGAACCTAAAAAATATATAATTATATTTTCGTTCCGGCACATGTCGAAGGAACAACATAACCCACATGTCAATGGTTCCCAAGCTTCGAATGCAGAATATAAAAAAGTGTTCTCGGTAACGCGAAAAGTACAACGAAATTTTCATAATGAGAGAAATTCCACTGTCCCGCTGCGAACGCGAATTCGTCAACAAAGCTCTGTCCGAAGACACGGTAAATAAATTTCAATCAAATGCAAATAAAATATAAACATATTTCGAGTAAATGCAAGTAAACATATTTGATATTGATATTAATGATTTACTGACAGATTGCTCCTTTTACAGATAAGAACAGTATCGTACATTTAAAAAATCTATGCACCTTAGTATGTTGACACATAGTCTCACTTTTGGCTTCTGGACATAGATAATTTTTAATTAATAATGCTAAATTAGTAACAATAATGTGGAGTGATTATTAAGTAGATAATGATATAGACGTGAGCATGGAGAAAGACCCTAGGGTCAACGGACTAATTGTACATTAAAATGTTACTCTTGACTCCCATCACAAAAGTGTTGAATGATTCAATTAAATACAAATTGAATATAAATATACTCACTTTTGAATAAAATAAAATATACAAAGCAAATATATTTTATTTCGATAAAATTAAGAAAAGCGTACTTTATTGTTGTTTTTGTTTCTATAGCGCTTGGATGGCAGAGGTTTGCTGGAAGCTCGACCTGTAAAGTTATACTTTGGATCCAACTGGGGCTGTTGTCTCGCTACTTGCGGTCAGACAAGGTACTCGCACTTTCAGATACACTTAAATGTACATCGTAAGAAAGGTTGCTGCTCATTGTTTCATGGATTGCAGGGTCGTCGCGAATGTATCGTGCGACATACAGCAGCCAAAATCAGCTCGCCCCAATGAGGGCATGCTACATATAAATGTAGAACTCAATCCCATGGCTGCTCCGCACTTCGAAGCCGGTCGCCAATCTGAAGCAGGAACTTTCATTACCAGACAATTGGAGAAATGTTTCAAGGACTCCAAGTGCCTCGATCTTGAATCTTTGTGCATTGTAGCAGACAAAAAAGTAAGATGCAATTGTATACAAAAGCTACAATTACAGATATTATTATGGCTTTCTTTAATTTGATTCTTTCCTTATATTAAAAAAATAAATGATTCGGGTGTATTGCAATAGTCAAAAGTGTTAGTATAAAGTTGGTATGCTGTACACAATTTTTTTTGCTTTGTTTCATATTTATCAATGTCTGTCTTGACTGTAGGCCAAAACTGATATAAAAAAAGGCTACAATTATAGGTATTGCTATGCCTTTCTTTAATACAAATATTCTTCCCTTGTATTAAAAAATACATGACCACAGATGTGTTGAATTAATCAAAAGTGTTGGTCCAAAATTGCTACGCTGTACAAAAATGCTTTTTTTTTTACAATCATCAATGTCTGGTATTGACTGTAGGTCAAAACTGTTAGAAAAAAAGGTACAATTATATATATTATAATGGCTTTCTCTGATACATATATTCGTCCCGTATAGTAAAAACGCGTCCCCAGATGTATTGAAATTGTCAGGAGTGTTAGTCTAAAGTTGCTATGCTGCACACAAAAAAAACGTCTTGTTTTATAATTACCAATGTCTGTATCGACTACAAGCCAAAACTGATATGGGAATCGTCGGCACGAAAAATCCATTCATCATTTTTTAAGTTTACCATGAAAAATTATATTGAATCGCCCTGACGTTCCCGATACTTAATATATATATATATATATAATAAATGTTGTCTATTGTTCAACGCAGGTTTGGAATATCAGGGTGGATGTGAACATAGTCAATCACGACGGTAATCTGGTTGATTGCGCCTGCATAGCGACATTGGCCGCATTATCGCATTTCCACAGACCCGACGTTACTTCGAACGGGGACGAGATAATAGTTCATTCGTTCTCGGAGAAAGATCCTCTGCCGATGACGCTCTATCATCATCCCGTGTGCGTCTCGTTCGCGACTTTCGAAAAGTGAGTTCTCTATTCGTGTCCCCCGTGCAAAAGAAAACACGACGATGTTTGATATACTGATAGAAATACATTCATCGAAACTGTCATTGCAGCGGAAGAACCGTCATCGATCCGACCTACATGGAAGAAAGGCTCGGCGTTGCTCAACTGACTCTCGCTATAAATTCCTACAGGGAAGTTTGCAGCTTGCACTTCGATTACACCGCGAGAACGGGAATCGTCACCGATGTCATTGCAGCGGTTTCGAACAAAGCGGCGAATCACGCGGCCGCTTTGGTCAGGCTTATCAGAGAAGAGGTCAAACGGGACGTTCAAGCAAGGTGAATAATATGCATTTTATTTGAGTTCGTTGCTTCCGTGGAAAGGGCATTTTCGATGTACACGTCGTATTTTTTTCACAGATACGACAAAACCGATCTCGAAATTGATTGCCGTCTCAAAGATTCGATAGCCAGCGAGAGAATAATGGCTATGATGCGCGATCGTATCAGTATTAAGCTGCCCGGTTGGAACGCCGAACGGCACTTAAAAAGTCGTTCGGCACACAACGACGAAGACGCCGATGTCAAGATGCATGATGATTCGACGGAAGATTCCGCTTTTATTGTGTCTCTCGGACAAGGTTCCGCTCAATTATTTCCGAACAAGGTATTTCTAAAAATGCTATTCGACCGATGTTTCGGCCCTCGCTATGGACGATGGAATTTAGTACATTAGAAATTACGTCACAATTCCGGTCAAAAGATGCGATTTCCGGTTAAGATATGAGATTTTCAAACAGGAAGTGACGTAACGACGGGGATTTCCGCTACGACGTCACTTACGGTCAAATAAAGAGATCGTTAAACCGGAAGTGAAGAATTTCCGTTATGACGTCACTTACGGTCAAACAATGAGGTTTTCACACCAGAAGTGACGTATTTCCGTTATGACGACACTTACGGTAAAAAAAATTAGATTTTCAAACCGGAAGTGACGCGTTTCAGGTATGACGTTACTTCTGGTCGAAAAATGAGTTTTCTAGAGCGGAAGTGACGTATTTCTGGTCGAAAGATGCGTTTTTTTTTTTGCACACGACGATAGTTCACAGCGCTGTTGCGCACCGCATTATTGTGCGCAACTAACCGAGGCGCAAAGAATAGAACCATTATAGTGCAATACGGAAATAGTTATGGGGCCTGGGAAGGTGGCCTGGATTCTTGAGAATTGGAGCAAACTAACAAAAATCTTTGCAAAATATATATATAAGATGCGTATTGTATGTGTGGCAGGACAAGACTATTGGCGAAGGCGGCCCAAGCACGTGGGACATCTCCGATCAATCCGAGGACGAAGACGATTCCGACGATGTCGAGATGGTTGCTGTAGAGGAGCGCAAGAAGAAGGTTCTCGACGAGATAGGTACGATATCATTAATCAGTGAACTTCACTCGAAGATCACCGATCTTTCCAATGATTATTCTCCATCCATTGCAGAATTGAGCGGCGACAGCGAAGAGGAAACCACCGAAACGATATCTACCAAGGATTTGATGTAAATAAGAAAATTAATAAATAAATAAAAAAAATAAAAATGCAGAGCTTTCGAGTAAAAGTGGTCAGAGTTTTGTTGTCTTTACTCGTTGGACAAATAATAATAGTCTCTCGGATTTATACATCATTCTTATAAAATATGTACTTTTATCAACAAGTTAAAAAGTCTTTATGAGCGTTGGAAAAAAAAAACGAAAAAAAGACTTTATCTCACTAATATTATGACAATTCATTGGCTCTCGCGGCTCCGAGCCCGTGCCTGCGCTACGTAGCGTCGCTACTCAAACCATTTTTTTGATCTAGCTTATTTGCATTAGTTTTAACTGTGTATATGAAGAAACTCAGCGCTTCCTTTTCCGCGACTGGAATAGTCTTGAAGTGCTTCATGAGGGTCTGAAATGGAAAAAAAAAAAACAAAAATTGTTTTAATAATTATGTCCAGCAATTGAATTGTCGCATTAGACGAATACAGTCATTGTCGATTCCGACTCACATCGGCCAGTTGCGCCTTGTTGAGTCCAGGCCTGGTTGAGACTTTGTAGTGCCTCTTGTATCTCCTCAACGTGCCTACTTGAAGCTGGAAAAGATCGACCTCCGGCAGGTCGTTGTCCGTTTCACCCGAATCCTCTTCGGAGTCTTTTCTCCTGCGTTGCTGTTGCTGCTTCGATCTCGCGCACTGGATCACTTGTTTGTGGTAGTCGCATATGTACGTGTGTCGAGCCTGCGAGATTGGACAAAAAAAAGTACTCACAGATCAAAATTGCACCAATTTTGAGCCAATTTTTTGAGGAATCAGTGGATAAAAAATTGAATTACCGTGTGATCCTGAGTGAGCTTGAGACGTCTCTGGGTCACAGTTTTTTGAATGCGCTTGCTGTAAGAGGCATTTCCCGCCGATCTGGAGCACCTTTCGCCCTCGTCGATGAGACAGCAAATTTGATCCGCAGCTCCCCTGGAATCTTCCTCGCCGGTGCTGAATCCATTCATATTTTTTGTTTGTTTTTTTTTTTTTTTTTTGTAAATTGAAGCCAAAACCCTACGCACGTTCTTTTTCTCCACGTTCGGAATAAATTGTTTCCGGTAACGTGCGTGAGACGGGCGGCCTGGGTACGGCCGCGATAACGGCAAGTGTCAAACAAACAAATGACGAACCATCCGAATCACATTATCCCGTCGGATCTTCCGGCCACAAACGACCGACTCCTCTTCGTCATTGTTGTGACACTATATACATATATTTTTCTAATTTTATCTAATTTTTGTCCCTTTCTTCTCTTTATTTTTTATTTAAATTAAAAATCTGTTTACCCGTGAGAAAGTTATCGAACCGGAAGCAACGTGAGATATTTTGGAACGAGCACTGCCTTTGCCTATCGCTCAACGCCCGCCGCTTTCCGACACTCCGAAATCCCGTGTGTCACACCGATCCGTAAGTTTCTTTTATGTACAACTCCCGATCACGCTCAGCTGTGAGATTGGCTTTCGCCGATCGCTGCGAGATAACCCTCCGGTACACCGGAGTATGCGAGTTATCGCGAAAACTACAGCGGTTCGTTCGTTTTCGGTAGAATATTCCGTCGCTCGATGTCCGTTTCGTGCATTTTACGCGTTTCGCGGGGAGACAAAGTTGTCATTTACTGGTTTTCCTCGATCGTGGCAGGACGTCTCGCAAGTGCGACGCGACAAACAGAACTCGGCATTGGGTAAATACGTTCGAGACTCGAAGAGCGAGTGTGGGTTGTGGTACGCTTGTGTTGTGCAACCGCGAATGTAGGCGTTTCTGTACATGCACGAGAGAATTCTTCACACGCACGCAGGTAGCGCACGCACGTACGAGCTGCGCGGGACACACGTTTGCGTGAGAAATTCCGGCTGAGTGCACTACATCTGCCCGCTCGGGCCTCGCGCATTCGCTGCGGCCTGCAGCAATCGGACCAACGTTGGAAAAACTCGGCAGCGATGCAATAGGCGCTGGGCTGGTGGCGGCGCGACCGCTCCGAAGAAGTTAGCGGCTCCGCCGCTCGTCGACGACGAGACAGACGAGTAAATACGAGTGAGGTTGGCGGCCTGCTCAACGTCGTACAGTGGCGCCATCTTCAACACCGAAATATCCTAACCTCGGTAATTTCATTTAAATAATGCGACCGGTACAGAGCGATTTCACTTGAAATCTGTAAAAAATCTGAGCGAGGAAAAATCGGACATAGGACTGGGATCGATGCAATCGATTTTGCAATGTCGAATTAAAAAGCGACTCGCGAACGTTCGGGCAAGTATTTTTCCCGCCCTCGGTCTCGGCTGACATTTTGTCGGTGGTGGGGGAAGTAAAAAAGAAACGCATCAAAACGTAAAAGGTTGACGCTGATTGGCTTACTTTTTGCGGCTTATCTGAAATAAGCCAATGGTAATGGAGATTTTCCCCGTACACTTCCATATGCCGCATAAGTGGCGTGGGGTCGCGATATTCGAAGCTGAGAATCCTTTTAGCTGTAGAAGACTGTCCAGGTAAGAAAAATCCAAATATTTTCCTTCCGAGGTGTTGACAGATTCGAGTGTTGAATCAATTGAAAGCTCTGTAACGATATCTCTGTGTTCGGTGTTGTTGCGCGAGTGTTTATCGAGGTGATTGTGTGCTACGTTTCGGCCGTACCTTTTATTTAGCCTACACACAACCGTCATAGCAAATGGCTGCCCGGAGATATGCCTCCGCTGGCCATACAATTATTCCGTGTCTCTCGTGCAGTGGATTGAATTAAGAAAACCCGTCGAATCTTCCGATCGATCCGTTCCATCTCGTGAACGATATCATAAGAAGCATTTGTGAGTAGGCCGATCGCAAGGTAAGAGTGCGTCGCGCGTCACGGGACTCCATTACGAGCAAGCGGCTACCAAGGCTAAAGCCTGCGTACGCGTTCGTCCCATTTCGCCTGGCTTGCGCCATGCATTCAGCATACTATAGGCGCGCTGCCACCGCGTATTCGGGCATCGTACCGACGATACCACTACAATTTTCATCATTAAATGTAACTCCGCTCGTTCGATTCTTTCATCGTCCGGATGATTCATCGAACTTTCGACAAATCACGGACACTTTAAGTCATGGCTCGCAAAATTGTCGCGTAATTTCGACTATATAGCCTTTTCCATTTCGCTCACTTTTTTGACGTTCCGCGATTCGTTCGATGCACCGAGGAGAGCTCCGCTACGATCCTCGAATCTGTCCGCATTTATCGAAATCATACATCGTTTCTTTTATTTTTTTATTACAATATGCAACAATTGTTTCAATTTTCGCATACATACATTTTTTTGTGTTTCCACGTACGTGTTTTGTACCGTGTCATCTTAATCTTTGTTCGGTGAGAGATCGCAATAATGCTGACGAGAGAAAAAAAAATTGTTAGTGTGTACGTGTGACCGCGACAGGGCGCAGCGGGGCGCGGAGTCGCGCGGGTACGAAGACGAGGACGTCGGGCTTTGGATGGGGCGCGCGCGCGGGCATTTCTGTCGATGTGTCCGGGCTTATTCGCACCTATGTATGCACGCACGCACTCGCGCTCTCCGCTCGTGTCTCCACACGTGAGCCCGTTGTGTTGGCTCGAAGTGTACATAAACGAAGCAGATACGTGCGCGCCGTTCGACGCACACACGAACGTCTACACTGGCCAGCATAAATGGCTTTTGAGATACATAGCAGTAGCGTAATCGAGTGTCGTCTTGTGTCGACGCGCCAAAAAAACAAGCTAATACAGCACAAGACCGTCGATAGGCTAATTTCTATCGCCCGTTTCTCTCATAAACAACCACCGTTTACGATCGCTTCGATCTGACTCGAGGCACGTGGTCGACCGTCGAACGAAAATACATATCTTATCTAAAGTTTTTTTTTCCGAATCAATCGATCACCGTCCGGCCGAGCTACGCTGGAATAATTGTCGAGTAGCATCGCTTTGTCCAATTTGGCGCCCAAAAAGCCTCCGGAGAGACGAGCTCGTGGGGCGCGCGGGAGTAAAATGGAGGGAATGCAATCAATGCGCCGCATCATACGGTATACACGTTTGCCGTGCAGTATGTAACCGCTACCATATTTGTCGGTCACGCGTGGGAACACAGTGTTTTTCGCTAATTCAAAGGTGAATACAACGGCGGGGCAGGGTAAATTGACGACGTGATCTTGGTATTAAATTTTTGTATTTTTTTTTTTTTATATTTGCACGAGCCCGGTGATGCAAGTATCTCTTGTGTGAACATGGCCGTCCTTATTCGCCTCTAGGCATGAACCGCGGGTACAACTACTATAGTGCAGCTAGTAGTCGTGTGCGAGAGCGCCGAGTAGTCGCGGCAGCGTCCATTGTGCCAAAGCCCGAGCTACGACGTTAGTTTCTATGTCAGGAACGTCGCGCGGCAAAGCCCCTATACAAATCAAAAGCAAACCGCCTCGTGCAATTTCTTTTTTTCTTTCTTCCTTTATATGTACTTTGTAAAATATACAAGAGCGCGCGCACACACATGTACGTATAAACACACACAGGGGCTCGTTAACTGTCTCTCTTTCTCTCCCTCGCGTCGCCCCGTCCGGCCGCAGCTTCACTGCAGCGCTGTATTCTGTATTTTTTTTAGTCCCCGCGTTCAATAATCATTTGGTTGGCTACTCACCTGGCCATCTAGCCAGTAAACGTTATTTGAGGTTAGAGCGCTCGTCGGCGTCGCGAATGATAATCGTACATGACAGTGGGAGAGTCAACTCCGATTTTTCGTATAGTTGTTGTGAAATAACAAAGCCAAAGCAGATTATAAACACGAAGTGAGAGAGGGACACCGACTGTCCGAGGGTGTTAAACAATTAAACTCTTTGTACTCGCATTATCGGTTCACCTTGAGACGCGAGAAGTGAGAATTTATGTGTCCCCGGACGAACAAACATACGATAGGTACCTATATAAATAATTAATTTTATTGCTTAATATAGATCTGATCTGTTCACTGTTGTGTTCCGTCAAAATGTTTAAATACGATCGACTATCGCTCATTTTCTTTTTGTCGTCCCCGACGACAATAATTGGGCAATATAATCTTGAGTAGCTTTTTTTCTACCTTTGTGTTTCGAATATATTTACGGTATTGAAAAGAAAAAAAAAAGAAAAAAAAACAAGTGTATCGTTTGTGTTGCTAGCCAGCCGGAGAGCGTCACGATCGGTGTGGAGAATGGGAGACAGAGAAACGAGATGGAAACATAGAAATCGATGTGGACTCGGAAATGATTGGAACGTAAATAATTAGTGCGTCGTCCGTAATGTTTGCCGGGTTGTATTTACGGGCGGCGCGAGATTTTTCCTTTACCCTGTGCGATGGAAAGATTGTATACAAGTTTTACGATAGTAATGTTGACGACCGGAAGCTGCGTTCGGCGTAATACAGATACGCGTGATCGAAGCTACGCGTTAGCCGCGCTCTATCGACGATTGTTTTTGATGCGATAGTGGTTATGTTGGTGGTGCTGCTGTTGGTTAGATACGGAACGATACGGTCAAGTGTGTGCGCGCGCGCGTTTATACGAAACTGATCCAGCATCCAGCAGCGTCTGGTTAGTTTCGTAAGAACGACGGGACTCTGACTCGGGTGAGCTTACATCTACATTCACGCCAAAAGTCCAACGTTCTCTGTCTCTCTCGTGCTCGTGGACTTGCATGCGTTCAATACGTGAATGCCCTCTATCGAAATATCTATAATATATCTATAATATCTCAAATCTTTGATTCTTTTTTACACGCACATAACTATCTTTCCGAACATCCGTGTATGTTCACGTGGAAAACGTGAAATCCTTGAAACATGAATCGTATCACGTACTCGGATCTACGGTGTTAAATCTCTTATTGGTTTGCCATAGAAGTTATAACACCACTTTTAAAAAAATTGTAAATTTAGAGTACCGGGCTGGAAGTTTTTATGCAAAAACTGATACATTTAATTCAACGTATAATTGTGACGAAAAATTAATACACTTTTTCATTGACATTGAAATAAATTATTGAAATTAAAGTAAGTTATTAAAAATAAAGTATTCCTAATGTTTTTAATACACTGTACATTCAGTTTTCATCATAATTGTACATGAAATTTTAATATACCAGTTATCGCGTTAAAACTTCTAGTTCGGTAGATTACATTTCATATGAATTTTTTTACAGTGACGATTGTTCGAGAGATGCGATGTATAAAGGCGCTTTCTTCGATATTTTATTTTCATTTAGCGGGCACCAGTATGATTTTGAAAATACTTCTTGCGTAAGGAAATTCTTTGACTTTAGTAGGGATATTATTCAAACGAGATTATCGGGGGAAGCAGGAGAGGATAGGGCTCTGTCGGTAAAGTCATCGCTTGAACAGTAAAAACGTATACTGTAAAAATAAATTGTAAATTTAATGTACTGGAACTCGAAACTTGCTTGCATTGCATTAATAGTTCGAAAAATTAAAATAAACCCCATACCAAAATTACAAATCTTTTGCCTAAAATATACAATTTTAATTATAAATAATAAATTTTACTGCAGAATTGCAACACACATGTGTGAGACATTTGAGAAACAGTTTATGTCAAAAAAAACTTCCGTTTGTAAAAAAAAAAAAAAAAAAATGACGTTAATTGTCAAAACAAATTTTTAATTAAAATATTGATAAACTTTAACAACATTTTTCAAACAAAAAAATACCCTTAAATGTCAAAGATAATTTTTTTACAGTATAGTTGTTTGACAAGTGGTTAATGCCGATGTTACAATTACGCTCGCAGATTCCGGTAGAACAGTACCAATAAATAGCGGCAGTCTTTACACGCCACTTTGGCACCTGCCATCGATAATGATTCAGGGAACCGGTTAGATTTTCACAGTTACCTGGGGTCTCCTCGCTTTTTGTTCTTTCGGGGCAAGAGAGTTGCGGAGTGTTTATTTCGGTTCAGGTATACACAGAACTGACGTTTAGATCGAGTTTTTCGAAACAGCATGATAAGAGATGGTATACCAGAATTCTCGTCGAGGTAGATATCGTACCGTAATTACTGCCGGTAACGTGGAGGCTCCACTTTATCCTTGGACCACCGCTGTACCGTACTTTGGCAGGTCAGTTTTTCCCCCCCGAGGGCTGTGCCGTCCCGCGAGGATTTCTCTCTTGCCGCGCAGCTGTAAACTAATAAAAACAACTATACAAGAATCGAAATAAAACTGGATCGGTCACCTTTTTTTAAATTGCCGTCGCAATGTAATTGTTTTTTTTTTCTAACTTTTTATTTTATTTACTTCTTTATTATTTTGAAGCGGAAGTGCAGAGGGAAGCGATTAATTTTTTTTCTCTGCTCGGCGTTTAATTTCCGTGTTCGATAAGAGGGGCAGAGCCGATGCTGAAATGAGGAAAGGTGTAGCGGCCGATGGTAGTTTCGTATCCCGGACGAGCGAAAGCGAGCGAGAGCGAGCGCGAAAATATCGGCGTTCTATCGGGGAGCAGCCGGCTGCGCCTCGCACATAAATTGCAATGTGGCAACGACCCTTTTCTTCTTCGGACACCGTGTAAATTATATTATTCCGTGCGCGACATCGACGCCACATGGCGCGTTCCCTTAGTCCGGGAGCCAAGGGACGCTCCGCGCGCTCTCTCGCGCTCTAACGTCGGTCGTCGACTCTGGCGCATCTATCGCAGCTTTGTTCAAAGAAAAACAAAAAAAAATTATGCGTCCGAATGCAAATCGTCCAACGAAACGCGTAGATACCAGATGAAATAGTTTTAACGATCGAGGAGTTCGAGTTTCGCTAAGATAGAGCAGAAGAATCCGTAATGGGAAAGTTCGAACGAGCGAGTCGGTACGGCGTTGTTCGTGACACCCGGTATAAGGCAATATCCCAACCGACTGTTACGCCACATGGCTTTACAGGGGGAAAAAAACGGGGATGCCGTAGGTAGAGGCCCAGAACGAAGGGTTGATCGTTGTCGCTGGTTATCCGAGGAACGCTCGACCCATAGCGGCCTATATTTTACAGTTGATTTTTTAATTTTTTTTTTTTTAATAATGAAAATTTTGAAATAGTAGAGAATTATTGATCGTCCGGTGGTTCGTACGTGGAGGTAGGAACATTGGATTTTTGCCACAACGAGGCCCGTCTCACTTCAATTTTTCTCATTACGATATTAATTCAGACGTCGAAGCGGGGTTCGTCGAATTGTTTCTTTCCAAATTCATGTTCGTCCGGTCGTTCGTTCGTCCCGTTGGGTATGCCGGCCCTGGGAATGTTCGCCCGCTTTGCCTCTGCCTCTCTCGCGTCTTATTGACCCGGACCCGGTTCTCTTCTCTCTCTTTCTCTCTTCCTCGCTCGCTCTCTTCGATTCGCCGCGTTACCTCGAACCTCCCGCTCAGCTCGGCCACCACCGCCATTCCTCCTTCTCGGTCCTCGCGCCTCGAGCCCCTCGTCGCCCCTCGCTCTCGCTCCATCTCCGTCGCTCGTTCCACGACTTCGCTGCCGCGCGGAGGAGAGAGGATTCTAGTGCGCAGAGCCTTCGACGTATTTTAACTTGGTTTCCTCGCAGCTTTTTTTTCATCTTTTTTTCCAACATGGCGAACCCACTTTGTTTTTGTTAGGCACTCGTAAGAAAAAAAATGCGATATATTGTGTAAGATGTTCATGGCCGAATTGTCGAGGCCCTACCGTTCGTTCCTTTATTTTTTATCATCTCGACAGATTTGATATCTTTCCATGATCGAAAAAAAAAGCCACGTTCTTCCGGTCGCGTGAGACTCAGCCACGCTTATGAACATTAATGACAAGCGAGATGATTAATCGCAATTGTTTATGCCTGGCATTAGACTCTGTTGCAAGCGATTCGCGAGGTTAAAATTCTAGGGTATAAAAAAAAAGAAAGAAACACATGCGGTTTTCTCGAACGCGATACTCGAACAAAGACTCTTCCGTACCGGCTAATTCGCTGGCTCGGGGAAAACGCTGAGACGCGCGTGCGACGTTGTCGGTATTTCGTCGGTAAAATAGCATCGGTAGGACATAGCACACGTCCCGAGTGGCGTTCGGTCAAAATAAAAGAGGGTGCGAAGAGTACGGATATCTCGAGGGTCCGGTTTGCCCGGCCGAGTTTATCGCGGCGCTTATTCGGTGTTATTAACCCGCGTTTATATCCGTAGGTAAGAATATCCGATAATAACGAGGCAATCGAGCCTGATGCGTGTAACAAAACGAGAGAGAAATAATAAAAAAGAGTGGTCTCGAGTAATCTATGCCTAAAAGTTGACCTCGGATTTTCAAGGGTAGAGAAGGCCCCTTCCTTCCCCTTCGTTTCGTCGCCAACCCCCTTCGAGTCATCTCACTCTACATCGTTTCTCCGTCGGTCGCGTTCTCTGTACAGCCGCACACCCTGCAAGCGCCACCGGCGACGAGTCGGCGTCGTCGCGGTCGTCTCTCCGATCTCTCTTCTACTTCGCGCTCTCTCTCTCTCCGATTCCCCCCACCGCTCCTAGTAGTCGTTCCTACGAGCGTAAACGCTCGGTGAAGCGCGGGAGAAGGAGAGAAAGAAAACGGCGGAGAGAAACCGAACGTTCGGAAGGCGGGAGCGATGTTGCCGATGCGCCGGTGCTATAGCTCTCCCGCCATCCCTACCAAAGATTGTGCGCTCGCGGGTTGGTCGAACGAGTTGGCTTCTCCTTTGTGAGCAGGCGGGTGAAAGCACGGCTTGGCAACGCGGCGGACTCGGCGAGCGAGCTGGAAGGACGACCGTGCCGGCACAGCGCGTCGGAATATTCGAGAGGGGAGAGAGATCGCCGAGAGAGGGGTGATAAA
Organism: Stenichneumon culpator; assembly: GCA_964017025.1. Taxonomy (NCBI): domain Eukaryota; kingdom Metazoa; phylum Arthropoda; class Insecta; order Hymenoptera; family Ichneumonidae; genus Stenichneumon; species Stenichneumon culpator. The sequence goes on from OZ024777.1 coordinate 5,870,941, forward strand.
GAGGGGGTGGGGGGGCTTCCCTCTCGGTACGAACGCCGAGGCGAATAGCTCGAATAGAGCGAAAGAGAGAGGGAACGACGGCTAACCGACGAATCTTAGCGCGATTCGAGCGAACGGCGGGGAAGAGACGGAGGAGCGCGGCAAAGAGAGAGCGAGAGACGACGAACGATGAGGCAGCCCCGATTACCGCCAGTTTACGAATGTGTGCAGCCTTAGTGTACGTACGAGAGAGAGAGACACACACAGGCACACGTACACGTACACAGGTATACTTGGTTACACCGGTAGCTCTTAGTGCGCGTTCTCTTCTCTGCTCGTAGGATGATGCGCGCGCACGAACAGTCTCTACGCGGAAAAGCCGTTACGCGCAACTCACGTTCATCGGCATAAGGGAGAAGAAGCCTGGCGTTCGTTTCTCTATACTTGCACGCAACATCCATCGTGTGTGTGTGTGTGTGTATGCGCGTGTGCGGCGAATATACACAAACCGCACACAACTCTCTAACCTCTCTCTCTCGCTCACTCCCTCTTTATCCCCATTGGCCTGTACATTTGTGCGTGAGAAGCGGAGATTCTGGGGTAGCCACGCGGTTACGAACCGACGCGCGGACGGTTTTTACACTGGGAAACGAAGTATATGATAGTACAGAGCGTGCAGCCCGTACAGTAACACAGTGTCGTAAGTAGCCTATGGCCAAAGGACAAGTTTGTTTTTCCGCGAGGTGTTCGCTCGTACGTCGCAGAATCGAAGAGGAGACGATAACGAAGGCATTTTTTCTGGAGGAAAGGTAATGCGAAATACGAGTAGGCGAGAGAAACTAAGGAGAGAGAGAGAGAGAGAAAAAAAAGGTGTATACCGGGTTGTTTGGATCGCGCGCGGGGCATGCAAGTGTGCGAGAGAGTTTGTCGGGAAGGCCGCTCTGTGTGCGCGAATGGCATGTACGAACGTGTAGCTCGAGAGAGTGTGGCCCGTGGCGAGAGTTAGATCGAGCGTGCGCGCGCGCCGACGAAAATACACACGAGTGTTCGAACGAGATGCCTCTGTGAGGGAGTTTGAAGTTTGAATGTGTGTGTATTGGCGCGGTGTGTGCGTGGTGTGTGCATGTCGGGTAGCGATCGCGAGGTAGAGAGAGCGACGGAGCGACGCTGTAGTATATTATCGAGGAGGGGCTGTGTGGAACGAGCAACGAGAGCGAGATAGGGAAAGGCAAGCGGGGCGGGGGGAAAAAGGATCGCGCGTGTATTCGAGAGAGAAACGAACGGGCCGAGGGGTCGCACGAGGAAACGTTCGACGAGGGGTCTGGCGGAGAGAGATAGAGTGAGAAGCGGAGCAACGCGAGAGAGGGAGTCTCAGGCGCGCCGTCCACAAAAGGAGGGGATAGAGAGAAAAAGAAAGAACTAGAAGGGGAGACCGCCCCCTTCCCTGTACCCACCCGCCTGGCCACCGAACGGCCCACGGACCTAACGAACGTTGAGCCGTTGAGCGTAGCGTCGAGTAGACCGCATCCCAAGTGTAACGTACGTATCCTCTCTTGCCCTCCCAATACACGGTTCCGCGATAGCTACGTGTATGAAAACGTTGTCGCCGCGTGTTTGGCCGATTACTTCGAGTCGGCATCAGTGAAGTTAGTTTGCGCTGTATACGAACGGTGAAGGATTATTCATCGAGGAAAACCGGAGTGTGCGAGGCTCCACGAAAGCGAGAGAGAGAGAGAGAGAGCGAGAGAGAGAGAGACAGAGAGAGAGAGAGAGAGAGAGAGAGAGAGAGAGAAAGAGAGAGAGAGCGCGCGCGCGCGCGGCCGAGATACCGAGAGTGAGCCAAGCACCGACGACGACGACGACGACGGCGACGAGGGATCCCGTGAAGCGCTCGCAAGCCAGCTAGCCCGCGATTCGAGAGACGCAATCGTCTCTGTGAAAACTAAGAAACTGAGAGGCTGGCCGGGAGTGACAGTGGCAGCCAGCGACAGTAAAGTTAACGCGTGCGGTGCGGTGTCAGGTCGTACGAATGTGAGGGAGCAAGCGTGCGTGCGGAGGAGAGTGCGTGCGGCGAGGTGGAGAGTGCGTGTGTGTGTACATGGGCGTGTATGTGTATATCCTCTCGGTGGCTGAGCGGTGAGTGTGCGTTGGGTTAGTTGGCTGTACTGATATATTCGTGTGCGTGATCCGCGCGGTGTGTCCTGGCGAGAGAAATCCGTCGGTGCGAGGAAGCAACGGCAACGGCTACGGGAGCAGCACCATCGGGCATCAGCGGCGGCCGCGGTAGCAGAAACCAGCGGCGTTATAGCAGGGGTGTGGAGAGTGCGTACGTGCGTGTAACGTGTATACGTGTGGGTACGTGCGTGTGAAAAAAAAGAGGAAAAAAAAAAATATATATATATATCCCCCGAAGCAAGGAGAACCGACGACGACGACGAGGAACTACGACGACGACGCGACGCGCGTACCCCCACGTTGAGTGTGGGTGTGCGTGTACGTGGAGGAATAAAAACCTTACCGGGGGGAGAAGAGCGCATCGTCTCGGAAGTGGCGAAATAACGTTCGACTTACCTGGCTGGCGTTGTACCCCCGAATAACGGAGGTAAAGTGACAGACGGACGCGCGTGACATGTCGGAACATCACCGCGTCGCCGGTGGCTGGGGCACATCGAGCCCCGGGAGCCGCGAGGACGGCTCGAGCGGCCCGGCATGGTGGCCCACGGGACTGAACGCCGAGCAACAGCAGCAGCAGCAGCAGCAGCAGCAGCAGCAGCAACAGCAGCAGCAGCAGCAGCAGCAAGCCGCCGCCGCGCAACAGCAGCAGGCCCAGCAGCAAGCCCAGCAACAGCAGCAAGCTCAACAGAATCTCCATCAGCATTTGCTTAATCAACAGCAACAACAGTTATCTCAGCATCATCAGGACATCGTTAGGAGCACAGCCGCTGCTACACAGCAGTTGTTCTCGTACAAGATGGCCTCCAGCTTCCAAAATCCGGCGACGACGGGAGCCCAGTCGAGTCCGGTATCGACATCGTCGCCGGTTGGTTCGTGCATGAGAGGAGCCGGCGGTGGAGGATACGATTACAGACTGGGAGTCGGGACACCGGGCTCAGGCGGCGGCGGACCAGCCGGCGGTGCCCCGGTTGCACAATGGTGGTATCCTGGAGGAGTCATGGACGCCGGACAGAACAACCTTCATCAACAGCAGATGCAGCAACAGGGCCAACACCTATCGCCGATCACCTCGCAAACCTCTACGCCCCCCGTTATGTCCCCGGTACGTTGCAGGACGATCGACGAAAAACAAAAAAAAAACAAAAAACAAAAAAAAACAAAAAACCGAGAGCTCTTCTCGCGAAACGACGCGGCCCGAGGCGACGCTAAGCGACGCGGTGCGACGCGCGATCGTGGCTCTCGCCGCCGCGCTCTCCCCATGCTCCCCGTGCGCTAGAACCCCGACCCGAGCGCGTACAGCGCGGCGCGGCGAGACAAGGCGAAGCGACGCCCGCTCTCGGCCTGCCTGCCTGCCTGGCCTGGCCTGCCTGCTGTGCGCCCGTACCGCCCGTACGTCCAACCGACCGAACCGAACAACCGACCGCGCGACCCTTCGTTCCCGGGACCTCGAGTCGGGCTTGCCTTTATATCCATACAAACGCGCTTCTTCAGCTTCAAGTTAGCTTCACTCGTTACACAGTCTTCAACGTCAGTGCTTGCCGCGGCTAGATATTCTCTCTCGATGATATCGTGTCGTATCGAACGTATTTCTCTCCTTCGAAAGTGTAGTTTGTAATTGCGTAGCAGGCAGACACACTTCTACTGTTTAGAGGTACGCGACGTTCGCTACTCTACTCTTACTCGCGAAGCGTTTATACATTTTATTTCTTTATTTTTTTTACTTTATATATATGTATATTTTTTTATTTTATTTTTTTTTTCATTTTTCCGATAAATCGAAACAACAGTGAAGTCGCAAGTCGGTGTGTCGTTCGATACAGTGAGATTATTTATTTTTTCAATTTTTTTTTTTTTTTTTTTTTTTTTCGCCGTTATTGGTAGGAAGAAACTCGAGTTAGAAAAAGTAGTGATGGTAGTGGTGTGATAAATTGGAATTTGCTCGGAACTGAGATCTCACTCTCTCGGCGCTGCGTAGCTGCTATCCGCCGTTCCCGTCACCGCTGCCGCTGGCGGCTGATCGTTTGCGTCGGCTCTCGGGGCCTCGCTTCTCTCCGTTCTTCTTCTCAATTTCTCGACTCACCACGGCGCGTGGGGCTGGCTCTCGGCTAGATCGCTCGATCTTCGGGCCACGCTGCCACGCATACCGGTTACCTCGGGTCAGCCACGTTCCGGCTTTGCTTTTCATTTTGTACTTTCTTTTCGGCATTTTTTTTATCGGACTCGGGGAGGTTCGTTGGTCGGAGCTTCTCGAATCCTAGTTCGGAGACGAGTTTCGATAAACGGACGAGCCGTGCCGACGAAAAATCGAGGCATCCGTCGCTCCGACTAAAATCCAAGCTTTTCTTCTCGCGCTCATCGCCGCCAGCGGCCATTTCGACGATTCGTCCCAACTCCGCTATTTATTTTTTTCATTCCTCTTCTTCGCTTTTCCTCGAATCCGTGGATTCACTTTTTCGACTCTGGCAATGTCGCTCGATATGCGGAGAGGAGAAAGAATAATCGAGCTTCGAAAATCGTACGCGGCGAGCGAAAAACGGAGAAAGGAGAACGGAGAGGGACCCACACAAAAATATAGCTGCACGTGCAAAATTCCGGGCGGGCTAGCCGCGAGCCAGCGTACGAACGATCGCTCGGGCGCCATTACGGCCCGTAGCGGTAGTGCCAGCCAGCGGGCTGGAAAGGCGTGAAGCGAGAGCCCCGCGAACATCTCGCAGACCGTCTACTTTCGTTACAATTCTCGTGCAACATTCCTTCGAAATGAAAACGCGAATACAGATTAGCAGTAATTTTTTTCCGCCCGCTATATATATATCCGGACAAAAAATAGCCTTTAATTTTTTTCTCGAACGGAATTGTAGTTTATTAAAAAATACGTATATACACATGTGTATATATATTTTTTTTATAAATAAAATATATATATATATATGTATATGTGTATATATATCGAATCGTTAAAGTCTTATGAAAAAAATGAAAAATAACACAATGATAAATAATTGATGGTTATTTATTTTTTGGGGAGGTAGTACGCTTGCGAGAAGAAGGTTACACCGTTACGTGCTCTGGTGTGCCTGGCGGTGGCGGAGGCTCTCTGAATCCGCGCCTCTCTCTTCCACCGCGCCATCGGCGTGGCCGCTATTGATTCTGGTTAAAGCCGGGTCGGCCTATCGTTGCCCGTGCTCGCCCGTCGCCTTTTCGTACCGCGATTTTCCCCGAGTCCTGTCGGGAAAACTCCACGGGATAGAGACTCGCGAACCGTACTTAGCAACGGATTTTCCCCAGGATCTTTTGTCTCGTTCGCTTCTCGATAAATTCGCACGGTCAGGCACTTGCCATTGACAATCGCATTGTTCTCTCAATTTCGTCGCTTTTTGCTTTTTTCGCGACGCGCTCCAACTACCGGTCGAACTTGGTTATTTTTCGTTTTGCTTTTTTTTTTTAACGGAAGAGACGCGTTCGCAGCGAAAGGAACAGAGGCGAACGCTTGCGTTGCGTTCTCAGTGAACATTCTTTAAGATTAAAACAAAACTAATACTAAAAATACTGAAAATTAATTAAAAAAAAACTAATCCTACGCCTTCGTCGCTTCAATGGTATTGCACGAATAGCTCAACATTCAATATCACTCAAGAGTCGCTTTTCGTTGATTTTTTTTTCTAACTTTTTTTCCGATAAATAATTCCATTCGTCGAAATAGTAAATTTTACATGGGTCAGAGTTAATTTTCGAATAGGACAAGCGATCGTATTACCGTCTCGGATTCTCCTCGCTCCTTCATCGATCTGCTTTGCAAACTCGCCAGGCCCAAGTGTGTAACCGTCACTCGCGCACTTTGCCCATCGAGCGACGAAAATTCATTCATATATTTTAACAAGTGCGATAGTTGGTGTCAGCGACTTGGGGGCAAAACGTCTATCGTCGTCACGTTTCCCTTATCGCCGCCGCTGTCGGGTTTTGTATATCCAAAGTATTATTTCTTGGCACCGTTTTAGACACGCACGAAAGGCGGTCCTTGAAATCGGCGACTCAACAGTGTCCCTCGTGTCAAACAGCTCGCCTCGAAACGTTTAAGCGTTAAGCAATTAAGCGTTTTTTAAATTATAGAGAAAACGCCAGGCAATTTACCTTATTTCGGTTATCTTTCTTGCGTGCGGCACTTGCGGTCATCGATTAGTCTCTCACTGCGCGTGTTATTGAATACTAAACTAGAAAAAAAAATAAATAAAAAAATAAGAAAAAAGAAAGTCGGGCAGGCAGCCATTTGCTGTTCGTACTTCGACACAGACCCTCGTTCCAAAGGACAAGGATATTCCTAATTTGTTTTAAAAAAGAAATATTTATATATCTGAGAAAAAGAAAAATCGGGCAGACAGACATTCACTCGCTGCGTGAACAAAGATATTTATAATTTATTATTAAAAAAAATATACATACATAACATTATGTACGTGAAACATTTGATGTATTTGTTCGATATTCCCCTAAAATGTTGCTTCTCTAATTGCAGCATCAGATACAACAGATACCGCAGCAGCAAAATAATCTTCAACAAAACAAAATGCCGAGAGGAAAGGCAACAGATACGAAGCCGAGGGGGCGGATGACCGCGTACGCGTTCTTTGTTCAAACGTGCCGCCAGGAGCACAAGAAGAAGCACCCGGAAGAGAACATCGTCTTCCAAGAGTTCTCGAGGAAGTGCGCCATGAGGTGGAAGGTAAGTCAGCATATCTTTGGCGCCGAGCCGTCCTCTTCATCGCCTTCGAAACTTTGTTTAGCTTTTATTTTTGTTTTCCTTCCAAGTATTATAATCTACGCACACGGGTCTCCCCCCACCCCGGCGCCCATATCCTCCTTCCTCCGTACATCATAATACAGGTATTATATTCAGCTTGCGAAAGACCCCTCAGAATCGAACGGGCTCAAGTTTTTGCGCCCACGCCCTCATCGAGGATATGCCCATCCGTGTCTGTTCCACCTGCTCGAACCTGCACCTGCCCGCGTCCGTGTCCCAATCCCTCAGGATCCCGTTGACTTCGGTACGTGAAATTCCGCTGTAACAGAACCGAAGGAAATAGCTCCTCGGGGCCTCTAGTGTTGTCGGTTATTGTCCGCGTTCGGCCCTCGCATGCAGCGAGCCCGCAAAGTGGGAGGGGAATTCGGGCGTCCCAACTTTTCATGCCCGCCGGACCCCGGAATTCTACAAACGAGTTTTTCGGTGGATAAAAAAAAGGAAAGAAAAAAAAAAGGAAAAAGAAAGTAGGTTATTCAGGGTAGGGGAGTGGCGCGGCATCGGCGATGGCGGCTACGGCCGGAGAGTCTCAGCCGAGAGCGAGAAAGAGGAGTAGAAGAGATGAGGAAGGGTGGGGGAAAATGTATGTGCGCGGTGGTAGTCGCCGCCGCGTTGTGACTGCGCGCCTCGGCCCGTCGTTGCTTCTATCGACCAACCGCCACAGACCCTATACCTTTCGCCCTTCTCTCCCTCGGAGCTCCTCTCTCGCTCTTTTCGCCACGACTTGCGCGCTCCTCGCGCCCGACGTAACCACCGCCCTCTTCCCTCCTCGGGGTACGTCTCTCCCCTACCGACCATTACTGATCCTCTCTCCATCTTGGATTTTCACACGGACTTGCCGATATCAAACCGGCGAAGGCAACCCGTACTTTTCGCTCGGACTCCTCTTCGCCGAGCTTCCGCAACGCTTTTTTGCAATTCGTTCAATTTTTTTTTTTTTTTTTTTTTTTTTTGCCCCGAGAAAACGTGATTTAATATATTTTCGGAGGGTTTTCGTGTCGCCGAGATTGCAACGGTGGAGATTGAGAAAAGAGGAAAGGTCGATAACACATGGGTCCGATACCGTACCGGTTTGTCGGCGACACTCGCGTTTATTCCGGCTAGTTCACCACTCCCCCCCTCCCCTCGCCTTTGTCACCCCGAGCGATCTTGGCCTTCCATGATCGGGTGTACGAAATATGAATTTATTTCGCTCGATGGGAAACTGGCTGTTTTACGCACGCGTGCGTAAAACTGCCGTTTTCACACCTTGCGAAGTAGCCTTTTGTACGATACTCGTGCGAAAAACTTTTCCTTAACTCGTGTGATTCGCTCTTCACCTTCCGCGATCGGGTATACGGAATATGAATTCATTTTACTCGTTGCGGAAAGGGCAGTTTTACGCACGCGTGCGTAAAAACCCCATTTTCATACCGAGTGAAATAAAATTTTGTACGATATTCATGCGAAGAACTTGATCTTAACTCGTGTGGCTCGCTTTTCGCCACCCGCGACCGGGTATTCGAAATGTAAATTTATTACACTCAGAAAATGGCAGTTTTACGCACGCGTGCGTAAAAACCTAATTTTTACACCTTGCGAAATAAAATTTGGTTCGATACTCTTGCACTCGCCTTCGGCTTGTGCTGTGCACTCACAGTCGTCAGAAAAAGCTTTATCGCACTAGTATCGTAATGTACTATTCTTCCACTTTCGTTCTCCCTTCTGATTTCGTTTTTCTTCCGCAGACTATGTCCGACAAGGAGAAGAAACGTTTCCACGAGATGGCCGAGAAGGACAAGAAGAGATACGACGCTGAAATGCAGAACTACACACCTCCGAAAGGAGAGAAGACAACCGGACGAGGAAAGAAACGCAAACACATCAAGGATCCAAATGCACCGAAGAGATCATTGTGAGTTTTCGTTGTTTCGGGAATCAACGTTTATCGTCCGTCCTATGTCATCTTGCGTTATTTTTTACTCGTACTCGGAGCATCCAAGTACTAGAACGAGGCTCGTGGAACTGGTACTCTGAAGTCGTTGCGTTATTATAGTTTTTTCTCCCCGCTTACGATAATCACGAGCTTGTGAAGTACGCAATTTTTTTTTTTCTATCCGCATTATGTATTTATCTATTTTTCTTCGAAACAGGTCTGCCTTCTTCTGGTTCTGTAATGATGAGCGCGGCAAGGTCAAGATGCTGAATCCCGAATACGGAGTAGGTGATATCGCTAAAGAATTGGGCAAGAAGTGGTCAGATGCCGATCCCGAAACCAAATCCAAATACGAGGCTATGGCAGAAAAGGATAAAGCTCGATATGAAAGGGTACGTACATTTTTCGATCTCAAAAAAATTCCCAACCGAAATCTCATAAACTTTCATATATTTTTTTATTTTCCATCCGCCTTTGCGGATGGAGTTATCTTGCAATGAGAGTGCATAAACAAACGTGCATGTGTGTGTGTGTGTCTGGTCAGAGCGAGCGTTTGCGATCTCTTAGTGCCCCAGTCATAATTCCTTTACATCCGCAACATCACCAACAAATATGTACAATAACAAATAATCGTCGCAATGACCGATCAGCAAATTAATGGTGAAATATATAATTTTTTAAAGGAATCGACTGCATACAAGAAGAAAATGGCGGACGCAACGGGAGACATTTTATGATCAGAATTTCGATTAATGAATCACTGAGCTGTAGCGCATTGCGGGGACTTTCACAAATAGAATTAGAGACGTACGAGTCGATTCTTTCTTTTTTTTTATTTTCGTTTTTTTTTCTTTCTTCACTTTCTCGCTCGATTCCAAGTATCGTGAACTCCATCGTATTAAAAAAAAACGCCGTCGTCGAACTCCGACGCCTTATTCGTGGAACATCAAAAAAATTTCTTAAAAGGAAATGACTGCGTACAAAATGAAAAAATGAAGGATGGGCCGGGAGTGGGAGCGCCTGCAAATGCTATAAAGCACGACAGTGACGAGGACGCGGAAGAGGAGAATAATGCTGAGGAGGATGTTAAATAGTGGACGCACGTCAAACAAAAAAAATCTCATATGTCACCCCGTGTCCTTGAAGCGAAAAAAAAAATATCCCGAAAGCATTACCTCACCTACTGTACATACCATTGACCTTAGCGTGAGCGTACTTACACCACTAGGAGAACAAATAACTAACGAAACAGTCCCCTTATACCCCCGACCCATCCTTCACCCCGCCCTCACTCACCAACGATCCTTCCCGTCTCCCACGGATTATTTACGATATAAAAAAAAACAAAGGATATCGATAAAAAGCAAACAAAAAAGGAAAAACAAGAAAACTACCCGCGGTTATGCTAATTATTTTAAAAGAAGAAAATTGTATGTATGAGTGATCGCGAGAGGAGAACGTGTGAGTGACATTTGTATTTTAACATATTGATAGTACACGTGTAAAGTGGCATAGGATAGAGAGAATGAGGAGAAGACGGTGTACTACTACTACTATAACTACTATTAACTACTACTACACTATTACTACTACTACTTCACACCTTCTACCGGGTGGATCAAAAAAAGAATTAACGAAAAGAAAGAAAAAAAACAGATACGCCGGGGCTCAATCATCGCTGACTTTGTCTCCGCTCGCAGTTAAACAACACGAAATAAACAAATGAAAGAACGAAAGAAAAACACAAATCGATTTTAGTTATTAACGATAAAACGACGATAAACAGTAATAACTATGGAAGATAAATGCAACTCGCATACTGCTACACAAGTGACAAGTTGGCGGAAAAAATGCGATAATATTGAGAGCACGAGAAGGTGTACGAAGTTAGTTATACACAGCACTATTTTTTTTTTTTTTTTTTTTTTTTTCGAGACACTTTTCACTCGTGATGGTTTTTTGTTTCACTTCAATTTATCAGTTCGATTCGCCCGCGCGTTTAGAATCCGAGTAGTCGGCATATCTAAAAAGAAAAGAAAAAAATTAATAATATGCGTTTTTATGATTTACACTTTTGCACAGATATCATTTAGCTGTAAAAAAAAATCAGTCCCAGGGCTGTTGACGACCGGTGGGACTGCTAACTCTACTCTCGCGAGTATTCGTAAGAACTGCGGAGTCATCGCGATACGTCTAAATTTAATCGAGTTCTCTATCGAGCCAACGTGTGATTGAGCCTTACGCGGTTCTCTCAATTAAACTGTTTTCGCCAAACACATGGCTAGAAAAAGAAATGAAAAAAAAAGAATTAAAAAAACCAAGAAATATAGAGCTGCGTCTCTCTCTCTCTCTCTTTCTCTCTCTCGTGAGGACATACGGAATAACGGAGCGTGTGTGATGAAGGCTGATCTCGTGTGCGAATTAAGCCCGAAATAATTATGTTGTATGGGAGATGGAGTTAGTCCCTGCGTTGGCTAGATGAGAATTTTAGAAAAAAAAGAAAAAGAAGAATACAATGCAAAAAAAAGAAAAAAAGAAGAAAAGAACGTTGCGTCGCGACGGCAAAAAGTGTGTAAGAATGAGAGGTTTCAAGAGAGAAAGCGTGTATGTGTCGCGATCGACGTACGTCATTGATTTCGTCAAGCAATTGTCTATCGCTAGCTTACGGAAGTGGTCCCCGCCCTCGTCATTGTTCATCCTCCGTCTTCGACATTAAATTTTCGTCAATAAAAATCAATACTTTGAAAAAACCAACAAATTTATAATGATGAAAAAAAAAGGTTCATTCGTTCGATCGTCGATTTGATTTCTTGGTCGTTCTCGTCGTTTTACTTCGTCGTGTTTTCCCACGATAGAGTCGTCGTTTTTTGGGGTGGACGTCGTCTTCGCCACCGTCGGGGGTACGCAGGATGCGATTAGGCGTGTACTTTGCTGCCAAGCTGCCACGAGCCGTTCTGCTGTACAGCAGGCTGTATTATAAATAAATTATTGTGCTACCTTGTAATATTAACATTCCTAGATCCTAGTATGTACAGATTCTAATCATCGATCGAGATTAGAGCCATTGTTCTCCGCGAGGGAAGGTGTGTGCCCCGATTTATCAGCCGAACACTTTGGATTGCCGGGTGATATGTCGAACGGGATATTATTGCATCCACGAGAAAGGTATATTGAGCCATCAGCCGATTAAGTACCCCGCGCGACGAGAGGCTTCGTTGCCTCTGGGAACACTGGATGCTACTGCTGTCTGTAAGATTTGGCTCGGGTCGACAACGTTTGGCTTTGTCAATCATATATCTCTCTGTCTCTTTAATGGCCACTTTACTATAGAAAAAAAAAAACGTAACACGCTCTTCGATCACTCCCGACCCACCTTGCTCCGCTCCGTCTGCACCACTGTCACATAACGATTTTCAAAGTCTACGGATTATACATGCGAGAACAAATACGAAAAAACAAAAGTTAAAAAAAAAAAACAAAACGGCAACATCTGTTTCTTGTTGAAACAACATAAGACGAAACGCGAATACTGTGTAAAATATGAAATTGTAATATTTTAATACTGATTTGCAGGTGTGCATAATTTTAACATAGCTGGTTAAAAAAAAAACAAGTGAATTGTCCTGTTACGAAAAGGCATCAATTTCGATGGACAAAATAATCACAACTATAATTAAATATAAAATCGAATATTGAGCAAAAGAAGAAAAAAACATGGATAATTAAATAAAATACAAAATAAACAAAACAAAACTCATGACAAATTTCCTGCGTTGTAATAGGAAATTATGATAGTTAATAAAGAAAATGTTTGATTTGTATATCTCTTAGGGATTAAATAAACTTTTTCGAAAAAAGGAAAACTCAATTGAATACGTGTATCGAACTTGTTCGTATGTTTAAGACGGAAAGGGATTACTAGGTTTTCAGCGAAGACCAAGGATGAGAAAAAACTATCGACTGCTTATATTTTTCGTAGTCTCGTACACTGCTGATCATAAATGCATGGGTTTCCTTACGGCTTGCTGAATGTCCTGGCGGATGTCTTGCTTGGTATCTTCGATCCCCTTTAGACATGGAGCAAGATGTCTAGCAATATAGAAAAACCAGAAAAACCAGGCATTTACGAACAGCAGTGTACGCGAATTGCCGTGATCGTAGTGTGTTGAACACTATCTTTATTATACACTATAATTATATATATATAATTATAGTGTCCTATAGACTATCGATAATGGCGTTTGACACGCCGGAGTATAAGTTTGATAGCTTGTTCGCCTCGAAAAAAGGAAACTCAATTGAATATGTATCAAACTTGCCGTGTATATAAGACTGAACGGAATGACTAGATTTTCAGTGGAGACCAAGTCTGAAAAATTCTTTCGGCTCCTTATATTTTTCGTAGCATCGTATACCGATTACCCTGATAGTAACGACTTATGAACTAACTTTGTTATACACTATGTATAGAATGGATTTCGGAATTTCGGTTTTTATAGCATATTAATCGAGTTCGAAATCTACTCTCTGTGCAATGAAAACTCGGGAGGTGTCAGCGTCACGAAAGGGGGGCCCAGGTGGGATGGGGACATCGAAACTAACAAATCCACAGTTTTCCAAAATATATATAAGATTATAGTGGCGTATACGCTATCGACAGTAGCGTTTGCGACGCCTGAACATAAGTTTGACGATTCGTTCTCCTTGAAAAAAAAAAAGAAATTCAATTGAATACGTGTATCGACTTTGCAAAATTTTGTTCGAAGGGCGAAAAAACGATTATACATATATTATATATAACGATTATATATATTATATATATGACTAATACATTATATATTAGTCATATATATAAGGAGGAGCGGGGATTACTAGATTTTGAGTGAAGACTAAGTATGAAAAATTCCACCGACTGCTTATATTTTTCGTAGTATCGTACACCAATTGCCCTGATCATAGTATAAACTTTCAACAGTGGCGTTCGACACGCCTGAGCATAAGTTCGATAGTTCGTTCTCTTCGAAGACGTGATAGAAACGCAAAAAATCTCCACCGCCTTTTCTCTTCCACGGGACGAGAACGTCACTGTGAGTGAAATTCGTTCGATTTTCATGGACCGGCAGAGTGAGACCCGTTCCTGCAACTGCCCGAGTTTCGGGACTCTCGTCCACGTGTGACTTCTTTCGAGGATTAAATTTCAAGTAGGTCGAGTCTATCGAGTCCTTGTGCTGCTCTTTTGCCCAGACGTATATCAAGCATCTTCCGTCGACTCTGAGAACACGCATCATTTCCTCGATCGCTCGTCTCCTCCTGTCCTCCGTCGACAAATGATGTATGACGGCTATGCTTATGACTGCATCGACGGAATTACTCGTGATCGGCAGCGTCAGACAATCGGATAGAAACACTTCGAAATTCCTCTTCCGACAAATTCCGGTCAATCCAGAGCTTCGGTCGCAACCTATCTAAAATTAAAAAAAAATATTACATAATCTCACAAGAATCTTTATTTTACAAGTTGTGAGAATGGCAGTTTTACACACGCTTCGCATTGCGAAAAAACCCATTTTCACAGCCTGTGGAATAAAATTTTGTATGATACTCGTGCGAAAAACGTTTCCGTAACACGTTGAACGCCCAGCGTGAATACTAGCCCCCGCTGAAACATAGCCGTCACCCAGATATGGGTGACGTGGCGTCCAACGTATTAAGAGGAAGTGAAACAGCTGTGCGTGCGAGAGAGATAGGTGCAATTTTCAAATTAACTGTATTCAGTGATTCTAATTTTTTTGAGAAAAAAACGAATTGGGGCCGGATGCGAAATTACTGTGCGCATCCAGTTCGAATCTGCTTTTTCCTCGAAGAAATTAGCACCCGTGAAAATAGTTCATTACAATTTTCATTACTGACCACGATATTTCGCTTCCCCTTAAGAGCGTGTGAAATACGTTCTCAGCCTGTCTCTCTCGCTCTGCTGAGAGCGCCACTGATGCTATCTCTCTCGTACTCGATAGTGTTTCACATGCTCTTAAAACGAAACACCTCCCTCCCCGTCCATCCCGTGCTCAGTTGGTATCAAAAACGGTAATCAACTTTTCTCGCAAGTTCCCGTATGTACGGTCAAAAGAGAAGTCTTATCGGAAACGGACATTATCCCGACTTCCGATGAGACTTTTCTTTTTACCCTACTTCCCAGTATCCGTGAGAAAAGTTGATTTCAGTTTTTATTACCGACCGCGGTATAGCGCATGCTCTTAAGGGCTGACGCCACAGTAAATGGGTAAAAACGTATGGATATTTCGTGATTTTTGTCTCGGTAAATGTACGCTTTAAAGAACATTTAAGCATTTTTTCATTCAATTTTATTGTTTTTATCTATATTTTTTATCGGTTTGCGTGAACAATTTTTTTTGGGGATTCTTTCGCGGTGTCCCTGATTTCGACTTGTCATTTTATAAGAAAGAACATTTTTTTATAGTTTCTTAACAAGTTATATATAAGGCGGTCTTTGACGACGAAAAAAAAATGCCAAAATGCCGGCTATTTGAACAAGTCGATTTTTACCCATTTTTCAACAATTTAAATCGTTTTTAAAAATTAGTTATTATTATTATTTTTTTATATGCGACCTGTTGAATAATATGCGAATCTGTTGAAGTATATCGATACATATTTTCATAAAAATCCATCAACTCATTTGCAAGACATCAGAGACCGATCTTGAAATTGATCTTGAAAAAATACTGCGCATACTTACAAACGTAATATGGTATTTTTCCTCGCACTAGTGCGAGAAAGTGCATTTATGCGCACACTTCCCAAAAACGCAATGCGTTATTTTTGTAAATTTTTTATGAAAAATTGAGTGAATGGCAGTGGCGTAGAAAAAAGAGTGCCGACTAGTGGGAATGCCGTACGCGCCTTATGCTCGTGCTGCATTTTCATACCCGTGAAGGACTCCCTACGCCCTTGCCATACATATATCTATATCTTATTACTTCAACGAAGTACGACAATACCTTGAAGATGTCCGGTCTATCGACGAGGTACTTTCCATTCCCGCAGCCAATGTCAAAAAGTAATCCACCGGGCTTTACTGTGTCGATGAATTTCGCCACGTTGGGCCATTGTTTGTGCCGAGTCTCGTCAAAATGGCTCGATATTTGTTCGTACACCTGGACACGAAATTTACTTTAATTCAATTTAAATTTACTTTACTTGCCGGATTTCTCCTCTACAATCAGATTTTAATATACAAAAAATCCTAAATATTCGATCTCCAGAGTAACGAGTTATAAAAGTTGAAAACGTTAAAAACACTTAAGTCTACGCTTTATAAAAATTTGAAACACTTAACTTTACGCATTTGCAAAAGATAATGACACTTCACATGAGATTCGCTTGTGACTAGGCGCCTTTCTTTTTTTTATTATTTAATTTAGTTTAATTTAATTGTTAAATCAGCTGAGAGTCAAGAAAATATTATTTTCGTTATTTGCGGCAATAATGAAGTTTCTCGTGATTGATAATTAAAGCAAATCGACAAACCCCTTCGATATTTCGAAATTTTTCTCGACGAATATTTTTTATTTGTTTCTTTAGAAAAAAAAATAATTTAATACCTCATGCACGTACGAAGATTCCAATTCGGGCGCTACGGAGTTGCCTATGTTGCGTTCCGAAGGATTCCCCTTCGTATCGCAATACTCGTTGTAATGACACGGGCAATCGCCCGTGCGTACTTTTCTGAACGTGAAGGACGTTCTGGTGGTGCGTTCTCGGGTACTTATGCCGCTGCTCGTATTGACGATATCGCTGTGCCTGGGACATATTCCGTGGCTCCATGCGTACCGCGACTCGCCGGACATGATCAACAGCGAACGCGGAGGCAGCAGAAGATTTACTCTTCTCTCGCCGCGTTTGAAATCCATAATGCAGGCGGACTGCAACGACAGCGAGAGTATCGGGTCCTCGAAGACGCTATGTGTATCGATGTGCGGTGGAATGCCTGCAACGATGCACGTTACAGATTATCGTCTCGGCGTGCCTCAACAACTTTCGGCTTCTTGGCACAGACGAGAGACGCACCTTGGCCGGGCAGGTAACGATTTATCGTCAACTGGTCGTATACAAATTTACCACAACCATTTTCTTCGAACAGTGCCTGAAGAAATTTATACTCCTTTGGTATCGGATCGATCGGATCCTGGGGGTCGACTCTGTTCGTGTCGTAGCGAAATTCGTAGCCATAGTGCTTTACTTTTCGATGCTTCAGCTCTGGCAACGTGGTTTCTAGGAAAATTGAAACGGGCTATGAGCGTCTGCTTATTATGGTACATAAATGTTACATAAATGTTACACAAATGTTGCATAAGTGTTACATAAATGGTACATAAATGGTGCATAAATGTTACATCATGTAACATAATAAAATTATGTTATATAAATGTGAGAGAAAGGAAATACAATTTACCATTATTGCTCCAATCAATACTGTCGAGCAGCATTGATTCTTGCTGAGGAGTTATAAAATCCTCTATCAGTACGAGGCCAGGTGGAAGATGGGAATCTGCAGCAGGAACGTCTTCCTGCAAACTGGGAACTGGAACCCATTGTTGATAGATTAGTTATGGAAAAAGCTCCAATGTATCACGTTTATCAAGTAGACTTACATGTTTCCACAAACGATAAGTACAGAGGCATGCTCGGTCCATCCAGACTCGTACGACCATGTAGTTTATTGTAAAAAACGAGGGCATCATTCTTTGATTCGCATTTTACAAAGCAATACGATTTACCAGGCGGCATTGCGATTTTGTAATTTGGTATCGCTTCCTTTGTAATTCTCTCCAATGTTTCTCTGCTGAGGCCCGTGACGAGGCCAGCATTGCAAATTACTACATTCTGAAAAAATTAAGTTTATCATCAGTCTTGATAGGTGATTTATTATGTTATTGTACAAGCAGTATAGTCGCACAATCACCGCTAGAAGCTCTGCAATATTACAAATGGTCATACTGGGCAATTAATTTTCGGCATTGAATTTTACTGGCACTTATGGAGTTTAATAAAAATCGGCAAACATAGCAGCTCCAAGATATGAGTAGGAGAGAAGAGTTACAAATAAAACAATTCAATTCAATTCAATTCAATTCAAATAAATTAAATAAAAAAATAAGAAAAAGAGATGCCTCGTTTCAGCAAGTCTCATGTGAAGTGTTATAAACCAGAGCTGGGCAAATATACTAAGTACTTGAAGTACGTATTGAAGTATCAAGTACGGATTCAGTGACCAGTGGTCAGAACTTCAGCAATTTAGTTCTGCCAGTTTTTGAGTAATGAGGTATTGAGAACTCTCAATACCTCATTACTCAAAAACTACCTAGCGCTCAGTACTTCAAGTACTTGATACTTCAATACGTAATTCAAGTACTTAGCGTATTTGCCCAGCTCTGTTATAAACTGACAAGTCGTGACAAGTCGTAAACTTAAGTGCATCAATTCTTTATAAACCACAGACTTTAGTGTTATTACCTTTTTCAACTATTATAGCTTGTTATTCTGAAGCTCTAATATTTAGGATTTATTATACATTATATTCTGATTGTAAAAGGGAAATCCGTTAAATAGATTTACTCAAATTAAATTAATACAAAAAATTAAAGTTACGATCAGGTGAGATAGGATAATGGTAACACTGATTACCTCGGTCGGTTCGTCGCAGCACTTTACGTTCATGTCCCTGGCAAGCCTGTGTTGGGCTCGTCGTTGTTTACGAAGGCACTTTCGTTCCGAAACCGCGTCGATGCTGCCCATCATATTTTTTAATTTAGTCGTAAATATGGAATTTTGTTTTGCAATAACCTCTCAAATACCGCATGCTTGCAGAGTCAACATTAAAACTATGGGCGGGTTTCAATGTTGGCTGCAAGTTGCTGGCTACTTTGAGACGAGGTGGAATATCACACATTTGCCTGTTTAAGGTAGCTCGTGAATAGTGTTTACTTTACATAAGTTTCTGAGAAATCAGAGGGAATTGCAAACACTTCTGGTTGATATAAAAATCTGAAAAATCAAGCATATTAAAGGTGCTGGAAAGATTAATTTTGCATAATAACAATTCCACAATGTTATTAACAAATTGATGAAAAACAAAATTGTTTACCAAATCTCCCGGAAATGTAACGTTTTTTTTTTAATGAAAGTGCTTCGTTCACTTTTCTGAATACGTATGAATTTTTTCAGATTTTAAAATTAACTTTGAATTTTTCTTTTATATGGGACAAACGTGTAGAAAGTCACAAAATTCAAAGTGAATTTAAAAATCTAAAAAAATTTAGGCGTATTCAGAAAAATTAACGACTAATTTCCATAAAAAAAAATTTCTGTTTCCGAAAGATTTGTTAAACAATTTTATTTTTCATCCATTTGTTAATAACATTTTGGGATTATTATTATGCAAAATTAATCTTTTCGGCATCTTTAATACGCCTGATTTTTTTCAGATTTTCATACCATCGAGAAGTGTTTACAATTCCCTCTCATTTCTCTGAAACTTATGCGAAGTCAATACTATTCACAAGAACTGCCTTAAATCGCCATATGCGTCAGGTGATTCCGTGTATCCGGAGAGCTTCTGAGGCACCTCGGGACGAAGCAGTTGGCAGTTCGACGAATTTGCTCTTTGCGACCGCGAGATCGAGCTCTCTGCCGTTCGCGGCCCGCTTCTCGGGTTCTTCGTCGCCGCTTCGAACGGAAAAAGAAAATGAAAGTCGATGCTTTTGCGGACGCTCGATTCAAACTCTCGTCGGCGATTGGACGACCGCAAGACGGCCGCTCGCGATTGGCCGGTTCAAGCAACGCTTGTAACGTATAGCCAGCTGTTGAAGAGTCAAGTTTGTTTGAAATCAAACGGCAGCAGCAGAAGTTTGTTGGTGCTCGATCCTAGAAGAGGCGGGATATCGCACACACTTGCCATGCCCGTGCGGCCACGGTTAGTCTGAGGTATTTTTCGATCGCGAGAAGAATACGCGGGGGCCTCAAAATTCTTCTCCGAGCATCGTCGAGCCTCCCTTCGAGCATCATCGACGAGACGAACCGCCGTCCCGTTGACGACAAAAACCGACAGAGAGTACCGCGAGGCCCCGAGAGAGAGATCACTCGCACGACCGAACGGCCCAAGAATTTTTGGCGGCCCCACCGAGCGTGTACGACGTTTAACGGCAATGGCTACGATACGCGTACACGAGGATCAGGAAAATCGTATCGGCGATGTTCGACGGATCAAGGACGGGGCCGCGCTGGGAAGCCATCAAGGGCATCCTCTCCAACAGACCAAACGGCCGGTCTTGGCGGTCCTGCACAACAACTGCCATCGTAACGCCAAAACCGTGAGTATGCCGCGTTTTTTTTTTTTTTTTTTGGTAACGAAAATCTTTGACCTGTAAATATTTATCCTCCGCTTGGAGTCTCTTGTAAAATATATGAGTTGACTGTAGTGTTCCTCGTCGTTTTCAGGACTTCTGTAGCAAAGATGAAAAATACATCAAGCCAAAGGCATTCGTGCCCGCTCAGCCGGAGCCCTTCAAAGTCTTCGAGGAGAAGGACGAGGAGAGCGTCAAAGTCTATGAGGACAAGCTCGTCGAGGAGACGTCGGTAGTGCTCAGGGAGACCAGGGACACGAGAGAGATACAGATCAAACAAGTTACGGAAATAACATTGAAAACGGAGCGTGAAAAACCGACCCTGGAAGTCAATCCCAGCACCGTCAGTATAGTTCAACCCTTTCGCGCCCTTCTCCAGGAGAAACGGGACGAGCCTCTCTTTTCCCCTACCGTGCCTATGTCCCTGGAGAAGTCCCTGGTGTTTTTGGACTCCGGCAAGAAACAGGATATCAAGAGCAAGAGGGAAGCATGCAAGACTCTCAAGGACAGCTTCTACGACGTGGACGAGTACAGGGCGGACATCTACAATTACTTGCGAGTCGCCGAGGTACTTCATCCGCTCCTTTTAAATTGATTTATTAATTTTAAAAATATTAAATTTATATTTTTATTTATTAATTTTCAATTTAAATTAATTAATTTAAAATTACTTTATTGATTTATTTATTCATTTTGAAATTCAACCGGCAAAAGCCAAT
Organism: Stenichneumon culpator; assembly: GCA_964017025.1. Classification (NCBI taxonomy): domain Eukaryota; kingdom Metazoa; phylum Arthropoda; class Insecta; order Hymenoptera; family Ichneumonidae; genus Stenichneumon; species Stenichneumon culpator. The sequence goes on from OZ024777.1 coordinate 5,891,944, forward strand.
TATAAGTTCTCAGGAACCCCTAACAACATGTAGGAAATATATACACGTGGATGATTTTATACGATGTTTTTTTTGTCCTTTCAGACTCAGCACAGACCAAAGCCTGGGTACATGAAGAAACAACCGGATATAACGTACTCAATGAGATCGATTCTCGTGGACTGGCTGGTCGAGGTCGCCGAGGAATATCGGCTTCACAGCGAGACACTGTATCTCGCTGTTTCGTACATTGATCGATTTTTGTCTTACATGAGCGTTGTACGCGCCAAACTCCAGCTCGTCGGTACCGCCGCGATGTTCATCGCTGCGTGAGTTCACAAATTTCACGACTATCGTCTTCGGAACTTTTTTTAACGATATTCACAATTCCTCTTGTGTATTTATTGGAAAATTGTTGATTTCGATGTATTTATTGAAAATCAGTTGATTTCGATATATTTATTGAAAATTAGTTGATTTCGATGTATTTATTGGAAATTAGTTGATTTCGATGTATTTTTTTTGAAATTTTTGGTTTCGATGTATTTATTGTAAATTCGTCGACTTCGATGTGTTTCAGTAAATACGAAGAGATTTATCCGCCGGACGTCGGCGAATTCGTATACATAACGGACGACACGTACACGAAAAAGCAAGTCTTAAGGATGGAGCACCTCATACTTCGTGTATTATCGTTCGATCTCACCGTACCGACGCCACTGGCTTTTCTTAGAGACTATTGCATTAGCAATAACTTGTCGGAGAAAATTCTTTTCCTGTCTATGGTAAGTCGTACAGCCGTTATCACGATAACTCCATTTATATTTATACACCGAGAGAAGCTTGCACCGGTCCATATCACGATTCCGTCTGTGTCCAACAGTACTTGTGCGAGCTGTCGATGCTCGAAGCCGATCCCTATCTGAACTTCTTGCCGAGTCACTTGGCCGCCGCGGCCGTTGCCTTGGCCAGGCACACACTCCAAGAAGAGATGTGGCCACACGAACTCGAACTGTACACCGGCTACAGCATGAAAGATCTGCGGGCATGCGTCGGCTATCTCAGCAAAACTTTTTCCAATGCTCAGAATATCCAACAGCAGGCGATACAGGAGAAATACAAAAGCAGCAAGTACGTGGATAAGAAAGATCTATCGTCCTAAAGACCACTTGTTATTTAATTTTTTGAACATTGTTTAAAGTTTTTGAAAGAAATTTTAAGTTTAAACTTTTTTTTATTAAAAAGTTAAACATTTTTTTAAATTTTAAATATTTTTTTTAGTTGAAAAAAGTATTCAATGAATTTAGTAAAAAAAAGTTTTAACTAAATGAAGTTAGTTTAAAAAAGTTTTCAATGAATTTTTACAATAATGTATTTGTTATTTAACACCAATTGTCTGTTTTCTGGACACTCCAGGTACGCACACGTCGCCCTCCTCTTGCCGAGAAATACGGACGCTCTGTCCAGCGAAGACGAATTAGAGAGCCCGTAAGCCGTGAAAAATGAACGACGAAGGTTCGGTGAGAAACGAAGAAGATAGGGCGGAAGATAGCATATTTTTTTAAACGACCCCGCAAAACGAATACAATATGTCATGCTCGTGCGGCTCATTAACGAACCTCCAAAAACGCGATTCCCTCGAAGAGAATCACCAGGAGGGGATCAGCGCGAGACTGATGTCCTGCGAATCATTCTGCGAATGGAAGTGTGCATGAATTTACAATATCATGCTTGTGGCCTGTTCGGCTGGCGCTTTTTATTCGGGCGACAAATTCGTGAGCTCGGTACTCAGCGTAACGTAGCGCAGGTACATATGCATCGTCGGCATGTACTATCCCACTGTCGCTACCTATTTCGTCGATACTCGATACTACTACTGAATATACCAACGTGTTCGTTGGCAGCCGGCAAATTTTTTTTTTTTATCGAACTCCCTCCGGAGCTGCGCCATTATATTAACGAGCGAGGCTCTGGGTCTCACGTTGTTCAACGTTTGTTAGTACTTTTATAATAGTTTAGATCAATGCAAAATGCGAAACTCTTTTTAAATCAAAAATTGAATGCGACTTTTAAATAAAAAAAGAAAATTAAATCCACACCATTCAGGTACTTCGATTGCACGGATAAAGATTAAATTACATTGCCAGTGAACAGTAAATTATACACTATGATAATATTGATAATAGTAATATTGATATGATAATAATTATCGGTAATTGATAATGATTTTTGTATTTATTATTTGAATACTATACTATTGGACGCGCATGTTGTTGTGATAGCGAAAAAAAATTCGTTCGATTGAAAATGTAAAGAAAGAATGTCATGATTTTTTTAAACGCACACAAGTCTCTTATTCCTTGTACAGTTTATTTATTTAGAAACACCAGAAATTAATATTCTACGTCTGATAGCCGCCCCCATTCCATAACTGTTTTCCGATGTCTCAATGCCAAAATACACAAACGCTTCCGCAATAACCGATTAGTTTTATTCTTCGTAATTATCGCATTGGAAATTGTCGCATATTCATTCGTGCATAGTGTAGATTTTCTTTTTTCAGAAGAATAAAAAGTCGGGCTTTACGTTTAATTTAGATTTATCGTACAAAGTCCTTGCGGTAGATTAAAATAAGTTAACAGTTTTTCTATTGCGGCATCCGTTTCTCCCGTCCCTTGCCCTATTAGATAATACTTAGATAGACTTAGATAATTTTTCCATTAAATTTGTAATGTGGTTCGTCCAGGCAGGAGAACTTCGTAATTTTTACAAAGTACGACGCCCGAGCTGATAATAAATATTTGCATCTTATTCATACACCTTGTTCGATATATCGGGAGAAAAAAAGATACAATATCACTAAAATACAGAATCGAGGGTCAATCGTCTACAGTGTGGTGGACTTTGTGCCGAGATGCGCTGTTAACTTTTATAAAATAAAGGGTTCCTCGAAGCCGATTGAGTAAGATATCGAACATCCGGGTAATACCGCTTTCCGTTTTAATACGAGAACCGGCTTACGAAAAAATGTATGTCTAAGGTCGATCCGTTTCTCTCGTCCGTGCCTTCCTAGATTATTAGACGTAAATAATTTTTCCAATAAGTTTGTAATGTGTTCGACCAGGCCGGAGAACTTGGTAATTTTTACGAAGTACGTCTTCCGGGCTAATAATAAATATTTGCATCATATTCACACGCCTTGTTCCATATAATGGTAAAAAAAAAACAATCACACAGGTCACATATCTACAATGTGATCGACTTTGTGCCGGCAGCGCTTCTAACCTATTTGAAATGAAGGGTTCATCGAAGTCGATCGAGTAAGGCATATCCGCATAATGATGGTTTCTGATCATAATACGAGAATCGGCTTAGCAAAAAATGTACGTTAAGGTTGATCCGATTCTCCTGTCCTTGGCTCATTAGATGAACAGATTATTTCCATTAAATTTGTAATGTGGTCGTCCAGGCAGAACTGCCGAATTTTTTCCAAGTACGTCGTCGGACAGATAGTACATTACTTTGACATTACGATACTAATGCGAAAAAACTTTATCTGAAGGGTGTGAGTTTGCACTGGTTGCAATCACACAAGTTTAGAAGAAGTTTTATCGCGGGAGTAACGTACGAACTTTTACTTCACAAGGTGTGAAAATGGGAGTTTTGCCAATTTCGCATCGAGTGAGGCAACAAATATTTGCGTCGTATTCAAACACCTTGTTCAATATTATGCTGGTAAAAAAAAAACAATAACCCGAGTCGCATGTGTCAGTGTGATCGATGTTGTGCCGGCAGCGCTGCTAACCTTTCTGAAATAAAGGGTTCATCGAAGCCGGTCGTGTAAGTTATGAAACTCTGTACTTGTCTGGTGGCATAAAACGATAGGAAGGACGAAGAAGTTATCGAATATCCGCATAATGTCGCTTTCAGTTAATACGAGAATCGGCTTATGAAAAACCGTATGTCCAAGGTCGCATGAAAATATTACGATGTACGTCGTTTTTGTCAGTTGTCCAACGATCGCTTGTTTTGATACTTTCACGACCGCTGACACGGACCGTTGACACGAACCGCTGACGACGATAAACGACTTAATTTTATTATGCCAAAGCCCGTTGATTCCTTATAACTAATTTTTGGTTATTGGCCACATTTGCGATAAAATCCAGCCACCTCCCATCTGCCTGCACAAGCGTGTGCAATCTTATTTGTGCATGCCATAAAAGAACAGCTCTGAATTAAAAAATCGCTTTTTTCGGCAGTTCACAATACGGGACGATCCGAGAAACACAGCAATTCGTGGTAATTGGACTGTCGTAGGGGAAGGTCAAAATGAGGGCCTTGATTGTGAGGAATTGGTTTCACGCCAGTGCGAGACGATATAGGTGAGAGTCATTTTTTTTCTACCATTTATGAAACCTTCAAGTACCGAGGACTTTTTGCCTATCACAAACGACCATGCCTTCTTTTAAGCACAAAACGATACGGATGTTCATAGTAAATTTCCTTCTGCATTATCGAAGAAACAAGACTTATATTTCTGATTTATTATATATTATACTTTGATTCTAAAGGAGAATCCTGTCAATTACATTAAAATAAATTAAATTAAATCAAACACGTCGAGGTACATCTTTGAATTTTTACAGAATTTTGTTCTTCGCATTCACTTGTTATTCAAATCGTGCGAATGTTGCGTCCTGACATATTCTAGGTTTTCACTGAACAAGGACCCGGTACGTGAAGAGTTAATTCTTCCCTTGCATAACCAATCCAATGTACTGACAATTTACTTATTCTCAGTTCCACAGAATCCGTTAAGCAGCTCTCCGACGCTGTCAAGCCGAAGGGATCCACGATAGATCACGCAGACGTGGAGCATCATACGAAGCTGGGTGAAAAATGGTGGGACGTGAAAGGACAGATGGGACCCCTGCACCGCCTGAATCCTCTCAGGGTCCAGCTTGTGAGAGATGGTCTGGCAAACGCGGGATTCAAGGAAACCAATCCCGCTCGTCCACTGGAAGGCGTGAAAATCCTCGACGTTGGCTGCGGCGGTGGAATTCTGGCTGAACCACTGGCCAGAATTGGAGCCAACGTCACGGGCGTAGACGCATCCTCGCAACTAATAACTATAGCCAAAGAGCACGCTACTTTGGATCCCAGTCTCTCCGGAAGATTGTCGTACATTCACAGCACGGTCGAGGAGGTGGCGATCACGCATTCTGAAACTTTCGATGCTGTCGTGGCGTCTGAGATTTTAGAGCATGTTTCGGATCCAGAGCTGTTCTTGAAGGTGCCATGCTTGTTAAATTTATTTTTTTACGTTTTTATTTAGTCTATATTCGGGGCAAGGTCTATTTACCGTGTTATTAACGAGTGCACAGAAAAGAAAGATAAGAGTATTCAATTTAAAAAATGAAAAAACGAATCAACAGCCTCCTTCCAGCGTCGGATATCAAGGTAATTGCCCGGGAATTTTTAGTCTTGTGCAGATACCTTGAAGCCTGGTGGGTCAATATTCGTGACAACTTTGAACAAAACTTTTCAATCCTGGGTCGGGGGTATTGTGCTGGCGGAATACTTGTTCAAACTGATACCCCTGGGGACTCACGATTGGAACAAATTCATCTCTCCCGAGGAGACGAGAAGGCTATTGGAAAAGTGTAAGAATGGCATCTATAAACGTGTAACGAATTGTGGAATCTGTAACTACCCAGGCTTTCTGTTATCAGGTGGCTGTAAAACGAAATTGATACACGGAACGTTTTACAATCCGTTGAAAAACAACTGGTTCTGGAGGGAATCGACAGCGGTAAACTACGCGATGCATGCGATCAAGCAGGGAGAATCCAGCAAATGATGATTTTCAGTTGGCTGCGTTTACGAGCGAACGTCTGGAAAGTCATTTGTGTATTCTTTGTACAATAAAAGATTATTATATTTGTAATTCGCGATTGAGAGGTTGCGAGACGGAAGCTTTCTTCGGTCCTCCGATTCGACGAGATTTTCACTGATATTATTTCATTCGCCATGAGAGAATTTATATATTTCAAATTACTTATTCGGCGTTTTTTAGTCTCGTGCGGCAATCGTTAAGCCTGGTGGGTCAATATTCGTGACAACTTTTAATAAAACTTTGCAATCCTGATCAGGCGGTATTTTGGCGGCGAAATAGTTGTTCACATTCGTACCCCTGGGAACTCACGATTGGGCAAATGCATCTCTCCCGGGACAAGGAAGCTGTTGGACAAATGTAAGAATGGCCTCATTTCATAAGGAAAGTGTCTTCAAAATTCCGAACCGATGCTTTGTTTTCAAATAACATCGATTCCAAGATTCGACGTCCAGCATTCTCGGGTATAACTATACAGATAGCGCAAAAAAAAGTCATCAAATAGTTATCTCAATGTGTTACATATGTCCGTCTGGACGGTACCCGAAAGTTACCACCCATCCAAAAAGTTAACTTTTGGATGTGGGGCAGCTTATATCCACATAGCACGATATATTTGGAAATAATTTTTTATTATTTTATTAACGCAGTAACTCCTTTACACAAAACTTAAGTTGTGAATCGAAAAAACGAGGCATATAAAATTTGAATGTACAACACTACTATAGAATTTGAATATACAGTACTACATAGCACATAATCTCGAGTAAAATTTTTCGTTAAAAATAACATCAGATACATATGGCTATAAATGTAAGAGAAGGACTTAATTATAAAAGGAAGATCTTAGTAGAGCCTAATGAAAAACTTAATGATAACCTAATGATTCTCCCGAGGCTTCTTTTCCTTTTAGTTCTCTCTATCCTCCTTAGTAATTTAAAAAATATTTTCATTTTTCAAAATGTTTCGAAAATATATGAAAAAAATATTTTGAAATATTCTCTCAAAATATTTCAAAATAAATAAAATTTCAAAAAAAATAAAACATTTCTGAAATATTGCAAGATTCATGAGCGGACACAAAAATATTTCTAAAATGTTTTAAAAACATTTCACAAATATTTTTTAATACTGGTAAATTATTTTCAATATTTCAGAAAAATATTTTTGAAACCTTCCAAAAATATTTCCGAGCCGTGTCGGTAGTTGCCATTCGGACGAACGTATGTAACCAATTTAGATAACTTTTTCATACCAGATGTTTTTTTGCTACCTGGGTAGCGTCTGGCGTAATTTTTTTTTTTTTGTAAATACTTGGCGTCGAGACACCGCCACGTCTCTTGATAAATCTGCAACGAATTGTCGAATCTTAACAACTATCCCGGTTTTCTGTTACTAGGTGGTTGCAAAACAGAATTGATACTCGGAACGTTTTACAATCCGTTGAAAAACGTTTGGTTCTGGAGGGACTCGACAGCGATAAACTACACGGTTCACACTATCAAGCAGGGAGATTCTAGTAATTAATGATTTTCGGTTAGCCGCGTTTACGAGTGAACGTCTCAAAAGTCATTTGTATTCTTCGTTCAATTAAATGTAATTATATTTGCAGTTCTCGATTGCGACGTTGCTATTCGACGATCTGCTTTTCACCGAAATGTTTCATTCCAGACGAGAGACTTTATATATATCAGTGCTGTACATTTTTTTCTGTAAAAAAGGCCTTGCCTGTCTGCACAAATGAATTTTTAAAAAATAAAAATAAAATGAATTATACATAGCATAGTAACTGGTTAACTGTGCTGTGTAGTAATCGTGCATCTGCTTTTCATCGAACTGTTTCATTGCATACGAGACAAGTTATATATATCAGTACTGTGCATATTCTGTAAAAAAAGGGCTTTGCCCGTCTACATAAATAAAATAAAAGTGAACTATATATATATAACATAGCACCTGGTTAACTGGGCTGCGTAATAATCGTGCATACGCATCCTCGGTCGGAGGTAATTCGGAGTACAAGCCTAGACGGCGCTGTCGTCAATGCTTCGCCGCTCAACAAGCCAGATCCCTCGTCCAGCAGGCAGTCGTATGCGAACCGTTGTGAGGCGTTTGTGCGTGTAGCGGCACAATTATCCTCTCGTGACGGCAGTTCCAAATAAAGAATATTGTAGACAAAAAACAACTCTCGCGATAATTCCCGCCGGTCGCTTTCGAGTACACACAGACCGCCGCGGTCCGGAGGTGTCTTCAGCTTCGAAATCCTCAATCTCTCGTCTCTAATCGGAACGGAAACAAAAAAAGAAGAAAAAAAAACCGGCAAAAAAATGGTGCTTTCCGAGTGTCACGGTGTTATTAAGTACACGCTCGTTTTCGTCAATCTCATATTCTGGGTAAGTTCATTTCGGTCTCCACATTTATAGATTCGTTCTCTCGTGCTTTCTCACCCTTCCACACCTCCCTCGGACGACGTACACTTCTGTTCTCTTTCATCAACGTTCCCTTCCGTGAAAAATGAGATTGATGCTCGTATTCTCTTAGTCCTGCCCCCCCCCCCCTCTCCGTTCCCTTGCCTTTTCGTATTGCGCTTCGGCTCCCTCCGTGCTAACGAAGTTTTGTATTGTAGTCCACGAAGCGACTGTCGAGCCTTGCCTTTTATACGGAGTTATTTCGCTCGATTTGCATTCGGAATGTGTCCACGGTACTTTTACTGCCTAGGAGAGTCGTGATCACGATCCGTGAGGCTACCGTAAAGCTCCTCGCGGTCTGCCCGCACGAAGCCTCTTCCGCGAGTCTCTTAGAGCGCGGAAGCCTGCTGTTTCGCCTCGGATATATTTGTATGCGCGTATAATGCGCACGCCGATGTAACCGTTCGGCCGATCCGGAGAGATTTTAATCATCGACGCTCGCAGCTAGGATTGCTGTACTGGGACGCCGACAATACTAGAAAATCTGGCGCTTACGGCGTTGTGTGTCACGCGCATTAACCCTTTGAAGCAAACATACATCTATATATATATATATACATATATATATTTCACAACTATGAAGATTCAAATACAGCAGTTGGTTATTAACGATTTTTTTCTGAATTCTAAGAGGTGTATCACCGGTGATACACCGTGTTTCAAAGGGTCAAAAGTTGAAAAATGTAACGACTCCAAACAAAAAAAATGTGAGGTTCTTCGCGGCCTGCTCGTACGAAGCCGAAGCGCGGAAGTTTGCTGCTTCGACTCGGATATATTTGTGTGCGCGTATAATGCGCATGTGATGAAACTGTACGGCTGATCCGGACAGATTCTTAATCATTGACGCTTACACCTACGATTACCCGTACGATGACGCCGTCGACGACTATAAAATACGGGCGTTTACGACCTTCTGTATCACGTATATTAACACTTTGAAGCATACATTTTCTTTCCTTCTTTTTTTACAAGCACGAAGTTTCAGATTCATGGGTTGGTTATTAAAGCTTTTTTTCTGAATTCCGTGGCTTCAAAGGGTTAAGACATGTTTGAATGTAACGTTCTCGCGGCTCGCGTTTATGAAGCCTCTTCAGCGGTCATTTAGAGCGCGAGCCTGCCGTTTATGGTCGAATATTTGTGTGCGTGTATAATGCGCATGTCGATGTAACTGTCCGTACCTCCGATCCGGACACTGATTTTAATCATCGACGCTTAAAGCTAGGATTGCCAGTACGATGACGCCGACGACGACTATAAAATACGAACGCTGACGACGTGTGTGTCACGCGTATCAATATCCGAGGGTGTATGCTATATTTAGTGTGTAACGCACGCGGACTGCGTGAAAATCGCCGAGAGCGTTTTCCCTCGCTCGCGTCTCGCGTGTAGCGCGTGCAAAAAAAATTGTACAATAAAAATAACAAATCATAAACTTAAAATTGAATTAAACTATACAACAATATTCGCTTTTGATAGAATAGAATAGTCTTGTTGAATGATAACTAAACGGCACGGCAGAAAATTGTACAGTAAAAATAACAAATCATAAGCTTAAAATTAAATTGAACCATATAACAAGAATACGCTTTGGATACGGAGGTTTATTACTCTCCATATCCAAAGCGCAGTCTATTCGACGATTATTCGCTGTAATGACATTAGAACGATGGAATCGATAGTATTTATTCGTCTCCGCATCCCGCATGCAAATCGACAGTCACGCGAGACCGTATATCACTGTTATTGAGCGCGGAACGCGCCGTTTTCCAATCCCGCCGATTGTCCCACGGAATGTTTTTTTTTCTAAACTATGCAACGGAGAGTCGTTACCAGTAATTGAATGATTATAGTTTCAAGCATAGTGATTTCAATTCCACGAATGGCTCGACCGCATTCGCGGGTTAACATTTATTATCAACTCCGACAGATACGGCAGCGTAAACAATATATATTTGATAACGTTCTGTGCCAGAGACTAAAAAAATGTTTCGGCCGAAGTATGCGCGTCGATAAATTACCGACCGAGCGATATAACTAATTAATCACTGCGTTTTATTACGCCCAATAACACAGGCTTATTGAGGACGACGCTCGTAATGCGTAGATAATAGTATCGCACTATATTCGTGCACGACACGCCGAGAGGGCTTCATCCTGCATGTACACGCAGAGGAAAGTGTGCTCGGGTAATTGCACGAGATTGAAAACGTCGACATTGTTCTCTCGTCAGCACCGTGACTTTGCCGCAACTGCCTCATCCATTAAGTCATCTATCGTATAGGAAACCCTGTAAGACTAGGTGAAAAAAAGAACAAACACGCTCTATCCCTGGGCGGTGAGAATGATTTATTAGGTTCGACGAATAGAGAAATCGATAACCCGTCTGAACGTCGTGAACGTTGTTCTTTTTGCACATACATCGCTGTCGGTTTAATCCTCTCGTTAGCACATTCGACGTTCCTTCGAAGCATCATTCCGACGGGCGTGGGGTGGCTGTATCGATTGCATCTGGGTGTACGAAGCCCACCTATAGCACCGTCCCATTCGTCTACCCGGCTCCCTCGCTCCGCCCGACCTCTCTCTCCGTCTCCCGCGGCTATCCTGTCGGAAGAGTTTAAAATTCATTCGTTCCACGCTGCGCCCGAGCGAAACGGAGGACCCGATCTCCGGGCGCGTATATGGGTCATAGCCTGGTGACTTCCCCATGGTCAGTTTTCCCTGCGGACGTAACTATATCGGTAATACAGGAACATTCTGTACCCGCAAAGTTCTTGATTTCTCGGCAGGGATAATTCAACTTTAAAGGTGGAAGTTCAAAGCGTAGCATCGATTTAGAACCAATATAATAAGACAACGGGTTCGAATGGGGTGGAGCTTGAAAAAAAGGCATTACGGAAATAGGCTAGATCGTTGCGCAGGGCGTATCGGGGGTTTTTTGCATGGGAGGATTACAGGGCGAGCGTAGCAGAGTTCATCGGAGCGCGTCTGGCACGCAGTAGGCCCGGGTTCGATTCCCAGGTCGGCACTTATGGGTTTTTCTAAATGGGGGGGTTCTGCAAATGGTCGTTTGGAACCCACCTTAAACTGTAGGTCCAGGTCTCTGCGTTGATTTTCGTAAAAATTTATGGGCGAGTTCTTGAATGTAGATCCGCTTGGCTATGAGTTCTTTTATTTACGACTGTCCACTCTTAGGTAGTGCAAAAAAATTCATTATCAATAAGTGATCCTAAAGGGTTCCATATGTCTGTCTGGACGGTATCCGAAGGTTACAAGCCATGTAAAAAGTTAACTTTTAAACGTAGGATAGCTTATGGTTATCATCCGAAAGTTACAAGCCATGTAAAAAGTTAACTTTTGAACGTAGGATAGCTTATGGTTATCAACCGATAGTTACCATCAATCCAAAAAATGAAATTTTGGACGTAGGTTGGATAGCTTGTAGTTATCTTCTGGACGGACATATGTAACCCACTTAAATTACTTTTACATACCAGATATCTTTTTGCTACCTAGGCTGCTAGTGGGTTTTTTTTTTAGTGCTAACGATACATATGAATCTTTCCGCCGGATACATTCCGTCCGTTTTAATAACAAAATAACGCTTATTAGAGCAGATTTGTCTCATAACTAAACCCTGAACTGACAGCAGACTGGAACATTAGAACGCCTAGTTCGACTGCATATACATGAGGATGTATCTTAAATATTTCTGGATGCGGTAGTATATCAGATGTACACAGAAGAAGTCGACACGAAGAGAACTTGTCACGAAGGCTGTACATGGTGCATGCGGGTATACAAAAATATGACCACGAATAGGCGGTACACCAAGTTAACTCTACATCGCAGACAGTGAACTACCAACTGAACACTCGATAACTGCTGCACATGTCATACTGCACACAAATGATCGCATACTTTAGCCGAGCTATTCTCGAGTGATATCCCCACGATTGATTACGAAATCACAACGTCAGCACTACATAGACGATACTACTATTGAGGAGAATCTATACCTAAAGTGTCATGAAAATGTGCCGCTATCGAGCTTGTTGTACATCCCAAGCTTGCGATCACTGAGGATATATAACAATCACAGACTCTTGTTTACTTATCGGGTAAAGTAGACTGTCCAACGATGTCAACCAAATTTTGGGAAGTTTTACCAGTGCGCCCAAGAAGGACGCAAACTGTATTCCGCACCCGCACAATAGTGTTGCACACCGACTTGTCGCATCTTCTAGCCAGTCCAGCAACGGTCTATAAAGAGAATCTTGGAGCACCGGTTCTGAGGTAGAAATGAAACAGCTGTGTTCTCGAAACAAAAAGCTTATAAAAAAGAGAAATAATGAATTTTTGTATATTACGATGATATGTTACACATGCTTTATGCTATATATTGGTTGAACTGTAAAATTGTAAATGTAAAAGGGTTCGTCCCGTAAATATAATAAATAAATAAATAAAATGATCACACTTAAATTACGCGCTCTTGGTATTGCGTTGCGGCCTAGCACCTCTTATTCTGTCACAATAAGACATGGGCATCTGACTCAGTGTCCTGATGTAGTCTGCTCTTGTGTTGAGTTGTCGAGTGTTCAATTTTTGGGGGATTTAATTGGTAGTGTGTCTACTGCCTCGGTGTAGATTTGACTTGGTGTAGAGGTCATATGTTCGTGTGCCCACATTCACAGTGTACATCCTTTGTGTCGAGTTGTCTTCGTGTCGACTTTGTCTGTGTCCATCTGATATACTGCCCTAGATTCAGCCGAACAAAGCAGAACTGCATTCAAGAACTCACCCTATAGATTGACTAGCAAAAAAAGTTATTAAACGTGGCCGTTATGTGGTCGTACGCCATCTCTGAGTTACAAATCAGAACCATCCACAAAACCAATCATTATTATCATCATTATCATCATCATCTGGGGATTGCGAGTTAAAAATGTATTACCCGCTGAGACCCGTTCGAAAACTTACTTTGGATAACGTAGAACGCGAGAGAGTGCTGCACTGGTGCAAATCTCAGAGAACCTAGGTACCCGGCTATGATTTTTGAAACTGGCCCTGATGATTATACGGCATTCGCTACCATTTCGACTTTTTTTGAAGTAAAAAAAAACTTGGGAAAAATCTGAAAACATTCTCAAAAATGCAGTGTTGCATATAAAAATGGTCAAGCGATAGCTCACAATCGATTGATTTTTTCATCGATTTTTTTCAGTTTTTTTGTTTTTTTTTTTCGAAAAAAATTGGAAGATATAGAAGGTGACGCAGGCCGACTCCGGTTCAAATATTATATTTAAAAAAATATATGACACAAGATTTTCAGCATTTCTTCAGATTTTTTAATTGTGGCGATCAGTAAGTTATTTTTTTAACCATAAATAATTGTAAACCATTTTTTTTTATCTAATAAAAAAATCTGAGTGCCTTTGCCAGTTAGTTCAGTTGAGCGACCGAGTGAAAGATTTCAAAAATAGGATACATGCGAATGTACAGACGATTAAGAAGTTACGCCGGCAACAGGATTGCAGCCGACAGACTTCGAGTCGGCGAGGAGTCTCGCGGCGTTGCGCACGCGGATAAAACGCCTTTTGCTGCCCCCTGCTGAATGCCGTCGAGATTCGTGTAGGCGTGTATAAACTCGCTCGCTAAACTTGTGGAATTACTTTGATCAAATTGTCGGTTCAAATAAGGACATGGCATGAAAACTTCGGTGGAACAGTGGGCGGTACGGTCGGGTATGCAAAATCTCGTTGGATTGCGCCTTCTAAACTTTGTACCTCAAGTTTACAACAATATTAACGGTAGAAGTGTCGTCGTTCAGTCGTAAAACACAAATGCATGAGATATTTTTATAGTTCAGATAAAAACATTCTAAACTGGGCTTCAACGTTTCATATTTTCTCGAGAAAACCGTTTATATTTAGCGAATTTTTCTATCGCCCATTTGTTTCACCCATATTTCTAGGTGAAAAGAGCGAGCGATAAGTTACGGCTGGATTTGCAAAAGCTCGCTGGATTACGCCTTCTAAACTTTATGCCCCTCCTTTACAACAGAATTAACGGTAGAATTGTCGTTATTCTGTCATAAAGCACAAATGGATTAGATATTTTTACAGTTTAGAACAAAATTTGAAACTGGGCTTCAACATTTCACATTTTCTCGAGCAAATGGTTTATATTTTGCAAATGTTCCTAACGTTCATTTATTTCTGGGTGAAACGAGCAATAAGTTACGGCCGGATTTGCCCAAGTTCGGGGTATTGCACCTTCGAAACTTTCTGTCTCACATTTACTTATCTCTACTTATCTTTACCTATTATTGTCCCCTTTAATGCACTACATAAACTGCGCACTATTCTGTACTCAAACTTAGCTTTGCATCACGGATTTGTATTGTCTGGCCCTTAAGGGATTTATACGGAAGCCGGGGAGGGACACTCTGTATGTCGAAATAACTTCATGCAGACATAGTCTGTCGATATATTCGTTTCGACCCGCAAACAAAAAATCGAAATCAAAGTCGACAAAAATAAAGATAGTTAAATAACGCTCTTAAGTTTACATAAATAATGCAAAACTAAGTTGCGAACCGTTGGCGAGAGGTTATTTAGTATTTTTCTACTTCCAAGGTTTCTATAACGATCGCAAAAAAACTGTTACATATCGCGTGACTAAAATCGTAAGCGCATATTTTCTATATATAAGTATATGAGATGCGCCTTTCTGATTTTAGTTATGCAATATACGTATTAGTAATACGATTCGGCCGTAGCCGTGGATTCGACGGATCAGATCGCATGTTGTAGCGGTACTGAGTGGAAATGTACATATTTTAAACGAACATACAGACAAAGTATGTCTGCATGAAGTTATTTCGATATACAGAGTGTCACAGCGCGTCTGTGTCCCTCACCGGCTTTCGTAGATTTTCCCAGGACACAATAAATAATCTAGCTATCTATCTTTACAACGGAATTAACGGTGGAATTGCGGTACTTCGATCGTAAAGCACAATGGTATGCGATATTTTTAGCAGTTGCGATCGGATATGCAAAAGCTCGCTGGATTGCGCCTTCTAAACTTTTTGCCTCACCTTTGCAACGAAATTAACGCTAGAATTGTCGCAATTCGATCGTACAGTACAATGGCAATATTTTTAAACTTTAGTTCAAAACACTCTAAAACTCGGCTTCAACATATCACATTTTCTCGGGTGAACCGTTTGCATTTCGTAGATTTTCCTGACGTCTATTTATTTCTGGGTGAAACAAGCGCGCTATGAGTTACGGCGGGACGACTTAGTGTTGCGCGAGTGTCGTTCTGGTGTGTCTGAGTCACGGTTGTAGGGGGCCTAGGTACTCGAGAGGTAATCATAGACGCTCCGGGGTAGCGTCTAGCTTAAACAAACCGACTTATTTTCAGCCGCGATCCGACTATAGTCTCTGACACTTTTGTCGTTTCTGAGGGTACTGCGGCTGCCACGATGACCTTGAACGTACGTGCTAATTTCATTTAATTGGGACACTCCAGACTCTCGTTGCTTTATTTCGCAATCCGACAAATCGGTTCATTCGTGCGTGCTTCCGGCGACCACGCGCCACTATCCCTCGCTCTCGCACTGCAAAAAAAAAAAAAGATTCGTATGAAATTTAATGGACTTGAAGTTTTTATGCAAAACCTAGTAAATTAAATTGCATGTACAATCGCGATGAAAAATTATTCATTTTTCATCACAATTTTACATTAAATTAATCTTTTTTTTACTGTCTGCGACGATATTCTTCTCAAGCGTGCACGAAATCCTTTCATCGGAAAAAAAGAGAAAACAAAAAATCAGTGCATTAAAAACATTGGGAATTCTTTGTTTTTATGATTGACGTTAATTTTACTATGATTAGTACCACCATTTAAATAATTTACTTTAATTTTAATGAAAAAGATGATTAATTTTTCATTACAATTTTACATTAAATTTAATGTATCAATTTTTGCATAAAAACTTTCAGTCCGGTACATTGAATTTACAATTTTTTTTAAGTTTGCCTCGATATTCTTGTCAAGCTTTTCAGAGTGGTGGAAATCTAATGGAGTTGCGAAGGAATATTTATAGTGGTATTTATTATGTACTGTGTTTTTAAATTTTTTTGTACAAGAAAGAAAGGGGAGATGTGTAAGGCTAAGGACGCCGTACTGTGGAATACATAAATAAAAAATTTCTTCTCAACCTTTCACGAGAAACTTTCATCGAAAAAAGAGAAAAAAATAAAAAAAAAGTTCGAGCAACGTGCACGAATGACACGATCATAGGCACTGTGCACCGCGTCGCCCGTGGCCATTAAACATTAAACAGTGAGCTTCCTGTCTCGATTCCCCCATAGGCGTCATTATATGTATTTCCATCTTGTATTGGTGCATAGCGCTTCCCTTTCCAAAGGACCCCATGTGTTTTGTATATGTCTAAATAATATTGTCCACGAGCCCGCAGCTTTCTTCGCGTAGAGCGTACGCTTCGAGCCCACTCGAGACACCCAGACACAGCGACGCGATCCGGTCAATTTTTATCTCACTCGGCATCCTCTTAACCCTCAAAATATCCCGAGTACTACAACATCCTGCTTCTGCTTCTGAAACCCTCTCAGCATCGCTCCCGCATGCCTCGCACGAAGCCACTTCGACTCTCCGTGTAATCAAAATTCTCGGCTCATTCGCAGACTAGAATATCTCTGGAATTTCTCCGGAAGCCCGGTCGGTAAGGTAGCGAGACGATGTTCATTTACGGGCGACGAATTCTCGACGGTTCTCCCCGAAATACCCGCGATAGGACCTTTTCGAGCTCGAAAAATTCTAGATGCGACTACGCCGAGAGGCTTGGACACAGCATAAAAAAAATTCGCATGAAATTTAATGTACTGGTACTGGAAGTTTTTATGCGTAAACTGGTACATTAAATTTCATGTACGGTTGCGATAAAAAAATTAACGTACAGTATATTAAAAACTTTGGAAGTACTTTACTTTTAATCATTTACTTTCATTTTACTATAAAAGCACTTTAATTTCAATAATTTACTTTAATTTCAGTCCAAAAGCCCGTTAATTTTTCATGACAATTGTACATTAAATTTAATTTACAATTGTGATGGAAAATTTATATACTTTTTCATTGAAATTGAAGTAAATTACTAAAGTATTCCCAATGTTTTTTCTTACAATTTTTATTATATATTTTACTTACACCAAATATTAATTTTTCATCATAATTATACATGAAATCTTTAATATACCAGTTTTTGCATAAACGTGTAATAATCGTTTACAAAAAATAAACGACTTGTAATAAAAACTCTCGGCTCACTCGCAGACATAGAATGTCTGGAATTTCTTCGAAAACCCGATCGTTAAGGCAGCGAGACAATGTTCAATTACGGGCTACGAATTTTCGAAGGTTTTTCCCGAAAAAACCCGCGATAGGATCTTGTCGAGCTCGTAAAATTGTGGACGCGACTACGCCGAGGGTTTCGGACAACGCAAGGTCGAGTGAGATAGGAAAGACCGAGCGACCGAAAGAAAAAGGAGAGAGACAGACCTTTCAGTAACAGAGCTGGAGTTATTCTCGTTTGTCGAGTCGTAGCTAGTCCGCCAGATGTTTTTCACCGAAATATAATGTATTGCATTTTCAAAGGTACAACGTGTGCCACGTGTACGACACGTGCGACGGTTACAATGACCTTTATTCACGGTGCGAAACTTACTGCGAGAGAGAGGGAACGACATACAATCGAGATAGATCCACTTCCTTTCGTATACTTGCCAGCGGAGTCGCTTCGAATACTCTCCGAACATCGAGCGTGTGCGGAGCCGTTGAAATTGCTCTCGAACGCTTTTCAATGGGATATCCGTTGGCGCTGAGCCTCTTACGAACGAGACACGAGGAGTGCTCGAACACTGGAGCAGCTGATACATTTTCCAATATTTTTCAATAAAAATCCGATCAGCTTCGACGGATGTGTACACAGCTCCGGCGCTTCTGCAGAGCCTCGCTAGGGCGGCAGAGAATATCCCGTGCGTTCCGTAACTTATCCGTTTCTGTCGCTGGGTATATTCGAGATAAAATCAAAATATATTTGAGAGATATCACGTACGTTGATTTACCCACTTTTCTGTATTCCTTGATTCACACGTTGTGTCACTTGGCTGCATTTGGGATACCCTCCAGAGAAATTTTTTGAAAATTCTCTGTAACGTCACTTCCGATTTGAAAATCTTGGTTTCTGACCGGAAGTGAAATCCTTCGAGAAAAGGTCACTTCCAGTTTCGAAATGTCCGATTTTGACCGGAAGTGACTTCATACGCAAAAACATCACTTCCGGCTACAAAATCTCGATTTTTTTACCGTAAGTGATGTTATACGGGAAAAGCTGAAAATTGAAATTTTCATATCGCTTCCTCATAAAAGTTGAAAGTTGAACGTTGAAAGCTGAAAGTTGAAAGTTGAAATTTTTATATCACTTTCTCATAATGGCCCTTTATTCGCAAAGCTCCTTCTATGAGAAAGCATTTACTATATTTTTGGCTTCCTCATAGAGGAAGCTTTGCGAATAAAGGGCCATTATGAGAAAGTGATATAAAAATTTCAACTTTCAACTTTCAGCTTTCAACGTTCAACTTTCAACTTTTATGAGGAAGCGATATGAAAATTTCAATTTTCAGCTTTTTCAATATCAACGTCGTATTTAACTTTTAAGCAAAACTGCTGGCCGACTCAGGTTTAGTGCGAAAAAACCTTGCGCTTTTGGTCAAAACGGCTGTCGAATCTGTACTCGAGGCGAAAAAATACATAGAATATCATAGAGTATTCATCGGGAAGCCAGGAAATCGCTGTTTGAAAATACGCAAAATAACCCATTTTTGTAATTTTGGCTATATAAATACCCGGTAAACTTTTTCGTTAGCCGTCACTCCGGGATTGTATTTTATGTATTTTTTCACGCTGATCACGAATCTGACACTTTTTTATTCGTAGATTAATATTTAATATGGAAAAATGCGTCTTGAAAAAAAAAAAAAAATTCATGAAATTCAAAAAATTCAAAATGACATAAAATTTAAACGGCTCGATCGATTTTCTTGAAATTTTAATGGGATCATCGGGTGATCATATTCCATCTGTGTACGCGTTTTTAGCCCGATAGCTAAAAAATTGCGAGCGCTACGGTGCGCACAGACTTTTTCGAAGAAATTAAAAATGGCGTACAAAAAAAACAACTGAACATTTTTGGATGAAATTTGGCAGAAACATTGACTATTAACCACACAAGCTGTGTGCAAAATTTCAGCCTGATCGGTGCAGGCGTTCCCGAGATATAGCCATTTGAATTTTTCGCGTCTGATTCACACACACACACACACACACACACACACACACACATACATCCGGACATTTTTTCTAAATGTGATTTTTCGATGTTTTGGAACATTCTGAACACGTTTTCATTAAAATCTCGAAAAAATTTTTTTTCACCATCACAAAGCTTCCTCTATGAGGAAGCAAAACGTCACTTCCGGACGTAAAATGAGATTTTCAACCCAGAAGTGACGTATTTCTGGTATAACGTTACTTGCTGTAAAATACCGAAATAATGAAACTGAAAGTGACATTTCTCACGTCACACTTTCGATCGAAAACTGAAGTTTTTGAAACCCGACGTGACGCAACAACCAAACTTTTCCGCGTCAAATCACCTCCAGTTTAAAAGTGAGTTTTTCAGACCGGAAGTGACTGGAAGTTTCATTGAAATGTATCTCGAGTGCAGGAAGTGACAAAAACGTTTGAGTTAAGGAACACAGAAAAGTAAGAAAAAGATGCGGTGTTTGCGCATGCACCGCCTCTTCGGCTTGGTTTTTTTCTTTATATACATACTATGTTATTTCGTTTTATTTTAGTCTTATTATTACGTTTTCATCTCGGTCATATTTTTGTTTTTCTACCGTATCCCACTAATTTTGGTGAAGTACTTTCTGCTACTCCTCCTGTAAATGGGTATGCCCGTGTATTATATGACATAAAAAAGGACGTGTGTTTCAAATGTACTTGGAATTGAGCTCGAATGTAGCCAGTGACGGAAACGCATGAATTAAGGACAACACGAATCGTGTACGAAAGATAGAGATGGAATGATAAACAACTTTTCGAGATATCGACTATACGGCAGCACGCGTCGATATGCAATCGTTCACGCGTTCCCACGGTAAACACTGCCTCGATGTTTTGTTATATTTCGAATGTATGGCCAGGTGTTTGAGGGTGAAGAAAAATGAGTCATGCGCGACCACCTGCTTTCGGAAAATTGAATGGGGTCGGTCGCCTCGACGATCATAAAACGCGTAATTCTATTGAGTCATCGACTTCCTGGATGTGTGAACTCGTGTTCTATGCCGCCAGTATGCTTTCATAATAATTACCCGAGCCTCCCCAGCGTTGATACACAACAATCTTGGCGAATATTGTTATCGAGGTCGTTTAATTAACCGGGAGAATTGACCGACCCAGCGGCTCGTGCTGCACGGATGCGCTTGCTTTTTATAAGGCGGGAAGAATGCGCGGCTTAATAAGGCCGGGAGCCTTGAGAGGGCATTTTATTGCGTCACTCTCACGAGAGCGTGGCGCCTACTGCAGCACTGTTACGACGATGAGGTTATGTGTATCGCCGATCTACAGCTGACCTCTTGGGCGAGACGAATGGCCGATAATTAATTACGGAAAAGACTTCGATTTTAGTCAATGAGGAACTTTTTGCTTTCTCATTGATTGCAATTTTTTTAAAATCATTTTATAATTAAAAAGAAAATGGACCATCGGGGGAAGTTCGAAGTCCGAACCGGTAGAGAAAAGCCGACGGTGTTGCCTGTTCGAGAGCCTATCAGAGAATGTCGGGTGGCGTTGCTGTTTCTCTGAGTTTTGTAGCCATGCGGATCGCCTTGTGAAGGGAGAACGATCTCTCGAGGAACGGAAGAGTCGTTGCTCGTGCCTTTGAGAAAGAGTGAACTTTTTGCTTTTTCACTGATTGCAATTTTTTATAATTAAAAAGAAAATGAACCATCGGGAGAAGTTTGAAGCCCGAACCGGTAGAGAAAAGCCGACGGTGTTGCCCGTTCGAGCGCCTGTCGGAAAATGTCGGGCGGCGCTGCTGCTGCTCTGAGTTTTATAGCCATGCGATTCGCCTTGTGGAAGGGGAACGATCTCCCGAGGAGTAACGGAAGAGTCGTTGCTTCGTGCCTTCGAGAAAGAGTGAAGACGTTTTATATTAGAAATCGTGCAACAAAGACAATTGTTTTCTTTGTAGCACGAACTAGCAGCGAAACTTCGATAACAATTATTTTTCGCTTCTAGCTTTTTTGCATTTTTTTAAAGTAGGAGGGAACGAGATGAAAACTTCTTTATTCCTTCAGCTGAGGCCGAAGAATGAATAATAAAGGGACTGTGGATAAGATTTACACTGTGCATAAGAAGAACGGACTGTGCATAAGAAGAACGGAAGAGTCTTTTGTACTGTTTTATACAAGAAATCGTAAATTCTTTTCTTCGTGGCACAATAGCAGTAAAGTCCGGCAATAATTCTTTTTTGCTTCTGACATTTTTGCATTTTTTTTTAAGTGGAAAGGGGTGAGTTGTAACTATTCTCACGTTCCATTCCCTGACGCCGAAAAATGAATATTAAAGTGACTATGGACAAAATTTACTTGCATCTTATGACAGTCCTATGATAATTATTTTTCGCTTCTGGCATTTTTGAATTTTTGTTTGTTTAAGTAGGAAGGGCTGAGATGAAACTATGTGCCTTATTATCTTTTTCTGATGACGAAAAATAAATATTAAAGTGACTATAGATAAGATTCACTTGCATCCTACGATAGACCAATGACAATTATTTTTCGCTTCTGGTACTTTTATATTTTTTTAAGCAGGGCGGCGAGAGATGAAACGATACTCCTTTATTCATTTACCTGATTGAAAAAAAAAACTATGAAAGCTACTATAGACAAGATTTACTGGCATCCTATGGTAGTGTCAATATATACATATATTTTTCAGGCTCTCGGACTGACCGCAGTCGTACTCGCGATATGGATGCTGGCCGATCAGACGTTCCTCGTGTCTCTGGCGCAGCAACAGCAGAACTACATTGCAGGTCTCTACATTATCCTCGCCGCTGGAGGCCTCCTAATGATCGTTTCCTTCCTGGGATGTTGCGGAGCTTTCCGGGAGTCTCAGTGCATGCTCGTTGGATTCTTCAGCTGTCTCCTGGTCGTCGTGGTCGCTCAAATCGCTGCCGGGGCTTGGCTGTATAGCAACAGCGATCGTCTGGAAAGTATCCTCAATGACTCGGTGATGGTTACTGTCAAGGTGCGTTTCCTCGTTGTTCGTCGGACCGAAAGTCGATGGACTGGTATTGGTAGGGTAGACTGACCAGTAAATGGACACTTAAGCAGACAAAAAGCCAGTGAATAGACGTTTTTTATGCACGTGCTCTTATGGAAATCATCCATAAGAATGGTCCTGTTCATTCATTGGTTGGTTTACCCAATTCGTCTCATAAATCGCCACCGACCATGCGTTCTATTCTCACGTCCGTAGCTGAACACGTTACTTATTCCAATGTTATTCCGTTTCAGAAAGAATACGGAGAGATCGAGTCTCGCACCCAGATCGTCAACGCTTTCCAGTCGAGTCTGGGCTGCTGCGGCGCCAAAGGACCCGACGATTGGGCCGGAAGCAAATACTCTCGCAAGGATACATCCCAGCCGCTCAGTCTCACCGTTACCATGGATTCCGACAATACCTACAACATACCCGAGTCTTGCTGCATAACCAAGGATCCGGAAGTGTGCAACCGTTCACGCCGAATTAAACTGGCGGATGTCATTAATTCGGAGATCTATCAAGAGGTAATTTTTTAATAATTTTTTGGCGATTTTTTGTAATTTTTTGGGAATTAATCTTATAATTTCTGTCGCGATTTCAACATTTCTTTAGCGATTTTTTATCATTTTTTTGAGCGCCATAATGTTATTTAGCGTCTTGCTGCCAATAACAATTCGCGGCGAGTTACGTAAACGAATCCTCTGACTAATGTTGATTTTTTTAAGGGCTGCATCGACAAACTCGTTGCTGCACTGAAGAGTCAAACGTGCACCGTTCTAGGGGTCACAATCGGTGTCGGAACTCTCGAACTGATCGGACTCATATTCTCGCTGGTCCTCTGCTGCGCGATCGGCTCGTCGGATCGTTACAAAGCTTAAGCCGAGCTAAAGTAAACCTAAAATTCGTCGTCCTCCTCGATATCGCCAAACATCCCACAAAATGCCCCGCCCTCAGCGTCCCGCAACTCGTAATACCGCTGAATTATGACTGATTTCATAATCTTTTCTTTCTGTGCCAAGATTCGTGGGGTAAATTGTGTGTGCGTAGGTGTTTTCTCTAACCGTTCGTTGTATTCGACTGCCCGGCCGTCTCCGTCTCCGGGGACAAAGAGATAGCCACGCCGGCAAGTGTTTCCCTGCATGTTCACGATGAAAAAAAACCTGATAGCACAACGCTTTAACCAGTAAGAGATTAAGATACATGTCGAAAAATTTTCAGTACCTGCATCCCGTTGTCATATAACGAATTGTTGGAACGTCTCTTGCCGAGTGACGAGTCCGCGAACATAGGCTCGTGATTAATTTCGAGGTCCAGAAATTTTGTTGCACAATCTTCCGGACGGTGTAAGGATTGAGGGAGATTGGCGAATGGAAAGATTCGAAAACAAAAAAAGAATTACGATTCAGTCTACGATTTTACTCTGCCAAAGATATATGTTTCGTTTCGCGTTGGACAACTTCTCCGTCGCTTCGTGGAATCTCGAAGACTGTTTTTTTTTTTTTTTTTTTTTTTTTTTTCAACGACGATAAACCCATAGTTGATACTTGACTGAAACTTAGTTTCGATCGAGGAGTGGACAGAGGTATTGTGTGTAACTCGACGAAATGTATTAATTTTTAATATTAACCGAGCACGCTCCAGATCCAGATGCTCAGGCGCCTTTCGCAGATTTTCTTTTTGTAATTATCTGTACCGGTACAGCGTCAAGTCTTTTGCCGTCGACTGTGTTCGGTATTTTAATAAGCGTCCGAGGAGTAATACTAATCTCATTTTTTTTACTATCAATTTGCGATTTCTTCGGTATCTTCGTCGCAAACACTCCGAACTGAATACCATCCTTTTTCGATGTACTATATACACGTCTACTCTAACATACCGAACCTGAAATCTCTATACACATATATAGTTTTTATATAATAGAATTAATTTATATAATTGTATAAATTATATCATTTTTCGATGTTCAATTTCCAAATAGACAAACGCGCGCGAACTTTACAAAAATAACTTTACATAATTCGCGATTTCTTCAGTGTCTTCGTCGCAAGTATTGCGAACTGAATACCATCCTCTTTCGATATACTACACTGTAAAAAAAAATTCGTATGGAATTTAATGTACCGTACTGGAAGTTTTTATGCAAAAACTGGTATATTAAATTTAATGTACAATTGTGATGAAAAATTTATGTTCAGTGTATTAAAAAATTGGGAATACTTTATTTTTTAATAATTTACTTTAATTGTACTATAAGAGTACTAAAATTCTGATCATTCACTGTAATTTCAATGAAAAACTATATTCATTTCTCATCACAATTGTACATTAAATGTAATGTACGATTTTTTTTATATATAGACACTTTCAGTCCGGTTATCAATTTACAATTTTTTTACAGTGTATACGCACGTCTACCCTGACATACCGGACTAAAAATCTCTATACACCCGTATTTATGTTTCGATGTACAATTTCCAAATGGATAAACGCGCGCAAACTTTATATAATTGCTATTTCTTCTGTGTCTTCGTCGCAAACACTCCGAACTGAATATCATCCTCTTTCGATGTATTATACACATGTCTACTCCAACATACCGGATTTGAAATCTCTATACACCTGTATTTATTTTTCGATGTTCAATTTCCATATGGATAAATGCGCGCAAACTTTACAAAAAATAACTTTATATCGTTTTTTAATTTATATATATATGTATACATACACACGATACGTGTACGTTCTTTTTTTTAACATAAAATATCTTTTCGATAGACTCGAGTCTTGGTATGAAATTGTCTCCAGTTCAAATTAGTCTTCGAACAAATAACAAACTTTTTTTCGAATCGTAGATGTTAAACGTAAGGTTCGGGAGTCTCGCGTAATTACGCGCCGAATAGATGTTCTGTTTGTTTCGAGTCTCGATGATAATCGTCTAGCGCGTCGCGGCAGCGTTACGCCGCGAAGTAATAATTTTACAACCATGACAAAGATTTAATGTTTCAAAAAAAAAGATGAATATATATATATATATTGTAGTAATAAAAAGGTAGATCAAAGAGGGTCGATTTAGATCGGCGAGAGTCTCGTTATCAAATGATGTGCATAATATTGTGTATTCACGAATATTAATGCGAGCTGTTTAAATACTATGTTATATTCATCCGTTTCATGCTTCATATTGATCGATGAGTATAATTTATCGACGAGTTCAGTGCGATCAAGCGGCTCTCGATCGCGAGAGGTCAAGTTCGTCTCGTGTAACTTCGCAGATTATACGAGAGCATTGAGAGCGTGAGTCGTGGCGATGCAACGAGTCATGCGTTTAGTTCGTACGCGGCCTCATCGGGCTTGCTTTCAAAGATTTTAAATAATATATTATTGAAAATAAATCCTTCTAAGCTTAAGTTATGATTTAATTTATAGTTTGCAAAAAATTCAACTGCTGTATTATTACGATCAGAGGCCGGACACGAGATCCGACTCTACGCGCGTGTCTGGGACCCATTTTAATTATTAAACGCACGTCTCTGGTCTCTGGACTCATTAGCCATTTATATATATATAATTCGCACCGATACGCTATTATTTGCAAAACGACGCAAAGAAAGAATTGAAAAGATATATATATATATATATAAATATATATGTGTGTGCGTGTGTGTGTAAAACAACAGCCTCGTGGATTATATACTGTAGCGTTAGAGAATATATATATATCGTTTGACAACAAAAAAAAGTTATATTTTCGTAACCGAAGAGTACGCGCATTTACTTTTATATAAATTATTGTACTCCCAGGCTGCATTGTATAATACCAATGTCCAAAAAAAAGAAACAAATTGTTCAATACATGGCTCTTCAATGAATTGTGGGAATTTAATCTTTCATATAACTCATGCAGGAAAAGTGCTAGTTTTTGTGCTTGCCGAGAGGCGTCAGTGGCGCTTTACAGCCAAGTGAACTAAAAATACCCGGCGCATGCGCACATCCAGCCGATTTGACTTTACGCACTCTTACCGTGCTTTACGCACGCTGGCTGTACGGCGCCACAATCAGCAGGCACGGCGTAGCACTTCTCCTATATTCATTACAAAAATTATTACTTTGTAACTCATGCATAAAAAGTGCTATATTTCTTGCCTGCCGAGAGTGGTGAAAGTGACACTTTATGGTCAAGTGTATTATAAATACCCGGCGCATGCGCACATTGGTCCGATCTGACTTTACTTACTTACTTCTCGACATCCTCCTGTCGGTCCGGAAAACCTGATGCTCTCGCTCTCGACACCCACCCGGCTGATCAAGGAAGCTGATCGAGAGGAGAGGCGGGACGGAAGTAAGGAGAGGTGGAAGAGCCCGGCGAGGCTATCGGAGGGAGTGGGGTCGCAGGTGCGGCCCCGATGCTGCTCGGCCTGCTTGCTGTTCTCCGGACCGCAACACGGCGAAACAACGCTGTTCGGTTCTCAGTGCCGCGGAATGTCTACGCGTTTCCTTTATTCCTCCGCACTCGGACGTTTTACTTGTCGCTGGTCCCAGTCTCTTCGTTTCACCTGAACCGAATCGGCACGGCCGCGACACGCCTACGTTCGGACACGGTAACACGGAGAGAAAGAAAATAAATTTGATCTCGTACAAGAAGGCGCCTAAGGCCGGGAGTTAAATCGACGACGATTCACGTAGGATCGTTATAATATTCCCGACACGTTCGCGGGGCTGGACGTCCGGGGACCTCGCCGAAATTACGCAATGCTGCCTCCTTGTGACCGCTTCCTCGTCGCCGTCTTCATCGTTCACATCACCTGATAATATCCGTTTTTTTTCTTTTCTTTTTTTTTATTCATTGTGAACGAGCATAAGGCTCTCGCTTCGTTGTTTCCTACGTTGAAATCGGTGTATAGGTGTAGTGCGTCGGCCCGTACACACAGTCGCTGCGAGGCGCGCTCGGAAGGCACTCGGCTCGACAAATATTTCCTCGCTCGCGAAGCAAGCTATGTAGCGCGCTGACGAATCTTTAAGTTCCTCGAGGACAAGCTTTGCCTTTCAGTTATATCGCGGACGTGGGCGCCGGCAAATTCAGGACAACCGGTACTTTCTTTTTCTTTTCATCAAGTAAGTTACACACATTTATTTTTATTCGGTGTATTTGGTGTTAAGTTCGCGATAGGGTTTTTTCCAAATTTTGTGTGGAACTGTTTCGATAAAATCACCTGTTGAGAGGCGGACGTGCAGGAGAGCCTTGAAAGAATTCGTTCTCTAAAACCTAACTGCTCTCTGTATACCTGAGCTCTCGAGCGACAAAGGGCCGCTGTGCTTATTAGTGTGCGTGTGCCTGTGTGTGTGTATGACCGCGCGCGTAAGTGGTTATCGTCTTTTGCTAAGGAATACTCACTGGGCCGCGTTCAGAAATCATGCTCGAGTGTAACGAGCTTCTCTCTCTGACTCTCACACCAGTGCAGCACTCTCTTTCTGTCCCTCCTTCTATGTTATCCAAAGTGAGTTTCTGAACGGGCCCCGTTGGAGTAACCAACGATTTCTCGTGGCACCTTTTTGCCCTCTCTATACTCATTGTTTTTCTTATCTGAAAAAATACCGCGCACTAAGGCTGCATCACACATACATTCCCAACGAAAAGTTTAATTCGATGAAAAATTTCTGTACCTCGCGATATACCAAAAATTTGAAAAAGAGTATTAATGATGTCGAGAACTTTGATTTTGTATAATAATAATGCCTAAAAGTTATCGAAAAATTACTTAAAAAATTAATTGTTGAAAAAAATCAGAAAAGCTTTTGTTTTCTCAATTTAAACTAATTGATCTTTTATAATTGGTATGAATTTTTTCAAAATTTTTTTATATTTCAAGCTTTTTTTTTCGAAAATTTGAACAATTGATTTAGAGGCACGCATTTCGGGTATGTTTCCGTATCACGATTGCACAGTAACATACAAAAAGTTTCGAAGCGATTGCGCCAACAATTCCGTAGTTATGGAGTTGAACAAATTTCAAAACGGAAAATTCAAAAATGTAAGAAGATTCTGAGGAAATTCATGTGACTTCCAGAATATCAACGAATTCTTTTGAAAACAGAAAAAAAGGTTTACTGATTATTTGTTAAACTTTTTTTTTAGTAATTTGTTAATAACTTTTTGACATTCTTATGATGGAAAATCAATGTTCTTGACACCTTTAATACAGTTAATTATTTTCAGATTTTTATACCATTGGGAAGTGTTCAAATTCTTACTGAATCTCACTTTTGGCTGGGAATGTACGTGTGATATATCCTTAAGGAAGTTGGAGCGCTTTGCACTAGTTAAATGAGTGCTCCATTTTAGAGTCGTTTATACAAACTTTAACGCATCTATTGATTACAGTCGATGGTTGTTTGCGATAAAAAGACTGTAATTTTTTAACGAAAAATACATCGAAATTGAGCAAAAATAACGGATTATTCTTTTTTTAAACTGAACGAATGTGTACCTTCTCGAAAATTTAGCACAAAACAGTTGATATTTTTGCAAATCGATTGTAATTAATGTTTTTCAGTGCCAATACAAATAACTATCCACTATAAATCAATAGATGCGTAAAACTTTGTATAATAAACAACTTTAAAAACTTAGTACTCATTTGACTAGTGTGAAGCGGTCCAACCGCCTCAAACAAAAGTGGGTCGTTCAAGGAGAAACCGTAACGTTCATCTCGATCTTCTGAGCCGTGATTCATTTCAAGCCCCTAGGGATTTAATTTAATCCTTCTCTCCTGCTCACCTGTTGCTGGACACCGCTCGTCTAAGGAAATCTCTATGCTGCGTCGAGCTCGTTCACACAAGCAGGAACGTAGGTCTCCCCACTGTCGAGTACCTTGTGTGACTCATCGAGAGTTCACCGAGAAACAGATCTCGGACGTAGGGAGCACGAACAAACGTGCACGGACCAAAACTGGTTTTCGGATTTTTTTTGGTCAGTTATTATGTTTTTTTCTAATAATAAAAAATGATCAGCTCAAAGATACTCGAGCATAAAAAAAGTCTTGCTTTCCTCCGTTTGACTACCTTTGGGAACAAGCCACGATCGGTACATCGGGAGGTACCTAAGAAGCCTGGGGAGATCCATTGAGCACGAACACACGAGCACAGACCAAAACTGGTTTTTGTATTTATTAGTCAGTCATCGGGTTTTTTTATTCCATATTAAGAAATTATGAGCTGCAAGAAACTCGAGGATTAAAAAAATGTCTCGCTTTCGTCCGTTTGACTTCGTTTTATGAGAATTTTTAACGTTTGCATTATGAATTAGCATCGAGGCGAGATCGGTACATCGGGAGGTTTACAATAAATCTCTGCGGGCGGCACGCAGAGATTTATTGAGCACGAACAAACGTGCACAGACCAAAACTAATTTTTATATTTTTTCGCCACTTATTACGTTTTTAAATTTACAATAAATAAACTCAAAGAAACTTGAGGACTAAAAAAAATGCTTGCTTTCGAAAATTTTTAACGTTTGCATGATAAAAATTGGCATCGAGCCGAGAACGGTACGCCGGGATGTGCCTAAGCGGCATGAACACAGCTTTCCCTTCGCTCTCTCATATACCTCTCATTATTTTCCGCAGGATGAAGATGAAGCCAATCTCGGAAATCCTAAGTATGGCCTCTTGGCTGATAATCGGCGCGCTGATCGCAACGACCAGTTGCAACGACGAGAAGTGCGACGATAAAAATTTTCACAGTCTCGAGACCTCGGAGTCGTCGATGCTCGAGTGTGGCCCGGAGTTCAAGAATCGTTGCCACTGTCAGATGGCATGTTACGACGGTCATCTTAAGTACGTCGTCAATTGCACCAACTCGAACTTCAACGACACCAAACCTCTCGAGCATCTGCCCAATAATACGAAGGTGCTGATATTCACCGGAAACAATCTCGACAGACTGCCGTGGAACGTATTCGGAGAACTCGATCGTTCGGTCCCGAATCTGGAAATAATCGATATGTCGAACAATAAGCTCCGCGAGATACGCGGCAAGACTTACCATCACGTACAGAACGTCACGCGTCTCATTCTCGACTTCAACGAGCTCTCGCTGGACTCCCAGGCCAATCATCCGAGGGTATTCTCGAATTTCATTTCCCTCATGGAGCTCCACTTGACCGACGCCTTCGAGGACAAAACCACACGCAGAGATTCAGATTGGGCCACTCGGCCGACAGATCTCGCTGGTACGCTCCACGATATATTTGTCAACAGGTAAAAAAATCGAGATGAATATTTTTTTAAAGTAGAAAATTGAAATTTTCACATCGCTTTATGATAATGTTCTTTTATCTATGAGAAAGCATTGTATTTTTGGCTTCCTCGTAGAAGAAGCTTTACAAATGAAGGAACATTGTGAGAAAGCGATGTGAAAATTTCAATTTCCAACTTTTATGAGGAAGCTATATGAAAATTTTGATTTTGAACTTTTATGAGGAAGTGATATGAAAATTTCAATTTTCAAGTTTTTGCAACGTCAACGTCGCGTTTGACTTTTATGCCAAACGGCTGGCTGATTTAGGTACAGTGCAAAAAAATACAATAAGCTCAGCTTCACTTTGTCGGGTCTGTGCTTGGCGCAAAAAATTCATGGAATTATGCTCTCATGATTTTTTTTTACACTGTCGATTTTTATACAAGAAATCCGAATGATACCTCTTCTACTTTATCTATCTTTTTCAACCCCGGTATATCCAGCATCGTGTGTATTTCTTGCTGCAGAACATGATAGACACCCAAGTTTTTCCGCAATGTTATTATAAAGCAAAAAAATCGATGTTTTTAAATACGCAAAGTCATTCATTTTTTGCAACATTGACTATAAAAATTCCCGATAAACTTTTTTCGTCAATCGTCGCTCCGGGACTATATTGTATTTTTCTCGCTGATCACGAATCTAGTACTTATTTTATTCATAGATGAATATTTAATAAGGAAAATTGCGTCTAAAATAAAGTACTCATTTTTCATGAAATTCAAGATTAAAAAATTACACAAAATTGAAAAGGTTCGATCGATTCTTCCCAAATTTAATAGGGATCATCTGGCGATCATACTCCATCTGTGTACAACTTCTTGTCTCGATAGCTAAAAAATTGTAAGAGCTAGAGTGTGCACAGACATTTTTGAAGAAATAAAAAATCACGGACAAAAAAATTATTCGACATTTGTCGATGAAATTGTGAAGAAACATTGACTATTAACCACACATGCTGAGTGTGAAATTTCAGCTTGATCGGTCGAAACATTCTAGAGTTATTGCGGTTTGAATTTTTCACGTCTGATTCACACATACACATATACACACACACACGTACATCCGGACATCTGTTCTAAATGTGATTTTTCGATGTTTTCAAAAATTCTGAACACGTTTTCATTAAATTCTCTATTTTTTTCACCAAAACAAAACTTTCTCTATGAGGATGCAAAAAAAAATAATTGTCAATAAGTAGTTCGTCGATAAAATTGTATTTATCCTCAAATCGGACCGTCGATTTACTTTTGAATTAACGTCTTTCAGCAATTTGACTCGGCTCAACAAGCTGCATCTGGAGCAGAACGAAATCTCGGAGTTTCGTGATCCAAA
Source organism: Stenichneumon culpator (assembly GCA_964017025.1). Taxonomy (NCBI): domain Eukaryota; kingdom Metazoa; phylum Arthropoda; class Insecta; order Hymenoptera; family Ichneumonidae; genus Stenichneumon; species Stenichneumon culpator. Next base: position 5,924,347 of record OZ024777.1, read on the forward strand.
CGTATTCTGCGAACTGCCGAATCTTATGGACCTCCATCTCGGCGACAACGATCTGACGGCTCTTCACTTCAACTTATCGTGTCTCCACAATTTGCGTTTCCTCGATCTGCAGAATAACAATTTCACGAGAGTGTTGGATCGCGACCTCAAGACCCTGGACAGCTTCGCCAAGCACAATCACTCGGTCATGATCGATCTGTACGGCAATCATTTCGAGTGCTCGTGCAAATTGAATCCGTTCATCAAGTGGATGAAGAGAACAAAGATCGTCGTGAGAAATAAAAATATACTGACATGCTGGGAGCGTGAGTAAAATATTCGTAATTTTGAGTATGACCCAGAAGGTATCTGCGTGAGACTTGAAGTCTCACGCAGGTATGTGAAATTTGAAGTCATGCTGTTGTAACGGATGTGTTTTTCATTGCATACATTTTGCTCAGCGAACGTTCACTTGGAGAATAAAATGTTACAAGTGAACATTTTTTTTCTTTCTACAGCTGTGCATTGGATAGAGACTTGCCAGTAATGAAATTTGATGTAATGCAGATATCTTCAGGGTCATTTTTGAGTCGCGTTAGTTCGAAGGAAATTTATACAACGGATCGTCAGATTTGTATTAACATTATGGATCATTGTAGATGGACAGCAGCAAGAGTTGGAAGAGACGAAAAATTGCGCGGCTAAGCTCGGAACGGCGAACTCCCAACGAGGAACTACGGCGGCGATAACCGTACTATCTCTGCTTCTCGTTGCTCTCATCTGCGCGTTGATCTACGTGCAACGCGAGGACCTTCGGAAGAAATTGGGCCCGGTCATAGAGTCGGTAAACAGGCGAGTGAGATACACTTCCATAGCGACCGGCGAAACGAGGGAGAGCGAAGCGTGATTGTATTCTACGGTTTTGATCTCGTATTGAATTATACTTCGGTGTCAAAATAATTTACAGACAAATTTTATCGCCGAAAGGACGGGGAGTAAGTCGCGTGTGTGTGTTCTTAACAAAACGACGTCGAAATGCTTCGACGATTAACAGATTAAAGAATAATAATATATAGACTGCCCGGAATATATGTAGAGCATGTGAGTGTGTCCACCATACCCGGTACCCACATAGCACGCAAATATTTTTGAAAGTTTTCAATAATATTTTTTTTAATATTGCAAATATCTTACCAATATTAAAAAATAATTGTGAATGGTTCTAAAAACATTTTGAAAATTTTTTTTTCCCGACTTCGCTAAAATAACCACATTCATTGCGTGCAATACGGGTGGAAAATAGCCTATTATTGACCGATGAGCATTATTAACCGGTGCACATGCGCAGTACAATTTCATTACTCCCTAGGGAGTAATAGGGCTCATTACTCCCTCTGGAAGCTCTATTACTCCCGGCGGAGTAATGGTCATTGGCGAATATGACGATTTTGCGACGCAAGAAATGTGGTTATCTTAACGAAGACGGGAAAAAATATCGTACGCCACAAGGGAGGAAGTGCATTTTCACCTCGTGCGAATTCCTGCCCCCGCTTCGCGCGGGCATCAAACTTCACACTCGGTGAAAGAACGCACTTTCCTACCTTGTGGTATAATATATACTAATTTCGTCCTCTCATGAATATTACATTGAAATGTTGCGCCTAAATTTTTTTTGAACATTTCAGCGAAATGTGAAAGATCGCATCGCCAATCTGAATTGCATATACCCACCTGCATAAACACGGAACCGTAGAAATATTTCGGTGACACATGAAATTCAAAATATTTCACCACCATGCTTCAGAAATATTTCAGATGTGTTGAAAGATTAAGTATGTTTCTGAAATATTTAAGAAAAGTTTCGTTGGAATATTTTGATAGAAATTTTTTAATAATATTATCATATAATTTAGAAATATTTCGTGCTATATGGGTATAAAAGTTATTCAACGCGACCGAAACTATTTCTCAGCAGATTTTTATCGAATGATGCAAATGTGATCGCCCTCTATTTTTTCTGTAACTATATTTATATGTATAGGACGTAGATGTGGTAAAATAAGCTCGGCTGATATTATAGTAAAATTGACTAAAAACTATTTTTTCCCCTCAAGTACTCGGCGTCGAGACGCTGCTGCGTCGCTCGACGAGTATATTAATAAGGAAATACACACCGATACGTGAATACGTTTGTACGTTTACTAATAAACATTTATTTCATGACCAATCGAAAAAATTTCAGCTCGATACCTCCGTATTTACTCGAATTAGACCGTTTTTAGTAACTTTTCAAAAACATCTAAATTCCGTAAAATCTGATCGCTTGGATAGATTTCGGCGAAATTTAATACCAAACGGCTTTGATTACAGTATTATATTAATGTGTAGTTTTAGGACGACAGCTCAACATTTACTCAACTTAGAGCTACCACAAACTTTTTTCAAAAACTTCGAATTCGCGTAAAATCTCGAATCAGGGCGCAATCTTCGTGAAAATTGTATCGATAGAAGAGCCGTGACCAGTTTACTCGTGTACCAAATTTCAACTAGCTATCTCAAGCTGTTTCCGTTTTCAAGCACATCTGAACGCCAACTAAAAATTGCATTTCTCGACATTTTAGACTATTTTAAGTACTGTGACACCAAAATCTCGACTTTTTTCGTTTTACGAAAACAGCTTCTCCTATGCGGAAGCAAAAATCCATATTTTTATGGATTTTTCCCCGTGTGTGTGCATGTGTGTGTGTGGGGGTATTTTTACGGGGGTACGTTTTTCCGGGATCCTATCTAAATGTCACCCGCAAGGTTTACTACGCGCGACCACCAGTTCTGATTTTCCTGCGACTCGTAATCGACCAACAGCGCGCCGACGCTCCAAGTTTCATAAAAATTCCGGGTTTCACTAGTGCATCGTCTACACGGTGCGAATCCCGCATCGATGACTGCTTACAAAATAGTATCTACAGCATTTTTCGTGCATCCTCTGCTAGAAAGCGCCACTTTCGCCACACTTTACAGGCACGAAAAGCGGGACTTTCCGTGCAAGTGTTACAAAAATTTGTTGAGTTTTCTTTGTACAACGCAAAATTATCTTTAACCGTCGCTTATCTATGGGTAAATATTGACTTGTTGATATCTTAGAGATCGAATTAGACAACTGTCAACCTGCGCTCCGCGAGTTGTCCGGTCACTGTATGGACAACACAACGCGCGAACAGCGCTCAGTTACGGGAAAATATAAAAATTAATTCCAACAAAAACGGTTTTTGTAATTGAGGACGGCTCGTCCACGCTCCCAAAAGTGACACCAACATGTCTCTGGGCGGTCGTCTCCGCCTGGATAAAGCTGTAACTTCGTTACCGGAACTCGGACCGACACTCCCCGATAGTGGCTATTCTTGGATCGTTGTCGGCGGCGTCATGGCCATTCAGGTACCTGCACAAAATAAATATAACTCAGTAATCTATGATCGGTAATGATGAAACCTGCGTACACTGTAAGTAAAATTGTAAATTTAATGTACCAGACTGGAAGTTTTTACCCAAAAACTGGCTTGTTAAATTGTACGTACAAGTGTGATGGAACATTAAAGTTCAGTGTAGTAAAAAAATTGAGAATACTTTATTTCTAAATAATTTACTTTAATGTTACTATGAGAGTACTAACATTTCAAAAATTCACTGTAACGTCAATGAAAAAGTATATTCATTTTTCATCACAATTGTACATTAAATTGAATGTACCAGTTTTTATAAATAAACTTTCGGTTCGGTTATCAATTGACAATTTTTTTACAGTGTATACGCGCGTCTGCTCTAACATATCGGACTAGAAATGTCTACACATTAGGACCTCGACTTCATTCACAGCGGCGGGACCGCGGTTCGAACCGTTCCAAACACATTGGGAAAAAATGCGTTCGCGACTTTACCAACTGAGCAGCTCCACAGTTAACAGCGAAAGGTCATCCGTTTACGTGTATGCGGTTATCGTACGCGTCGACGTGGAGGAACACGTACGACGTACGAATAGTGTCCCCTCCGCGCGCGTCTGGGAGCGACCACATTGCCGTCTCTCGGAGGAAGAAAACAGTGTGTCAGTAATGGCCGTATCGACTGACCCACAGCGGTTTCGTGCTCTCGCAAAACAGCGTACACGATGAGTGAACAATCGCGCAAAGTTAAAAATCCGCTGCTCACAGCGGCCGGGCAGGGATTTCCGTTCGAAGGCTACTCGACGAATGCCCTTTTGATGCCCGTCACACCTGCTACACCTGCGATACTTCCGGACGGTAAGTTTCGCCGATACGGCGCTATTTGGGCGGGGCAATTATTTGATGCGTTGGCTGCCAAGGTGTTCGTGTTTATCTTTTCGATAAAAAAAAAACATGCGCCATTTTTAATTTCTTACCGAGTTGTGTCTGCGCGGCTGAGAGTTTCAACGTTCATTGATCAATCGGATAAATACTTTTAAGGCTTTTTTTCACTGTTGGCATCGTCATTAGCGCGATACTTAATAACACTGCTGCGCAGAGGAGATTTGTGTTGTACAGTACAGCGGCCGGGCATCTTGCAGTAGAATGAAACAGCTGTTGATCCCTCGCTGCTACGCGACGACTCAATGCGCCGTTGCGCATGCGCAGATTGCAAACTTGAGCTTGCCGTAACCTGCACGTCCAGTCGTCCCTATCATATGCACGAATGATCCCGAACATACGCGAATCAAGCTGCGCTCGCAGTTGTGCGCTTTGGACGATGAAGTATGAACGGTGCGTAGACATTTCTGGTGTAACAGGTGAAAGTAAATACTGATGTCCCTAGTTTTTTTCCGAATTGGCACACGAGTTTATTTACTGGAAGGGAACAGGAAAAGTGCACACATGTTGCGACCATACCGACAAGGAGTTACACGGCTTGTAACGATTGTAGTCGAACAGGTACGTCGTAAAAAAGAAAAAAAAAAGATTGATCGCAATGAATGATTCTTCAGAGCTACCGAGGCTAAATACATCTCGATCAATTTTCTATCCAATAAAGTACTTGCACTAATTGATCAATTTAATGAAAAAATGGAAGGTGATCGTATAAAAAATAGGCGATAGGGTTGTCTCTTCAGAAGTCTGTTCTCTCGGCGCTCGCCGGAGTTCTCGAGCCGTACCGTTGCGAGTACGACAAATCGTGACTCTTTCTCTTGCGAATGCAATAGACGACGATTAGGATGATCAATATTACCAGCAGCAATATTAGTAGGGCCCCGACTATCACCGCTGCGATTTCTCCCTGACTCAGATTATCCCATTCTAAAAAAAAGGTCAAACAATAGGAATAACAAAAAATTATACGTGCAGTGGCAATTATCGATGATCTTAAAGATATCTGCATAAGTCTAAATTTCATGAAATTATAACGGCTGCGTTTTGCATCGCACAAACTTCGCTCAGGGAAATTCACTTAGAGAATAAAACTCTACAAGTAAACAATTCCTTTTTCTCCTTAAAGCAATGCATTGACAGAGACAAAGATGAAATTTGATGTGCAGATATTTCGTGATCAATTGTCGTCGTTAATACGTTATATTTTTTCGTTTATACCCGTTACGTCTATCGTACGCTTGTAAGTGTTTCCCTGCACATCGATCGCGGTGACATCGACCGTCGTATAGCAACAGCTCGAGATGTAGTCAAAGTTGACTGAATTCCTCGTGCCGGCGACGAATTGTGTTCGAGGCTCGACGCCTTCGGGCAGCGACACGACCCTCTTCAGACCTGAAAGATAGGTGAGAAGTGATCGCGACGATTAATCGACAACACGGCACAGAGAATATAATTTAATTACCCGAATCCGAATCTTTGACGGTAATCTCCACGCTCCATCGACTTCTCGCGCATCGTTCGCGGGCCAGCTTACCGGCGCAGTTGTCGTTGAACGAATAATCGATGCTTGGCTTGGCGTTGTCCGTTGTCTGTCGACAATGAAATTTAACATGCGGCGTTCAGAGCCAAACACGGTGAGACCCCGCGGCGAACAGTCTACTTCCCGCGGCTGGTACGGATTAATAATAAACTGACCGTTACACCGGGGCCTTGAACGTAGATGTACGTCGATTTTTCCACGACCTCGAAATTCTCGCTACCCCCCACGTAGAGAGTCACCGTTCCCGGCGCCGCATCCTGGCTATTGGGCACCGCTATTTGAACGGCAACGCTCACCTCCTCGCCCGGTTGGATCCACAATCTGGCGATCAACATAGTAAATTATTCCACGAGGGCGAAAAACGTTTTTCTAACGAGTGTGAGTTTACAGCAGGAGCCGAAGGCGAGTGCTGTAATCACTCGAGTTAGAAAAAGTGTTTCGCACGAGGGATGAACGAAATGTTTCGTCACAAGGTGTGAAAATGGCGGTTTTACGCACGCGAAGCAGGCGGAGAAGTGGCCATTTCCGCACCGAGTGATGAAAAAATAATTATATGTTATAAAAAAAAAATCTTATTTTTTTTCCACAACGCATAAAATAATTTTTTAACTACTGACACACTCGGCGACACGCTGATAATGCGGAAGTGGGTGCTGCGTCCTTGAAAAGCGTGTCTTATACCGAGAGCCTGATTGTTTGTCACTGTGAAGACAACGACGTGAAAGGTTCCCGGTCTCGCGATGAGTTCCGCGCTCGGATGCACGTCGACGATGGTCCTCCTCGCTCCCGTTCGAGCGTCTTCGACTCCTCGGGCAAGTTCCTCGAGCTCGGAGTTTTCAAGGATTCTGGCACTTTCGTCCCCGGAGGATCCTCCGGCGAGGATTTTACCGCTCTCTTCGGATTCCATTATCTCCGCCTCGGGATTCGCCTGCGTAGCGAATTTCGCCACGGATCGCGTCTCGCTCGTCCGCGAAGGTTCGACCTTCGCAGCGATTTCATTCGACCCCGAGGATTCGATCGATTCCACCTCCTGAACGATCTCCTCCGTCGATTCTGAGAAAAAAAAACAATACAATTTTATAATTTTATTCGTCAATCGAGTTGCACAAAATGAGCGGAAAAATGATGAAAAAAAAAACCGTAATTTAGATTGCAGTATAATTGTACGTCGCGGAGAAGATCGAGACGCGACGGACGCAAGCGACTTGTCAAAGTTGGAAAAGTGCGTCAGCTTGGCTAACGCGAGTCTCGGCCAAAGGCCAAAGCCGACCTATTGCACAACACGTGTGTATTCCCGAGCGGCGTGAAGCGAGAACGTCAGTGGGCGAGAAGCCAACGTTTGACCAGTTGTCAGTGGGTCTTCGCGCCACGAGGAAGTCTCTCTTTGCCGCGAGAAAACCGTATATCCACGGAATATACACTGCCCGAACAAACTTTGTACGTATTCTTCACCCCTAAATATGGGTGTTCGTTTATATTTTATTTTATTTCAATCGCAAGTGATCCTAATTTCGATAAAAAAAATATTATGCCCGGTAGTGAAGAAAATCGCTGAAAAATCATTTCGAGCCGAATTCGATTTGATAATAATAATGTGTACAGGCACGACCTTGATAATCGTTGAAGAATTAATTATTGGACACTGAATCGACTCACCTTTCGGCTTGGATATCGATGATTTTACGTCCCGGTTTTCACTGGAATTCGTCGAAATAATTTTTTTCGCAACGACGAGGACGCGCAAACTGTAATTCGAATTTTCCGTTCCCAAGAGCTTCAGCCGCCATCCGCCGGACGGAGGGTTGCGCGCGTCGAGGCGCACCCCCTTTGCGTCGCTCGTGCGCGACAACGACAACGTCGGTCTCGGTCCTCTCGCGTCCGTGGTATGTCCTCGAGGTTCTGCGTACAAAAATACACAAATATATACATTTAGTTAAATTTACACTTTGCGAGAAACGGAAATTTATTGTCGGAGTATCTATCGGAGTAAAAGGAGATCCATTGTCGGTAGAGAGAAGAAAGGAGAAATATATAAATACAAAGACAACGAAAGGGTGTTGGAAAGCGAACGGTCGATAAGATTCTCGACGAGCGATAAGCTGAACTGCTGCGTTTCTCAAAATACCGGTACTAATTTGTTTGTGTAATAAAAAAAAGAAACAATCGACTGTTTAGTCAATTCGTATGTGTATAATATTTTCCGTCCGTTGAATTAACGTTTAATTTCGGCATTACATTTTACACGCGGTAATTCATTATCCATCGAAGAGAACAGGGAATAAATGAATAAATAAACAAATAAATAAATAAATAAATAAATAAATACAAAGACAACGAAAGGGTGTTGGAAAGCGAACGGTCGATAAGATTGCGAATTAGCGAGAAGCTGGACTGCTATGTTTCTCAAAATACCGGTACAAATTTGTTTATTTAATAAACAAAACAAAATTGTTTAGTCCATTTGTATATGTATAATGCCTTCCGTCCGTGAAATCGACGATTACTTTCGGCATTGTATTTTACACTTAAGAATTTACTATCCATCGAAGTCGGAACATTGGCATTAAAACTATCGCCGATGCGCTCTCGGGCGCCGATGTTATCCGACAATCGACAAGTGTTTTTTGGCTCGGTACAGCGGCTGCGATGGTCTCGACGCACAGCGCATTGTCTCATCGACGAAAAAGAGAAACAGAGCGAGAGAGAGAGAGAGAGGAGAGAAAGACATGCTAGTTGCATGTAATCGCTGTGCTACGGTTATTTCCGGGCTCGCCGCAGGCCAACTCTCGATACACGCGAGGATCGAAGGACACGTGGTGAGCGCGTGGTCTTCGCCACGGCGATCGATCGTTCGGAAATTCACAGGCAATATTTATCAGACAAGTTTTTTTTTCTTGCTACTCGCTTTCATTTTCATAGATTTTCTTATTAATTAATATGCCTCGAATCTCCAAGTGTTTTCGTTTCGTAGAAATAAACAAAAATATTAACTTCTCTGGCGCATGTGTGATTCCGATTGTTTACGTTTTCCTATGCGATAACTATTAATACGATTCCCTGTATCGCTACGAGACCCCGCGTGCGTTCGTGTGCGAACCACACCGCTTCTAGCCGAGCATAGTTTATATCGCAAAAAATTGTACGACTCTTTCCTCGCGGTCTTCTACTCACCGATAGGTATTTCGAGAGTCGCCTGCAATAATTTTCCCTGCACGAATATGCGTAGTTCTTCCGTAAAATCGTCCACCTCGAAGGCAGTCTCGGTGTAACCTTCCGCGGCGTCCAGCGAAGCGAGATTTTTCTGTAATGCGACGAGAGGCGGATAAAACTTGTCGCTCACCCAAGCTATTTTTAATTATTAAATGTATCGAATAACATATTTAATAAACATTTTACTTAATATCAATTAAGTATATTGAATTAATATTACATTTAATACTAGTTAAATATATTTAATTTATTAATGATTAATCATTAAATATTTGATTATTTCATTAATATTATATTTAATATTAAAGACGATAATTCGGAGTGAGATTGCCACCCGTAATATCTTTTAACGTAGCAAAAGAATGCCGCCGCCTCTTGTAGTTTTTAGTATATGCGGATACAATGCCATTGAATTGATCTTTCAAGAAAAGAGTTGGCGCGTCGTAAAGCTATTTTTTAAAAATTCCTTCCATAAATTCATGCAGCGGCTATTTTTCCGAGAAAATGGCTCATTTTCCGGGAGACATGGCCACTTGTTTTTCGGATGATATGGCGATGCCAGTTGTGGTCATATCACCCGGGTATTGCCAGTGTAACCATTTTTTTAAAAGTTTGGCATCTGAAACGGTTGACCGAGGCAATTACTGCCTTTCTGTAGTTTATTTGGACAACATAAAATATAGTAAGACATGTTTTGTGCACCCAGAAAAATAATTTGTTTGACGGCCACCGTTTATTTGGCTTAAGTAAAATGTTTATTTGATGTAAATAAATATTTATTTCATTTAAGTAACTATTCACTTAATTTAAATAAATATTTATTTAAATCAAACAAATATTTTATCTAAACCAAATAAACGTCAGATACATTTTTTTTCTGGGTGTGCGATCCCGATGCTTTTCTAGGTCCAATTGACTACCGTTATTACTGTGGCCATATCACCCTTAGTGTCCGGGCGAGACGGCCGATCGCAAATAGTTATTTATAGAGCTACAATTAAATCACGCATCGAAAATATCCAAAGTTCTGAAGAATGAATTACTTTAGTTTGAAGTTTCTAGAGTTGGCCACAACAAAATTTTTAAAAGTTTTTATTAAAACGTTTAATCTGCAATTTTCATTGTTTAGAGAAACCATGGCAATATCACCCCGACTTACCTATATTTTTACTTACCAACTCACGATTAAAGTATTCATCGAAAATTCCGTGAGAGCCGTTCGCTTTACCGTGCTCCCCGCAGCCGAGTTGAAGATAAAGTTCGCACCTGGCCTCGTCGTTAAAGTTCGTTCCATTTTCCAGAGTTATCCTCGAAGGTTCCCATCGCAGCTCCTTATCCTGGGATGCCGACATTCCTGCCGAAAAATAAACCATCTATCGTTGAGACATTTCAATAATCTATTCCCTTGGGCAATCGGAACATTATTTTTTATTTAGCGCTATCTCTATCCGAACAGGAAGACTCGCGTCTCAGATAAGGGGTCGACGAGTACACAGTGAAACATTGTCGGCGTTGCAGTTTATCTGGAAATAGTCGTGAGCGAATTCGAAGAATAGAAATAGAAATAATATGAGTGTTTCAGCAATAAACATTATCGTTGACGAATAATTGCGATAGGCAGAGTTAATAATCTTTATATATACATACATATATATATATATATATATATATATATATACACACAATGCACGTCATCGTTCCGTCAGTTTTGTTTTTTTATAATCGTTTGTTTATCGTGCAATTTTTGCGCGATATATGCAAGTACGTCACTGCAATGAGATCGCAAGATGACCCTGAACGCTCGAATCGCTTTGTATTTGTTTGTTTTTGTCTCTCGATCGCTACTGACCCCAGGACGATTCGCCGGTGAACGTCACCCTCGAGTCGTTGACGACCTTCCATATTATGTTTACACGTTTTATAGAATCGACGATTCCTTCCTCGAACGCCGATATCCTCTTCCTCTGTATGCAGTACCGCGAACATTCGATTTTACTCTCGTCGATTCCACGTCCCGGAACACCATCCCGCCTCGGTAATGTTTCATCGTTGTTTCGCCAATCCCGATCATCCCGATTGCTCGCGATACTCGCGGTCTCGGTCGTATTTTCGGTCCTCGAACGATGGACACTCGACGCGAGACAAAGTATCGTCAACCAGAAAATCCCTCGGAATCCCATAACGATTTATTTCCCTTTTTTATTTTTTATTATTAGTAATAATTCAGTTGTATTATTAATAATTATATTGTCTCATTAATAATTCAATTGTATTATTATTAATTCAATGAATATTGATAATAATTGTTTGTTTAGAGCGTTTCGAAAATTTTCCAAATGTCCATCCAAATTAGCAACCTGTTTTTAATTATTTTTTTATCCAAAAATATTTCTCGAATAAAATTTCTTTGATCCGTGCAAGTAACCGGACGCGACGGAAACACTGGATGCGCGGGTTCTCGCACGGACCGGGCCTCTCCTACTTATAAAGATTGCAAGGCTAGTAGTAATTCAGTTGTATTATTAATAATTAAATTGTCTTATTAATAATCCCGTTGTATTATTAATAATTCAATTGTATTATTAATTCAATGAATATTAAAAATAATTGTTTGTTTAGAGCGTTTCGAAAATTTCTCAAATGTCTATCCAAATTAGCAACCGTCTTTAAAAAAAAAATGTTTATCCAAAAATATTCTCGAATAAAATTTCGGTAATTCGTGCAAGTATCCGGACGCGACGGAAACACTGGATGCACTGGTTCTCGCACGGACCGGGCCTCTCCTACTTATAAAGACGACGATTTCCGGTTTGCAGTACGTGTCGGTTGTACGATCTCGGCACACGATGACGAGGATGTAGAGGTAAAACTTGGGCGTCGTCCGATACCTTCATCAAATTACGACACGAGAGAACGAAGTTTGTTTCTACCGATCGTCTTGTCGTGTGCGGGTCTCTATCGGTGAGGATCGCATTGGAGGGCGCGTGCCGAGAAGCGCAAAGAAAAGCTGTAAGACGATGCCGGGACTCGAACCCCATGAATCGTCGTGAAAGTAAAAATATCACTTTTTTTTTTTCATCGGTGTTTAATGTTATCTCTCGAATAGGGAACTCATAGTATCCTGTCAAACATTTGCGCTTCTTTAATAGTGTCGCGGAGAAAAACCAGGCTGCGAGTTGCACGATGTAACCACGTTTGTGACTGAGTTGTTCTACGTGGAATTCGTGGAAGGGTCCTATCTCGCCGGAGACCCTTGCGATACGATGTTCCACATACTTAGCCAGAAAGTACGCGTCGTCGACAAATCGTTTGAGAATGTACTGAGTAAATCGACACTCGTTTTAAAGCGACGCGAAGTTCGTGTTATTGAAATCAGAGCTCGACAAAGATATCAAGAGAAACGCGATGTAATTTTTTTTTGCAGTAACAAACTCGGATATGGGCCAAAAGTACTTTATCGAAAGGATAAACTGACGTATTATTATTATTGCTATTATTATTATTATTTATTAATTAATCATAATATAATAATAATAAAAATAATAATAATAACAATGAGCAAAACAAAAAAAAAATCAAATTTTTCTTGAATCGCCGAATTAATGGTTGTTTTTTTGTTTTGTCCCGAAATGTAGCGGACAGCCCGGAGGAGAGTTCGTCGATCGGAGAGCCGTCTTCGGGCACCCTGTCTCAGCCGAGAGGGAGCGTGGACATCGGTTTCCCGGTTGTTCAGGACATCGCAAGCATCTCCCAGCAGGCGGAGCCGATTCGGAGAGAACAACCCGTCGGACAGCCTCAGAAACAGGGTTATTTCACGTCGATTCTGTCGTCTCTGCCGAATCTGTCACTGTCGTCTATAACGGGCGACACGACAAACGCAGGCGCATCCCCATCGGCGGCTCAGCAACAAGCGGCACCGTCGAATCCCGGCGGACCGCGGGACTACGGCCCTTACGCATACCCCCAGAATTCGTATGGCGCGCCATCTACGACCGGACCGTTCGTAGCGGTCGAACAACAAGGATTCGGCGATATCGGACTCGGTGCACCGCCGACCAGCTCACCCAGGCCACCACCCGCAGCCGTGGCTTTGCCACCGTCCGGTGGTGAGTTCGAAAAATGGTGTCTTAATTTTTTTTTTATTCTATTTAAAAAAATGTATTTTCCCTTTTTTAATTATCCGCCTGACACGGCACCAAGAAAGTGTTTGTTCAACGTGCAAACTTTTTTTTACAGCACAGATTTAGGGTTGTACAGACAGGCCGGCCTAGCCGGCTAAAATATCTTCGCCGGCTAATGGATTTTATAGTTTGGCCCTCTAAGCCGTCTTAGCCGGCTAAACTATGTTAGCCAACTAATCCGTTTTAGCCGGCCAAGCTATTTCAGCCGGACAAGTGCATAAAATCGAGCCCCTTAATGTCGCAATGTACTTTAGGCCAAAAAGGCCAACGGATTCGTATTCAGCGCGCAAGAATACGTCGGAATACGTGGAAATTAATTTTTAAAAAAGAGAAAAAATTCGTCAAAAAAATGCAAGGCCCTTTCGCGTCTATTTTTTGCGTTTTTTAACGTGCTCACACGGCACAATAAAACGATTCTAAAACTTCGGACAAGGCCCTATATTGTGTATTTTTTTCCCGTAGAACACGATGAGCACCGCGGTTTTTCCCTATGTCCATTGGGAGCCGAGATATCGATGTTTGAAAATCCCGATGATCGATGTTTTCCCAAAAGTGGCTCAAACATTGAAAAATCGTTGTGCATTCGATTTTTTTTTATTCTGAACTATATTCGATGTCTTTTAATATACATAAAATCGAGCCCCAATGTGTCGCATTGTACTTTAGACCAAAAAGGCCGGCGGATTCGTATTCAGCGCGCAAAAATACGTCGGAATACGTGGCAGGTTACATTAGAAAAAAACAAAATTCGTCAAAAAATTCCAAGACCGTATTAGCCTGGCCGGCTAAAACGGATTGGCCGGCTAAAGTAGTTTAGCCAGCTAAGACGGCTTAGCCGGCCAAACTATAAAATCCATTAGCTGGATAAGATATTTTAGCCGGCTAGGCCGGCCTATCTGTACAGCCCTACACAGATTATGAAATTCTTCGATGCTTTATTTTATATCGATTAAGGAGGGAGTCTCGCTGCGCGCTGACTTCGCATAAGTTCGACAACAATAAGAGAAAATTTCAAGTACTTCTTGATGGTGTAAAAATCTGAAAAAATCATGTATACTAAAGGTACTGAGAAGATTAATTTTGAATAATAATAATTGCAAAATGTTAACAAATTCATCAAAAAATTAATTGATTAACAAATTACCCGACAACAAAACTTTTTTTTATGAAAATGATTCGTTTATTTTTCTGAATACGTATGAATTTTTTCCAATTTTTAAGCAATCGTTGATTTTTGTTCTATAAAGAAAATTACAAAATCAACGATTACTTAAAAATCTGAAAAAATTCATACGTATTCAGAAAAATAAACGAATAATTTTCATAAAAAAAAATTTGTTGCCGGGTAATTTGTTAACCAATTAATTTTTTGATGAATTTGTTAATAACATTTTGCAATTATTATTATGCAAAATAAATCTTCTCAGTACCTTTAGTGTACATCATTTTTTTCAGATTTTTACACCATCAAGAAGTACTTGCAATTTTCTCTTATTGTTGTCGAACTTATGCGAAGTCAGCGGCGCAGCGAGACTCCCTCCTTAAAAAAAAAATACTCATCTAAGAAATCCGATTGCAGGTCCAGGATCTTACCGTCTCGGAAATCAGCGCCGTCTCAAATACGCTCCGCCGCCGGATCTGGCGACTAGCACACCGAAGCAGTATGCAACGCCTCCGGTCTCGTCTTTCCTTCCACCAGTCCAGCAGCAGACTACCCTGGCGGCCTCAGATTTCTTAATCCCGAACGCAGTTTTTCAGCCGGTCTCCAGCGGCTACAGTTCTGCTGGTTCCACATCGAATTTTTATTCCGGACAGATCGGTACCGTTCGCACCTCGCACACGGCTCCGGCGGGTTTGTCAACGGCTTCCGTCGCACCGACGAATTTTCAGAGTTCCTCGCATAATCGTCCGCCCACGACGAGCTCATACAATCCCGCCGACAGTTCGGCTCCGCAGGAAATTCCCTCGAGACTTCCCGAGCCAGCGACTCCTCAGAATACACCGGCAAACGCAACCTTCGCTGGCTTCGCCTCTTCGTACGCGGCCGAACTACCGTCGACCCTGACGTCCGGTAGCCGCCTCGAAAGTCGAACCTCGACGGGCTTCGCGAGCTCACCGGCACTAACGAAATTCTCCGAGGGTCTGACCTTCGATGTTCCGAGCTCGGCATTCGCGAGATCCAATCCGATTTTCATAGCCGACGCTATTATAGAACCAAACATCTCGTCTTCTAAGGAAGACACACCATCGGCGTCCGGAGCCAGCGACGACAAGAGTTTTACGCCCATTTCCGCGGCAAAGGTTACCGCCAAGTTGGAGCATCTTCTCGCCGAGCGAAAAGAAGATTCTTTGTCACCCGCGAAGTCCACCGCTGAACAGTCTTGTTCATTCGGCGAAGAAGCCTCAACGTCGGAGTCGGACAAGCAAAGGCAGGAGAGTTCCAATCTAAAAGGCGAAAAAACCGAGGCGAACGAAGATTTGGCGGAGATCGATTTGACGACGAAAGACCCTCTTCCGAGCGCTCCGACGATTCAAACTTTTCCCAGTGGAATAGAATTCCCACCGGCACTGGGAAGCGAGAGTTTTGCGAGAACAGGAAGCCATTTGTCGACACCGGCCGAGCCAAATGTATCGTCGAAATCGAGCTCGATCGCTGATTCATTCGGGCAGAATCAACCTTCCGACATCGTCCCACCGGCAACGAATTTTTTCGTCAGCGATGATCGAGGAAGGAAGTCTGAATTGAATTATTTCACGAACAGCAGCAACGAGGCGTCAAGAACATCGGCATTTTACAGTCCACCGCCTTCGGTTCAGACGCAGCAAGTTCCAAGCTCGTTCTTCGATTCGGGAATCGCGGGATCAGTTGCACCGCCGCCGTTTTTTAATCCAGCCATCGATACTCGACAGACAACTGTAGCGAGCCCCGCACAGCCGATCCCCACGTTCTACAACCCGGGCGAGTTTGCGGCGAACTCACGGGAACCCCCGTATCGCTTCCAGTCCGCCGTTTTCACGCCTCAGACAGCCCCAAGCGCACCACCGATAGAAAACCCATTCAGCAACGTTCTCGGATCGAGTCCTCCGAATTTCCCAACCAGTGGATCGTTCATGGCAACTGCGATGCCAGAACCAACGGGATCGGCCACTCTAAATCCTGTACAAACGTCTGCCAATCCCGTGCTGGGAAGATCGACTTCTGACACGGTACCGCCGAGCCTTCAGAGCCTCGTAAGTTTCTACAATCGTTGATTCAACCTTTTTTATATGCAATAATTTTGCGGAGTGAAAGTCGGTACAGTAGTTTCGATATTTGAGCATATTTTCGTTAACTTATGAACTGATGATTTTCTCTAGGCTGCGGGTCCAGCGGATCGTAGGATGCAGTACAGGCCAGTCTATCATCACTGGTTCTACCGGAAAGAAGTGGAGAGCAAAGTCCTGTGGTTACCGTTCTCGATGCAGGACAGTCTGAGTCTCGAGGAGGTTCACAACTCCTCGGAGATAACACCGGAGACGACAGTAGCGACAGACGGCGGTCGCTATGACGTCGACATTCTACGGCGCCGAAGATCACCGGTTTACTGGACCGGGAATCCAACGGAAGTGAGGCGTTCCTCCTGGTTCTATAAAGGCTCGACCGAGTCTCGATACATTCCATACGAAGAGAGCACCTCTGCCCGTCTCGAGGACGAGTACAAGCAGGCTTGCACGACGGACAATTGGAACCGTAGAATCGAGCTGAACAACGGGGAGTACATAGTTTTTCACAGTTCGACAATACAAGTACACTATGTGCCAGCCTCGTCCCCGGAACTCGTCGCATCGTGGGGCAACAGTGCTGTAAGTCCCGCTCAAGTACAGACAACGTCTGCATCGTCGCTTCTGCCGATTTATCCTAACGCTACGCTTTCTAACTTCGATAAGTTGTTAAGAAAACTTTACGCCGTTGTGACACAAGTGCGTATGTTCTTTTTTCCATTTTTTTTAAAGTGCGTGGTTTTGGTTGAATTCTGACGTTTTCAGGGTTCAGAGACCGGTACATATTTGCAGGGTGCCGCGAGCAGGCCGAAGGTCGTGAAGCGCGGCGTAGACGAGTTCAACATCGACGAGGGCGAACCCGAGAAGGTCGATCATCTTCTGTTTCTTGTTCATGGAATTGGCAGCGTTTGCGACTTGAAGTTCAGAACTGTTGAAGAAGTTGGTAAGAATATTTCCGCGTTTTTATATTTTTCACCACATTCTATGGAATCTTAATTGTGCAATAATTTTTCCACAGTCGATGAGTTTCGCAGCATATCACTTCAATTGGTCCAATCTCACTACCGCACCGCCAGCATGCACGGGATCGTCAACAGGATCGAAGTTCTGCCGATATCGTGGCACACTACTCTGCACTCGGAGGACACGGGAATCGACAAGAAACTTCGGGCTATCACCTTGGAGAGCATACCGAAGCTGCGTCACTTTACAAATGACACGCTGCTCGATATTCTGTTTTACACGAGTCCCATATACTGCCAGACGATAATGCAGACCGTCGGTAGCGAGATGAACAGGCTCTACTCGCTGTTCAAAGAACGAAATCAAAACTTCGCTGGTTCCGTGTATGTCGGTGGTCACTCGTTGGGAAGTTTGATACTGTTCGATCTTCTGTGCAATCAGAAACCCGCCGAAGAGTCCAAAGATGAAACGGATCCGACGGTGTCGAATCCTGACAGCAAATCTGTAAGTTCTTAAAAATAAAAATAAAAATGTATCTTCTGATCAATAATTTAAATGATACTGTCGTTTACATTTGGTTCGGTGAAATTTTTCAGGAAGAGGATACAGTGACCTCGATGAAAATTACGGTGCCTCCGGTACTGAAGCGACGTCTGAGCAAAAAAGTCAGCTACGTAATGGGCGCCGCTGGGACCGGACAGCCTTTCATCAACTACCCGCAACTCAGTTTCCTACCTCAAGCCTTCTTCGCTCTCGGCAGCCCAATCGGAATGTTCGTCACCGTACGCGGTATCGATACGCTCGGCGAGGATTTCTCTCTGCCGACGTGTCCGGCTTTCTTCAACGTTTTTCATCCCTTCGATCCTGTGGCCTACAGAGTCGAATCTCTGATCAATCCTGAAGCTCAGAAATATCGGCCTATGCTGATCCCACATCACAAGGGACGAAAGAGAATGCACTTAGGTAGGATCATTTTCAGGAGTGCAAGAGTGCATTTTCTTGTCTTAAGAATTGAGCACTCTACGATATTTTTTCTCTCATAAATCGTAGAGTCCTAAGAATATTATTCTGGTTACAGAATTAAAAGAAACGATGGCAAGGGTCGGCGCGGATTTGAAGCAGAAGCTCCTGGACTCTGTGAGAAGCACGTGGAACTCGGTCTATCAATTGGCAATGTTTCATCGACCGGACAATCAGTCGCTCGAGCAAGAGATCGAGAAAGTGGTCGAGGAGCAGTTGCACCACTCGCCGAGTGTCGACGAACAACAAAACGACGATGACGGCGGTGCCGATTTCCGGGTGGGAAAATTAAATGGCGGAAGACGAATCGATTACGTCCTGCAGGAAGCACCTTTCGAGTACATAAACGAGTATATATTCGCTCTCACCAGTCATGTCTGTTACTGGTGCGTAAAATATTATCACACGAGATCTACCAACGAGTTCCCCTCACGTTAATGGTTAAAGATAACAGAAATTACGTGCCCATATAAAAATATTTTCGTTCTTTCAGGGAATCTGAAGATACGATGCTGATGATGTTGAAGGAGATTTACGGTACGAATGGTATCCAGGCCGACGCGCAGTTGCCTCCGCAAACAATGACGGTCGAGAGAGTCTCGCCGGCACCGTCGATAGCCTCGATGTCCGGAGCGTCGACATCGCGCCGAAGTCCATCGGGAGCGACGACTCCGGTGGGCATGGATCCGACGGCTCCTATAGCGACTAGCAAACCAGTCGGACCACCGCCGATATCAGGCTTTGTTCGGAAGTCGTGATCCAACGTCAAAGCTCGAACGTTTCAACCGTGAAAGGGAATGAGTCCGCTGGTGCAGCTTGTGTACATCGATAAAAGGTTTCGCGCCCCCTAATTGCATCGGACCCTCTGAGTAATCGAAAAGAAAAACGAACAGAAAATAACGTCTGTTTCGAACGGACTGAACGGTATGTTATACGAAAAAGAAGGAATTGCATGAATGAGCGCTATCAAATTATCGGAGTTTGGTTTCGTCGCATCGATACCGAATACTGTTTGATCTTTCGGAAGTGAAAACATGAGCGATCGTGCGAAATAGTGTTTTTTCACGCGCTCTCGTTGCACAAGAGGGTGGGACATTGAATGTGCGTGTAAAAGAGAGAGCGTGCGAGATGCATAAATTCTATAGAAATTGTACATTAAAGACAGTAAAAGAAGGGAAAAAAGCAGTGAGAGTGCAAGAGCGTCCATTCGTCAGACAGAAAGTGGCTTACCGAGCGAATCCCAGATGCTTCGAAAAAAATTCAATAAATCGGTCGATATCGTATGAAATCTACCGTGTGATGAATGGGTATGAGAATGAAAACGGAAAGAAAAAGTTAAAAACGAAATTATCAACCAATGTTGTTTCTACATGCGTATATTTATATTCTTACAAGAATAATAAAAACAAAAATGTTTAATTCATAGGCGCTACAACATTCGCTCTTGCAAATCGGGCTCTCTCAGCGTCGACGGAATCGTGTGCATCGTTTATCGCCCGAGAGGTTTGAAAAATCGTGTTTAAAGTGTTTACCGACTACACAGCAATGCTGGTTCCGTTTTTCTTTTTATTGTACACTCTAAAAGCCAGCGACGGCGTGAGCCCCGAGGCTTCGAAATGAGAGGGAAAAAAAAACAAATTTCCATCGTTCGGTCCGTGCGGCAGGGCCTCATTTATTTCGCATCGTTTCGGAGTCGCATTACGTGTCCGTGGGGATCGTCGAATGGCGTCAGCTTATCGCGCACGGGTTGTTTAGCTACTCTGTGCGACTCGTTGCAGGGTATTCGGCGAACGAAACGGGGGGTTTTGTAAAGGGGAAAAAAAATGACCTGGTGCATGCACCGGTATATCACGAAACGCTAATTAATTGCAGTGCACCAAGCTCCCTCCCCCCGGGTGCCCCCTGCGAACCCTCTCTCGCGCCCTCGGGGCATTTGCATTTTGCGTGCGAGCCCTCGTAAAACTACCGAGGCTGTCAGCCTCGGCGAATTTCAAGATGATTTATCGCCTTCGGAAAAGTTACTTTTTCGCCGATACTTGCGAGAGAGAGAGAAAGCCCGGCCGGACGGCGACGGGGACGGAGTCACGACGCCCCACGTCCAAAGAGACCCTTTTACCACATGCAATCGAGAGACCAACGAGGGCTCTCACTTACTCCTTCTCTCTCTTCGGCGCTGTCGCCGAGGATCGGTAACGACCCTCACCTGCCTCAGGTACCGCTCATTCTCTCTCGCTCACTTTTCCCTGAGACCCCAATATTTAATGTAAAAAAAAGTTATTAAAATATGGTACCCGCGCTGACTCTGTCAGTCACACTCTAAACACGATCCCTGATCGATAAAATCTCGACGCGGAGTTCGAGAAATCCTTGAGAATAATTAGCACACTTGACTTTTTTTTTCCTTTTCATTCTTTAGAGACTAAAAAGAAATAAAAGAAATGGGAACATCGCCGTTTGCGATTGCATAAATTACGGGCATTTCTCGTTAAAAGATACCGAATCCTTTTCTTTGAATTTAATTTCGTTTGATTTTCTGATTCTTCCCCCTTCGGTGGCCGAGTTTCAGCGAGGCGTGGGTTGTAAAAATATAGGATAAGAGGAGGTACGCGAGAACGCGGATCGAGCTTCGAGTACCGTTGCGGAAACGGAGGTTTACACCCTCGACGTGAGTGCGGCGCGCGGGTACAGCGGCGTAACGGGGTGGTTGTTGGTTCCGGCGATGTCGGCGGTCGTTCGCCGGTAGCGGCGAGCTTTTACACCGGGGCCCCACAGTCCGGGCTGATTTATATCACGGGAAAATAAAAGCGTGACTTTTACGATTCTCGCGAATTATTTACAGTGTCTGGCCGAAGCCGTGGCTAAGCTCTGTTACGATTCGCGAGATCTCTTCTCGGCGAACTTTCGTCCGGCGCTCTCGGACGTTCTCTCGTCACTCGCAACAGCCCGTACTTCCCTCGAAGGTGCCTCGAAGCTCGCGACTTAAAAGTTTTCGCAAAAACTATTTTGCATTGCGAAACAAAGTATCGCGCGGGCTTGCTCCCGTTAATCAAGCGCTCACGCCTGAGACTACTCAACGGCTACTTTTCGAGATAACGGAAAGAAGAAAAGAAGAAATAAAATTAAAAGAAGAAAAACTATCGTGAAACATTAAAACCGCGGATCGCGAGAATTTTTAACGACCTCGTCGACAGGCACCCGCGTAAAATCTACCAGTCCATAAAAACATCCACATGGAGAATTAAAATCACACGATAAAAAAGTATCCGTGGCCTATATCGAAATATATATGTGCGATGTAAAAAAAAAATCGTCCGAGTTGTTTTTTGTATATGACGATAGTGCACAGCGCTGTTGTGCACCGCATTATTGTGCACAATTCACCGAGACTTCCAGAATTGTATTATACATTACCAGATAGTATTTTATACGAGAATAGTTATCAGGGCCTGGTACCATTTAAGGGCCTCTAGGAGAGCCCCTAGATTTTTTAAAATTGGCTCTAATCAATTTCCCAAAATATATTTAACATTTAAATTTTATAAATATAGAATATTGAATATATATAAAACTATAAGCTATAAAAACCGAAATTCCGAAATTGAAGCATATAGAATGTTATTTCGCAATTTCGAAATCGATTCTATACGCTATAAAAACCGGGGTGGCGGGTGACAGTTTAATCGAAAGTGGGGCTCAGCTGGGGGGGGGGAGGGGGTGGTGGACAAGCATTCAAACCAACAAACAAATCCACAATTTTCCAAAATATGTATATAAGATATTTGATTTTTTTGCGGGAAAGTTCGCGGGTCTCGAATGTTCGGGCCGTGAGAGAGTTATCTTGATAGGATGATCGCCGCAGAGAGCTTTTCAGCGGCGGCGCTCGAGGTGCGCAGGCGCTCGCGATCTTCGCGCGGATAGATCTTCGGCCGCGTGCCCGAGCTCCCCGTCGTTTTCGTGTCTCCGTGTTCGTCGCGATGCGGCTGTTATGCACTCGAGGTGCAGCCGATGGCCCGGCATTCTGGCGAGCAGCAGCAGCGGCACCGGCAGCAGCAGTCGAGCGGACAAAGGTGTATTTAAATAAAATTACTTTATGTAACATAGGGCAAGCGCACACGAATGTAAGTCGGATAGCCCGTGGCGTGAGCTTGCGAAGCACACGAGGCCCGCGTTAGCGACGCACAGTGTGCGTCGTGGCTTTAACCGTGGTGCTGCGCGGCAGCTATACGGCTCTCTGCATCGGGACTATGTCGGCCGCGGACGAGCTGGTAGCGCCCAAGACGCTGTGAGTATACAGCGAAAGGCCTCCTCCTCACACATCGTCGACCATCCAATTTTTATTTCTTCTTCCTCCATCGAGAAACCCACGCATATTAAAAAAAAAAAAAATTTCTTCATTCCTCTTCCTCCTCTCTCGCCTCCTCTGATCCACCTCCGAACGGGCGCTGCTTCCGGGACGCGTGCTGCAGCGCTGACACGCGACCCCGAGAAATGATATCGCGAGAACGAGACGCTCGAGCGAAGCGGGGTACACCCATCGATATACACGTGTATGTCTATGTACTTTTCGCAATATTTTAAAAAGCGATCGAGATAGATTTATTATCAATTTTTTTTTATTGAGAATAATTTTCTTTTTTTCTGGATTTTAGCTGTCCGACCAGGTCCTGTAACTTCAAGTTTGCTCACATTACTTACATTAATTGAACATTAATGTACTTTTTCGTAAAATCTAAATATTAGATAATAATCATTCAAATCCTTCGCCTGAAATTGACAAAAAAGAGTCGATAAAAATAAACATTTTATTGTAAAATTTACAACGCGCGTGTGCTTTAAGTGTCAGAAACCGTCTTTGGCCGAAAGCTTCCGATACCGTTAATTAATAACAAAACAAACATATTTAGCCTTGCGATTGTAAGGTCGAAGTTTGCGTTGAATGAAGGCTCGACTTTTGTGGTCTCGATGCCAAACCGAGGTTCGTGCACGTCCTTGACTTTGATAGTTTCATCTCGGCTCGCGGTTTTGTTCCACTCGTTTGGCTACATCTCATTATCAGTGCCGCCCAGTAAAAGCGTTTGTGCACCGACCCTCGTAGAAACACGCCGACCCGCCGAGAACGGAGCTTCGCAAAGCTCGTATCATTTGGGACGTACGAGTGTGACTGCAGGCCGCCCTGTAATTTCGTTGGGCCGAAAGCGTCCGCTCGTAAGTACGTATCATAGTATATAACTCACGAGTACTCGCGAACGTGCGGGCACGTAGAGCAATACGGGTCAAACCTGTTTCACGAATTTAGTTCGACGTCGACGAGGCGAGTTGATCCCGCACACTGAAAAAAAAATTTGCTTGCGGGCTGCCGAAGAAAAAAATGTTTGTTTCAATTCTACTTTCAATTCTTACAATTCCATATGATATCGAAACAACGACGGCAAGACTGTCAAACTAACATGTTATCGTTTCAATCCGGTATGAAATTGTACGAATTGAAGGTAGAACTGAAACATTTTGTTTTCTTTGGCAGCCCGCAAGCAAGTTTTACTTGAATCAATGATCTTTTTTTTCAGTGCACGAGGCGATATTTTTCTGGCGCGGACCTCCTCGCCGCCAACCCGCTATAGTCATTCGCTCGCGCCACGCGCGCGACCTTGACATTGATGAACGAGACTTTCGCGTCTCTCTTCGGTTTCGCCAATCGTTTCTTCGCGGTTTGTCGTACCACGTCGGTTTAAGGGATAATTATTTTTTATATTTTTTATTACGTTTATTTAATGGATCTTTTTTGTTTTATAGCGAAGAAAGGAATTAAACTTTTTATTTTCTCCTCTTATTCGAACATCTTTGCGAACAAGTTACCGAACCGATATATTCTTCTTTATGTGTCTTTATTTATTTTATTTTTTTTGAGCGTCTTCCTTCCGTTCCATATCGGAGACTCGGACGGTCCTCGTGCGTTTCGTTCGACGGACGAGCGCGAGCATTTTGGCTCCGATCCATGTGCCTTCTCATGGACCGTCCGGCAGAAGCCGATGTCCCGACGTTTCTCGACGTTTCCACATGCGCGACCACCCCGGGCCTTTGGCGATCCTACCTTCTATATATCACGATCCATCGTATATCTCGTTCTATCGGTACAAACGATCGGGCTTCGAATTTCGAATATCCTGGGGGCCTTTTGGCACGCGCCGCACCCAAACTCTATTAACCGTATCCTATCCTCGGTCCTCCTCGCTCCTTGCCGCGGTTGTACGCCGTGATTTCCGGCACACAAATCCCGCGAACCAAATCGGCAAAAAAAAAAAAATAATTGCCGATTAAATAAATGTATAAAAAATTATTGTCCACCGATCATTGATTATTTTTATTATTATTTTTTAAAATTCAGATATGTGGGAAATCTCGACGCCAGTGTTTCGGAGGATCTGCTGTGCACCTTATTCTCCCAAATCGGCAACGTTAAGGGCTGCAAGATCATCAGAGAGGTAAGGGACGAGAAACCATCGGCGCGCGGTGCACCGTGGATAATATTCGGTCCATCGGGGACGAGAGCTCGCGGAGGCTCGTTGAAACGATCCTTACGAGTTGTTCGTCGCGAGGGTCGAGAGTGCGCGAAGCAATAGCGAGACATGAAGACACGGAGGGATAGAGGAGACAGCCGTTTGACACGTGGTGATAACACACTCAGATGATTAAGAGCTTGAGCGACCGTGCGCACGCGCGCGCGTGTGTGTGTTTTCGGGTTCCGGGTTACCCGCCTTACGTTGAACAGATCACCGAACGCAGGTTCGTACACATTTCTTCTTGATTCTAACGATCCAGTCGTAGGATTTTTTTTTTTATTTCTCTCTTAAACTCTTTAACGTTGCGCAGCCCCATGATTTTTCCCCAATTTTTCGTGCGTAGAGGTAGTGTATAAGAGAGCGGGGCAAAACGGGGCACAGGGGCAAAACGAGGCAGTGGGGCAAAACGGGGCAATAGGCCCAAAACGCAATTTTCCTATTAAAATTTGAACGCCCCGTTTTGCCCCACAGTACCATCCAACAATTATTGGAAAATTGCGTTTTGCTCCGCTGTCCCATTTTGCCCCGCTCTTCCCTACATTTTATTTAGCACGTAGAAACGGTACATGCCGGTAATTCCGGCTGATACGGCAACTTCTTTTTTCTAACGGGCAACGGAATGATCGTAACCTTAGGACTCATGTATGTGGTGGTAAACCACCCCAGATGATATTTTTTAAAAATCGAATTTTGCCAATTCTCGTTACGTTTTTGGCTTTACGTGCGATTTTCACGCCCTAAACTTCAATAAAATCAAATTAGCCGCATGGCATTCTCTTCCTTATTAAAAAACGTAGAGTTTCGTTTGCGGAAAACCCCATTTGGTTCTCATAGGAGCCTTGTACGTAGAGGAACCGCGCGGGGTGGATATGCACCCCACTCACGAGCTAGAAGGTGGAAAAAATGATACATGAGGTGTAGGTTTAAAGATCGGGAAAATGAATTAGAAATTGATATCAGATAATCGAGGTTCCGCTCTAAAAATATTCTGTCGGGGTCGCTATGTCACCCGGCAGGCCGTATCACCTTGATTTACCCTCGACCACCTGGAGAACCAACTCCGGAGACCCACGTTCACCTCCGACGAGGGTTCGAGGGCAGACGTAAGGGGTGTAAGGAAACAAGAGAGAACCCACCCCTCGGTTGCGGAACCCGAAGCATCCGAGCTATTTCGCCGGATGATGCACGGTCGGGCGGTGCCTCTTCGCCAGCGGTGTAGGCTCCACGATCGCGTTCGCCAAAAGCGATACGTTATCACCGGTCCGTGTAGCCGGTGTTGCGCCCTTCCCCGAAAAGTTATTGGCCCCTCGATATCTACTACCAACCGCGAACCCACCGCTAAACCACCGAAGTGCCGCGATGGAGACTCGCGTTCTCCGCGGCACGCTTCGGTCCTCTTCTTCTTCTTCATCAACTTCCCTCAAGTTTAACCCCTCCACCCACTTTCTCAAGAAATATATGTCGACGCACGTGGACGGAATGGGAAGATACGTGGAAAATGAAAAAAAAAAAAAAAACACTGAGCAGCGACTTCCGGAATGAAATCGATGTGCGCTCCTTCGGTAGAAGTTTCGGAGCTTTACATCGGGGCCAGCGAAGGCACCAACGTAAGGCTGTAAAATGTTTGGCTGGGAACTGCACCCAGGAAAAAAGTTTATTCCTATCGATGAAAATTCATTAAGGACGAAGAAAAATGTTAATTTGCTTCATAATCTAATAGTGCGTATATTAATTTTCCGAACGCATGCACGTAAAATCTCGCTTTCCGTTCCTGTGAAGTGTGCGCAGAAAGGCATTTTTTCGCATCGCGTTCGGAAAAAATACTGCGCATGCGTACAAACCCAATATGGTCTTTTTTCCAGCACTAGTGCGGAAAAGTGCCTTTCTACGCACACTTTACGGCAACGAAAAGGGTGATTTTCGGGAATTTGTTAGGGAAAATTATGTGACAGGGATGGGAGTAGAAAAGGGAGTTCTGACTCGTGTGAATGCCGCACTCGCCTTCGGCTCGTGCGGCATTTTCACACTCGTCGAGAACTCCCTTTCTAGCGCCCTTGCCATACAAATAACTATTCTAATATATTTATTTGCTTGATAGTATTATTCTTATGATTTAATGATGTTTATTTGGATCTAATAAATAGATATTTGTATCAAATAATTAATTTATTTATTTCGTAACACACCTTTTGATTGTATGGGAATAATGTTATATATGAATGACGCAGAAACAAATTTTTTGTTGAATAAGTCATTTTCACTATCATCGAAGCATCAACGAGCAATGTTTTATTATTAAATGATTACACTAATCACGTCGCACATTAGTTATACTCATAACATAACCAATCTCGAAGTTGGTTCTTCGAGGACTCATTCCACAATCACAATTCGATCGAGGTACACAGCTTGAAGTTAACAAAGTTTCATAAAAACAAACCTATAAGTTGTCTCTCTATTACAATATAGGGGTTCCCCGTAAAGAATAAATACAGTCTTATACTATCAGCGAAAGATGTTTTTAGACGACTGACGCCTTAACGATTTTGTAATGCGCTCTACCGGATAATAGTCGCGTTTCTCTTGACGTCAAATATATGATTTCTTTGGCGCGAATGAATCTTTACTTTAAAGTACAAATCTTCGAATACATTTTTTCACTCACGCTAAAGAATAGCCGTTGTTTGAATCTAATAAGGATTTTGTTGAGGCAAGTAAACTTTTCTTTTATCTTAATAAATGTCATTTGAAGATAGAAATTTATCTGATTTTAATTTAAAAAATTTTCTGTGTATGAGCGTAGCTGCACGGCTATGCAACTCGGTGATAACTAACGGAGAGACCTCCCGATATCGGAGGATACATACTTCGCCCTCCTCGATACCTACCCTCGTTCGGTTTTGCCCCGGTGTTTTACTTGGATCGAAAGCCGACGCAGTTGTGCCATCCAGCTCCCGAGATGAGAGTCGTTACCGAGCACACCTCCCGGTGAGCCTCTCTTGACGGTGCCCCGAGTCTCGGAGATGCGCCCTACCCCTATCTGCGGCCAGTAGATAGGATACGTAACTGCACGGACCGCCGGGGACCGATCGCGCGGGATGCTGCGCCACCGCCGTTCCGCCACGGTTCGCGGCAATAAAACGATAAATCAGGCGAACGGAAAAATAAGGGGGTGAAATAGAAAAAGCTTGTAGAGTAGATTTGGAGCCGGGCCAGGTAGAGGGAAAAACGGGGGAGCGTGGCAGCCGGGGCGCAACGGAGGCAGTAGGTCTCTTCCTCGACGGCGGCAGTGGTTGCCGCTGCGCGGCCTCCGCGGCTGCTTTCCCGTTCCCCCTAACCCTTTTTTTTTCTTTTTTTTTTCGTTTCTTTTCCCATCCGGGCTTTTGTTCTCTCGCTCACTCGATCCAACGCCTCCCGATCGCGCTCTCGCCTCGGCGATCGCGGCACAATCGAACGGTGGAGGGAGTCCCGAGAGCAGCCGTCACCTCTATAGTTTTCCGATTCACCCCGTAAATCGCCCGGCCGCAAATAGTTCATAAATAAATGCGGAGCCTGTGGGATTCTCCCGGCAAAGCCCTTGACTCTCGAGGCGATCAAGGCCAAAGGGCTTCCCGACCTGTGCCGGCCTCTCCGCTCTCGGGATCGTTATACCTCTCACTTTTTCTTTTTTTTTTTCACTCTCACCAAACTTTCCCCTCGATATCCGGCACACGTAAGCGTCTTAGGAATTTCAATATAATCGGACTCGAGATATATATAGATGTTTGAATATATCTATATATATATATATGTATGTAGATGAGGATTATTATCTTTAGTTTACGTGCATTCCAGTGGGACAGACATATTTTTTTTATCGCCGCCGGAGCTCAGAGGAGTATTTAAGGAATGTGTGTTCGTTTTTGTTCATTTTTTTTTCGGTCTGATAACATTATCGGAGATCGTCAATTTCTTGGAAATCTGAATTTAAAAGAAGATCAATAACACGTTTCGGAGTATATCGATTTCTATAAAATTACCGACCGGGCCAAGATTGGCATTCGAAAGTTCCGAATTCTCCTTTTCGGTGGACACACGGAAGTGTTTGCTCGGCCTGTACGATATGGGAGAAGAGTTTCGGTGTTTCGGCGGCGACTTTCGCTTTAATGAGAGCCAACGATCGGGAGACCTACATTCAAGCTCGCGTTTCGGTGGTCCATATTCACGCCCGACCTTGAACGCAGCGCGAATCACGATCAGGGTCTTACAGTCGTAGATTATTCACACGAATTTATGTGTAGTTTCTTTTTTTTCCATTAAGCAGACAAAAATAGATTAGTTTGCCGGTTAATTACTCAATTTGCTACAAAGTTTCTATCCGCAAAGAGACTTTCTAAGAGAGTCCAATCGTGCGGTGTCGCGTTCGTACAAAAGACACGACTCTCGCTTGATTTAAAACGATGCGGTAATAAACGATAAAAAATTAATGTCTCTATGCGTAGAATCGATTTTCACTCTCCATCTGGGAAACAAACGCCGGTCGCACGGGTCGGCGACGGTAAATTGACGGTTTACGTTAAAATAAATAAATAAAAAAAAATGGGTGCGCGCGATCCTTTCGTGTAGATCCGTCTCTTCGTCGATGTGACACACATTTTCGACACTGGTGTCCGCTCTCTCGTATTTTCACGTGAAATATTTTCGGTCGTTTCGCGCGATCTCTCGCGAACGAACGGCGATCCGGCTGACCCTCGCACCCGCGACTCCTAAAACTCTCTCAACCCGACCACAATCCTGTAGCTATTAAAATAATTAATTCCGTGAATTATCTTCGTCTACTCTTTATGCAAATGAGCATGCTCGTCTATTATGAAATAAAAAATAAAAAGTAAAATCTCGTAACTCTCGCGATTGCCGAACACGCTAAATCATAAACAGGTAAAAACAAAATTTTACTTTCCCTTTATCGATGGACATAGAGTCTCAGACGGACTTGGGGTCATATCTCCGCGAACATCTCGCTCGATCCCTTCCCCAGCGAAACTTTGTCCCCGATGATACATCCCAAAAAAAAAAAAAAATCCCGCGTCTTTGAACCGAAGGGGTAAAATGAAGAAAATTTATTTTTTTCGGTATTTAGTTCCGCTTACGTCAGATATGGAAAAGCTATTCCTCCAGGAGTGTTATCCAGCCCGAAATATGTATGATAACGCGCGTTATGCGTGCGGCATGTCACGTGCGAGCGACGTAGGAGCGTATCTCGAAGATCTTTCCGCCGTGGGATTCTCGGAGCGGATTCCGGATTCGGAGTCTCGCCCCGGGGGGGTTGGGGAGTTCTCTCGCGCGCATCGCGAAGACGGCGGAGAGGCTGCCGTGGGTCGGATATCCGCGGGAGACGGACAGACGTACGTACGTCTCCGCAATGCTCGGAGGTACAACGAGGAGCGGGAGGTACACGTTGCGGATAGGCGAGAAGAGAGTACCGCAGAGACGGCAGACGTGAGGGGGGCCGTCCAGGTTTTTCGGCTGTTCGTTCCCTCTTTCGCCCGCGACGTGTTCCACCGACGTCCTCCCGGTTGGAATTTTATCCGACGTATACGGATGCCACTGGCGCACGGCGCAGCGCGCTCTGTGCAGTGATACGACGGGCTTGATAAACCGTCAAGAAGCATAAGGGCGGATGCGGCAAGATCTCGCATGCTAAATTGCACGAGATACGCCCTTCTGCTTCCGAGCCCGCGACATACGGATCGAGGGTCGAGGATCGAAAGGCCGCGGGTCCCGTGTTAGAGCGTACGAGTTACGTCCTTCCGATTCCTGCCGCCTCGATTTATATATACGTGTGTATATACGTGTATAGGCAGGGGTAAGGTGAGCTGCTCGGAGCGAAGATAAGACAGGACGAAGTTCGTCCGTCACTGCAGCGAAATTCCGTCCGCAATCTCCGAAGGAATCTTTGGTATCCGGGGCTAGTGCCTCTGTTCGGCTCTTCCTTCTCGTCTCTCGTGGTCTCTCCCAGCGGTATCTCAGTACAGAGGTTTTCTTCCCTCCCCCCGCCTCCTTCCTCCCCCCGGTGTGCTTGCCGTCTTTTCTCTATACCTGCACTTCCGCTATATCCCTCGTTCCGCGGAGCATCGGAGAGCCATCTCCCGCGAGCCATCTTCCTCGGAGGCGAACGGTGAGGGGACGAGGTGGAAAAGCTCGAAGCTGAATCGCGACGGACGGCGAGGGAGCCGCGGTAGGGGGAGACGAGGATACTTTCGGGCCGCGGGAGTTCGCGCTGAGAGCGGAGAAGGTTAACCGATGCTCGGGGAATAAAGCGAGGGAACTCCGAACGGGATTCCGGCAGATGAAAAGAAAGTGCGCTCGGGACCGCGGCGGTGATGGAGGGAGGGGAAAAGGAAACGGTGTGCAGAAAGATCGACGTAGATGGGGTGGATGGGAGAAAAAAAAATGCGAACACAGAACCACCGCGGAAGAGGCGGAAGGGTTGAAGAGCTGATGAAGAGCGATAGTTTGGTCTCGCGAGGGAGGGGAACGATCGTCGTATCTCTATATCTAATCTATATTGGTATCCAGAATTTTAGGTCGTTGTATCTTTATATCTACATCGACCGTCATTATCGCCCCGGGAACGTTATCGACAGTGGAAATAAATAATCGAAGAAAAAAAAAGAAAACCGAGGAGTGGCATTAAAATCGGTGGTAGTGGCCGCGGTCGCGTGTACACGGTAGAAATTTGAGGAGTCGCGACGGACGCACGCGGAAACTTTCACCGTCGTCTCTCGGGGGCTCACGCGACAAAAAAAGAATATGTATATATATATATATATATATGAAATAAAAAGCCGAACAGAGAAAGACGAGATCGTGTTATGTCGCGATGTCGACGACGACGATATCGAAGACGAGTCGTACCAGCGTAGTCTGACGGAATCGACGCGAGGCAATCGGTTTTGCGGTCGAATAAGCGACTCGTGGGTATTTCCATTTCCCTCCTTTCGGTTCTCAGCGGTAGTTCTTCGGGAGTATTTTATTGTCTCGATAGACACGAGACATTAATAGTATCCGCGGGCAAATAATAGGCTTGGACGGCACTCTTGGTTTCGCGGTCGAACTGTAGGACGATAATTGTCCAACCGGCGATTATTATTTTGTCCGAGCCGGAAGAGAGCGAGCGGCTTAAGAAGAGCATGGGGGAAAGAGGGATAACGCTGTACCGACGACTGGGCCCCGAAAGAATTTTAAACGCCAATCACTATACTTTAAAAGGATACTTTTATCGCTGCATTGAGAGAATTTACAATGTTGCTGCCGAGGAAGTGACGACTCTCGATTGCGGTCAGATGGCTGGGGTTTCATGTGAAATATTGGGAATCGAAGTCCAGCTAAAAAAAAAAAATCCACAAAAATCATGCCGGTCAAGAGGTCGCGGCTGGCTTATGGGAAAGTTAAAAAAAAACACGCACAATTCAATCGATGTTTGCACGCTTCAATCGCCGTGGAGTCTTTGCACATACACTGTGAAAAAATTACTCTACGGAACTTAATATACGCTGTGCGAAGTTTAAATGCACTAAGCGATAGATTGAATTTACTACGCAATTAGGTGCTGAAATCAATTTAAGCTAAATTTTGCGTATCAAGTATAATAAACCGGAACAAATTGGGAGAGGTGTGTTGGCTCGCAGTGTCGCAACTGCGAGTTCCTGGCAGAAGCTGCGTTGATCTATCGCGCGGTTTTCTTAAAAGCGAGAGTGAATAACACGCTCGTCCGGGAGCGCTGGGTTAATAAGTAGGTAACCCACTGACTCCGGCTCGGATCAGACGCTACGCCGGGCTCACGAAGCAGGAACTCGTCGGCGAGAGATTCACTCTGTTACGCAAGCACCGACGCAAAATAAAAAAGCAAATACCTGCTGTATTAACCGAGGCTAAAGCGCCACGAGATAATCGCGTGGCAAACGCTTTTGGCAATTAGCTTCGGAGCGAATATCAATTAGCGCTATCGCGTCGAAAGAAAAAGCGGGGAGGCGCGACAAATACGCAGCATCCAGCGGCGTGGCGCTTCGCTTACCGAAGTCTAAATTTGATGTAGACTTCGTTCGACGGGGTGGTCCTCTTCCAGCCTCCGATGATGATGATGATGATGATGATGGTGATGATGATGATGGCCTCGCATCACCGTCCGAGACTTTCGGTGGCCGTTTCGATTTCACGCTTCGAATCCCTCGCGTTTCTGCACAGCCGGCAGATTCCAGAGACTCGAAGAGACAAAGAGGGGAAGCGGAAGAGAAAATTGGGACCACGAGAATCGCGAGCGAACGGTCGCGAGGAGCACCCACAGCGCTCGTCGCTGCGCTTCCCCTGGGCTATTCAAGCAAACCGGAGACTCCGTCGCCGGTCCCGACCGCGAATCACACGCTTCAAACTACACTTCAAATTTCTCCTGGTTTCCCGATATATCCGCGTATCGGAAAATGAAGGGGAATTAAGATGATGAAAAATAAACCTTTTTTTTTTATCAAATCGCATCAAGAGTAAATTATTGGGGATTTAAAATAAAAAAGAATGGCATTGGCGTACAGGCGACCCATCGAGCGAAACCGGAAAGTTAATATTCGGGCCGTTCGAACATGTGGGCCGTTTCAGGGCCGCCGGCAGTGTGTCAGGGGGCCTCAACGTATACAGTATATATATGTGTATATCCGCGATGACGAGGTTTGCGAGCGAGCCGGGTCCGCTGCCGATCGCGAGGAGAAAGTGGTCCACGTGTGTGAGGAGACGTCACGAAACCATTTGAGATGTTTTTCTATGTTCGACGCTTCGCGACTTAAGCACCCAGAAAAATTATTCATCTTGCCGTTTCCCCCTAAATAAATATTGATTGCGTCATTCAAATAAATTATTTGTTAAATCGAAATGAATTATTCACATAATACAACGACGTATTTTTCTGCTGGGCACTCGCCAAACAAATATTGCTTCTAGTCTACAACTCTTTCTTTGCTATTGCTTCTAGTCTAAATCTCTTTCACTCGCCAAACAAATATTGCTTCTAGTCTAAAACTCTAAAGATCGAACCTTCGACGTTTCCTCCTAGAATAAATGCTGCGCGGAAGACAATTGCATACCTCTCGATTTGTACGGTGTGCCCGCTCTCAGTACGTACCGTGCACCACTGTAATCGCCGTACCCTTGTGCCCGAGCAATTTTTTTCATTGCAACACGAGAGTCTCGGAGATCGGGTATAAAATTGTCGAAAGGAAAATTGAGCAAAAAATCATCGAGCTGTAATGGGCCCCAAGGTAAATACCTGCAGCGATTCCGTTAGTCGTTCCAGTGCTGCCTAAGCGACGTACCTCTGTTCTTTTATGTCGTCGGAAAGCATAAAACTTGCACACGCGAACGGGAACTATCCCAGCCAGAGACTAACCGACTTGCAAAATAATTCGCGAGACAATATGACAATTACGAAAAAAAAAAAAATTGTAGAGGAAATGCAATCGTTGCAATACGCGGTTCTCCGCCGGGAAGAGTCATCATCGCGACCTGTAAGGCAATCGACGCGATCGAGGCACGCTTTGTGATCGCGGATCGCTGATGTTCGACCAGAGCAAGGTGCACACCAAGTTCTAATCGCAGCGGAAACGAGTTCCACTGCGAGATACACGGAAGCGTTCCTGACTCACAGCTCGATAAGTCGATTTCACGCTGTTCCGATGAGCAAGTCGATCGAGCATCCCGGCGAATATGTCGACAAGCTACGATCAAACGTTCCGCCGTAAAAAAAAAAAAAATTAAGACAAACTAACGAGCAAAAATGATAACGTTTATTACGCAGCCACGGTGCAACAACCTCGAACTTCCCTCGACAAGATTATCTTACATTAATAACGTTGACAGAGTTACGAATGTAACAGACAAGCTCTTAACCGGAAGAAATTGGTCATTCCTTGAGGTCGCGGAAACGAAAGTTTGCCGTGTTCGATATATGTATACATGTATGTATACATGTATATAGTATAGTCTCGTCGTATTCGATGATACAGGCACGCACGTGACCGCCCATCGGCGACCACGCATTTATTCCAAGATTTCTCTAATACGAAATTCCGCGACGCGACTCTCGCCCTACCGTTTTTTTGTTTTTGTTTTGCATGATTGACGAGAAAAGAAATTCATTTGGCATTTGGGGGAAAGAGAAATGATCCGAGCAAAGCCTCGGGACGGAGTCGCCAACGGCCGTCATCGGCGGAGTTCCAACCTGCGCTCAAGGAACACTCAAGTTCAAGCGACAAGGACGCTTTCACACGTGAATGGTTTCGCAGCCTTCGCGAAACGTGCTCCTCGCTTCGCCGATGGTTGCACAAACCTGTGGTAAGCGCATTGTATGTGCGGATTTTTTTTAGCCTATTGAGTAAAAAAATATTACCGGTCTACAATTTACTCGGTAGACTGTAGACTGCAGAGTTTAATCTATATGGAATTGAAAAAAATAAATAAATTACGAAATTAATCGAGCAAATAATCACGAAGTCGAGACCGTGTACCCAGTTTATAGACAATGAGCAATTGTTACGCTCAATTAATTATCTCGCCTCTCTCACGTTAACCCGTTGCGTATTTTGCATAATTTTCTTTTTTCATCCTTTTTTCGGTAATTACCCAATAACGAGACGCGTCGTCGGGTCGTAAAAGGTTTTCGTAACAATTTGTGAATGAGACACGGAGAGATTACCGCAATTGGAGAGCTCGGTGATGAGAGCTTCAATGGGGCACCGTGCAACGGCTAAGCAGGAAGACGAGAAACGGGACCGCGAACGTATCAGTGTGAGTAAATCTATGAAAAAAATAAAATAAAATAAAAGAAAAGAAAAACGAAATGAGGGGGACCGCAGCGATGAAACAGGGCTCCCACGCTTAAAGATTCAGGTTCCCCTCTACCACACGGGAGAAAGTGCTCGTGGGCTTACTCCGGCGATCCGGTAGTGATGCCAGCGCGCGCGCGCTCTGGCCCTGAAGATACCGGCCCGCAGGAATGTATGTTAATGACTCGTCGAGAAAAATAACTAGCCGACGGGGTACCCCGTGCGGTGTGGAACTCTTTCCTCTCCGACAGCTCGGCTTCAGGTGTAATCGTCGAGTAGAGGATACGCCCCGAGTTCGAGGCACCGAATCGAGATCGTTCACCCCGATAATGTTTTCTCTCCAACGATGCATGCGGGACGATCGACTCGTCGTTAAATGCTCTCGAAATTTGGGAAGCCGTCGAGATGGGGAAAGCGGGCCCTTTTTTCTTTTTTTTGGATCTTACGATGATAATTCATCTTCATTAAACGGATGAACGCGTTTCCCCTGTTACCGGAATGCGAGGAGATGTGAGGCGAATTTGCAGGTCAATTTCAGAAATGAGATGTTCAAACCGGATGTGTGTATTACGAGGAAAAAAAAAAATTGTTGGGGCAACAAGAATTTTGTCACCATAACTGATTTACTTGGTCAACATAAGGACAACAAAATATTTTGTTGTACCAAGAAATATTTTGTTGTAGCAAGAAATATTTTGTTGTAGCAAGAAATATTTTGTTGTAGCAAGAAATATTTTGCTGTAGCAAGAAATATTTTGCTGTAGCAGCCAAATATTTTTGCTACCACAACAATAAATTATTAACGATCTACATTTTGTTGGAGAAACAAAACTGTTTTTCTCCGTGTTGTACTAAGTGCGTTTATCGACATAAAGTTACAAAGAGTAAAAATAGAACATTTCCATACGACGAATATGATCATAACATTAAGTTCCAACGAGCCATCGACCGAGGTTCCTCAGCTCGTGTTTTTCTTGTTCGGTGTTTGCTATTCTTATTAAAACTGAATGGCTTTATTGTAATTCT
The DNA here is from genome assembly GCA_964017025.1 of Stenichneumon culpator. Taxonomy (NCBI): domain Eukaryota; kingdom Metazoa; phylum Arthropoda; class Insecta; order Hymenoptera; family Ichneumonidae; genus Stenichneumon; species Stenichneumon culpator. The sequence continues at coordinate 5,961,307 of OZ024777.1, forward strand.
TCTACGTACATCCTTCCTAAGGTTTCGTATGTCGTGTACGAAGGGAATTTCTACGGGTGTTTAGGGTAATGTCTAGGGGTGGCGTCCGGTACTCGTTGTATGCTTTACACGTTAGATAGACATATCGAATTTCATTAAGTCCCTGGGATAACTCGCCGAACCACCAATGCAATAAAGGCAGAACAATGCTGGATTATCATTAGATAAGCAGCAAATTAAACGACACAGAGTGTCAAAAGCAAATCATAATAGGTAAGACGGCAGCAATGGCATAATAAACAAATAGAGCGAATACAGATAAAGTATAACTAAACAAAGGAATATATATAAATACACTGAGAGAAGGATCCAACAAAACCTACTATATCACTTGAGAGATATTACCATAGCATATAGTAGTAGAGCGTTAGGGCGACACCGATGGTAGGAAGTACCGGATTTATAAGAATTTTTCTTAGATATTATGGTAAAAATTCTTGGAAATTCTGAGACTTTCTGCCATAGGTGGCGCCCTGGTGCCGTACTACTATGTCCTATGGTAATTTTTCTTAGTCGATTGGTAATTTTTACTAGATCCTTCTCTCAGTGTAAAAAAGTAAATAAATAAGCAGATCGATGGAATGGAGCGAAAGCGTTACAAAGAAAACAAAATTTTATTAAAGCATCTTCCGTATTCTTAGCTTCCTCGTTAAACGAGACACAATTCGATCGGATCGTGATAATTTTTTATAGAATTATGAGAATTATTATAGAAAAAAAATTCGAGGAATGATTTTCCCGTCTCTTCCGGGTGCGCAACGGCGCGTTGCATTCCTCGAAGCGTCACGGAGATTCGTCACCTTCCGAAAGTAGTAATCCCGGCGGGCTCCGTGTAAATCAACCTCCGTGTCATCGAGACTCTCCGTCGGAGCACTGCGTCCTTATCCGGCAGGAATTTCCAAGTAGCTGCACAGCGATTGCACCGCTCGGCTCTCTCTCTCGAGTGTTACCAAAGGTTCGGCGGAGGTCCGGCGAGAGCCACGTCAATCGAGAGAGTTTCACTCCTGCGCTATATAAGATGTCCAGTGATTCATCGTCGACGCGATGAACATCGTCGAGCACTTGGATAATTCGCGGGGTTTGACGTCTCGAGTATCCGCGAGGGAGGCGCACGGTCGCCTTGTCGGTGAAAACTCTGAGAGCGGACTCTTCGTCCGACCGACCTCTTCGTCCCGGAACAACGACCCATCGGAATTGCAAATCCGATCGTGCGCTCGCGGAGTCCCGCATCCGTTTTGTCGCGCGGAATGCCCGGCGAACTCCCCGCCGCATTTCACGCACGTAAACGCCGTACAGTTAGCTTCAAGAAGAAACAAATCGCTGAGACGCGACCCAAGTCATCGGAAATTCGCAAAGTGCTCTCCGCGCAAAGTCCCTCACTCCGTCCACGTGCGTGCGTACGTGGTGAATTCAGGAATTTCCTGGTAACTGCAGGCAGTTATCTGCTTCTCCTTTACTTCCGCTCGATGGAAAGCACTTTCGACTTCGACGCATTACCGGCGCGAACGATGACACCTCCTTGCTCTTGGAATTTCCCGGAGAACCGATGAGTCTCACAACTTTCACGGCGCATCCTCTTCCCCCTCGGTGCTTCTGAGGATTCATTTGCATCCGATACGATGTTTTCCTCGGGTTAAGAATAGATTAGGTGCGTGTGGGGCAAGACGGACCACAGGCGGAAAATAATTGTAGATTATCACGGCAAGTACGGTATTTCAAGTCATCGGAGTGCGTTTTTCTGGTAGAAACTGTAGAGGATTACTTTGGGGCTTAGCTAGGGCACATTGGTAAGTGCGGTTCCGTTTTTCCCCATCCTTCTCTGCAAGGTGGATGCTGTCGCCTGTGCAGTGTTGCCAGAGAATTCGTCCACAACGGCTGGAGGAACAGTGCAATGAGAAATATGAAAAAAATCGAGTTCGTCGAGGCGTGGAGGGCCTCGACCTCTCAAGCGTCTGACCGTCTTGGACGTGCTTCACGGCGAAGCCAATGGCGGTGTAAATCGAGCAAACAAAGATTGGCTCGTTACGTCCTCTCTTCGTTACCGCAGAGTTATGTGTGTGTGTATATATAGCGTATAACCCCTTCCCCATTCACCACGTGAGACCTCGAACGGTCACGCTTCCTCCACGTGTACCATTTCTGAACCGGGTCTTAAAAAGGTTCCCGAGATCTATGGTAGGTAGGGTAGAGCGGGGCAAAATGGCGCAGCGGGGGAAAACGGAGCATGGGGCAAAACGTCATTTTCCAATAATTTTTGGATGCCCGAATTCGCCCCATCGATACATCAGGCTTTTCTTCCTCGTTTTGCCACCTTGTCCGATCCAAAAATGATTGGAAAATTTAGTTTTGCTCAACTGCCCCGTTTTGCCCCGTTGCCCCATTTTGCCCCGCTCTTCCCTACCTACGGTAATACGACGAGGGAGTACATTGCAGTTCGGTAAAAAATAAACAACAAAGAAGAAGTAAAAGTAACAGGACGACACCAACTTCGTCTCTGTCGTGTCCCGCTACTATTATTATTTTTCTTTCTCTTCTTCTTCTTCTTCGTTACAATTAAACTCGATGGATGGGCTGCGCAATGTATCGCGGGAGCGGACTTAAGTCAGCAGTCGGTACCCAGTAAAATTACGCGTGGGAGATTTACCCCTTATTAGAAATTTTACAGCTTCACATCGGGCTCGAATAAGAACCCAATTCGAATCGCGGCGATGGAAAAGTTGGAGAACCAAACCACCGGTTTAGGCTTATGCGAGGCATAACCCGAACAAATCGGAGAGTGGTACGAAATAAAAAAAATCGGCGATATTAACTTAAAGAGCCGTTATTCAATGGGCTCCTCGATCTTTCACCCGGAGCTCGATGATTTCAGGGTACCCGCGCGATATCGTTCCGGAACCTTCCTTATTATTCGGTGCTGCTGAGGCCGATCGCCGAACGCCTCGCGATTACGGTCATAGGCGATACCGAGCCGATGCCCCGCGATCTCGGCGAACCGCGCGCACTTATAGGTAGCCAGGGCATTCGGCGGGATGATAAACTCCGGTAAAACACGAACATCGTACGAACTTTCTCCGATAATGGCTCGACATCGAACAATTTCGCACCCGCGTCTTCGGACGATGCGGTGGGCTTTTGTACGTCGATGTAGTAAAAATACCGTCGCTGGCAGCGTTAAGAAATCGAACTCAACAACAGAAAAAAAAACCTAAAGAAAACTATTATGTCTCATTTTAGCTCCGCTTATCCGGTATCCGGTCGCTCGCAGGTGCAAACCGTGGGCTAATTACTTTTTGTCCCAATACACCGGTTTGGCAATTCGGCACTCGGCGATGTGAAAATCGGCGACAATTTTGCCGATTCGCATGATGTGCGACGAAATTAAAATAAATTCCGGAGCGTGTTCTCTCAGTTACAGACTTTTGTTGTTTGGGAATTTCTAACGGACGTGACTCTCGGCGCGCGGCTTTCTTCCTCGGCTCTCTTCGAGATACATCCTTGGCCCACTTTTTCGTCGATGCGATCGCGGCCGACGTGTTACACGGGGGTCAAAATAATCGAAAGCGTACCCATGATCCTGGGTATGGTAATGTCGATACGGGAGCATGATAGCAAGATCGATGAGGAACGGAGAGCTCGGTGGTCGGCGAGGTGTCTATGGATTATTATTCATCGTTAACATCGCGCCAAGACTTTGTGGCACCTTTATTTCGTAGCTCGCGCACGATGGGACGGCTCGTGAGAAAAACCTCTAGCGGATATCGGTAAAGCCGTCGAACAAAATTTCCCATAGCGCCGTTGCCTCTTTCCACCTGATCTCTCGCCCGGTTCAGTGACTCCTGTGTGTTCACGCGCATGCGAGTATGCCGCGCAACGCATCCTCTCCGCCTTTTCTCGATTTTCTCTACAACTTTTTTTCCTTCTTTTTTAACCGGCTCTTTCGGGAGGCGCTCAAGCGAGCGTTACGCGGCGTTACGACATCGCTGTTCCAGAAGCGATTCTGCCGTTTCTTTGGTTCGCCTGCCCGAGACGTTTTTCCTCGGAGTTAAACAACGAGTCTCTCGTTGCACCGAATTCACATCGTTATTATTGTAAGCGGCTAGATTGGCGCGTCGAGTTTAGTATTCGCAAGTAGGGAACGGCGCCGGCTCGGTATTTCTTGCCGCCGAAGAGGCAGACTCGTTACTGTGCGTGCAACGCGCACCTGCCGGGTCCGGAATTTTTTTGTCACTCACCCATTGCACTATTTTTACGAGGTGCTCGCAGCGGGAAACGTGGAACACGTCTACGCTTCGGGAGGTCTGAGCGAGCGGTAAAACCGACGAGCCGAAAGTGTGTACGATTCGGTCGATGATTTCTCCGCCGGGCACCTTGTCAGACACGCCGCAGCATCCGCCATTCTTTCCTTGTACGAGCCTTGACCCCCCCAATCTTCCGGGTGAATGGAAATGAATAAGAGAAGAAAGTTTTCGGCCGATCGAGAGTGAGCGAAAGATCGCGGAGAGAACGGGAGAGAAAGAATACCGGAAGAGTGAGATCGAGCCCTGACGGACCGATCCGTGATCGTGGGGCCTCCGCGGCGCACCTGCGTGCATTCCGATCTACGTCTCGCTGACCCTAAAACGACGTTGAGAATTTCGAACTTGTCGAGCGTGCATGAGCTCACCTTGACCATCGAGACTCATGTATTTCCATTTCATCGCTTATACGTGTAAACCTGTCCGTCCGTAGCTCTCGTTAATCGAAGCAGAAAAGAATTTCTCATCTCGCATTAAGGTGTCGCGAAGGCAATCCAAAGTCATGTCCATAAATTTTTGACATGCTGTAATTTAACCATCAAATTTTACTTGTATACGAAATCTCGAAGGTATTCACCGACCATTTGAATGAATAATGAGATCTTGAAAATCACATACTTGAAAATTAACATACTTAGATCAAAGATAGAGAAAAAATATAAAGCACTGCGGTCTCGCGAATCAATCGGGAATTGATGCGCAACCAAAAAAAGCAGTCACCGGACTAATGTTCAATAGAGCTGCGATCAAAGTGCACGGTTTTCGGGTCAAATGACGTTTCCTAACCTAATTGTCGTAAAAATGAAGACAAATCCATACTAAACAAATAATCTGCTTACAAATAATCGGTTCAGTCTAATTGTTAAAATCTTCATAGATACTCTATTATTTTTTATAATATTATTGATGCAGACAAAGTACCACTTATAATTAATTTTTGATGTCATGTAGACGCTGATGTCTATGACTCCGGCGTATCGACATAGCTTAAGGCCCGACGGGTCAGTACCTACCCGCAGGCGTCCTTGAAAAACGCACACGCACAAGTCGCGTACATTCAAAGACGGTCCAGAGTGAAATCCACTTTCCACGTGGAGGATGGTGGACGGTTCCAGCGTTAGTTTCGGACCGATAAAGAACGACGTTTTTGACGACTACCGTACACTCGCCCGGCGCGCCAATGCCCGTACACTAATTAGGTCGAATGCGAGGAACTCATTATCAGACAGCTCACGGGCAATCGCGAATGTTGTCCGCTGCGGTATAATAACGAAAACCCGAAACGTCACTGACAGAAGCTGCGCTCTGTATCTCTCGGGTTTCGCGACCGCAAAGCGTTCGTCCATTCCATTTGCACTATAATGCCATCAACCTGTCTCTGTCTCTGTCCCGGGCTATACTCCTCTAGCCGCAGAGGCCTAGAAACTGTTAATCAGCGTAAATTCAATGGAACCGGATGAAAATACAAGTTAAATTAATTTCGGTCGATACATTATGGATATTTAAATCGGGTCATCATCGTTCATCGTTAGTTCGATAAAACCGATCGGTTTACAGGGTTGATAATTAAAATGGCGAATTAACGCATTCCATCAGTCACGCTATTAGCGGACGCAGTTGACACACACCAGGGAAATAACGTCCGTGCTACGAGTTGAAAGAATAAATAAAAAAAGTGACAAACAATAAAAAATTATTGCGGTAAGTCTGCTGTGTGTATCCATCGAACATCCGCCCACAGGAACGATCGTAGATGTCCGATGTTTTTTTTTTACAAAGGCCAATTTTCTCGTGGGGTCTGAAAACGCTTTAACGAACGAAGAGCTTTCCACGCGAGCTTCGCAGGCACTTTTCTTGCCCGGCCGGACGCGCCCGCGTTGTCGCCGCGAATATTAATCACAGCGTAACGACGAGTAGTCCCAGGGAACGGAAGGGACATTTTCGACCATTTCCAGTTCTCGATTGTTGCCGGGGCTCGGTGCAGAAACTGAGCATCGACGACCGTACCGTTAACTCTCGCCTGAACAACGCTGTTTACGGTTATCTCTCTCGTACTCTCGCACACGTTATCTGGCGCTTTCCCTCTCTCTCGTTTATTTCAAACGGGGAATGGCGATGGCGAGAGGGAGAGAGGTACGCCAAAGGTATATAAGCGAGAGGCAGGCCAAAGCCAAACCGTCACGGGCAGCGCTTAAGCGCTGAATTATTGATGCCGCTTTAATGGATCTCTGCACGGTGCACAGGGAGCCGCCGGCCCGGCCGGGCGTATAGTCACTCGAATGCAACTGCATCCCGTATGCACGGGTGCGAAGTGCAAGCCGGCCGGTTAGTTGCCGCACGTACGTCGGTAGTTTGCGGCTGACCGTGTATGAGACCAGCGAAATTTTCGACCGCACCATGCCGGCCGCCCGACGATCTTGCGTTCAGTGTATCTTCCGATTTCTCACAATCGCCTCGCGTGGAAAGTTGGATGGCAATGATTTTATTATTATTTTCTTCTTCGCGATTAAACTGTCGGTTTTCTTTTTGGGATGTTTGAGGATTTTTTGTAGAGGCAGGTAGCGGAATGACCCTGAAGTTGTCTGCATGACATCAAATTTCATCGTTGGCAAGACTCTGTCGATGCACTGCTGTAGGAAGAAAAAAAAATTGTACGCTTGTAGACTTTTATTCTCCAAGTGAACTTCTCCGGGCGAAGTTTGTACGATGCAAAACACAGCTGCTATAACTTGATGTAATTTAGTCTGATGCAGATGTCTTAAGGGTGGTGTAATGGACCATGGTTCGATGTTTGCCAAAAGACTGATCTGTTTCTCGCACGGTCGTTACAATTAATGGAAAACCGGATGCGCGATGAACGGAGAAGCGTCGGTGGCTTCTAATTAATTCGCGATGAGGGAGCACATAGCGCGGCACCTGTGGGAATCGGATCTGATCAGTGAAGCAGTCCATTATCGTTGATAGATCCTCGCGAGTAGCGTGAATGGCAAACGCGCGGCTCTCACTCTCGCAAGACTTCCGTAAATTTAAAACCCGATAAAATAAAGGAAAAAAGAAAAAATTCAATTATCAAATACTCAAGGTTCCTCGGTTCCCTTGACAATCGTTCGGACAATCCTTTCGTCAGTGCTCGACGTAAAGAAAATTGATAATAGACATTTTCTCATCGGTAATCTTTACCACGGCCTATGTACTTTCGTTAGTTGTATACCGGTCGAACGTTACTCTCGCCGCTGGGGACTTATCGCTTCCGAGAGGTATCTCCCGGCGGCGCATAGAGACGCATCGTGTAATCGTTAGGGAGACACGCGGCAAGACAGGTTCCCCGGTGGGATTCTGCTGTAACCGGTAAAACGGCAAGACGCTGGCTCCACACTGGCCGCCGTGCACCAAACCACCATATCGGTCCGTCTCCGGCCGGCGTAGCTAGCCAAAGCGAAGTGATGTCATAGGGGAAAACGTCGTTTCCGGTTTTTAAATCTTTATTTTTGACCGGAAGTAACGTCATACAGGAAATACGTCACGTCCGGTCGAAAAATTAGATTTAAAAAAACGCAAGTCACGGCGGAACGGATTTTTTCAAATTTTTTTCTGCGTGACGTCACCTTCGATGTAAAGGCGAGACTTTTATAGTCGGAAGTAACGTTACAGGAAAAATTTGGTATTCTCCTTTTGAATGTATCTCGAATATAGTGACAGAAACGTGTGAATTAGGGAACACAGGAATGTGGGTAAAAAAATGTACGCGATATATCTGAAATGTATTTGGAGCGGACACGACGGACATTCATGGTCTCCGAATAATAATTCTCAGAATTAGAAAAAAAAACAGATATAAGAAAAGAGGAGTAGCAGCGGCCCGCTCAATTCCATTGACGAGAAAAACTACTTTGTCTCCCCCCTTCTTCCTGGGAGTGTGGTATTTTAATCCTCACGAGTCCGTCCGCGCGGAAGAGCGCATCTTGGACGGTGTCTCGGGGTCCCTCGGCAGCAGCCTACTTTCTCCACAAAGAGAATTTTTAAGCCGATGTGTGAGGAGAACACACTCCCACCTTTCTCGAAACCATTTGCCCTCCGCCCCCCCCCCCTCTTCTCTCCCTGTTTTCCTCGGTCCGTCCTCGCGTGCCCGCTCTCCTCGTGCTCTCTCGGTGCTTGTACCACCTTTGCCGCCCATGTTCCTCAGATTCGATGGGACTCTTTCTCCCTCTCAGGCTCTCTGTCGGCTCGGCTCTGCCGCAACTCTTTCTCTTTCCCTGGTTCCCCCGATCCGACCCGGTGTTCAACAGCGTCACTGCCGAGAGCGCGCGTACGCGCCGCTGAATCTATATAAGCCGAGCGCGATCACGAGGCTAAGCATTTTTTGAGTGAGTCCACGCGAGCGGGACCGAAGTATCTTGGAAACAAAACACGCGGTAACACCGCCGTGGAAGTGTCACGTCGTGATGGTGTACGGGACGTGATCGGACATCATTTAACTTTTCTTCAAATTTCAAACAAAACAAAATCGCTACGTTAAAGAAATTGTAAAAAATACGTATTTTCTCGCGTATCCAGAGAAGAAGATAACGGATAAAAATTTCGGCAATCCGCGAAAGGCCGACCTTTTGGTGTTCTTAATTGTTAATTTTTTTTTTTCAATTTTATTTCGTATACTCGTCGCAGTGTTCAGTGTTTGCTCGAATCGAGCTGCAAGTGCCATGGCTAATTTTAAGGTAGGTGCGAGATCGATATTAATAGTGTGAACTAAAATTCTCTGACAAAATGTATTTTACGTGAGTGATTGATTTTATGGAATCGAAAAATAAAAAAAAAATGTTTATAAAAGGTCGAACATTTTCCAATCCCCGTGATTATAAGGAACGTATCGTTGATCTGCGTGCTAATCGGGGTGGTTCATATTCACCACTTGTACTCTATATCAGTTGATAAAAAAAAATAAAAAAATGTTCTCCCGAGTCAGAGTCGTTTATGCACGTCCAGTTGATTCGATGGCCGGTTCCAAGGTAATCATCATTGCTAATTCGTAGCAACGTTACAGGTCTACATTGCGCTGCATCGAGGGTGTACACACAGGCCAGGGGAATAAATCTCGGTGCTAATAAGGGAGCGGGTGGCGGGCAAACGAGTACGTAGCATGCATTACCGATAATTCCGGTAGGACGACGATTCCGGGCGAGAGATTAAGTAATTGCCGGGTTCCCACTATCGGACGGTGGTGGTCTCGACATTGGCCCCCGAGCTCGCTCTCCTACCACTAATCCGTGTGCAAGGAGGTTCATTCTCGTTCCTCCGTCGAGGTAGCTCTTTCGAGCTTTCGCGCCCGCGCGTTACCTTTCCCAATGCAATCTCTACTTTAGCCCCTTTGGTTCCTCTACCCTTTCCACTTTCGGCGTTTTCGTTTTCCATCGCGTACGAGCTATACACATAGTATATATATTTATATATATATACATACATACCTATATATATACTCGATGCACGTCTGCCCGTTTCGTTACGCGATATCGGAAACTCCTCAGCGTATCGCGAATCCTCATCTCGTCGCGCTGTAACCCATTTAACTCCGAAGAATTCTCGAACGAAAGAACGGAGAGTGAGCTTACTTTTTTCTTCAACTTTTTTTTACCGAGTGAAAAAGAAATCCCACGAGAATCACTGTACGAAATTGTGTTTCTTGAAAAAAAAAAAGAATTTAATCCGATATAACGTGTGAGTTGGGGAAATAGATTAAAAGGGGTATTAACGTTTGTAATATCGTTTATCATGAATCAATCGATGTGTAACTGTTACATGGTCGGTTCGGAAAATCGAGAGTAAAATAGTCGAGAAAACGGGACGATCGGTGCTCTTTCGCTGTAGGACAGAGCTCTCGTTTGTCGCGATGGCATCGAACGTCGGGAGGCGCGTGATGCGAATGGGAAAGCGATGTTGACAGGCGGGCGCAGCAAAGGCGGAAACCGGGTAACACGGCTCGCGGACAACGCGGAAGGAGACCACATTTTTATAATATCGAAGTCGCGTTCGCGCCGCGTAATATGGCGTGTCTACTTGCACCGCTATCGAAACGCTTATTCCTGTGTGTTTTCGCGGAGGACTCTCTCAAGCGGGGCAAAATGGATTCCCGGTCCCAAATCGACAATTGTTACGATTTTTCCCCGAAGTATACAAAAAAAAAGGCTCATCTCAAATGGTATTCCACTTTGTTTCGTTCTCCGGCACTGCTACGTGTTCGACTCGCCAATAACCTACCGACCCACAATACCTTCCGCATATACGCATGCGAGATTTGCCGACCTCCCGCACAGTGAATAACGCTCGCTGTACACCGCCGTCCTTTCCACTGCTAACTACGGTCTGCTCGCGAATGGTTATAACTACTGGGCACGCGATGAAGCCGATAGGGGAGACCCGTGGAGTAGTAAAAGGCTGCAGTGCACGGGTTTTCGATCGCCTTCGAAGGGACGCGACGATCCTCGTTTGGTACAGGTAATGCTACAGTGTTCACGGTAGTTACGGCGCTGCTCGATCAGACGACCCTCCCCCGCGGATGAGGTTCGCTTCCTCTTCCCTCGCCACTGTGCCAGACGGAAATCGAAGGCTTCAAGCCAGCGTCTTACGTTGACTCTTCGGCGTATACGAGATATACGTGAAATACAAGGGAAAAGGGACCGAAGCCGTAGACTGGAATGGGCTGGGGCGGTGGCAGGGGCTCGGGGCGACTAATGGGATCTCTCGTCGACCTAACGACCGAGTGTACTCGGATTACGGTCGTACGTGACCCCGAGGCCATGCTCTTACGGCCCAATCGCATCGATCGATCCTCGAAGACGCTGGCTTCTGGTCTGTTCTACAGCTTTGTCTCTATCTTGGAGTATAGACATATATATATCGTGCATTGTACTGTGTTGTATACTGTACAATATACATATATGTAGGATAAAGGTGGCGAATATGGCCGGGTTCGTCCTTAACTGAATCCTGCGCCGATCGGGGTGGGCCATATTCATCACACTTGCACCATGCAACTATCATAGGCGAGAGCGGGACGAAATGGACTCGTTCAGAAATATAATAAATTTTTTGAAACTTCAATTCTGAGGAAAGTTCATTTTTCCTCATGGGTCCACTTTGCCCCACTCTCCATTACACAGAGCCGAGAGTATATGAGGTATTCCATGTGAAATCGAACGGTTAAAAACCTGACCCTCTCCAAAAAAGTTGCAATTTCACCACAATTCATGATTATTTACAAGAGGATTTTGAAATTTTTTTTCAGAATTTTTGGATCGTATTTTTTTGAGATATCGAAAAATTAAACTTAAAAAAAAACCCCCTATATCTTAAAAACTATTAGTCGTACAAAAAAACGTTTAAGACATACAAGTTGCAGTTTTCAATGAACTTTTGTAAACTAAATTTTGTAGATTTTTTTGAATGCGCCCATTCAAATAAACGTCAATTTCTATGAAAAATAGACTAAAATATTTTTTCTCAGCCAATACGTCATGTTTGATTTGTCTTAAAAAATTCTAGAATATACTCTCATGTACGTAGAGTGATCTCATATTTTAGTTTAGATGGGCGAGACGTCCGTTTGATAGCTGTGCTCCGTTTAACATCGATTTTTCATTTTAAAAAAGAGAGATATCTATTACTTCGCGTTGAATTTTATGAAAATTGTGATACTATCCACAATAATGGAAGTTAAAAGATCAAATAAAAAAGGGTTTGGGGATTTTTCATAAAAAGGGATTTTTAAAATGAAAAATCATGAATTGTGGTGAAATTACAACGTTTTTGGAGAGGCTCGAGTTTTTGACCGTTCGATTTCACATGGAACACCTCATATACAGAGCTACTGCTGTAGCAAGAGCAGCCGATAGTCATCTATAGAATAAAATGCTCTTATTCTCCGATTCGAAAGGTCGCGTGCGGTGTGTTTGAGCGTGGATCGCTGCATCCGAGGAACGTTCACGGTCGAGCTTCGCTCTCGTCGCGATAATCCATTCTCGCTGCGAGCAGCGAGAAATCAAAGAGCCGCCGACATCTCACTTTGGATCGTTAGATCGGGTTTAATCGAGGTGAACTTTAATGACTCACCGTGTGGGAGTCGGCGATGCTGCAGTCCGGTGCAGTCACTACCACGGGAGATGATGATCAGGCATTTTTTTCCAGGCGAGCGACTGACTACTCTGTTGTATCGATTAATAAAATCGTTACACGGGGAACAGTCGAGTCACGAGGGTAATGAGCCTCGCGATAGAACAAGCCGGTCTGGAAGCCAGGATGAAACATCTTTCCATTAAGTTTCTGATTTCTCGTCGGATCTGTTGGATCCCTCGTCGATCGGGCGCCTAGCCCGATGCTCATTATCGGAGGCTGCGCGCTCCGGCAGTTCTTTGACCGTCGTGAAGATCATTACGCGCGAATAGTCTACCGACTTGACTCCGGCAGCTCGTTTTCTCTCGTTCCTCCTCCTTCGTCATTCTCTCCTCGCTCTCGCGGAGAAAGTACCTACTGGCGTTATTATGTCGGCCTTGCATCTCGGCCATCGTGCCACTTTGGCCTCGTGCCGTACGTATCCACAGATGAGAACCCACCGAGGCTTCCACGGTTCACCGAATCCTCGGTGAACCCGTGACGAATGGCCCGACAGTTGTGACGGTAACGAGACAGATTTCTCACTAATCCGACCCGCGACAGATCCACGAAAATAGCTAGTGGGCATTTTCAAATGTACAAACCTTATCTTCACTGTCTAGAAGTGAATACCCTCTATGACTCTTCTCGAGTCTGTGAGTATTCTCGTTCTGTCTGATGAAATTTTAGTTCGAGACAAATGTGGATGAACCCGGACGAGGAAATAATTGTACGCTAGAGTCGCCGAATTAACTCGAAACAGACATGTTCCAAGTCTGATGAAATCCGGGAATTGAATTCAACTGCATTTTCACGGAAAGAGAAAGAGAGTTCTCCACGAGGCTACGTCTCCGAATTTCGCCAGCAATAGAGTTTCGCGTCACGCTATTATCGCTCGACGGGTTCCCCCGCGGTGGTATCGCGGATGCGTGCCCGATCTCTCGCCATAACTGCTTGTAAAATCGTAAGTTTTTTGCTTCTCTAGCGGAGTCTCCGCATCGTCGTCCTCCCGGCGAACCGATCTTGCAACCGGCTTGGGTTCGCGCACCACGTGCATTACGCCACTATGCCCGAGCAGCGTGTCCGACGCAACGCCCGCACGCTCTACCGCTGCTGCATGATATCCCCCGCGCTCGCCTCTCTTTCTCTCTCCGGTAACCCGGCTTTACATAATTCTCACATCCATCCCGGGACATGCCTGACGCGTCCGCGGATCCGCTGATTCCGCCGTGCCGCGCATCTCGCGTCGAACCTGCGATGTAAACCACATTGTGCGAGCGCGAACATTGTTCGAGTGTTGTACGGACTCGTGTAAAACCTCCCACGGCCTCCGCGATCTGTCATACAATGCTACATATACGCAGCATAAATGTACACGGGTGACGAAGCTGCAGGGAAACCCGAATAGGAGCGTAGAGCGGCGCGCGCGCGGAGCCGCTACTTTCCCGATGCGTAACGCGCGGTATTGCACATAATGCGTATCGACACCGGTTCGACATGTCCTCGAATTCCTGGGACTCGGAGAACCGTGTGTAATAATTTATTACGGATTTGCTCGGGAGGAATTTCGAATCACCTGGACGATGAAAGGAAAGATCACAGAAGCGCGAGAGATTGGAAGAGATTCTTATTAGCATCATTGACGAAATATCAGTCCCTACTGCGCGCGTTTCACCAAACTCTCGATGGACTTTCGCTTTTGAATATGAATATCTGAGCAATCTTCATCTGGGATTATTCCAGCGTCCGGTGGATAGGTTACGATGAAACTGGCACATCGACTGGTAAATTATATTGCGACACTACCAATCCTACACGCGTTGCTTATGATATCCCAAACACCCGACAGATATACACGATGAAGTGAAGGGACTCTTGTCGCGGCGGCGCTTAAAGTCCACCGAGATCGCCGACTCTCTCATAGATCTCTAGATATTATGCTTGTCGATTTCAGATGGCGACGACGCTACTCTGCTTTCTACTGGCTGGACAACAGGCTCTCGCGGTTCTCAACAAGTCACCCGCTCAATCTACTATCACCAAGGACACGTCGGAGAAGAAGGATGAAGCCATCGCCGAGGATAGGATATTAAGCGATGCTTACGGCGCACCTGGGCAATTGTCGAGCGAGTACGGTCCACCTGTGGGGGGAGGAGGAGGAGGTTTCAATGGACCAGCACCTGTTTACGGACCTCCCGAGTTGACGGGAAATCACGGTCCAGTTCAAGCTTATCCGCCTCCGCCGCCCGATGTACCTCCTCCACCTCCGCAGTCCTACGGCCCGCCGCGGAAGCTGAAGCCTCATTACGGACCGCCGAAACAATCGTTTGGGCCTCCGCCACCGGTATTCGGAGGTAAACCGATTTACGGGCCTCCGAAGCATCACCTCGCCCCGCATCCGCCGTCGTTCGGTGGTCCGAGACCACCGAAGCCTCAATATGGTCCACCGTTGAAGTTTTCCGGACCCCCAAATCAGCAGTACGGACCTCCTAGATTCGGAGGCCCCAAGCCTGGCGGACACGGACGACCTATACCGATTTCTTTGGAAACTTATGGTCCACCGACGAAAGGACCCTCGACGCCGTTCGGCAACGCGCCTCAGAAAGACTACGGGCCTCCAGCGGCACCCGTTGCACCTCCTCCGGCTCAATATGGACCACCGGCTGGAGATTTGTACGGGCCTCCTCCTCCACCTCCCCCTGGAGTACCAGCCCCGCCGACTCCTCCGGATATAAAGTACGACGGATGGCAACCGATCGCCGGACTTGTTGGTGCTCCTAATCAGCATGGACCACCTGGAGATTCCTACGGGCCTCCGGACTCTGGTCAGGGACACTTTAATTCTCACGAAATATCATCCGAATCTTCGCACGGGCATTCATCGGGTGGTCACTCATCGACTCTCATCATCGAGAACGGAAAGTCCAAAGTGCCCAGTGACTCTTATGGCGAGCCGATTTACAATCCCGAAGCTAAACATCTCGAGTCCTCGGTTCATGAGTCGACGAATTCTCACGGACTACCGCCACCAGCGTTGCCGCAGTCGGAACCCCTTCACAACAATCAGGGACCTGCCAAGAGCCTGCCCGGACATCAGGAACAGCAGCAACATCATGAGTCGCACAATAAGAATCAACATTTCGAGAATACTGGTTTGTTGAATTCACAGTACGGTCTGCCGACCGGTGGAGGTGAATTCAAAGCCCCCGGATTTGAGTTTTTGCCCCAAGCTGGTGCGCTCGTTGGAGATTTGCACGGTATTTCACATTCCGAAGGAGGCAGCTCATCCTTCTCGAGTTCTTCGGCTTTCGCGAACTCCGCGTCTAGTTCGTTCCACAGCAACATTGGAGCTTCCCTGTCATTGCCTGCCCTGCCTCTCGAAACCTATGGAACGCCTTTGAACTCCGGAGGACATCACGAATCCCACGGTCATCAGATCGGTGGCAACGACATCACTCTGCAGCAACTGCCACTTCACTTGCCATCGGACTCCTATACCCCTTCGTTTTCCGGTCCATCTTTTGGAGGGCCCAGCAATATAAACTCTGGACTTTCCCTACCTCCGCCACCCGCCGATTCTTACGGTGCTCCTCCGGCGTCTTCTTACGCTCCGAGTGGTCCTTATCCTTCCTCCCAAAGCCAGCGAGGTGGATCCTGGCTCTCGTCCTTCAATCTCTTCGGATCGTCGAATTTCCACAAGCAGCACGGCAACGGTCATCATCATCATCATCACCATAGGAATCATGGACCACCTCCCAGACACGGCGGACCTCCTCCGGCATTGACTGGATCCCTCATACCGCCGAGAAGTCGAGCCCCATTGAAATTCCGTGAATCCATTCCTTCCGGACTTTTGGCAAACATCAATCGTTATCTTCCCCCCGCCGCAAAGCCCTCCAACAATTACGGTGCACCTCTCAGTCTTGAACAAAAATTGCCGTCCCTCAATGGACCTCTGTCCTTCCAGTCATCGTCGTCCAACTCCTTTGGCAATTCGTTTGCCTCCGGTAATTCATTCGCCAAGGTTAATACTTTCCAGCTGAACTCGCCGATGGCAGCGCCCAACGTTAACTACGGCACGCCTTTGTCCTTTGGTGATTTCAACACTCCCGCGCCGATCTTGACTTATGGAGCCCCGAACTTTGGACCAGCAACTTCCTTCGTCTCAACGTCGATCGGAGGCTTCGGGGGTTTCAGTGCCGGTGGCAATCTCTATAACAACATAGCTTCGAACGCGGTCGCAACTACCTACGGAACTCCAGTTTTGAACGGGGTGGGAGCGTCTATTCCCGCGGGAGATTTTCGCGGCGGACACGACTGCGGCTTCCAAAAGTCCGGAGCTCAGGATTCTGGCCTCTTGCAGTATAACAGTTTCGTTGAAGACGCCGGACTTCCGGTGGGCGGTGGTCACCAAAGTTTTGGAAATTCCCAACAGTCTTCAGGCGGCATATCGAGCTCGGGTCATAGCGGCCAGTTGTTGCAGCACAATCATCAACAACAACTACAACAACAACAACATCACAATCATCAACAGAAAGAACAACAACAGCAGCGCCAAAATCATCAACAGCAAGAGCAACACCAGCAGCAGCAGAACAGTCTTCTCTTCAGTAACGCCGGGACAGTTAATTCGGATTTGGGTAGCTCGCAACACTTCACGAGTTTTCCAGCGCCTTCGATAAATGAGTTGGACCTAGAGAGTCATGAACAGCAGAAAGGCGACTTGAAAGACAGCTACGGCAATCCTATCGGCCTGTCCTTCGAGACCGTTGATCAGACCGGAGCTGCGTTGACGACTAATGACATTCACGTCAACGCTATTTCTTCATCGTCCGGATATTCCTCCCACGAAGCATCCCAGAACTCGTATCAGCATCAAAACTCTTTCGTCTCCGGAGGAGGTTTCTTGAACGCCGATGGGATCTCGGCCGAAGCGTTGACGGCTGCCCTAACCGCTCAGGGTTACGGTCAAGGAAAAAGTTTCGGTTCGAACGAGCTGTCCCAGGAGTCGGGCAATAGCTATTCGAATAATCAGGAAGCCGGGAGCAACCCGGCTGTCGCGCTCGCGCAGACTCTTCAGGCCGAAGGCGCCGATGGATTCCAGATTCAGGGATCGAAAGGCACTTACACCCTGCAGATCCAGTCTGCAAACGGCGGTCTAGGCACGGAGAATTCGGACGGAAGTATCAGACACGACCAGGTCCTCTCGAACGGTCTTCTTCAGGATATTCTTGCGGCTATCGAGCAGCCTGGAAACGGTCCCGTTCAGATCCAAGGCCCTCCGCAGGCTCAACAGCTGCAAGAGGTCTACAACGAGGCGGTCGCCAACGACCATCATCATCATCACATAAACGTGCAACAGAGACTCTCGGACAATCACAACGAGATCGTCGATCAGGTTCTCGCGGCTCAAACGATCGACGGCTCGTCGATAGATCTTCAGAGCCCATCGGCCGGTGAAGATCAAGTGGCGCTCTTCTACAAAAACAACAGCGGCTACGAGGATACGAAAAAGGAGATCAGATCGACCTCGAAGAGCGAAGCTCAGATCGGCCTGAACGGCAACGAGAGCAAAGTCGACCAGGCCAAAAGCCAAACCGAGGCAACCAAAAAGTCATCGTAATCGCGGATCGTATTTATTCCTCAAACATTTCGTGAAGAGTTTTAATGTGGAACAAAGAAAGTATAATCTTACTCATCAACACAATAATAAGATATTTAATTGAAAGGCCAAGAAAAATTACAGCTACGACGATGAGTTTCGTGGAGACTAGTAAGGCGTTTATCTAGGCATAGCTTCATCGTCTCGTCTGGTCTCGTCTTGCGTCAGCGGAAGTGCCGGAGCGAGCTCGAGCCAGGCCAGGCTCAATGAGCGATATCATCCACTTTCACCATCCGTGACCGTTTGTTGAACACTGCAAAACCACACGGCACACAGTTGATACGGTCCCGGTGCGCGCGAGTGCCCGACTTTCGACCCGCTCTCCTCTCGAAGCACCGTAATCGAGCGTGCGAACCCCGATGATCCTCCCGGTGAATGGGGAATCGCATGTTTTACCTACCTGCCTACCTCGTTCACCAGTGGGGCCCACCGTCACTCGCGCTGATACGGCCTCGACGGCGTCCCGAGAGAAGATCGCAAGTTTCACAGGTGGAAAGTTACCGCCGGCTACGGGGGACACGGGTCATCATCGAGGAGAGCCTCAGGAAAGTTCCGCGGGTCCTCCGGTTCGCGGATCTCGATTCTCTCGAGATCGTGCTCGAAACGGGGCCACAGGCAAGATCATCATCGCGATACGAATTAGATCCTTTCTACGTGTCCGCGCCTTCGGCAACTCGGACATCGTGGATTCATCGGATTCATCCTGGATCAAGGGGGACGAAACGAAGCTGAGGAGGGTCTCACGATGGACGCATAAAAAAATGGGTCGATGTACATGGAGCAATTTTTTAATGTTTACGTCCTAGACTCCAGGGTTAAGAGAACCACAGGAAAAGGCCTTCAGACTTCACCGATCATCTCGTTGATGGCTTTAAAAACAAGATCATGATTTGTGGCTGCCTCGCGGTTCGCGAGTGGATCTTCCGCCGATTGGAGAGTCACGGGCCGATGCAAATGCTCATTTAGGTCAATAGGTCGCCGTCGAAGAGTCGCGCTTCTAGCGACTCCCAGCCGGCGAAAGGGGAGAATGTGTGCCGATGACGCTTCTGCTTTTCGCCTGCGGTGCACCCGCGCGGCGTGTGCGAAACGACGAGACGCGATGCAGTATCCTCGAGTTCGTGAACCTGCGCCGGAGAGCCGAGGCGATGTCGCCGAGCTCGGGAGAAAGAGAGTGAGATACATCGACGGGATGGAAAGAGACAAGGTAGGCGCGCCCGTCGACGGGCAGGAGGTGAAAGTTCAAGGCGCGCGAGCTCCCGTGTAGACTGGTGCACCGATGCACTTCTATAGAGACGCACGTCTCCGCCGTTTCGACGCTCCTTCGCCTCGGTAAATCGGTGCATTTACCATGTAAAAAAAAAAAAAAAAAAAAAAAACATACGCCGAGTGGAAACGCACTCTGCTTCGCTCTGCTGCATCCGGTGGCCGTGACTGCATTACACGAATTAATTGACGATAATAATTGTCCCTCGTTGTCCTCGTGCTGCGCCGTCGCACGCACTCAATTTGGCGCACTGGCGCGTGCCTACACGCGATAAACTCGAACGAACAACATATTATTTATGACATACGAAAGAAAAATATATAAACAATAGACTCGAACTAACCGAAATGAGGAAAATAGTAGTTGATAAGTGTACGACGAAGGTAATTTAAGTTTCACATCAGGGAAATAAAACCGGAATCATCGGGTGGAAAGGGAGAGATCGAACGATCTCTTTTCCCCGATGACGCCACTGCCGAGCCATAAACCCCGCCCCACCCCTATACCTTTTTTCCCGTTCTCATTGAGATCCTTGATCGTTCCGCATGCGCCCACCTCACGCGCACCGATGACAATCTCTCCTCTATATTTCTCATACGAATTTAATTTATTAATTTTTATTTTATTTTTTATTTTTTATGCATCGTTGAAACTTAGAGAGAGAGAATTATACTCGAAGACGCTGTGAGGTTCTCAGCAATAAAACATCACCCTCCTTTAGCCCATTCCCATCAGCGAGACACACACTCTGCGCGCAACGAATGACGTTTATATTCGTTCGAACATAAACGATAGACCCAATCTCGGGCCGGATGTAACGATAGCCGTGTATAGCTTACACATATACACACACACACACATGTAAATCTTCGCGTTACATCCCACACGCTGTATGGATTATATTATACCAAGTTGTACAATTCTTTTTATATCCATGTATACCTCCGAACGTATCCTCTGTAAATATATATATGCGACTGTTATATCCTATATGCAATACTTTCTGATTACAGCGAGTCTTTGTTATTCTACCTGCGCATCGTGCTTCCTGACTCCATTCGTCCCAGTCATTCTCATCAACGCACCAGTCTTTTAATTTTTTTTTATAGAAAAACAATACATTTCACGAGCTGCTTTCTTCTATTTTAATTCAGGTTTCGGTGGTGGCTGAGGCGATCCGCGTGCTTCTATACCACCCCCGCATATATATTAGATAAATACTGGAATGCGCGGCACGAATGAAATAAAAAAGAAATCGAACGTAGAGAGCGAGAGAAAAAAAACGATGGCAAAAAGATAGCAATTGCGCAACGAGAGTTCCATGAGAAATTAATCGACGACGTATAGCGTTCGAGCGGGACAGATTTAGCGAGGATGAATACCGGCTACACATCCCACGTGTACGGCGATATAATAGCCTCCCACACCTCGCGATTTCGATCGCTGTGTCGCTAAACGCTTTAGCCCCGCGTGGGATAAAGTTTATGCCCTCGATGCACCGACGATCTGGATATTGGAAGCGATAAAAAGAAAAGAAAAAATATATCGAAGCAATTCTCGCTAGACACGGACAGAGAAAAAGTGGGCTTTTCCCAGTACGCCGATGAAGGTACGTTCTCGACCGCTGATACGACCGGCTGGAAATACGTCACTTCGGGTTTGAAAATCTAATTTTCGAACGGAAGTGACGTCGTATTAGAAATACGTCACTTTTTGTCGAAAAATGAGTCTTTTAAACCGGAAGTGCGTGTTTTCAGTATGACGTCACTTCCCATCAAAAAACGTGTTTTTCAAAAACCGGATGTGACTTATTTTCGGTATGACGTCACTTCCGATCGGAAAAAGAGATTTCCGAATACAAGAGAGCGCGAAT
The DNA here is from genome assembly GCA_964017025.1 of Stenichneumon culpator. Classification (NCBI taxonomy): domain Eukaryota; kingdom Metazoa; phylum Arthropoda; class Insecta; order Hymenoptera; family Ichneumonidae; genus Stenichneumon; species Stenichneumon culpator. Next base: position 5,982,579 of record OZ024777.1, read on the forward strand.
ATGTTAAATGGAAATGTACGAGGGAACGAGAAGGTATTAGCCGTGCGCCTTTAAGTAGGATTACGGTTATGTAAATGAACCCGCCTATCGGAGCCTGCACCGAGTATATCTGCGTTTACTCTATGTGGGATTGGAAAAGTCGCGCGTACATGCATATCCGATGAACGGTTTCCTCGCAGAGAAAAAAAATGAGGTGGCTATGTCTGCCGTGTACGTACAACGAGCGATATACTATGTACTTTCTACTCGTATCCTTATTTCCACTCTTATCTATAAAATAATCCCAGTGGAAGAGTGCAAATGTTTCTGGAATTCATAACTCTGGCGCTTTAAGGAGGTTTTAGCGCTTCACACTAGTCAAGTGAGTGCTACATATTTAAAGTCGTTTATACAAACTTTTACGCTTCTATTGGTTATACTGGATGGTTATTCGTATTACAGCAGATGTCCTTAACTTACAAAAGCATTAATTTCTATGGATTTGCAAAAATATTAATCGGTTGGTGGTAACTTTCGAAAAGGTACATATGCGTTCAGTTTTTTCAAAGAATAATTTGTAATCTTCGCTCGATTTTGATGTATTACGGCTCATTCTTTTCCTTGAAAGATACTCTATGAATTCACCATCTAGACATTCGATAGTATTTTCCGTTTAAGATTGACAGCTGATTGATTATAAAGGAATTTCGACGATGTATAAATATGAAGCTGTCCGTTTGTAAACGAAAAATATTATCGAATATCCGCATGGTGAATTCGTAGAGCATATTTCAAGGTAGAGAATGAGCCGTGATACATGCAAATACAGCAAAAATTATGGATTATTCTTTGAAAAAACTGAACGAAAGTGTACCTTTTCAAAAATTAGCACAAACCAGTTAATATTTTAAAAAATCTATTGCAATTAATGTTTTTCTACGTTAAGGACATGTGCTGTAATACAAATAACCATCAACCATATTCTACAGATACGTAAAAGTTTGTATAATCGAATTTAAATATGTAGCACTCATTTGACTAGTGTGAAATGCTTCAACCTCCTTAAGAGGAGTACGCGCGATGATCGCCCGCCTGGTGCACGGGGAGCGCGTTGATCATTTAGCAGAGGATTTTCAATCACACGTTCCACATATAGCTCTCGAGCCCGCTCGCTGGATCCGTGGGCGCGATGGATTCATGCATCGTCGGATGACGCGCCGAGGGAAAAATCGACGGAGCTACAAATGCCGTTTCCTCAGACTCGAGAGGAAACCCGGAGTGCTTTATTTTCATATATCGAGAATACACTTTACATACACAGGTGCATGACGACGCGTAGCGGATTTTGAAATTCTTTTTCCTCTTAGGATTAACGGTGGTGTAAATACGACAATGATCTTCATCATTTTTCACTCACGGTTCTTTTTGCTTTCTCACAGAGTTAGCTGTTTTTGTTAAAAAAAATGTTGGCATTTTAGTGTCACAATACTTAAGATAGTCTGAAACGTTGAAAAATTCAATTTTTAGCTGGAGTCCGTGTGTACGTGTGTATCGTCTACGGTTTGATCAAAGATTTTACAGATTTTTTTTTGAAAAATTACTAAAAAAACAGCCTGATTCGAGTAAACATGAAGGTATCGAGCTGAAATTTTGCACGGAAATGGGCTAATACTGTGCAATATTTGGTATTAAATTCGGCGAAAATAGATTTAGCCGAATAGATTTTATTACTTTTTTTAATGTCTACCATCGAACCGGAAACGGATTTATTAAAAGTATGTTTTTCGTGCTCTGAATATCGATCAACCCTATGGAAATTTTAAAGGATTCCATAGGTTCCTGGCATGCTCCGAAAAGGGCCGGATAAAGGGAAGATTGAATTGATCGTCCACGTGAAGCTGTGCCGCGTTCTTTCGGTTGATATTTGCAGAGCGGTTTAGAGTTTTTCCGGACACGTTCGTGTCAATCCACCACAAAGATTGCGAGGAAAGATGAAGAGGAGGAACAGAGAGGATAGGACAGAGAGAAACTCGGGATCGCTTTGGATAAAAAGGGAGAATCGCTTTGCCAGACGAGCTCGCGTCACGCTCGGAAAGTAGAACGAAAAATTACGGTTTGCTCGCGAGCTGTGCACACGGGTGCCGAGGCGATAATTGTGGAGAAAGGATCCGCGGAGGTGTGTGCGGGGGGCATGATGAACGCGCGCTTTTCTATAATATCCGAAGCCGGTGCGGTTCCCACGGCGGATCGCCGTCTCTATTCTTCTCCGCGCTCCGCGGACCAACGCCACCGTGGATTAACTCGGCACGACCACCGGTTCGCTTCTAGGCATGTGTGTGATCGTATTCAAATTGCTCGAGAAAAATAAAAGATTAAAGCGACACCGTGCATTCGTGTAATTGGCGACAAATTTGCATTCGTTTAGCGCGGAAAGGTTTTTTTTTTATATTGCAGTTTCTACACATTGCCCTCCGAATTGTTTGCGTTCCGAATACTACTGCGATGGGAAAGCAATCCGGTTACATTTTTTTTTAACGAAAAACCAAAAATAAATGAAAATTTACAATATAACAAAAATTGGGTCGATGCGTGTTTGGAAATCGCTCTAACACTCGAAAGCCCCAGCGCTCAGCGGAAAATCCTGTGTACGCGGTAGAATAAACTCGTTCTTTCCACAATACAGGATTAATTTTCCAAGCCGCTCGGAGACCCTACGGATTGCCCGTCGGGCGGCGTTCGAATGTTATCCGCGTAAACGCGCTCAATTCTCTTTTTTTTCAAATTCTTTATTTCTCTCACAATTCCGTACGAACGGTACGTTGGAGGGTGTGAATATTCTTCCGGCAGGTTTATCTCGGTCGGTTCAACGGCGTTAATCCGTAAATCCCTGGTCGAAGTTCCGCGTAGGGTAAGTTTATTTTTATTTTTTAAAATTCTTCCATTACCACTCACAGTGAGTCGGAGCAGTAGTAACGGCATGGGGGAAACCGGCTCGACGCGCGACTAGTTGAGAAAAGTGAGGGCGAAAGAAAGAGGAAGAACGAGGTAAGGTAGTCGAGGGAGTACGCCGCCAGGAATTCCATAAAAATCGGTGAAATATGCATACAGCGATGGAAAGCGGGTACAGCAGTGGTACGAGCGAACGAGAGCTATGCACGTCCGTCTTGCGCGACGTTCGACGTCCCCCGGGAGGCGGTTATCCTGACGCGTTGCCGGGCTGCCAGTAACGCCGGCGGAAAGCGTCGGAGAGACTCTCGGCAGGAGATAAAGGGAAGAGAGTCAAAGAGAAGATGCCGGGAGAGCGAGAGGAATAAAGGGCGAGAGGATCGAGGTGGCAGGGCGAACATTCGGGAAAATCTTCCCGAACGAAATCTAATTTCGACGTGGGGATGCAGAGCACCGCGGGGGGTGGCTTCACCCCGCTCGGGCCAGTAACCAAGCCATTTCTTTCGCAATATGCAACGGGTTGTGAGCGCGAGGAAACGGTTTCTCGTTCGCGTTGCCGAGCTTTCGGCAACTCTCTTTCAAACGCGTATTTACCGTGCGAGGGAAAGAGCTTCGCTTTTCCCTTCGAGGTGGCTTTCCTCTGTTCTTTCTCGCTGGGTATATTTTTTTTATATATATATTTTTTTCATTTCGCACCGTTCAGTCGTCTATTCTCCTTGGAGGCGAGAGCTCGCGAGGCGTCTTCCAGCCGGACTGACGGGTTAAAATGCAAAGGTCGAACGTGACCTGTCCAGTTCCGGCACTTTACGGTATCGCGGAGGAGAGCTCTGTGTACTGGCGAGAGTTCGTATCGTTGGGTGTTCGAGGGTTTCACTTCCTCTTTCCCTCGGACATCCCGGAACAGGACGAGCAGCGATCGATCATCCATGAGACGCTTAGTGGACATCGTTTGTCTCCCGTCCGTCGGTACGTCACAGCGCTCGAGCGTGTACCGCGGCGCTTCCGCTTCCTTCGCAGTCTTGTCCGGAGGGTCGTCCATGTACCCGGAGGATGAGCGAACATTTACGCGAACAACTCCCCGAGGCTCCCGAAAGCGTACACGATATTCGACGGCATCGCTCGGGGTCAAGGAAAACCCATCGATCTCCCGATCTCCGAATTGAATCTCCAGATCCATTTTTAACCCTAGAACTCATGTATCATTTTTTTTAACCTTCTAACTCATGACCGGGGTACATATGTACGCAATGCGTTTCTTCAACGTACAAGGGTCCTATGAGCAGTAAATACTTTTTGCCGCACATGAATTTCTTCGTTTTTTCATAAGGAAGAGAATGGTATGTGGCGAATTTGATTTCATTAAAGTTTAGGGGGTGCAAATCACCCTTAATGGCCAAAACTTAACGAAAATCGCAAAAAACGCACTTTTTGTGAAAAAAATGTAGTTTTTAAAAAAATGGTCCGATTTAAAAATCTCAAACGCCACTTTACAGGGCACACATCAGGCTGTTAGGAAAAAAATAGTCCCACTGCATTCCGTTCAAAAAGTCTATTTTTTTAGACATCTGAAAATAGGAAAAAGTCGAATACTTGTAACATGGAAGAAATCAATGAAAACGCAAACAAAATTGGTTTTTGCATGGGATTTAAAATTGATTTTTCTTGAAAGATCGCAGGTAATTAAAGATAATGGTAATTATTATTTAATAGTGTTTAATATTATTAGATAATGATATTATTAGAAAGTATTAAAATTATAAAATTATAAATATTTTTTTAATTATAAAAATACAAAAAGTTATTTAAAAAAATAAAATGCCGACTATATACGTCCAAATTATATAATAGTAACTTGCATTAGACAGTTCTAAAAAAAAAATCACTTACTTACATAAAACACTAACGGGAACTCCTGACTGGGGTATTTTGGTACCTCAAGCGCTGCGTTAGCGTCCTGTGCTACAGCCAACGAGAAACTGAGGCACTATCAGCCTCCGCACGTCCAGAGATCATGGAACTAAATGATCGTGAAGGTCCCAGGTCGATAATCTCAATTTCTACTTTACACTGTAGAAAATGTCTGTTTGAAAATTCATAAAATGTATATGAAGTTTTATGCATATACAGTGTATGAAATTTCATTGACACGTATGTAATAATATTGCGTTACCGATATATAAAAAACAATATTATTTTTATAATATTTGTGATACTTGTAATAATAGCATATTCTTCTGCGATCTTTATATGAGTTACTTTTGAGAACCTATATTAAACATAAAAACGTGTATTTATTAATGTAAAATGGCTGGTCCCCGTAAATAAATAAATAAATAAATACTGTTACGAATATGTAGCTGACTATTCGTGGAGACACACGATATTAGTTAGGTTTGACATTAGACGAACGAACGGACGATCGATACGAGATCGATCGTCATATTAGATAGTCTGGACTAAGACGTCTGACCGAACAGACGTGTGACAGTTCATGCTCGGGATATTTAGATGGAATTGTACTAATAATATCCGCCCCCAAACTAAATACGCGCGTTATTCATTCGCCCGGCCGTAACAATACATACAAAAATAATTATAATACACTCATGTCTTGATTTTCAATGCCAACACCGGTAATTTTGTTATACAGGTATCGCATTTAAGATTAAATTATTAAAATTTAAATACAATGTATATAAATTCTAATTTCATATACCGAGGTTGTAAATTTCATAACATTTTTTGCAGTGTGAATATTGTCTTGGATACTTTCGTACCCCATACATGAGTTCTAACGTTAATCGGGACGATTCCGAGGGGAGAACGTGAGTTCTATGACGACTTGTTGTGGTTCTTATGAGCGCTAACCTTAAATGGCCTTCCACTTCAGCAGCGACTTCCGTTTCTTCTTTGAGCAACGGATATTCAAAATCCACTTTTGTTGATTCGACGTACACAGAGAGATCTCTAATGTGAGGAGACTCGGAGAGCGCGCAGACCTCGCGGACACCGAAAGCAGCCACTTAATTATTACAGTGGGAATGGAGAAAATGCGAAATTCCTTCGAACTCGAGAGATAACTCGGCAAGTATTCCGAGATAAGAATTCTAAAACTTCAACTACGAAACACCCGTGTACTTCGGTAGAGGAAACCGTAACGAATGAGTGCGCGTTGCACAAAGTGCGGAGTCTCAACGACTCTCACGGACTCCGTATTTTAAACTCACCCCCGTCCCTCGCCCGCCCTCCGTCCGTTCTCTATGTAGCTTTCCGGAAAATCCCGAGGGCAAAATACAGCGTGCGGAGGCACGGAAGTGAGGGGGGTGCGCGGAAGAGTCGAGCGGAGAGAAAAGCGAAAGCGTAAGAGCAAACTCGGATTCTGACGGCATGAACAGCACCAGCAGCAGCGGAATCATGAGCGGGAGGTATTAGCAGTAGGGGCGCGAGGGAGGAAAGGGGGCGAAGGGGGTGTTTTTGGTATACCAAGGCTACCCTCATAATTAAGCCGGTCCAGGTTTTTGATGGCCACTAAAAATGTCGCGAAGGGTCGCCGCCGAGTGGTTAAGGAGTCTCGTGCATCCCCGCGGATGCTGTGAATCGGCGTCGACGTCGGGGCCTCGAGGTGCCGAGAGAGAATCCAAGACTCCGCGTTTCCGAGCGAGGGAGAGGCAAGGTCCTCGGGGGCGCTCCTTGCGCTTCTGATATTAGCAATACTCCGACTCGTAAAGTCGACTGTGCGGCAATTCGAGTCACTTTGCGAACCCTTTATACACTCCCGTCGCCCCTCGTTGGAAAACGGCGGCGGGGACGCGCGGGGGAGGGCGAACGAGCGGGAACGACGGCATGCACACAGAAAGACGGCAATGGGAGACGCTGAGGAATTCCACCGAGCAGTGATTTTAATGCGGGTCCTGGTTCTTAAATTTTACGTCGTCGACGCCCTGCGCGGAGAGAAGCGCCGGAGCTTTCGTCGACGAGAGACGCGGGGAGTGAGGATACCTCGGTGAAGGGCGAAAGCGCACCCCCTCGCGACACCCTCGACGGATTAAGCTGTTGTTCCAGGCTCTCGCGACGTTGACTCTCGACTATGCGGGCACGCGATTTCCAGCGGTTCGCGATGGAATTTCGTTCCGGAATTGGAATGCATCCGTTAAACGTGTTCGCGGAACTCGACGTGTAACCGTGCGAGGTCGCGTTCGCGAAAATAATGAAGAGCTAAAAATTCGCACTCGCTCGGACAGTCGCTCGAGCTGTTATTATTTCCAATTACACTTATCTCGTTTGCTGGTAAAATTGGCGATGGGAAAGCCATCCAACGGATCTGCGGAGTGATCCGCTATGCTGATCGATTCCATCCTCTCCTTTGTCATTCGCGTTTCCATTTTCCATTTCCAATTTTCGTTGAGCTGTGCGCTCGGTTAAATGTAATTGTTCATGATCAACGCGATGAACGCGTGGAAAACGTTTTTGCTGCGGGCACTCATTTTTTTTTTTTTCAAACCGAAATAATGCGCTGAAAATGTGTGGGCCGATTCCGAACACTTTATACGGGAGAATATAGGTAATCATATTGCGAGGTACGTCTCCTGCCCTCTCGCGCTTTCTCTCCTTGATTTAATAAGTTCATTACCTAATGAACAGATGTACGAGCTTGCATTCGCACCCCACGGGAACCCGCGGGCTCTCACCCCCGTCACGGTCGTTTAACACCCGATAATCAATAATTTTAATTACCGTAGTTCTTTCAACATTTTTTTTTGCTCACACAAATCCAATGACAGTTTAATTTTAATTGAGTAACGAGACTCGACGTGACTTCGCCGCCTTTTTAATTCAGTCGCGATACATAAAAAGGTGTGACTTTTTTCGATCGACAAAATTTATCGGAGGCACCGGCGAGTTCTTTTTTTTTTCGATTTACCATCGAGTCGAAGCTTCGCCGTCGAAACCGATATTTTTTTTCCCATTTGGAAACGCGTTTAACTGGAGCTATCGAACGAAGCTTTGTGTGTGCAATTTTTCGAAAGGCTACAGAGTCGGTTATACAGAGCAAGTTATGCCCGTATCTTGTATGAAACATGAAATACGACGAATCCAACGAACGGCAATCTTCTTTTCTTTTAGATTCCCTCGTAAATATATTTTTACTGAAACGGCCCGAATACCCGGCACATCAAATGCTCGAGTTTTCCATGCTTTTATCTTTATTTCAATATCAACCGATGTTGTTCTCGTTACCGCAGGTCTGAGAAACGTCACGAAGAGCCCTTGCAAAAAAAAAAAAGTTTCAACTTTCTCATAATGACCCTTTATTTGCAAAGTTCCTTCTATGAGGAAGCATTTACTATATTTTTGGCTTCCTCATAGAGGAAGCTTTGCGAATAAAGGGCCATTATGAGAAAGTGATATAAAAATTTCAAGTTTCAACTTTCAACTTTCGACTTTTATGAGGAAGCGATATGAAAATTTCAATTTTCAGCTTTTTCAATATCACCGTCGTATTTAACTTTTAAGAGCATGTGAAACACGTTCGCAGCGTGTCGCACTCGCTGCGCCGAGAGCACGACCGATGCTATCTCTCTCGCACTCCATAGTGTTTCACATGCTCTTAAGCAAAACTGCTGGCCGACTCAGGTTTAGTGCGAAAAAATACACCAACCTTGCGCTTTTGGTCAAAACGGCTGTCAAATCTGTACTCGAGGCGAAAAAATACATAGCGTATCATTGAGTCTTCATCGGGAAGCAAAGAAATCGCTGTTCGAAAATGCGCAAAATCACCCATTTTTGTAATTTTGGCTATATAAATGCCCGATAAACTTTTTCGTTAGTCGTCACTTCGGGCTTGTATTCTACGTATTTTTTCACGCTGATCACGAATCTGACACTTTTTTATTCATTGAATAATATTTAATACGGAAATGTGCGTCGCGAAAAAAAAAAATTCATGAAATTCAAAAAATTCAAAATGACATAAAATTTAAACGGCACGATCGATTTTCTTGAAATTTTAATGGGATCATCGGGTGATTATATTCCATTTGTGTACGCGTTTTTAACCCGATAACTAAAAAATTGCGAGCGCTAGAGCGCGAACAGACATTTTTGAAGAAATTGAAAATGGCGTACAAAAAAAAAACAACTGAACATTTTTGGATGAAATTTTGACCAAACATTGACTACTGATCATACGTGATGTGTGCCAAATTTCAGCCTGTTCGGTCAAGGCATTTTCGAGTTATAGCGGTTTGAATTTTGCACGACCATTTCACACACACACACACACACACACACACACACACACACACACACACACACACGCACGCACGCACGCACGCACGCACGCACGCACGCACGCACGCACGCACGCACGCACGCACGCACGCACGCACGCACGCACGCACGCACGCACGCACGCACGCACGCACGCACGCACGCACGCACGCACGCACGCACGCACGCACGCACGCACGCACGCACGCACGCACGCACGCACGCACGCACGCACGCACGCACGCACGCACGCACGCACGCACGCACGCACGCACGCACGCACGCACGCACGCACGCACGCACGCACGCACGCACGCACGCACGCACGCACGCACGCACGCACGCACGCACGCACGCACGCACGCACGCACGCACGCACGCACGCACGCACGCACGCACGCACGCACGCACGCACGCACGCACGCACGCACGCACGCACGCACGCACGCACGCACGCACGCACGCACGCACGCACGCACGCACGCACGCACGCACGCACGCACGCACGCACGCACGCATCCGGACATTTTTTCTAAATGTGATTTTTCGACGTTTTGGAACATTCTGAACATGTTTTCATTAAAATCTCGATTTTTTTTTTTTTTTTACCAAAACAAAGCTTCCTCTATGAGGAAGCAAAAAAGAAAACGAAAATAGATCACCATGGCTTTGTCTGGCTATCGAGCAGTCTCGAATAATCAACCCCCCCACCGGAGGTATTCCGAGCCGCCGACGCGAGGATCCGGTAAAAGTAACCGAGATAACAGAGAGATAGAATTAAGAATCGGCAAAGAGCTCGGTCCCTCCGTCCAAATCCTCGCAGGGTCTCGACTAATGCATGCGTCTCGGTACGAGAGTGAGTTTTAAATCGTGGTCTTAGCATCCCCGGCCGCCCTCACCCGTTTTCGCTAATGAGCGCGCGGCGTTGATCCCCGTCCGCAAAGTTGCCTATACTTACGATCGTTTCGGTCATTCACCGTCGGGGACCGGTAATTTTCCCTCGAACACCAACAAACCCGCGAAACTAAAAAGAAACTTATATCAGTGTAAATATTTCTATAGCCAGTGGGAGGGGAGCGGGAGGAGGTGGAGAGGCCGTTTTCATCCGGAGGCTTCTCGTTAATCATCCCCCGCTGCATAAGCATTTTATTACTTTCCCGCGGGTTCTTTCCGCGTTCGTTCCTCCTCTCTCTGCTGCGGCCCTTGGTTTCTCGTCAGCCGGCCAGAGAAGCACCGCCGGCAACGGGTACACAGGCTGCGAGAGGCTGCCGGGCACGTGGAGAGAGAGATGAGATTCCCGTTGGCGAGCCTCGACCATCACGGGTGGGCGAGCGTTAATTAACCCGCGGGGCGTCAAATAAATTTCGGTTAGAACGTGAGAAGCAACAAATCTGAGTCAGGTGGGGTGTCAACCGCGTGGAGGCACACAAACACTCGCACACCCGGAGAGAGAGAGAGAGAGAGAGAGAGAGAGAGCCGGTATAACGCGGCATGGTAGCTGGCTCGTTTGCCGCGCCGAGGAGAACGCGAGCCTCATCTCTTACTTGAGTTACTTCGGCGGGGGTTTCGTGGTTGTTCGCCCTCCGCTGAGGGGAGTCCTCGGGATGGACGGAGATGGAAACAACGGAGGAGGAAGCGGGAGGAAACCGAGCGGGGATTCCGCGTCCAGAAGACAAAGGTATCAGAGAAACGGAGCGCAGGCGAGAAGCGAGGAGCGCTGGAAGGGCAGTGCTATGCCGGAGAAGAAGATAGGACCACGCCACATTTCGAGGCAATGGTAAGCCCCGGTGGAGGTGCTCTCGGGGGGGTGGGAATCCGCGATACCAGCCAGAGCACCATCAGAGGTGGAAAAGGGAGGATGATGGTCGGTCGCTATACCGCCACCGTCACCGCATCCCTCTCCCTCGTGCGCGCGGGCGCGCTCGCGTCCTAATTAGAGAAATTTAAATTCATAGCCACCCTACGGCGTTGAACCTGCCCCTCGCTCGGTCCGCGCCACCGCTACCGTTCATGCTGCCTACCCTTCTTTCACCTCTTTCCCTTTGAGCTCTCACGTTTCTCTCTTTCTCTCTCGCTAGCGCACTCTCCGTTTCTTCCTCATCCTTTTCTTCTCTACCTTTTTCCTTCCTCATCCGCGCCCTTTGCGCCCACACACATTCCGTCGTTCTTTCTCCGTTTCGCCTCGCTTCATCTCCTCCTCATCTCCTCCGGCATGCCTTCAGCCTCACTCTTTGCCGATCTCTCGCACATCTACACAATACACGCGACTACAGACTGGGAAACTCACCGCGCGCGCATCCCCTAACTAAAGCAATTACGAATCGCAAACCTACCCACCCAGCCACGTCCCCTTGCCGCATTGCTATCCCTACCGATGCGCGACCCGCGCCCAACGATAATGTCATTTACCATCAACGTTCTCACCAGCAGACCCTGTATTTATGTCTACCTTCGTCAGTTATTTTATATATTTCGCCCCTCGAAGCCGATGAGCTGCATTATACCGTAGTTTATATTCATCCTTGTTCTGGAATGCGATACCGCATCATGCAACGTGTTCTCTTACGGGATTATGTCACTTCCGGTTTGAAAACCTCATTTTTCGAGCGGAAATGTCGTCATACCGGAAATACGTCACTTTTGGTTTAAAAATATAATTTTCCACCGGAAGTGACGTCGTACCTGATATACATCACGTCCTGTTTGAAGATCTCATTTTTCGACCGGAAGTGACTTCGTACCTGAAATACATCAGATTCGGTTTGGGAATTACATTTTTTGACGGGAAGTGACGACATACCTGAAACCGTCACCTCCGGTTTGAAAATCACATTTGTCGACCTGAAGTGACGTCATATCGGAAATACGTCACTTGCGGCCGAAAAGTGAGATTTCTAAACCGGAAGTGTCGATATTTTCTAGCGATATTTTCGATACATCAACTATTTATGTGTGGATCTTCAGTTTTTAAAATGCGCAGCATTTAACTCTCGTGCGTCCGATACTCGCTAAATTATCAATATTCGCAGAGTCCATCAATGACGACCTAATAACGAGAGGTTCACTCCTCGCGGTCGCCCCGGGTTTGGGGCGATGATAAAGGGAGGAAATTCGCAAGATACTAGCGTACTTCCTCATCACTTATAGCGGGTGGGACAATTCGACGAAAACGGTATCTGGAGAAACGTAGAGAGGGAGAAGTGAGGACGTGACGGAGGTGAGTGAGATTCGAAGTACGCAAGGGAGAGTGAGGGGGTTAAGGATTCGGCCTAGCTTCAGTTGATCCCCTAAGTGGTCACTAATGCCGGCTAAGAACCCCCTGGCGTGGCACCCGTGGAACGCCGAATCCCACCAAGGTCGTATCTCCCGCTAACACCGAACACATTCCTCCTTGATTGGGCGGCGGGGTTAGCGGTAGGCAGTAACAGAACTCTCATCCTCCAACTCTCCCGGTCGACGATGCCTTCGCTCCCTCTATATTCCGGGCTGATGCCCGACTAATTCCCTCGTCAGGTTCGCAACTCTACTCCGAATGACTGAGTTAGTTCGCTCGGCGAGTGGAGGAGCTATCCGGAGGGCCGTCGTTCTCGTCGTCGACCACTCGCCCACGAATTTGTATCTGACCAGATCTTCCCTATTAACATCAATCTCGTTCCAATTAGGCAGGGATACTGTTCCAATCACTGAGAGAGATCTCACACACATGCTGTATTAAACTTGGGACGGTCTTCTCGGATCGACTTTAAGGTGGGTTCATCGTCGAGACTTGGAATTGTCACGCTAAAGGAAATGATATTCGTCACCGATCAGACTGGCTTTTGTTTAAGGAATTAACCGTATTTTTAACTGAAAAAAAAACATTTTAACATTCACGGAAAAATAATTGTAGAATTAAGAATAAAAATTTTAGCACGACAATTCGTGGACGAGAAATGTTTGTTAGATGTACAAGCTCTGTTGTACCGTTTGCATATCGTTATAAAGGTATGGAGAAATGAGGATTGTACGCTACAGATGAGTCTCATGCATTTATGTATTTTTGTTTTCCCGTTCTGAATTTACAATTTAGAAAAAAAAAAAACACGTAGCCCACTCGATCACTGCGAAACGTTCGCACGCAACTCTTGAATTGTTTAAAGTTTAAGTGGGGAGAAGTAGAAAGATGTAAAAAAAAAGTGGATGATATATCTTCATACTTATCCATATTTCTGCCATTCTCTCTCTCGCCGACGTTTTTCTTGGCTCGGGAAATTTTATCTCCCGGAGTCTGTCTCCTTTTCTCTCACTCTCCGGCTGCTTGACTGTATCTCCTTCTCGGGGGATTTTTCTCCCTCGTTTCACTCACGTCAACGGCACGATATCTCGACGACGATGATGCGGAGAGAGGAGTGCGCGCTTGCCTACACCCAGGAGGCCCCTCGCTCTCTCGTGCTTCTCTCCTCGCTCGTTCTCGCGCTTCGGGGTGGTTTTTCTTTTTTTTCTTACCCGTGAGAGTGCGCGAGACCGAGAGCGAGCCCTAGCTAGCGCGCTAGCTAAAAGCCTTTATAAATCAGAAGAAGGCCGGACGGCGGTCGTTTGTAAGGGAGGCTTTCAAACTTCAAGCGACCTTTATGCGCCAGTCGCGAATTGACCGGACGGGAAAAGCAAGGGAGTCGCTGAGACCGTCTCGCGCGATACTCCGAGGGCTTCGCTGACGAGGAAAGTGAAATAGTGAGACGCGCAAAAGCAGGATAGACGGAGAAACCGCGAGCGCTGCGAGTGAGTCGAGAAAATTGCAAGAAAGTGAGGGACGGCAGAGGAGGAACGGTAGAAATCTCAACAAAATAGCCTCGGCGAGAGGGGACGAAACTGGGAAGGGTGGGCGGTGTTGGGGTGGCTTCGGAGGTTGAGCCTTCCAAGTTTTAGAGCGTAATTAAATGGTTTTACTTCTGGACGAAGCTGTCGCCGGACCCGTGTCAGGATGTTCTGTCGACTCCCGGACTGCCGGACGACCAAATAAATGAAATGTCCTACCGTCCGTTTTTGCTTATCCTCCGGAACGCTGGCTCCTTTTTGTCCAAATATCATCATCCCCCCCAAAGCACTTTCGATAACGAGGCACTTTAATTTTTCTTCCTATACCTACGTTTTTCTTTGTTTTTTGGTGTTTTTCTTTCCGTCACTTCGTCAGGCCCTCTCGAGTGGTAATATGTCAGCGAAAGGGCTGATGCTCGATCGAACCACGCTGTGTGCACAGTTCAGGAAGGAACTGTACCGGGCCTTCGAGCTGCAGTGAGTCAGAAACCTGAGCTGCTCTCGGAGGCCCCGAAGTTTCAACGCTCCGAGAGAGACGGAGCAAAGGAGTGAGGGGGTGCTCGGCAGCGTCGTTGCCTCTGCTTAATTTGCATCCCTTAATGAGCCGCTCACGTAGCGCCCTTATCTTTACGCCCTGCCTCCTATTGCCGCCCGGCACAGTGTATACCCGGCAGCACCCTTCGAAGGAAACGAGATTTCCAACGTCCCTGCCCGAAGTCCTCGCTTCCTTCCCTCACTCACTTTTCCACCATCTTCTTCCGTTCCCTCCGCTCTTCGCACCGGTTCCCTTGCTATTTCTAAGTTTTAGACCTTTTTCTCCCGTCTCGCTTCTTTATCCAATTTCAGGCTCTCCGTTCTTTGGATCGACTATATGTATACATATATATTTTTTAACAAGTACAGTAGAAGCTCGATTTCCCACGGCCGTTTTAACTGGGCCGCGGATTAACCGTGCTTATGGTTTTCTGTTTTAAACTAAGGCAAGTGTGTATAAACTTTCCTCACTTACGTATAGGTAACTATCTCTGCTTTTGGTGGACTGACTTTATCGCTTTAATTACATAGTACTTTTAATAATTGAATTATTCTATAAAAATTCACCACATTTTGAAATTATTAATCCGCTTGTGTGCCACTTGGATTACCAGTGCTTAGAAATTTTCGTTTTAAACTGATGCAAGTGTGCCAGTTTACGCACACTGACGCAGTGTGTGTGTATACATTTTCCTCACGTTCATGTCGGTAACGTTCGCTGCCAGTCGATGGACTGGGCTTATCGCTTTAATTACATGGTGCTTGTAATAACTGAATGATTCAATAAAAATTCACCAAATTTCGAAATTATTAATCCACTTGTCTGCGTGTGTGTGTGTGTGAGCGTGTAAATGCATGGAGGTTTTCACTATTGGGCACCGTCTGCATACGCCTCGTTCGCTGCCCGTTGCCTCACACTCTCTATGTTCCTCATTCCCTGGCCTCTCTGCCTCACCGGCATCCCCGTCGTCGAGCCCCCTCGTTGCCGGTTATTCTTGGTCGGATGGCTCGGAAAACGCGACGCCGCATCTGTTGCCAAATTATTTTGCCCATGGGGCCGTGAAAAATTTCCCCGAGTTCCATTATTGTTTCGTTGCGCGAAAAATCTAGTTATTTGCTCATTGTCCCTCCCGTCGCCCGAGCACCGGGAGTGCTCGCGCAGCCGGGACCGAGCGTTTTGCATCCCGCTACTCTCTCTCTCTCTCTCTCACTTTCCCTCTCTCCTTTTCACTCTTCAACCGCTCGATTTCTATCTCGTTCCTTCGACGCGATGAAGAAGTATCATCATCCCGCGAATCCCAGAGATACAATATTTATCGCGAATTAAACTCCTCGCGCTGCGTTAACAACTTGTCGCAGGCTCTCGCCGTCGACGTTTTAAAGGCGCTCTGACGATTCTCGATATAGGAAATTAATGATAAAAAAATGTAATATTTATTTCAATCCACAGGTTAAACTAGTTCATCGAGATTTGCCTAACAATAATTTTACAGTGGATCTGCAGAAAGAAAAGAAAAATTCAACTATAATTGTTTATATTCGGACCTGTGAATTTTTCTACCCAATTGCAATAACTGTTACGAACAACGGATCGCCCGGGGATTTTCATAAATAAAACTTTACATTACAAAATAAATAAATAGAACTCGTTCGTTTGTCCAAAATCGTCGAAAGATCGCAATATCGTTACGAACAACAGATCGCCCGGGGCTTTTGATATATACAGATTTACCTTAAAAAAATGAATAAATAAAGCTTGATTGTTTACTCGTAATCGTCGAAAAATTTTTCAAAAAAATGTGGCATTAATTTAAGAAGAGCGATACGCTCCAGTCGCTTCAATAAACACCGTTATCGCCCTGTGTAAGCATTGTCTCCCTTTTATCTCACGATATACCGTATCCAAAACAATGAAGCCACGAGTGTTGCGCCAAAATTCCGCGAGAAATATAAATTCAGCACGATTCTCACGCAGCTATTGCCCGAGCGGCTTATCCTCCGTCATAAGGCTCTTACGGCTCGCGGAATTCGCCCTGGATAGCCCATACATGCAAATTGAGAAATGCGAAGAGCCTCTCAGGTGTTTGGAATTGGCTCGGTATGGTATGCCCGCCCTTGCGAGCTTCCTTCCTCATCCCTGTCTCATCCCTCCTCACCCTTCCCCCGATACCGCCGAGGGTTAAGCGTTTCAAGCTTCTCAGAGCTCGGAGCTGGGGGCTGCGCACGTCGGACTGATGTCGACGCTGCGCGGCCAGACAGCCGGACGGCAAAGCTGTTGTCCGATTATCGGGAATTAATGTAAATAGGGTTAGCAGTCAGCTCGCTAAGCTCGACTAAGCGGCTGGCGTATGCGACGGGGCGAAAGCTCCTAGTTGAGAGGGCCGCGATATGCCGGGCCAACTTCCCTCGTAAGGGACCGAACTCGCTCTTGCGCCGGATCCGACCCGCGAGAGGCATTCCGCAACATCTTGCCGGATGCTGCAGCTTCGAGATTCCTCTCCGAGCGTCTCATAGAAGTACGTGTTCGTGCCACGAGTCCTGCTCCCTTTTGCCCTGCTTTTCGGCTGATAGTTCCTCCGACCTCCCCGTTGCAGTTCCATCTGGCCCACACGTGGTTTTAATCTGACACCCGGTTAATCGGCGGAAGATTATGCATGGTACGTTGAAAAATTGCTCGGCTGTTTAGGGAAGCGAGGATTAGATGATACCATTTATGGGTGATAAGGAGTATGGGCTTCGGTGCCCATCCGCGTCTCTCGTTAAAGTCGGAACTTCGTTGTCGGGGGCGCGCGAGGAGGTCGCGGCAGTGGTTTAGCGACCGTTTCGAAATAGCTCGCAGCGAACGGGGGTAGTTTTCAGTCGCCACGGCACTCCGGATTAAAATCGTCCGCCTCACTAACCCGGCGATGTCCCGAAGTGCCGTATACACGCGTTAATTATTACAGCACAGCGGCAGTTTCGGCGATACTGCGGGTCCTCGTTTGTACTTAAGCAACCGGTGTGGATTCTATGGCTCCGGGATTCACGCGCTCGCTGCCGCTGTTGCTACTCTCCTCGCGGCGAAGTTCCTTTGCGCTGTATACGTACCGAGGCATTAAAATCCACTCGCATAGCAGTTCGTGCTCGAGCGTTATACGGACCGTGAGGAGCTCCTCGCCGTTAGCGATAAATAATATCGCAGCTGTATAGTTTCGTCCGTACCGTTAAGCGTGCGACGTGGCTGCGAAAAGCCTACGGAGCAAAGGGCGTGGTAATTAAATGGAATTATTTAGCGTTATGAAAAGGATACGGGGCGGGGGGCGGGAGGGGGAGGGAACCGGCAGCGAAGTGGCAGGTAGCCCGTATATCGCCGGGAAACCAACGGATCTCTCTCTGAAACCGTTCCCGGGTTATCCCATCGTGCGAGATGGAAAGTGAGGGAGGCCGGGAGGGCGCACAAAGAGGACCCGCTACTCGGACCGCCATGAATAGTTCATTTCTCTTTGAAACTCAGGACGAACGAGGGCAAATCGGCGGACGAATCAGCCACCCCTACGGCGACTTCGTACATGTGCTCGCGCTAGTCACGGGAGACACGAACGGACTTTGGGCAAACGCTGCCTCGATTGACCCGACCGAGGCATCACCGTGTTGCAGCGCGGTAAAGCAAATTTTCCATTTTCATCGGGCAAAGAATTCACTCTGTCTGTGAAAGGGTTGATCGACCTGACGCCAAAGCTCGTTTCTCGATCGACTCGAGAGACCAACAACATCGTGCGCGACGAACCGAAGTAAATGTTTTATTTTCATTGAGAAAATATTAACTCCGTACGCGAAGCGAATAATTTATGGAATTCACCCCTGCCTCCGGCACTCACTCGGGATTCACCTGGAGCAACAAATTATCGTCGGGAATTATCGGCGTGATTCAATTTCCCCGAAAACTCATCTCGGTCTTCATCTCTCGAAATTCACTGAGAATATATGTATACATATGTACAGTTATGCAACGTGCGATATAATTGTGGGTGACTCACCAACGGAGTCTTCACGTCTGTCTGTCCGTCTGTCTGGCTGTTAATGCATTACGGGCGAAACTAACTCGAGATTGATTCGAGTTGGCGGAAGATACCGGTGGAGAAATGAGGACGAGATGGTCTTGTCTGGTTACCAAGAACGAGAATAAGAGGGATGCAGATATATTCGTAGAGGGGTAAAGGGGTGAGGTGCAAGAATGGAGCTTAGTCGTGGCTTCCCGGATCTCTATGCCTTGTGTCTCTCGCGACTCTCCGCAACTCTCATCCGTTCACATTTACCTGGCGGAGGTGCGAAGATACCGCAAGAACGGCGCTGTATACAGACTCCGCGTCTGAGGAGATTTGTACTCATTTGGCTGATGAACAAAGTCGCAGTTCCTCGAGTTTGCCCGTCCTCCGTCTTTCTCGTGTGGAATGACTTTCAACAGTTGCACCAATGCTATGTGTGTTCCGACTGTACCGTCTTGCGCAGTGTACGCAAACGCGTACCGCTCCGCGGAGATCGCGGAGGAGAGCGGGGCTAGTTGAAACGCGGGGGCAAACTGGAAACACCGCGGTAAATCGATCTTCAGGACTCCGACTTGCCCCGTGTTGCAACTAGCCCCGGTCTCCCTGAGCTTCCTCTCTGCGTAATCGTGGATTCGGATACACGGTCCCACACGGACAATATAGAGGGGCTGCTGCTCGTGCATCTCTGCAGAAGCGCTGATTCGTAATCTCGTTGCCGGAGAAGAGGCTTCTCTCGTACCGGCGTCGTGCAACCCCCGTTTCCGGCGTTATGACAGTCGTAACACCCAGCACTGCGACGCTGGGCACGAATGTGCGAATTGGACCATTCGTAACTTTGCTACGTAACCGCTCGAGTGTCCTATTAGAGAGCGGAGTAAATTCGACGACGTTATTCCACGTCGATATTGCAAACTTCCTACCGGAGGAGGGTGCGCGCCTAATATGAATCTGCACAAATTTACCGAGGAAAAACGCTGACCCGTTCGCGGTATGTGTGATATTGTAATTTCGCCGTCGTCGTCGCAGTTGTCACGAGAGAATATTTCTTTTGGGACGAGAAAAAGTACAGAACGGAAGGGAAGGATCGTAGCTCTTGCGGGCCGTGCATAGCTTCACAGCCGGAAGGAGCGGAGGCGCCAGTAGAAAAATCCGTTTGGGTCGGACGCGCGGAATTGGTGACCGTCCGAGAGTTTTCCATCGTTCGTGCACACCGGCGAGTGGGGAGGGTCTGGACGAGAGTATGGTTTGGCCTAAAACGGGGGATGAGAAGCGAAGAGTAAGAAACACGTACGGGGGCCTCCTTGAGGTCGCAGGCAGCGGCCACGTCGACACATGGAACACGTGCGCTAGACGTCGGGACACGACGACGACGGCGACGACAACGCCTTACCACTCTCGGGACGGCCATCGCTTTATCAAAACCCTACTTTATATCAGCCCCCCCGCCGAGAATGGTCGTAGCTGGGGTAGAAACTGGAAGAAGAGACGGCATGACGTGATGCTGGTATTTCCCCGCATTGGTCAGCCAATATCGCGCATATTGGCGGCTGCACGTGTCTCCTCGCGCGATCTCGTTTCTTTCGTTTTATCACGATATTCACAATTTTATCTGTGTGCACGTGTGTGTATCCGGGAGAGGTGTGGATTGGGCAGAGGAGTCTATCAAGGGGAGCGAGTCAACCAAATACGAAAAAAAAAAATCAATTTCATTTAATTCTTTTTCATTCGGTACGTTCAAGTTCGTTCGATCGAAAATAATAGCATAAAAAAACGATCTCAGCATTCCGGCTGACTCGGCTTAATTAATTCCTGATTATTCACAACAACAAAATTTATAAAATAATAATAATATTGAGGATAAGTATTACAGAAGGCTTACCCGATGAAGAATTGCAAGAAATTTGCCGACACAGGAAGTGGAGAAGTTGCCGAGGCCATGCACGAGTTTCCACTCAAGCCGGCCCGGAGGGCTGAAGCGAGACCGATGAAATAAAACTGACTGGTGGTAGGATAAAGACAGGAAGATACGAATGCGAGACGAGTCGTGGGGCTCTATTTTGTTAGCCGATAAAGAGCAACAGTTGTTGGCTGATCGTTAGGCAGCGGTTGTAGTTGTGGTCGTTCCTGCTGCTGCTGCTTTTGCCGCTGTTGTTGGTGTTTGATCGTGGCCGGAGCTTCGCTAACGCGGTAAAACGCCCGGATAGAGATGTCGATAAGCCGTCGCTGAACGAGAGCCATTAGAAACTTTCTGCTTTCCACACTCGGTCCCGCGCCGGTCTCTCGGGCTCGTTCGTTCGTTCGTTCGTTCTGCACTCACTCTCACCCGTTGTTCGTTCGCGATTGTAATCTCGGCTTTGGTAGTTCGGGCACGGTGCACCCCGTCGCGGCCGCAGCGGGGCGAGGACTCTCCCCGCGATATCGATGAACGAACGAACCAACGAACGAAAGCTCGAAACTGGGTTTTTGCGCCGTGACACGCGCGCCTCGCTACCGGACTGATTTTTTTAAATTGGCCCCAACGAAATTGCCACCGCGGTCGAGCCGACGCGAGCTGCACATTTGTCGAATTCGATGTCCTCCCTGTCTCTACCCCCTCCTCGTGGCCACGTTTCCCCATTTCGATACACACATACACTCTTCAGATTTCGCGTAATTCAATTGGTAGGACGAAAGCTTTTTGTTCTTCTATTTTATCATTCAACAAAAAGCCAGTCCGATTGTATTAGCCGGGAATTCACCGATTCAACTTACGAGTGCACGTGCCAATATACCGTGTACCTCTTTTGCCCCGTTGTTTCGAGGGGATTTTTTACTCCAAACGTGAGATAACGTTTGCGAGGGTACAAACGTACAAGTCTCGCGCTGACACGGCCGAATGCGAATCGGCAAGAAATTTATCATCTTCCGTGCTTACCCGGGGCCACGCTCGAAACAGAAGACACACGGCCTCAGGAACAAATTGCCTTTCTCTACTTCCGCTTCGGCGCTCTCCATATCTTCCCGTTGTCTCTTTCGCCTCCTCGCCCGCCTCGAGCCGTCGCCCTCGCGCACGAGCTCCACCCCCGGTGGCCTCTACCTTTTCCCCGTGGCGATTAACGGCCCGAACTACTTCGAAAATAATAAAAGCCCATATTTCAAGCGAGAGAGCGCGAGCCCTCCTCGCACCGTCACACCGAGCGGCTATGCAAATTTCGAGAGGGCACACCAGCGAACCTGGAGGAGCAGCCGACAGCCCGACCGGGAGGAGCTTCTGCTCTCTCTGCCAGTGACGTTTTTAATTATTCGAACGGGAACGGAATCTCGATTGCGATTATATTCTAACCACCGTGCAGACCGCCCGGCGAACGATCGAACGTAAAAAAAAGCGGTTCGCATTCTTTACAAACATTTATCGCTTCGTAAACGTCCAGGATTATTTTCTCATCGATTGTACAATTTTTTTTTGTTGGCAAGTGGTTCGTTTTTTTTTTTTTTTGTAAAGTATCTGTTACGTGTGCAGAAAAATCATTATTTTTTGTTCAGCAAAATTGTTATTTTCGGTTCATCAGAAAAATTTCTTTTCGGTGTTTCCGACCAAAGTGGATTTCCGTTCCATAATTCGTTCGTATAATTGCGGGGAGGTATTCGAGGCTTGTATCTTGTCGAGGATAATACCGAGCAAAGGGCTTGTACAGTTTCTCTCCTGGCCTCCTCAAGATTCGGAGCGCGCATACTCGGTACCTGTGGAAACACAGTGAACGCGCGGAAGAGCTGTCCGGTGCATTTATCTAGCCGAGAGCAAAGCACGTTCTCGCCGTCGAGACGAAGCTCCGCGGCTACTGTTGGTCTCGCTTGCCCGTTCCCGGCACGGGAAGCCTCATCTTTTCTTAATCATATTAATGGATCTCTTTGATGCAGTACGAGCGAGCGAGAGTCTGTCAAGCCCTGCGGGCGCGTGAGGGTGAACGAGCGATAGATAAACCCCGGGCATAGCCCTCCTGAATAGAGGCACTCGACGGAGATTCTGCAAAGGGTCTCGCGACCTAACGGAGTGACGACGCCGAGCTTGGGAAGGGATTCTTGCAAGGCAAAAAATTTCGTTAATAATTCCCGATATGATATGTAAAATAAAAAAATAAAAATAAATTATATATATATATATATGAGTTTTCTATCTGATGTCAAAAATGTCCGATGGGCATATGTAACAGAGTGACGGCGATGACCTTGCGAAGGAATCCGCAAGCCAAAAAATGTCGCTAACAATTCTCGATATGATATATAAAATAAAAAAAGAATAATATATATAGATATATGAGTTTTCTATCGGATGTCGAAAATGTCCGATGGACATGTGTAGGATCCGTTCCAAGACTCTTTGAAAAGCGCATCGACTCACGGTGAAGAGAAAATTTAATAGCGTCCACATTTAATGTACGCTCATAGTTCGGCATTTTCTCTCTACGTGCATGCGACGAAATTATGACTTTTGATAAGCAAAAAAATTAGAGGGTTCCTCCGGTGTCGTGGTTCCCGATAACGATGCCAGGGGATCATTCCCGGCTCTAGTGGCCTTTTCTCTCTCTCGTCGTTCTCGTCCCTCCAATCCTTCGCTCTCTCCCCGTTTCACTTTGCTTCCTTTTTTATCGTTTTTTTTCGCCTCTCGTTAACCAGAGGCAGAGAGTCATATTTTCGAACGATACATGGCAGGGTTCGCGGCGGTACGGAGAAAGAGCACAGCGTGCAGTACCACGAGCTGGCTGGCTCACTCGCTCGCCGGATGCAGTCGTCGTGCGTCACGGGCTCTTCATAAATACCTGATGACCACCGAGAGCGCGCAGCGGTGCTGCGGTCAGAAACTTTCCGAGCACTCTCGTGCAACCCTATCTGCAGCTCGTTCCTTCCCCCCATCGCCTCTCCCCCTCTCGTTCCGTTATCTCGCTCCCTCTCCCTCACTTTCTCTCTAACGCATGGCCGACGTACTCATACACGCCCGGTTCACCCTTCCTCTAACGTCGGCTGACACACTTCCCTGCATCCCTCTCGAGCATTCGCCCCCTCCACCTCCCCCGCGCCTTTAACGTTCTCGTTAACGTGTATGGAACGGAGAACTGTACGTACGTACACCTCGACTGTACAGTACACATCGCTGGTAGGGGCAGCGTTCACGGTGCTCCCAGTTTATTTTCAATTCCCACAAGCCCCGTGGCGTAGTTAGCCTTCGCGGATGCGCCAGCCGTGCCAGCAACCCTCTCTATCTCTCGCTCTCCCTCCCTTTATCTCGGGTTCTCTCTTTCCTGTCTCGCGATATATATCGCGTTTTTACTCTCCGCCTATCCCCAAACGTGTACACCGAGCGGGAATGCTAATGAGAACTTGCTGGATTCGCGACACCGTTAACTCACCGTATCCGGTCGGTCAGGATATAGGATGGGACCGAGAGAAATTGCGGTACGGCTTTTTTTTTTCTCTTTTTTACTTTTTTTCTTAAAAGTAACTCGATTTTTATCATTGAAATAGAGCTTTCAGGAATAATAGACTATTTAAAGGGTATTTCTTTTTTTTTGTTACCAACGAAATACAATGTAGAACGATAGCAGAAATAATTGGCTTTCGCTGGAGACCGTTTCGATTAGCCTCGCGCTATTTTCGTCGCGTCGAACGATCTCACTTCCGGTGAATTCGTAACGAGCCCTTTGATTGCGGATTCTCGGAGAATGTTCGAGCGCAGAGTCATCAACCCATTCGCGAGGGAGTATTGTTGAAATTACCGTAAGTGCCGGGGGCGAGGCAGCTAGTCAAATAAGAGACTGCAAAGACGCCGTCGGTCTTAACTCCCCTCAAACATTCTTGCTCTTGGTAAAAGTACCTTTCTATCTTTATCCCTCATCGTACCTATAACTTCTACTTTCCTGTATTCCACTACTTTTCCACTATTCTGCATCTCCCGCCTTTACGCCACTCCTCCCCTTCGCCGCTTTTCCTTATCCTCCGACGCGCACCTCTACGCTTCCCCTCCCCCCCCCCGCCGAGACGTCCTCCCAGCGCGCTTATCTTCGAGTTTATTCTCGAAACCCAGGGGCTCTGCCTAGAGCGATCCTCCGATCTTTCCACCTCTACTGGCACTTCCTTATCCTACCCTCCGACCGGATCTTATATTCTTCAACGCCGCCCGCGCGCCTGCTTTCGGCTATGTGCACTGCCCGCTCAAAGGGCCAAACTCTACCGGGCTAAACTTGATTCTCAAAGCTCAACCCTCCCCGCTCAACTCGCGGTCCTTTATTCTTCGTCTTCTTCAACCTCTCGACTTCATCCCCCGGTGTCTCTTCCGGTTATCCTTCGGACTTTCTTTCGTCTCTCCATCACTCCGTATTCTCCACATTTCCTTACGCCGGCTTCGACCCTCTAATATCAACTACGCCGCTTCTTCTTTCTCTCGTACGCCTCCCAACTTCTTCCTCATGAAATCATGCAGCAACCGTGCAAGAGTACCCGTCAGCTTCGTCCAACTTTTTCCTACAACCCACACGCCGATATGTTGCTCTTGCAGAAAAATAGTTTATGCCAATAAAAAAAAAATTATTAAGGACGAAGAAAAATGTTTATTTGGTTCACAACGTAATAGAGCGTTTATTAATTTCAAACATATTTGTTTGTTTTGTTTTGTTTGACAGTATTATTCTTATTATTTAATAATGTTTATTTGGACCTAATACACAGATATTTATGTCAAATAATTTATTTATTTATTTTGTGACGGATCTGCTACTTTTCATTGTATGGGAATGATGTGATATATGAATGATGCAGAAATGAATTTTTTTGTTGAATAAATAATTTTTCTATCAATGAAGCATCAACGAGTAATGTTTTATTATTATATAAGCATACGATAAGATCCATTATTGACGCACGATTTCATTATAACCAATCTCGATAGTTGTTAGGTTATACTCATAACATAACCAATCTCGAAGCTGGTTCTTCGAGGACTCATTCCGCAACCACAATTCGATCGAGGTACACAGCTTGAAGTAAACGAAGTTTCGTAAAAACAAACGGATAAGTTGCCTCTTTATCACAATGTGGTAGGTACTTAGCGATTGCCCGTAAGGAATAAATATAGTCTTGAACTATCAGCGAGAGATGTTTTCAGACGACTGACGCGGTGACGACTCTATAATGCGCGCTACTGGATAATAACCGCGTTTATCTTGACGTCAAATTTATGATTTCTTTGGCGCGAATAATCATTTATTTTAAAGTACAAATCGTCAAAAACATTTCTTTACCTACACTAAGCGAATAACTGTTATTTGAATCTAATAAGGATTTTGTTAAGGCAAGTAAACATTTTTTTCTATTAATAAACATCATTAGAAGATCGAAACTTACCTATATGATTTTAATGAATCTTTTTTCTGGGTATGCTAAAAGTACTGTTCGACTCTGTTCATCGTGAATCTTTTACAGTGAGGAACCGCGTAATGGAGGAACGGTAATAGCTTAATTTCATGAGGAATACCATGAACTTACATTCGGCCGAGATTTTGGATGATTGCTTGAAATATTCAACCGTATTATTCCCGTTAGCTTCGAACTCTGGGTGCGAGCTGACTTTGACAGACGCTTGAGTCGGTTACGCCGCGACCCAGTGTCATACCATTAATAATGTAATTCTCCGTCTGTACGCTGCATGAATTACCCTATGAGCTCGGTCCTGACTGCCCTGCCCCGACGTGGAATCCTGCAGACCGACTCGCGTCTCCGTTCCCCTCCGTGAACTCCGGAGATGGAAAATCGAATGGGGTAGCATTTGCGGAGGGCCGAATATTCCCTCGTCCGACTCGAGGGCAGATAACGGATGGGAGCCATAATGCACCGTGCAGTACCAGTTACTACCTACCAGCTGCATGTACCTCAGCCACTGACTTGTGCACACTTCCTCGGCAGGGTAAAGCTGACCGGCTTGATACAGCTGCCCCAACGTCATTCGCTCAGAAGTCATTGCGCTCGCTCGTCAACTTCACCGTGAACAAGGGGCTTCGAGATGTGAGAGGTGGGTCACCGGGCTCGCCGGCGGGCACCTCCAGTTGGCCCGTGTGCAAGCGTGTACCCTTATCGCTTCGATTATCCAGCAGCACCGGCGGTGGCAGAACCGCCACCAGTATCGTGCACCAGGCAGCACGATTCCAGCTCTTGTTCACCTCCAATCGGGCGGCGTACATGCGTAGCAGAGAGCTCGTTCCGTTTCGCGACCGTATCCTTCCGGGCTCCGGCTGTCTCCTCTTCTCTGCACCATCTCCAACCCTCCCTCCCTGAACGCAACTCTTGGCATGACACGTCTGCCACCCTTGCCCAACCGTCGCGCATTATACGCGTTCTGGGCAAGTACGTCGCCCGAGATAAATCGTGTTCCGGGCAAGTACACTGCAGGACTATCTATCTTATCGCGATGCAGGAAGAAGCGTATGGTCCTCTACGTACTATCCTGTGTAGCTGCCGTGCAATAACCGTTTTCCACCTTGAAAGATATCTAATATAATATAAATTGGAAAGCGGGATGTTTTACTGGGAGTCCGACGCTAAGCGTCCTACCTGGTGATCACAGCTGCTTGTCGTATATCATAATTATTATGACACGATTCGAATGACCATTGTGACATAGAGGAAGCGCGTATCCTGGAGGATATTCGTGAAGGGATTTTTTTTTAAACACCCTTCACATGCTTGCAGATAAAACATTAAAGTAAAATGTTTTATGGTTGGTTTTAATTTAATTCGAACACTTGGACAATGAAACGATTCCCGGTATGTGTTGAAGATCGTGGAAAGTAAGTCGTAACATACGTTCCTGCGCTCCGGCAGAGGAAATAAGAGGCGGAAGGACGCGCGGGAAACGAGGGTTGGGAATAAAGACAGAAAGCTCCGACTCGTTCCGGCACCTCTGGGGTTCTTCCAGGAGGGGTTGGGCTTGCCGCACAGAAGGATATGCAAAATTGCTGAATACGGGCCGTAAAATGCAGGCGGCGTGTGTGCCAATATAGCGAGCGTGCGGCGTGCCCGCTCACCAATCTCTCGCCCGGCGAAACCCTTGAAATGGCTAAATGCCGAAACACACCCCTTGCCTTCCCCGCGCGCGCATGTATGCGAGGAAGCGCTCGGAATAATCGAGATATCGAAGCCAACGTCTTGCTTTCCTCGCGGATTGTTCCCACGTGCTTCTTCTCCCCCAGAAGAAATAGCCAAAATGGTGAGACTCGACGGTTAGTCGAGGGGATGGGATCTTGTGGAACCGCAGAATAAATTTATCAACGATTACTCGGAGAAAATGGCACGGCGAAGCGTGTCCGAGGATTCGAGAGATACGATGAGATGTGGGCCTGCAAGGGGTTTGAAGAAGTGTTACGGTGCGGGAAGGGAAAAGAGATTCTCAGACCGCACTTTACCCTCCCCGCAAAGAAAATTCTTTCCGTACGACTTCTCCTCATCCCCGGCAAACTATCTCGCTTACAAAACTTTTTCACCCGTAATATCCGAAATTTGAATTTAACCGCTAATTATACGACCCCGCGTAGCGCGTTGTTGAGCCAACGCCCGCGTCGGCTCTCGTCGCGTACCTCTCCTGGCCGCGACGCTAAAATATTCATCGTCTTGGTAACTGGAAACTTTTCCCGCGCCTCGGCGCACGCAAATTTATTATACCCGCCCCAGCTCGGGCGTTGGGTGCCGCTTCGGCAGGCGAGTGTAAAACGAAACGTCCGAAGGTTCCGAGGAAGCCGAAAGAGACGGAAAAAAACCGTCTCGTACATTGCGTTATTTTCGCATTTGGAGATTAATCCTAGAAAGAACAATTGGTAGTAGTGAATTCATTAATTCATATGTTTTTGTTCTTGGCCCATTCGAGACGACTTCGAAACGCATTTGAAAGGCATCACGCACGTTTTTTTGCTTATCTTCCGGCATACCTTAAGTCAAACGTTTCTGCCGCTAACATTAAATTCAAACCGGAACTGACGTATTTCCGGTCGAAAAGTGAGATCTTCAAATTGACGCCACAAGGAAATTTCTATAATTTTTCTCTGGAATGTATTTTTAGTATTTGTTTTGCTTGTCCTCAATTGCATTCTCGGACCTAAACGTTTTTTCGCATATTTCGCTTTTTTTCATGGTTCGGGTTTTCATCCGGTTTCGGCCAGCGTCATCGGAAACGCGGTTAGGTGCTGGTACCAGGCCGTTGTGCATACACACACATACACACACACGCAGATCCTGCATCCTCGAAAGGGCGAGAGAGGGTTGAAGAGGAAGCAGGAGGCCGACAATAGGCATTGTGCACCCGCCATAACCAGAAACCGAACGCGACAGCGCCGGAGCACAGTGTTCGCATTGTCCGAGTGTCAGGGCAGGGTCCTCTCTTATTGCCGAATCGTCGTTGTCGCCGGCTGTTATCGCACACTCTTCGCGCGTACGGAGAGGCTCCCAAGGGAGCGCAGCTTACCTGTACACAGCTGAGGACTGATCGGTAGAATTATCGGTGGATGGTTCCTTATCAAGCTCGCATCGTTTTCATCGTTTCGATGGCATCGTTTCCACTGCAAACAGCTGTCAAGATCATTGACACGGAGTTCACCCAACCTGCATTCGTGGATATGCGGTATCGGTCGTGGACGATATCGGTCGATCGCGATTGCAATCCTTGCCGTGCGGTCTCGCAGATAAGCGTGCTACAAAGAAAATTCGTTCGATAAGAAATTTTCACGGTCGATCGATCGGTATATAAGGACATCCGGTATCGTCCACTTACAGCAATACAACACGTTGTGCAGCACAGTTGATTCCTCTATTAACTCGTTCGACAATACCGAAGCCCTCACACGATAAAATGAAAGGTAAGCGCTAAATAGTCTTATCGATATTCGGGTAAGCTGGAATAAAAACGGAGTACGCGGTCGTTCGATTACTTGAAAAAAAGGTTTATCTTCATGGACCTCATGGATCATTGAGTGAAATATCGGTTGTGTATCTAATTTTTTTCATTGTTCCGCAGTGTTCATTGCTCTCGTTTGCCTGGTGACCGTGGTCGTGTCGCAGGAAGATTCGAAGCCAACTACTATAATCGAAGACCCGTCTTCGCCTGAGCCACCAACTACTACGATCGCCAATTCGTCCAGTAATGACCCGAGTTCACCTCAGCCGCCGACTACTACGCCCGCCGACGCGTCAAATACTGACCCGATTGATCCAGTAGATTGCTATATCTCCGAAAACGGGGAAGAGGTCGACAATTTTATGCTCTTGCCTGATCCGAAATCCTGTGAGCGCTTTTACGCCTGCAACGACGGAATGCCGATCCTGATGGAATGCCCGAAACCCCTTCACTTCAATCCGATTTTTTCCCTCTGCGACTGGCCGGAGTTCGTCAACTGCACTATTGGCAGGGAACTAACAACAAAATCAACACTAAAACCACCAGCAATATTGAACTTTGAAGCTTAAAAAAGTCCTTTCGATAATTCATTCAATTAACAGCGACACTCGCTGTTGCGCCATAGTTTGTGCAAAAATCGAAATGTAATAAACTCGCGATTTCAAAGCCAACATGAGTTTGGTAGTTGTAATTTTTCCCAGAACCTTCCCACCGTGTATGAACGATCTCGCTCATAACCGATTCCACTTTCCCTTCATCCCGAGATCTCGGACAAGTAAGATTTTCCCCATTATCCTTCATGCGCCGCGAAGCTTCCGTAGTATGGCTCATGCACACCGTACAGTACTACGGCAGATACTATACTATATCCGAGTGAAAAGGAGGAGTCCTTTATTGAGGAAGTCGCTTTCACACAGAAAACCTTCATTCTACTCCTTCGCATTCAATATCTCCCTTCCTCTCCCGCTTTCACCGACACTCGACGTTCATAAGCTTCTTCGACATTTCGCTCTTGCTTTTTTCATCTTCTTATACTACTTTCTTTCTTCCTCCCTTCGTCACGTTTTGCTCGCTTTTTAATTCCAAGTGAATTCAATGAGACCATTTCGTACGAACGTCAATGTCGCCTCGAGGATTAGCCGCCTACGATGTCTCTCATCTTATCGTCAATTCGACCTAACAATCGTCTATTCTGCTCGAGTGTCATTGAGACTTTTTTCTGTTACTTCGATACACCTCCGCATCTCTCGGCAGAAGTATAGGGAATCGCGTTGAATCGTGTGCGTTCCTCGGGCAGGAAGGCAACCGCACTGCCGTGCCAACGTTAATCCCCGTGTTACTCCGTAAGTTAGCCGTACGTTAACCCGTCTTTACAACTGAGACGTAGAGGGAACTGCGTCCCACCGTCTCCGAGCTGAAGGCAAGTGCCCTAGGAGCGCGTATATTCTCCTGGTGCTGGGACAAGAGGCGTATATCCACTGCGTCGTATATACCTTCTCCGCCTATAGTTCCTTCACGCTTCACGTCTATCTATACCTATTCTACCTACCACGGTGCAATTTAACCGTAACAGCTTAACAGGGCAGCCTCTGCAGTATCGTCGTGCTCGGTTAAGTCTTCCTCTGTCTCGCTCCTATCCGGGAAGCGTATAATGGTATATGCACGTATAGGCAGAAACGGTTCGGTTAGGTGTGGTGTATGTGTGTATATACGGCGACGGTATATCTGTTAGGAGCCTCGGTTGGAATTCATGTCCGTATGCACTATAAATCCGACACATTCCCCAGAGTTTGCCTCGTTGCGAGCGTGCCCTGCATGTGTTCCTCTCGATTATCCTTTCACATTAATTGCTATTTAAACTACTCGAATTATCCTCCTCTTGGGCGGGGAATTTTTTTTTCAGTGCTCTTCGACGCGGATAATACGCGGAACCGTTCATGGAATGTACTTTGCCGTTGTGGACATTTTTTTCTGGAGAAGTGGAATATTTGTCGCTTGCTAGGATCTTCGATATTGAATTTTGAATCTGACGAAATTGTTAACTTCATTAAAATCTGACTGACTGGTTGGTTATAATCCGGTAGCCGGTATTCGGCAACTCTCCCCCTGCGTGCAGCTAATGGTTAAAGAGTATCCGAGTTGGACGTACCGGTGGCCTCCACTCGACAGAGTTCATCGGTACTTCAGACGAGTACTCCGAATATATACAATACGGCATATAGGTTATACTACCTATTCGATACTCCGCGAGATCAATCGGCCGTACGTCGGATCTGTGAATATCCACTTCACTTTCAATCCACTCCGCGCGAGATCGCCTCCCGCCTCGCGGCGTTATTGAATCTAGCGCGAGCGAATGGATTCCAATGGTTCGTGTCAGTAGCGGTGTGATAACTCATCGAATCTTCATTCAACTCCTTGCCATCAATTCATCTGCACCTACCAGATTCCTACTACACTCGAAATCCTTGAATCGCGGAAATAACGCTGCTCCAGTATCGGATAAGAACTTTTCCAACGGTTCGAACATTCGGATAAATAAGTAAATAGATAAATAAATAAATAAATAAATAAATAAATAAATAAATAAATAAATAAATATATAAATAAATAAACGATCAATCAATAAGACGGGAAAATGTTTTCATACTGAATCTCTCTGTACAGAGTCGAAGCTTCGGGTTGTACAGCGTCTGAGGCTGAGGTCCGGGGGTTGCAGGGGAAAAGCTCGGGCTTGAAGGAGAACTCGGCATTCCCGAGGGATTGGCGTGTATCGTGCGCAAAGTAGGAGAAAGGAACGGGCGCCGAGAGGGACGCGGAGGAGCGAGAGAGGGTGCGAGCTCGAGAGGACGACGCCGGGACGAGAGGAGATCTCATCAGAGCAGCGACACTTAAATTCCCTATTTCGTTCGAGGCTCAATACCTCGCTCCTCGGTGCCGGGCCACCAGCAGTCCGTCGATCCTTCTCTCTCCGTTTCTTCTGTACCTGTACCTTCCTCGTTCCTCGTTCGCCCTCTCCAATCTCTATCCCGCTCCCGTTCGTCAAAGCTTTTCTCAGCCCGGCTTGCTCGCTCATCCTGCGCTGAGGAAACCCTTGGAGCCTCTCGGTTACGACGCCGGTTAATGTCGCATTCTCGCGGTAAATGGAGAACGCGAAGAAGGAGGGAAAACTCTCGTGGGCAACAGGATGAGTGGTGTATCGCTGGTCTGAGAGTACGGAAGAGACGGATGCGAATGGAAAGGCTTGAGTTAAAGCGATAGAAGGGAAGAGAAAGCGGCACAGCCAGAGGAGAGCGGTCGAGAAACGGATCGAGACTTCTTATCGGTACGAGTCAGTCACTCTCCGGCTGCAGCCTAGTTTTCCTCCGACTCGGCTCTCTCTCTCTCTCTCTCTCTCTCTCTCTCTCTCTCTCTCTCTCTCTCACTCTCTCCCTCGCTTTTCGGATTTCTCATCCACCTTTTATCCTCCGCCAATTTTTATTTATTTATTTTTTTAATCCCGTTTCTTGGTCTTCGCTCATCTTCTCGTACCTTTCACTCTCGTTCCCGTTCGCAGCGTCGTCGAGAGGAAGCTACACGTAGTTCTTTGGTCGACGAGTACACGTACACAGCGCGGGGCTGCACGAGAGCCGTCGCCAAAGGGAAGCGGCGCGAAGACGGCGGCGGCTAGGCATTCAGTCCTCGTCGGGGCAAACGAAAAAATTTTAATGGAATACCATTCTGCTCGCAAATTGGAAACCGATTGGTGGGAGCTCAGGTCCTCGTTGTCATAAGGTACACACAAAGTGAGACACGGGTTACAAATGCGGGAAAATCCCAGAGCTTCATCGACGTCCCGTGTGAGCCGAAGCTCTTTGACGGAATTCCCTGTCTGTCGAAAACGAAATAGTCTCGTGTCTCCGCCGCCTCGGTACAGCTGCTGGTGTCATATTTCCTATCCGACGGAACTCTCTTTCTCCGGAGAGGGAGAGGAAGAGAGATCGCGAAAAGCTCCGAAATAACCGACACTATCGACTCGCTAAATTATGCAGTCTCGTCTTTTATACACACGAATATAAACCGGGTAGAAACGAGTTCTAAAACCCACCCATCCACTTGCCTCGGCGGAGGCCCGAGGGTATTCCGGTGGCTCGGGACGGGTTGGGCCGAGAAGAAAATTAATAGCCAGACATTTTTCCGCAAGGGTTGAAATCGCGGGTAGCGACGGGGAGAGGGTGAGCGAGGACGAAATAAAAAAAACATGAACGAGGAGAACAAGCTCGCCACTGGCCACGACGATTATAAAACGCTCGGATGGCGTGCAAAGAACTCGAAGGCACGAGAGCCCAGTGGTGCGGCCCTGTTTTGCACCGGCGTCGGACTCTGCCACGGCCGGAGGAACTCACTCTCTCTCTCGGTGCATACCGGATCACGAAAGAGAAAGAAAGCCGGAGGGAAGCGGGGTAAGCTCGCGAACTCGGCAAGCTCACGCTTCCCGTCACCCGATTGCAGTTTTGTTGCGTGTCTCCTCGTGTAACGCCCATTTATTACCCGCTTCGTAATTTTTATACACGCCGGGTATTATCGGTTTTAATCACTTTACGTGTAGGCCTCGGGCCGCGAGCTTTGAGGCGGTCGCTGCCTCAGCCCTCCCGCCCTTTCGCCGGTGCACATCGTGCACTCGCCGACACCCCGACCGGTTAACGGGCCTTTGCATTAGTACCGAGCTTCTCGCTCTCTGCCCCCTTTGTCGATCGCGACCCTTTTTCTTTTTCCTTCCATTTAAGCACCCCACAGCCCACCCTCCCGCTCCCTTACGCGATAGCCCTTTTTTCCTGCTCGTTGATGTGGCTTTTCTCCTTTTAAAGTATAATAATAAAGACGAGGGAAAAATAACATACCGCACACACCCGGAGGCGGGTGGCTCAGAAATATACGTAAGCGCGTGCGACGGCGAGAATGAGTAATATGCCTTGGGATAAAGCACGCACGAAGTGAACCGTGCATACGATGTTTATTGGATACAACCTTGGTGCGATCGGCCCTTTGACCACTTTGCAACTTCATTTGCGAGGGTCCTCGTGGTTAAAAAATATGTATGCAAAGTTCCTTCCGTCCGGATAACTTTTTCTATCTAAGAAAACTTGGCTGATGAGAAAAATCTCGAAATATCGAAGGTCCTCGATGCCGCTGAAGGAGATCGAATGAAGAAACTGTCCCCGCAGTACCTGAGTCACCTCCTTGGGAAAAGAACTTTTTTTTTTGCAATCACAAATGTCCCGCTCGATTTTAGAACAGTCACTGGATCCTTTTTTTTTTGCATGCTTATTTTTATAAATGAGGGATTCTTTATTAAATGGGCCACTTTGTTCGGTCGACCGAGAAAAGTGGACCGGTTTCTGAAAAAAATGTCCAAAGTGGGACCTGCGATACTTGCGTAGTAAAAAATGTAACCAGCAGAGAACAAACGAGGGAAACACATCCAACAAACTTTATTGAAAGAACCTCTGTTTCAAAACGAGTTTCGCAACAATGCGAGCCAAATTTACCAACTTCGGGCAAACCCCTTTTATTTATCTAAATAATAGTCGATTTTATACGAATCTATATGAATTACATTTTTTATTTGTTTATTTTTTTACTACCCCAGTATCGCAGGTCCCACTTTGGGATTTTTTTTTGCAGAATCTTCATACAATGCCAAATATCCTGTAAAAAGGGACCAGAATCGAAGGTGTGTTGTTGGTAGAAAAAAATTATTTTAATTTCGTTTCTGTACGAAAAATTGACTTTCCTGTATCGGGAAAATTATTACTCTAACATCATTCGAAAGTTGCTGAAAAATTTAAAAGTTAATGTTCCTAAGAATTTTTTCAGCGAACAATTCTGATATACTGATATTAGAAATAAACCTAAATCCTGAACGGTGCACTTTAAAAATCTTTCAAAAATCACAGAAGCCCTTCTAAAGTAGTACAACATACTGGCAAATTAAAAAATACATCCGAGGGGTTGACCGAAAAATGTGGCCAGGTTGATAAAGAATGTTTCATATTTTTAATAAAATGCATTGCGCCCACAATAGCGAAATCAAATTATCGATACCAGTCGATGGTCTCCGGTTGGTCCGGCTGTTGGTACATGGAATTGCTCGCGCGGGGGCTGTTGCAGCAGGCTGGCGGAGACAGTGCGCCCTTGCTCGAGCCCTCGTGGGTGAGTTTACAGTTGGAATAGCGAGAAGCGTGTGGGATGATATAACTGTATACCCGTTGGGAAAGTCCCGACGGTACACGCCTGAGAGAACAGGTGCCCACAGCGCTCGATATTGGCTTTGCATTCGAATTTCGCGAGCACCCCGTACAGAAACGCGCCGGGGGTGCGTCGGCGGCGGCGTCGACGGCGGTGGGTTGTCCTGATCCGCGCGCCGCCGTGGTGGGCAATTACCCCACTAAATATTCACAAGTTCATTACGCGAGCACGGAGAGTTGGACGGTCGGCTCGTCTGCTCTCTCCCTCTCGTCGTGCCCCTACTTTCTTTGCCATCTCGCTTTCTCCCACCGACGACGAGCTTTCACTACGGCAACAGCGGCAGCAGCCCGCGCCCTCGCACCGCGAGTCTCGTCGACGCCGCAGCCCGAAAGGGAGAGACTACTGGCTGTGAAATATTTTGCCTTGCCTCGACGCTGCCGGGCCTGAAAACCCGTATATTTATCCCCAACACGTTGGTAATTTTTTGCCGGGTTACAATTTACAATTACTACGGGCGCCCCGCACGCATCTACTACGATAGCGCGACAAGGAGAAGAAAACAAATTTCGGCGTTGTCGGACCCTGCCCTTAAATTGTAATTGTAATTTCAACGGATCGAGCATTAACATGCTCGATCCGTTTTCCTGTAGCGGCTCTCGAACGCCAAAAAAATCGACCCAATTTGACATTTTCGACCAGACTCTCTTTCACGTACATCGATAAAACAGCATTACGTGAGTGGTCGAGATTCCGCGGTCGCCTCTCATCCCTGCGCCATTTCCTTCCCCCTCGTTCGCCAACGAGACGCTACACGCGGATTTCACATGTAATTCTCCGTTATCGCAGTATCGTATCGGTACCGTGTCCAACCCGGATATCGTACTAGGAGTTCATAAAGTATATATAATCTCCGGGCTTATCGGCAGCGAGACCGGAATATCATTTGATCGCGTCGATTATCGGATATGATTTTTACGGTACGCAGATATCATCGTCTCATGGTCCGATCTCGTCGATCTCTGTCATTTAATTGTTTTCAGCATTGGAAAAAAAAGTACAAAAAATGCTACATCATCAAAGACCGAAATACATAAATAACAATCCACGGACATTCGCTAGTGCATGTTCTCTAAACAAGAAAAACAGAACAAAAATAAAGAATCCGACCGACGGCAATCCTTGTACCGAGGATCCCGAAGCTTTGGTGAAAAAAGGAGAAAACAATCGCTTGCAATAATTCGTACGAGAAAATACCGGGATAAGGTATGTTCGACAGTTAAGAAGTGAGGGAATGGCGTATCGACGAGAGTTTCGTACGAAGCGAGAACGTCACGTTCGATACAAGACTAGAGGGGGAGAAGACCACCACCAGCAGGACGAGCAGTAGCAACGGCAGTACCTGCACAGCCAGTTTGTGCACCATAGAAGCGAAGCAACCGAACAGTACAGAGCACCGACGGCTGAAGCTTTCCGAGGGAAACCTCGTAAAAGTTTAATAGATCGTTCGGTGCCCGAACGCGATGCCGGTCTTTTACGGCTTATAAATGCTCCGTTTGACCGAAAACAATTTCCCGGACGGGGAGAGAGTGAGCTCGGGATCTTCGCGTCCTCCTTTCGCCTATTTTCTTCTCTCGGTACGAGCCTCGCTCTTTTCCTCACATTTCTCGCTTGCACGCCCTTCCCCGGGAGCCTCCGAAGCAAGAAACTGTGTGCGGTGCACAGGGGCGTGGGGGGAGGAAGGGGTTGTGGGGGTAAACTCGAAAGTCTGAACGTGAGCATTTCGGTATGTCCCACACTCACAGACATACATAAACCGCGACAGGTTGAATTCCTGTGCAGCAGGCAAGGCTTTTAGCGACGTCGTTTCTAGCGACTCGCGAAACCGACCGCCGTATAAGTATCGTACCAATACGTACTCAGGCGTCTCGTGCTCCCAGCGCTGTGTCGTGGATTACCACAAAAAAAAAGAAATAAAAAGACACGAGTCGCTACGTACACGGGGATAAATGGTGCGGCAGAAGATAAAGAGGCTGACCGAAGTGAGGCCGGGAGAGAAGAAGTAAAAGCGACAAAGTCAGCCTGTGTATACGACGGGATGCGAGGTGTTATAGTCATGCGACACTCCTGAAACAGACGGATTAATTTTTTTCTGTTTAGCGATAATTTCAAAACAAGATCAAGGGTCGTTCCCCGGTATACGGAAATCTTGCTGATTCCGGGGACGCGTATCGTTCGACGACCCGTTCTATAACTTACGCCTTCGCAAACACCGTGTCGACGACGAAAACAACGCGTTGAATATAAAACGAAGGTGAGCGTGTAAGCAATGAGTCGATCGTCGAGTGATCGTCCAATTCGGATAGCGCCGCGGTGTCGATTAAATTTCGATCCGTTATCGGTTCGTGCCTCTATTTCTGTTGTGCATACCGGGCGCAAGCTATTGACGCAAAAAAAAGAACCATCAGCGAGCATGGAGCAATGTATTTCTCTCTGAATTCCAGCAAACGCAACCCCTTTTCTATGTTTTATTATTTATTTTTCTTTATTTTGTGTGTGTGTGTTTTTTTTTTCATTTCCCGGGCCACATTCGAAAACGATGACCCTTTTCGTCGTCGGATTATTTTGTCATATCGGGGAAATCGAGGCGGTCGATCTCCGGTCGATCGAACCCGATGAAACGTCCCCAAAAATTGGGCGCGAGCCCCCGAGCTACGTGCTCTCTATATTGCCACTCGCTGTGTGCGTATATACGGTACACTAAAATATACGAGTGCACACTGTGTCTCCATATCGGTACCACACTTCTTTTTTTTTTTCAATTTCTTTTTTTTATTACTTCTAGCCGTAACGTGTAATTGCGTAACGGCCCGACGTTTGGAGTTTAGGCGAGGGGGCGCAAAAAGAGTGTTCAGCAGGATATTTCGCCAGAGGCGCGGCGACACCGATGGGATGTGACTATACACGAAATCCATGTGAGCTAGAAAGACAAAAAAAAAAGAAGCGAGAACGATATACATAGACTATCGAGTGGAAAAATAACTGTCGCCGCAACAGCGCAGACCTCCGATATACATATACATCTAGCTCCTGTATACATCTACCGATATACATATACATCTACCTCCTGAAACACGATTGCACGATCGTCGAATACATCGTCGAGGGCACGTTGTTTTCGAAAGACGTTCAATCGCGGTTTCCGGAATTTCAGACCGGACAAACTTTCGGGAGAATTGCCACCGCGAACGTGCCCGAATTTTATCGAAGCCGCTGGTGCGTCGAGGCGCTATCTTCGAGAAGGCCGAGCACGATTATTGGGTCACGATATTAAATTTTCATGGTCACGAGACGGCCCGCGGTCATTGTCCTGTCCGATTCATCGTTCAGGCACGTTGTCGCGATGAGTCATCCGATCGATCGATCGATGATCAATTTTGGATAGCGAGCAAAGTTCGTCGCTGATTTAAAATTAATATAATATTAAGATAACATATGTATTAAAGTAAAAAAAGTTTCTATCGGAATAAAACAAAAAGTTTCTACTGAAGTAAAAAAAAAAAAAAAAAAATCGATTGAAATAAAAGAAAAGTTTGTATCGGAAATAGTTAAAGTTTATCTTTCCATATCGCGTGACGATTGATGGCTACAGGAGAGAAACGAAATCAGGCACGATTTGCGACAATATCTACCGAGAAGAGTTTTCCCGTTTTCTCGCCTTTGGGCCTCGGTTCTTCGCGCACGAGGTGAAATTCCAAATCGCACAGACGCGCCGAGAATATAATCGTGGGATTCGAAAAAATATTCGTATCCGCGGATAGGGAAGACCTCGTGTGTATATTAGACACGTCGGCTTATACGGAATGCAGTTCTCGGTCGGTTGCTTTCGATATCGCCTCGGTATACCGTAACTCTCGGAGGCGCGAGGGAGGGTAGCGGCACGTGATCCGCTTGCTTTCTTTGGACGGGAGCCCGAGATATTGCCGCCCGGATGCAGAAAGGAGTATACACACTTCCGCCCCGTGGGTCCGAGTCAGAGGGTGTCGCCGTGCGAAAACGGGGCTTCAACCCCACTTTGAACGAGTGAAAGAGACAGGGGAGGAAAGACGAGAAGCGAGAAGAGAACAGGTCTGTTCTTCCTCGAACTCGATCTGGATTTACGATATTGGTCGAGACGCCACCTGAACCCAGACACCTAGCTTCCCTTCACCCCCTTCACATTTTCTCCCTACCGTCGAGTTTCCTTCTCAACTTCGCGATATTTCTGTAAATTGAGATCTCAGCTAACAGCATTCATTGCATTTTTTTCTTACCGATTTTACTAATTTTTCTTTATTTTTTTACGATCCGCGAAAAAATGCTGAGAGCAATAGTCTCTGTTTTATATTTTATATTGATATAAAAAAAAATTACGGTGTTTATCGGTTTCGACGCAGAGTAAAATTTTACTAATTTTGCTTTTTTTTTTTTCTAAGAGCTGCGAAAAAATTCTGAGAGCAATAACCTCGGTCATTTCGATCAGTCACTTGTCCTCGGCTTCCTCATTTTTATGTTTTATATATATATATATATATATAAATTACGCTGATTATCGGTTTCGGTGCAGAGTAAAACTTTGCGTAAAGCTCGATCGAGCGTTTCACGATGTTCGAGGCTAAGGGCGGATGGAAAATCGGGGTGAGAATGCGGGCGAGAGAGAAAAGAGCTATACTGTCATCTCCCACGGTAGCCTCACCCCCTCGCGGGCCTCATAAGCTGTACGAGGCATCCGTTGAATTTATGCCCCCGCAGATAGGGGCGCCAATATAAATGAGATTTTAAGTACTATATACCCGAGGCCACCGGCAGTCAGGCAGCCACCGCGGTGCACACACTTTTACCCCCTTTGAACCACTCCCGCCGGGCGTTTTCTATTTCCCGAAGCGGGCGAAGCCTCCGACCACCCAGTCAAAGCGGCAATACCGAAAGGCGCCGATAAATTCGTGGACGATATAAATTACGTCGTTGCTCGTATAGACCTATAGTCGTGTATATATATATATATATATATATATACACGACTATATATATGTATATTATCGTTGGAGTTTACCGGGCGCGAGCTTTCACCGTCCGCGCTCGATACGTCAGCCGCCCGCACACACGACCCCGTTTTTCGCAATACCTTTCGTTTTATCGTTCGTTCATTCATAGGATCGCGAATCTCGCCTCTTGCACTCGCGCATTCCACTTGGGGTAACACGAGCGCGAAAAGATTGCCACGGAAAGACAGGCGGCGCAGGTACGGAGTTTAACAAGAGACGATAATGCCCGAAGATTTTCCAAACGAGAAAAGATAACGATGGGGAAGAGGAATAGCCGGAACAACAACAGCAGCCAGAGCAGCAGCAGCGAGAACGAGTTGAAAAGTTTCGTGGGTCCCGCGTCGCGAATGAGGTTTCGTGACGTAAAACTGAGAGAGAGAATGGGCTACTCGCGTTAGGCGAACAAGCGCGAAAGCTCACACAGCCCGGGCTACGAAAAGTCGGTGGGAATTTCATTAGAAGTGGCGACCGGCTGTGAGGCGAGGACCGAAGAAAAGAAAATAAAGGAAGGGGTTGAAAAGGCGCCGGGGTGAGAGGGAGCAGGGTGGTTTCGGCCCCCAAGGAGAACGACGAAATGAATGAATTTATAGTTTTTAATATTTGTCCATTGTGTGTGTGTGTGTGTGTGCGCGTCGCGTCCCGGGGGCGCGTTTCGTGCGAGAAGTGAGGAAGGAACGGAGAGCAGAAGCAGGAACGAAAAAGGGGTGGAGAAAGTAGCGCGAAACACCGGGCACAGTCACCTCACGCCGGGGTCTTTTCTCGTTTGGGCTTCTCTCAAAAGCTCGCCTCCGACCCGCTTTTCTCTCTCGCTTCACCCCTTTTCTCTCTCAACCCTCGTCGACAATCGCCGCGCGGATTATTACCGCGTGTGCTCGGCTCCTCAAGCCCCCCCTACTTGAAACGACTTGGCGGCAGGCACCGTGTTCTCCGGCTCTATCGAGGAGGAACGAAAAAAAAAGAAGAAAAAAAAATGAAAGATAATCCATCTTCATCCTCTTAGCAAAACATACGCGAGTAATGCCATTAGCCACTGGAAAGGGGGGTAATTTTTTTACGCGTGAAATTTAAACGTTAATAAACGCCGTCGTAACTTCGCCCAGAGGAAAAGTTAAGAGAAAAGAAAAATTCTTGAAACAAGCAAATGTAGGGGTGGTTGGTTGGAATCGTCCGACGGGCCACTCACGTTCCTCACAATAACAAAATAAATGGTTAATAGAATCCAGTTTCTCTACCATCTTCTAGGGCTGAACAGATAGGCTGGCCTAGCCGACTAAAACAGCTTATCTGGCTAATGGATTTTATAGTTTGGCCGGCCAAGTGCATAAAATCGTGCATAATTTCGTACATGAAATCGAGCCACTTAATGTCGCATTGTACTTTAGTCTAAAAAGGCCAGCGGATTCGTGTTTAGCGTGCAAAAATACGTCGGAATACGTGGCAGTTAATTTTAAAAAAAGACAACAAAATTTCGTCCAAAAATTGCAAGGCTACCCCGTTCGAGTCGATTTTTTGCGTTTTTCATCGTCCTCAAACGGCACGATAAAACGATTCTAAAACTTCGGACAACGCCCTATATTGTGTATTTTTTCCCGTATGTGACGGTCCCATATTTCGAGTTCATAATTTTACCCGCAGGAAACTCAAGTTCATACGTTATCTAGAGTTTTGCTAATCCTTGAGCCGTCAGCACCTTTCGTGTGACTGTCCGCTTTCTCACGGCAACGGTCCAGCCGCTGCACGCGTCACGTGCGGACAGCGGCCGTCTTATCAGCGCGTAGGAATACCGTGTCGCGCGCAGCAATAGGCGAGGGCCCTACTTCCGTCAGGCCCTCGCATCAGTTCATCTCAGAGTCCCGAACCGTTGAGACGTGCACTGTCCTTCGCTCACGTCTCATTTCCATAAAATTAACTGCATTTATCCGGACTTCATTCATTCATACGCGTGTACACCAAAATCACCTCGACCATAACTAACAACCATCACACGTAGAACACGATGGGCACCTCGGATTTTCCCTACCTCCTTTGGGAGCCGAGATATCGACGTTTGAATATCACGAAAATCGACGTTTTTTTTGTTTCAAAGATATTTCCGATGTATTTTTTCCAGCTGATCACGAATATAACGTTGATCACGATTATTTTACTCCCAACCCAATATTTTCCATTTAAATCCCAAAAACACGATTTTTCATGCATAAAATCGAGCTTCTTAATGTAGCATAGTACTTCAGGCCAAAAAGGCCGGCGGATTCATGTTCCGCGGGCGAAAATACTTCGGAATAAAGGTAACATTAGAAAAAAAAAAATTCCAAGACTGTATGAGTTTAGCCGGCTAATATAGCTTGGCCGGCTAAAACGGGTTAGCCGGTTAAAATAGTTTAGCCGGCTAAGACTGCTTAGTCTGCCAAACTATAAAATCCATTAGCCGGATAAAATGTTTTAGCCGGCTAGGCCGGCCTATCTGTACAGCCCTATCATCTTCCCGGATTATAAAACTCAATTTTTTAAGAATTCTTTTCTCCCATGAAAAAATACCGAGGAGCGGTGTTCACCGATGCGGCGACTCGTTAGGCGCTGGCTCTTCGGACTCTTCGCAAATTTCGCCCGAGTCGGATGTCCACGGCGACGACGGGTAGACCGAGTGCAGACTGGACGTGTTGAAAAGCCACGATGTATATGAGATGGCTGACCGTCCGGTTGTCCGGGCCCACTACTGTCACGCGGGGTTTGGCTGAAGGGGTTGGGGGGTCGGAGAGTAGAGAAACGCTTTTGGTACGGCTCGTCGGCGGTGCGACCGGGGGTGCCAACGTCCGTAACGTCGATGAATAGAGAGGTAATGAATCGCAGTGGACACCGACACGGAAGAGGCGAGGCAATTGGAGGCGTTGGCTGGCCCTCCTAGCTGCAAAAATATATATCTCCCACGAGCGCGGTTCCTATCGCGTATATCGTGTGCAACGCACCGGTTCCACGTTGGATTTCCTGTCGGTTACCGACCGGCAGAAGCGGCGACGTCGTCGAGGCTATATTATGTGCACCGAGCGACCAAAGCTAGACGTACGATATACGTGTGCGTATATAGTGTATATAATGTATGTGTGTGTATATATATATATATATGCGTATCCGGCGAAACCTATACATATTGCACAACGAGACCAGCGCCGGAAGCACCGAAATTCCTCTGTGCCACCTATACTTTACCGTGGGTTGCCCTTATTTCGTACACAGCCGGTAGCCAACCCCTTTCGTCGGGACGGAGCGTATTCACGCTGCGAGCAGATATCCTGCCGGGGGTAGGAGAAGGAGAAGCACGGCTATCCACTTCGCAGCTCCGCTGGACGCTCGGTGGACCAGCGAGAACGTTCTCGGACGTCGTTCTGCCTATTTGTCCCCGTGGCCGGTGTACACCCTTATCCACGGCGCTACCACTACTGGCCGACTGTGTCGCCGAGTACGCACACCCCCCGGTACGGACGAGAAACCGGCGCCCGAGCACGGACGAGGGAGCACCACGCGGAGCAGCAAACTCGCACGCGGATCGAGAGGGATCGATCGGGAGGAAACTCAAGTATTCCTGGAAACGAGGAAAATCACTTTGGCTCAGCTTAATACCGAGGCTGATGCGCCTGAGTGTCACCGCTCGGAGGAGCAGAGGATTTGCCGTGACGAAGGCTTCGAGCCTCGCTTATACTCTCCGAGCAGAGCCTCTCCTTTCGTCGCTACCGGGAAAACAATCGGGTGTGGATCTTCACGATCATTGACACCTCATGCAAAGCAGCAGACTTTTTGCATCCAGATAAAGACTTTATTTCCCGGCCCGGTAAATACCCAGGTGGGATTCGGCCGTAACTGGAAAAACGGGACATCGCTGGTTCCACACTGCCTGCCGGATCGATGATTAAATCGCACCTGAGTAAATATTTAATTAATGTAAATAAAATAAATATTTATTTGAATTAAATAAATATTTACGGGGCTGAAGGTCTTAGGTCGACGGCCCGTTAGTAATAGAAATATTATAGTGTAACTAATCTCCAAAATATATCAATGTCCATGTCATGCAAAACATTACCAATAAATACAGTTACTAGCGCTAACTATTTATAAAAATGTATACTGCACATCTTGTACGATATATTTTGTTATGCCCA
The DNA here is from genome assembly GCA_964017025.1 of Stenichneumon culpator. Taxonomy (NCBI): domain Eukaryota; kingdom Metazoa; phylum Arthropoda; class Insecta; order Hymenoptera; family Ichneumonidae; genus Stenichneumon; species Stenichneumon culpator. Next base: position 6,027,502 of record OZ024777.1, read on the forward strand.
GGTGTCTCTGTGTACGTGGTGAATGTGTATAACCCGGGCCGATATAACTCGGCGTTGTAAAAAGAAGGCCGTAAAGACTCTCGTGCTCGGGAAATAGCTGAGGGGCGGCTCTAGCTGTACTATAAATACTTTCGCATCGCTACCGTGGTAGGCCATGGCTTAACCACCATCAAACATTATGTATTTTCATAATATTTTACGTTCCCCTCCCCCTTCGACGATACATTGTCCTCCGTATACACCGCATTCTACGTGAAAAAACGATCTACGTACCTATTTATTAACTTCCATCGCGGATGCGTGATAGTCGGAGGTGTCGATTTTGTTGCCTGGAAGCGATGGACCTTCCCATCTTTATTTGTCGAGGCACTATATGTTTTTTTTTCTACGCTTATCCGCCTTTTCTTTTTAAAAAAATATTTACAACCCCAGCCGATATTGCGACGCCTTCTGATCCGTGTCCGCCGATCTTCCCGGAAAAATGTTTTCCATGATAAACGACGAAGACGGTTTTATGGCTCTTACGCGGGCGGTGTGTATACGGTGTTTCTGGAACGGAGAGATTCATTATCGTCGCGGAGATTGTCGGAGGGAGGAGAGATATACGGTATCGAAGTATCTAACACGTTTCTGCGGAAGTGCGGAAACAGTGCCCGGTTGCCCATTGCCGCCCTCCTCCCTCCCCCGGATCGGTATATCGCCTCGCGGCTGTATATAGTATCGGCCATTGTGTATCGCGCATATTCGGATCGTGGCCAGCGATACGAATCGACGGACGCGAGAAGATTTACTTTATCGCCCGGCACGTCGGGCCGGATTTATGCGATTGGCTGAACACCGATGCCGTGTCCTCCTCCAACAGCCCTCCGGCCCCTCTGGCCCCGATCTGTTCCGCCAGATCGCGATTCGGATATTGAGAAACAAAAAGCATTCGGTGCGTACATACCCTCTGCGACCGACGGCGATATATTCATTTCGACGGGCGTTAAAGAATTCACGGGGAGCATTATCTTATCTATTCCCGGTAGGGAATTAATTAACAAACGGTCGATCAGTTCCGATCGGTCTACCTGAAAAACCAGAAAGAGTGCATGCGAATACCCAGTAGCGAATCACATTTTTCTCTAACACGTGTCGATTGTCGAGATACGAGGAAACAAATATTCTTATCCCCAATTCGCTATTCTTTCTTCGCTGTTTGCTTTTAGGTGCACTGCGCATCCGAACAATTATTTTCTTTCAGTGCGATCGTCACTGTCACAGTCACATCGAAATGGCATAAATCACGTAATCTTATGTACGTAGGACACACATATATGACCATCTACTTGCCGAACCCTCGGGTGAAATACGACAAAACTCAAGATTGAGCGATAGAGAATAAGATTGGGTGGGAGCCGGTGAAAGAACCTCGAGAAGGTCCAGCGAGCGATGGTGAATGAGGGACGGAGAGCCAGAAGTCATAAAGGACGCGAAATCGTAGGAAAAACTGCTAAACGAAAATGCCCCTGACGAGATTTCCGAGCGCGTGGATCTGCGATCTAATGGAGAAAATAATGGATTTTCGGCAATAAAGATCGTCGGGTGAGATCGGTCCGTCCCAGAGACGTGGATGCTGCTGGTCCTGGCAGTAGCTCTCCGAGCTCCCAGCATCACGAGCGAAAGGACCGAAGCCATTCTCGGGTTTCTCGTCATGGGGGACCTTCCCTCCTCACGGCCGAGTATAACTTGGGCCCCGAAACCGTTCGACCCAGCCGGTGCGGAAACTTCGCAAGTCAGTATTCCCAGTCCAGTCCGAGCCTGGAAAGTCGTCTCCCTCGGTAGCCGAGTGTTCGCTCCTGCAACGCCGTGAGAAAGCAAGGAAATCCCCTACCTATCTCGCCGGCCGTTTCCTGAGAGTCGCTTCCGGCACATCATCGTACCGGGCCTTCCCCGAACTAATTGATTTTTCGACGGATTTTTATTCGGGCAAGTAGGCAACTCCGTCGGTCTCTTCTCTCTCCTCTCACCTCTTTCTCCGGACCCGCGACGAGCAGCCGTAGATTGACGACTCTCTGGCACGCGATCGGCGTTCTCGCGACTCGCGTCAGAGAATCTCGAGATCCTCCTCCCTCATCGTCGCACGAAAAACGCCATGCGTGTAAAACCCTGTCTGTACAAACAGCGAGAGAAGAAGCAAGGCTGGAGAGCGCAGGGGTTTTGGTCCCAAAAAAGGGAAAGATAAAAAAAGCAAGCAAACCAACAAGGAAACGTCGAACTTTGGCACCCGAAACATGCGAAACGTCTCGTTGCTTCGCTCCGCGTTACTCCTCTTCCATCCGGCTTGTAGTGGGCTCCTCGGCTCCTCCGAAAATCGACATCGCGTGATTCAGCACCCTCGTTCGTCTTGGATCCTGCGGTGGATTCTTTCCTTTCGCTTCGCGTTGCCAAACACGGACGGCGAAATCGAGTGCGTACTCCTCTGTACCCCGGGGTATCTGTCTACTTGTAGCGATAGCCGATGTCTCTCTTGCTCCCGGTCTAAGCCACTTTGATTGCTCGATAATCATATCCCCCGTCGTTGCCAGAGACCTCTGGTTATACTCCTGTTGCCAGTTTATAAATTTTCCCCTCAGGCATCCCGGATGTTGAACGTTGACGTCATAGACTCTCTCCCTTGCTAAATACACTAACGCGATATATGCCGTCTGCAGTACAGAGGCACAGACGCGGGCAAAAGGGTCGCACGAATTTCCGGAAATAAAAAATTCACAAACCCCCCCGGGCTGTATATACACTATATATATTCGCATACATGTATATACAGCCCAGAGTGCAGCTGCGTATCGAATTAATACGTTACGGGGATAAATTTACGATCCCATCGTGAGCATTGCTCTATTCGCCCCGGCCAAATCGGTATTTCGATCGTTAACCGATGTGCATGCGGTATGCGCTATTAATATATTATTCAAATTGTTGGAGACCGAACGATATTATATGCGAGGAGGATTCTCTATCCCTCTATCCATGTACTCTCTATCTCCGTATATAACTGTCTGGGTATAACAAACGCCCCGGTCGGTAAATACCCTCCGAGCATTACGCTATTTAGTAAATTCGTACGACCGCAACCGATACACAGCAGGTTCTGATATACATGCGCTTGTAATATCAATATTAATTATCGTGATTAAACCAGGTGTTGTTCGGCTGGAAATTCTTTTGGTACTTGGACCCCACGGTGATCTCCGCATTTCCGGGCCACCTCCGATAGCGCATGATCCATCCGTCAACGGTTAATGCTGTTCCGATTACACGCCGGATCGAGGTACATTGTATCTGCGTGCGGTACATGCAGCGGTAATTTGCATGGAAACGGTACACTTCGAGCTTCACCAAGATAGTCAGCGTCGGTGAAACGGATATGCAGGCAGCTGAGCCGAAGGAAATGGAGATGGACCAGATCGCAGAGCGAGGTTTCTCGAACAGTAGATTTCCGCTGACGTCTCATGTGGAACCTGCTTACCGTATTCAGAGGGATCATGCAGGTTTGTCGATCTCTGGTAGGAGCGAGATGCGTGAGAGGAAGGGAGATGATAGGAGAGGGGTTGAGAGAGTTTCTAGAGCGATGGGATGGGATGCAGTCTATCAGAGATTAGCCGGTCGATCCATTACGGGGTGATTTAACCCGACGTCGGTCCCCGAGCACTTTCCGCGGCGCGTCCGGGGCTCCCCGGAACGGTTGCCGGACGATCCGGTGTACCGGTGTTTTAGTAGTGGTGGAAGTACAACCGTACGCACGGTAACTCGTCGCTCTCGGGATCGGCCACTCGGTGCGATATCCTGTGCGAGGAGGCTGGGTGGCGTGGGGCACCGGGCAGTGGGGTCGGCACCGGGCATAATCAGCCCAAATGAAGTATGTGAGCACCGGAGGCATATTGGGCGCGGTGTGGCCTCTGTGCGTGCGGCACCGGGGATTTCGTCCCTTCTGGTCGACGGGGATGGGAGGGAGTCGGGCGCGGAGAGAAGTGAGTCGGGGACGCCGGTGGACCACGAGCCGCACCATACAGCGATCCTCTCGCTCGCTTTCTATCTCGCCGTCGCTCTATCTCTCCGCCGACGAGAAGCAGAATCACCGGCGCAACCCACGGGAGTCGTGCGAGCCTCGTTGTCCTCTATCCATTCGCCATTCGTGTATATACATGGTCGAGGGGGGTTGTGTAACGGGCGGGCTTGTTACATCCACCACTGAACCAACTGCCGACGAATCATCGCGGCACCATTACTAATACCAACGTTAACGCTGATGCTGGTACCGTTGTTCCTGGTGGGACTAATACTGCGTGCAGGAGCTTCTGCCGCTGCAGGCTGCTGGAAACTCTCCGAACACCAGCAGCAGCAGCAGCAGCATCAGCACCGGTGAAGCAGTAGCCGGTAGCCAGTTCCAACTTCCACCACCCCTCGATGTCCTCGTCCCAGGGGCGCGATGTGTTCTGCCTAATTACAATGTCCAGCGCTTCCCACTGTCCAAATACAAACACCGACGCTAATGCGCTCTCCTCTCTCATCCCTCTCGCTTTCTGCCCCCCCCCCCCCCCCCCCGGACGGTCCTTCACTCCTCGAATACGTATTGTACACAGGACCTCGCTCAGCTAACCTGCACGAGCGCGGGAGAGACGGGGAACAAGAGAGTGAGGCATAACATCCGCATCGCCTTGCACTCCGTCAATATCTGTCGATATTGCTCCGCTCGGTCGAGGCGTTTGTTTACCGGGCGATAGGTGTACGACCACGATACACCAACCCCTCCGACTCTGCCTGTTTTCATCCCGCTCGATCAAACCTAAACCCCTCTCGTAAATCTCGAAATCGATCCTTCCTCCTCTGACGATCGTGACCGCGAGGCCGTGAAACCCACGCGGTAACGGCCCATCCTGCGAGGCCTCGAGTCCTTTCCGCTACTATTTGCCAATACCGATTGCCTCACGGGATCACCACTTCCCCAGACGCCGATGACGTGTGTCCTTCGGCTATTTATTTGGTTTCTCGAATGCGGATCAAACAATACAGTACACTGGAACCGATTTGACCTAAAATGAGAAAACAACTGTAGGAATGGTCTTCAGATTCGTACGGTGACAAGTACGCATCTTGGATCCTCTCTCATACCTTGATGATGGAGTTTCAGACTGCGGAAACACGATCCTATTCTTTTCTTCATGCGGGAGCAGCTGCGTGATTATCTAATGTAGACACAGTAGAAATGGGACAGAACGGCTCCACCATCCAAGACGGGACGTGTTCTTTCGATGTCCTGCCGAAGATCGACAAGGGTCCGTTTCGCCCCCCGGTGTTCTGCTTCGCCTCGGTTTCCCCCTGCGGCTATTTCGTGACGGATAGAGTAGGCCGGAGGATCAGACACAGAGGACCGCAAGTAAACCATGAGTGTGCACAGTAGTATGTACTCACCCGATCTCTACCACGTTTGTGCTCAGTTCGCTTCGTGCATGCATGATAGATCTCGCCTAAGTGCTATACACCCGTAAGTGCATCCAATGTTCTATACATCGCGTTTCACGCAGTCCAGAGAGAGAGCACCGATAGAGGGACAGAGCCGACTGTACGTATCTCTATTTCGAAAGTTGCGATTCGAGCGTACCGCGTACCAATTCTCTCTGACGCTCGTCTTCTCTGTCTGTCGTTCGGTTTGGTTCGTTCGGTTCGCACTGACACACCCGTAACACGCATTTCGCGGGGCCAGGTTTCGCGCGACCGATTTCCAAATGCAAACCAATTTTCGTTCGGACGAGATTAATGGCCGGCGTGAACGAACGGCGTGCTCTCTCGGCCCACTTCGCCGACCTCCGGACCGCCGGCAGCGGGACCAACCCCTCTCGACTCTCTCGGCCGGTCGCCGCGGCGCGCGCGGCATCACATATTTTCGGGATAATGCGTCGACGCTCGTAAATAATAACCGCGGGCAGCGGCGACAGGATGGTCCATGCGTTAAAAAAAAAAGAAAAATAATTTTTTAAATACCATCGTCGAAGCGAACGATGGAGAACCATGCGAAATGAAGGGGTACGCGGGGACTTGCTGTTAAATACATTTCATTAAAAATTCACCGTACAATCCGGCCGGTAGAAACGCGGCGATTCCACGCCATCGCTGTGCTCGATAAAAGCCCGCGCAAGTTTACGCCCTGTAATTTTCTCTCGGCAGCAGCCAAAGCGGGAGGGAGTGGGGGTGGAGGGGGCTTTATAAATTTAACGATCAAATATGAATCTTCGTCAAGAAGTTGAAGGGGCTGCTTCGTTCGGCGCGAGAATACCGAAGACCCGGAACGAGCAACGCGCGTCTCCTTTTTTATTTAGGACTTTTTTTACACACACGCATGGCTGGAGCAAGCGAGATGACGAGAACGGCGCCGAAGCGTTGCAAACCGAACGGGGTGGGGGAAAAAGTTCTACGACCTTTAGCTAATACGCTCTACGCTTCGGTAAATCTAATTAATTTTATTTGCTCACCGAGGGGATATTTCGCGAGTGGCGAGTCCTCTCCCTTCCCCCTGCCGCTCTGTGTACCGGCAAATTCATTTCGGGTCATTACGTTCCATTAGGATTCTCTCTTCCCTCGTTCCTTTTCTTCTTATCATTCTTTTGCCTCTTCGTCTCTCCGGCCAACCCCCTGTCGCGGCAGCTGTTTTTGTCATTATCGTCGCAAAAAATGAACTACCGAGAACCGTCGGAACGGAATTTCATCGAGCCGCCGATGTCCGATCTGTTTCGATAGGGATATGAAAAAAAAAATAATGATGATAATTCGCTGTTGTGGTGTGTCCGCGGACTGCAGCCACATCGCCGTGTTATTTCTTCGGTACAAGGGGGTGAAACCCGTCTGAAGGGGGGGGGGAGCCGCGGAGAAAAAGGTGTGAGAGTGAGGGGAGGGATGCTACCAATTACCGGGCGCAATTAACGCCCACGCTAATTGCTATTAAAAGTTACAATAAGTAATTAGTGCCCTTCCGTAGCTGCTTGCAATTAGCTTACGTGCACTGAGCGCGAGCAGCTGGGCGGTCTTTTTTTCATTATAACATATTTTGCAACTGGTAAGCGACAGGTCACACAGAGACCGAGTGCTTTTCGCCATCCCACGGACTCACCTCCGTTTCACCATTCGCCCGCTCGGGCCATTGAAATTTCGCGATTCAACGTTATTCACTAGGCTCGTACTGTTTTCGTCCGGCAGCAAAAGTTTGGCGCTCAGTGATACGTGAAATTTTAACGGTACGGTGAGTGGTCTCACCCGCTGGGAACATCAACAAAATCTCCCATGCTGCGTTGCAATCGTGGTTTACTCTCATCGAATATTTATTTGCTATTTGGTAAATTTTTGGATGTTGACAGAATTCTATCGGGCGCGCACGTATTTTTAATTACTGCCCATCAGATTGGGTTTTCGAATTGCGTTAAATTCAACGCGTATCCCGAATTCAAACTCGTCGACCGAAACATCGGCGGGTTGAAAAAACATTCAACAATCGGAAGGAAAAGCGTTACTCGAACTCCTTTCTATCCTTCTTGCAGAATTCAACTACAATATATTCGACATTTATTTCATAATATTTTCAACCGTGTATATGTGTTTCAGGGAGGAAATGATCATTACGCCTTCGTCGAGTTCGCTGACCACATGGGCGCTTCGGCATCCCTGTCAGCACTTAATCAGAGGCTCTTCCTGGGAAAGGTGAGTGTAGGTTAGTCGTTTGTTCGATGACCAATTAAACAGACGCGTTGTTTGAATGAGACTGCAAAGAGTTGATGAAAAGGACATCCTCAAACTTTCACGAAAGTGGTTTTTCCGCGAATCGATATTTCTTCTTCACTTTATTATGTGTAGTACAGCGAACAATAAAGTATCGTCGATGGAAACGAATTCGCTTCCCGCAGAGTACTGGGTAACATAAAAGCTCAGGGACGAGAAAGAAGACAGTATCAAGAGAAAAGGTATGGAAGGTCGAGGAGAAAGCGCGAGAGCTTAACGTAAAGGGCACAATAGAGCGCAGTGGGAGGTTACCGGGAACGGTTACCGGGTTTCATAATACCGTCGCGGCACATCAAAGCGATTGCCGATGCAGCGTCGACGAAGCCAGAGACGAGCTCCAGGGTGCAGCCGGGATCGCGAACCGAGCAAGTTTGGTAGTTCGCCCTTTCAGCCCATCCCTCGATTACTGAAGCGTTTACGGTTAAAGTTCGCTCGTTGACGTTTCACCAAGTAGCCATCTCGTTGAGGAGGTACGGAGGAGACGATGTTTGTTCCCAGGTGAGATTTTGCCGTAATTCGAAAAACGGCACATCGCTGGCTCCACATTGGCTGTCGTATGCCAAAACGTCATGGGGTCCTTCTCCGGCCGGCGTAGATAGCCAGAGCGAAGCCGACGGTCTTCCACGCACTAATAAGCACTGGGCAACGCCACTGCTTGGCAGAGAAAAATAACGATTTCTCTGTGACGTCACTTCCGGTTTGAAAATGGCATTTTTCGACCTGAAGTGAAGTGTGCCGCAGAAAATTTACCAAAAGTAACGTATTTGACGTTTGGCGTCACTTCCCGTCAAAAACCGGGATCGTGAAACCCGATATGGCGTTTTCCTTCGTGCAATTTCTCTCGCCTCCTTGGACTCACTCCTCCAAGCTCTTTCTCTCACGGCTCCCGGCTGCTTCCGCGTCTCGCCTTCCATCCTCGAAATACATCGGGTAACCCGTACACATCGGATGGCCTCGGTAACGCGTCGCGGAGAGTTACTCGGTTAGTTTAGATTCGCTCATGCAAGTTTTGATGTCGTGCACCCGCTCTACCTCGTCGTCCGCTTAGCTGTAGTAGTCCCGTCTCTCCTCCCTCACTTGCTCTCCCAGTGCCCTTACTTCCTTCCTTCCCTTCAGCGTTGCGCGTCTGAACTCCTTCCCTCGTACCTTTGCGACCCTTGTCGCGGCGCGACCACCGACTCCCTCACCCAACCCAGATACCTCGCTGTCTAACACTCTCCTACGCGAACCCGCAACGGCTCGAGACTCTCACGCGCAATTCGTGTCTTCCATGTAGCTCATTGTACGGTAGATCTGTGAACACATCAGCCCCTCTCGCAGTTTCGAACCTACGGTATATAATAGTCATGTACGATATAGAAATCCAGTCACTAACCATTCGCCCTGTGTACTGGGAATACATGCATCGGACTCATGTACACGATTTCTATGCGGCGATACATCCTCACAGTCGACACATTACTAATGCCGATCTGGCCGTAATAGATTGGATGCCTTGAAACTTGGAGAACCCACGAGTGCTAATGCGCCACGACAGTCTCCCGGCGAGCTCCTACTGTGTGCCTTCCACTCTCCCTGTGCCTCGTGAATTTACTAGGAACCCCTTCTCGGTTCCATCCCCAACGTTCCCGTCCCGCATTCAGCCCGTGCTCTTGTTCACAGTCGCATTCGTACTCGTCCACAGGATCCCGAGACTCCCGAGCACGACTCACCTCGTCGTCTACGTTGTCGTCTCCTTCGAACCCCCTCATCAACCCAGTTGGTCCGATCGTTACACCGTGCAGACCAGTAGTTCCTCCGAAGCTCGGGACTTTCCAATCCTATTGGGACATCCAGGTGATGGCTTTGGACCCGAGGCTCTATCCCAGGTTGCCACTGTACAGGCAAACTCGCACACCCCATCTGAAGAGATGGAAGCTATCGGCAAAGATATATTCCAAACTAATTTCCAATCTGTGATAACAGCTGGTGAATATATATATATATTCCTCGTGTCTCGTGTATAGCGCATTCGTGGAAATCCACTATGATTAATCGTAGTGGTGGAGTCATGTTGGTGGTATTTTATGGATGCACTTTAGCAGGGTAACTTATCATACTTTTAGGGTTTGACAATGTCTGATGTTACAAATGAAGGCGTAAAGTGTTTCTTTAGAAAAAAAAAGAAAAATGAAATTGTGGCCCGCATTAATACCGAGTTGTTCAAGCCGCTTTTTTTTTAACTGCTCAACATCGTTCTCGTGGAACAACCATTGCTTTGAGGCGTGTAAACTGCAGCAGCAAAAAAATGTAGGAATGGAAAGGGGATACTTTCAGGAAGAACACATAAAAATTTCAGAACCCGGCTAACATACGTCCTCGGGAGTTTCGCGACAGAGTGTCTCAAGTTTTTCGGGGCTATTCAAATGAGGGTGCGCTGTGCCGAGGGACACCGTAGATCTTCCCGATGAAATTCTCAGTCTGCCTCTTCGTCAACTCGTTTATGTTTTTTGCTTTTAATTTTTTTTTATACACACTTATATTTGTACACGTTGTACTTTGGTAACATACTTGTGCGGTGCCGTGTTTCTGGCTCGGAAACCACACGGCGGCAACCACAAATCCTCGACAAGCCCCAGTCCACCTTTCGCCAATAGGCACGCGAGTGAACCGCGACTGGCACGACTCGGTTCACTTTTCCCGACTACGGCGGCACAGTGGCAAGAGTTCTCCGCACGAGCAGACTAATTCATGCGATAATTATTCCCTCGAAAGTCGGAGGAGTCCGCGTTTTTCGTTATTTCTTTCCTCGTCCGCTCGTGGTTATACTATACGTTTTTTTTATTTTCTTTCTTTCTTTCGTTATACCTCTCCTCGACTTCCTCATTCCCTCTGGGACCAACTAGGGGGGCTCTGCCGTTTCTTCCGGTAGTCACTTATTTTTTGGGCTCTCGCTCGGTCGTCGCCGTCGTCACGAAGGCAGGAGACCGGCCTCGGGGCCAACAACTTAGAATATAATTATATAATAATAGTATGTGCCTGACGTTCGTTTTGCGAAAAAAAAATAAAAAATAAAACAAAACAAGAAAACTGCACGTTCCGCAATGCAGTTCCGTGCAGGTTGCATACGGCCGACCGAGTAGTTCTCGGGCGGCGGGCCCGCGCGACGAAGATCGCGAGAGTGGCCCCGAGGAGAACGAAATAAAGAGAAGGAAATACACGCTGCACCGACGCCGCCAAGACCTTCTCCGTTAACCTAACGAGGGGAATTAACCGAGCAGGGTAGAGTTAGAGCGCGAGCGGCACGCGCGTCGTGCAAACCTCCCCCGAACAACCCCTTAGCTGTGCCACCGAGGGATAGAGAGAGAAACTGACTCCATACCACTCGGTCTCTCGCAGGAGAGCCCACCTAACTGCAGATTCCTTGGGGTGCACACTGCGCCCTGCAGTTTCTCCGCACTCGCAGCTCGTTAGCCCCGAATTATGTACTCACTCAAGCTCGACCTCCTTTCCCTCCCCGTATCTTTAGCGTCTTCTCGCCGCACCGAAAGGGGTAAGATCGCGCGCGCGTTAAATTATATTCTCTCGCACCGGTTAATGGCTCGTAGGGATTACCAATTCACGTAGTTACAATCCGTTATCCGGATACGAAGGAAAAAAAAAAAGAAAAATCGTAATTTTCTTGGAAATGTTCTTTTATACAATCATGTTCTTTTATACAATTCCGTTCCACACGTTCCGGGAGGTCTTACCCTCGATTACACCGGAACGTAGGACGATTCGAGGAATACAACAGCGAAGAACAGCCGTTGAGTCAGATGAGAAACAGTGGCTCCATTTAAAATTGCCAAGGATGTCCTCTCATCTCTTCCTCCCTGGCGAAGGTTGATCCTCGGAAGTCGGAGCTTTCGCCTCGGAGTCAGTCGGAACGCGCAGAGTACGCGCAAAGGAGCGCAACGAGCATGGTCTAAATTCATGACTAGCAGTAGTAAACCGCCGGCGGATGAGAGACGTAGGAGAGAAAAGGCGGAGGAGACCGAGCTGAGAGGAAGAAAAATTGTTTCCCGAGAGAAATCCGGCGTTGGACGACAGGATGAGAGACGTGCTCATGCTTTTCCGTCTGCGTTACGTGGAACACTCCGCGAAGCATGCAGAGAGGTCTGACACGCGTGTGTGCGCGATGAAAAAGACTATGCAAGCATGAGCGCACGTCGGATGCGAACGGGACATGGGAAAAATGGTAACTTTTCATCAAGCGATACGCGTGCGATAATGTGCCACGCGTTTAGGACATCATCAGGAAAGTGAACATTAGCCAGTATTTTCTATTCGTCACCCCAAAGTTTGTGCCTATCCAAGATTGTTTACCGGAAGTTCACTTTGCAGTCGAGATATTGAAGTTCCACCTTGATGGCCGGCGTTCGCCCACTCTTCCGTGCTCGCTGGTTCCACCCCGTGGGGCGGTACATACAGGCGTCTAAATTCACATCGTCGATGCTATCTCGTACTCGCGAGTTAGACCCGGTCTCGCGCATTAATGCGGAGCAACACCGTGAAATTACCTACATTCACCAAAGGTGCCCGGGAGCCTCTCCCCCGCTCTCGCGGAGATTCGGTCCCTGCTCAGACGTCGGGAAACATAGAAACCTAATAAGGTATAGATAGAAAGCTTTGGCCTCTCTCAATTTCTTGGGCCATTCCGGACTTTTCCCGCCTTTATCAGCTACCAGGATAAGACGCCCCGAGTCAAGACTTCACCCGGAGTTATTACCTCCGTCGAATCGAGCCGCAAGATTCGACGACCGAGACAAATCTGTTACACTCTTACGGGATAATTGGACGTGTCTCTTATCCCTTTCGACTGTCTGATCTGGTGGAAATTAAAGTTTTCTCGAGCCAAGAGGTTGAGACAACGAGAGACGAACTGTTGGAAGAAATCGTGCTTCGGCTGTGAGATTGTACACTGGTCCTCATTGATGTCTGGTCCGTTTTCCCCATAGCAGCTCCACACAGATCGTTCAGGCATTCATCAAGAGCCCTCTTCAAATAGCTCCCAAAAATCGGCATAGCGCGGCCGAAAGATTGAGTATAGCTGGTTTAAAACGGATGGCACACGGAAAGACGGGAAAGCGTCGTTCGACGGTGAGGGACGGAGAAACGGAAATCAGTTGGGAGCACCAAGTTACGATTGAGATTTAAGTTATTGACAAGCTACTTTGGCGAACCTCCGTCGAGATCTTCGCTGGATTCCTGAAGCTAGGAACTCCGGCTGGTTCTATCCCGTGGAGGCCCACTGCCTCGTGATTTCCCACAGGACATGCCTAGCCCGGGCGAACGGCAACCCGTCTCCGGAAACCATTCTTCCGGCCGCAATGACTCCCCACCCGCTCGCACTCGCGCTCGCACAACTCTTCATCTCCATTCACCGCGTGTACATACGTTTTACCTCATCTACTACGGACGCCTCTTCCACGGAGCCCTGTTACACTGCCGTTCGGGAAAAATGCTGGTGTGCATCTGTCTGCAAGAAAAATTGACGTATGGAAAGTAGATTCCGTCTCGCGAGAGGGAGTGAAAGAGAACGTCTTACGGAATACGATATTTCCTCACTTCGGATGATATTTTTATATTGTTCGTAAGTAAAAAAGACGTGACGCTGTGAAAATCGTATTTCCCTTTTCCTTTCTAAGCATCAGGGGGGTTATTTTTGAATCACTCGTTTGTAAAACGTATGCGTTCTGTTGCTGTATTCATTCGCATGTTTATACGCGTAAGGCGATAGAGCGTCTACGTTTTTGCGAACGAGTGACTTAAAAATAACCCCTCAGATGCGACGGTGAATTGTATTCGAATAAAGACCTGGCGTAAAGAGTCCGTCGCATAGGATTCACCCAGAAAAGCAATTTATCTGACGGGTGCATCACAAATAAATATATATTAAATTTATGCTTCAAGGTATAACATTTATCGTTGCAAGGGTATACTTTTTCGGTGGGCGTGCGGATCGATGCGAAATTAAATGCAGTACAAGTAATCCTATGGGTCAAGAAACACGAGGGTCTTAATAGGTGCAAAAATCAGCTGTCCATGCCCATCGACGAGCGAGAGACTTCGATCGTTTTGGCGGAGCTACAACGACGTCTAAAAATATCAACGCCAGGCTACGTGACCGTAATTACGTGCCTATGGCAATAATAATGACAGTAATAATGTCACGAAGCACAATGGGAGCAATAACGACGGTGTAGGTTGGCTGCGCCGGGCCACGTTCCTCGTGAGGGCTCGAGAGAAGAGAGGGAGAGAGAGAGAGAGAGAGAGAGAGAGAAAGAGTACAGTAGTGGTGAGCATGTCGTTGGCCCTGCCTCTCTAATAAAACAGAAGTTGTTGCGAATCCGTCGGGTTACGGCCACCCGGCACGCGAGTAACTCGATTCACCTCGTAAATACTGGATACTGCTTACCCTGTGCGGGATTGTGGAAGAATCGGTGAGGAAGCGAAAAAAAGACAATGGTGTTGCAACGCGGTGAGGGAAACAAGAGAAGGAAACCAAAAGAAACGAGTAACGAGAGAGCCCGATGCTCCGGTAAAGCACTCTCGAAGTTTGCGCCTTCCGAGACATTGTACTGAAAAAAGAAAGAAAAAAAACCAATAACTATTAATTATACTCAACTCGCCCGTCCTAATTTCGATTTCTCTCTTTCCGGGTGAGAAAAAAGAAAGAAAAAAAGAAAAATGAGGCAAGGATTTTCGCTCGCCCGACGCTTTACTATCTTCCGCTTCACGTGCCAGCTGGAAAATGATTGAAATACCAAAAATGATATAAGGCACGAGAGGGAGAGTATGGGTGAGAGGAGGAGGTGGGAGGATGATATAGCCTCGCGAGGGGGATGAAAATAAGGGCGAGAAACTATCGAGCCGAGTCAACGATTAAATTAATGGGCTCGGGGGCGGGTTATCGGGTTAAATGAGGAAGAACACGTTAGCCGGAGCGTGCTGAATTTCTCTTTTGGAACCAAACCCGGATTTTCCTTTTCTCATTTGTCCCAAGCCCGAGGTTCGACTATATTTTTCGTTAAATATGTAGAGTAAAAATTCTCGGCGACCATATCGATTTTACGTGTCGTCCTGTCGGTACGTTAATTTATATCCCTCGAAATTCATCGTACCGCACACGTATTTGTGCCTCGAGTCGTATCTGTATCCTCGTCGCATCCGGCTGTTGGTCCCCGCGAGTCCCTGTCCGCTTTCGATCCTCTTACATCCTTCCGTTCGACGGGGCGCCGAGATTTTGCAATCGGTCACGGCGATTGCGCAGCATGGAGGGAGAAAGTGAGGGAGAAAGGGTTGGCTTGTTCGGACGGAGCGATCGCTCTCGTCTGTCGTTTCATCGTTTTTCGGGAAACGAACGAATATCTGGGACGACGCTGTTCGCGAGCGTGGATGGATGCTGGGCAGAAGTGAAGGGGAAGAGGAATGACGAGTACGAACGAACGATAGTCAGCACCGGACAGTGGACAGTTCGGTGCCACCCTTAGCTATTGCTCTCTTCGTTTTCGTTCTCATACCCTCATCTATGGTCCCTCTTTCGTTCGACCGAAAGCAACCCCCAACCCCCTTTACATCGAGACAGCACGTAGTATATTTTATCGCATTACCGGCATTGTTGCAGCCGCCATGCCTGCTGGTCGCCTAGCCTGAGGCTACGTGTTCCACGTTTTGCTTCGACCCTCCTCACTTCGTTCTCTCGTTCCTCATACCATACTCCGGCCCCGCTGCCCTTGATTGCTCATCCCGTGTCCCGACGTCGAACACCATTCCGCGAGGATTAAATATTGACTGCTATTCTGATTTATAGTAATTGCCAGAGGGAGAAACGAGGAATCCAAGGGAGAGGATGCGAGGCGGTGAGAATAGTGGAAAAGAGCGGCTACGCGGAGTCCGAGAGTTATAGATGGTCGCGGAAGGAAGAGATTTCGTGCGTTTCTTATTCAGCTGTTCGGCAGAATTAATTATATTTTACGACGAGCATTTTAATGTGCCAAGGTTCGATCGGAGAACATACAAAACGATATCTAGAGATGGTATTTTTTTGTTGTAAGTGTTGGAAATCGCACGAGCAAAACCCACGGTCGAACAAGACCGAGAACACTGTTCGCGCGAATGAGAGGGTATAACGCGATTTTTGGTACCGGTTTTCAAATAATTATATCGGCGAACGTTCTAGCTGTTCTGGTTCGTAATTAATTATTTGTTAATTGCCCTTAATTAAGGGTAAATAATGAGGAGCGGGAGAGGATTTTCACGCGCTCTATCTCGCCGCGCGAGCCGAGCGCGCCTAGTTGGAGGGTTGGTGCTCGGGGCGCGAGGAGAACGCGAAACGAGAGGGAATTCCGGACGGAGGGAACGAAAGGGGTAAAGGGAGTGAGGGAAAACGCGGAGCGGTCACTGCGTTGCTGCATGCCGCTGTGGGGCTCGAACTCCGTCGGTGATTTAAAGCGAGAGCAGCAGGCGGCGCCCGATTATTTTTGGTTTTAGTCTCGCTCCGGCTGCCATTATTTTCTGGTCTCTATGGCGAACGCGCTGGCGATCCGGAGGGCCCCCCCTCGACTGCGAATTTAGTGTGCGACGACGAGGCCGACGACGACGACCAAGGAGATGTCTTTCTCGCGGCGTTGCTCCGTGCGCGACAAGAGAAATTTCTTTTTACCGGGCCAAGCACGGAGAACAAGGAGCCAGTACCAAAACTCCTTGGAATCCTCGTCGTATCATCCAGGCACGTTTGCCAATTTTTCAAGGCGAGACTCTTCCTCATCCGTGAACGAGGAGGGCGGAAAGGAGAAACATTGGAAAAATAAATAAAATTAAAAAAAAGGAAAAGGAAACGATGGCTACACCGAAATCCGGGATTGGCAGGGACCGAGTGGTACCACGACGATTGAATTTTGAAGTACGCGAGGAAACTTGGCTGTGGTTCTCGCGCGTAGCCAAACGATGCAGCTCCTACTCGTCGTCGTGTCGGTGCGAGAGTGTCGAGATCTCGATGTGTATGTATGTGTATATATTATTGTTTGATCCTCCCCTCTCGTTGTTTCTGCACTGTCGATGCTCCATGCCCGATCAAAGTGGCAATGGCGCAACCTCCGCTCTGGGAAAATCCAAACGATCGGCGAGATTCTAAAAATCCCTCGATTTCTCACCGGTGCGGAGGCGAAGAGGCGAAGGATAAAGAGGGAATGGCTCCGATGAAGGGCTCATCGTTGAAAAATGAAATAAACGAAGATGACACCAAGCTCCGCCGACCTCTTTCTCGTACTCCTCCTCGTCATGCTTTTGTACCTTCTATTACTCTCTTTCTCTGCTTGAACCCCCGTCTCCTCGACTCTCGACCGAACACGCCGACCGTCAGGCGTTTTTATTAATTCCCCTCAGATACAATTAGTTGGTCTATTCGTCAGACGCGTTTCATTAAGTTCTCCTGGCTGCTGCGAACGTATACCCCTTTCAGCGATTCACCACCGTCCCCTTTTCAGCATCCCTGCCCGTCCCACGTTTCTGCCTTGCCAGGCCAGGCCCATTCTGCTCTCGGAGTCGAGAAAGCGAGCCCGCAGCAGCGGCACGGTGGCTGCCGGTTCCTCCTCTCATCACCGGCACACTTACCCGAGCTTTGCTCTTTCGCGAAAACGAAGCGATGAATCTCTCGCCCTTGCACGAGACGGAAGTTTCCCCGTTTCTCTTCGTTTCTTTGCCGAGACTTCGGGCTCTCTCGCGCGAACGCCACATCCGCACCTGTTCGTTGAAAATCTTGTGAGCACCCCCTTTCCCTTTTTTCAACATCTAAGACAATGAAATAATATTGGGCCGTCATTATTACAACGGAAATGCCGATTTTTCATCGTGAACGGCTTTTACTATCGTGCGAATATCGTATTGTTAACTAGCAGGTTGTTGTGGCTCGGGCGCTTCGTGCTCTTGCTACGCACTATGGAGTTTAGAAATGAGAAATTTGGATTTCCGAAGATTTAGCGGAAATGTATTTATTTATTTATTTATTTAGTAATTACGGGCTAGGCCCAATTACATGACGATAGGCAGACCTATCGTCAAATCGTACAATGGTAGTTGAGTCTATTCGAAAATACACCAAGAAGTGCAGGCGATCAATAAAACAAAAACCAAAAAAGCACATGATCAATCGTCCAATTAGCTGATAACTCCGGTTTGAATGTCTAATTTGAAATGCGCCACTTCGGGTCTGAAAATTTAATTTTTCAACCGGAAGTGACGTCATACCGGAAATACGTCACTGCCGGTTGAAAAATAATATTTTCAAACCGGTAGTGACGTATTTCCGGTATGACGTCACTATCGGTCGAAAAATGTGCTCGTCATAGAGTATTTTCTCCCGTCATCGTTTTGTATACGCACACCGACTTCCAATATCCGACGATCGATTCGCGCAGGGCGCTTGTCGTACCACCTGCGCGATGTTACGATCCAATTCGTTTTTCGATTTTCATCCATTGGCTTTGAAGAGAGTCCCTCTGGTAAAAATCCATTACACGAGACTAAGGGGTCCACGCGAGTTCTGCGCCTCACAAAAGCGCCAAAAGGCGAGCCCGGTCGATCGATTGCCCTTTTGCGAGACTCGATTGCTTCGCGGATTACCAGAGCGGACTCGACGCTCTTTTTCCCCACCATCTCGATTCATGCGCTGCGCTAATTTCCGACAATTCTTTTTTCTTCGGCTGCGGAATGAATGGGATGCTCCAATTTCCGAAAAATACGTCTAATTTGTCCTTCATCTTTGGAAGGTTCATGCGAAAATCCGTTTTTTTTTTCTACGAATGTATAACAAACGCAACTGTAAAAGCGAAATTTCGAAAAGATCCTTCCCGATCCGGAGAAACTACTTATAAAGTTTTATGATGAAAAATAAAAAATTGATCGATCACTTGAAAGAAGATCTATTACAGGATTTTGAGAGTGGATTATCGTTCACTGAAATTCGGGACAAGATGATGGAGTGCTCGACGACGATCGTCACGGTCTCCGCTCGCTCCACTACTGCCAGTAGTGTCGGCGTTGTTTTGGTCAGGCGCGACAAGTCGGAGCGAGAGAATGAACAAAAAGAAAGTCTATGTGAAAAAGAAATGTTCGATAAGTGTACAAACCATTTGTGTCACCGATGAAGGCGCGTAGATCAGTGATATACATAGAGCGCGTCATATTCGTAACTTTCCACTCCACTACTTCCGACGAAAGTTAAATACGATCGGAGTAGAATAGACTGAACTGTAACGAAAAATTCGGTATTCGAGTCGATGTAAAACAAACGAGACCTTGAAAAGACTGGACGGGGTGTAGGGAGGGTGTTCCATCGGTGGGCAGACGAAAACGCGAGAGAGCGCAAAGCGGCGGAATAAAAAGCGAAAGAGAGATCGGAAGTGAGGAGCAGAGGGAGAGTTTCGGAACGACAGAGAGCGGCGAGGTGGACCCTTCGATTTAGGGAAGCAGCGATAGCAGGGGAGTGAGAGTGACGGCGCGAGGCAAGTGCGACGAGGTGCGCGCGGGAGTGAAACGACAAGAGAAAGAGCCCCGGAATAGAAAGAGTGGATTGTGGAACAAACGCAGGAGGGAGGCAGAGAAATACGTATCCCGTTAGTTTTACACTGTGGCTCCAATTGATTCGAAATCGATTGTCGTTCGAACGATTTTCAATTGATCGATTACGCGGAGGGTTGCCGCCGGTGCCGGGGCGCAGAGTAGTCGGGAGAGCCTCGGGCTAACTCTCTCTCGAGGAGACAGAAAGTGAGCGAGAGAGAGAGAGAGGAACCAGTTCCACAAGTGTGGAAACTATGGTGGATATAGACAAAGGTGGTTGAATGAAAGAAGGAGTGCGGGAGGGCGCGTGGGTGAACCAGTGGCAGAAAGGAAGGGGGTTGTCCGTCGTAGAGAAAGAAAGAAAAAAACAAAGAATAGGGAGAGCGAGAAAGGAAAGCAGTCGATCGGCTCTCCTTCCATCCCCACTGATATCGATGGTTCTTCCTTTCTCCCTTTTTTTTATACCTTTTCTATTTACGCGAGCTTACTCGTTCCGAAGCTCTTTTACAGTTGGTTTCACCGCTTGTGTCGAACTTTCGTCCAGTGTATGTATGTGTCTGCGCGTCTCCCCATTTTTATCTTTTCACAGCTGTTGTAATCGATTGGGGGTGTGCTCGATATTAGTTCGAGTCCACTGCTGGAATCGGGCACGAAGGGTGTTGATTTTTTCCTATTTTACTACATTTTTCTACATTTTTCATTGTTACATTAACGAATTCTCGCTACTGGTCGACGAGATCTCTGTCAGAAATTTTTAAGCGTTACATCGGGGCCTGATCGGTCTCTCGTCAGGGCCTTTCCGAATCTTATCAAGGACCACTGGAACTATAAATTCCTACCGGAGACCTCGCGTCAACGCTTCTCGATCCTCGGTAATAAATATGGACCACAGCTCTTCAATGCACGCGTCACAACTGTCTCGATTCTCGGCGACTTTCCTTCTCCCTAGGGAATTTAACGATGAGTTCGGTAACGCGTGCGTCCCGTGTCGCGGCCCTGGTGCGCGGAGCTCGAAAATCGAACGCGTCTCCGGTCCTGGAACAACGCCGCGATCTATGCCGCTGTTATACACGCAGTCGAAGGTTGGGGGTGGGTTCTAGGCGTCGAGCGTCCCGGGGGGTTGTTTATTACGGACAGTGCAACAGGAAGCACGACTCGCCGAGCTGCCGCTCGGCTCTCATCATTAAGCGTGTACGAGGGCCCAGCCGCGCGGCCCTATGCCACGCGCGATCCATGTTAATTAAATCAGTGAGGCCCCCCCGTGCACGATGTATATCGATCAGGGGCTGTCTGCGCGTCGTGCGGTCCGCACATAGTGCACGGGATCGAGGGGGAACAGGGCCGGTGGTGCGTCGAGAGAAATATCGCGGACCGGGGTCGTAGGGAAGGTGACACGCACGATATATCTGACAGTGCATCCAGGCATACGCATACACACACACACATACACACATCCATATCCATATATTATATAAATATATATATATATATATGTGTATATATGTCTACTATCGGAGTTTCCCTACAGAATTAGGACGAGTGCCTTCGCATCCGCAGCATCCATCATCGGGGCTGGGATCCGACGGTACATTGAATCGTAAACGATAACATTGTAAACTTTAACGCGAAACTACAATGGTGAAACGCGCTGAAAGAGAATTACAGAGATAAGTTGCGATCGGATAACAGACGGTTGTTACGCGATGAGGAGGGATGAAAATATACGGGACAGGTTGGGAGGGAGGAAGGTAAAAGAAATAAAAGAAAAAAAAAGAAGAAAAGAATGACGCGAGGAAGAAGAGTGGGAAGAGGAAATGGCGTTGATTCATCGGTTCTCACCGAGCTCTCTCGCCCCGTCCGCGTTGCACACGATCGATCGCTCTTCCTCCTCCTTGCACCGGCCCTTATTATTCCCTCCTGCCATTTCCTTCTTTCCATCGTCCATCTCTCGCGCACTCTGCCATCTCCATCGTTCCACTTCCGTCCGTCCCGTTCTATCTCTCCGAGGGGACACATACGCGCATAATAGAGCGATACGAGAGAGATCGCTGGGGAGGGATGAGTGAAATCTGCTCTGCTCTGTACATATGTATGCGTGGGTGAGTACACCTATTTCGGCATATCTCTCGATACCTGCGTTTGTATATTTCGATAGGGAATATTCCGGGGAAACTGCACCGCTGCACCGAGAGGGGCGAGCACGGCCGCGGTGGGCGGCGGATCCGGCATCGAAATTGGCTTAATTCGTTAGTGAGGGACGGGAGGCTCGATGTGTCATCATTATCTCTCGAATTACATACAAACATCGATAACGAGATTCTTGTTCCAGAGGCGAGAGAGCCTAGCGAACGGACCTGTTTCCTCCCGCCGCTCGCCCGTGCGCTTCCAAAACCTCGCCCTCTTCTCCCGCCGCCGAATCACACAGGAGACCCAGAATTTCCGTTATTCCGGTGCATTGATTATTCGTTGCTCGACGATGCGCATCCACCTCGCCTATTATTCGCTTGTTGCACAACGGATAAACTCGTCACGATTCGCGAGGGAGAGAGAGAGAGAGAGTGAAGCCGGAGAGGATGAGAGTTTCTCTGCGAGTTTCTCTCTACATCGGTAGCGCACCAATTTCGGCCACGGTATGTGTGAGCATGTGCCTGGCTATTCGATAAAATCGGCTTCTGCTCGGCCCGCACGTGTTGCATCCCCCCCGATAAGTCGATAGCACGGAGAATCGGCGGTATCGCTCAAGAGGATTTTCCGTGGCCACTCGAGGGGCCCCCTCGAGAAAACGGATGGCTTGAACAAAGAGGAGAACGCCGAGAACAAAGAGCCGCGGCTCTTGATATGGCTGACTGAAGTGCGCTCCGGTGTGGTGTGCGGGTTAGGCCGGAAATAATGAAAGGGTGTTTATCCAGAATTAGGTCTGAGTACGCGCACCGTGTACCACGAGCTGCCCTCCCTCGTTCTCGTTCTCTCCCTCCAGCGGCGAGCCCGGAGCGCCGCACCACCCGCGGAACAATCCCCATAGTCTATCGTTCGCTCGTTCAGACAAATTAGCCCGACGGCGACGAGCGCAGCAATGGCACATTGGGGCCCTTTGTAGTTTTCCCCGATTCAAAGCGCGTTTTACTTTCCGTTCTCGCGCAATTCGTGTTGGCAGAGCTCTTCAACACTTCGTTTGGACGAGCGTCTCTCCGCGCCCCTCTCACCGTCACTCCTCCTTTCCGGCGTCTCCTGTGCCAGCATCCGAGAAGAATGAGGCTTTTTCATCCACCCCGGTTTACCGTCTCTCATTCGTCGGACCGTCCGTGTTTTTCCGTCGTTCGAAAAAAATTGCGATCCTCCTAAATTTTACCCTATACACTTCCGACAATTCACGTTCAATCGTCATGCATAGTTTCATCGTTTTTCATGGCGATGAAACGGTGATATTATGGCTCATACCAGCTCCTCGCTTTTCGTGAGACCGATGTCGAATCTTCGGGGATACGTCGACAGCCTCGAGACACGCGATGGATCGAACCGGAAGTAAACGTCGAATTGAAGACAAACACCCTTAACGAGTATTCCTCGGAGAAGCTTCTGTCTGCTGGGTCCTCCGTGAAGCTGCACCATCCTCGCCCAGGAATTGCTTTTTCCTTTTGCTTCCTTTCCCTCGTTTCGCGGGATCAACGTCACGGCAGCCCTTTCGCAATTCATCACCGGCTCGTTTGCATGAGGAACGTGATAAAACATTCCTACAGTTCCTCTCACTCCTCCCTTCCGCCGCTCACCGCTTGTTGAGAAAAGAACTGCGATGAGAGACGAAGGCGGGAAGTCAAAAGGGCGACTCAGAATTTATTATTCTCAACTCGTACAGTTGTTTACACGTGCGACCGAGTTTCCTTTAATCAAGCGATTCCAACGACCCCTTTCAACCCCCCCCCCTCCCCCCCCCTCAACCGAATTCAACGAGAAGTAATCCCATCACGGGAACCCGAGGAGCTCTTTATGTTGAGGTAATGATGAAATAAAATGCGAATTGTCTTGCGAAAAACTTTCGAGCCGCAATGGGGATGAGCGTAAGAAGGGAAAAGAACTTGAGGGAGAAAGGAAACTCGGGAGGTATTTCTGGTAGGAGGATCCGAGGCCCGAATTAAAGACAAACACTCGCGCGAGCGATCTCTCGACCTCGGGGCTTCTTCTTCATTCTCGCTGGGTTCCCACCCTTCCCTTGGCGCCAAACCTTTTCTCGTTTGCATAAAGTACACGATAACGGGGACCTTCGTCGTTCTCGTTTTCATCGCCGGCGGCGTCACGTTGCAAAATCAAGTCTCCTCCGGCGAATCGCGCAATTATTTACACGAGGTCGTCCCTCTCGGACGCGGGGCTTCGACAGCCACGTACGCAAGAGTCATCGCGCACCCTCGCCGACTTACTCAATTTTTTCTCCTCTCTCAGCTCCTTCTCGGAATTCACGCACGGGAACCTTTCCGGGAACGTTCGGGTAAGTGAGGGAGGAAATCTCGCGATCAACCGACACCCTTGCGTGATGAATTAAACGAGTTTCGAAGGTGAAGAGTTTCGAGGGATCCGTGTAGGTTGGGGCACTGTGAGTAACCTGGTTGAAAGCCGCGCATGAGTGGCGCGCTGTATGCTAAGTTCCTCATTTTCTGTGCAGGGGGATTCATTTTTTTTCTTTCGCGAAATCCTCATTAATGCGTGAGCTTTAGCGGATATCAATTCAGGCTCGTGCAAGAATTTGCATTGGCGCGTAATTTGTCAGCGGGTTGAAAAAAATTAATTACAGCTTTTATTACCGACCGCGGTATTTCGCATGCTCTCGAGATCCTTCCGATTCCAACTCACCTCAATTTTCGTCCATTCCGGCCGGCGGGCACTGAAGATCGCAGGAAATTCAGCGGAACCCACGATATCCGGAGCGGTTCCGCCTTCCGGGAGGGGGTTTCTCTCCACCCCTGGTCCAGTCTCCACTCCCGTCGGACCTCTCGGACCGGACTCCTGGCAGGGCCGGATGACGGCTCGAACCGATCCATTAATCTCGGGAATTAAAAGAAAATTAATTATTGTTGCTACCGGTACTCGGGAGGAGCGGGACGGTAGGCACGGCTCACCCGGGAGTGTGATGGACGACGAGGCTGCCCGTCCGCGGGCAGCGAGCGAAGAAAGAGGCAGGAGCGACGGGGCCGAAGGCTCCAAGGAACAGAAGAAGAGAAAAATATATAGAAAAATTCTCCCCGAAACAGAACGACCCTTCAACTCGCGCTCCATCGCTCTTGGCGGCCAGAACGAAACGATCCAGTCACGCACGGTGCTATACAGTCTCGAACGGCGAAGGAGTAGCGCACCAACAGCTCCAGCCATACCAGTCAAGATATTGCAATTAGGGTGCTCTTTCTTCAATTTTTTTTTCTCTTCCTTCTCTTCTCTCTACCTCCTTTATTTTTCTCAAACAAACGTAATAACTCATCTGTTCAGTTCTTTAATAACCCCCCCGGTGCCGAGTCCACTAGTCGTGGCACCTTATTTTCCGGGCGCACTGTACAGATATATATTCAAGGTTGGCGAAACTTTTTCTATCAAATGAGGGAAAAAAGAAGAAAAAAAAAACGAAACTCACCGACTGCTTTATATCTCCCCCAGCGCTCGTTATACACATCGGCATCGACAACGTCACACCGTCGCGCGGCGGAATCCAGACTCGCCAGCCCACCCCCGATGTGTGCTCGATGATTGACGCGTTCATTAATTAAACGCTAGTTCGTCGTGTATTAGTCACGCCAGAGCGAGGGACGATTATGGGAATCTGGTATCGAGAGGGTGTGGGTTTGAGATAATTACCTCTATCCCTTCCCACGTGTGGTGCACGGTGTGTGCCTGTACGCGACTCTCCCAGCCGAGAGCAAATTATCCACGTCGTTGGAAGTCCCTGGCTCATATTAGTTTGTCGTGAAATTTCGTGTGTACTCGTTGCGAGCAAGGAGCGTGTTATAGGAACGCCGGCGTTGCTGTATCGGATCTGACGATCCCCAGACTCGTGGGAGCCGTCGGGGGATGGGGTGCTGAAAATCGGTACTCCCGTCAAGCCAGACACAATAGCGCCGGTTGAGGGTAACGTACGACACTGTGTGCGCGCACGTCCGCGTTCGCACGACGGCAGGAATTTCCACGAGATTCGAATCGACGGTGTGTCTAAAGAGAAACCCGGCCGGGGCGACTACGAGTGAGCTTGTCTATGTCTCTCGGTTGTTCGTCGTCTCGGAGTCTCGTAAGAGACGAGGAGTTTCCCTCGGATTGTTTCTCTCCGCGAGAGACCATCCTCCGTTCTGAAATCCTCCCGCACCGAGCCTGAGAGAGGCGAAACGGTACACCGCTCCCGCGTTCTTCTCCGTTCCCGATTCCGGGTTCAACCGGGTTCTCATCGTTCTCTCGCCGAAACGCCGGTCTCCTCGACGCGGGGTTAAATATTCAGTGGCGGAGGGTTAAGGACTCTTCGTAGTGGGCATGGGCGCGGTTCTTCCGCCTCACCCCGCCTCGCGCCACGTTCTGGAACGCGAACAGTGCCATTCTCCGGACACCGAGAGCCGCACGACGTCGCGCTTGCACTATCTCCGGGCCTCGCCCCCCTCCCCTTCGATGTGTCAGCCATACCCCTCGCCGTCCGGACCTCCGGGCCACCCTCCCGGATCGTAAAGGGAACACGAAAATCCGTTCGGCGTGAATTACAGCGACGGGCCGTCCCATCCGTTATCCCGCGACGACCGCCGCCGCTGGGAGCCCTGATTCCCGGTAATTAACTATCAATTCGCCCGATCGGGACGGAGCGGACACCCGTTTATATTTCGCCGGGTGCCATCCGATACCTCCGCTGTGCTCTGTATAACCGGCGTGTATATCGTACGGTTCGAGGAGGGACAAGGGGGCCAGCGAGCCACCCTTCAATCAGGTCGTCGATCTTCCGTGCCTCCGACTCGCTCCTTGATCCCCCTCGTCACCCGCCGCTTTTTCCTCGCATCCGCTCGTCCGATCGAGCCTCGATCGCGAAACGATCGAAGCTAGCCCGGAGCGCAAACAGAATTTACCGTTTCCTTCGTCGAGCCCGATGAAAGCGATGGGCGATGCTGGGAACATCATTTTGCGGAGATGAAACTATCGGAATCTCGCGGTCCACTCCACCGGGAGATGTTCCTTGACGCTCCGGGCTGGTTGTACTCATTAATTATTCAAGGAAACAGAGAATCGGGGAAAGCCCCCCCTCTCCGATCTCGCCACGAGGATAGAGATTTTTCTGGTCGCGAATCGAGGGAAACTCCGAGGAGCCGGGACTCCGAAGGACGACGTGGTCGGGTTCCGCAAAAGGGATCGGATACGGGAATTTAGGGGTTGGCGTTTCGAAAAGGAGCGTCGCCTTTCCGTGGATACACTCGCTTGGGAGCCGGTTAAATATTCTCTCTTTCCCTCATTACTTATTCAAAGTATATTTCATTCCATCGTTCGTTCGTCGTCCCTTCTGAATACATATACATGTTTGCCGCGCGTATATATGGATGATCTACAGTAGAACATCTCGCGAGACGATTTGCAATTTTTTTTACTTTGCCTCCTCACCGGGATTCATCCGCTTCTTTCTGTTTGTTATGTAAGGGTT
This sequence comes from Stenichneumon culpator, assembly GCA_964017025.1. Taxonomy (NCBI): domain Eukaryota; kingdom Metazoa; phylum Arthropoda; class Insecta; order Hymenoptera; family Ichneumonidae; genus Stenichneumon; species Stenichneumon culpator. The sequence goes on from OZ024777.1 coordinate 6,054,530, forward strand.
CATTCGGAGATTGTCGACTTGTGGGAGGTTCTACTGTAGACTCTCAATTTTATCGGTACAAGATAGACCCCACTCCCTCGCCGAACGTCTCTCCGCGCTCGGCAACGGCCGAGCCAGAGGCGAAGACAGAAGCTCCCTGCTTCGGCGAGCGCGCAGAAAAATTTCTGTGATTTGTGCGATCTTATCTGCATTTTAATTACACCGAATAATTCACCGAATAATCGGCTGGAAGGATATTCCTTGCTACACGGAGTTTTCCTCGTTCCACCCTCGTCTGCGGCGAAAACCTCTGGCCCCGCTCCGACCCAGCCCCGGACTCGAATTCCGGCCATCCTTTTGTCCACACGCCCTTCCCCACAATTTTTCTTTCATTGTTGACTTTCATTCGACGATTCTCGATGGTTCCTCGATAGCTCTCGTGGCACTCGAGAGTGCCCCGGGAGGGTGTCGAGAGACGAGACTTTCGCCCGCGAAAGGAACAGCCCCTTACTTTTTCCACACGCCGGACGCGAGGTCCCTCGACGGTCGAGAGAGGCGACGGCCCTTCGACGAGGTCTGCGAAAACTACTGTGGCTTGGTCGAAACCCCTTCGGACGAACCCTCGGAAGGGCCGGGAGCCCACCAGAACAATCGTCGCTCGACAGTGTTCCTAACGATCGGCGATTGTTTTCGCGACAGGAAAAAATTTCTGACATTCCCTCGATCCTCGAAATAAAAAAAATACAAAAAGACAACGATGAGCCTCGGCGTGTCGCCCGTTCTTCGCCCTGTCAAGATAAACCCTGTGGAAAACGCTTGCTACATCCAGAGGGTAAAAAGAAGTCGAGAGGAATGTGACTTTTTTCACACCCCACAATTTTTTCCTTATTTCATTTTGTCATACGACAAAAATGAGAAAGAGCGGAATAGGAGAGTAAAAAATAAAAGGATTTCGGTCCGCGTTGTCTAGAGGGTGTGAAGCGTAGCCACTTATTTGAAAGGCTCTCGACCATCCGAGAGATGGGAGCGGGATAAACGCGAGAGGGAGAAAATGCGGCAGGTTCTCCCTTTCTCCTCGTTCACCCCTTTCCCTTTCACCGTCGCGTCTCTCTCGCTCCTCTTCGTCTTTCGTCAACTACGCTACGACAATGCGCAATCATGGAGATTTCCCGGACGAAAAGTTTTTCTTACCCCGGGAATACGCCGACGAAGTGAGGACATTCGTACCCGTCGTGGCTCGCTCGTTTCTCCCTCTCGACCCACCGATGACGGATACCCGCTCATAAATAAACATGGGAGCGATAATTGTAACAGTGATTTTTTTTTACTCCCGTCTGCCTGCTGGGGCAAAAAGACGGGAGTTATGCGTTTCACTGCGATCCGCTGGCTCGTTGACTTTTCGCAAGTGCCGATAAACGTTGGAACGGCAAAAAATAACTTAACAGATTTTGGTATACAAAAACTTTATAGCCTGATCGATGTTTGTGACGATACATTTGTGAGCGAAGTTATAATCTCATGAAAGTACACCATAATTAGATAAATCCGGTTAGAAGTTGACGGTGACATATCGAAAAATCACGTCGGCAATCCCCAGTCCTACGTCCAATCTCTAATGATGCCGCATACTCCACGCTGCTGCCGCGATTGTCAGTTTTTAATGCCCAAAGAGAAGTTAGGAATTGTTGTTTATTTATAATCGTAGCGTTTTTTATTCGCGTTTTGTTTACGTTATCGGAGCTTAGTACATGATTAGTATGCGAAAAAAATTATGCGATCCTGCGTCTGTATAAATACTTGGTGCAATAATCACCGAACACATTAATAACAAAAAATATCATAAATTACGAGAGAAACATTTATTCAGCGCCACATTTATTGGGACATGTCCCCGGACGCGAATTCGTAAAAACGCAGTTTTCTAATAATTTTTGGATGCCCCATTTTGCCCCATTGATACATCTCGTTCTTCTGCCCCATTTTGCCCCACTCTCCCGCTATTGCAGTATACAAGAGTGCCTATTTGTGGAGGCAAGGGAATTAATCATCGAATTTTCCTAAGCCTCGAGGTAACCAGCAGGTTGGCTACACAGTGCGGATCTTGACGGAAGTCCCGATGAAATAACGGTCCTTGGCCGGAAGTCGCCCCGGTGAATTCCTCCTTGACGGGCTGTGTTCTCGCTTTGGCTGTTTCTGCGGTGCTTCGACTGCCCGAGGGTCTACTCAGTGGTACGGTGCAGTTCTCGGATACGAGCGATTACCTGAAGGGCAAACTGCCTTGACGAAGCTCCATGGACCGTTCTTGGTGTTCTTCGCCCGGCCCTCCCGGAGCTGTTACTCGGTGACCCCGATGGCTTCTCCTTGAGCTCAGAAGGAACGATAGGAGCTCCGATCCTCGGGAGCGTTAATCCACCGACGTCGCCGTGGCCGACGGAAAGATCAGAGACGCTGGCGAAGAGACGGCAGTGACAAGGCGCAGAGGGCGGATGGAGATCCCTCACTTCTGAAGGAGACCAGAAGAGGAAGAACAGATAGCGGAGGTGTGTTTCGCCCGAAGTGGGTATCTATTAAGGTGCGGTGCAAGGCAAGGCGACCGAGCTCTCGCTCTCTGTTTCCTACGGGGAAAACTTGCACCGCGTATAGACGTACACGGGGTTAAGGTATACGTACTCGCCGGGCGGTTTCGTGCGAGAACTTTGCGTGAAATGCGCCTCGAGCACATCCCCTCTGGCTTCCATATTAACAGTGCTATCCTCAAGCCTCTCTCCCCTGGAGCTTTACCTCCCTGTTGCCGCAGTCTTCCAAAGACGCGGTGCAACTATATACACCCCTCAGCGTACTATCCATCCGGCACAGCAATGAGGATAACCCTCCTCCAACGGCGGGAAGGAGCAAGACATGTTTCCATATAACGCTCCAGATCCGCGTGTCGCCTCTTCTGTACCTCCGTCTGTCTCCCTGGCGAATATATTATCAGTCATTCTCAGTCATTCTTCAGTCTGGCGTGACAGTGAGAAAGATTGTTGATAAAATTGTTGGAACACTGCATCGTGGATCGTTGTCGCCTCGTCGATCATTCGGCGATAAAATTCGTTCCGCAGTCAATTGCGGCTCGTCAAAGATTTTCTCTTTTACCGAGAAATACGGGAACGAGGAGAGGAAGCGGGAGACAGGACGCCGCTCACGCACCGTCACGTCGATTAGTATCAATTCAGGTGAATAATCGGTTTTTCCGCTTGAGCCGAGCTCGCGCAGCGGTGTCGTACCGCGCGCGTTGGATTCGTCGTTCGCTCTGCGGATCTTTCGGGCGACGCTTTCCGACATTCTACTCGGCTCCGCTATTTCTTATTCACCTCTCACCGGGAGGGAGGTTGCCAGGGACGAGCGAATGGAAATAAGTTCGTCCCGAAATTACCGAGTCGTTCGATCAACCGAGACGCCCCAGCCAGCGATCAGACAGTAAAAAAAAGAGCAGCAAAAAAAAAATAGCATGAGGACAATTTCGTACTACATTTTCAATCAATTTGTACAGTCGTTTCAAGTCCACTAGTCGATAACAGTTGTAGGGTGATTTTTCAGACTCGACCGTAAAGCTCTCGTCTGGGAGTCACTCGATTGGGTAAAAGTTAGGAACATGGCCCGGTCAATGTATCACTGATCAACGTGCTAATCCACGCATCTGCCCGAGGGCGCGGTCGATATTCATCCCCGTATCGAAGTGAGCAAGTACAAAGACGGGGGGTTTGAATCGTGCAATGTCATTATAAGGGAACCGGTCCCGTTGTTCCCGAGACATTCAAAACAGAACTCACCCCTTCGAAGTAGTCAGATGGAGACAAGTTTCTCTCCAGCGATCTTCGTCCGTTCCTCTCGATTCCGATCGCGTCTCCTGCGCGGCGAAGCAGTGGTGAACGGCGGGTGCAGCGAGACGCGATCGCGTTGTGTACAGTGTAGCGAGAGGACCGGAAGAGAAACGAAGAACGCGAAGCTCTCGGTCACCACGAGTGGTCGTCGTGCGGCTTTAATGCGATTAAGAAGCGTCGAGTACGTACCGCACGGCGGGACGGGGAACGGAAGCGCGGTGGAAATTGGTATGCCGTAGGGATAGGAGGACGGCGAGAGAACACCGACAAGCATGAGGACGAGGACGCGACTACAACGATAGGAAAACCCGACCGCTTGGACTGCAGCCTAATTCGCGGGCCACCGTTCGTGCGAGTTAGAGTGTATAACGTTCAAGGGAGCTCGGGGGTTGGAACGGGGGAGATTGGTGCCGCGGGGGTTGCGCAGGGAGAGAGTGAGGGAGGGTGGAACGTAACTGTTCGCCGGTCGGCGTTGTCGTTGTCGTTGGCCAGTGGTGGCTGGCCGGGATGTACCTATATACACGCGTCCACGAGCGGGGACGGAAATGTTTGTCGAAATCAAGCAATCAACCCTACCCGGACGGGGGCGACTTCCGCGTCCGGCTCGCGCCGGGGATGCCCCGAGCGCGAGGGAGGACGGTGATTCTGGACGGCAAAAGGGATGGACCGCGAGTGAGGCGGCACGAAGCGAGATAAACGAGAGGAAAACCGGGGGAGAAAGGGGATAACGTAGCGAGTGGGGATGGCCAAAACGCACCAGAGGGGGCACTGGGGGTTTGCGGTTGCGGAAGGAAAAGCGACGACTAGGAGAAACGGAAAAAAAGGAATGTCGCGCACGCCGGAGAGAAGGAGGCCGGAAGAAAATTATTTCTGGCAAGCCGAAGCACACAAAAATTAAACTATATCGAACCTTTTGGCAACGGAGGCTCGTCCTCGAGGAGGGAAGGTATGTGCGGTATCTGTACATCTCCGACTGTTACCAGTCTTGTACCGAGAGAGCGAAATATTTCCTCGTCTTTCGCCAGTGTCCGCACGCCGAGAGAGAAAGGAACAGAGAGAGAGAGAGAGAGAGAGAGAGAGAGAGAGAGAGAGAGAGAGAGAGAGAGAGAGAGAGAGAGAGAAGTGAGGATCGAAGCTTAGCCCTGGCGGACCAATGGGCCAGGAAACATACTTGCTCCTCTCTCTCTCTCTCACTCTCCCGGCTCTTCGACCGAGTTACCCAACAGTTTGCGTCGCTGATGGAATAATGGTCCATTTGGGATGCACGTGCTGTCGCAGGATCGTCACCCTCGGCCTCTCCGCTGCTTCCTATTCTCTCTATCTCTTCCGCTTTCCTGGCTATCTCTCCACGCCTTACTCCTGCGCCCTCATCCACCCCCGTATTTACATGTAATTTCGGGCAATTAATATTTATGCCAGCTCCGCAACGTTCGTACGTGGCGGCATAACGGTGCACGGGAGAGTACCCGGAGGCATACTGTGCCCCATCGTCACGATCCTCCAACAGGCGCCATACCCCTTCTTTCCTTCTCCCCCTCCTCTTCAAGGAACATCAGAGACACTACCTTCGATTTTAAACTCGAAATTACGACAAGGGTTATCATTGGTATTGGTGATCATATTTTTATTTAGCGTATAATCTCGCATAGCGGATTTCCCGCTGTATTTCTTGCTTAGTTCATTTTTCGCTTAGAGGTTACCGAGCGTTCCTTAATTCATCCGTTTATGTCGCTGACTATATTCAAGATACATTCCAAAGAACAATAAAAAAAACTTTCGTTGTAACGTAATTTCCGATGTAATAGTCTCACTTTTACCGGAAGTGACTTCGTACTGAACATGCGTTACTTCCACTTTAGAAATCTCATTTTCCGACCGGAAGTGACGTCACAACGAAATTTTTCAAATTTTTCTACGTCAAACAACAATTTAATACACTTCTTCCGGACCATCCTCTCGGTGGCTAAACACACTGCGGACGAGACATAGTCGAGGGAGTGTTCCCAAAATTATTTAAGTAAACTGTTTCGTGTAACTCGCTGCTGTAACTCGTAGTTTTCTTCTCGTGAGGAAAGAGTGTGTTGCTGACGCCGAGATGCGGAGGGAAGACATTTTCCCTCCTCCGCTTCGTTGCCTCGTCGTCGTCGTTGTCGTCGGGACGTAAATTTTATAACTCCATCGTACAACGTAATATAGGCAACTAAAATGCAGCGGTACGTGGTGGCCCCCGCCGGTGGTTGAGGGATTCCGGCGAGACGGGGGAGGTTTTCGAGGCGGACTATTCCCGAGAAAGGATCTCGCGTTAACGTGACGTCGTCGAGGCAGCGGCAACGGCATCGTCGTCGTTTATGCACAGTGGTAGTGGAGAAAGGGAGATAGAAAGAGAGAGAGAGAGAGAGAGAGAGAGAGAGAGAGAGAGAGAGAGAGAGAGAGAGAGAGAGAGAGAGAGAGAGAGAGAGAGAGAGAGAGAGAGCCCGACGGTAACTGTGCGAGTGTAGTTGCCGAGGGGGTGTTCGTCGAGCGCGGGCGAAAGCACAGGACGAAAGGAGAAACGACGCCACCGGCAGCAACAGCAGCAGCACCGGCGGCAGGAGCTTTTATGCGGCTCGAGCCGTAAATACTTCAGCACTGACGCGGGCAATATTAAAAGTGCGAGGCGTACGGCAGGCCCATCATTCCGGTGCGCTCCGTGTGCCTCTCCTCCGACCACCGTCGGGCGTGCACCGAAATTTATGTTGCTTATCTACAACCGCGAACGAAGAAAGGGCGCCGGCGTTTACGAAAAACGTTCATCATATTCTCTTTCGTACCGAAAGAGCTGCGAAGCCCCCTTCCTTTTGCCCCGGGTCCGTCGAACAATAAATAACGATAAACACGAGAGAGATATAGACAAAATTACTCGTCACTCGCACAAATCATTTACGCAAATGAGGGAGCTGTTCAGCAGCGTTGAACCCCGTCCGATGCATACATGTACGGTGGCAGCTTGGGAATGCGAGCTTTCCACGCGGGGGAGGAAAGTCTGCTTCTCGTCATCCAGCCAACGTCACCCTAATGCGGGAAGGAAAGAAGAGTGGAGAGGGAGAGAAAGAGAGAGGCGAGCGAGAGAGGCAGTAAAGAAGAGAAAAAAAAAACAACGAGGAAAGTCGAGTGGCGGGTAGTTAGCTTGATTAATCGCATATTTATGTATCGGGCCACTTAGCCCGCTGCTCAGCCCTTCAGCCCGTGCTGAGGACGTGGCCAGAGAAAGCTCGCTTTATCCTGCGCTTGCAGCTTCCGGTGGTTGAGGAGAGGAAAAGCACGGAGAGCGCTCTCCTCCTCCGCCTCCCTCCGCGCGATCTCCTTTCCCTTGCTTTCCTCATTGTACTTTTTCTCCCACTCCAGTCACCACAGCCAAACCACCTCGTTCCCTCGTTTCTCGTCGTACTCCGCTTCGTTCCTCAACCACCCACTCCTAGCCCCTCCTGTTCTCCTCTTACCTCGTACCCGTTTCGCCGTATATATACCCGCGTCTGCGAAGAGCCCCACGAGCTCTCTCGCCTTAACGTTGAAATAATGCAGGCGAAATAAGGTCGACTAAAATGTTTAGAGAACTAAGCTCGTCGGGCGGTGGCGGCGAGCCTTAAATCACCGCTGACGGTGGTTATTTCTGTTCAAGTTTCGTTGTACGAAAACAGCCGACAGCCCCGCTGGTATCTTCGCCAAAGGCATTAACTCACTTTCCCCTCGAGCCTGCGTTTTCACGCTCTTTTTTCTCCGCTCACTTTTTCGCCGAAACATCGAGCATCGATAAGATTTTCCGTGCCGCACGCACAGCTGAACAAACTTTTGGGATAAACTGCACGGGCCATCGGAGTATCGGGGAGTATATATAGAAACTACATCTAGGGTAAGTCGGGGTTATATGGTCATGGTTTTTTGAACAACGAAAATTGGAGGTTTAACATTTTTAAAACTTTAAAATTTTTGTTGCAACCAACTCTAGAAACTTCAAACTAAAGAAATTCACTCAGAACTTTCGATATTTTCGATGCGTGATTTAATGTTGGCTCTATAAATAATTATTTGCGATCGGCAGTCTCACCCGGACACTGCGGCTGACATGGCCATAGTAATAATGGTAGTCAATTAGGCCTAGAGAAGCATCGAGTTCGCACAAAACATGTCTTATTGTATTTTACAAAGCGAAAAATCCTATTTTTCAAAAAAGTAAAAACGTACGCCAAGTACTTAAAATTTGTATTCTCGTTCAGAAAATATGTTTATCAAAACAATAAAAAAAAAGTGTATCAAAATCTAAAGAAAAAAATAAATAAAAATGTTCATATCGTTTTCTCATGACGTTCTTTTATTCGCGAAGCTTCTTCTATGAGAGAGCATTTTCTGTATTTATGGCTTCCTTATAGAGACAGCTTCGCGAATAAAGGTACATCATGAGAAAACGATATGGAAATTTCAATTTTTAACTTTATAAGGAAGCGCTACGAAAATTTCAATTTTCAACTTTTTTCAACGTCAACATCTTGTTAGACTTTTATGCAAAACGTGAAAGCTCTACCGAAGACCCAAAAACAGCATTGCGTTATACCAGGACCGGATGGGATGCTAAAATGCAAAAGATATTCGCTCGCCGCGGACTTCGTAACTCACCGAGTATGGAAAAATAAATAACTTTAAACGATCTGTTTATGCTTAACCTTTTCCCAGTTCTTACATTATGATTAATGTTTACAATAAGAAAAAATATAATGCTAGGACGGAAAATTATTAATTCAATCATTTTATTTTTTGAACGAGTAGTTAGAGTATAACTTCCGAACGAGTGCAACCGAGTTCCATTTATGTTACCGATGAACTATGAATAAGCTCAAAAACATTACTATTATTGTAGATGGTTTTGTATCAAAAATTTTGAGACAAATAATTTGGGATAGTAATTTTCCATAACAATTGATTTTTCTTGAAAAAAAAATCATAAAACGAAGCATAGCTTCGGAACAAGTAATCGAGTCACCTAAAAAAATATGTGTCTACTGTACACATTTGGGAGTATTTTCTGAAATTTTTTGAGACGAATTGAAAGTGACACACTGATCGAAAAAAATGATTTTCGTATATTTTTAATAAAAATGGTCATTTTTTCAACTCGGGAAATTCAAAAAAGAATTTTTTTTCAAAGTTCATCTAAAACTGCAACTTTTTTGTCTCGAAAATTTTTCTGTGAAATCGTATGCTCTCAAGATGTGAGGCATTCTCTGTCAACTCAGGCACTTTTTTCGATGCTCTCAGATCTGTCCTATAATTGGCCAGATTTTAGTTTCACCTGAAAATACTCTTTGTGAATTTTTTCAGATTTTTCAATCCATCCATTTAGGGAGATGCGTTTTTGTTTCAAATTCATATATCTTGAAAGAGATAAGTCGGACTCTTTATTCATTAATTATTTAATGCAATATGTGTTATATTTTTATTCGTTTTGCAAAAGCTATTTTTAGCAGAAAGGAATGAAAATTATATTTTTTTCGTGCAATGCGACACCTTCGATTTCGGTGCCAATTTTTCAGGGTATTCGGCGATGTATGAAGAACGTACAAAAAAATTGGCAAAGTGGAAGTCGACATAGTTGCGAAGCAAAATAATATAATAATATAATAACGATATTTCAATATTTATTTTCCCGGAAAATACGCATAGTTCTACATCGCCAATTTTTTTTTTAGGTTTGTCTTACATCACCGACTACCCTAAAAAATTAAAAGCAAGATTGAAGGTATCACATTGGATAAAAAAGAAAATTGTAATAAAAATAATATATTATTATATTTTTTTGCTTAGCAACTACGTCGAGTTCCACTTTGCCAATTTTTTTGTAGGTTCTTCATACATCGCCGAATACCCTGAAAAATTGGAAGCGAAATCGAAGGTGTCGTATTGCACGAAATAATATAATTTTCATTGCTTTCTGCTAAAAATAGCCTTTGCAACATGAACGAAAATATAACACATGTTGCATTAAATAGTTAATGGATAAAGAGAACTCTTTTGTCGTTAGATTTTTTTTTGCCCGACTCATTCCTTTCAAGATATATGAATTTGAAACAAAAACGCATCTCCCTAAACGGATGGATTAAAAAATCTAAAAAAAAAAACCCAAAGGCTACTTTTAAGTGAAACTAAAATGTGGTTAGTTTTGGGATGGATCCGAAAGGGTCGAAAAAAAATGGCTGAGTTGACAGAGAATGCCTTATATAACGATTCTTAGAAAATTTTGAAATTTCGAAAAACTCAAAAAAATGCGATCCAAAAATTCTGAAAAAATTAACATCAATCCTTTTTATATAACTACATCATTCCACAAAATTTCAATTTTTTTGGAAGTGGACCACTTTTTTATCGTTCGAAACCGGATGGAATGCCTCATGTACTAGGGGAGAGCGGGGCAGAACGGCATACCAAGGCAAAATGGTACCATGGCACGATGGGACTGGGGCATAATGGGATGGGGGCAAAATGGTATAGCAAAAAATGGAGTCCTCTATATGATGGAATTGGGGCAAAACGGGATCGGGGCAAAATGGGACAAGGGGAAAGTGGTCGATTACTTCATTTTACTCTGCTGTTTTCCATAGCGCCGAGGCACACATTCCTCCCTTCTCCATTTTTGCCCCAATGCCAGTGTGCCGCGACGTTTCATTTTCGCCTATGCGATTTCGCCGCGGTCTCGTTTTGCCTCAATCCAATCGTCTCGCGCCACGCTATTTTCTCTTGTCCCATTTTGCCCCAAGTCCGACATACAGGGGACTCAATTTTTTGCTGTCCTATTTTACCCCAATCCCATTATGCCCTGGTCCCATCGTGCCCCGGTCCCATTGTGCCCCGGTATGCCATTCTGCCCCGCTCTCCCTTACTACTTGGCTGGTTTGATTTGATTTTTTAGATTTTTTAGATTTTTTTTTAGATTTTGATACACATTTTTTTTATTGTTATGATAAAAATATTTTCTGAACGAGAATGTTCCGTCGCATAGGACGAATGCTATATTCTTTAAAATGATTCTAAAATAGAAAGTAAAATTCTCTCAACAAAGGGATTAACGAATCCTCGATATAATACGATGTCTTAGACCTTCGCGAGCAATAATAATAAAGTATAGGCGATGCAGCGGATTTGCTTCCGTCATAAAGATATTTTAAAATAATCCTCAAAGGGCGCAAAGAGTCACGAAAAAGTAATCGCGAAATTCAATGGGTCATTTATGACCCCGCATCTCTTCAGGTACGATGCGTCACCGCGCAAGGGTAAGCGTCGACCAAGAAACCTTTTTACCTGCCTAAAACACCGAAGTGCGGCAAGCGTCTTAGTCCCCACTTCGATTCCGATTTTTATTCGTTGCCTCGTGAAAAACCCCTTCTTGTTTTTTCTGTCAGCCAATCAATTGATTTTACGTAGAACGCTCCGGATGTCTAAGACACACCCATCCTTTTTACCTTTTGTCAATCGAAAACTTTCAAAAGCAGTCTAAGAACTTCCACGGTAACGAACAGTCGCACTTGCAATCGCTCTGTGCGCGTTACTAGAAATACACAAGTGCAGTACTTAAATCTTCAACTAACTTGTAACCAAGTTCATTTTTTGTTAACTCCATACAGTGAAATAGTGTAAATATCTGTTGCGTTTTTCATTGAATAAAACTATTTGTGTTTAAATAAACCATTCTTGCAATCATTCCGAACTCTCACATTCTTCAATAAAATAAATATAACGATCGTTGGTGATTAATTTCCCTGACGGCATTTGGAACCAGCGAGACTTCGTCACCATCAGCGTGAGTTCAGGCCTTACAACCCTGAACGGTAAACCCACTACCGCGAGGTCCCAGCGTATCCTACAGAGAATACAAATTTTAAGTACTTGGCGTACCTTTTTACCTTTTTGATAAATCACCTATTTTTGATATCCAGTCATGTAGTTTCATTGATTATTACTAATATGCAGGGAATACAGAACGAAAACATTGTTTATAGTACACAATACGATGATATATATTAACAAAAGATCTTGAAAACTAATCGATTCACTAAAAATTATATATTACAATAATAATAATTTTTTAAAATATGATTCTAAATTACGAAGTATTTTTTATAAGAATACTCAAACAGCAATCAACCCCTACCTATGTACATGACCTGAGAGTAACAACAAATATCGAGGCAAGACGATGTTGCAAACTAGTTCGTTTCCAAGATATAATCGAAATCGAGATGCGGAAAATTTCGTGTTAACTCACCTCACACCCGTATTTCAGGTTCGCCCCATCGTATCTCGGGAACCGCTGGATGATTATAATCGTAATTAGGCGCATTGGAAAGCTTGGGTCCGAATTATATGTATAGTAAAAGTGTCCTTTAAATTTCGATGCGATGCTTTATTGCCGAGATCGAGACGACCGAAAATAATCCCGTTAACTCACGCACAATCAAAAAAATTGGATCGATCGTTGATCACAATCATCATATCTCAGGATCCACCGAACGGTTTTGATCGTAACTAGGCGCGTTGGAAAGCTTAGGTAGGCATTTTATAGTAAAAATGTTATCACCATTTCGATCCGATGCTTTGTTTCCGAGATAATTGAGTGCAAATAATTACTTCCGGCATATTAGAGTATAACTACTTGGTAGCGCCTTGATATCGCTCATCGCTCAACTTTTTCGCTTATCGCTTAATTTTTTTTAAGTACTTGGCGTCGAGACGCTACCGCGTCTTTTGGTGTTGCCTAAATAAACTACAGAAAGACAGTAATTGCCTCCGTCAAATGTTTAAGATGCTAAGCTAAAAAGAAAATGGTTTCACTGGCCATACCACCCGGATATAGCGGTGGCAATATCCGGGTGATATGGCTATTGCGGGCAGTGTCCTGCTATTGCGGGCAGTGACCCATCACCGCAGACATCGCCATTTCACTCGCAATATCCGGGTGCCATGGCCACCACTGACATGGCCATATCCCCCGAAAAACAAGTGGCCATATCACCCGGGACATGAGTGGCCATATCACCCGGGACATGAGTGGCCATATCACCCGGGACATGAGTGGCCATATCACCCGGGACATGAGTGGCCATATCACCCTTCTTCTTGGAAAAGTAGCCGCTGCTTAAATTTAGGGAAGGAATAACAAAAAAAAATCTACTACGCGCCAATCTTTTCTTGAAACCTCCAACTGTAGTGTGCAATCTTGATTTACTAGTAAAATTATAATTTAGTATGTCTCCAGAACGCTAGAAATATAGATCGAGAAATTTCTGGCTACCTCGAAATCGGAATTCACCGCTCGTACTGACCCTTGCACGCACAATCTTAAAATTTTTTGTGCAATCGCATTGTATCCACATATAATAAAAACTGAGCAAGCGGCGGCGCCATTCGTTTATTATGTTAAAAGATATTACAAGTAAACCTCACCCGCCTGGCCATCTCACCCTGATTTATCCTACATAATACAAAAGTTCATATCGATTGGGATACTCACAGATACTCAAAGCTGTTTAACGAAATCCGCCACCATAATCCGCTGGTAGCTTTATAATTTATCGAGTTCAAACGATTTTGTTGTCCGGATATGTATAGTAGACAAGTCCGCGACCGACGGGGTAATAAGGTCGTTTTGGGAAAACGGGTCAGAGCGGCGGGTCGCTCTCGCTGTTCAACTTTACTCGGGATAATAAAGCGCTCCCCCCGTGCACGCTTGGCGGTTTGTGAGCCGTGAAATTACCGGGCGAACATGCGCGCAAGAAAAACAATGGGCCCGGGAGTGAGGGGAAGAGAAGGAGTGAGTGAGCGAGAGGCGCGGACGGGATACGAGATGGGTCGGCTTGCATAGGGGTTGCAAACCGGGAAATGGTAGGTTCGCCACGCGAATGTATATAGGCGGATTCTCTGTCTCAGCGGCGATGGCGAACGGGCCAAGGAGCGGGTACCACTCTGGCGGAAGAAGGCAAGCGAAGAAGGCGGAGGACACTCGAGGACGATTTACAACCGAAAATGTAAGGAGAGTCGCTTCTTTCTCCCACCCACTCTTACCCCCCTCTTCCTCGTCGTCGTTTTAAGTGTACGTTCGTATAGAGGTGGCCTCGACAAACGATATAAATCTACTTGGGATATCCATCTACCCCAGCTGCAGCAGCGGGTACGCGGCCGGAGAGAAGGGGGCCATCTAAAGGCACACTACTTTAAAGCCGCCCCCCCTGTCCCACCCCCCTGGAGACACAATGAAGAACGTTTCCTCGAATTGAATGTTCCTTCTGCTCAGACTGCGTCTGCTTCTTACCCGTCGGGTTCGACTGAGATAATCGAGATATCCATCCTCGTCCCGAACAAGTGACGACTATTCCTCGGACCCCGAACCGGTGTTATCCTATCGGTGGGAGATCGACGATCGACGCGATTCCGTCGCGAATCGATCTCCGTGGAAATGTAGATTGTTACATCGGCCGGGATATATACTCCCGTAGTCTCGGTATCCCTCCGGCACGTCGTAAGGCAGTTCTTTTTATTACGAGGAATCGCAAGCAAGAAACGTCGATAAAGGTGATGAAGATGAGGCGAGTAAATGTGGATCCGCGAGAGTTTGGATGATGTACTCTGCCCCGCGTCGTTGAAGATTTATTTCACTTTGGTCGAGGAACAACCAAAAAACGAAGGTGCTCTCGCGTGTCTGAGAGGTCGATCACTCACGGCCCATTTGGAGATCCTGCGAACTTTGTTTCGCGGCAACTTCTCGAGAGCTCGAGGAACAAAAGGTAATCGTCAAGGGCTCAAACGTGCAGCGCGTAATTCCGAATGAGAAGTTCCGTACCGCCGAGTAAAAGTTCGCCACCCGAGAAATTCTTCGGATCCTCCGCTCCCGAACGATCCTCGCGAGTCTGACGAACGCGTTTTGGGAAATTTGAAAGGTAATATCGTGCATACGGGCTGGAGGGATGCTCTCGAGACTCGGTTCTCTCTCGGGTCCCGAGCGAATCGATCATTCACATCGTATATCGTTGATACATTATGTTGCTGATCGAGGGGATCTCTCTCGCGAGTGAGAGCACTTCGGAGTTTCGTCGTTTCGGTGCCACACATGTGTACCCTCGTCGAATGTCCGGGGGGCCCGCCGCGCGGGTGGTGACGAGCGGAGGGCGCGGCCTCCGGCTCACGCTTCGGCTGCGAATCTCGCTCGGCCTTTTCACCGACTTTCGGCCTGCCATCCGCGCCGAGGAAGCGGCTCGGCTGTTCGGGACGCGTGTCACATTTTTTATTCGTGACGCCCGGTCTGCCGGTGCGGTTTCGCGGAGCACCGTGAAAACGGTTTGGTTCGAAGCGGTCCAGGAAGGGAGATAGACGCGCGAGCGAGGAAACCGGGGGGGAAAAACCCCGCGACTCGCTTTACGGCTGAGTGCATCTCCAAACGTACAGGCAAATCATATCACGCGGGATGCGCCACGTCAATTCCAGGCAACAGCCGATTTTCCGAGCTCCGCTCGATGCTTGGAACTCGCGGTCCTCTCGTGTCGGGAGAGCTCGAAGGGATGAGGAATAGGCGCAGCAGAAACTAACTTGTCACCGGGAGACACGCCACGATGTCCCGGGGCAAAACGGACTACACCCAGAGAAACATTTCTTTATAACACATAAAATTTAATTCAGACATATAAATTATCTTCTTTGTATATCTGCCTACTAGAATATTACTTGTAGCAAGTATAATTTTTTATTTAACTACATATTTATTATCCACGTAGGGTATTTATTTGTTGCAGTTGAAACAAATGGATTAACTATTTATAATCACTACATTTTTTATTGAATAAAACCTATATTTTATTTGTAACTACATTTGTTTCATTGAAAAAAAAAAATGGATTTCTCCATAGTTCTCCACCTCTGGTTTTTTGTTTCAGGCGAAAATCAAATCAATAATACATTATCTAATTAACACATTTTATTTTGAACTTTAAATTATTCAGACTTGGTCATAATTATTTAAGGTCGTCGGTCCAACATGCTTATCGTGTAATATACAATGTATCTATCACTGCTAAATTATTACACGGCATAAGTAGATATAGTTATTGTATAGGAATCTGCGGAGACGTAAGACAGTCGAATCTGTTAAATCTGCTTCCGGCAGCTCCCTAAGTCCGCGTTGGTTAACAACAGCGCTGTTTCTTCGTCCGTTTCGCACACACGATATCCCGTAAATCGTTTTCAGAACACTGACGCAAACGTGTCGCCGGCTGATGTAGATGTATGACGTAGGCTACCGTGCTCGCTATCTTTTCTGTAAATTAGAGACTTCCATAATAAAAATTTAGTACCTATTTGATCGGAAGAAACGCTCATTAAAGTTCTCAATTTTGAATATCGTGATTAGTAGATATTCAAAGAAGTTGTTGTTGGGTATACAACTATAGATAAATAAAATTATTTAGTTGAATGAAGTAACTCTCTTAGGTGCACATAAATAAAAATTTATTTCGCCCAACTAAAAACACATTCCCTTTGAATAAACAACATGCTAATGCATTGATTTATTTAAATGTAGTAAATCATTTCTCTGGGTGTATTTTTTATGAATTTTTTCTCCTCTACTTGCCAAAGATCCAAGCTCTTGAGAGCACAGTATCGAGGGGCGTTTTACGAAACCCCATGCGAGCGCGCGAGCAGCCATAACCCGCTAGTAGGTACAATATACTCGAAACGTTCGAGAGTCCGGGCGACAAACATATTCGTCTCAAAGTGGGTAAGTATTCCTCGAACAGTTTCCCACCCCTCCTTCTGAAGCACGGTCGTTACGGCGCATCGGTGACATCGTGCATGCACTGTTAAATATTGCAAGTCACGAGCATCGCTGGATCACGTACTCGTTCGACGCTCGTTTGATGCCCGGCGCATGTGTCGCTGTGTTTACGATTAGTCGTCGCTGCAAGTATCGCGGTGCCGCTCAAGCTCCATATCAATGACGGGAGAACGACGCCGCGATGCCGCCGTAAACCCGGTGGCACCTTGCACCCTTTCCCGGTTTCCTCGAGAGAGGAGAGAGAGATCTCGGGAGTTCGAACACTTATACCGCCGCGGGAGCATTCTCTTTCGACTGTATACGGATTACGTGTCTGTCGGGCTTGTAAGAAGACGTTGTCGTAAACAGCGTCGAGAAGAGACGTCTGGTAAGCGCGTCGGATCGAAAGAGCAACGAGGGACCACGCATCGGTACTCCGGAAAACGTTCTCCAGCATCCCTTGCAGACGCGCGTCGCCGAGATCCCGTCTTACGGAGCCTCTTTGGTTTTATCAGTCAGACGAGGGGGATGAAAAGCGCGATAGACGCGCGAAACGGAACGAAAGCAGCACGGCGAGTCTCCGCGTCGTGGTTCCGCGGACTCTAATTAAAAATAAATCCCGACGTGGGGGAGAAAGAGAGAGAGAGAGAGAGCAAACGGGGAAACGTACCGTGTAACCGTTAGCTGACGGTTAGCCTCCGTGCCGATAGCATTAAAATAAATTATTTAAGTTGCAGCAATTTCGTGGGTCCCCGATGGCTAATATCCGTATAAACGCGAAGGAGAGGTTTCTGCGGAACTAAGCATCGAGAGCGTCTCTCGCTCTCGCCGAGAAAGCCGAATAACACGGGGTGGAAAATGTGGTTGCTGGATTGGGGTGCCTCACGGCTATGGGCGAGAAGACGGCGAGAGGGCGAAAGAGGATTCTCGGGGGAGCTGTGCGCGAAGGAAACTGGGCGTGGAACCGTCGAACCTTTCGACGATGAGACGCGCCCGCGACACTGGGAACGCGGAGTTATACCGTTAGCGAAGTGTAATTGATGAGGTGGTGTAAAATAATTGAAAGATAAATTCGCGCTTCGACAAATTAGGGGGGTGAACAACGTTTCGCGCTCTTGTCCCGATGTACCACTCAATTTGCATCCTCGGGGTCGAGGGGATGTATTGTCGATGATTAAGACTATCTTTCAGTGCTTTGACTTTAAAGTCTCGATAATCAGACGGCATCTACAAACAGCCCTAAAAACTTTTCTAGAGAGCTGACATTCTCCGGTATTCATTATCTGAAATTAAGTCAGCCAAGTCCAGATATCGCCTCGACCCGACTTTAAGAGATCTATCCATAGTCAGCGCGGAGCAGAGTTTCCGGTCTCGGTATACCCTCGCTGCTCGCGCGGTACACTACACTCTCGACTTAATTCTCATTCAGAACATTCCACGACGGCGCAGGAATTTCGAGCCATTAAGCACTCGCTATCTTTCGACTCTCTGCCTGGGCGTGCGTATACGCTACGTATAACAATTCACCCTCACTCTATCGCTCTATAGTTCTGTTCTTCGTACCCAGGCGACACGTCGGATCTGCAGGGAAACGCGTCGGGGCAACGGAGAGTTCGGCTCGGAGGGAGAGACTTTGCGGTGAACGAGCGAGAGCGAGACAAGAACCACCCCCCACGTCAGAATTATTTCGTATAATTATATTCGTTCTGCAACGACACCCCCGGGGCTTGAAATTGAAATTGAGCTTCCCTAGACGAATATCTCGTCGTCATCCGCGCCCCTGAAACATTCGGCTCTTCCAGTTTCCACGTAGCCACGAGCCAGAACTCTCTTTCTCTTCCCTCGAGCACACCGTCGACTTCTCCGACTATTCTCCATCGCCAGTGAACTTTACCTCAAACCGAGCGCTTCGAGTAGTCATCGGTTGAGTTTGGCGCGGAAGATGTGAACAGACGAACTCGATTGACGCCGATTGCGAAGATCCCATGGCCCTCATTAATGTCCTGACGACTCAAAAAACGCTGCTACAGGGAAACGATATCAGGCATTACGATGATATCACGTTCGGTATCCGGAAAATTACCCGAAAAATAATTCCCCGAAAAGACAATTCCCCGAAAAGACAATTCCCCGAAAACAATTTCTCGAAATGGAAATTCCCCGAAAACAGTTTTTCCCGACATGGAAATTCCCCGAAGACAATTTCCCGAAAATACAATGTTCCGAAAATATACTTTCCCGAAAATAAAACAACTTCTCGAAAATAATATGCGTTGAGGCTTATGCAGCTGATATAGTGACTGATACGATATATATATATTTTTTTTTTTTCTTAGGATGTTGTTTGAGACTGTTTTCGGGAAATTGTTTTTCGGGAAATATTCCGTGAAGCATCACGTCGACCTACTCCGCGCTGATATCAAAAACTGTAATACCGTTTTGAAACCGCGGACTGGTTGCCTTTTTGTGGCGATAGGCTGTGACCGTAACGGAGACGCATGATTCCCTCATGATTCCTGAATTTCCCCGGCTCGCGTCAGCCATCGGTGGAAATGCGGGACTCATGGTTTTTCGCACGGTTCGCCGTGCAGCTCACACACGGCATTCGTGCCTCGACGAACCGGAGGCACTTGCAATTTCGTACCGGACGAGTTTTACCGTCCGGATCGAAATAACGCGCCGAGAATAATAGGTCGTGCGTACAGTGCCTACTACGTATAACAACGAGCGAAATTTCGTTCGGGAGTACAGTGGCCGCGAGGGGTACAAGAGAATCGGGTAAAATTCGCGTGGGTCAGTCGAGGGTTTCAGCTGGAGTGAGGGACTGGGGGGCTCTTTTCCAGAGAACGCCAGCGGAACACTCGACGCTCGATGAATTTTACTGGCACAGCTCTGTAACCGGCTAGCCAGCGATCGCGCGGTAAGCCCACGCCGCGGTTTCGCGTTGATCAGCAGAAATTAGCATAGCCAATTTATGTCCCGCCCCTATAAATAACATGTTTATCGTTGTAATTTATGCGACCCCCCCCCCCCCTTCCCTCCCCCGGCCCCTCGGTTGGGACGAGCCATGGACCAGGGCGAGAGTCGAACCACCGGCGATCATCCCTCTCGTCGCTTCACCGGTACCGTTCACCATCGGTTCTCCAACGAGAGTTCGATTTCAGCCGAATGGATTTGTAACCGGAAACAGCTTTGGTCACGCCGAAGAGTACGACAATGACGCAGCACAAAATCTGTCGCATGGGTTGCCATCGTTAATGCACAGTCGTCATTAAATGAAAATGATGTTCGTTTTGAAATTGTTCATTATATTGTGTAACTGCCTAGAATGGCTTTTCGATGTTGTTATCATGCTCCGAATGCCGGGCTATCAAGCATGCGAAACTCCGAATTCGTTGGGAAACCGTTTTGGTCGAGCCCATACGATACTGGTTTTCGTCGGTGGGGGGGGGGGGAGCTTTCGAATTTGATAAGCTCGTTCGCGGACGAGCCAACATCAGATACACGCTGCAACGACTGTAACTGCCATCGAGCAAATCCAACATTCAGGGTCCTCCAAGTTGTAAGCTACACGAAGCCCCGAGATATAGCGCCGCATGAAGTGTATCGCCGTTTGCTGGCCATCAAGGTTCGCTGAATAGCGTCCGAATCCTCCGTCTACCTGGGTGTTTGCCGGGTTTCCCCGGTTTACGTGTAATCGATGTGTTTTCCTGGTGCACATCGTTTCGGTGTGCGTCATGCGTACACCGTCGGAGATCGCGAGAGGGTTTTCGCGTATCGCGTATCGCGAACGGCGAACGATGGACGAGAGACACACACGGGGTTGGCGGAGGCCGGAGTTGCCGCTGGCACGGGGCAACGAATCGAGCCCTCTGTCACGTACGAGTGGAATAGGTCCGTACGATATGCAGCCATTTGCATACATATAGGGTCATTATAAATATACCGAGCGGAGTTCCTACGAACCGTGCGGACCCCGCCGGTCTCTCCAACGTCCGGCCCATCACGAGCAGCAGAGCCGGCAGCAGCAGCGGAGTGCAAGCTCTCGCAAGCGTCCGCGAGTTTCTCTCCCGCACACATCGCTGATTCCGAGACCGCGGAACTGCCCGCCGATGAACCCTCCCGCTTATCCGTTATTGCGGCTCACCGCTTGAGACTCATCTCATCTCCTTTTCCGCGTGCTCCACAAAATTTCGAAACTCCGGTGCCGAGCGAGAGGGAGGGCTTGAGGAGCCTGACCGCTTTCGCGGGGTAATTAAAATCGCCACTGACGGATGAACGTCGTTGAACGCGGGAATGCGAAGAGATGGAAAAATATGTGTACGTCTGTGATGCGTCAAAGGCTATTGGACGGATAAAACCAGGCCGGATCGGCATCACGGCCGCATCGTTTTTCTTCTTGGACGTTTTTTTTCTTTTTTGTTACGAAATTAGCCGAGCGCCGTTAAAAATGTTCGCGTGTTTTTGGTCAATGATCCGAGCAAGCCTTCCCGGCGACGGGGTTTCGCGTAAACGTTAACGCGTTCGCGCAACTGTATTTACCTCTCTGCCGAAGCTATGCTGCAGTGTTAGAGAGGCAGACAGGCATTACAAATGCTAATGGGAGCGCTCGTGGCAAGCGTACCGGGCAGAATACATTAGCGTCTCGTTCGTCAGTCATTAGCTGTGAAAACACAATATTTCCGAGCGAAAAGCGCTCTCGGACGGCGCGCTGGGGGATGCATGGTCCTTAACGGGGCGCGAACCCGATTCCCCTCCCCGTCACTGACGCCGATGGTGCAAGAGTTTTGTCGGTATCTCGCGTGCGTTTCCACACGGACCGGCCCATCGGGTCGTTTAATAAAAAGTCGGGGGGTCGTGTGAGTTATTCTACGCAGGTTGGCAAAGCGAACGTTTGATATGATAGCAAACGCGGTGCCGCGGTGTGCACATCCATGCGAGAGCGATACGTTGGATGGGAGGCTCTCACGAAACCAATGGACGGAAGACCATCGTGGATTCAATTATCGGGGCTCCATACCGGGCCACTTTCGCCGATCGGCGTCGAGACCACTGCCACGCTCGCCGACCAAGACCGCGAGCAATTTTTAATTAACACGTTCCGTACCCCGCGTACAAGGGAGAAGATGGAAGAGGCAAGGGGTTAAAAAAAACTGCAACGCAATAGCATTCCATAAAACTTGGGGTAGCCGATCGTAACGAGGAGAAAAATTTTCTTCTCCGCTTCAAAGGACGGCCCTTAACTTTGAGATGAGGAGCATTAAAAAAAAGTAACGAGGCGATCCAGTGTGGAAGCCTGAGGGGATGAGCCATGTGCCTAGATTCCATTTACCCAATATTATTTAAAAAAAATATTTTCCACATAAAAAAAAAATTGTCTGAAATCGATGAATCCCACTTTCAGTAGAAACAGTATGGACTACAGCGTAAAATAACGAAAGGACGATGACGAGAATCAGCGTGCATGGTCGCGCGTGTGTTGATTGAACGAAGGAGAATATCGTCGGAAAGATTGCTCGTGGAATTTCGAGCGTGGTACTCCGAGAGCGCATAGCGCGACTCGAGGTGCCGCGCGCTCGAGTCCGCGAGATGGCCCAGCATCCCTCTCCTCTCTCGATCCCTTATCGAAAAGATCGCGGGAGGGGGGGCCGAGGGTTGGGGGGGGCAAAAAGTGCGAGCGAGCGAGAGCGAAATTTAGCCACTACCGGGGGCTGTTAAACCCCTAACGCGCTGGCGAACGGAGAGAGAGAGACGCACAACGAGGGGAGAAAGCGAGACGGAGAGTCCTCGGTATCCCCACCGAAAGGCTGCCGGTAGCCCCCTCCATTTTACCCCGACGGCGACGAAGCTCCTGCCGCCGACGCCGACTCCGACGCCGACTCCGTCGCTTCTCCCCGGTGCTCTCTCGCCGCTTGTGCCGCGATACATTGCGATACACACGGTGTGCCCACGTCTCTCAGCTCTTTATACCCGGCGCCGCGGTGCTGCTCCTCCTTATCCCGCTACCGATCGGATCGTCCTCGTGCACGTCAGCTAATCCCTCTTTCTCGCCGTCGGTAATCATCAAAACGACTGCGGCGTGTCCACTATCCGCGAGTCGACCTCACGCTTACCCTCGTAAAAAAAAAAAAAAACAAAACAAAACAAAACAAAAACAAACAACACCCAAGAATCTCATGATCACCGGTAAAAGTGAATGAAGGATCGGTGAGAAATCGCACTGGAGGTAAAGTTTCATCGGGATCTTATTCGCGTTTCCTAGCATCGTGCCCCGAACCGTCGGATCGCGGCGGCGTGGATGCAAGCGTGGAAAGCGTGGAGTAAATTGCGAAGCCGGCCGGCGAAAATTCCCCGAGGAGGGCGGCGAAGGGAGAGCGGGAAGGAAAGTGAGGAGTGAGGGTCCGAGGAGAGCGAGCGATACAACGGACGACAACGTGATAAACACGAGTACGCAAGCGCACACGGCCGACGGCAGAGAGTAAACGAGTAAACCACCGGCTCCGGCACCCCCGCGCCCCCCCCCCTCCCCCCACACCGACACGCAACGATACGACACACGAACTCGGCCGGTGTACACAACGAACTCACCCTTCTCGTTCTCTTCCTCCTCCCACGCCTTCTCCTCCGCCGTTCTCGCTCTTGCTCATCGCCGCGTGCTCGTCGGGGAACTTCCTCTCCGTCGTTCTCGCCTCGCCGACGACTCACATCGCCGCGATACGCACGCAACTAACTCGAGAAAAGTACGACGAACGACGACTAGGAGAGGCCCCCCCAGCAGCCGCGGGAGAAAACGCGGCGAGCCGAGTGTACGCAACCACCGTTTCCGTGACCTACCCTCGTTCCGTTTCGCGTCACCCTCTTGCAGCCCTGTTGGAACACTTGTTTCTCTTTCTATCTGTTTACTTCTGTCTGTGTCGTTGATTTTTTTGCCCTCGTCCTTCCTCATCTTTCCCGTGCGTATTTCCCCGGTTTGCGCATTCGCATCGTCGAGGCCTTCTGAGTCCCGTCGACTAACGAGGCCTCCGTGATACCGACGAGCGAGCGGAACAGCGAATACATTATCTCGTCCGTTGTTTACATTTTTTTTTCTTGTTATTTTCACCGTCGCTCCGGTGTTCTTTTGTCCTAGAAGTCGCGAAGTCGTGAATGAGGGAGTGAAACGTTCGTGAACGAGGAACCGTCGTCGGTCGAAGAGGGCAGAAGAGATAACGCAGAGGCGAGAGAATGTGCGTCCGGTGATTTCGGCGGAGTGTCGAAGATATCGTTCGCGAAAACTCGCGGACCGCGTCGCGCTGATTTTGCAATCAGGGGAAAGTGTCGGTGGCGATAAGTTCCGAATCGCCCGATCGAGAGGGAGTGCCCGCGCCCGTGCGATGAAATCTCCGAGAGTTCGACGCGAGATCCCGGCTACGGTCTGACCACCCAACGCTCTTTCCACTTAACTTGGATGTGCTCCGGCCAAGACGACCGTTTCATCCCAAAGCAGCTCCGCATCTCCGTTTACTCTCATCATCGAAATACCATAGACTCTCCATCCATCTCTCGACAGGCATTCCAGCCAGCTTGGATTTCGCGAGACTAAGAATCTTGAGAGATTTCCAGAGGCTCGACTTACAAAGTGATCAAAGATCGTGAAAAGTTTTGCCTTGAAGCGGCGAACAAGGGATCGGAGGAACGAAGCGGAGTAGTAGCTTGTAGCGGTGTTGTATAGCCGCCCTCGACGAGAAAACAGGAGAGATATATACGTGGAGATAAAAAAAAAACCACGTGAAACCCGGAGAGTTGTGTTTCGTTAACCATCCCGCCGGCATCGCGCGAGAGATCGTGTGTATACAGGCCAGACGGAGAAACGAGAGTGGCCAGAAAGGCCGACGGGAAGAGAGACACGAAACAGGCACGAAAACGCACCCCTCGGTTTTCCCGCGCGCAGCGCGCGAACGAGCCACCCCGACGAGCGGAGTACACCCGGAGCCGCCGCGGCCGTAGCCGGTGCCGCCGACGCCGCGAGCAACCCCTACACACAACAACCCAACGAGGCATCCCCACTCTGAATCGCACAACAGCCAGAGCGGAAGTGCTAGTCAGTCGGCGAGCGACCTTCCGACATCACGGGTTAGCTTCACCCACTCGTCCATCGTCCTCTCGGCTCGGCTGCAACGCTGCTCGCGCGCGAGCGAGAGACTGACGGAGGGGTGAGAACGATCGAACGACCGATATCAAAGGGATATAAATTTATTGATTTATTAAAAAGATTTAAAAACAAGAATAGAGGAGAGTCGGTCACAGGCGAATGAGTGACCGAGGACGGACAGTCGAAGGGGCCTTTGGTTTTTTTCGAGAGTGCCGGGTGCCACAGTCACCGGGGACATAAACGTTAAGGAAGCCGAAGATTCCTCTCAGCCCGCTTGCACGTCCGCGTGTCCCGTCGCCCCGAATTTCTTCGTCTGCGAATCATCGCCGAGTCATCTGCGTCTCGCGCCTCTTCGCCTACATGCGGATTACGTACTTGTATTTAAACAATATAAATTTCTAAAAATAAAATAACATCGAGAAGTCAGCGTGAAATTTATCGCGAACACATGACGAGGGATTCAATGTGCTCTTAACCCCTCGAGACACGCATCTCAGCCTGTCATTAAAACCATTATCGTGCGTGACGATCTACACTGAGAGAAAGATTGATAAATCATCGTTGCCATTATCCGGTGTGATTTTTTTCGTTCGATTGAGGCCCTCGTCGCTGCGAGAGTGTCCGTTTTACCGCGTTTCGTCGATCGACTACCGTCACGTGTCGCGTCTTTTGTTTCTCTCTTAACACGGTTGTCAAAATTATCATTTTTACTCTCGAGTCAGTATCTCGGAAGACGGGACTTGCATGTTTTTACGTATATCTATCGAGTGACTGAGTGACACGTAAAAGAAATATAACAAAATAAATATCGCGGATACGAAAAGATTGCTCGTGCGTGTTAATCTCCGGGTCAATTCGGTTAAGGATCTGTGGGATCGCGTTGTGCGGCTTACACACAGTGCCGCCCGACGTTTGTAAAGGATAAACCTGCTGGAGACGGGGTCTAACCACGAACCGGAAGAACGAGAAAAGAGTTTACCGCAGCGGGAACGTTTCTGCTTTCTCCCATCAAAGGGAGAACATACAGTGAGCGCGTGTGTTACGTGTTTGGACTTCCGTTGTCGTCCTCGCAAAGGACTTTGTACCGGTGCCGTGGGACGAAACCGTACGTGCATGCACTTGTGAGACTCCCTCGGGCGAAATAGGCAAGAGAATCGAGGATCCGATAAAAGAGACGAGATCCAGAGACCGTACCGCGCGCAGCACAGAACCTTCGAGGATAAAGCATCGAGAAGGTGGCACTCGAAAGAAAACGGGCGATTCACCGTCGAGCGGATTTCTTCCTCTTGTGTACTTGTTGAGCCTGGCCGAGCATCGGTTTCTACCTTCGCCATTCTTCGCGAGAGTTCTTCGGCCACCTCAATCGGAATTCCCAACAACGGCATCAGCGGCTGGAGCGACGGTCCAATTTGTTCATTCGGAAGAATTTAACGTTCCTATTACCGTTCACGGGGCTCCGAGCGATTTCCTCGTCCATTGTAAAGCTTCGTGTTCGAAAGTTCACCCGGCTGACCACGTGGTTCATCCGGTTGACCCGGTCGAATAAAAACCGGCTGTCACAGCGACCAACTTCGAGAACCGTTCGTCTTCACGGCTGAGCTCATAAGCGGCAAAGTGCCGGTTGCATCCACGTAGATTTTGTGCGCGTGATACGTCAACTCCGAAGCGACTCAAAGAAAGTTGCAGAAATACAAACACGATTAACAATAAATAGCCTCAGTGAAAACGTCCTTATCGAACGACCGATCCTTGTCAAAGGTCGCTGGAACGACTCTCGGTCGCAAGTGTCGTTCATCGGGTCCATAGCTCTGCTTTCCACTTACCCGTCGGTAACTCCCGAAACAGCGAACCCAGAACGCCTGACGTAAATACAGGAGAAGCGTCTGACAGGTCAAGCTCGACCTTCCTCGATAAAAGGTAATCCAGGAAATTGGCCAAGATCCCGCCCGTAGGCAACCGCGCCGCAAGGAAGGAGGCCCAGGGAGTGGTACAGAGGATTATAAACCGGGTCGGGTCAAGGGAGGACTGCGTCGTAAGCGAGGTACCATACATCCCGTACGATCGGGACAATCGGTCGGCGTTAAACGATAACCGGGGGTGCGCGGAGTGGTGCGTCGGTTGCACGAGGAGGCAGGAGGTTGGGGTGGCCTCGTCAGGCACCTTGGCTCGGAGCGCATCGGGCCCCGGGGCTGCGGTGGTGGGTTGCCTTGTTGGGGTGTACCCCTGCTCCTCTACGGGGCCCAGGGGCCCCACTTCGCACCTGCTCCAGGCTCCGATACCGAGTCAGCAGCAGCACCAGGGCTGTCGCGCCTGTTGCTGCGTGCATAGCAACCACCAACCGCCGGCGGTCCAGCTCACGAGCCAGCGGGCCGGTCTATCGCTGAGGGTAGCGAGGGTGGCGTCCACCACCTCCGTCCGAGCCGCCCCCTACGCCCATCCCCAGCACCAGGGGCTGGGGCAGGAGTGCAGGTAATAGCAAAAAAATAAATAAATAAAAACAAACGAAAGCACATACAAGCATAGTTTTTTTAAAAAACATAACGTTTGATAACGATACAACAATCGTAATATACATAATAAAGTCTCACGAATTTAACTACGTCAATTTTTAAAAAACTTCATCGATTTTATCCAGAAGTTGAGTTCAACCCTTGCAAATTCCATATCGTTTGATAGTGCTGTTGGTCTGTCGAGTCTCGCACTATAAAACTTCAATATGACGCTTTGAAATTGTTGCATATTAAATAAATATAACAATCGTTGAGTAAAACGTAGAAAAAAAAATAAGAAAAAGCAAACTTCGCGCGATCGAGAGATTCTGAAGAGTTTAAAAACAAACAAAAAAAATATCCACGAAAGGTGTAGGGAGGAGACGGGCGCAGTGGGTGGAGGTGGTGCGCACATCCTCGGCAGCCCGATGCTGTTCGTCCCGTTCACGGTGCCCACCTTCCCCGCGACGCATCAGACATCCCACCCCGCTCATCAGACGCATCACCAGCAGCTGGCCAATACGGTACAGAATCCCGTGCAGCAGGCCCCTCAGCTCAGCCAGTTGAGCCAGCTCAACCAACTGAATCACCTGAATCATCAGGGAATCGTGTCAGCCACGACGAATCAACCACCGGCCCACAGTACCAGCTGTTCGCCTCAGCAGCAGCAGCAACAGCAACAGGCAACTACACCAAACAAGGTAGAATTTTCATGCATTTTTTTATTGACTTATTTTTTTTTTTGCTCTCTTCGATTCATAGCTCCTCATAAGTCCTTGATATACTCTCGCTGAAACTTCGTGGAAACAATCACCGTCGATCCGAAAAGTTTCAACCTTTTTTTTCCCCAACCAACAAATATCCCACGGAGGAGCCGCTATCCGTGTCTCGTCACCGATACAACCGATCGTGTACGCGGAGAAGTGAGGAGATCGCGAAACTTTCGTTCACGAGGAAAACTTTGGTATGGCATGGGAATGAGACAAAGTCGAACGACTTTCTCATCGTGGCGACGGTCTCGTCATACCGTTTCGGTATCCTCCCGGCGTTTTGTTGCGAGAACCACTCCTCTTTCGCGGAGAGGATAGAGACTACGCTCGTTCCATCCTTCCTCCCGCGGAATAACATCTCGCGTCGACGTTGTTTCCACACACCCGCCCTCCCTCCGGCGCGCTCTTTCCGACCGTCAGCATCCTCCGTTTCATATTTCTCGCCTCGAACCACGAGGATCGCGAACGCGCGACGGCGTGGCTTTTATTATCCTGGCGTGGATTCAAGTCAATTTTCTTCAGCGAGCCATAACCCACCGCCGCGAGGAACCACCGGAGTGAGAGAGCAAAAGGTACACCCTTGCCGGCGCTCGGAGTTTGCCAGAAGCGAGTCCAGGCTTTCTCCTGTCTTAATTCCGGGACAGTCTGCCGGCAGACCGGGGAGGTCCGAGAGGAACGAGTGGAATCCCCGACTGCTCTGCTCCACTGTATCGTTTCGTTTCTGTTCCATGCCGGTCCGTTCCGCGACCCTTATCCAACCCTCCCCGTTCTCCTTGCAACATTTCTGCCCCGGCCTTTGGCGCCGACTCGTCCGAGCCAAAAAACTTCTTTTCAGACGCTCGACCAACACCGAAACAAGGCAACAAGGCCTGCACGAAAATTTATCAATCGGACGTTAAAAAGTTTTATGATTTTATGGAACCAAACATAAAGTCGCAACACTTAACCCCGCGGGAATAAAATATGTGTGAAAGATGTTGTAACGACCGACCGAATGAATAACGCGCGTATTTGGTTTTGGGGCGGATATTGTTAATAATGATAAACATTAATTATCCCGATCACGTAATGTCACACGTCTGTTCGCTTTGAAGGTCTTGTCCGGACTACCTCAGATGACGATCGATCTTGTATCGACCGTTCGTTCGTCTATTGTCAAACCTAACTAATATCGTGTGTTTTAACGAATAGTCGGCCACATATTCGTTGCAATATATATATTTCGAGGATGTATTAAATTTGACTTATATAATATTATAAAAATTATATTTCACATATATCACAGATATGATATAGGGGAGACCGGGGCAAAACGGGCACCTCGACTAAAAATTCGGATTGGTGGCAAAACTGGCAGCGTCGTAACTTTCTTGTAAACGACTTATTTCAGTTTCCTAACGTTCCTTACATAAGAAAAGGGCGGAAAATAAGTCAAATTTTTCATGAAAAAAATATATATAAATAGGGGGGATGGGGGCAAAACTGGCACCAAGACTAAAAATTATAATTTTGCCTCCATTTATTGTTCATAATATGCCGACGTCTTTTTTATCAATAATAACACAAGAAAACGAAAAAAATAAACGAAAATTCGAACCAATTTTTTAAACGTTGCATTTAACCGGTAGCCCAGAAGTCGCATGTGTAGTTCAAAGTTGTATCATCCTTATCGGCTCCAGCACATGATCAGTAGGACTAACCCTGCCAGGTGCTGCACTCAATCCAACCCTCGACCGGAATATAGTTCCCTATAGAATATGCATGAGGCACCTAATTTTTTTTGTCGATTGTTGAGTCTCTTTGGATTTTTCCTTTCCTCTGTCCTTTCCTATTTTCCTGGATATTCAGCTGCCTTCTTTAGATAAATTGCTGGCGATACAGCGATGCAGTAAAAACCTCAAATTTTTTCCCTCTGTCTGCCTTATCTTCGCTTATATTTTTTTCTGTGATAGGATGAGTTGTAGGATTTTTATATATATTTTTTTTATCATGAAGATTTTGACTTGTATTCCGCACTTTTTTTATGGAAGAAATATCAGAATACTTTAATAAGTCGTTTGTAAGAAAGTTAAGGCGGTGCCCGTTTTGCCCCGGTCTCCCCATGGCACGTATACTTTTTCCACGTGGCGATTATGGAAACATTCGAGAGTGGAGTTCATTCAATCCTCCGCCGTTCCACTGTTCGATCCCGTTCTCGTCGCATATCCCGCAATAGCGCGAGGAGGATCCCTCGCGTCGCTTATTTGTTCGCGCGAAACCGAGCGAAAGATGAGTGAGTGAACGTCGAAAGCCATGAGAGAAGGAGAGTAAACGCACCATCGCGTGTAGCGAAGCCGCCCGAGTTGCGCGGCCGCGGCTTGCGGCTAATTGAAAATAGATTAACGACGTGACGGTACAGAGAACCGCACAAGAGAGCATCTCCCGTTGTTCGGCGCTCCGATTTCCCCGACGAAATTCCTTCGGGATAACGACGGGACCGCGAGGCTCCTCATAATTAGGAAATTGCACCTCGGGCCCGTGCCGGAAGGCCGCGGGGTCGGATAAAACGTGGTGGCGCGTAAAGACAAGAGAGCGGTGCTGCGTGCGTCGGGATGATGCCCTGGGAGGGATGATGCTGCTCTCCTTGTGCAGCGAATACGTTCCTCCACCCTGACACAGCCACGAGGTCGAGGCAGCGTCGCGGTAAGCCTCACCGAGAGTTCGAGGCGATGCTCGGCGGGGCCTGGGCTGTGTGCGTGTAGCTGCCAGACGAAGACACGCACGAATGCTGGGTTGCACGTTATCCCCAAACCAGTCGCAACGGAGACCACGCAGCAGGGGAGGATTTTGCCCGGGTCGAAGAGAGACGGGAGAGAGGGCAGGGTGGCAAAAGTGAGGAACAGGGAAACGGCAAGAGGCGCGGGGAAAGATCAAAGCGCGGGAGATGATTTCATTACGACGCGCCACTCGTCTGCTACGTTGAAATATCAAAAGAGTGCGGAGACCCCATACAAGTATGGCAGTCGACGACGTCGTCGTCGTCGTCGGGGTACGGAACGTAGTTAGTTGCAGTTATACAGTACAACCGAACCCGGCTGGCTGCCGAAGGCAGGTTTTTCCCGCACAATGCCTCTCCGTGTCGCTCTTTTTTTACCTCCCGAGCGCACGAGGAAAACCAGACGGAGAGGAGATGAAAAAAGGCTACGGTTAAACGGAATAAGGAGGAGAGGGACCGAGATAAAAAAAAAAGGAAAACTTGTGTGGCGGGAATCGCCACCGACGTTTCAAGCCCCCTCGCCCCTCGACTCTTGCTTCTTATATCATCGTCTTTCTTTCTATTATTCCGTTACTTTTCTCATCTCTATCCCGATTCCATGGGACTCGGGGACAATCATCCTCCGCCGCGTTTTCATCGCCCGGAGGGAAGAATATTATTAGCTCAAGCTGCTGCGTATTGTTGAAATAAGCTCGTAAAAAAAAACATATCTTATATATGTTTTTGAAAGTTGTTTGTTTGCTTGTCCCAATTTTCAAGAATCTAGCCCTGTTTATTCTCAGTTCTTCAACCGGAATACACAATTTCTGGCCCAGAAAACTCATTTTTTGGACGAAAGTAACATATTTCTGGTAAATCTCCGGAAATCTAAATTTTCAG
The DNA here is from genome assembly GCA_964017025.1 of Stenichneumon culpator. Classification (NCBI taxonomy): domain Eukaryota; kingdom Metazoa; phylum Arthropoda; class Insecta; order Hymenoptera; family Ichneumonidae; genus Stenichneumon; species Stenichneumon culpator. Next base: position 6,086,222 of record OZ024777.1, read on the forward strand.
TTTCTAAACTCCATAGTCGATGGCAAGAGCGCGAAGCGCCCGAACGATAACAACCTGCTAGTAGGGTAAGTCAGGGTGATAATGCGACGGGGGTGATATAGCCATCAAAACCGTTTTCTTTTTAGTTTCGCCTCTGAAACATTAGACGGAAATATTGACTTTCTGTAGTTCATATAGACAACATGAAACATAGTGACATGTTATGTGCGATCCCTTTATGCTTTTCTAGGCCTAATCGATTAGGGCTGTACAGATAGGCCGACCTAGCCGGCTAAAATATCTTATTCGGATAATGGATTTTATAGTTTGGCCGGCTAAGCTAATGTAGTCTTGGAATTTTTTGCGATTTTTCTTTACTCATGTTACCTGCAACGTATTCCCAAATATTTTTGCCCGCTGAACATGAATCCACCGGCCTTTTTGGCCTAAAGTACAATGCTACATTAAGGGGCTCGATTTTATGCACGAAAAATCGTATTTTTGGGATTTAAATGGAAAATATTAGTTGGATTGGGTTGGGAATAAAATAATCGTTATATTCGTGATCAGCGGGAAAAAATACATCGAATATAGCTTTGAAACAAAAAATATCGAATGAACCACGATTTTTCAATGTTTGAGCCACTTTTGGAATACGTCGATTTTCGTGATTTTCAAACGTCGATATCTCGGCTTTTAGAATCGTTTTATCGTGCCGTTTGAGGACGTTGAAAAACGCAAAAAATGGACTCGAAAGGGGTAGCCTTGCAATTTTTTGACGAACTTTAAAATTTTTTTTTTTAACTGCCCCGTATTCCGACGTATTTTCGCGCTGTGAACACGAATGCGCTGGCCATTTTAGACCAAAGTACAATGCGACATTAAAATGGTCGATTTTATGCACTTGGCCGGCTAAAATAGCTTGGCTGGCTAAAACAGATTAGCCGGCTAAGACGGCTTAGCCGGCCAAACTATAAAATCCATTAGCCGGATAAGATATTTTAGCCGGCTAGGCAGGCCTATCTGTACAGCCCTATAATCGATTATCATTATTACTATGGCCATAGGCTCATTTACATCTTTACCAGAAACCAACTCTACCGGATAATAATTCTACCAAAATCTCTATCGGACTAAAAATAAAACTCTAACGGAATTGAAATAAACCTCTACCGGAATTATAATAAAACTCTACCGGAATTACAATAAATCTATACCAGAATACAAGGCTACCGTCTAGCCTTGTATTCTAGCCGTCTAGCCTTGTATAGTTTTATTTCAATTCCGGTAGAGTTGTATTTCAAGTCCAGTAGAGTTTTACTTTGATTCCGGTAGAGTTGTTATTTGATAGAGATGTAAACGTGCCTGGCCATATCACACGTAGTGTCCAGGTGATACGGCTTATCGTAAATATTTATTTATAGAGCTGCAATTAAATCATGCATAGAAAATATCGAAATTTCTGAGTGAATTACTTTAGTTCGATGTTTCTAGAGTTAGTTACGAACAAAATGGAAAGATTTTCTTTACGTTAAACCTTAAATTTTCATTGTTTAAAAATTGATAGCCATATCACCCCGACTTACCCTATATATGTATACGTATTTTTTTTTATCGTGTATGAAAAGTCGAGACTCGACAGAGATATTTCTTTCTGGGCTTTGTGCAATCGAGATTACTGGTCGTCGTGCCGGGTTTCTACCGCGGGGGATTCCGCAGCTCGTGATTGTTCGGGTTCGTCCCTCAGGTACCTTAATTTACCGCCTCCGCCGAGTCGCGGACGTACATGTGCATTCACAATTTTTAATGCACCTGTTCTCGCACAGCAGCGTGACGATGTAATTCTCAACAAAAAAGGAGGAAAATTCCGCAACCCCCTTACACCCTCTCGTTCGTCTGCATGTATGTCTATGAGTGTTACGCACTTGTATAGTACTTTTTTTCTTGTACTCACGTCTCGTCGCTGCGCGATACTGGAGGGAGCGTTTGGGATGCTGGGACATCAAATATGCAGGCTGGGGTGTGCGAGCTCTCGGTGCGTTCCTCGCAACCCTGCTCACCCCCGGGGCTAACGGTCGACCTGGGAGACACAGGGGATGGAGAATCCGCTTTGTTTGAGAACGGATTGGAGCGCGGCGAGGAGAGCGTAATTAAAATGATATTCGTAAAAACAGTGACTAGGCTGGGGAGGGGGGGGGGAAGGGGGAACGTAATGGATAGAACGCGCACTCGAAGCCGTCATAAAATTTTACAAATGAGTGTCCCGGAACGTATCCCTCACTTGCTCGTTCCTGGACCCGCTGTGTTTTTCGCGTTCTCTCTTGCTCATTCGTTCGCCCCACCTGCAATCCTGTGCTTGCGATGAGCGAGGCACCGGAAGAGGCGGGGGGGGGGGGGGGGGGGGAGAGAGAAGAAAAAAACGATGCAAACTGGAAAAAAATTTGCGAGTGAGATCGTATGAGGGATGCACGGGGGAGACGAAAGAGAAAAATGAAATGAAAAGTTAAAAAAGAAAAAAAGATATGAGGGTGCATGGAATACACCCTCACCGCTTGGAGGGGGACGGGAGGTCGAGAGCCTCGTTCCACCCCGTCACTCTACATCTCCCTCTCTCCCTCTCTCAGCGGGAAATACCTCCGCTGGCCGCTAGTACAAACAAACATGGTGGGTCATACACGCGAAGTAACAAATGTCGGACATTTACATTTAGCGTGCGAGGGACGAGGGCTGCTAGTTACGTCGGTACACCCGCTGCCCCTCGTCGGTCCCATCCCCTTGTACACCCGTCCTGCCATCGTCTCTGCCCTCCGTACTATCATTACTCCGATCATCTCGCTGCCGTACGAATTTGTTTCTATTTTCTTTTAACCACACACACACACACACTCTCGTTCTTCGACGGTAGAAGAAATTTGAGGAAGGTGAATTCAATATGTACCCCGAAGCGGGCTTCAATATCTTAATTGTAAGGTGAAAGCGACTCATCTCTCCGGCGTCTGATGCATACCCAATAGACGTTCTATCGATGCCTTTGTTTATGGTAAGGACATAGAAGAAACATCGTGGGCCTCACACGTAGGACCCACCAATCTCAAGTACTCGGAGTAAACACCTCGCATCGCCCGGATAGCGAGGTATTCCACGAAGAGTCGGTAAAGCGTGCACTTCGCTTCGAAATAATCATACTTGTATCCGATTATCGTTGTCAACCATTATACGATTTTATAGTCTCCACAATCTACGATTTCTTACAAAGGTGAAATTTCGCTACAAAATATAAGAACTTGAATGAATAAATAAAAAATAAAATAAATATTATTGGCAGGTATTACCAATGATACCCATTTAGTTTAGTTTTTTTTTCCTCAGAATATCAGAGTCGTGAAAAAATTAAAAAATGTTTCTCCATTGCGGAAGAGGATAAATCGTGTGTGTTGCCCTCTACGAATGCGACAAACATTAATCCACGGTGTTAATCGCCGTTGCTCGCCGGAGCTCCAGCGTCTGCCACGCTCGACAATAGCGCACAGCTAGGGCTTGGCCCAAAAAGTTTCGTCAGCCGCGAGATACCGCTGCTAGGGGTAGAGAGCGAACCCTCGCGAGGTCGCGCGGCTGGCCAGCGACGACCGTCACCACTGGCTCTCGGCCGACCACGGCGTACCGTCACCACTGGTTCGTGGCCGACCACCCACAGCCGTCACTCCTATGGCTTTCGCGCGGCTACCCCCCGCACACGGTCGCCCCGACTCTCACTCGCGCTACCGTAACCGGCGACCAGGCGACCACCCCGCCGACGCTTCGACTTTGACAAATTGTCCACTTAAAATTGGCTTCCCAGCTCGTAGCTAATGCCACCCCCGTTCCACACTTCCGCTTGCAGCGCAATGAAGTCGAAATTCGTTTCCTGAATTACTCTCGAGGCTTTCTCTACTCTCGGTATTATTATTAGATATATAACTGGGCTCCTTTAGCGTTTCAACGAATAAAAAAACGTACAGTATAAATAGCACGCTCGCTATGCGCAAGTACCTTCTTACGTACATTTCGCTTTAGTACCCACGCCGCAGCCTTATTCTTATTCCCATCCGGTGCGGCATTTTTTTGGCAAGATATCTCGGAAAAACCGCCATCACAACTATTAAATTCCGGCTTGGCCCCGAGTCTTATTCCCTTTCGAAAGATATCGACGATATTTATATGCATACCGCGTATTAAAAATGTATATACACATAGCATATATAATGGTAAAGCAAAAAACAATAAATAAGAATGAGCGTTCCCGAATGCCGGTACTCTTTTTTTCCCTCTCTTGGGAAAGATAGGGCAAACGATTCCGGTCGAGGACGAACGTCCTCTGGTGTGCCGGATGGTCGGGGTAATTTCGAAATTTCGTCGGGTCCACCGTGCTCTCTGTGGGTACTGGAAAAGAGTTAGAAAAAAAAAAATATATATATATATATACGACTCGCACCGGTTGCAAGAGAGAACGAGAAAGAAAGAGGCGATGAGGAAACGTTACGGGAAAAAAGGGCCAGCGCGGAGAGACCACCGGTCGTATAGTGGGCGGTACAAGAGAGAAAGAAGAACGAATAACCACGAAAGAGACGGCGGAGAGAAAAAGAGCGGTAGCGAAGGAAAAAAAAAAAAAAAAAAGAGGCGAGATGGCGAGTGCCCGAGCACCGGGTCAGAGGGGTGAGCCCCGGCTCGTTATGCACGAAACGCATTACTTTTATCTCGCGGCCTGTACCGCCGAGAGTGGTGCCGAATTGCAATCAATTTTTTGTCTCCCGTCCCCGCCGGCGCTCGCGGTTCTGCGGGGCATGCGGACGCGGGAAACGGGAAAAGAACGAAAGGGTAATAGAAAGCAGAAAGGGAGACACGGACACAGGAGTGGGAGATCGAGACGGGATGTACTGCGCGTTGCGTGCACTTCCCCCCCGTTCTTTCGCATAAAATGCGCGGCGTTTTCGGCGATTCGGAGCTCGCCGGCTTATCATGGAGCCGGGCAATCCACTCTGGCGTTACGCTCCGTTCCGGTCTATCCCCGAAACGATCCAGGCGTATACGTACGTATTGTATCTAATGTATACGCGGTATATGCGGACGGCGAGTGGGCAACAGAGAGAATGAGGAAGAGGAGACTGCGGAGAGAAGCCTCGTTCTCTCCGGTCGCAGCAGCAGCAGAACAGCAGCAGCATCCACGAAGGCCTCTCTCATCGCTCGTTCGTTCGGCCTGGCTGGCTGGCGTTACCCCGTGCAACGAGATTTGCATCCCGGATCCGCGATTTGCATTTCAATTCCGCGAGACTTCGCCACCGCGCTGCCACTAGCTGCTGCTGCTGCTGGTGCTCCTCCTCCCGCGCTCAACGTTGGCTCCTATCGGCGCTTTTGCCGTCGACGTAGTCGCACCGACCCAAAAGTCGTCGCCGCTGCCAAACGGCGGATACAAACATAAATACGATTTCAAGGGTCCCCCGGCAACCGTCGACCGGGCGCAACGACTACGGTCACCGCTATACTAGTCACCCTTGCGAGCCATCGGGCGCAAGCACGCTCGAGACTCCGACGACGACTCCCTCGAAACGAAACGACCCCGACGCGGGAAAAAAAGTCGAGGACCGGCGAGAGGGCGCCGTGTAACGTTCGCGAAACCTTTATTATCCCCGAGATACTTCTCGACCCTCTCGCTGGTCCGTCCAACCCCCTCATTTTTGTATTATCTCCTCTACTTACACTTGTATACACTGGTATACGTACGTCTCGTAAGGCACATCTCCGACGTCACGGAAAATTGCGGTGCAATTTCGAGCGGACTCTGCCAAAAATGATTAAAATTCTTGTCATTTTTTGGATGCTTTTCTTTTTATTGCAACGAAATAATAATTACATTATTTCGAGATTGCTTTTCGTGAGAGGCAGCTCTGTGGAAAACTACTCTCGAAAGGGGATACCGAAGACGCAGCGCAAGCAACGACCCTTCCGACGCCGTCGAGCAACCTCAAAGCGAGCGACCTGGCGTACGACGTGTATTCCCCGTACGTATACGGCGGAGTTACCGAGCATCAACATCAACAGCTACTGCAGCAGCGCTAACGCACAGGCGATGCTCTCTTCGTGACGCGAGGATCGATAGACCCGGAGGGCCTCTACTCTGACGGCGTGCAGCTCCGCCGATCGTGATCGTCAAAGGGGCGCGTAATCGGTCCTGATGTGCGGCCTCACGCACGTTCAGCGTTAACTATATTCAGGGTCGTTAACCCCGTCGCTCTGCTCTGGCTCTCTGCGACCCCGCGGCCGATCCGTCGTTGAGAAAGTCAATTATATTGTATGCAGAAAAAATTAAGAAAAAAAGGTACTTCAACCGTGCCACCTGCTATATTTTACGGAGACTGTTAAGTATTCAGTTTTTTTCTGCGAACACGCGAATGCTTTTCCTTTTTTTCCATTTTAATAATACATATTTTTGATCCGATAGGTCAGTTCTTATTAAGGCAGTCCTTGTGAATATTGTGTGTTTACTTTGCATAAGTTTCAGAGAATTGAGAGAGAATTGCAAACACTTCTGGATGGTATAAAAATCCGAAAAAATCAAGCATATTAAAGGTGCCGGAAAGATTAATTTTGCCTAATAATCATTTCAAAATGTTATTAGAAACTGAAGAAAATAACATTGTTGAACAAATCTCTCGGAAACCTAACTTTTTTAAATGAAAATTACTCGTTCACTTTTATGAATACGTATGCATTTTTTTCGATTTTTAAATTCACTTCGATACCATCGAGAAGTGTTTGCAGTTCCCTCTCATTTCTCTGCAACTTATGACAAGTGACACTATTCCCAAGGACTACCTTAAGGTAATTCACGGGTCCGATTCGAAGGTTCGGAATCAGAGATTTTTTCCGAGTTACTCAACTGTACAAAGAATGTATAAAAAGGCTGCATCTACATTGTCGTTTTGCATCATTCGGGGTCTCTCATTTATCTTTCCTCCGCGTTCATAACAGCTCTCATGGTTTTTATTTAAACTCGCCTCCTGGCCGTACGTAGGGTCTGACTTACCGTCATGTCCCCCGCGGTAAACCGCGACGTTCCTCGGACTTCAGCAGTCCAGGCGAAATTTTGTCTCCGACGCTTAATTTCTTTTTGTCCCCCTCACTTTCCGGCTCGCGTTTACTCCTCAACTATACGGCTACGACACAGACACACACACACACACGCCGCCTCAATTTTTCCAGAAGCGAGAGGAAAAAAAACGGGTTGGAGATCCGGTGGTGGAGCGCCGTGGCCAGCCAGAGAAATAATGAGAGATACGAGGAAAAAAAATAAAAAATAAAAAATAAAGGATACGTCGGAGTTAAAGGGACGAGGAAAAAGAGAAAAGAGTGTGGAGAAAAGGAGAGGAGTGAGAGTGCCGGAGCGCGAGATACAGGTATATGTGGAGAGAAAAAAAAATAGAGCGAGAGAGTCAGCGCGGGAGAGGAGAGGCCGAGAGGAAGTTTGCAAATGAGAGCTTTCGCAGTGGCAGTATTTCTTGCCGAGGTTTTTAATCCCACGGGTAACGCGATACCGGCGAGCGGAGAGCTTGCGAGAGAGCCCGTGCTTTCTCCATTTTCCACCTCTCTCCACCGGTTCACCCCTGGACCGACGAGCTTGCGACCCTCTATCTCACGCTCTCGGATGCACACCGACAAAACTGTGCAATCCCGACGCAGTGCAAATGGCAGCACGCACGTTCGTGGGAAATCTCGCGCGGGTATGCCCCCCGCTCTGCGACGCGTAATACGGAGCTGTCCTCTCATAACCGCGAATAAAATACGCTGGTTATGAGTGCATGCGCTCTCGTTCCTGCTCAATGGGATTGGAGCGTTCTACGACAGTAAAACGAGTGTTAAATTTGCGAAAATCGCTTGCCCAAAGCTTTACGCGTCGATCGACTGTAGCCAATGAATATTTGGATTGTGTTCCGTTCACGATCACAATGCGACTCGACTCATTGAGCAACTTAATCAGGGTCGTAAATCCTGATACCGAACGCGTGTGATTCGACACTGTGATGTCGTGATGGCGAACTCCCGCGCCTCAAACTAATGTGGTGAAGGTGGTTAGTTGGAAATTATCGGAGATAAACTAAAAAACAATTTAATTTATTCACAATTATTTACATCGATTAGTTAAAGATAATGATTATTAATTAACGTTATTTCCGCGTAGCAATGACGACGGTTGATGATAAAGATTATCTCATGGAGATATTTCGAAGTAAGTATTCGCGAGAGGTAAGAGTTCCGCGCTGGTGGGACTCTTGATGTTTCCTCTGCAAGGTTTTGACGGTTACTGATGAAGAAAGATTTCAGACTTACATTCGTGGTTGGCGACGAGAGCATTTCCCAAAACGGGGGATGCGATCCCACCTTTTTGCGCAGACGACAACCAATTTCATTGGTTAAAGTAAAAATAGCAAAGTGGGTGGATTTTAGTTGCCACCAATCACGAATGACAAGTGTAATAACGGAAAATACTGGACAGCCCTGTCGAACATTTGGCTTGACCAGCGGGCAATTCCAGTGACGCACTCTTTACCGTACTAAAAAGTTTGCGCTCTCGACTCGAGCGTCGAGCGGACGCCTGGTAAATCCTTTTATTAGGGGTACATTGTACGCCGATATGCGGGTGCTTAAAACTAGTCACGTAGATAGTCAAAGGCGCTACTATTGTCTAAGGATATAGAAGATTAAAAGAAGAAAAAGTTGTATCTGCGAGCTAAATGTTGAATTGCCCTGCACGTGGGCCATCGAGCGAGCGACTCGTCGAGTAAACCCGTGCATGGACTTATTGACCTTTTTTTATGGACTTCAGGTAAGAGCGAGATACTCTTGCCTGCCGTGCCTTGGGAAAATGGGAATATATTTTATTATACATGACTCGTAGCGTTGACTAAATTCTATCCTTTTTAAAAATAAAATGAATACTTAAATTCTTGTTCGTTCCGTATGCGACGGAACAGATTGGGTCATATGTTCTTGATCGGGAAGAACACCAATGGCAATGAATATGAAAAAAATGTTTACTTGTGCAATTTCATTTTATTTTTCCAAGAAGGTACTGTGTGTCCTGTAATAATGTCTCGTCGAATGTGATCGATACAAGAACATAATTTTCTTCATCCGTATTTCCAAGAAAACAGTAAAAAAAAAGCTAATGGATAGAGGGCGAATGTAGAAAAATGAATTTCCGGTGGTGCGTTGCAAAAAAAAATTGGTTGCAAAAAAAAAAAAAAAAAAAATTAACAAATTTCGACACCACAGTGTTCGTCCGTGGATTCGCGGCCGTTGCCTCGATGGTGAGTGTTTTTTGGTCAATTAAACATTTCCATTTTCAATTTCTCGTCCAGCGATAACGCGAGAGTGGTATCGAGGCGACGATGGTGGGGAAAGCGCGAGTACACAAGCTGCACAACGAAAGCTCGACGAGCCCTCGCGTTGGGACGGAAACGCGTGGTTCGTCTGCGGTTGACGATCGTCGATTCGTTTATCTCTATCTCTCTCTCTGCACCGTTGTTCTCGTTCGGTTTTCCTCTTGCGCACCCTCACTTCGGCGAGCGACCGTACACAATGCGGAATTGACGCGCGAGCTTTGTGTTGCTTCGATTGTTTCTCTCGGCCGTTTTTTACTTTCTCGTTCCTCGTCGCGCGGCATCCCCTTGGCGTTCGTCGCCCACCCTGCCGCGGGGTGAGCGTCTCCATCGTAAAACCACGTGATATTGCGAACACAGGAAAAAAAACGGTGGAGGCGGTACGGTAAACCACTCGATGAGTATCTGGAAGAAATGACTCGGAGAACGATTTAAAGCAAAATTCAATGACAATCGTACCGACGAATCGAGCTCATTGGAAAATAAATACCTCTGTTTCGAATAATAGCAGGCAAAGCGGCCACCGATCCTCCCAACGGATAATAGAAAACGGATACTCGTTCCCACTGAATTTTACTCCCGAGTGCAATCGCCGGTGCAGAAGGGTGTGTGCGAGTAATCGTGGGTGGTGTTTATCGGACAGCCTACGAACGTGCGCTGGAGATACGGAGAAAGGGCCTCACGTTTCGCCCGGCATTATCTACGTCGAGGCTGCTTAATGTTTGTTACTAACGAGATGAGTAATTCGAGTGAGAGTTGCAATTGTGAGAAGGATATCGGTGATACCGAGAGAGAAATAGGAAATTGCACTTCCCGAGTGGTGATTCTGTCATAGCTGGATCAACTTCCGGTTCGAAAATCTCAGTTTTCATCCGGAAGTGACGTCATACGGGAAAACGGACTTTGGGTTCGAAAATCTCAGTTTCCTACCGAATGTGACTACATACGGGGAAACGTCACGTCACACACAAACATACGAATGTGATTTTTCGATGTTTTGGAACATTCTGAACACGTTTTCGTTAAGATATCGATTTTTTCACCTTAACAATGCGTCCACTATGAGGAAGCCAAAGGGATTTTATTGACATGCCCGGTCGGGTTCACTTATCCGATTCTCGACTGTACATGAGATTGACACTCGACAGAATGCAATGCAGACCTACCAAATTTCGAGTATCGATGTTCCCATGCAGCCCTCACGCTCCGGGACTCTGGCGGAGTCAAAGGGACAATAACGAAATCGATACTCGAGATTCACTCTCGAGCATACGCGAGGTTTCCGTGCTACGATGTTCTGCATAACAGTGTCGAACATAGGTTGCGTTTTTGGATAGGTCACGATATGCTCGTATTCGCGTGAGCCCTCGGCTTTAAGGAGACCGCGAAGCGCGCTGCACACCCGGTGAATGAGCAGTAGATTTTTCTTCCTTCTTTCGCGAGAGTCCGCGCCTCCGAGGATTGGTCACAAAATAGATATCCTTAATTCATCGGTACACAACCAGCGTGTGTTACGTGTGGTGCGATAGTAGAGACCAGTTTCTCCCTCCAGTGGGAAAGGGTTCCCACGGGATCGTCGGCGACTGTTTGCCAGGTATAAATAATCCAAGTGGGCGATGTAGGTTGAGTGAGACAGGGGTTGGCGGGTGGTGGGGGGCGGGGGCGCACACGGTGTCGAAACGTCGAGGGACCTCGTGTGGAATCGATCAGGGTGCGCGGGATTGAGAGGGCGGGTCGTGTCCCGGGCTTCGTCCTCTCAAAGTCCTTGTCGTCGTGATCGTCTCGTGCACCGGCTCTTTCCCTCGCGCATCCCTCCCAGCCTCGAGACTCTCGAGGCCCGTTCCATTGCCGAGGACTCGAACGGAATCGAGGGTACCGCGCTGCACGAGAATTTGTACAACTCGAATCTGCTTAGCGGCACAGCAGTTGCTTGAGCTAATCGACAATCGATCGTTAATGAGGTCGATTGCGGGAGCCAGGCCGCGGGTCCAGCGCGGATAAGGGAGAGTCTGGTTTGCGGACGGGAGAGCAGAGAGAGAGAGAGAGACGAAGGGCAGTCGGATGGTTTGCGTCGGCAAGGTTTGGCCCTTTTCCCGAGGGAAATTGCCGCGCGGAGGTGGAAAGACCCCTGGGGGGACGTCTCGTTTCGAGGGAGAGTTTCTCCGGGCTCTCGAGCTTCCGACGAGAGACTAACACCCGGACAAATATGTAAATCTTGTTGTTGCACCTTGAAACCCTCTCTCGTTTGGCGCGGCGATGATTAACGCGGAAAATTTCAGACTCTGGAGATGTGTATATATATATATATATATATATGTACATGTATCCATGGTATTTGTCGAAGGGTGTACGACGAGTAGGAGGGGAGAACCCCTTCGTATTTGTCCATGGACACCGCAGCGCCGACTCCCGGTTGCGGCTGTGCCAGAGACACCTTTTCCTCCCAGGCGTTACAGACCCTGTGCACAGTTACACATCGGTTGCACCGACTTGTTTTCTTTTCTTTTTTTCAGACGGTATAAACGAGCTCGTAATCGAGCGATAATCTCGAGGTTGTGATAGACGTTAAACGAAAAATATATGGTTTACGGTAACGCGGGAGGGAACGAAGGGCTTATGGTGCGGTTTGCTCGGGCGAAATAGGCAGAACAGTCGTAGGGGAGAGCGGGGCCAAACGGGACAATAGGCCAAAACGCAATTTTCCAATGAATATTTGGACGCCCCATTTTGCCCCATCGATACATCTGGATTTTCTCCCCCGTTTTGCCGCACCATCCAAAGATTATTGGAAAATTGCGTTTTGCCCCACTGTCCCGTTTTGTCCCGCTGTCCCATTTTGCCCCGCTCTTCCCTACGTGATGTTCCAAGCCCGTTTCTTTTGTCGAGTCTGGCCCACGCGCTCGTCTGGGGCTGTCAAGCTTTCCGTTTCTACTGCTACGGTCTCGTTATCTTTTTATCTGGTACTCTTCTCTGTCTTCCTCTCTCCTACACTTCCTCGCTTCGTCGTGTACTCGGGCGCTCGCACCCGTCTGTCGCTTTCTGTATCTCGTCGTACTTCTTCGGTGCAGCAAAACGCGGTAAAAGAGGGACGAGAGAACACTGGCTACCGTCGCCGCTGCCGGTGCTACTAGCCGGCTGGACGAGCACGCACACGTGACACATTAATTATTTTTTCTTCGCCCCTTTTGTTTGTACCGTCCGTGCCGCCTCACCGTGCAAAACCAGCGTCGTTTTCCACTGGTCCAACCTCTGTCCCTATGTCCGCGAACCCGAAGCTGCGTTTACCCGTTTCCTCTTTGTACACATACAAACCACATATGTATACATGTATACATACTTATATATACATATCTGAAATATAATAAAGTGCGGTATATGTCCTTAGACACTCACAGTGACTTACACAAATTCTTACACGGAAACTTACGTAGGGATTCACACAGAGTGCTGACGCGAGTTCGCAAAGTGTGCAAGCAAAAAAAACCCGCTGCTATATATAAAATACTGTACCTTATATACACGCTTCGCTGCCGTTTCTACTGCCAATGGACGCTGTGCTCCGTGTGAAACCGTTGCGTTTTATTTCGTGTTCTCGAGTACTCGTGAACTACTCCATTGAAACAACGGCACTCTCGGGGCTCGTTCCTGACGAGAGCGATAAACAAGACAGTCCAAAGGCGATACGAGAGAGCGAGTTACCCGAGGAAATAATTTTGTTTTTAATCAACTTTTTAATTCAAGCGTGTCAACGATTAATGAATTAATTATCCATATTGCGTTTCAACGCGAGAGACATAGATCGCGCCTCGGTGAACAATCGAAAACGTCAATACAATATCGTCGATTCTAATAGCGAGTGAGGATCCCCTCTCTCGTGCGGCCGTGGGAAGGGGAAAAGTTAGAGGGTGTCGCGTCGTCAATTTTACCTAATAAAATAGAGCTAGGCGCCTTGTTAAGCCACCCTTTGGCGCTTTCTAGTAAATTAATGAGCTCACCGGCAACACTACACCCCCTCTGGTTCCAGTCCTTATATCCGTGGCAGAGTATACCACACCCGACCGTTCGCGCCCCTTACGTTCTTACTTCCTCTCGCGGTGCTTTAGCCTCAACGGCTGGCTGGCTGGCTGGCTGGCTGGCTGGCTGGCGGCTCGTTCTGCCGCCTGTTTACTTGCCTCCGCGCTCTACTTGGTGTACTCTCAAAACCGGCATTAAATCATACATCAGCGCACGAGGATCTCGGTCCGGGGAGAGTTGCCGGAAGACGAGGAAGCACGACGATCGACACCGAGGGGAAACGCACCAGACGAACGAACGATAGAGCGAGATGAAAACTCGTTGAGCGAATACGCGAGACGGCAAATCGGGTGGTTGTGTGCCTCCGAGATGTGTGGGGCTCTGAGAGAAACCCCGAAGGGGTGTCGTGTTTCCCTAACCACCAGTCGAAGGAACCTCACGTCGAGAGAGGCTTCGACGTCGAGCGCCAACACCCAAGATGTATCGGTCTCTAATTATTAGCTCCACTTCCGGTGTCACCCCATCAGGATGCGGATCCAGACGCTGAGCTGACTCGATTGGATCCCGAGGAAGACACCCAAGCGAATCCATCAATGAGCCTGACCAGTGACGAAGACGTCCCAATCGCGAAGTTTCTTGAAGAGCACCCAGAAAAAAGTTTATTACAATCAAAGAAAATATATTAAGGACGAAGAAAAATGTTTATATGCTTCATAACCTAATAGAGCGATAATTAATTTCTAATATATTTATTTGTTTCATAGTATTATTATTTATTTCTCATTTATTATTTATTAATTAATAGTGTTTATTTGGATCTAGTAAACAGATATTTATATCAAATAATTTTTTTTTTTTTTTTCGTGACAGGCCTGCTACTTTTGATCATATGGCAATAATGTGATATATGAATGATGCAGAAATGAATTTTTTATTGAATAAGTAACTTTTACTATCAACGAAGCATCAACAAGCAATGTTTTATTATTGAATAAGCATGCAGATCCGTTATCGACTTACGATTTCACTAATCACGTTGCACATTAGTTAAACTCATAACATAACCAATCTCGAAGTTGGTTCTTCGAGGACTCATTTCACAACCATAATTCGGTCGAGGTACACAGCTTGAAGTAAACAAAATTTTATAAAAACAAACCAATGAGTTGCCTCTCTATTACAATGTAGCAATTTCCCCTAAGGAATAAATATAGTCTTGTACTATCAGCGAGCGATGTTGCCGGATAATAGCCGCATTTCTTTGGCGCGAATCAACCTTTATTTGAAAGTACAAACCTTTGAATAAATTGTTTTACTCACGCTAACGAACAGCCCTTATTTGGATCTAGTAAGGATTTTGTTAAGGCAAGTAAAAATTTCTTTTATCTTAATAAATGTCATTTGAAGATCGAAATTTATTTGAGTTTCATGAATCTTTTTTTTTGGGTGCGACGAAGCCGAACCCCGTCTTGCCACGACGCAGCATCTAAATTTCCAAAATGAAATCCCTCATGAAACCCGCCAGTGGCTTAACTCAAACGAAGTTTTGTTCATCAAATTTTCACGTACCTCTTTGCCTTACTAAACTCCGGGAAAGTGCTGGCTTCGCCAGGCGCGTTATTACAGCGAAGAGATGACCGCACGACCTTTCTTGAGAGGGGTCGAAGTGCCCGAGAGCACTGCGGCGAGAGCGAAGGGACGTATAGGGGGATGAGAACGTTTTCCGAGAGGGATGAAGGGAGGGTCCGGTGGATGCCGGGAAGCGAGCTCTCCGGGATGAGTTAACTGAGGAAGGGCCCAGGCGTAATCCCGGCCAAAACCGGGAATTAACTTTGGCAAGTCGCAAATTCGCACCACATTTCGCGGGGCTCTTATGAATTTAAGCGGTATGGTATGGCAGAGTATGGAGGCTCTGTCTGCCTGCTTTTACTACTTTCCCAACGGGGTAGGTATGCTTCTGGTCCGGGTACCGCTGGCGTTGTCCAACGGCCTCGGATTTTAAACGCTGCAGCACCACGGGATACACGCGGTTAAGATAGGTGGAAAAAGGGCTTAGTACCGTGAACCTCCGTCACCTACCAGCACACTCCCGGTAGCCGGTACACGAATATTTGGATGAATAAGCGAGGCCGAGAGATCCCGGAGGATCCGGAACGGGACGGTTTCTGGCAAGGTTCCCGAGTTTCGGAAGTCGGCAGTCGCGAGCGACCGGCTCCTCTCTCCTCCGCAGGCCAAATGAAGTTGCAGCGTGGTTCCGCACCCGCACCGAGTTCGCCTAAAACTCCTTTCCCCATGTATACCACCCTCTTGCTCATTCTCTCGAGCAGGAATCCACGAGTTTCCATCTCTCGTTCCGGTGAGCGCGGATCCGAAGATATCAGCGTCTCGGCTGGTTCTCCAGTTAATTCCGGCCACGAAACAGAACAGGCTGAGTCTGATGGCGCTAGGCTCCTAAGAACCACGGTCAACGTTGACGCTCTTCCAGCAACCGTTCAACCGACATTACGACGATCGGGTCCAGTCTTCGCTTATCAATTCGCGCGTCGATTTCACTCCCGTTCCCGTTCTAGTTTCACAATGTCTATTCGCCTGTAGTAAATCGGTACGACTCACGGAGACAAGTCTAACGCCGAACTGGCCAACGGCTCATACCTTTATCCGCACTATTTTTATTTATTTACTTTTCCGTTATCCGACGCAAATTTTAATGACTTTTCACCAACAATTGTGCGATTTCGGGTGGATTAAAGCCGAAATTTTTATTCATTCGCCGATCGAGTGACACTAGCTTGTATACAAGTCAATTATATCCGAAAGCGACATCCAATCGCGCCCCACGCGGTTGGCAAGCTGGAGTGAGTGGAATCAACGGCAGGGACAGCGGGGGAATTAACCGAGTTCGGATCACTCCGTGTCTATATCTCTCGCAGTCGGGAGACCGGTTACATAGAATTTAATTAATCCGTAGATGATTACAGTGCGACGACGAGAGTGATTCCGTGCCACATTCGATGTCCTTTGCATCGTTCTCTCCCGGTCGAGTAGGTTCTCACTGGTCCGTAGTTATATGTATTTTACGTTATACACTGTGTATTTTCTATATATAAACACTGTGGAATATAATACGCACTGTGGCTATCGCACTCGCTCTGCCTCTCTGCACGGGAGACTTTCGCGTTCCGCAAACGTCCCGCGCATCCCTCGAGCACCGAATGCGGTTGTACCTGCCTATCTCGGCTGACAATCTATCAATTAATTAACGAAAATTACGCCGTTGCTAAATTAATACCGTCATTTCGAGGGAGGACCAGGGGTGGAATGGTTTCGGGAAGGGGGTATGAGCGCGCGACACCAACTCCGCTAACAACAGCTCACCGTGGATTCGGGGGTGTTGGGAGCTGTTGCAGCCGGATATACCGGGTCAGATCTACCTCCATCTCCTCCCTCCCTCTCCCTCTGTGAACGCGTTCGCCTGCCACGAATTACCGGATATCTTAATGAGTACCGTAATTAATACGGACGCAGATTGGAGGGACGTTCGAGTGCGGCGAGATAGCGAGCGAGCGAGCTAACCGGGACGTACGGGCTTTGTCAGGTGACCGTGTACCGCGTACCTGGTGCGCTGTGTGCACCGCCGTTGCCTCTGGTTCACTTCTCATCCTCGCTTTCACTCCCCCCCTCGATGGCCTCGAGAGCAGAGGGGCGGCACGGTTGTACAAGATAACAGACACAACCCGCACCTCTCTACTGGCGTTCTCTATATTCTACCACAGATAATGTATTCCATACAATTATATTTGTACACATCCGCGATGTCACTGGTGTCGCGCCGAGTTGAATCGTTACCGATCTGCGTGGAAACTGCCATTTCACTTCGGGCCAAATAGCGAATGGAGATGAGAGGAATTCCTATCCGCTCGATGAGCAAAGTGTCGGTCCAAGGGAGTGACGCCCGAATGATTTCTATCGCTGCGAATGGCATCCAAACGCTGATGCACTTTGCGACCAGGAACCTATCGCGGTTCGACGGAGGGACCACAGATGCGTGTTTGTACACCTGTGTAGAAATTTTAGAGCGTTACATGGGCAGGCCATTTCGGGATCTCGTCAGGGCCTGATGGGACACTCTGAAGATCCAGGGTGCAGCATATTCGGTGACCAAAGGACAGCACCATTTCCACGAGAAACCTTTCTTTTCGACTCGGTCCGGTTGACAATCGGCGCGCACAAACGCCGATGGCTACACGCCGGATGGAAATCCTGGCACGATACTGATAAACTCGTAATTCATAGCCAAGAGTGGAACTGACCGAGCGGGGAGAAAAGTTGCTTGCCAAGTAGTGGACCCATGTTGGTTCCCACAGTTTTCGCAACGTTATTCCGCTTTCCCCCCGAAGGAACGTCACGGTTGGATGAAAGTCGGTGAAATATACTTTCCACGGGAAAACCATGAATAATCTAAGAGCGGGGTATGAAGGTGGGCGAAGGGGGTGTATATGCATATACAGGATGTAATACACGCCTGGAACGAAAGAACGAGGGCGGCGATGCGGTGGCTTCAGCGTCGTTTCGGACCAGTGGTAGCCACAGACCTTCCTTTGTTTTTTTCTTTCTATCTCCTCTTCTTCTTCTTTCATTTTTTTTTGTATCTTTCTTTTTAATTCTCTACCGGTGGAAGCCGAGCAGCCGCATCAGTACTGGGGTAGCCCGGAGAACCGCGGGTAAAATTAGAGGGCGAAAGTTTCTCTCTCTTCCGCACTCTCCGGGCCTTCCGAGACCGAGGGAGAAAGAAATAAAAGAGAATGGGGGCAGGAGAAAGAGTGCGAGAGACACTCGCCGGGCATCGCAACGATGCGAGGCGTCTAATAAATATTAACGAGAACCGCGGTGAGATGGTAATCCGCGGAAGTTCTTCTCTCCCGACGAGAGTTAAAGGGGAGGCGGAGAGAAGTGAGAGCCAGAGGATCTCCCGTGCGAGATAGAGTGTACACGGTGAGAAAGCGAGCGAGTGACGACAGAGTGGAACGAAAGCGGGAGACGGGGGGAAAAGCCAGGAAGAATGAAAAAAAAACACAGAAAAACAACAACAAAAAAATAATGAAACGAGAGAAGAGTATATGAAGGATAGGAAGGCGGCGGCCGGAGCGGAGATAGCTCGGACCCGCCACGGTGGCGCGCGAGGAGAGCCGTAGAATGGAAACTTGGTGATGTAAATTATTTTTTAATCCTCTTTCTTCGGCTTGCGAAGCAGGTGCGGCGCGTTGACGAGAGGCTCTCGTCGCGTCACCTAGGGACCCGGGCGAGAGAACTCGTCGGGGAGACGGTGAGTACCATTTCCGGGTCTTTTCGCGCCCGAGACCCTCCAACCCCGTAAATACGTATCCAATTTCGGGTGGGTTCGTCTAATTCTTTTTTTCCTTCTTTTCATTCTATCTCGTCGCCTCTCGCCAGCGGAGGCGACTCAAGTTTGATATCGCGGATGACTCCCGTTCCTCGCTGTTCTCTTCCCCCCGCGTCCTGGTATACACCGTTCCCTCCGGCATCACCCTCGACCCGGCCTTACGAACTATTTCCTCTCGTCTCGCACTGCCGAACGAGTCTCGTCGACGTCGTTGCCTTCGTTCTCCGCGCCCCCCGGCACCAATTTTCCCTCAGCCTGGCCCCCGTCGCTCACGGGAAATGGAATTTCCGAGTGGAGTCAACGTGCAGCAAAAATTGATTCGTTTAACCCGCTCATTGTGCGATTCCGAGATCCGACAAGGCGGTTCAGGGAAGGCCTGTGCGCCGGCGGTGGAGGGCCAGAATCCCGACATCCCGCTTCTCATCGCTCTCCCTCGGCGTTACGGTATCGCAGAACTCGCGAGGATCGGAGTACAAGGGCCGAAACGACGAGGGTGCAAGGGCCAGGGTGCGAGCCAGCGTTGGGCTTCACGCTCCTCGATGTTGGACAGCTCTCACCGAGAGCGCAGACCGTAACATCGGCCCGCGCGAATTCACGAATACAGTGGGCTCTACCACTACCATCGCCACTATTCTAAAGGGTTCGAGATTACAAACCATTGTTCTGTGTCGGCACCCTTTGTCTCAATTCCACCGGTCTCCGGATTCTCCTGCCGTTCTCCGACAACCATGTTCTCTCCTCCTTTTCGCTTCCACTTTCACGTCCCGGGGCTCTTCCAGCGTATTCCTTCTCCATCCTCGACGCAACTCGGCGCGGAACTGCTGTGCCTTCCTTCGTCATCTCGCGAATTCGCCGAGCCAGTCCGAGCGGACGCTACTTTGTATTTTTAATTTGCGATTCGCACCCTCTTCGCTGCTACGCTTCCATCGCCACTCTCGTCTCATCCTCTCTCACCCTTCCGGATCCGCTGGCTCGTTCACTCGCTGACGACGGGGGTTGCTCGTGAAATCGCGAACGCTTCTTTTCCCTTTCACTCAGCCCCTTCTCCGCTCCGTCCGGGAAAGCTTCGCCGAGGCTCTTCCGACGAATCTCGGCGAGTTTCGTGTCGCACCCGCGATTAGCACTATGACGTTTTTTAGGCACTCACTCCTTACACGTAAGAAGTGCCTATTGAAATCACTTTTTTCAATATCTTGATCCCATCGGACGTCCGTATCATGGTAGATCTTTGCAACAAGTTAACCGATGCATCTGAAATTTGCTGTGTAGTATCTTTGGATCGTTGACATGAGGCCTAGTAAATCTGAAACCAATTAAACAATTATGAACAACATATTTTGCTAGACTTAAAAGTAAAAAAAAAAAAACGTGTTCTTCAATCTTTTAGTCCATCGGCCGTCCGTATTACATTGTAACTTCGATACAGATGAACCAATTCTATTATACCTGGCAGCATAACTTTCTGTGTAGTTTTGACCCGAAACCCTGAAAATTGGAACCCATTTGGATTATTAGTAATAACTTTTTAAGCCAATTACATAAAAAATATCTGCGTAGTATCTCGTTTTTAGTTTAAGAGTTTGCGCATTGGACGCATTGTGTCATGCTCAAACTTGAAAACTTAGAAATGAATCGAAATGTTTCTTACAGTGTTGATTCATTATATCTTCAACATACAGCCCAACAAATTTAAGACCATTTAGACATCTGTACATAATTTTTCTGTAATAAAATCTTTACGACTGTCTAAATGAGGTTTCGAAAGGTTATGTGACAACTATTCGGTGAACATTTTTAAGAACAGAACAAAAGAAGTTTAAATGATCTAAATAAAAAAATAAAATAAATCGATAAAATGCTTTTCTTCAATTACATTACATCATTATCATAACTTTTTTAACACTTTTAACGTTTTTACTTTTCTCACAAAAAATCGTCGCACACGTTACATATATCCTGATAGTTTTATATATAATGTGTAGGGACGCTAGTTTTTTTTTCAACCCTCGTAACTTTTTATAACTCCACTTTCGGGAAGTAGTTCTTTCCCTGCTGGTTTCCCTGCTATGTCGGACACAAGAGCGTCTGTCAACTTTCGGGACTCGAGAATCTGAGGTTTAACCAAGCCCTTATCCGTCACTCCGTCGAAATTTCTTCAACATCGATGATTCTAACGCGTTCGTCTACTCTCGGAAATGAGTGGAGTCGTCAGACGTCGATGAAAAAAAGAAGATACGATCGTCGCGGCTGTATACGCTGTAGGAGGAGCGGGGCAAGTCGGACCGCATGCGGTGAGCGATCGGAAATTTGACACAGTATGGTATTCCGGAGCAATTCGATTATTCGATAGGGTTGGTCCAACTTGCCCGGTGTTCCTACTATCCCCTGCCATGTCTGTCCGAGAGTCCGGCAAAATCTCTTCGAATTGCGCACGTTTCCCGGGCGACGTCGCCGGTAGTAAAACATTTTTATCCGCAAAGTAGAGTGGATTCAAGTCTCTAACTCGATCACTTCCCTCCCGTCCCTCCCTGTTCCCTCTCGTGTGCGGCAATTGGAAACTTTTACTAAATGTAAATCGTCGTTTCGTGCTCGAGTTGATCCGTACTGCGGTAGTCGCTGCGCAGAAAGATGAGTACGTTCGGGTTTCAGTGATAGCATTGGCAGCAAGAAAAACAGTTTCGATACATGTGTTCAAGCTTGGTGTTCACGCCAGGCGGAGCGCGATCTCGTTTTCCTTATGCGAGACAATCATGAACCTCTCGAGGTGCCTCGGATGACTATGCAAACGCGAAGTTTAGACGGCGAGGAAAACCGTACAGGAGCAGAAAGCGCAATAGGACAAGGGTCGGAGGAGAAATTCGAGTGCAGGTAGTACCAGGCGTTGGCGAACAACGCAATTCGCTCCGCCACGTTTGGCTTGCGAGTGTCCTCCTCGAGCCGCACCCGATAGTCCGATTAAAACCGACTCTAAAATCCCCGCCCTCCCACAAACCTCTCGCGGCTCTCCCAGTTTGGGCTGTGGCAGAATAGCAGCAGGCCCCGATGTACCGCGCTTTAAGCCGCACGGTAGCTATTCCGTTTTATTGTTCGGGCCCGCACCATATGCATAGCAATAACTATGCGACCCTTCGCTCCGACGACCGCACCCTTGTGCAGTACCGACACACAATCTCGAATACTCTCTCCCTCTTCCTTCTCCTCTGAATTCTCTCTCAGCTTCGATGAGACGGCATGCGGGAGAGGGAGAGCGTGAGCCAGTCGAGTACGGACTGCTCGAACACCGTTTGCCCACTCTTCAGCTCCATCGACCGTCACCGAGTTATACTACCGCCGATCCCTTGCGAAAATCGAGGACCACCCTCGCTGCACCGCAACTAGTAGCAACTGTATATACGCATTGTACAGGATTCCATAGTGTATTACGTCGTGGGGAAATGTGTGGTTGGATCGAATGGCTTCGTAGTCTCGGAGTCGTAAATAATCGAGAGTCTCCAAAGCTGCAACTATGGGTAGTCACGACCGATGATCTTTGCAATTTTTTCCTTGGTTGAAATATGGCACTACAAGCATGTCGCACCAATGTGGGCACAGCGACTTCTTCCTTGTACCCGGTGTTGTTCGGCGTCTAATGCCCGCAGGAGCATCCTGCAATAGTCACTTTAATCCGTGTAGCTGAACTATCCGAGTTATACATCAGCAGATAAGGAGAAGGCTGGGGCGCAGCGGAAGAGAAAGCCACCCGCACGTCGTACAAGAGCCGATGGTACCTCGCTGTACCGAGGACGAAGGAGCAAGACGGCGATTAAGACGGGGAGTGGGTCTGGTTGGCTCCCGCTTGTTTCCTACCTTCGCTTGTTTGCTCCCTTGCTTGTTAGCCTGCAACAACTGCTCGCTTGCCGCCTCCCTGCCTGGATGGCGGAGGGTTGGCCGAGGAAGCTTGGATAGGCGATCGGGCGAGCGTGCGTGCGTGCAAACGCAGCCTAGTAGGTCACAGTGACGTTAAAGGGTTATCAGATAGCTCGAACATGGGAGCGGAGGGGCGAGGGAGGTCTGAGGAAACAGTGGAAGCCCGAGAGTCGGACGAGTTGAAGAGCCAGGAGAGCGATAGAGACGCGGCACACAACCGGTATCGTATTGGCATACCAATGGCTGTGAAGCCACCCCTGAGAACACGTGTAGCTCTAGCAGGCTGCTAGCTGTCTGACAGTTTGGCATGTTGCCTTCCACCGAGCCGTTACACACTCTCGCTTGGTCTAAATCTCCACCCCCGCCCTCCCCGCCCTCGACCCCGCATTCCCTCCGTTTCTCTTGTTCGCATTGTACGGATCTCTCACCCGTTTGCTTCATCCACGAAGCCGATCTCTCTTACCCACCCTCTCTCGCCATACGCTTGTCTTTGTTTCAACCGGCCTGGCGAAATCAAACTGTGGCCAGCGGTGCGGGAATAGGAAACATATATGCGCATGGATCGTACGCGTTACCCTGCCGAGCCCGATCCAACTGGATGTGCACGTACGCGTGCGCTTAATGCCTCGGCAAATCGGTCAAATCATGAAGATCAAGTCAAACTGGGTGGCGCTGGGACCTCGCGATCATTTACCACTGGAATGGAGTATATACTCTCGCGGTAGAATCCACCTTACGAGTTACGGCTATGGGGGGATTGGTGGACTGATGTGTTTGGCACAACAAATGAGACATGTCACGTGAATGGCGTGTGGACACGTTTTCCAATTTAACCACGACACATTCGACCCGTACCGTCGCACAATGATGCTGACGCTGATGACTGGCAACTACACTGCGCGTTCAAGCGACGCTTGTGCGTCCAAACGTGTACGAACGAATTGAGACTGCAATACCGTGTCACGCGTAGAACTCGCGGAACAGATTAACGACGGGAATCGTTATTGTTAAAGATAAGCCATTTGCGTGACCGATAAGTAGCGCCATTGTCGGTGTATCCGAAGCTGTGAATGTGCATTTGGATGAAAGTTAGGAGGATTCTTAAGTGTTCTGGAAGAGCGAAGAGGTATAGTTGGAATGACGAGTGAGCTACTACCGGGGTGGCAGGGGGTTGCTAAAGGACCATCGTGAACTGGTCCAACAAAGGCGAAAAGACGTTGGATAAAGTTGGAAGCGGTCGGGGTTCTGACTGCCTTATAAGAAATGAAAACTTGGCGAAACTTGGTGAACGCGTGGGAGGTAAGAGGAGGAGGCCTTCGAACAACCATGGCGTACATGTACAAACCGGATCTCGGTGCCGGTCGGAGGAGAGAGTACGGGACCGGTGAGAGCGAGAGAGGAAGGAAGGCGAGGGGGAGGATGTTAATCATGGAAAGTGGGAGGGTGGGCAGGTGGCGCTCGCGAGGTAGCGCACAACCCTCAAGATTTACGGACCGAGTTGCACCAACGTCGGCTGACTCCGCTGCCGTCGAGACGCCCGTTGCACCGACCCCCGGGGGGGCCCTTCTACCGCCCGCCTGAGAACGTTGTGTTGTCCGTACGATCGTTAGGCACCAGGTATTTCCCCACTCTCGGTCCAGCCTACTTCCCTCATTCCTTGTATCCCCAAGAAAGTAGGTCGTTCCTCTTGTCCCTCGTCCACGCGGGCCTCTCCCCGGTTCTTGGTTTGGTCCGCAACATCCGGTATTTCAAGCCGGGTGCTTCCGGGTAGTCTCACATATCGCGTCCCACGTTCTACGGAGGCATCGCCGGTCGGAATGGGGTTAACGCGATTTGGGATCCCCCGCTATGACCGGGAACGTCAACGAAGAACTCCAGATTCAATAACCAACTTGAGACGGAGATCCGACGTGATCTAGGGTCTGTACTCCCGATACCTTCTGTTTTCCGGTTGTCGATTCGATCTCATCCATCCTTTCTTGCTCACCGTTGAAGGAGGGGGAAAGCACGAAATCTACAAGCTGTGTCCAATGATCTTCTGCGACGAATTATTTCGGAGAGAAATGACACTTAGAAAATTGTATCTGAGAAATGTATAGATGGTAGAATTCAAATAGCATAAAATAAAAAATTTATTTAAACTTCCAAGTGCAGGTTAGTCGCTATTATCAAAAAGATATTCGTAAAAAGAAGTATCGATAAAAATGAAAACGACAAAAAAAAATCTTTAAAAAAATTATTTAAAAAATGCTTAATAAAAAGTAACTTCAAAAAGGATGAAATAATTCATGTAACTATATTTCATATTGTCAGTAAACAATAATAATAATAATTAATAATGAAGATTAATTAATCGTAATGATAGCAATTCGTTCATAACCTTCGCTACAGTCGGGAATATCCACACAAATCAACTTGGTAGCAGAATATTATCATATATTATATAAATCTGTGGTTCGGAAGCCGTCTCTCGACTGTAGCGAAGATTATGAACGAATTGATATATTTACGATTAATTAATTTTACAATTGTTCTTTATTATTAATTATTACTATTTTTGTTTACTGACAATGTTAATTATTATTACCTACATGAATTATTTCATCCTTTTCGATGTTACTCTTTATTAACAATTTTTATTCATACTTTTTTTACGAATATTTTAAATAATAATAACGACTAATTTGTAGTCTGGAGTTTTTTTTAATTTTTAATTTTTTTGTTAGGCGTCGACTGCAGGTTGCTGCCGATGGGGTTCAAAGATGATGATTCCGTCGGCCGGGTTCCATCTCGAGACTCCACATCGCCGCTGGGCATGAGGACGAGAGAAAGAGAGGAAGGATAAGAGAAACGCGCTCTCGGGTAACAGAGAAGGGTGGCGACCTGACGGCACTGGCGGCGAAGACTTATTGACCAAGCCCCTGTAAAAACACGACCCTTCTCGACGGTCGAGTTGTTTCAGCCTGTTTTGTCAGGCGAAACTCCATCCTTCTCACGTAGCCCCGCTTATACGCTAACTTATCTATTCGCTTCTCGTCAGGGTCAGGCCTCGCGTGACTCGAATTCACTATTGGGGATTACAAAATAAATTTACTTTATTATTATCCACTCGCAGATCCTTACGTGGCTCTCGAACGCTTTCGGGTCGAGAATTTTCAATGTCCATCGCATATCCGTTAGTTCTTGGAGCATTTAATAGGATTCCTTCTCATTCTCTTCGCACCCCCTGCCAGGACTTCAGAGTTATGTCCTAGGATGAGGACAAACAGGCGAACAGCCTGCGATTCGAAATGTGGGGTGGATGTGACGAATGTAGCCACCCCAGATTGGCGCAAAAGTCAATGTTCGATTTGGACCGGTCGTCATATAAATCACATAAAAATAAAACTTAATACGCATCTCAGGCGTCTTCTCTCAACTACCCCAAGAAACGTGTGTCTTCGAGGGTTTTTGCGCCGCGGGAAAATCTGGCAGTGCGAACAGCGTATCGGTACGTGAGCCCGACAGAGTAACATTATTTCGCATGCGAGATTCGAAGAGCGAGTTGAACGGTTAGGTTTTTCCCTACGAGAAAATTATTCCCGAGGGCTGTTGTCGTCCGCACCTTATGATATTGCGGACCGCATGATATTCTCCGACGAGGAGGAGGGAGGCGAAGCCGGTGATAGTCGTGAAAACGATTTCGCCTGTTCGCAATAACGGGGTTTCTCGTTGCGGCCGTTCGAAGAAACCCCCGAGAGCTCGCAGGCTGAGAAACAGTCGAGAAAGCTCCCTGGCACGGGAGATGGCAAAGAACGAGACGGAGGTGTCGATTCGCACGACGCAACGTGAGAGAAACCAGTCTCCGAACGTGCCTCGCAGCTTGGGATAACCTTTATTTTACGGGGCGGTGCCATGGGAATGCAAATTAGGACGATCTGGAAAAACTGAGGGTCGGAGATAGCGAACCATCTACTCGTATAAACAAACGTGCGGATTGAGGATGAGTATGGTAAAGGAGAAATAAGAATGCCGGATGGATAGGGTTGAAAACGAGGGACGCAATATGACAGTTAAAACAGCTGAAAACGGATAGAGCTTTCGGAAACGCTTCATTCGAAAGGGCAATGGAGAATGGCTGCTCCGAGTTCGAAATTTGTTTTCTCAGTGATCTTACGAAAAGTGTATGGAAATTTTAATCCAACAAAGGGTTTTTTCGTTATCATGCCGAGGATTACAGTTGGCGAATGAGAGTGTGCTGTTTCTTCGGAAACATAACTCCGAGCTCTTTTCCCGACAGTGTCTGCACTGCAGCCTGCGAAGGGTCGCAGCCAAGGGTGGAGAGCAGAAGATACGGTAATGTTCGTGGTCTCGGAGAGCGGGAGGTGGAGGAGAGGAAAAAAAAGACAAGGGAAATGGTATATGAAAGTCGTGGCGGCAATGCGGCGAGGGCAAGAAGTAAATTCAACGTAGCGTGGCGCAGTATTGCAGACTCTGTTGCCAGTGCCGTTTCTGTGGGAGCCTAGAGAGGAAGAGAGGAAGAGGAGAGCCCAACTCGAGTTGAGGCCAGCACATGGGCCGTGGCGGTCAACGTACCATAACATTACATCCATCCCATATCCTGTATGCCTACTATTTCTTTCGGACATGCGAGGGACCCTCAATTTTTCTCCGGGCAGCCACTGACGGAGTTTCCCGAGGCGGAAAGCTAGGCATCGAGACCTCTGCCTCGGCTCTCCTGCCGCCTTGACCCCCTTCCGGCAAGAAAACTCTCCCCGCACCAATTCCACCTTCTCATCTTTTGTCAAGCAAATCTTTTCCACTAAATTTAACATCGTGCACACACTCCTCGAAGCGATGCAAGATAATCCACTCTCTTCCCTGTATCCGCCCAGTCTTGACGATCGATCTTGAGGAGGAAGAAGGAAATAAACCTCAATGCCCTCAGTCAGGCAACGCTCGCTGACGCTCGGTGAAATTCGACCCGGAAGCATGCCGGGAGTTCGGTGGGCAGGACCTTTGTTTACCTCACATTTTCCCGTATCCTTGACGGGACGGGACCTTGGTGGAAAAGAGGTTTCCTTTGGTCCTTCTAGGACGAACATATTTTTTTCTTTCTCACTTTCACTCCTTGAGCCTCGGCTCACGGGGAACTCTTTCAGGCAGATAGACGCGGGCTGCGCCCGGTGTATGACGGCGGTAGGAACCCGCTGTTGCTGAGGCTGCCGCCGCTATTCCTATCCTGGGTAAAGGCAAGAGAGTGCGAGAGCTTATCAAGAGCTTTAAGTTTCTCGCTCGCCCTGTTCCCCGAGAGTTGGAAGTATGCAAGCGGCTACTGGGGTTCCCGACGTCGGCTTAATCCTGTATTGTAAACTAGGCGGCATACAACGGCATCCAAGTTTTCCACCTCGCTCGGCGGGCGGAGGGTGCAGTCCCTTGTGCTTTCTCCCTCGCCATTTTCCTTTCTCTTGGGCGAACGTTTCTCTCGCTCCATCCCTCCCTCGCCCCCTGCCCCCGACTCTCCCTCACTTTCTCCCTCACACTCGTGCAGCTGAATAGCACGGGGGCTAATCTGTCCCCCGGGAATAACTTGAAACATGAAACAAAAGCCTCGCTTTCTCTCCGTTCTGTACTTTCTCCCGGCGTTGGGTCTGCTCTACTCTGTTCTCTGTGCCGAAGAGCAACCAGTGCTCCGCAACCACTACAGAATAACCGCTTCTCTCTGTCTCATCCCGCTTCTCTCCGCGTCTGCTTTCCGACTCTCACCGACAGTCTCCTAGTGTTTTTTTTTGCCTTTCCTTTTTTGTCATTCTGTATCGGTACAACGCGAGGCCTGTGCAGTCGTCTTTTCCCTCGCCATCCTCACTTTCTCTTTCCGAAATCTCTTCGCTTCATCTCTGGCCGCGGTGCTCTTACTCCCGGATAGAAACACAACGCGAACGTTGTCCTCTGAGATTTCATCCGCGAAACTCTATCCACCGTGCCTCCTCCAACCCAACAGCGTCTCTTATCTCCAGGCTCTCGGATTTCTCCGTTCCTCGTCTGTCCCACCGTACATGGGACGCGCAATCTCCGGGTAATTCTTCGTCGCAAGGCCCATGACGGGATAACCGACGCGGCAAATTATCAACGATCGCGGGATTTTAGTTTCATGTAAGAAGAAATCTCCGTACACGAAATTTTTAATGGTGAAAATGTGAGTAAATCTTTTTCCTCGTATAATTTTTCTTACGACCTCGGAGTGTTCGTACAATTTTCATTCTTACAGGAAAGCTAGCGAATCCACACTATTTTTTTCCTACTATCTTCGTTCAATCCTCCTCGTCCTCTTTTTCTCGTCGCTCTCTTTGTGCCTTTCTTCCTCCACCACCGACTTCGATCGAGGGCCTTTAACCGAGCCGCATCCCAATGGACCCCTGGAGCTTGCCGCATGTATCGAGTCTCGGTTTCCATGTTGTTCTTCGCGTCTGTGCGTTTCTCCCGACTGGCTTGCCAAGCAACACCGGCTGTGCGTGTATCGTCCCCGTGTTGGCCCCGTCCCGAGTAAGGAAGACAAAGGCTCCGTGCTTTTATGCCCGGATCATGCATGCGCGTCCCGACGTCGACGACGTCGACGTCCCTCATCCCGTCTGACTTCGGTGAGGATTCCGCGACTCGTCTATCGCTCCCAGACGGATGACGCCGGGATTTTCCAGCGTTCCGGACGTTTTTACTCGCTTCTCGCCGGCTCCTCTGTCAAACCCCATGCCATCGCTCGCACACTACACGCCGCAGCCCGAACCAGCTGCATATTTACCAACCCGTGTACAAGATCGACGCAGATACGAGAGCACTCGGTTGAACGTAAAATAGAGAGAACCTCCAGGGTATCATGGGAGCGATTGATCAAAGTTTCCAAGAGGAAGAGGAGCCACTTTATTTTCCGTAAGCGAATAATAACGCTCGCTTTATCTACTCGTTCCTCCCGTATAGTATTGTGTATAATCACCAATAAACATATCCATGCATCGGTACGGGTGGAACGGCACGGAGAGAATGCACGGTGGAATGCCCGTGGGAGGTGGCCCGTGGGGTTGCATCGCGGTGGAAAGGGGTTTTTGGGTGGAAGATGGAAAAGCGAGAGTGTGCATGTGTGCAGGAAGGGGAGAGGGGGGATGAGAGAGTTGTGAGTGGTGGTTCCACGGGGAGTGGGTGAGAAGAGCAAGAGTTTCGCTCGTGGTCGCGGCGATGTTCGCCGGGGAGGCAGCTATCATACATTTATTTATGAAGCACTATGAATAAATGGATGCTAGCCTTTCTGGTCCCGGCTGTGTTTCAGGGTCGGTGCGGCGGGAGGGGGCGGTCCCGAGGAACAGCCAAGAGAGCCCCGCAGCAGATATCGTGTTGTTAGCACGGGCCACGAATATAATGGGGCCCATTTGACGCCGCAGTTCCCTCGTCCTGTCGGAGACCTCCTCATGGTCTCTCTGTACCACCCTTCGGGATAGGTCGCCGTTACAACCTGCCCTGTATATCCCGCCGAGCGGAATCGATTGACGACGATCGAAGCGAAAAAGTCCAATGCGATCATCGACAGCTTCTTTTCACTTTGCTAAAGTGGTACCTCGGATTTTCTGGATTTTATCGTCATCAATGTCGAACTTGTTCGGAGGCGATGAACCGACGAATAAACACCCCTCCTGTCGAACATTTCTGTGAATTCGAGTGATATTCGTTGATTTTTTTTTTTTTTACTTTGGGACTCATCTGGAAGCCGATTGCTGCCGGGTGAAAAATTCACGCTGGGTAAAAAAAAGGCTCCCGAGTAGACAGAACGGAAGCGATGAGACTGCGCAGGGTAGCGCTGGCGGCGGCAGCTGCTTTAGCAGAAACTCCCGACGGGGCTGGGAGGAAAGAAGAGCGAGGGAAAAAAAGCGAGGAGGCGAACTGCTGTATGTAATTAACGAGTATTCTCAATAAGATGAGAGAGCGAGGGGGAATAAAAATAAAAAAGGACGTGAAAGAAGTGTTGGTTCAAGCCCGGGCTGGTATAACGTGCTCAACGGCACGGATGAGGCTTGGAACGAGCAGCAGACTCGGAGAGACTCGAGAGCGCGACGCGCGACGAAAGAAAGGTTGAAGCGTACCTTCGACGCCGTTCGTTCACCTGTTAAATCAAATCGAATGAATTTTAATAGCAACTGCTGCTCGCACCCCGGGATCCTGCGACATTCTTGCCATGTTCGTATAGCGATAACGTATTCATATCAATTGTGGGAATATGGAACGACCAGTATAAAAAACCTGTTATCATATTCCGCTCGAAAAATCTCCAGGGTGAAATCGTCGAATTGCCTTTTTTATTTTTTATTGCGGACGTCTTCCGAAACGTTTCTCACATGAGAAACGGCGTATAGAGATAAACAAACAATTTATTTAATTTAAAGTGAAGTAAAATAAAATATATTCGCAGCTCGAGTGTATTTCTCGTTTGACGCTAATATCGTACACTCCGCGAACGTTACGTGACAACCCCCTTAAAAGCGCAGATTTTTCAGTGTACGCGATAGAGAGAGAACACGCCGAACGCTCTCCTCGCACTGGCTCTCATCCCTTTATCTACCTCGTGCTCGAAGCTTTCAACCACTTATTTTTCTCACACCCGGCTCTCTCTCTCATTTTGCGTTCACGTGCACACAAAACCCAACCCGAGCTCCATTCTTCCGACACACGGTACTGTGTCTACGACGCCCGGCGAACCGTGTCGGGAAGAAGAAATGCAATTTTCGCCAACGACACAGGTATATTTGACTAGCATCGAGTCGGCGAGCGTTTCTCGAAGACAATATGAATGTGTTCCACTTTGTCACAAATTTCGTCCCGTAAAATAAATAAATAAATAAATAAATGAACAAATAAATAAAATAAATGACGAAGCTTCCGGTGTGTTTTTATTGCCACTCGACAGCCGTGTCAATTTCCATTATATTTCATCGTTTCTTTTGACATAAGAAAATTCGGTTGGAAACGCTGTCACGTCGGAGGGCTGAGAATGGAAACGGTTGTAGAGGAGAAAGACAGACAGCCGAGAGAGCTCTTATCCGATCGTTTCGAGAAATGGACCGCGAGCATAAAGCGAGAGAATGCCGAGGATCGTTTGTTGCGAAGAGCTAGGTGGGGTAGCGCGGTAGGCGTTCTCCTGCCGGATCTTCTTCAAAAGTTCGAGAGAGCGTAGACGAGGACGAAAACGACGACGTCGTTTATCTCCTCATTCCCCTCGTCTTGTGTACTTTGACTTTATTCGCGAGATGTTCGTTTCCCGGCTCGCTGAGCGCAAGGATCTCTAGAGTGCGAGGCCGCGCGATGAATTTTTTTCTGTCTCAGAATTTTCTTCGTAACATCACTTCCGGTTTTGAAAATCTCATTTTTCGACCGGAAGTGATGTATTTCCGATCTGACGCCACTTCCGGATAAAAACTGAGATTTTCAAACCGGAATTCTCAGACTACAGAAAAAAAAATCATATACACCGCTCATCGACTGCTACTGCCGTTCCATTGTTCTGCGATATACATCGGAGTGAACATTGTTAATATTTTGCTCATTTCGTATCTTCAATTTCCCAATATATTTCTACTCTCACAAAGTAAGAATAACAGCAATGACACGCGACAATAAAAACATTTGTTGCACTGAGAGAGGGATCTAGTAAATATGATTATATCGCTCGAGAGATATAGGGCGCCACCTATGGTAGGAAGTACCGGATATATAAAAAAAAATTCTTAGATATTATGGTAAAAATTCTTGGAAAATTTGAGACTTTCCGCCATAGGTTGCGCCCTGGTGCCATACTACTATGTGCTATGGTAATTTTTCTTAGATGATCGATAGTTTTTATTAGATCCTTCTCTCAGTGTGGAATATCAATCAACGGTGAGCAGCAGCAATGTGGAAAGTCAAACCGAGAGTGCAGCGGTGCCGGATGCGGTGAAATGAAAAGAAGGCCGGTCGGGGGGCATAACCGGATCCCGGAATACAGTCTGAAGAGACTTTTCCTCACGGCAGAGGTTCCCGTCAGTTTCGAAACTCGAAGATATCTTGCTCTCCAGGCGCTCTCTCACGGCGAATGGAGCGGAGGGCTTTTGGGGCCGGGTTATACTCCAGAGCGGTCGTTTCTCCCGCGCCGCGGGTGAACGAGATTGAGCAACAGACGAGAAGGGCGCGAGAGAGGCGGAGAAGCTGACAACCCTTTACATTTTAATTACGCCCGTCTTAAAAGCCAATAAAGTCGGTAGCCCCCCGCGCCGTCCCCGGCAGTGATTCTCAAGTTCCATGACCCGTTGGGGAGCGAGCGGTAGTGTCTGCAGTTGGGCTCGCTGTACCGAGCTCGGCTCGCAGTTAGGACACCCCCGACGTTCCACGGTGAGTTGAGCGAAAAGAGGAACGAGTAAGGGAGAGCCAGCCGAGAGAAATGGAGCCTGGAGACTGCGAGAATCAGCGCCCCGGTGGGATGAAGGTCTGCTGCTGCTGCTCCTGCTGGCCGTGCACACCGGTAGCACTGTCTGCCTCTCAGAAGTTCTCCGCTCGAGCTTATCCGTCCATTTAGCTTCTCGTACACACACGCCCCAGCTGAACAATATCCCTTTATCACGGTACTCTTACTCGGAGACTCCTCGCTTCCTCTCCCTCGCTTCCCTCCGATCTCGTTCACCCCGGCTCAGTCGTCTCAATCTCCCTCGGCCGTTTTTTCCTACCCCTCCGAACGTCTGTCCTTTCTCTCCCGCGAGCTATCGCACATGTCTGCGATACAGGCCTCTTCGATTCTATCGACGAAGGAAAAAAAAGCTATTATGGACGGAAAAAAATACCGAATGGTAATTTGCCGAATTTCCTGCCGTCTCGGTGCAGGATCGACAGCACAAAAAAACAATGCATTGGGGAAACAGCGATTCGAAAAAATGTAGGAGAACACCGCGAGGAGGGTGACTCGTGAGGGCCGGAATAAGAGGAAAAGCCGCGATTGAATGCATACGTTATTCGGTTATTGTACGGATATGTGCATATTTCTTCCTCCCTTCAACCCATCAGGTTAGAGTCGGCGGTCGTACGCGCGAGTGTACTTACCGCATCCACTCACGGGGACGAGAGTAGATCTCGAGCAGGGCGTTTCCTGTTCTCTACTTTACGTTCCTAGACCCCTTCTATTTTTTTTCCTTTTTTTTATATCTTCCGATCTCTACCGGCTCGATTCTCTCTCGCTCTGTTCTTCCAGGGGCTCTTCACCCCTTCCACCCATATCTCCTCTCTGGTTTGCCCTTACACTCGCGACGGTTTCGCATTGCTACCCCTAAATAAACTGAAATTACTTTACCGATTGCATTCGGGCGAGCTCCTCATCCTCTTTCTCTTCGAGCCCTCCAGTATCGTCGTCGTCGTTTGCGTCTTCCCAACGATGGATACTTTCATTCCCTCGGTATACGCCTGTTACCGTATATATATCCAGTAATTTTGTTTTCCCTTTTTTTTATGCTCTCCCTTTTCCTACTCGAGCGCCCATTTAGCCGAGTGTTACTGCTCGACGGGACAAATTGCCGAGAAAAAAATTGTAACCACGCGCATCGCTGAGTTTCTCACGTACGTACCGCACGTGTGTACAGCAGTACAACGGAATTCAACGTCGGGTCACACGTGTGACCCGGCGTCGAGTCACGAGCATGGCAGAAGCGTAAAGAAATAAAAGGAAGCGATATCGTCAACCCTCGGCTCGTAGCTTTTCCCGGTGACGGGATAGCTCTCCACCGTGAACCCAACGTTTTACTTTCTTTTATTTTTTTATTTTTTGGTAATGCGGTCGCGTTACATTCACCTCGAGATTTCACAGGGACAATGAAACAAACTACCCGGAAAATTATAAATTTCCACGCGGCTTCCTCGTTATTTGCTTTCACTCGGAGAACTCCTCCCGCGAGGAGTTCTGCGACTTCCCTCACAGAGAAAGTTCTTGCGAATGAAAGAGATGTGACGGATAAAAGAACGGAGAAAATTAAATTAAATGACATTTCTTAGGAAAAAAACATTTGAATGTATTCAATTGTCGATTTATTAATGCTTTAACTATCTGTTTGTATTTATCGTGTTTTATGAATGATTTTGAGACATTAATTGCATCGCATTTTCGTCGAGAGAATGACATTCGATCGGCGGACAGATCCCGTCGTGCACCACGGGAGCTTTCGCATATGAGTCAGTGGCTTACACGGCCGCGTCGTTAGAGCCGCGACATAACTTACATCGGCCGTCAGGATCACCCCGGTGGCCTGTTCGCTTTGAAGTACCTGACAGACCGTTGCAGTGGACGGGTATCCCGCTGCGTGTGTTCGGCCGGGGACACTTTCCTTCTCCACATCTTGTACTCGATACATCACTTACTCGAAGGTCCGAACAGTCAGCTCCCTGGTGAGAGGTGCTCTTCGCATTGCCCTCGGGAGGATTTGTCGTTGCCGGGGGTTAAACGCCAGTCGTCCACCAGCCGGATGTCCCACTTGCCCGCACTAAGCACTCCCAGTGATATCCTCGGCTGCAAAGCAATTTCTTGACTTCCCGGTAATCCTGAAGGAGTCAAAAAAGTTGCAAAGTTAAAGTTTCCATATGAAGCCCACCCATTGCTTGCCTGCCGTGCACGCACATGCGTATTTATGCCCAACCGTGCCTATCAGCTGTCTTCAAATTCAGCTGAATCTTCAAAAATTAAGTTTAGCAACGTGTGGCGCCTAAATTATTGGTATAAGAGAAAAATCTGTAAGAACTTTTTTGTTCGTTTTTCAATTCTCTAACAACGCATTTTCTCAAAATGTTTTATTTTTTATTTTTGGAATCAGTTTTCATAAATTTTATACTTTGGCACGGCTTCCACGTCTTAAATCAGGATCTAAAAATAAGTTGCGCCCTTATGACTAACTTTATTATAAAGTGACCCAAAGAATTTTTTTCATATGAAAAAGTGATTTGGGACCCCCAAAAAATGAAATCTTCTACAAATGACAGAAAAAGGTTTGATGAGGGTACTGTTAGTGCGGAAATATGCGACTTGGAACTAATGGAGTTGGCTAGACGTCGCTATCTCGAAATTTTTCGATAAAATCTGTAGCCGCAGAAAAGTTGAAATTTTGTAAAAATGTGTTATGGATGTCCGATCGGTCAGGCAGAATAATGAATCGAGTCGAAGATGATGTACAATAATTACTGGTTTATTAGCCGGAGAGTATAATTAATATTCGGAGGTGTACCGTACTGGTCGGTCGTCGGAGCTGAACTGATTGAAGCGTGAAGCTGAGGGCTTCGCGCTCACTTGACAAAAGAAGAATGAATCTAAGATGTTTAGTCTAGTCGATAAGTGGCCGCTCGCGGCGGTCCGGATGCTTGATAGCCTTAAGGACTTCTCTGAAGAGTGTATCGAACGGAAAGGCAATATCCCCCGTATCGATATGCATGAATAAATATTAAAAGTTAAAAGGTTAAATAGTGAGGCTGCGGCCGTTACAAATGACAGTAAAAAGGTTTGATGGGGGTACTGTTAGTGCGGAAATATACAACTTGGAACTAATGGAGTTGGCTAGACCTCGAGCTTGTACAGACAATGGGCCTTAATCTATCTAGGGCTCATTTGGTTTTTTTGCATTTTCCAGCCAAACTAGGGACCACCAACTTTTTAAATTATGTTATCCGTGACCATCAAATGATTCCGCGTCGATTGAGCCCTATTGGGACTGATTAAAAAAAAAAGTTTGACGAACTTTGGGCCGTAATTATGTTTTTAATCATTGCAATTAAACGATGCAATTAGACTACCAATCACCACGTTGATTGTCAAACGTTGCAATTAGACTACCAATCACCACTGAACGAATGGTATAAGTTAAAAAATTTTTAATTGAACTTCCATGGCTAACTTTATAGGGTGCACGGGCGCGCGCTGGTTGGGGGAGCCTGGTGAGCGTGCGGGAATTTTCAGAGAGAGCCTCTGGCATCACTGCTTAAACATAGCTTCCTCTATGAGGAAGCAAAAAAAATATCCGGACACTAATTGATCCCTTGGCGAATTGGAAGATTAAGCGAATCTGATGTTACTTTTTACCATCGATGGAAGGAGATTATTGATACCCGGTATCCTAGTAAAGCCAGCGGTAAGCACTTCCGCGCGCACTACCGAAGGATTAGGTCGTAAGGGCAGTTCGAATTCGCGGTCCACAACGAACCGAGGAAACTTGGTTGGCTCTACCGGGCGATATCTCGAGATTTTCAAGTATCACGGTAACTAAACTTCGGGTGTCTCCCAGCAATATCCGAAGTCCGAGCCAACCGCGAGGAGATTCTCTGCCGGTGGTGGAGCCGGGAGGGGGATTGGTCGAAGTGGCTTTTAGAACATCGACACCCCGGGGTTTCTCATCGAACTAAGTTTCATTGTCGTTGACGTATGCTTCCCGTTTCGGAGAACATCGTTGAGGCCCGGGACGAAGGGGAAGGGTGTTGTGCCGGACGAGCCAGCCCCGAGGACAAGTTTCGTGGATGACTTCCTGCCGCCCGTCCCCTCGGCGTGGCCGAATTTGAACCGGGCGTTTGGCCAGGCGTGCAACGGCGACGAACCCGGCGAACCTGGGAAGCGAATCGGTCCCCGTGGTTCGAGAGAGAGACCCCTGCGGCCGGAAAGTCTGCACGGAGTTAGATTAAGCCACCGCGTCCTGCGCCCCGATAAGCTTGCGCCTTCAGAAATCGCTTGCGCCCCCTTCGGATTTCATTAGCGTCCCGCAAGTGTGGAGGAGCAAGTACACTGGTCCATCCCATGGACAGTTATTATCCGGCCGGTGGTACCGCGAAAATGGTGGAAAATTTATCGTGTGGCGGGACTGAAAGTTCCTGGGATTGCTGCAAGCTCCGAGCGAAGTGTGCAGCTCCGTTGATAGTTTCGGTAACAGCTTCGCCGAATCTGAGACTCACCGAGCGATGTCGATTCCTTTCCCTCGGAAGTTCGATCGAACGGTAATGATCCAATCGAGTGGGGCCATTTTTGTTTTCCGTTTGTCGCGCCGGGAAAGAGGATTGTACGGGATTAGAGCCAAAGTGAAAACGGTGAAACGTTGGAGCGCGTTCTCACGACTTCTTTTCGCGATCGGGTGAGGAACGAGGCCAAGGAAGCGAGCGATGCGAAGTGACCCAGGCTGGGATGAGTGGAGTCGGGCCGAGTAGGCAGGGTGTAAACTCTTTCCAGCGGGTCCGTGAGAGAACGGGATATCCCAGGGAAAATGGCATTCACTGAGTGAGGAAACGAGTGCAACGAGGGCGTCCGGTGAGCACTGACGATGTCGGATATCGGGCGTCGATGTTTTCCGCTTGCTAGACAGGCTCCGATTCACAGAAGAGAAAAGAACCGAACACCGGAGAGAGCCCAAGAATCGGAGCACTGTGGAACTCGGCCGCGCTCTTTGGCGCCTCGGCGATCTTTTTCGTGTCGTCTCTTATATCCGCCTATCCTCTCGACACTCCGATGACCAGAGCACGGTCCTCGCTCCGATCGGGTGCGAAGATGGGATACGCAAGATCCGATTATCGACGGAGGGGCTCGGAAATCTTGGGACCGAAAATGCAGGGCGGTGTGTACTGCTCATACGCTTGACGATGAGCAGCACACATTGTCTGTTGACGATGAGCAGTTCTATTATCTGTTTGGTATGCTTCTATTCAACGTTTTAATGTCTACTGCACCGTATTATCCACGTTAGCGGCGTTTTTTTCAACAGTAAAGAGCTTTCGGACTTGAAGTGTTAAGCCGTTCGTGACACTCTGGAGCAGTGGTTCTTAACCTTCGGGGTCCACAGGGGGTCCCTTGTGTATTTTGGGGGTCCATGGACCCCAGGTTAATAACACTGCTCTAGAGCCTCTCAATTTGTCGGTATCATCGCTGCTGGATAGGATACTGGGAACGATGACGGACGTTTTCGATGTGCAGGGTAATTTCGTCGGGCTCTATCGAATGAGCTTTGTTTCTCTCATCCGAGCTTCCGATGTGACGAACTTAACGCCCGTGTCGCATCGACACATGGCTTCACCAATTTTCCAACATGAAACATGCTGAATAATGCAAGATTATTAGCGTTGTTTGATAAACGGATTAACGCCCGACAAATATTTCGACGTGAACTGTTCGCTTTGAACGCAACGTTCGCTTCGTTTATCGTTAATTTCCCAATTCAGCGAGCTTCGACTCGGATTCCCCCGGCCTCGATAGCATTCCAAAAATGTTGCACGACTTCTTATTATCCGGTAAACGAGAGCCCGTCGAGCTTTATTGATGTTCGCTCAAAAAACCAATCGCGTGAAAGCAGGCATAAGTTAACGAAATTCTCCACTGCATCGTGCAATTTCGAGACAGCCTTCCGTAATGTTGTTCCAATTACAGAAAACGCTTTTTCTTACCATCGCGCGTATCTGGGCATGCCCAGTGTTCACCGATGCGATATCAACGAGACGTGGAAGATTCCAAGAAACAAGGCGAGAGGATGCTTTCCGGTGCAGCGAGACAATGCAGAATAGGAGAGATACTATTCGCTCCTGCGCTCGCGATAAGTAATACTTGCAGTAGTCGATACCGCGCATTGGAAGTTGCTGGATCCTACGAGGACTTCGAGCCAAGGGTGCGTCGAGGAGGTGGGTGATCGCGGAATAAAAAAGAGTGAGAGTTGAAGGAGAACGAAGAAGAAAGGAATAAAAAAACGAAAAAAATAACTCACCCCCGGGGAGTTCGGTTCGACGACGTCGAACGCCGGGGGTGCACGGAACGCGCGATCCGGAGCCTCTCTCCGTTAGCGTGGCATATTGTAATGCGTCGAGAAGTTGGCGAATAAATCGAAGAAGCGTTGAGAGTAAAATTAGATAACAACTCCCGTTGGCTGGCTCCTTGCTCCGTCGGGCGAGGGGGTTCGCCCGAGCGATCTCGCTTCTTTCCACTTATTCCTATGTTAACGCTTCTCCGTTGCTCCGGTCCAGGAGGGCAAAGCGATGCGCGATGTGCCGTTTCGGGGCTGGGGGAAAGGATAGGATAGCGAAAGAACGACGACTACGCTACCAGGAGAGAGCGAAGGGAAGAGCGAGGGCACTTCTCGAACTTTTAAGGACCATCCTCTTATTCCACGTTCCTCTTCTTTGCCACCCTTCCTCCTGTCTCGCTCCTCCCCTCGAGTCCGCCGGGCCGAGGAGCCGGTGCTCCTCTCTTCCTGGCTCATCGGGCCCTCTCTCGTCCTTCCTGCTTTCCTTCGCTCGCCCCTGGATATATATCTCTCTTAGCTTTGCCGAGTATCTTCCATCGTTCCACCGTCCCATCCATCCGAGCGAAAAACTCGTCCACCTTGCCCCGTGCACAGTGGTATCTACTACATACTTTCACTTACGTCGCTCCTTCGACCATGCCCGCTGACGGTTATTTATCCGAGGTTTGCGTTGTTAGTGACCCGGGCAACCTCGGCAAGCTAAAGTTTGTGTTTTTTTTTCTTTTTTTTCTCGAATCGGTTTTAATAACTTGAGGTGACACAAGCACGGCTCTGAACCGAGGTAACGAAGCGAGGCTTCGTATACAGTCGACAGTAGAGTACATGGTCTATTGGTATCAAATTCATTTTTACGCATTTACCGAATGGCGAACGTTCACAGTGATTTTTTCCTGGGGGTATTCCGTCTTGCCTTCTTTTTCCCCTGAGGATCGATATTTTTAGAAATTTTATTATTTTCTCGTTACCATGGTCATCATTGTTTTTCAATAATGAGGCTCTATCAATTTTGAATGAACACTTTTAGATGAAATTTTGCAGAAACATTGACTATTAACCACACATGCTGTATGTGAAATTTCAGCTTGATCGGTCGAAGCGTTTTCGAGTTACGTCGTTTTGAATTTG
Organism: Stenichneumon culpator; assembly: GCA_964017025.1. NCBI lineage: Eukaryota > Metazoa > Arthropoda > Insecta > Hymenoptera > Ichneumonidae > Stenichneumon > Stenichneumon culpator. The sequence goes on from OZ024777.1 coordinate 6,126,841, forward strand.
TCGCGTCCGATTCACACACACACACAGATACATCCGCAAATTTTTTTCTAAATGTAATTTTTCCATGTGTTGGGACAATTTGAATGTGTTTTCATTAAAATCTCGAAATTTCTTTTTTTCACCATAACAAAGCTTACTCTATGAAGAAGTAAAAAATGGTTTGTAAAATTCTTTTGCACTCGATAATACACGAACAAACAACGGCGTTGATTCGTTTATCCGTAAGCACTATTTTTCAATTGCGCCGCACGCATGGATTACTGAAAATCGTGGGTAAAAAAAAGGGTACCAAAAGGCAAAAAATATAACGGTATGTCTCTTCCCGGTTCTGTCTTGCCGAGGGTGCTTCTTGCAGTAGACACCGCTGATCTATGACGCTTTATTATTAATTTGAGATTGAACGAGGATCCGATGATGCTGCAAGGAAGCTTTCTCGGGCCGACAGAGCACGGGATAAAGCTCAACGAACCGAGGTTCTCAGGTGCCTGAAGACGTAGTCTGCGAGGAGGAGGTGACAGGAAAGAGGAGCAGTGAAAACCCGAGGCGGAGGTGAGCCAGCCCCGATGATTCTCCTTACGGACGAGCAATGATCAAGGAAGCGGGACGACGATGGCGGAATAGCCCTGAGGGGTAGGGAGCGAGAGAAGAGCGAACTGGGATGGGTTTCGTGGATCAAACGAGCTATTAGACCCGTGTTACGCCTCCAGACTTCGGGCCTCCGAACCCTCGAAAGCTTCTGCTCGATGCCCAGAGAGCCGGTGTGCTCCTCTTGTTCGTAGGGCGGCTGCTCTTGTCACGCATCGGCGGAGGCGACGGTCTGGCCATTACATTCCACTACCACTGATGCTCGACTGTGTTTCCCACTTTCCTCTTCCGTCTTCTTTCTATGTCTCTCTCTAACAATCGTAAATTTCAAAATTTTCCTTCGTTCATTCCACCTTCCGATATACACAGGCGTACACGCGATCGGTACGATCGAACGACGAAGGAGGAAGCAATTTGCATGCACATCAGCGACCAAGCGGGTACATCCGACAGGATCATCGCTGTTCATTCCACACGCGTCGCACACGCTGATCAACGATTCGCAGTGTCCTCGTTGCAGACAACGGGATAACGAGATCGAATTCGTCCTCGATTCTCGAACAGTCGGCCGGCCTCGGTCCGGAGGGTCGGGACCGTTTGAACGAGATAACTCGCAACACTGTCTGTCCGTCCGTCCATCTGTCTGCCTGTCTGTTCATCCGTCTGTCTGTCGGTTCGCCCCCGATCGTTCAGTCGCAGAACGGGGGAGCCAGGAAAACCGAGCAACGGAGCTCGGCGCTCGGGGGTGTAGCCGGTCGCGGTTTGCGGCCCACCGCTCGTGCGACCGGACCTCACGGAAGAGATAGCAAACGAGATAGATATCTGGCTCGACGACTACGGATCAGGAATAATCATTCCCAAGCACCGTATACATTAACCGTGCAATTTATTTTCGTTTGTTACGGCTTCGTTTCCATGATTTAGCGGAGGTCTACCCCGCGCTTCACGCTCACTCGACGCGCACACCCTCTCGGCTTTAGGTTCGCGCATTTGGAATCCTGCTGGTATAGGATAGTGCACCATTGCTAGGTGTGTGCACATGTAAATATATATATATATTTTGTGCACTATTGCTATAGTGTAAGGAGGGACGGGTGACGAGGGCCGGGTCGGGAGTGTACAGAGCAGTTACACACCCTACTGGCAGCACCACCAGAACCGGCAGCCCGGGCTTTCATCTCTTCCATCCCTCTCTCTTCCGCTCTCTCTCTCCCTCTCTTTTGCTCAATCCCGTTCTATCGTCACCGAATGTACCTACTACAGAGCCCCGTCCCTGTTCGCCGGGGTAGTATACGCGCGCCTATTGATTCTCGACGAGAGAGTAATGTTCTTCCATTAATGATCACGTCCTGAATAAATCATTCGATAAAACGGACCCCGCTGTCCATATCGCTCTCGGGGCTCCGCTGGATTGCATACGCGGCCAACGGACCCGAACCTCTACGCCCGAACGAGTCTCTCCTCCCAAAATCGGGCGTGTACGCGAGTCACCGCGCGAGCTTCGGGATGCTGGGAACAAGATTCGGCGGATTGCTCATTGCCACGACGAAATTGACTCCGCATACCAATACATTACCAGTACGTAATCGCTCTAAATTTTTTTTAATGGTAATGTTCCGCATTCCTCATTCTTGTTTTTTCTAGGATTTTATTCGATCGATCTTTATGTCAGCCTTCGGTTATCCTTTCTACTTACATTTGTTTAAAGTTTGATTGATCCTGAAAAAAAAGTACATACGATACGAGCGGCAAATTCGTACTAAGAGAAACTATCACACCTCCCGAGTAGACTCGACACCCCATTGCACTGCGGAGTTCCCGTATACGTCGTTCTGCTACTCGTCCTCGCTAATACGACTTTAACTTTCGACGCCGCGGAGGGAGAGAAAACGAACGGGTGCTCCCCGGTATCCCGAGACTCGTGATGCATCTCTCCGCAATTGAAATTGCCGTCTCTCCTCTGCGCGCTTTCGTGTGCCACATAGACTTGTGCACCCTGCACATGTGTGCAGGTATAGAACACAGACCGGCGAGAAGGAGAAACTCTAGAGAAGACGACGATGCTCGGTATGAGACTGCATTGAGACAAATGGCACGAAACCGATGAATCATCGTACGTCAGAGCCAGGAACCAGCGCAGTCTGATATGTACACTGTTGCTCCGTGCCGCTTTCTTCGTCTCACCCTCGCTTCGCCCCCGTTTGCCATTCGAACAGCGTACAACAGCGTATCTCCGTCTTTTAGCGAGCAACTCGGATGGGTACACAACTACGCGAGTACCGGGCAAACTTGTTCGCCGACTGTACTAGCAGTACGGCCGAGTTCGCGAGGCGCGAGAAACGGGCGCGTACCTTTTTTACCCGTCTCTAGTAGCAACATATCAACACTATTTTATTTCCGTGATGATCGATGCGCGCGGTAGTGCGAATCGAAAGAAAAATGTAATCGAACTGAGGCGATGCTCGTTCGAAAGCATTGGAAGGCGCGCAAATGATTTCATGCAAGTTGGGTGTTGTATGCGCCGGGAACTTGCAATAGTTTTTCGGTTCAGGGTTGTAAGGTCTGAACTCATGCTGGCGGTGATGAATTCTCGATGGTATAAATTGCCGTCAGGGAACTTAGTCACCAACGATCATTATTAATTACATTATTTTTATTGCTGAGGTGATGGTGGTTAAACGTGTTTCAAAATACAAATTATTTATTTATTTGACAAACACAACAAATATTTACACTGTTGCATGTAAGTGAACTTTAAACTGATTGGTTAAAAACGAAAGTTCGGTGTTGAATAAAATGGTGTGGAGTGACTGCACTTTGGTTGAATCTGCGGTAACGCGCCGTTTGGTATTCGTTTCAAAGATGCGACTGTTCGTTACCGCTGAAGTTCTTAGACTGATTTTTTAAAGTTGCTGAATGGCTGAAGTAAAAAGGATGGGAGGGTCTTAAATATTCGGAGAGTGGAGTAAAACAAATTCATTGGCAAATAGACAACGAGAGGGGCATTTTTTCGCAAGTTGTCGAATGAAATTGAGCGAGTCTAAGTGGGGAGCAAGACACTCGGCTGCACTGTTGTGTCTTAGCAGGTAACATACCTGAATATGCGGGGTCATAAGTGAGCGATTGCGTTGTGACCCTTTTCGATTTCTAAGAATAATTTTTATGCAGAAAGAAACCCCGGCTGCCTCGCAATTGTTTTATTACTATTATTTATTTTATTATTGTTTTATTACGCAATTGTTTACAATCCTGTTCGATAATCGCCGCGACTGACTAATTTTATTTTTGATTTTAATGGATAGAATATTTGTCTCATGCGACAAAACATTGGGAACACAGAATATCCTGAATTTTTCAGGGCCCCTGTTAGTTGATATATTTTTTAAACATTTTTATCAGTGTATAATATAATGTAATATAAAATACAATTTCTTTGTATCTCTCCGCTATGAGAGCAGCTGGTCGTGAAAAGTTGTCGATGATTTAGTCGAAGCAGCGTTGCCAACATCCAGCCATAAAAAAGCGCGCTGTAAAAGCTAACAGCCTAAGCCCTGGTGGCAGAGCACTTCGAAATAGAAAAAAAAAATAGAAAAATAATAATAATCCCCTGAGAGGACCATCAGCGCTGGGAGGACATACAACAGAAGCTTGTGGGAATACGGTAAACGCCTGTGTATTCAATGGTACGGTGCACCGCCATGCTCCGGTACTCGCGCTGGCCAGTGCACACAAAAGCGCAAAAAGGGAGCATCGGATGTGGAAAGGGAGGTATGGGTCATGGACCAGAATGCCGATGGAAAGTGCACGGGGAGAGCGAGCGAGCGAGTCGAGCCGATGTACCGACCGAGGGAACATTCACTACTTGAATTCTAATTCCTACGGCGAACATAGAGTTAGCTACGATACAGAGAGAACCTCCCGTCGCTGTGCCGGGAGCCGAAAGGCGGAAGCATTTTCCAATTAGCGTTAAACAAATATCCACGCGCGATCCCGGAGGAATGGGAACGGAGGATAAAGGGAGGAAAGTGAGGAGCGCTTTAGCCGCCGTAACGAAAGGCAATATCCGTGCGGGGCAGGGGGTGGGCCACAACTGTTCAGTTGCAGCGGAGGGCTCGGCTGCACGGTCGAACTTACCGGCTGGAGGAACCGCCGGGGGGGAGAAAGGAAAAGGGGGTGACGAAGGGGAAAAAGCGAGGTGGAAAATGGGAACGTGAGGCAAGAGTGCGAAGACCGTGCGACAGATGAAAGGAGGAGATGGAGAGAAAGAGCCGTGCGAAGAGAAAGGTAAAAAGGGAGCCTTCCAAGGCGATAGCTGTAACTCGTTCTTGCGAGACGAAGCCCTCTGTATCTCGCGATAGTATCGCCGTTAGAGCGCGAGGTGCGAGGGAAGCGGAAGTAACAAGAGCGTGGGTGTAGGACACAAGACAGGAAAGGGCGTCGAGGCGCGAGCTGAGGGTAAAGTGGCGAAAAATAAAAGAGCAAAGGGACGGAAGAGTAGAGAAGCTGAGGCTGTAGCGGTATCGGTAGACGAGAGGCGTCTGGAGGTCACCGAGGAAAAGAGCGGAGCGGTTGCGGGGAGGGTTGCTCGAATCGCGTCGAACGGCGGAAAAGAACTGAACGGAATTTCGCATTTAATTAGGCGAGAAGGGAAAACCAAGACGGGGAAGGGATAACGGGCGCCCCGTGGGCGATGCTGAATAAAGCGAAAACAGTGAAGGAACGCTACCCCCCACCGCCCGCCGGAGAGCTTGCATTCCTGTATAGGTTTATATTGGGTGTACAGGCTGATGCACAATAAAAGGAGAATCTTTGCTTCAGTGATTCTTTCGTACCGAATGAAACAAAACAGGTAAGCAAAAATAAAAGCTGTGAAATACAGAAAATTCCTTGCATTCTGAATCACTGTGTACAGAACGATGTTCATATTTTTTGTATTCTTTTTCCACGACTCTCGTTGCGTTACACCTCACCGATATACAGAAAGCATGGGCGAGGAGAGATCGCCGGAGCGCGACTATAGGGCTGGCCCTAGAGAGCTTTTAATCTTTCTTTCCCGTGCAAATGTGTACTTCCCATTACTGCAAATTAAACTCCGTTAGGCGTTCTCCGGTGTGCGATGCTGGGCCATCGGTGTGCTTCTCCCTGGTTCGTGCGCAAAAAGGCAAAAAAAAAGAACCTTGCTACCATCCGGGGCACCCAGTTTCTCCGAGGCTGCGAAAGTCCGCGAGCGGGAGGTTGACGGGCGCCGGTCCTTTTCCCGAGAAGTCGCAAAAAAAAAAAAAGTTTTTTCGGGCGAGCAGCATCGACTACCGGGGAATGAAAGTAGAGCAAGATTTTTATCGTACAGAGACCCCCGCTTCGACGTCCCTCTGTACATTCGTGAACAGCAAACGTCGAAGTTGTTTTTTCTATTTTTTTAGAGTCGAGTCTCTCCACCGTTCTCGCTTTCGGCATCTAACGAGACACGACCTGCCTCCGAACTCGTTGCTGTTTTTATATTCAAGCGACGCCGACGATCTGCTTAAAAAGTACACGAGCTTTCGTTGTTCACTCCGGCAATTCTTACGTTTATTTTTCCTCCTGGGGAGAGTGCGCGCTGCGAAACGAGACGAGATACTTTTTGCGATTGCCGCCCAACGCGGCAGCTCCCATCGATAATTCTAATTGAATATCGAGCCAAATGCATTTACAGTTTCGAAACTCACGCTTCGTCGGACAAAAATAAATCTACGTGGCGCATTGAGAACGGGAAGAGGAATATTTTGTTACGCGAATATGAATATTCACGGACGATAGATCGACGGTCGTGAAGAAACAATTATTGAAATCGGTATAGTCAATGGCGTAAACACTTTCGACGATTTTTTTTTTATAGTCATCTTGTGTAGTTTCAAGTTTTCAACTCCCCCGAGTTCCCTTTCACCCTGCTCTCCCAGACTTCTGTTTTTTTTTTTTTCATGAATACACTTAGGGAAGGATCTAGTAAATATGACTATATCGCTTGAGAGATTAAACCACAGCACATAGTAGTAGAGAACTGGGGCGCCACCTATGATAGGAAGTATCGGATTTATAAGAATTTTTCGTAGATATTATGGTAAAAATCCTTGGAAAATCTGACTTTCCGCCGTAGGTGGCGCCCTTGTACCCTACTGCTATGTGCTATGTTAATTTTTCTTAGAATATCGGTAGTTTTTACTAGATCCTTCTCTGAGTGTACGTATGTCGATCAATATTTATATCCCGACGCTAACAATACTTTTTATCAATAGACCCGTCTATGTTTACCCGATTCCGTAAATAGGGCGTCAAATTCGGAGTTTCGCGTTGCGGAAGCGAGAGCTATTGGACATGAAAGACCGCTCGTCCTCCGCGTCGCGAAGGACTCTTTCCGGACGCGACGAGAGTACTGAGGAAGTGCGGAGGGAGAAATTGTCGCGATACCACCGGTACATTGGTCGACTTGGTGAGGGAAGAGGGAAAAGGGGGGCGGCAAATATTTTCCAATCTGTCCTGCAGCATCCGCTACAAAGGAAAACGTTCGATGTGTTTACGTGCCCGGCATGTAACGACCGTCACTCTCGCCGATGAGGGACGGAGGGAATCTATTGTCCGTTCGACCGATACATCCTTTTTCCTTCGCCGTCTCCACACTTCGTTCTCCTCTTCGACCGCACCCTCTCCATCGTCGTGTCGCGTTCTCTCTTTCTGTTCGTCTTCCCCTTTTCTCACCCTTTCCCAGTTCGCCGGGGCGTGGACGCGCACGGTCGTATCAGGCCCGGTGGGGTTCAGCCGGGATGCAGGACGACGCAAGGGCTACTGCACGCTTGTAAACTATTTTAATTACAGCCTCACCAGGGTGGCTACTGCAGTCTCGTTTTACCGGGCTGCACACACGCGTGCAGCGTATGCACCCTCGCCCGGAGTTTCCCTCCGACTGTACTCGCACTCGCGAAGCAACCCTTCCATCGTTCCACGCACCGAGTTATCTCCGTCAGCAAAAAAAAAAAAAAAAAGGAAGGAACCCGTCGACATAACGACGTTATTTTATTTCGTTATTTTCCCTCGTTCCGCAAATCCTGCGTTGAAAAAACATGTTGCACCGTAGCCGGTAACGATGTCGCTGAATTTTAAAATTTCCGTTCACACATTCGGGGGTTTGCACTGCAGCGGGGGAGCTCCCTGATTGAAAACGTGCGCGACGTCGAGTCTCAACGTTGCAGTCTACGGGCAATGCGTACCGGAATCCGACGGTTTATGGCGGGCTTTGGTCCGACTACCTTTTTGATACCTGAACTCGTTCGTCGAAACGTCGGGATAATCCCCGATGAAAACTCGGTCGGGGAGTGGCGCGCACGGAAGAGGGAGATCATACACGCGGATCTTGAAACACGATAGACACAAAGCTCTTTTCTCTCTCGTCCCTCCGCGCCGTGCTCTCTTCTCCGCGCTCAGCGCTCGACGCTTCCGTGTGTGCACATCCTCCGCACCGCCGACTCATTAATTAATCGAGCTTACTCCTATGCGCCCCAGGCGGACTGCGCCACGTTATGATCAAAGCTCCCGCCGATACACACGACCGAGGAAACGACGGCACAGCCAGCACGCGTGTACACTCGATACCCGCTAGCCGGTCGCAGCATCGGAGCGTCCGACCGACGAGGCATCCATCCACTAGACCGCGCGTGGTCGCGTTTCAACGCTTTCCAACCCCGTTCTCGGCTCGGTTGCATCCCTTGCACTCTCTCCTCTGCTCGCCGCTGCTGCTGGCGCTGCTGGTACTGGCACTGCTCGTACTGACTACGGGTAACATCGTGGCAGCAACGCTATTTGCATATTACCCGGTGTCCCGGCTCCGGATGGCTGGCGCGAGCAAAAGGGACGGAAAGAGAGCTCGGGAATGCGCGGAAGGGAGATCTATCTGTATGTATGTATATAGTGTATGATCACTAGCATTCCCTCCAGGCAACAGGCTATCGAAATACCTTCTTCCTCCCGTCAAAGGGAGCAAAGCCCGTTTCTCGTATTTCCTCTGACAAAAATTTCAATACCTCCGGTCGACGTGCACGAGACGCGATTCGCGGCAGTCAGTCCGCGCATCCGACAGAGACTCAGTCGTCCGTTACCACCGGTGGAAATTTTTTTTACATGTGTAACGCGTAAAGGCCTTCCTCGCTCCCGGGCAGGATCATATCGGCATTTTCGCGGAATATAAAAAAAAGAGAGAAAACCACGAATCACTCGTTCGCGGAGTTTGCGAAACCCGGTTTGATGGGCAAGTAGCATACCGGTGGCTGTGCACTGAGAAAAAGGATAGTTTTTTCTACTATACCAATAATTCCCAGGGGAAACGTCTATATCGATAGTTTCTGACAGTATATATTCAATTGGTTAAAATATAATTACAGTTGCAACCATGATTTTTGTCACTGTCGTAACTATAAAATGTAAACGTTTCGCCTGAGAACTATTTTTTATGGTAAAAAGTCAGTATTGTAGCTTTTACTATGTCATTTTTTTTCAGTGTGTTATATCTATACGGGCGTACTCGGGAGAGAGATAAAAAAATAAAAGTTGCAAAATCATACGAGCTAGCTACGTCATTTTTTACCCTTAAAATTTGGTAACGAGATGTTTTTTTTTGTTATTTATATTATTTTGCATTTTATAAGACTCCTTTGATTTCTATGTTTTCACTTTGTTCAGCGAATATATTTACTTATTTCTCGGACTTGCTCTCTCACTGTTCTATTGTCCGTTTGGTCGATACGTTTACGTACCGCGCCTGTAATTAGGCCTAGCCCGTGATTATACCAATAAATGAATTTTTAAAAATTTTCTGCGTGACGTGACTCCCGTTTTAGAAGATACATTTTCAAACTGGAAGTGACGTTGCAAAAATTTGATATTTTTGACGTTGAGACGTTGAGAAAATTTGATATTTTTCTCTGAAATGTATCTCCAATGTAGTCAGTCCTCCGAAAGATCGGAACTCCGGAAGATTTTACCGAGCAAAGATAAATATACGTAGTTATCCCAAGGCTCGAGGCAGCGAGGCACTGGATTCGCCTTTGTTCCGTTCGTCGTCCTCCGACCGGTGTATCCTCGCCGGCGGGCACAACTCCCGCTCGGACCCTCGTCGTTCGAGAAACACCGGGTAAAAGCAGCAACCCCCGGTATCCCGTATCGATTTAAAACTTTAACTATTCTTATAATTACATATCGCAAAGTTAAGCTCGGACGGTGTGCACGGAGCGTCCTGAATTCCTTTTACGCCGGATCCCAGGCGGGATTTCTGGTACGAGCCCGAGCGGTCCGGCCCTTCGGAGACCGCCGGCCGCAGACTCTTTCCCAGCGTCGTGGAAAACGGCTACGCCCCCTTTGCCGGAAGGGTTACCACGAGCGAGCCTCGGATCCACGGGGCTAGTTTGAAAAGTTACAAATTTTTTAAACTGTCGGCTAACTGCCGTAGCCGCCGGGTCTAATGAAACGTACAGCCGTCGGTGTTCTCTACCTCCGTTTTTTTGTCTTCGTCATTCTCCGAAGTCGCGAGGACCTCCGATGTACAGCAAAGTTCTTCCTCTAGCCACGAAGACTTTTTCCTTTTTTTGTTGCATCCTCATAGAGGAAGATTTGTTTTGCTCAAAAAAAAAATCGAGGTTTTTACGAGAACATGTTCAGAATGCTCCAAAACGTCGAAAAATCACATTCAGAAAAAATATCCGGATGTGTGTGTGTATGTGTATGTATGTGTGTATGTGCGTGTGCGAGTTTCTATCAACTTTCAACTTTCGACTTTCCATTTTGGACTTCCAACTTTCAACTTTCAACTTTCAACTTTTATGAGGAAGCGATATGAACATTTTAATTTTTTTTAAACCTTTAACGAGAAAGATCCTTCGCTGGATCTCGCACGCTCGCGACATGGAAGCATCGGCGCATTCTTATCGCGAGCACGAACAACACACATCGAAACACGCACACACGTCGGTAAGAAAGAGCTCGTAGGCGTTGAGTGGAACGAATGAGAGGACTGAATCGTTCTGACAGTGCAGAGTGCACGTTGGAACGAGATGAAAACCGTGGAGGGTTTTCAAGCAAACGGGAATAGTCGTTTACACGGACCTGTCGCGCTTCAACTCAGTTTTTTTTCAACCACGTTCGTATCGTAAATACATCAACTCTCCGACGGTTCGTTCCTGTGAAAATATCGTGGAAGAAACCGGGTCGAAATTGAGGACGCGCACACTGCGGGTGCGGGCACGAGACAAATTGGAATACTAAAAAAAACTGCGGAAAAATTGATTAAAAAACTTATAGAGGCCAAGAAAGTAATTGAATAAATATTTATTTACGGGGTAGCCGTTTTGTGGGTGCAAGGCCTTCCCGCTGAGTTTATCCGCCAGGAAATACACACAATCGTCCGACAAAACGAAGTCTAAAATGAGTTGCAGCCTCGGTATAAACCGAGGAGATACTCGGGGTACGCGATGATCCTTTGAAATAGTCGCGGGGAAAAAAACATCGATTTCGATGAAATTTTCTCTAAACCCAAAGAGAGACGCTTTCGATTCCACGGGGTGGGGCGATCGAATATAAATAACTGGAGCGTGCTCCGGAGATCCGACTCGGTTTTTCCTCGAACCGCGAGAGCGAGGATTCGTCGGAGGGATAATCCCTGGATTCGATCGGGAGCTGCCGGCGTTGGAGGACGATATCGAGGGCTGCTCGGGATGGCTCGACCCGCGGTCGTTTTCCGGGCTACGGGGCATAAATAAAATAACGTTAACGGTGGCGACGCAGAGGCACTCCCCGTTAACGTGTATAGGATACGTGTTATATATACACTGCACGACGTTGGCTCGCTGTTTTTCGAGTGGATTCACGCGAAGAAGAGCAGGAAATAAAGGGGTGTCTCGGGAATACGGGAGCGTTAGTTGCTAGGTGTGCGGGAGGATGGAAGCCTCGGCGTGGGACTCGTTTCGAACGCTCGACGGGGCACTGACAGAGCCAGGGGAAACGGCAGAGCGCCGCCAGCCGCGCGTCCAGAGAGAGCCACGGAGTAACTTAAACTCGGTGGAAAATTATAATTAAGCTCATCCAAGCAAGCGCGCTCTGGGTGCTATGCTGTCGTGCCGCTGCCTCTGCCGCTCGAGAAAAGTTGTTCGTCGTCGAGTAACGAGTAAGAGACATAATGTGCTGAGCGGCGGAGGGGGGAACAAGCTAGGAGATGCGAAGAGAAAAAAGAAAAAAAAATTCCAAGAGAACGAAGAAAAGCGAGAAGAAAATAAAAAAATGGAAGAGAAAGAAAAAAAAAGAAGTCTAGAGACTCCCTCGAGTAGTCACGGCATTTTAGTGCGCGTACTCATCCGGTTCTCGCGCTCGGACACATTTCTTTTTCACCTGCCCTCCCGCATCAGCGTCCGTGACGCTTTAATTAAAGACCAACCTTCGTCTGAATTATTCACGCGTATATCACTGCCCGGTTGTACAACGAAAGGATGGAAAATTTCTACATCCCCGGAGAGAAAGCGGGAGGGGTGAGGGGGCTGCGAGGGAGACGCAACTCACCACAAAGAGGCTTCCGAAATTGTGAACCCTCGTTGATAGCGTGCCTGGCGTGCCGTTTAAACTTTATTGCGGAAAATCACTCGGGAGGTCGTTGCCGGCGAGGTTCAAAGGGCAACGACGGCGCCATAGAGCCTCCGTGGCCGGGAGACACTTCCGAGTCCGACCTCCGCGTATTTCAAATTACCGGTACCGATAATTAATTAGCGACTCGGCGGGACAAATAGACAGCGAACTTGAAGCGAGAATGAGAGGGAGATAAATTTCATGAAATTTTAATACGCAGCACATGTTCGATCCTTCGCCCCCTTTGGTGCATAAATCATTGGCAGCGAGGGAACCGAACGCGGGAAGATTTAAAAGTGTTCTCCAGCGTTTTCCTCACTTCCGACCGTACATTATTCTTTCGCTCTCATTCTCTCTCGCCGCTTCTGGCGATTGCGACCGAAGGGGTTGAAGCGACGCGGGTGGGCAAGGGCTGCCGTAAAATATGACCCTAAAATTAACCGATCCCTTAATTACTCGTTCCGTTTTTCGTGCCACGGCCGAATTCCACCTCACTTTCTCTCCTCTAATTCTCTCTCTTTTACACCCTCTCGACACCCGGTGAGCTGAGAGAACCGAGAGTCCCTCGTTTCACGCTTTTCGAGCCCCATTCCCCCTCCTCTGCCCACTCTTCGCCTCCGAAACCAATCTGTTCCTCATTAACCGTTTCCAGCCGCGACGTAACGCGCACCGTATTCGTTCGAGCAATTGCACCCCATTCGACGCGTCCACTCTCACTCTCGCTTACTCCGCGACAAAGCATTTCTCAACCCCACACGGAATTTCGGTATCCGTTTTAACCCCTTGCTAAAAATATCTTGGGGTGTGAGCTAGATCGATGCTTTTTGTTTTCGCAATTTCGCTTCACCCGCTCTTCCACCCGGTTGCAAGGATAGCTGTACGCGATGATAACTACAGCAGAATTCGTCTACAGGGTAGTTCGGGGTGATATGGCCAATCATACAGATTTTTTTTTTCCTAAGCAATACGGGAATACATTTAACCGGTCGAATCTCCCAGTTAAATACTCGACGCTCATGCTAGTTCCTCACTTCCAATTTCAATCCATTTTTTTTTCTTTCAGACTGTAACTCGCGTTTCACGCTTCGATAAAGTGGCCATATCACCCGTCGTTACCCTGTACAAAAAAGAATAAAAATAATCCACGAACTTTTCGTGCGATCAATCGGCCGGTTGTGCAGCTTCAGTGAAATATCGCGAAACTGTGGATACAAGGCTCGGTCGAGAGCTCGACTGTTGTTCGGCCTTTTCCTCTCCGCTGCGGTGGTCACGATCCGTTCGAGTGTTTAGTCTAGCGTTTCGTTCGCTTGTTGTGACAATCCATCCATCCGCGCGGGAGAGGCCGTGGGGGAATTCGAGAGGCACAAAGAATCGAGGGTTGGCATCGTTCGCGGCAAAAGCACGCGAGTGCTCCGGTCCTCGTCCCTCATTTCTGTTTGTGTCCCTCCCGGCTGCATTCTCCCGTGTCTCTCACTTTCGTCGATTCCCGAGGCCCTTTCGCCCGGCGAAAGAGACGGAAACGGCGACACGTTTGCTCGCCGTTTGTGCTCAAAGGTGGATGCGCAACAGAGACGCGGTTCTCTCTGTCGAAAAACGGGACGCGAGCGCGCCCGGAACGGAAACGAATCCGGTGAGCGCGGAGAAGCCCGCGGACGTACGTGTTCGGGATTACGGCGATCAATGCGGTAAGCCTTGTTTGTTTTAGCCCGGTACTACTTTCCCCTTCCACTGCGGTTCGTCGCGGTACCCTGACCACCCCGAAACGAGACACTCACCCTCTCTCACCGACGGAACTCTGCTCTTCCGTCGAACGTCCACAAGCTCTCCTATCACCCTCGCTTCTCGCGATTCGCTCTTTCTCTTTCTCTCCCGCTCTCTCTTTCTTCTGTACTCCCGTCCCGTATCCTAGATTTCATTCATTGCCTCAGCTCGTCTGCTCGAACAGCTCGCTGGTCAAAGAAAATACGAGGAAATTCCAACAAGCTTCGGGCGCCGGGGGAGTGGTTACAGCGAGAAAGTGGTGCATGGCTGGAGAGAGGAAGCGAGCGCGCCGGAGCTTTTCTCTGCCCCTCCGTGAACGCTGTACGTACTGTCTGCTGTACACGCGGAGCTTCTGAGAAGAGCATCGGGAGTGCGGACCAACTCGCGAAAACCTTTTCCGAGTTATCCGACAAGAGATGGAGGGAGAAGATGAGGAAGCTTGGAGGAGGAAAAAGCTGCGAGATACCCAGGTGTGCGCAACCTTCTCTGGGAGCAGCGTGTATTACAGCTCTCCGGTTACTCCGCTCTCACTTTGCCGTCGCTTCTACCTCTCGAATAAAATGCTTTGTGCATTTATAACTCTCAATTAAAACGCCAGCATCCCTCCGTTCTTCCAGGGATTTTCCTACCCCGTCTCTCCCTCCCTCTCGCCTCTCCCTCTCTCATGATGCTGGAAGTGAATCGAGTGTTTAAAAAAAAAATAATATTTATTGCTTGTAAATACAGTATGCACTGAAAAAAAGAGTCAATTACTCGAGTGCTCCATTTGACACGAAACACAAAGCACGTTGCGCGTCCGTCTACCCGTGTCTTTTTTCCACATTTGCCGCACACTCTTGGCACGCGAAAAGGTCCATCCAGTCGTTTCGAACAAGGAACGCGATTCAACTCTAATATTCAACTCTGATACGAGTACTGTACGACGTAACCTGACGCCCGATGGCGTTGTATACGCGGGGCTGCCTCGATCCGCCATATCGATTGTATTGTGTGCATGTGCATGTGCATGGCAACTTTCGTATGTTTCTTACGTTACGTATGTACCGTATAGCTACGCTGTGTATCCCACGTGTGGTCGTTACGTCGCTACTTTTATTCCCGGCAACGTCGACTTTTATAGGTAAAGTTGCCCGCGTCGTCGGGAGTTTTGGGCTGGAGAGGCTGACAGGGTCTGGCCCCGGGACTCTGGGGAACGGGCGAGTAGAATTGAGCGTGTGCAACCCCCGGGGTCCGAGCCAACGTACCAAGCCCCCTTGCGGGGGGTCGCACGAAATAGCGCCGTACGTTTATACGGGTACACAGAAAGCACGGGGAGCACCCGCGACGTTTACGGGAAATTGCACTTTGCAAAGAAGAAGAAGAAGAAGAAAAAGCAAGAAGAAGCCCCGCGTCGCATCGCCCGCTTCCTGCACCCCAACCTCGCTTCTCGTTTCTGACCTGGCTATTTCGTCACCCCTCCGTACCACCCCTTCCGCTTTACTTGACACTTTCGTTTTTTTTATGTCTTCGCCTTTATCAAAGGTACAGGTAGCAAAGTACCTAACTGCACTCAAAAAAATGTTTAGTGAAAACAACTACATATATTTAGTTAAGTTAATTTGGTTTCGTTCAAACGTCTTTCAGTTCTTTCACATACATTTTGGTCCAATCGATCAATGCAGTTTATTTAAAACAATTAAATAATTGCGTTAACATAATAACTCTGATCTAATAGCAAATTATATTGGATCAACTAAATGTTAGTTTATTCAATTAATTGGTATATAATTTTTTATTATAATTTTTTTCATAATTCTGGACGAAGAATAATAATATATAATTATTTTTTGTCATTGAACCCAAAACAAATAATGTTTATAACAATAATCCATTCCGTCAATCGGAATAAAACTGTTCAGTTCAAATTGCTTCGCTATTGGATAAATCAATTTGTCCAAGCCTCTACGTATTCGTTGATAATAACGAAATATTTTGTCAATTTGCGGATGATTTATGTTATAAATACAACAAATAACGGAATAATGAGTATGTTCATAGTTACATACATCTTAATTTGACAGAACATTCGGTTGATTTACTTGAACAGATAATTCAGTCAAATCGTACTTGCTGTTGGATTCAAGTTGCTTATTTTGAACAAGCCCAAGACACTATTTCTGGATACATAAAAACATGTACCAAAATATTGCTTAGCTGAAACGAGGCGTTATTACTTTGGTATTTTTTACTTCTAGATTCTAGGAGTAAAAAATACCAACCCAATACGATGTAACCATATGTAAAATTAGTCACTAACAAATAACGTGAATAATAGTGCCGGGACCCAACTACAGCTTGAGTTGGGCCAAATTTTTTTTTCTTTGTGTGAGTAGATATTTGTTTCGAACAAAGTTCGTTCAGTTATAGGACACATTCACTTCGCTACTGGTAATCATAAGGTTTTCCGGTTATATGTGATAAAGACCTACTAAATAAACAAAAGCAAGTTAATTTGCCGTTGCGAATGAGATATATCTCCGATTGAAACAGATATTTCGTGAATACCTATGCATGACTCCGCCGACTGACTTAAATGTTCAGTACAATGAAGCATACTTTGGTTGGAAAAAATTGAAAAGTTAGTTCCATTGAGTCTGGGCTTTTTCGAAATGAAGAAAAGTACATTTCACGGAAACAAATATTTTTTTTTAATTCAACTAAATCTTGTAGTCAATTGAAGTGTATATTTTCTTTGCCACTCATAACTGCAGGATTTAGTTGATTCACAAGAATTTTCTTTGGCGGTACTAAACCTTTTTCTGAGTGCGTAAAACGAGAAGTTCGAAGCCGCGAAGGATGATAAGCGTGACAACGCTGAACAAACTTCCGTTACCAGGCGCCATACATCCGATACTCCGTGTCTTGCACGTTGTAATATCTACCGCACCAGTGCACAGGTAAAAAGATTTCTGTACCGAGATAGATAGGACACAAGGATATCGCGTATTCGAGCCTCCTCTCCTCTTTCCAGACTAGAGCAATATACCTTGGCGCGAAGGAAAATCGTTCGAGCACACACTGCACGGCACAGACAGACGAGCCTCTCATGTTCTCTCGTTTCGCCGTTTACAAAGAGAGTCCCGATTCCCCGGATAAAAATACCCCATTGCTCATCCGCAATGGGCGTGCTTCCTTCTCCGTTTCCTCGCTCCGCGAGTTGTTCCGGGCGAGTTTCTCTTTTCGCATGCCGGTCGCGCATCTTGCGCCCCGTCTGATCACTGGGTATCCCGCAAAAATGCAGTGTTCCAGCGATCTCCCATCGCGAGGGGCTCGCAAACGTCGTCGAAGTTGTTCGTGTTCGGCATCCCGGCCTCTCGCGCATCAAAAGTGGAGCTGGGGAGGTAATTCGTGGGGCACTCACACTCACCGTACAGTAAAACGAAAAGCGCCCGGCTTAAATCATGGGTTTTCGACCAATGGGCCGGAAGAGCGAAAGCGTAGGGAGTGCGGAGTCTCTTTTCCGTTCCTCGCTGTGCCTGTGCTCGATCCCTCTCCAAACCCCTTCTGGAAGAGCTGTACTTAGATTTCCCGTGTCGGTGCCGAACCCAATTTTTTGCATAGAACATTTATACACAGGCTGTACCCTCGCCATCCACATGTCTCATCGTTCTTTTCGTTTTACGCTTTTATTTTTCCGACATCTTTCCCAGGAACTTTTTTCTCCCTCCGACCTTCGCAAAACGTCGCCTCGGCTTCAGCCTCGACGTGTGCAGCGGGAGCATTAGTCGGCGATAAATGAACTGCGAAATTTCCGAAGTCTGGCACTGAAGTATTTATGAAGGTCGAGAGGGTCCGCGGCGCTTTCTCAAAGCGCAGCGGTGCGGACGGAGGTGTATATATGAAAACGTTTGAAGGGTTGCAAGGGTAGGAAAAGAACTCGCCGGTTTGTCCGAGACTTTGCATCGAAAGTAGTATGTCACCGGCCCTTTCTTAGCATTTTTTTTTCTCGTCGATATTTGCATCCCTGTTTCTTTCCTCCTCCGCGTCCTCGCCACAGCGGATGGCGGGCTGCAGGTCAAGAATACACGGAGGACCGAGTGTTGGCACACTCGAGCCGGGGGGTTGGCGGTCGAGAGCGAGTTGAGCATATAATCTTTATCCGATATCTCGATCCGGCCGTTGCGGTGAAAAGTGCAACGGTATAGGGGTGCAGGTGGAGAGAGAAAAACGGGCTATCTCGGGGTGGTAGCGAAGAGAAACACAGAAGGCGGGGAGGGAAGGGCGCCGAGGGGGCTGAGGGTAAAGGGTTGTAGTAGTTTCTGGTCGGTCGGTTCTTCGTGGCGGTTCTCGTCCAGTCCAGGAGAGCTTGCACGCCGAGGGACCAAGGCAGCGGTACCGTGGATCGGGGGAGGGGGCCGAATAAAAAAAAGCTCCATCGGCGGTTGGTACCCCGGACCACCCCGCTGGTCCGGACGCACGCCAACACGCCAGCCCCGCACAGCTACGCGAGCCCGAGGAGCTTCACTCACACGATTTCGCGGAGCGCCGAAGCCCCGCGCTCGTGCTGGCCACCACGGACCCGGCACGAACCGATATTACGATCGCTGACCGCGATACACGAACTTTTTAATCGGAAAATAAATTGTTGCCGCGCCCTCTCTCTCCCTCTCCCTTTCAACCCTCCACCGGTGCACCGACGCGCTGGACACGTGAGCCGCTCGAGAAACGAGGCGTTTAGAGGGTGGCACGGATACCACGCCGGTGTCGCGTGTGAAAGCGATACGCGGAGCGTTGAGGCGGCACCGCGTCGACACAGCGCGATCGAAAATCGAGAACGCGATGCGATACTACTGTGCGACCGGTATGAAGAGGAGAGTGAAAAAAAAATGTCGAGTGGACAGAAATGCTTTTGTTTTGATCGTTTCCGTTCTTGTTTATATTTTATTTTGTTATATACACGTTACCAGATAAATGGCCGTGTCGCCGTGTACGACGCGAGGAGAAGTAGCGCGGGGGCGGACTTGATGAAGAAAGAGTAGACACGGGAAGAGATCATCTCGCTCCTTCTCACGGGCTCGAGTCGTCCGCGTTTGTGGGAGAGCTGAGCTCGTCTTTCAAACTTACGAGGCTGGAGATCCGGTGGATATATATTTTGCTCGATGTTTTCATATACACCACCGGTCTGGCGGTTGCACGGGGGGAGGAGGGGGTTATGCTTGCGGAGATACAGTGTGTGCAGTCATGCTTCTGCGAGAAGAAGAAGCGCGAGGACGTTCTCTCGACTATGCACTATACAGTAGATATGTATATATGTTTATATATATATAAATGTATATATATATGTATATATATATATATACATGTATATATATACTAGTGTGGTGTATACAGCGAGTGTATGTCTAGTACACCTACCCCGTGGCTGTAAAACAGAGCATTATTATCCTTCTACTCCATTACCCGAGACAGTATGGAGGCAGGGATGAGCCAGGGAGCTGCGGCGCGGAGGAGCTTCCGAGGGTGGTTTCGCCAGGAGGTCGGAAGAGGACGAAGATACGGGGGCGGGGGAAGGAAGAAGAGGAATAGTGTAGAATACCCCTAGTAGCAAAAACCAAAAACCCCGGGCAACTACGGCCAAGGGTCATTGACTCCAACACTATACCGAGGAGCACGCGCTCTCCTCTCTCTCTCTCTCTCTGTTTCTCTTCCTATTTTCCTGTGTCCCGTTCCCTCTCTCTATCTCTCCTCAACCACTATCCAGCTCCTCCACCCGTCGTGATTTATCTACGGGTTCCCGGTTTTCGACTTCCATCTCTCGTGCGAATACCCCGATCGCAGATTGAACAGCTTTCTCTTATTTTTTTTTTTTTCGTTTCTTTTTTTTTACGCTGTACATTCGTTCGCTCGCTCGTTTTAGAACTCGGGGCTTTGGGCTCTTGCATCGCACAACCGCCGCTCTGTACCTCCGTCCGCTGTATAGAATGCGCGCGGTGCATGAGTACGAGGCCGTGCCTCTATCCGGTACGGTTCTCTCTTTCGCGTTTTCAACCATCACACTCGTTTGAAGTCTCGACTCCGGTATACGGGCAACAGGCCCACGGTTTAGAGCCGGAGCGAGCAGGCTCTCCGGTACACGGAACCCTCGTCGACGACGGGGGCATGTGCATCGTACAACGCCGAACCCCCCCCGGGCTGATTCGGCTCGCAAGTGGTGCAACCCTTGCACCGGGCAGACGCGTGTACCGGCGAACACCCTCGTTCGCTGCACCGATCCGCACTTCGAGGAGTGTACTTCGAACCGTTGTGAGTTACCGACGGTGTCGGTAATTAAAAAAAGAAAGAAAAACATAATTTTCGCAAACAAGACGAGCGAGACGCGAAGGGTTTCGCTGCAGCGTCGCGAGCGAGACGTGATCTTGTCCCGGAAATCGGTCCAGCGCCGGAGGAGAAAGGAGGCAGCGCTGCTATTTTGGAGAGCCCCGCCGGTGATTGGCGAGCATCTAATGTTCCGCGGAAGTGTCTCGTCGGTCATAAAACTAAACGAGAAAACGTCCACCGAATGAATGAGCAAGGGGAGGGATGGACGAATGCGCGAGACAGCGGTTGACGATCCCTCTCGGCTTCCTCTCCGCCGAGCGACGATTAATATAATTACATTAAAACTAGACTGATTAAGAAGCCCTCGATTACACGACCCAATGAGACACAAAGTCGCCTCGTGGCGCCAGAGCGAAAGAGGTTTCGCCCTCGGGGAAAAATGCGAACGCGCAGCTTCGAGAGCCGATGTAGGACCAAAGTAAGGACCAAGGCACTCGGTACCATCATCATCGCTCGCGGACGCACACTCAACAACTGCCGCATTACGAATAGCTCGGAACATAAGAATTTAACCTTGCAAATTTCAACGTCTCGTCTTTTGTATCCTCCTTCCGGTCTCGGAAGTCCCACCCCTCTTATCGGGTGTCCCGCGGATGAGAAAGGAACTCGTACATCAGACGAGAGGCGGAGTGTATTTGTGAAAAATTCAAGGAAAACCTGTACTTCGGAGAATATAATAACCGTTACCCTCCCCGGTGGGGAGGACCGAATCTAAACATATTTAAGCCAGGAAGAGGAAAATATATGAGTCCTCGGGGGGTGACGGTAGGCCGAGGCAGTGCGAGACAGCGCGAGGGGAAGGAGCAAGATAAAAGGCACGCAGGGTGAGTCTTCGCCAGCGTAGCCGGCTGGAAGCCACTGTCGGCTCCCGCGGATCCGGGGGTGGTTCGAGCACCCCTCGCGCACCCCCTGCTTTTTATATACTCACCGGGAGGTTATGAACATAGCCGAGGCGTATGAATAAAGTGGCCAACTTTTTGCCACGTAAATCATCGGGTAATGTTCGCGCCGGCTTAAAAATACATATGCATAGTTATGCGATATAGTCACTCGCTCGTGCTCTCCGCATGTTGATCTTCTCCCGCCTCCCCGCCGCCCCGTCACCGGTGCGCGTTTCTTTCTCTCGCGGTTCCCGTCGCGTCCCTCTCGAGACAAATGCATCAGTCAAAAAGCGAGGCCACGCCGAGAGGCTCTTCTCCACGGTGGCCCACGTGGAAAATCCTCCTTGACTTCTTTTTTTTTTCTTTTCCCTTCATCCCTCTTCTCAAGCGTTATGCTCATGAATTTATCGGCTAAATGATCAGAGGCACTCTGTAAACTTTACAAGACTCTTGGAAGAACTGCGCGTGAAAGAAAAAAGAAAAGTTATCTCTATTTTTTCCGTTTAAGAAATTGCTTCATTTTCTTGTAACAACTTCAGCGGGATTGAATTGAACGTAACGGGGAACAGACGGTATTGCACAGTGTTGAACGGTAGTTGAGGGCCCGTCTCCCTCTCCCTCTCGTGTCTCTACTTCCCGAGATTAATCAGACCGCGTGGATTCGTGAGGGCGCACAAACGTGTCTATAGCCGGCGTACATTATGCTCGCGGCTTCTCCCTCAACGCCTTTCCACCCTCTCTCCGACCCGACCGTTCTCTTACTTCTCTCTTCGCCATTCGCTCACTTGCTCGCCCGTTGAACGAATTTGTTCGAGGCCCATCCCCTAGGAGGCATCGCCTTTTCCCTATCCATTGACACGAGCCTTTGCCAGAGCACACCAGGCCAACTCTACCGAGCGTTCGAAAGCTCGGCAAAGGTTTTTATTCCCGAGGCCTAATCAAGAAGAGTAAACCCGAAGTGACGGGAGGGAGAATGAGTGAGCGGGAGGGGTTTGTTACGGCCAGTAGCGGTACAGCCGCAGGGGTGGTTTGTATCGCGGGCACTCTCGTTCCTTCCATCCTCTCGTTCACGAGGCAGTTAAGGGGGACTGGTGGACTAGGAGTCTAGGAGAACGAATCAATGCATATTATCCTGAGGAAAAGCTTCGCGAAACGGTCGGGAGGTCGTCGGGGTGGTGAGGCGGGAGCAAAACGAACGAGAGAAAAAAAAGAAGAAGCGCCGACGGGAAGTAAAATAGAGAATCGCTGAGAGAGGAGTCGAGGGAGATAGAATGTGGTGAAAGGTGAGGAAGAAAACGGCTGGGAAAACGAGTCAAGGGAAGGATGACTGGCAGTACAGGCAGACAGTACATGCCGCAAGCGCGTGTGTATATAACATATATATACGTGTATAACGTTCGTACAACCTGGAGCATAAAACGGGAACGCGCACGGTGTAGGTATACCGGGTATACGAGCGGAGGGTAGTTAGCCAATCGCGCTGCAGAGCCACACGGGATGAATATCAATGAGGGTAAGGCCGCCCATCTCGTTTTACAATTTTCTCGTGTGCCCGTCGGCTCGTTCCCTCTTCTCCCTCTCCCCCAACCCCCCATGCCACCCCGCACCCCGTCCGTCTCCGCCAAAGTGAGATAGAGACCGTATAGTCGTAACCGTACCGAGCGCGAGCGATCGCTTGTTTACGCAAGGTCTTGATTGAAAATACACGGTCTCGCGTTTTATGATTCGCGCTTGCGAGGAGGAGAGCGAACGGGCGAGGGGCAGAGTGGTGAGGTACTTCCCTCGGTGTATGCCCGGGGCAGAAACGCTCGGGGAGAAACGAGCGTGAGGAAATATTCCCTGACAGAAGGAGTATGAGGAATCGAAGCAGAACAGAAAACGAGAATTTTTACACGTCCCTGTGTGTGGGTGTGTGTATGACCGGGGGGACTCTCCTCTCATCCCGACGAGGAAAAGCACGTTGCCTCTCGCGCCCGATTGAATTATCGGGACTCGACTCTATGCGCTCGCGTTAAATTATTCCATGGAGAAATAGAAAACCAGAGAGAAACATGGATTAGTTCCGATTGCTCGAATCGCATACGCACGTTGCATTATTATTTTCCGGCGGAAAAAAATAAAAGAAGGTCGGGATATTTCCCGCCCGTATTGCACGCAAGGAATGTGGTTATTTTAGCGGCATCGGGAAAAAAACTTTTTTGTTACACCCTAAAAAATACGTTTTAATTTTTTATATGGAAAAAAATCATGTTCAAAACCCGCCACGAATGATTATTTGTATGGGTGTGCTAAACGTGTCAGAAATTTTCCAGGTCCAAATATAAAAAATTGCAGGTGTTCCAAGCGATATTAATAACAACTTTTTAAATAACATTCCGCCTGCATTTTTTTATATTTAAACATGGGGATTTTTGTTATATTTTCAGAACAGCCATGTGATCAATCAAACGTGGAGGATTTTGGATACGATTTTTTTTTATTAAATAAGAAAACAAAGCGTGTTTTCCGCCGAAAATCCATGGACGCATCTCCTCGTCCTTAGGATTAAAAATTTTGTACAAAATTTTATTTCCCCCATAGGTTAATATTTAGATGCAGGCAATTCATCTCGCGAAAGGTGGGCGCGGAGAAACGATTTTTAAAGGTCGCTCAAATGATATTTAGTTTTAATGGTAAATATCGATTTATCACCATTTTAACAATTTTTGTAGGCCCTTTCCATTGTCAAGGTATATTTTGAGGTCAAGATATGAACTTCTGGGAGTTCGAATAACGAAAGAAAAAAAAGATTTTTTTTTACACAACCTAATAAGAAATAATCAAAAAGATCCGATACACGATTAAAATTTCGCGGTATGAGACAAATCGTTTGAAAAAATTGGGCGATATCCGAATATTTGTCTAATACGAACCGAGCGAAGCTCCGTGAAAGCATCGCGTCAGAGATATCTCCGTATAATCTTTCTACTCTTCTTGCCAACTCGTTTTCCTTGTTTCGAGAGTTCATCCAAGCGCGATTCGAAGGAACCGTCGAGGAACGACGTCGGGAGTGTCGAAGCGTTGAGCCGAGGAAGAAAAAACTCATAACTGCGAGGCAACGGCGGAAACCGAGTGACTCGAGGGAACAGAGGGCCGACCGAGAGTGAAGAGTTTCGGAGGGGTAACAAAAAACGATGAAACGAGAAGGAAAGAAAGAAAGGGGTTGAGGAGGAGAGCAGAAACAACGGAGAGACACGCTAAAAGATAATCAATACAGGCCCTCCCGGCACGACCGAGCTTCCACTATTTTACCCCTCGAGAACGGAGATACAGAGAATCGAGCGCTATGCCCACATGCTTTACGACTGGGACACTGCGTCTTCGTCCCTCTGTGAGGCACTCGTCGTTTCGCCTCGGTCGAAGAAAATTTGCAAAATTTAGTTGTGACGTCAAATTTCAGTTTTCGTTACGAAATGACGTTACAGACAAAATGATCTATTTTTCGGTGGATTGCATCTCAAATGCAGCCAGTGACAGAAACGTGTAAATGAAGGAACACAGGAAAGTGGGTAAAAGAATATGCGATACATTTCAAATGTATTCGAAGTCGGCCCGAGGTAGATTCATGGTCGTCGAACAATATTCAAAGACTATGTTCATTTTTTTGTCTGCAATCGATCGACCCCGCCCCTAGAGAGTTGACAAAAGTGATCGAAGCTCTTGTATAATAATTTCCAGGTGAGCGAGTATCAAAGAAAATTGTTGTACGGTTTCGCGTCGCTGGTCACCTTACATGGAAATTCTTTGCCGACGGTCCCCGCGGGCATCGCGAGTATTGGGTAACGCGAAACGAGGTGCAAAGTGGCTGGGTACCTTCGACTTTTCTTATCTGTACGTGGAAGCGATTCGTGGACGAGCGAAAAGGCGACGAGAAGTGGAAAGGGCACGGAGAAACATTGGTACACCATATACGCGCCGTGTCGAATTCGAGATAGAGATAAAAGTGAGGCAAAGGCGAAGAGGGAAGAGGAGGTAGGAAACCGAGGTGCAGAAGCGAGTGAAAATCGAATTCCCCAAGATCTCTCCCGGGAGAGATCCTAGCATCGGGTACCCCGAGGTCCAAGCGGGCTACTGGAGCGAGAACAGAGAGGATGCACGAAGTGAGGAAATAAAGGAAAGATCTCGGGGTTCGAGCTGGAATCTAATTCGGGCGGGGTCGAAGGTGTTTCGACGAGGACGACGAGGGAGACAAGAACGACGAAAGGATCGTGCCAAGGATTTGGATACGCCTCGAGCCTCGAGGAGTCCGGCACTGGCATTGTCCTCGGCGATTTCCACCGGGTCGGAATTGCCTCACTTTCTTGCATTCGCTGACTCGATGCAGAAATGGCCTTTCTCTTCGGACAAAAAAATCGGTTTCCGGTACCCAAAAAAAGTTCCGCGTCACACCTGACCCATTGTTCGACGGCGATTCAAACAACACCACTGTCACTCAATGAGCCATAGTAACAAGTGGCGAACGAATCGAATTAAGAGAGTTCAAAGAAGGTATCTCCCGGGAGTGAAAGATCCTACGGATTCAGAGGGAAGAGAAAACACGACGAGTGCAAGAAAAGTCTCCCGAGTGCTTCCTTATTCCAGGAGCACAAACAGGGTGATTCCTCTTTCCAAAGGCTTATCCGAGCATTTGCGAACCGAACAAACGCATGTCTTGTGCACCTCTTCGAATCACACGGCCTCCTCATGTATACCTTGTATACAAATGGTACAAATACGAGTATGCGGGAAAGCACGTACGGGTGGATCTTCCCAGGAACGTCAGCCTGGGAAGATCCAACAGGAGCTCCAGGAAAGAGATCAGTGGTGGTAAAACCAAATCAAAGAAATCCACGGCTCTGTCGTACCCGTTGCTTCTGGAACAGCGTACAATAAATACAATGCTTGGTGAACCTGTCGAGCTTTTTCCTATTCGCCTTGCAGCCGCATTTCCATTTTTTTCCATTCCCATAAAAGATGAGGTAGCGGTACCACCTCTCGATCTCATTTTCCCCATCGAGGTACCATATCATGCCAGACAGGAGTGTCGGTACACAGCGGAGCGAACATCATCCTCGCGGATTCTCGTAATTTTTCCGTAACGTACCAACGCGACGACGTCGAGGGCTGTATTTCCAGAACGCTTTACCGGGGTTATGGGCGTCGGGACGACGACGGCGACGAGGTCGCTGGGCGAGCTCGATTTATCGCGCTCTTCACGGCCGGAAAAGCATCATCCTCTCGTTTCGTCCTTCCCGTGTGACTTATATACACGCTATCGCGGATGAAACATCCGACCGATCTTCATCCACTTCAGGATGGCGGTGCAACTCTGTCGAGAAGCCGACTTACGTGGCTCGTAAAGAAATATTTTTCTCCCTTACGAGGAAGAGGAAGATTCTCGACGCCGTCTCGTATCCATCAAGCCAATAGCTCGTTCCCACGGTAAATCCTAATCCCAACCATTTTTAAGCTTGCGTCTTTGCCTCCTCGGAAAAGTGTCTCTTCTGATGGCGTCTTCGGGTTTGGTCTTCGCTGCGAGACCCGCCAGGAGTCTTCACCCCCCATCGCGAAAGGGACATCTTCCCCGTTGTCTAGAATCTCCAACTCGTAATTCACGCAGCGTGTATGCAAACAGCGAAGGAACTAGTAAGGGCCGGCACGCTCGGTAACGTCGGGACAGTAGAAACGAGCGTTTCAATCGCTTTTTGTTGTTGGCTGCGGGAACGACTGTGGAAGCGAGGGGATACATAACAGTTAACTGGGGGTGGGGCGGTGAGGTTGGGGGATGGAATCTTGAATAACGAGTGAGATAGACTTCGCATAGAGAATCCTCGCCTTCTTGAGGCCGCGGTCCAAGGGAGCGGACAGTAGCACAACGCCAAGTGGCGACGATGTCGAGGATGTGAGGATAGGAGCTCACGTTGGCTGGCGAGAAATAGCGGGGGAAAACCCGGCGAGAACCCGGCAGAACGGTGGAAACCCAGCCACCGTCAGCGTGAGGGATTCCTCGCGTCCTCCGTAGAGGGAAAACTCGGAGAAATCTAGACAGTGCCGGAGCGAAGAAGTGCGAGGAAGGATCCTCTCTATCTCTCTCTCCGCCGAGTTGGCACACAATAGCTTTTGCAAAAGTCACCTCTAGCGTCGTACCCGCCGGAAGTAGACGGTCGGCCATCTTGCCAACCGGATGTGCATCCTAAATGTCTCGGGAGATTTGTATATGACTTTCTCGTCGGTGTCTCGCGCTCGTCTCTGCTTCGACCGTGTGTCCGCTCCGCTATTATACCGACTCAACGTCGCGTTTCTCTCGTCCGGTCGGCTCTTTCACTTTTCCCAGTTTCACAGCAATCCACGGCCCCTGCATTCAGCGGCGCATCGCCACGGCGCCTTTGACTCGGGGTTCACGACTGCCACAGTGCCGTACACGCATCGTGCACCAACAGACCTCGACGCTTTTCGCCATTACGACCAAGCGTGAATTTCAACTCGTCTCCGGCCTCTGAAGAGAAAACGCGACTCGTGTCCTCACTCCCGACGGCGCTGGCGATGGCCACCGTGCCGTGGAAACGACTTCATTCAGGCGGGTCCTACCATGCGGCGTCACCAGCAAGCCGGTGCGCACCTTGTCCTCCCATAAACGTGAGAGCCCCCTCGCAGTTGCGGAAAGACAAACGACGACGGGTTACTCGTTCGGGGGGATGAGGATATTATATACTCTAAACTATGTACGACACACACAGCGCACAGTTCATAAATGTACGTGAAACGGGGTGAGAAGTCGCGAGAAAGAGTCCAAAGTTCAGAGAGAACTCCGGGTTCGTAGCGGAGGTCGGGAAAGCAAACTCCGGAGTGCCTTCGTGCTGTACAGATTATTCATACGAACACAGACACACATACAGAGTGAGGGGTCGGGGTGAGGTCGAGAAGAAATATGTGGCGCGGGTCATCACGGAGCGTGAAGCGTGAAGCTTTGTGTCGCACGCAAAGACAAACGCGGCATGAGCGCACTGGCCTCCTTACTTCCCTTATTCCTTGGCGGGCTTCCTTCCTTCGTCGGCTCTCATCCCCTCAAGCGTTCCTAATTTCTGAGCTGGCATCATAGCTGCTCTTCGCACTGCAGCCTCGTGTTTCAGCCACAGAAAGCTTCGCTAGAAATTTTGGAAAAATGTGGGAAACTCATAGTAGTTTAGAGATGGAGTATCGTGAGGAGGAGAGCGAACGAGGTGGGAAAGTGTGGCCGGAAGCCGCTGTCGTCGCTGCTTAACTTTATAAAATTTCATTACCACCCGTTTCTCCTTCGGCTTTGGTACTTTTCCGCGAGCAGGAGCCGTGCAGCCGGGGTTCTTGTGTCAGAAGGACCGGCTCCACTGCCGCTGGTTTTTCATCGTCGGAAGGTATCGCAGTCTCGCACAACCCTGGTGTGCCCACGATTATCGAATTATCCTGATGACGAAGTTGCAGGACTGGGAAACTAGAGGCGGCGAGAGCTCGGACGAGCCATCCCTCGCTTCCGGCGGCAAGGGGAACGCGTGTCTTCGATACTCGACGAGACAATCCGGAGGAAAATTAATGCAGAACCGTCGACCAGCCGGCGAACGATATGGATCGTTGACTGCACGCCGCGAGCTTACGCCCCTCCTGCCTCGGCGAACGTGACGATGAGCGACTGTCGACATGGTATCATTCTTCAGAAAAAAAAGGAAAAAAGGAAAAGGGATAAAAAATATTGCACAGCTGTACGTGCTTGGAGAGTGTATCCAATCCAGTCATGTGTATCCAATCCAACCGATACCGAATAATAAAAACAGTCTCGAGAGTCTGTACACAATCGGAAAGAAAATCATCGGCTCCGTGTGGACTTTGTACTATTCCCCTTTGTATATATTTTTATATCGCTCCGGCGTGTATAGGGCCAGGATCTCTCACTCGATTTAACTCCGACTCTATTTTCCCCCGTTCGATATTTTGAGCGGTCGTACGTTATGCTTCCACACACACTTCTTCTCTCGTTCCCCCTTTTTTTTATTCGCCATATTTTACTGTGACTCGACGTCTTTTTTGCCAATTAGGACTATCGACGATTTATTGCGATGCCCAGAATTTCGGCAGTGCGGAAGGCTGTTTCATTAATCTGTATCCTTCGTTCCCCCTGCGCGGCGAGTTGTCGACTCCGATAAACTTTTTTTTGCTTAAAAACTCGCCCTTTTCCCCCGTTTAAGATATTCCGGTCTGGTCTAGCCTCGGCCGTAGCACGCTCGGGTGTACCCAGAGGGTTTTGTTGAAGCACCGATGAGGGGAGGCCACTCTCCTCTGATATCCCTTGGGATGAGACGAGCTTTGCTACGGTCCTCATGCCCCCGCCTCGTGTCTTTATACTGTGGCGGGGGCCTCGGTACACCCTTATCTTCGGATAGCCACCCCCGAAGCTCGAACCACCACCAGTAGCAGCAGCAGGATCGACCATTCTCCGGGTACCCTCGACGACGAGAGACCTCAACCTACCCGCTATGCTCATACTCTTTGTCTTCACCGCCGGCAAATCCTCGACAAGTACACGACCTTCGACCTCGCGTATACCCCATTATGTGATTACCAATGTCATTTCTACCCCTCTACGCTCTCCTGCTGCTCTACGGCCTTCCATACCCAAAGAAGCTTTCGTGCATGTTTGCGGTCTTAATTGTTCACGAGGAAACAAGTTTCGTTCAATTTACCGACACTTTGAGGAACAACGGAGAGATAATATGCCTTCACCAAAGAAGACAAGGTTATGCATTTTAATGAGGAGACGGGGAGACAGAAAGATAGTGGTATTTATTTCGTACACTAAGGCAACAAAACCTGCCCAAAAGCACGTAAAAAAAAAAACTGCAATAATCCCAAAACCCTTTAAGTTAGTTCTGTCGGTCGGTGTTGATTTCGCATAAGTTCGAGAAAAATGAGATAAAGTTGCAAATAATTCTCGATGGTATAAAAATAGGAAAAAATTCATGTAGGGTAAATCAGGGTGAGATGGCCAGGCGGGTGAGATGACCAGGCGGGTGAGATGGCCAGGCGGGTGAGATGACCAGGCGGGTGAGATGGCCAGGCGGGTGAGATGGCCACCCGTAATATCTTTTAACGTAACAAACGAATGGCGCCGCCGTTTGCACAGTTTTTAATATATGTGGATGCAATCCGATTGCGCAACAAATATTAAGATTGTACGTGCAAGGGTCAGTACGAGCCGTGAATCCCTTTTTCGAGGTAGCCAAAAATTTCTCAGGCTATATTTCTAGCACTCCGGAGACATACTAAATTATAATTTTGCTAGTAAATCAACATTGCACACTACAGTTGGATCTTTCAAGAAAAGATTGGTGTGTAGTAGAATTGTTTAAAAAAATTTCTTCCCTAAATTAAAGCAGCGGCTATTATTTTAACTCCCAACTGCCCGCTAGGGCAAAAAGACGGGAGTTATGTGTTTCACCGCGATTAGCGATTTCGTTGTCCGCGAAGTTTTTGTAAACGGCTACAAATTACTTGACGAAATTTGATAACAGCTATTCTATGACGCACCGTCATAAATGTTTTCAAAGAAAAATTAAAATCTGTACAATATTCGTAGAAATAAATGCGATTTATTAAATAGTCACTGGAATATATCGAAAATTCAGCGCCATTTTCTACGATATATTTTCGGAACGCAACATTGTTCGTTGGCCGCCCGATCTCGGTGTACCATAATTTGTCGTCTGCTATAAAAATGCTGCAGCTGTGTGCTATTCTATACTGCATTGAATTCACTCAGCGTGTAGTATAACCTCGAATACGCGTTGCGCGGCGTCTATGCTAATTTGTTTATATATACAGTAAAAAATAATTTCGTACAATTAGAACACGAAGTTCCGTAAAAATAATTTTGTCAAATAAGTAACAAACTCAATTTGTTCATGCTTGAATATACAATCCTGTCCTTTTATGTCCCGTGCCATAAACAATTTTTAATTTGTTCTTTCGTTTGTTAAATAAATAGAACCGGATGGTGCGATTGGAAAAGTAACAAATAATAAATTGTGGACGTTTGTGGACAATAAGTTGTTGTAAAAAGTCTAAACTTTTTTTACTGTATATTTAAAAGTTGTTCACGCGTGTTTTTAAAAATTATTATTAGTTATTATCTAATGTTGTGGTTATCCGATAAGATTTTGTATGCGTGGTTGCTCTCCAAAAAAATTTGCTATTTGTCGTCCCTCTCCATTACTACTTTCTATGTGTCGTTCCGCTTCGATACAATTTTCTATGTATCGCTCTTCTTCGCTTACTTTTTCTATGTATCGTTTTTCTTCGGTTACTTTCTAAATGCTGTATCGAAAAGGAACAACACTTTGGAAATTGTATCGGAGAGATAAAACATTTTGAATATTGCATCGGAGAGGAAGAACACGTCGAACGTTTTATCAGAGAGGAATAACACCTAAAAAATTGTAGCAGAGAAGGTCACATAGAAAATAGTCTCGGAGAATTGTATAGATGGTAGAATTCAAAAAGGATGTAATAATTCATAAATATTTACATTAATTAATATTGTCAGTAAATAACAATACTAATAATTAATAAAGAATAAATGTAAAATTAGTTAATCGTAATTATATCAATTCGTTCATAATCTTTGCTACAGTCGGGAGACGGCTTTCGAATACAGTTCTATATCCACACAAATAAACTTGGTAGCAGAATATTATCATATATTATATAAATCTGTCGTCCGGAAGCCGTCTCCCGACTGTAGCGAAGATTATGTACGAATTGATATAATTACTATTCATTAATTTTACAATTATTCTTCATTAATTATTAGTATTGTTATTTACTGACAATATTAATTAATGTTATATTAATGAATTATTTCATCCTGTTTGAAGTTACTTTTTTATGAAACTTTTTTTTGTTTTATAAATATTTTTTTCCGAGAAAATGGGTGATATGGCCATGTCAGTGGTGGCCATATCACCCGGATATTGCGGATGAGATAGCCAGGTGGCCGTCACGCCGGCAATATCCGGGTGGTATGGCCAGTGAAACCACTTTCTTTTTAGTTTGGTACCTGAAACATTTGACGGAGGCAATTACTGTCTTTATGTAGTTTATTTAAACAACATAAAATATAGTAAGGCATGTTTTGTGCGATCCCAATGCTTGTCTAGATTTAATTAGCAATTATTATTACTGTGGCCATGTCACCCATAAAGTCTGGGTGAGACGGCTGATCGCAAATATTTATTTATAGAGTTGCAATGAAATCAAGCATCGAAAATATCGAAAGTTATGAGTGAATTACTTTAATGTGAAGTTTCTAGAGTTGGTTGTAACGGAAAATTTTCAGATTTAAAAATGTTAAACCTCCAATTTTCGTTATTTAAAAAACCATGGCCATATCACCCCGACCTACCCTATATTACAGGTACTGAAAAGATTGATTTCGCATAATAATAAGTCCAAAATGTTGAAACAGAACTACCTTAAGATCCAATACCTTGTAACTAACGAAACTAAACTTGGTACGTGTATAACTTAGTGATTAGGACTACGTATAAGGTTCTTGGGAGCTCAGTATTTCGTACTTAGCAGTGACATCATACTTAGTAGAGTTATGCTACATTCTCATGAGTTACAATGACAAAATACAGCGAACCTGCCATGGAATTCTCTACGAGGTTACAAAGATGTATTTCGTCGAATGGGAAAGCATGTACGAAACTGTTATTGGATGTCGCATGAGCCGTGTCTGTATATCGGCACGGCGAAGAAGAGAAGTATGAAGTATACACACGACGTTTTACCTCTTTCGTCGAGGCAGCGACTGGAGGGTGGCAGGGACGAGGTGCGCACACAGAGAGAAAGGCCGTTACCACCCTCGCCGCAGAGTTCACCCTCGCTCGCGCGTGCACGTTGCCATTCTTGGTGCACGGACCCCGAGACGACACACCGTCGGCTCGGCGTATCTCGAAGTTCGATGTTTGCTCAGCTTGATTCATACCCCCCGGGCCCCCTGCCGCCGCCCCCGACAGCCCCGGGGCTTCTGGTGCTTCTGCGACGGCAGGCGCTTCTCTACCTACTACCTTCTGGCGTACTCCGGGCTATACTCGGGCTCCACATTGTCGGCTCGCGTTTAGCCATCGCCCGATATGCCTACCGTGAGTTCCATCTCTTTCCTCCGGCTCTGTCCTCGGAGGCGCATACCGGAGGGCCGAGGCTATCCGCTTATAAACCCCGAGAGCAGAGAGCGGCGTCTCCGGCCTCGTCCCGTTGTAAACCGAGCTACGCGGACGAAAACCCACACATGCGTGTGCATGTACCACAAGCCCGGTGGATGTGTCTCCCGATGATTTTCCAGACTCGTCGGCCGGTATATGAACACAAGTGTGCGTGTAAATCTACCTCCTGCCGACACTGGCCAGCGTGCCGCGTTTGTACAGACGAGCGGATAGGGCAAGTTGGGAATGGGGCAAGTTGGCGATGGAGAGTCTCCCGTGGGATTGCCAAGAACAATATTCGCATAACGTAAGTTCGAAATAACTGGCACTCCGACCGTTCATTCCTGAGCTGCGGGGCTTGGTCCGCATGAGGAGGTGGGTTGGTTCACGAGACGGAAGCTTGAAGAGAAGGAAACAAAACGCCGAAGAGAGCAAGGTCACTTCTTGCAGAAAGGCGGAAAATAAGCCAGGAAAGAATTCGAACGGATGCGGTTAAACCATTAGAAATTCTTCATTGACTGCGATAAACGACCCGCTATTCTTCGTTCGTTCGCAGGGATATACCTATACCTTCAGAGTACCGCGTGGAGTGTACCTTTCCACCCTTGCAAAGGGGGTGCGGCGGTGGGGGTTGGTTCGACGTTAAAAAGTCGAACAATATTCTTAATTGTCGAAGAAAAGTTGGTTGTTCCGGGTAGGCGCGCCGAGGAGGGACCGACGGTGACGTCGGGAGGAAAGAGGGAAGTTTCCTCGTCGCTCTTGCGGGCTTCGTCCTCGACATCGCGGGGTTGTTCCTTCGAGCTCGACGAACTCTCCCCCGGCTCCCGATGTCGACGAGCAGCCCCGGGAAACGGTAGATGAAAAAGGAGAGACGGAGGAAGAACAGATGGCAGGTCGTCGTCGGGTGCAAGAGTGGACTGGGTGCGGCACGGGGCCGCTCCGGCTTAATTCGAGATAATTAAGGAGTGCCAATTATAAGTTGACAATCGGTCGCACCGGCGGGGGGTGGTGCGGGGGAGAAGGAACCCAGGCAAACGTTGCGACGGGAACAGCAGGAGTTATCCTCGCAATCGTTTCTTCTGTGTGAAAATTATGTCCCTCCCTATCTCTCGTGCTCTTTCCACTCGCCTCGGGATCTTCATCTCCGGAATATTCCGCACCCCTCAAGCGAGGGGACTCCTTGGAAGCATACTCGCCGTTCGGGAAGAAAATCCGTGCTATTTACACGATTCGCGAAATTGTCGCTGCTCAAACAATAATTACCTCGTCGTGATGGCGAAATTCCACGCTCGATCAAACTTCAATTAAGAGCGGGCTTGCCAGCGGGGAGAGCTGCAAGCCTTTCGAACCTCGCGAGAGCCCTTGATCATGGTCGGTCGCACGAAAAAAAAGTACAGTTGATCGTGAGAATTTCGACGACGTGTCGTGGGGTGGAAAAAAAGGGAGAGCGAGTATTTTCCTCGCGATAGATCGAACGTGCAGTCGCAGTATCGAATGTCGATTAGCGAGCGATGCGCCCTGACGCCGGACTTCCGGACGCCAACGAGCCAAGTAAATTTGCTCGTCGATTACGGAATTCGCGCAGAATCAATCACGAGCGTTCGGGATGTAACGAAGCCGTCGGCGACGCGCTTGTTGCGTACACCGTTTACCGTCCGGAAATCATGCTTCTGAAATCGTGCTTCGGGATCGTCGACGAAAAATCGCGGTGAAGTTTGAGCTTGAGCTTTTATCGTTCGGTCGGTAAGTTCTAGGAGTCGGTGACTGAAAGTTCGGTGAGGAATTACGTGGAGCCTCTCGACGCTGGTACGAGGCCGGTAATTTTTTCTTCGAAAGGATCGGGCGAAAATAAGAGCCGGCGAACGAGAGACGATGAGCCGCCTTCGTTCGTGAGCTTGCACGAAGTAATAATAAAATTTGTGGAAGCAGGTCCACGAACACCATTCATCATTGTCAGACCGAGCCGCCGGTTCTGGCGGTACCGTCAGCGTCGCCCACTACCGCCGTGGCCGCCGCGACGCTCTTTTTGTATGCTTTTAACAATATTGTACGACACACACTTGCTCCATATACCAAGCTTCTCCTCGCTTCCCACTCATCCTCTTACCCTCTTACCCCCCCCCCCCCCCCACACCCTCACACCCTCCCGGTATCTTCCGTTCATCCTCCGTTGTCCCGGACCTATTCACTCGGTCAGCCCCTCACGCCCGGCGTCACTCGGCAGACAATGCATCTTCCCGATCCAACGGCGACCGAAGCTACAGCGGCAATCCCGCGTGAGCCATTAGGCCATATAGAGAAGATCGCTCGACCTCGCAGCAGTATAGCCGGTCATCAACCTCGGATGTTCGTGAACAAAAATGCGACCGTACGATTTGCCCAAAATTTCGCCGAACAACCCGATCTCTGAAGACGTAGCTAGTGCTGCTTAACGCTTTCCCGTATAACGTCACTTTCGGTTGAAAATTAAGATTTAATAAACATCGATCGTCGATATTTGGAACCTTCATACGATTACGTTGCCAGTAACGTAAAAAACAGTCTCCAGCTAATACAACTAACAAACCAACGGTATCCCAAAGTCGTAATGTTCGAGTTGAGAATTTTCCTTCGGCGCCAACACGCCGGTAGAAACTGTGACGAGTTTCAACAATTCGTGTAATTCTAATTTGCATATCTGTGCGCGAGGCTCTTTCTCGCTTACGGAGGGATTCCTCTGCGGTCCACTCGGTAACTTCGTGTCCCGACACGAATAGTTTGAGGTACACAGCACGAAACTGATGTAACAGTGGTGGCGGTACTTCCGTAAGTACTTGTGTACTTACACAAGTACCTACCGTGTACTTTTACTTATCTCCGATAGTTGTACATTGTAACTTGGCGTGACTTTTAATTGCTATAAATTCACGAATATTTCTCTCGGCGTTGTTACAGCTATACCGATTATATTGTCTATAATTCAGCGCTCCTGTGCGATACTTATCATGATATAGTATGATATAGTATATATATATATATATATATTTGTATCTGTATATTCTCCTACGTGTTTATTTTTAGCTGTCAGGACTTCTCGACAGTTTGTAATTGGGTTCTGCCCTTATGAGTCTATAATGAATAAATAAATAAATAGATATCTTACATTCTTGTTTCCTCGTTTCTACAATTTCTAACAAAAATCGTTCCTCTTTCGCTGTGTTGCAGGTAAGCGATGAGTCAACCACGATTTTTCTAAGAACGACAGGGACAGCTTTGCCAACCCGGTCGATGGGATCAACGAGTGTTGGTCACCGTACCGGTAAGCCAACTATCGGAGTTTGGTCTTGACCAAAGAGCACGACCAACTTCCGACCGAAAAAAAAATTCCAAATCTCCCAGGATCGCCTTATTTTTTATTTTATTATATATATAATTTCATCTGTTTTTTTTTCTTCTTGTCCTGTTAAACATCCAACAGTCAGGAAAGTACAAATAAGCTCGGGGCCGGCTGGGTGGTTGGGGGAAGGGAAGGGAGATGTGCGTATAGACAGTAGAAACGGGTGACCATGATCGAGTAATCATTCCCTCGCTCGAGCATTCGAATTCGGAGTGAAGGGACACTGGGGGTGAAACTGTCCCTTGTTCACTAGACCACCCTTCGCCACTGACAACCCCCGACGAACCAATCTCCCTCTCGTTTCGTCCGACGTTCTGCCCATTCCTGTCCTCGACTTTCCCTCTCCGCGCCCTCCGCATGTGCGCGCACAGCATGTACACGATTACACCGTTGGACAGAGAATAAAAAGTTGTACTTTTCGCACACTTTCCGGGTCTCCGCCGTCCGTGGACATGCATACGGCAAATATCTATCTCCGCTGCGTGTCCCACGAGTGTGCCTCACGACAGTAAAGCGAGCACCAGCGTATACGCGACTATATAAAAAAGAATCAGCCTCTCCTGGTCGGCAGTTTCCTGCCTGGGCTTTCGTTCTTTCTCCATTTTCTCCGATGGCTCGTCGAGCGTCGTCCAGTTATATGGAGCAGCAGCCGCTCTGCCTCCTCTCTCCGTACGAACGATATTTTTACTTCCGGAACCTAGCGCTACCTCGTCTTCCCGCTGCTACCTACCCTACGTACCGAACTGCAATAAATAATCGGTTCTCGTACTGGCCCCGTTGCCAATTGTCATGGGAATTTTATTTACGGACTTGTCCGGCAGCAGTGTCCTGCTTCGGATATTTCATCCGCCTATACACCCCGCCAGCCGCCCCCGAAGCGATCGAAGCACACCCGCCCGCTGTACCAGATGATCCGTTGTTCCGTTTACATGTTGTACGAGCGCACATCCCGCGTTCCGAGGGTCCACCCTTTCCCTCCCCCCGGGTCACGTTCGCAACACTGATCTCCAATGTCGACTCGTGAAATTTCAAAGAGACAAAAGCCGTCATCCGTCGTCACTCCACGCTCGTTCGTGTCTGACAGGCGGGTGTGAAAAATAAAAAGTTATTTCTGTTTCGACCCCGTTTTACTCGACGATCTCGATCCATCCCATTCATACTTTCAAAACGAACGAGAACAAAGTTTTGTTTCGACAACAAAACCAAAAAAACGCGGAGGTTCCTTCATCCCCGTCGAGGGAGGGGATGTAAATGGAAAAGAGGAGGAAAAATACACCTCGACAGACTCCGACGTCCCTGGCGAAACGTGGGCGTTTCATCGCCACCGCAAATTTGCTTTCAATATTCGCACCCGCACACACTCGCTCTCTCCCGTTTCACCCGGGTTCGCGATAATGCACGTAATAGACCAGAATCGAGCGAACTGAGAGATATAGAGACGGAGAGAGCAAGCCAGGAGCCGGAATCCCCCTTCGGAGGTCGTCTGATCAAGAACAGCCTTAACCACTCAGCCGCGGACTCTTCGAAACGCGCCACTAAACTCTCTCCGGAACCGGGATATATTTTAACGACAATTTTTTTTTTTTTTGCTTTTTACGATCGTTGGTCGTTGATGTGAGTGGCATAAAATTGGACCACCGACGCGCTTCCGTTATTATACGGTCCTCGACGCTCGAATGTTGAATCGAGAGAGATGACAGGAAATACGTCGCTCGTGATGTCGAGTAACGCACGCATCGGACCGCGTAATAACGCGAACTTGACGCACGCCAATTTTCGATAACTGCCGAAATATTCACACACGCACGTGGACATGCACAGTACGCCGGTACAAAGCTCTCGAAAATGCTTTTAGACATATTATCGGAGTGCCTGTCGAATTAATCGGTCGGGCGAAGCGGTCAAGATTTTTTTCCTGTCGCGCACGCGCACAGCCGGATCACTTCATGCGCGTGTAATTCAAGTATTATTAGCAATTTGGTTTGTGTCCTTTGTGCGGACTGGGAACCGCACTTTGGTTTCGGGATGGGTGGGTTGGGAAGGGGAAGGGGGGAAGGCAACGAGTACGGGGACGTTATACCCGATCGGCTTACACCTAAACCTCCATGTACTTTGTACACAGTGGACACAGGAGCGCCAAGCGCGTTCGGCGGTAGAGCCACTTTCGCAATTTCCCTCGCGCACTCCGGCGATCTACTACACCGCCGTCCGATCCTCTGTCTCTCGCCCTCTCTCTAACTCTCTCTATCTCTCCGAGCTTGTGTACTCGTCATGGTACGAGCGGTGGACACGTACGCACACACCGACACCTGAACGATATCAGCAGAGATCCACACACGCTTCCGCTCGCAAGAGTCAAGCCACAGCGGGGAGGAGAAGGATGAAGTGGCGCAGAGAAATTGAAGGGGGATCGATAACGAGGCGCAACCGCGAGCGGTAATACCCAAAACGTTCGAGTTCTCGACAGTGAACAACAACGAACGAACATACGCGGGACTGCCCTCTCGAGTACGTGTATTACCGAACGCCCATCTGGTGGCATCGCTCTCACGTTAGATTAGCAGCCAATTATCGTCGGACAGAGAGTCGACCACACTCGCGGATGGGCGCATAGCGAAACTGCTTCAGAGTGACGGTTCTGTTTCCGTCTGCCGACCGCTTGAACCCTGCGACAGGCGTGTCGACCCTATTCCCGTCGATTTCTACCTGTTGGGCCGTCCGGCGAGAGAAGAATGTTGACACGTTTGGCAACCGGAAGTTCGATTTTGGGATCATTGCTGAAATGTGTATTTTCAATGCTGAAAGGAGAAGGAACAGAAATATGAAGTAATCGGTAGGTTCTTTCGGTTTTGCAGTAGCGGCTATATTGTAATGAGCGCCACGCGTATCCGCAACACTCGACTCTGCGTCGTGGACACACCAGAGGTGGTTTCGGCGTTACGTTGCGATGCCGTTGACGGAGAATCATCAGTCCCGAGGGGGTTCTGTTGAGTATCGCTCGGGGTGAACTGCGACAGTGGAAAAAGAAAGGCTGGAAGTGCCGATGTGCGACATCGCTGGTACCAGAGGGTACAGGACTGTAAAAGAACACGAGGCCGCGGTGGATTGTGCCTCTCGTCCCCGCAGTCCGGTTTAAGTGGCTCGATGGACGACCTCTGGTAAGCGCTCGCGGAAGAGGCGACCACGGGGGTAGGTCGTGAATGCGGAGGGTAGTTCGCCAACTGCCGCGTTATTTCTCGCGTGTACGTACACAGAGCGACGTGTATGGAACGAGGAGAGTCGCCGAGCGTCGCGAAGGCTGTTGCGATAAACGTAAATTGAGATAGTGGCCAGGCGAAAGGGGGTTTCCTCGACGTGACGCGGATATTACACCCCGATCCCGGTTATGGTTAGCCGTCGTTTATAACCCAGTGCGG
This sequence comes from Stenichneumon culpator, assembly GCA_964017025.1. Lineage (NCBI taxonomy): Eukaryota > Metazoa > Arthropoda > Insecta > Hymenoptera > Ichneumonidae > Stenichneumon > Stenichneumon culpator. The sequence continues at coordinate 6,167,102 of OZ024777.1, forward strand.
CAACGGCCCTGGAACCAGAAGCAACCGAGTGGGAGGGGAGGGGGAAGCCACTGCGGAGGCACCACCTACGACCATCACGTCTTCGCCTTCCACCATCGCCAATCTCCAGCGTCTCCGAACGTAGCCGCACCACCGTTACGCTGAATATCTTTATCTTTACGAGGCCCTAATGTTTTTAATTTCATGGCGGATTATCCTACGGGAGGGAACGACGCGAGTTTCGAGGTCGTACACGTCTCCACACGGATACACCGAGTGTTTTCCACTCCCTGTACCGGTATACGACCACCACTGGCAAGACTACCGGTTCACCAGGGAGGGAGGCTGTTGTTGCCGCCGGGACGAGGCACTTTGTCGACAGCCTCGCGAGAATCGTCAAACTCCATATATTTTTCCCGACGTTAACCGGGGAAACTGTTCACCATCTTCAGTGTTGAAATATTAACCTCTTCAACGCCCAACAACGCGCTGCGGCCCCGTCTCCCGAGGAGTTACGTGCTCCTCAGCATTTCGCGGAAAGATTTTCCATATTCTCCTCAGCGTTCGAGGGTCGTGAAGATCTTGATCACCAGCGGTATGATCACCCTGTTTATCTTTACTCCCGCCGAACGGAAGCGAAGGGCCTGTCTCGACAAGGACGCTGTCGAGACTTCGAAAAAATATGAATATTCATGTTCCTCACCTGTGTATCGGAATCCGGATTTCTCGCAAGGTTGAGGCTACGAGGCGAACAACGGAGCTTGCGAACGTACGGTGCATAATGTGATTCGAGAACGTAGGTGTACACGAGACCTAATTTCGTCTTCTCATTTTGCTTTCGAGACGCGAATCCCACAGGTATCGAATTTGTACCGTCGATGTAGGACGGAGAACGAGCAAAGCCATTGACTTAAGGAACCATCGGAACCGTCACTCGATCCTCCCTCTCTCCGTGTCTTTTCTCACGAGATTCAACGGAGGTATTGAATTTTCGAGACACGCTTTGACGAGGGAATCCGGGCGCTCGTTCGTTCCTCTGCTCGGCTCGGGCGGCGTTGCATATGGAATTTCGTCGTACAATTGCGAACGGAATTTAATTCAATTTAACGGCTTTGTGCCACGAACGCGCAATACCTGAATCCTTCCTCTCTATCGATGTTTGCTCGGCCTTATGGGGGTTCTCCGAGCGCGAAGATAATGCCGTGGCGTCTGAATACAACGGGTATCGTACTACTGTATACAGTGCAGGGTTGCATATTCGGCACCCAACAGAGGTAACTATTCCGTTGCCTTTGATTGGGTGTATGGGAAGACCTCAATACTCTTAATGAAAAAGTCAATTTTTTATTTAAAAAATTGAAATTTTCATATGGCTTCCTCATAAAAGTGGAAAACTGAAATTATTATATCGCTTTCTCATAAAAGTTGAGAATTGAAATTGTCATATCGCTTTCTCGTAATGTTCCTTTATTCGCGAAGCTTCTTCCATGAGGAAGCATTGTCGGTATTTTTCGCTTTCTCATAAAGGAAGCTTCCTCAGAGAAAAAAGAACATTTTTGGAAGGTACAAGGGTCGAAAGTAACGTTCCAAAATGTCAAGCGTATTCGCCGACTCACCTCTGCGTATAACTGCTGCACACGGTGCAGGCGTATATCCGGAACACAACTAGAGTTCAAAAGTGGGAAGGCAAATTGTTGTCAAAAGATAGTATTCGCGAGACTCGCCGGAGTTTTCGGCACCGATAGCGAGATGGAGAGTGAAAGTGGAGGAGCCGAAAGGGGATATGGCTCGCAGCGCTCAGCCAGTGTATGATGCAAAACGTTTTCAACTATTCCAAAGGATTAGCCTAACTCGATGCACGCCGCGTGGAGAATGGGGCTGAATGTCTCGACTTATCTTCGTCCGGACCGGAAGCCAATTCACTTTCCGTATTTCGCCCATCTCCCAACTGTTAGGATTAAGAACAAGACTCGACTCCTCCGAAGTCCCGAAGTGACTTAAAAAACTTCTGGCTGCACTTACGACACGACGGAGGGAATCGTGTTTGTGAACGGAGCAGCACCTGGTCTAGCTCTTTTGGAGTTGACGCGAAGAGGTGGCTGCTGAAGGGGCCGGGGGTGGGGGGGGGGGTCTAAAACTCCGAGGCAATTCTTCGGACGTTCGTCTTTAACGTAGAAAGAGGCAAAGATGCACAGGCGACTTCACCGGATTTTAAAGGGAAATAAAGGCACGATATAGTAAATCGTACAATATGCCAATACGACCCAACAGGACTAAGCGAAAAAGTTTCGAACGAATTTATTATTACAATAAAATTACGGGGAATTCTGAACAAAAACTATCTTGAAAGTGCTCTTTCAAGGTCGCCACTCCGCAGCGATGGGGCAGGGTGAGAAAGAGTCCGCGCGATTTCCAACCCCCTCGCCGGGCCATCGATGCCGTCGTTCCGATGTCCTGCAGCTGCAGGTGATAGCTTCGACAGCGTTGTCTCCGTGGGCCATTGGAAATTTCGGTCGGCGGCAGAGGGAAAGAAGGGGACCGGGGGTGTGGGATCGGATGGGCGGCGAGGGGGTTCTAAAATAATAGTGGGAACCCGAGCGAGAGCGGGAGACAAGTCGGCCGGGGCGAGTGGCTCCGGTGGACGGTGGAGAACCGAACGGCGTAGGACAGAAAATCGGGAATAAAAGGGAGAGACGGAAAGAGTGGAAAATCGCACGAAAGGGAGAGGCCGAGAGAAAGCGAGAAGGAACAAAGGGATCGGCTATGCGAATGAGAGAGAATATAGCCGTGAGAGAGAGTAACGGAGAGAGCGTGAGAGAGGGTGCTCCGCCCCGCGAAATATGGCGAGCTTCGCCAGGACGTGATTGGGTGACGGGAGGACCCCGCGGCTCGCAAGCCAAGACATTGGTGTGCCCCTACTGTGCACCCCTTTGCGCCCCTTTGCACCCTCTCCAGTCTCTCTCGCTCTATCTATCTCTCAACCGGCACCAGGCTCACTCACTTCCCTCACATTCTCCACATCCGCTTTCCCACTCTTTAACCAGCCTCTCACTTTCACTTTCCACGTATATTCACCTATATACCTCATACTCTCTGCATCCTCCTTTTCCATTCTCGGCTCTCTTCTTGCTCAACCTCTTTCCACGCTTCACTAGCCACCAGACTCTGAAAACATTTTTCCGTCTATTGTCTGCGGGTGTGGTTTTCCGGCGCGCCCGGCGGTTTTCACCATGTCGCTCACCGTTCGCCAGCCGCGTACGTGAAAAGAGCGTGTCAGCCGCACCAACCTGGCACAAGCTGCCTGGTTGTATATCGGTTATAGTATCGTGTGTGTGTGTGTGTGTGTGGGGGGGGGGGGCGATTTGCCCTCCACAGCCACCAGGGAAAATTCGGATCCACGGTTACGCCGCAAGGCATCCGTGCACGAGCGGCCTCTGCTGAGTGACTGGTTGCACAGCGTGCATACCGCGCTACCAAAGCCGATGATCGATGGGCTCTACGCGAGCAAAGAGGAACCCTGTATGGCGCACTGTTCGCGACCACGAAAAGAGCTTAATCGCGTCTCGATCGCAAAAGCTAGGGAGCCCCGAGCGGAGCTAACACGAAAGAGACCTGTGGGAGAGTAGCAACTCCGAGATGGGGCGAGTATATAGCCGGCGGTGCGAATTGTGGAAGGGGCACGGTACTTGGGGGGGCATTCGTCGTGCGTGTCACCAGCGACAAACTCGGCGAGCGCACATCGCCGGAGATCTCAACGTGAACGCGCGAGCCGTACTACCATCCCAAGCAGCTTAAAGAAAAAAATCGTCGACCAAGTGACACGTATAAATTTGTGTCACGAATATCCCATGAGCAGAGTTCCCGCAATAGGACGGTATCACGCTTGTATCGACCGCGGAGCCGCGATATGGCTCCTGAGGTCATAATCAAGTTAACTGAGACGCGAGGAAGGACCAGGCCGGTAGCGTTTCCCATAGAGTGCGTAGCAGAAACGCCGGTACTTGTCTCCGGCGCGTTTACTCGCTGGAGGTATTATACGTGTACCTTGTACTCGATCGCGCGGCGATGGGGAACTGTGTATCGCTACTCCAGAGCGCAGATGAGCCATGGCACGTGATACCCGTACCTGTCATCGGATGATCTGAGCCAAGAGTATCGGGCCGGGTTTGTCGAGAGGATTGGGAGGCTGAGCCTCGCTGCTTGATACTCCGCTTCCATGAATCCCGCCCAGTTACATACTAAACATACAACTATAGCCGGTGTTGTACGGTTATGTTGGTTGTTTGCACAGCTCGAGGATAGATTAATCATCCGTTAAGCTCGAGCAAGACGTATAACGGCGCTATTGGGATGCACACAGAGATGGGGCCCGACGAAGGTGGTAGTTGCACATTGGCTTAATCCACCAGGTTTCAACTCTCCGACACACCACACGCCATAAGCAATCTCGCCGCTCGTACAACTCCGCTCTCTGTCTTCGCATGCGTTTCTGATACTCGAGCTACCAACATCGGAGCGGCACTTCGTCCGCGATACTCACACCCTCCTGGTATACCCGAGCCTCGCTCTCCTACAGGGTTGTTGTAATGCAGAAGAGAGCTCCGGCAGGTGAAAGGCTTGACTGGTTGGCGCGCGTACGGTTACATCGACCCACTCGACACTGCATTGTCTGACATCGCAGCTACTTCTCCACTCCGGAGGCTGTTCTCGGTTCAAGTGGAGCGAGGCTCACTCACTTCGCGGGAAGACGGCGATGAGCCTCCCTCCCTCTCTCATATTCACCCATCCAACGGACTAATGGATCCCGTCCCAGCCCCGTCCTTGTGACGAATTAACGCAAGAATTAAGCACCCATCAAAGTTGAGACGCCGGGCTTGCACCGAGGAGCGAGTAACTTGCATAGTATATCTCAGCGATGGCGTGGGCTCGGTACATACCGAGTGATCTTCCTTGCCGTGCTCTTCCTCTTGGCCTATCTCATCATCCCACTGTATTTACATCACGCGGATGCACGTATACCGGAACACCTGCCGTAGTGTGCCTAACCGGATGGAGATTCGCGCTAGCACGTTAACGCTCCGCGGGAACGTTCCAAAAGCGGCAGGTGAAGTTACCACCGCTGCTGTGTTACCTCCAGTGCCCCGAGGACTTTGAGAGTTCTCGACAGGGAAAAGCCGGCAAAGCAGGGCGGGGCGTACCGGGTTCTTCGGCGGGCCAGATAGACTGCCGGAGGTTGCCATCGCTCGAGGGTCGCGAGCTCCAAGAGGGAATGTTCTGGGAGACTGTAGCGAAGTACCTGGAGTTCGCGAAAGGGCCTCCGAGTCACAACAGCATGCACGCCTTTCGCATCGCCGGCTCGCTGCAAATACATCCGCCCCGGCTCGGAGCCTTCACATCTGCAAGATTGTAGGACGTAATCGTATTCTTCGTTGGGACCATGGGAGGAGAGGAGATGGACCATGTTTATGAGGATGCGCGTTTCCGGATGAACTTCAAGCCCTCCGTCTTCGAGCAGTTTCGCAGTCTCGAGTACCGCGATACTCCCGCGCACTTGATACCCTCGTAAAGCGACGTATCACTGGGTCGCCGTCAAGGAGGATCTCTATCCGGCGTGTGGAACGTCCGAATGCCGCTCGGCGCGAGGAGAGAAAATAAAGCTCAGATAGGAAAATTTATCGAGTAGAGGAAGGAACCGATCCGTACTATACGACGCGTCTCGCATCGTATCCGTGATGAGAAAAAGCTGTATCGAAGAGGACAATCCTGAGGAGGACGCGCGCACGGTGCATTGTTTACGGTACAGGGAGCAACGATGAGTCAGCGCGGTAATGCATTGACCCAAGTGGTTTGATGATGCTTTTTTATTCTTCAAGAGGGAGAGGATAACAGATGTAACATGTTCAGTGGCTTCGACGGCATTTTTCCTCGGCGGCCGCGGTGGCCAAGGCAACGTCGGTGGGACGGCTGGAGGTAAAAACCGATGGAAGAAACCGCGGATAAAAGCGAGAAAGACCGAGATGAGGAGGTAGGAAAAGTGAGGAGCGAATGGGCGCAACGTTGCGGCGGGTTAGTGGAAAGAGCAGTGAGGGACGGACCGAAGGAAAACCGGCGATGGAGGAGGACGGGGAGAGATAGAGAAGGCGTTGGTGAGCGAACGGGGGAGGGCAAGTCGGTACATTCCGGGGGCAACTTGAGGATGAGGAAGAGGCTGCCGGAATGAAGAAAGAAGAAAGAGGACGGAGGAGGCGGCTAGGATGGTAGCCTATATACGTGGAACTACTATGGATAGATAGGACGGGAGAGTTGGCGACGACGCGCGAGGAGGCGGTCCTGGTGAGAGACTCGGTCGGGAGTAGACGGAAAGATAAGGACGCCGCTCCGGAGAGGCTGAGCGGTGAGGAGAAAATTTCATATTCCCGTGGCTTCTCGGCGCGCGGGGAGTCTGAGCTGGAAGCTGCGACGAAGTCAGGGAGAAAGAGGGTTGCTGCTGCAGGGTACGCCGGCATGAGGGAGCACAGGTGTGCCATCAACGCTCTCCTCTATCGCGACGGATACATCGCCGGCAAGAAAAAAAAATATATATATGTATATGAAAAAAGGAAGTGTCGCTCGAGAAATTTAGGAAGCTTCTAAAAAGGTGCTTGCATACCTGCCACCACGGTTATATGCAGAGGGAGGGAGTGGACTCCGAAAGGAGACGACGACGGTCTCGTTGAAAGGAAGCCAGCCAGTGGGCGCGTGGAGAAAAAGAAAACGTGCGACACGTTGCCAGACGCGTAAAGAGCCGAGAGTGAAAGGGGATGAAACGGGAGAAACTCTCTCCGGCCGTCATGTGCCCGTCTGCACGGAATGAAGAGAACTTTCCACCCCCCACAGCAGCCAGCAGCCAGCGGCAGCGACGCTACACGTTTCATATCTACATTATCGCTGTCATATTTCCTGAAAACTAAAATGAATAATTCAGCATGAATGGGCGACATTTTATTTCGATAAATCGTGGCGCTTTCAGGGATGTATAAAAAAAAAATAACTTCATTCACCGACGCACATGACGCATAGAGAAACGGCAAATGTTCATAACTACTTTACGCGATAATAGCGATGAAAATTTCTATCGACGCGCTCGAACGCTTTGATGTCTCGAACCGACACGCTCGCGGACGCGCGGAAATATTCGAGTGTCGGGAAGGGATGGGGGAGGGGAGGGGGATTTAACGTTTCACAAAAGTCATGGCTCTCGTTTGATATTGAAAAGGGAAATAATGGGTGACGAATAAATCGGCGCGTGTATTGTCACGCGGCTCTCGGTTCGATGCTCCGCGGTGATGGTTAATGCGTTTCAGGGGGAGGGGGGGGGCGGAACACGCGTCAATCGCGGCGTCGATCTCTCGATCGCGGGGGCTTTAACCCTCGTTGCAGCGCGCCGGAGTACAATCGTGTCAACAGCAAATCGATGGGACAAAAATCAAGCTGCGGTGTTAATTCTGGTTACACTGACCTCACACCTATGCACCCCGTTTGGGGATGAGGCGGAGGGATGGAGAGGGCGTACATCGTGAAAACGTTTCTCCCCAAGCGGTGCTCCCGCTCGCAGTTGCTGGTTGAACAGTGGAAACCTGCCCTGTCCTGCGTCGCCCTGGCACTCCAACGTTCGTTCGGTCCTTCTCCGTTCCATCATCCGCGTACGTGAACACCCTGTGTACGAACACAGCGGAACCCCGTGAGCGAGAAGCCTCCGACCATCCACTACACATTTGCGAGCCCACGGATTCCGTGTGATGAACGAGGAAAATATCGACAGGCACTGTCCATTAAAAATCACGCCGGTGTGTAAGGACGGACCGAGAGCGTGGTACAAAACTCGAGTTGCCGATGTAGGGAAGACCAGGGCGAGATGGGCTAGTGAAAAATCAAGCGAAAAATCAGACGCGGGGCGTGATGGGCCACTGCAAAATTATGAGAATAAAAATAAAAACCTGGAAGTAAAAAGATAAAAACCTTTTGTAGACAATGACATAATAGGGAAACGAGGCAAAATTTAGTATCCAACAAATTATTGTATTGCTTTATTATTAGGCATGTCTGACTGTCTTACAAAAAAATTGGATTCTGGGAACCGGAAGTCGTGTATCCCGTAGATGACGTCACTGCATTAAGAACTATATCGTTGATAGGCAGAAGTAGGAAAACTCAAGATGTATGGATAGTACAGGCGGGGCTTAAAAAAAGTGAACAATTTAAAGGTAGCCCGTCTCGCCTAGGGCTGTACATATAGGCCGGCCTAGCCGGCTAAAATATCTTATCCGGCTAATGGATTTAATAGTTTTAAATCCATTACTATATTACCAAGCTAAGCTAATACAGTCTTGGAATTTTTTGACGAATTTGTATTAATTTTTTTTCTAATGTTACCTGCAACGTATTCCGAAGTATTGCTGCCCGCTGAACATGAATCCGCCGGCCTTTTTGGCCTAAAGTACAATGCTACATTAAGGGGCTCGATTTTATGCATGAAAAATCTAATTTTTTGGAATTCAATGGAAAATATTGGGTTGGGAGTAAAATAATTGTTATATTCGGGATCAGCAGGAATAAATACATCGAATATAGCTTTGAAAGGAAAAAATCGAATGAACCACGATTTTTCAATAATTGAGCCACTTTCGGAAAAACGTCAATTTTCTTGATTTTCAAACGTCGATATCTGGGTTCCCAATGGAGGTAGGGAAAATCCGGGGTGCCCATCGTGTTCACGGGAAAAATACACAATATAGGGCCTTATTCGAAATTTTAGAATTGTTTTATCGTGCTGTTTGAGGATGTTGAAAAACGCAAAAAATTGACTCGAAAGGGAAAATTGACTCGCCTTGCAATTTTTTGACGAAATTTTTTTTTTTTTTTTTTATTAACTGCCATGTATTCCAACGTATTTTTGCGCGCTGAACAGGAATCCGCTGGCCCTTTTGGACTAAAGTACAATGCAACATTGAGGGGCACGATTTTATTCACGAAATTGTGCACGATTTTATGCTCTTGACAGGCTAAAATAGCTTGGCCGGCTAAAACGGATTGACCGGCTAAAGCGGATTAGCCGGCTAAACTAGTTTAGCCCGCTAAGACGGCTTAGCCGGCCAAACTCTAAAATCCATTAGCCGGTTAAGATATTTTAGCCGACTAGGCCGGCCTATCTGTACAGCCCTAGTCTCGCCGCAAACATTTTTTTTTCAGACGCGTTTTAAAACCTGTGAAAATATTATTGTTGGATGAAAAACAATAACTTATGCTTTCGGAAGAGTTATAGCCGCATTATTTGCTTAGGGGGCCCATCTCGCCCCGGTCTTCCCTATGGAGATATAAGTGTCTTATATATATTGTTACGAATATGTAGCTGACTATTCGTGGAGACACACGATATTAGTTAGGTTTGACATTAGACGAACGAACGGACGATCGATACGAGATCGATCGTCATATTAGATAGTCTGGACTGAGACGTCTGACCGAACAGACGTGTGACAGTTCATGCTCGGGATATTTAGATGGAATTGTACTAATAATATCCGCCCCCAAACTAAATACGTGCGTTATTCATTCGCCCGGCCGTAACAATATTTTAAAAAGTCGTTTGTTTGTTTGAGGAGACGCCCTCCCAAGCCCTGATTGTTCATCATAGCACATGGCGCAGCGCATCATCGTCGTGTGAAAAATAAAGTTACGTATTTCCGGTATGAAGTCACTTCCGGTTAAAAAATGAGATTTTCAAACAAGAAGTGCCGAAATGAATACGATACCAATTTGTAAAGAGTTTATCTGGGTCATGAGTTGATCCGAAAATGAAATCGGTAGTCGCGATCGACTTGGCTCGGTCGGCAAGATAACAAAGAAACTATTTTTTCGGTGACTTTACCAGCTGCAGGTAAAATATTCCTTCGGTTTAATTCAACGCCGATGGAACGGACTAGAGGCAAATGTATGTAGAGAGGAGATAAAAAAGGAAAAGGGACGAAGCATTGCCGGTCGAGATAAAAATATGTGCTGTTTAGATTACAGCGATAGCGGCGCTTTGAGCCGGACATCCGGTGAGCTTTGCCGTACACGCGATGTTGGAGGTCTCCAACGCCAATGACTTCGGTATAGCCTCGCCGGTGGCACTCGAACGATGGAATATAAAAGCTAACCGGGGAAAGGCTTCGTAACTGTACCCCGGACTCCATGAATAACAAATGCACAATCTCCACTGCTGCCATCTCGCAACTCGCTCGACTCGCCTTCTACACTCGCTGTTTCGAATAACCCCCTCGAGAACGCGGAAAAGTTTCTCCATGCGTAAGGGTAGTCCGAGCCAAGCCCCCGCCAGTCCGCACTCTCTGCGCGACCCCCGACCCCGGCCGAACCAGCGAAAACTTTTAACTGGATACATTACCTGCTTGACTACCGACGCTCCAGGCTTCCCCGAATCGTTCCACTCTTATTCTCCTTCTCCGGTAATTTTTTTCTTTTTTTTTTTTTACGTCGTTGCCACTTTTTTGCACCGGTAAAATACTTTTAAACTCGTTGCGTTTTCAGCCAACGGGGTTATTAGCGCGGAGGAGCGGAATGTGCTGAATAATCGGATGCGAAACGAACAATACTCCCGAGCCAACTGCTCTCTCGTCCCTCATTTTTCATTCACGAGATGCGTCCTCCAGAGTCTTCGAACTTTCTTGTTTTTTTTATCCCGAGAAACGTCTCACTTCGAATTACGAAGATCGTTATAAACTTGTCGAACGAAACACGTATCCTGGAGCGTTAATTCGTTTCGAGAAATTTATTAAATTGATCGTGAATTATTTAATCGATAAATAATTCCTCCAAGATTTTTTTTGCGATTTTAATTGAATCCATTGCAGAGCGGGGCAAGACGCAAGACTGATGAAAATTGGATTGTCTCCGCCATTTTTGTCGCGGGACAAAAAAAGTAGCTTATCTGATTTCCATTTGTCCCAGCTCTCCTCCACGAGATTTTCTATCCGACCAGGCTTCTCTCCGCCTCGCTCCGGAGGATCTCCATACGAGAATATCTGGCGCTCAGCAGCGACTCCGAGGCAACCCGAGCGCTTATTATTCAACCGCCGGTTAATCGCGCTTGTCGATGCGTTAATTGAACCGACAGTCGCGTAAGCCACCGAGTAAACGAGGTAGGAGATGCAAGCGGCCGAGGGCAGATGGTTTGCGCACGTCGCGGCAAGGCAAAACACGACGAGCAGCGCGGAAATGCATTCACTGAGAGGTGGGTAAGCGCAAAATCCTTGTGCTTATGGCTCTCTTCCCTCCGCTTCCCGTGTAATCGTGGTTTTCGAGGAATTTTCCCAAAGCGAGTTTCAAGGGAGAGCCCCGGCCGGCATGCGATGTGTATCATCGCCGTCCGATAAAATTCCGCTTGTCTGTAAAAGCGAACGATTCGGACTCCCGGAATAACAAGACAGCGGTTTCTCTCTGTACGCGGATTAAGCGAGCAGAGGGAAACGCTGCGCTCGACGGGGTCACCTAGAAAGAAAAAAAAGAAAAAAAAATGAATTTGTCCCGACGAAGATGAATCGGAGGGTGAGGAGGAGGAGCGGCTTTCACCCCCCGGTTCGAGGCTATATGAGTGCTGAAAAGAGCGGTGTTCCCGGTACGGCGAGCTCGGGGCACAACGCGAGAAGGTCTAAGGGATTACATTTTTATTTACCGAGGCAAATGAATCTCCTTGATTATGAGTCTCGCGAAATTCTCCCGTCCTTCCCCCGTTGCGATTTTACCCAGGCTCGCGGCGTTCCGTACTTTTCACCCCCGACCATCTTCTTCTTCGCCTTTCTTCCTCTTCTGCTTCTCCCTCGCGTACCACGGTCTCCGCTGTCTAAGAACTCGTGTAAATATTGGTTTTGTCTAGTGCCGTACGGCGATTTGTATAATTAAATCTTGGTATATACGGTTAGCCGGTACAGTTCCCTCCCGCTGTTTCATGGACCTCTGCCCTCGCGTCTCGCGAACCTCGAGCCCGCTCACGAGCCTGCCATCATATCCTCTTTAATCACCAAACAACCGTGAATCTTTCGTGAACGTGAAAATATAGCGATAATTAAAAGTTCACCAACTTATTTACCGTTGCGTTCCGACAGGGATGGGGGTTTGGGGCAGATGGTTTGATAAAGAGTTCGAAGTGGCGCGAAAGAGGCGGTGATAAAAATGACGAGCCCTCGTTGAAGATTCATCCAAAGCACGATGAAAAAAATAGCGGGCCGACTGTGCAGCGGGGAACTTCCGGTGCATTTTACTATGCGATGATCTCCCTCTTCAAAACTATATGCGCCGACTGGGGTTGAAACGCTCGGCGACATAATAAATTCAATTTTTTATTTGTTTTTTTTCTATTGCTCGACTCTCTTATCTCGAGTTTTGAATTTTTCACGATACCCTCGGTGCACGCAACACTCGGTCTGAGTGCCGAGGAAATATTTTATTGCGAAGTTGGAGTATGAAAAAGAGAGTACGGTGGGTTGCTGCTAAAGGTGAGGCGGGACGAGTCCGGACGGAAAATGAGGCCGTCGTTCTCGAGCCCTCCCGGTTATCGCGTTTGATCGGAATTCCTTATCAGTCGGACGCTGACGCCGACAATTTGATGCAGAGATAGGACAGATGTCCGATAGATCATACCGTGGTACAGTAGACGATCAGATAAGTTAACTCCATCATTACTTACCCAAGTAACCTGCCTTTTTACCCTTCAAGTGCAGAAATTTTCCATCCGGATATGGTATTAACTTAGCCGGTTATCCACTGTACGCCCAATAACAAAGCAAGGTCCGCCAGGTCGGCGGAGAGAGCGACAAACCGGTTCCGCACCGTTGTTGTTGCGGTATGCACGAGACGTTTGTAATTGTGTTGCGACCGGTTGTCATTGATCGAGGCGTGCTCGCGAGCCGCGGAAACGAGCCGTCCGGCGAGGCGTTCGCACAGCGACATGCCTCGCAAATGAGGAAAAGGTGGGAGAAAACGAGACTCGTGGCACTCCAACCATTTCAGCCCATTACGGTAAATGCCGCATTAATGTTGCAAGCTGATTGGAGATAGACGAGGTGCCGCGTCCAAGAGGGCGAATGAAGGGGCGCGTCGACTCGGGCATTAAATATTTCACAACTTCCTTGGTGTGTTCTCTCCGCTCGTCCGCCAACGAAAGGACGACCAGCGTCGAACGACGCTCGGACCGGGCGTGAAAATACCACACAGCTACGTCCGCAAACAGTGAGGATAGATTAACGCGCGAACAAAAATTACTGCGCTCGTATCAGGAGGACAAACCGATACAACGTCTGCAGTGTTCATTATAGTTTCACCGTTGGAAGCGATAATTTGTCGCACCGGTAGAAACAGTCCACGTGGAAATCTGATATACGCATGCCAAAAAGTATCGTCAAAATATAATAAACCAGCGGTTATGTTGTATCCATCGCGTCGCACCGTGGCATGGATCGCATACTTCATAGCATATGAGAATCCTTTTCCGTATGCTATGAAAACCGTAGTTTCGAAATTATAGCATATGGGATGGTAATTTGCGTGGTCTTTCCATATGCTATGAGTGACTGAATATTGGCGGGAGGTCAGCTTCACCGAAAGATAGGGGGTGAGATTCATCGAAGGGGCTTAGCCGGGGCGGGGGTGGGACAAACATCCAAACAAACAAATCCACTATTTTTCAAAATATATGTCAGATAAGATTAGCTGGTTTTGTATGATTACATTTTTTCAGGGAGTGAAGGGTTCCGGTGACGGACAGTCACAGGTGCGAGTATACTAAACAGAAACGGTACACGAGGTTGTACGATGGGGAAACACTTTCGCGAAAATTGCCACTCAAAACGCGCCTATTCGAGAATTTACCCTCGAGTGTCCGTGATTCGTTACTCTCGGTGTTACGAAGGGAGTTACCGCACGTGTACATGGCGCAGGCTCTATACCCCAGAGTAGAGCAGTACATATGTATGATCGACCTATGGATACATCGTGTCTCACCCCATTTTCGCACTTCGGGCGGGCGCGCAATGGATATTGCGATCAACAGGAGTGCGAAGAGTACAACAGAGAGCAGAAGTAGTGGTGTAGAAGCAGCACCCGGCAGTAGGGCTGTGAATACACCCTCAGGGCGGTAATTGTAACATCGCATGTCAAGATCGTGAAAACCACAGTACTCTGTTATTCTGCGCTATATGCGCGCCGGTGAATCGAGGGAAACGCGGCCCACGTCGAGCCGGCGAATCGCTTTTCGAATTGATTTATCGTCCTTCGCTGAGGCTCGCGGAGCGGGACACACCCATTCCTCGACGATCTGCGTCGATTCACTCATAATACATGTGCGTCACGAACATCCTACTTTGCTATTCTGCGTCTCATCTCGATCATTTCAAATTGCGATCAGATGGAATGTTGGCGGTTGGCGCCTCGAAAATTTACTTGGACCCAGCTGGATCCCGCGTCCGCGAAGAGTAGACCTGGAACCCAAAAGTCCCATTCAAGCTTACCCGCGAGAACTTCACATATCCTAGTAGTACAGTGTACCGAGAAAAATAAATTGTTGGATTAACCGCGGCGCGGTGAATGAATGAATACGCATAGGAAATCCTATGTTAAACTTTGCGAAATGGCACTTTTTTCAAAAAATTTTGAGATCTCGAATTAAAACCTCCACAATTGTTTGAAGTGATGAAGTGAGTGAAGTGACACATATCACTCACTTTTTGTTTGAACAATCCGTTCAAAGGTGTTATTCGGTTGGTACAACAAAAATGTTTGTTTGAATCGACAAATTTTGAATCGGTCGAAACAAATAATTGTTTATCAAATCAATTATTTATTTGCACCAAACGAATAACAGCTTTAAATGTAAGTTTTTTTCTCGGTGTACAATCAAATTTTGCTAGTTGATAACTCGGTCATCCATAAAATCCTTTTACGACGCCATCCGCTACAGCGACCTCCATTAATCTCTGCCGATGCCCGACGTTATTCGACACTGTACCGACACGAATGCCAAAGGACTCTGAGCGTCATCGGGCTCGGAGATGGTAGCATCAGCGGGTCCATAGCTCCGAATCAATCGCGGTAATTCGCTTGCGAATTACTCAGCACACAGTGGCCCAGATAGCGCAGGGTGTATTCCATCGGCGTTATATTGAGCACGGGGATCGCAGTCCTCTATGCGAACACCGAGGGCCAACCACCGGCATTGGTATCGACAGGGACAGAGGACAACGGATATATACATCGGGCATTTGCGTGAGCTGCGCGATCCCGATCAAAGTACATCGCATCCGTGGCGGTAGTTAGCGATAATTGGGTACTTCCCTTTCGCGTCGCATCGATTCCGACCCCCTTGATTGAGGAAATAAGTGCCGGAGGGTGCGGGACCAGGCGGGAGAAGTGACTGAGACAGAATGGCATTGCGGGCGCGATGAAAGGGAAGAGTCGAACGCGAGGGTGAGCCGGCTGCTATTGGTTAAGGGTTGAAATAATCTGGCAGGAAGTAATACATCTATCATTCACTCAGACTCCGCTAGTAGAATGGGTACACCGACAAAAATACATACGGAGGTTCTAACTTTTTTTAAACATTATACTTTTTTTAACTTTACAAAAATGTTTTTAAATAATTTGTAACTAAATAAATAAAAAAATGTTCGCTTATTATGGTGTGTATTGAAAATTCACCTCGAAGACTTTTTTGTCCGGCCAGTTCGAACGGTGCTCGGGAACGATAAAAACGAGAGGGACAGTAGAAAATTCCTGTGGTCCGATCGTTACGAGTTTCCACTGCTAACTGCTAATTTCCGCTAATTCGCTTCCGGACTGTTATCCCCGGTGGGGACGGTAATTCTTCGTTTAGTTTTGGTGTGGGAGGGACCGAACTGGTTTCTCGGAGCGGAGTCGAAAGTGCTCGGGCCTCGAGTGCCCCGGTATTCCGAGCTTCCACAGAGCTTTAAAAAAGAAAAAAGGGGACAGATCGTGAAAAAAAATGAAGAAAGAATGTGCCGCATTTCGTCGTTGAGCACGTCGCAAACTGCACGACCAATCGTTATTGAACATCGTTTACCGTCCTCGTGGGCAAAGGTTTTTCTTCGAAAAGCCGTACAGCCGATGAGCTTGCCAGCGGAGAAGACGGGTGAGGATGGGAGGGAAGGTGGCGAGCGGCGTAAACGGGGTAGTTAAAAATATTGCAAGAGCTTAACGAGGGGCCGGGCCGGTACGCGCTGTACTCGGTTGTTTGTGCGGTTACCGAGGAAATAGCGAGGATGGATTAAAGTTCGGTGTGTGCCTCGCGGGTTCGCTCGCTCGACCGACGGCTCGAACGACTTCTCCAGGAGCAGCCACCCCCGGGGGCCCACAGGCGCGGGGGGAGGGCTTTGAAGCGATTTCGCACTGTGGAACCGTAACTACAGTGCCCATCCCCCTACCGCCTCATATCGTGTGTACAGCGTACACGTACTCCACGTACATCCGTGGAAACAAATCGCGGTCTTATCGCCACCTGTATAAACCGGATAACAACTTTTCTCCTCACCCTCCGTGCTCCCTCTGAACGGGATGCACTTCTTTCGCCCTCCGTCCCTTTCTCCCCGGTTCTCCAATTCACCCGTCCCTGTAATCGCCGAAGCGTTTCCACCTTCGTCTATCTATTTTATCTCCAACGCCTCTTCCGCCTCTCTCGCTCGCTCCGTTCGGCTCGAACCTCTTTCACACTCTCCCGGTCGTGGCAACCCTTTCTCTCCCTGCCCACCCTCACTCTCGTCAGTTCCGCGGCACTCGCATGAACTCACCCGAGCCCCGAGCGTACCTGTGCTCGCGAGCGCGCCCGCGTGGTCGACGGATGTGTCGATTAAACTTTCGAAAACTGTTTGCATGAATAACCTCAGCCCTCGGTTCGCGCTCAGCGTCGATATATATATATAGTCATGTATGTGTGTACATGCGGTGTAGGAACGTTACGTACGTATCCGTGTGTATTACTCGTCGGTGTTCGGTGATGAGAGCTGACAATTAACACGCGGCGACCAGTGCGGCGGGCATACCTACTCCACAGTGCAGAATGCCCAGTTCGAAATTCTACCTCGCCAACCCCGGCCAACAGTTCACTCTGTTTCACAACGGTTTCTCTATTTCACTCGTGAACATGAGGAGGACGTAGAGAGTCAGGGGGTGGTAAACAGCTATCCTCCCCTTCCCATCCTCTCGAAACGTAGCCAACCGGAAGTAACGTTTCGCTCGGGCGATAATCTCGTCGGCCTTGGACTTGTGGAATCCTGCCGTTCTCCGCCCGTTTCTCACTTCCTCTTCCGTTCTCATTTTCTCGTTCTCGTTACTTTCCACCCCTCCACCCACTTTCCGTCTGCCCCCCGCGGCGAAACCGGCAGCTGCACCTGCTTGCCCGGCTGCGAAAATACGAACTATTAATTATTTAACTCGGGCCCTGTAAATTGCACGGAATCGGGGATGAACAAGAGCCTTCCCAACGTCCGTCGTGTCGAGAGAGGGGGAGATAATGAATTGTTACTTCTCGTTTTTTTTTTAGATTTTTCCGGCATAACAATTTCTCCGATTCGTGTAAATGCTCCTCCATGACGACGGCTGGTGATGTCGTTCTGAAATAAGGTTAACACGATTAACAAGCGTAAAGCGTGCTTAAGACAACACACTTGTTTTCGGAGTGACGCAGATAGCGTCAGTGTGGTCGTAAATTAATTAAATTAATTAATAAATGCGACGATCACCGCTCCCGCAGCTTTCCACTCGTGCGGAAGGCGAATTGGAAGCTGCGAAAGTTTGCAACGTGCCGAGGAAGCTTCCGCCATGCGGAAGAGGATGGCATCGAGCGGGTCGGCCGATGGTTCAGTCGACGTCGGGGTAAAATGTACGCCCAGAGACATTTCGCAAAAATAATTCCAATCTCGTTCACTGTGAGGACGAAGCATGCTGCATAAACTAATACAGGATATACATGTATATAATACACAGAGATAGCAATGTACACACAACGAGAATGAGGGGAATTGAGAGAGAAAGAAGGTTCGCGCTCCGTCCGTCCCAACTCCCGTCAGCGACTTGGAGCAAGCCCGTAGTGTCAATATTGCCTCGTTAAACAAATTAGGTTTTGAGTGCTTTCAAGAGAGTTGCTAAACGATTTAAATTTATTGGCATCCGAGCATCTCCAGAGGGAGGTGGAGAAAGGAGATTGCGGATCCTGAAGGGATCTAGGCGAGATATACGTGGACCGAAAGGGGTGAATGTCGCCTCGGTCCATGCATCATCGATTTAAGGACAGTCCATTTTGCCCCATGTTCTTCTACGTGCTACCGGGGATGGAACATATTGGCCACTTTTGCTCTACATATAGACAGGACCTATGATATTAACCGACTTTTCACGATGTTGAAGCGTGTACACAGAAGGGGCATGAGGATGATGCACGATATAAGGGATCCGGTTAGTTTCCGCGGTTATCCAGTGGCGGAAGTCTCAAAGTCCAGATCGAGAGCGGCGAGTGGGAGGAGTGTATCGAAACTCTCGGCTAGTACCGGGTGGATATATACCTCGAGGATTTTCGCCTCGAAACAATGAACTCCCAACCTCGTCGAACCGGCAGCATGTTGAGCGAGCCGAGAAGAGCACTCGGTGCGAACAGTTCTGGCCTCGTCGTTGGAACGAGGAGAGGAAAGTGCGGGAGTTTGCCGGCTGGCTGTGGATTAGCCAATAAATCGGGGTGGTGAGAGGGAGGGGGGGTCGTAGCGAAAAGGGGAAATTCATTAACCTACAACGATAAATAACCGGGTAAGCGGGAGAAAGGGCTTCTGACACAATAGTTATAGTATATTTATGCAAAGTTTCCAAGTGGCCTGCCGCCGGTGGTGGACTGTTCGAGCCGGCAAGGACTGAGAGAGTTCCGCGGAAGACGGAGAAAGCCCGAGGTTCTGAAAGAGAACCGGTAGAGAGAGAGGGAGCTCTATACCATTCACTACCTTTCTCCGGTGCCAGAGAGCCGAGAGAAAACCAGGTAGAATGAGAAAGATAGAGAGGCTGCGAGGGGGATGAGAGGGTGCCATTGTGCTACCACCGTGCTATTATAAAGCTCTGCGAGCTGAGTCCGTGGGGTAAAGTCGCCGGGCGCGTTCTTCGTATCGTTGTATTATTACTACCTTCTCGGGGACTTCCCGCCCGCCAGCCCCGGGTATGTTCCTGGTACGCGCCTGAGAGACTGCTGCCTGTGGTGGAAGCTGCATGCAGCCGAGAGTTGGCATACCCAGGACGGTGAACCACCCTCTGGAGAGCGAGACCGTGTTCGAGAATGAGAGCCAGAGGGGCTCTGTGTCGCGATGAAAGAGGGAAAAAGGATTGCGGGAGGCAGTTGAGAAAAATGTGTGAGGCAACGGCAGTAGGCCGCGGAGGCAGATGTGGATATGAAATAAAGACGGCATGGAGATGACAAGGGTGGGTTCGGATTACCGAAGGAACGAATGGGAAAGGAGTATCGCGGAATCCAGCGATACTCTCGCCGGCTCTCCTGGAGTCCCAGCTTCACGGTCCTTTTCCTAACTCGGCACCGGCCGTTACCTCCGGTTTCAGATGGGAACTGCAAAGTGGCCCACACCGAAGAGAGTCCTCCGTTGATTCTGCCCCTCGTTCTCGTTCTTGTCGCTCGATAACGCGGGCGACACAGTTCGCTCTGGAAAATCATGAAAATCATGATATGGAATAGGAGCATCGAAAGGGAAAAGGCGCGAGGAAGACTCTTTCGAAGAATCCGGTACCAGCGAGAAGCCAGGGAACATACAGTCGGTATCAAAGTTTGAAGTTTCCAAATTTCCGGCCACTGTGAGAAACTCGATACTAAAGGATATAGAAGTTCTCCTTAACCCGGGGTACTTCGCTTTTCCCGCTCGCTCCTTTACTGGCACGTTCGTCCTCGTCGCGAGCTACCACTCGGATCGTACACCCTATTCCACAATTTCTCGGTCCGAGTCAACTCTCGATACTTGATGGCTAAGTCCACCGTTCACTTTCACCGCGACTCGTCGGGACCGTCGGCGAAATCCCGGGAAAGTTATTCACACTTCGGTTTCGAAGCCCCACAAGGATCAACGTCTTTGTCGATCGGTAAGTTGTACCCGATAGGGGATGTTGTTTGGTACTACTGGGCTCTTGCATAAATAAACTTGTCCTATGGAACTACGTTTACCGATAATCCATATTAACCCTTTAATGCCCTTTAACCAGTCATCTCCTTAAAAAGATTGCTTAAGACGTAATGACAATACCGCTGATTATGCACCTCGTGGTAATTCCCGTTGCTAGGTGAATTAAGAGAACAAAAGAAATGAGAAAAAGAGAGGTGAGCGAAGGTTGAACGAAACGGGATCACGATGGAGTTATTATACTTGCCGAGATCTCTGGGTAACAGCTAGAAACAGAGGCTCTGATTCTCGCCCGCGAGGGTGGTTGAAAAATTAAACTCCGGCCACTCGCGTTCCCAGCAGCAGCGCCAGCGGCATGGAGATTCGTTGGATTTTTTTTTCGTACATGCTCCGCTGATGGAGCTCGCCCGCTGCTATGCCATACTGCACTTGTACCAATCCGTCCCCTGTCCTCTTCTGCTCCGCTCCTCGACACTCGGGCAAACCCGGGAGCGAGAAGTGGTTTAGCTACGCATGAGGAGTACGACGACCCGGAGAGCTTGAGGACCACAGAGGGAGAGCCGTACCAGCAGCGAAACCGTCGTTTCAGTGCTGCAACCTCCGCTACTCCACTAGCCAGAAGAAGTATGAGGAAGAGCAGGCTTGTCGTTGGCCGCGTTGGCGACGATGCTTTCCGAGGTGAAACGAGAAAAATGTCCGGAAATTCCGGCGCCTCTATAGCCCCGCTTCGCTCACTCTGTCTGCTCGAGGTTGGTACACAAAAAAAGGGGGGAAAAATGAGGCTCGGCGTCAGTACAGCTGCCTATACATGGGGACTGGAGCACGTGGTTATCTAAATCGGAATCTCGAAATCAATGTCCCGCCTAACGTCGCTCTCGCCCCGTTAGCGAGAGGGACATAGGAGCGCGAATGAAAGAGAGAATTGAAGTGGGCGTCGAGACGCTCGACGAAGCAGCCCCGACTCGGAATCGAATCGAAAAAGCCTTCGAGTCGTCGTGTTGTCGAACACACGGAGACCTCTTCTTCTCTGTGGAATATGTCCTGTACGTGACGCCGTATAGAGCGGGGCAAAACGGATCCGTGTCCTCTATTGGCGATGACACTTTTAGTTGTTCTCGCAACCCGCGAACAAACGGCAAAAGCGGTCCGTTTTCCCCCCGGGGTTCCGTTTTGCTCCGCTCTCCCCCTGTACTCTGTATGAGTATCGCAGATTGCAGTATAGATATATACGTCGATGTATGTGTGTCGTGTCGAGCAATGAAAATAGGAATGTCGGGCACGCCGAGCGTCTATCGTGTCGACGCGGCCATCACCTCCACCATCGGGGGCGTTCGCTTTCGCCTCCGCTCCGAAGTCTCCCTCATCTTGTTCCCGAGCTTGTCGACTCGAATTGTTCGCTAAACTTCCCTCCTAATTAGTGCCACCTCGATGAGCCTCGTCGAAGAGGAAAGAGGGATTCGTGAAGAACGTGAGAATGGCGAATAAGCTCTTAGGCAGGATCGCGCGGTTCGGTCTAAAAGGATGAGAAATCTGGTGGAAGAGGCGCAGATTCTGATGGCGACGGCGAACTCACGGGAATTCTATTGTCCTGGTCTCAATTTCACGATCGGAAATGCACCTCCAAGCACGTTAACTTGGACAACATGCATCCAGACAAAACGGTGATATAAGAACTGATATAGACCCGACTAATGATCGAGCAAATAGAACCCATTGAAGTGTCGGAGGCTTATCATAATAATTCAATAGAAAAAAATTCAACGTGGCTGTGAGGAGGAGAATTTAATTTTACTCATTTTTAATTTCCATGATTAACATTTTTCCATGTTTTTTGTTAATGCCTCATTTACATTTTGCGGAGAGGCCCGCGGGAGGGACCATAATAGAAACTGATAGTGCTGTTTACCCGCTCCTATTCGCAGTCGGACACGGGGGCTATACTCGCTATCAGTCGTCGTTTTTGTAACGTCCAGGTGGTCCGGCGCTCGTTCAGGAGAACGAGGAGGACCGGCGAGAAGGGGTCATGTGGCAGAGCGACGTAATGAATATATTTGCATATCTGGACCGTTACCGAAGCGTTACCGGTACAAGGTACCTAGGCGGTGAGGAGGTGGTGCGCAAGGCCCGCTCGCCGCTCTCGCACGGCTGCCAAATATGCATGCATCTCGCCTGCGGGGGCGAAGTGAGGCCGAGGCATCCGCCACGCCGCAGCAACGACCTGGCCTCCGGCTTCGACCAACTACCCCTATGCATACAACACTCGGAAGAGAGAATCGTCGATTAGTTTGGGGAAGTTCTCGGTGAGGGCCCCTCGACCACGCTCGTTCGTCCCTCCCTCCAAGCTCATCTGCATCTTCGTGTCTGTATAATAACTCCGTCACTACGGATACACTCGCATATGATCCCCCATTCTCCCTCGTGCTGATAGAAATGAGACAGGATGCGACGTCACTTCCGATTTCAAATTCCCATTTTTTGACCAAAAATGTATCGAAAAATGAGATTTTCAAACCGGAAGTGACGTTTTCCCCTACGTCGTCACTTTCGATAAAGAATCAAAGTTTTTCAAATCGAAAGTGACGTTTTCCCGTATGACGTCACTTACGGTCGAAAACCAAAATGTTGAGACCGAAAGTGACATTTTTCCGAACTTCGCTACTGTGGCTGGACCATCCTCAATTTTCCCCTCGCCCGAGGCGCTCTTTCGAACTCACAATGACCGGGTCCTCGCGGGTAATGGGTAGTATATATACCCACCCCCTCGCTGCCACGGAGCCGATGTAGCAACGGGGGCGACGTGATCGTCGGTGAGTTCCGGCCTCGCCGACGGCTTTCGGACTTTAAAAGTTCGGTAATTGCCGGGGACACGTCTGCCCGGTAAAATCGAGCCGCGAACGCATCAGCCTTTGTGGTCTGGAGGGCCTTCGGAGTGTTGGCCCGGGCCTCGACTCGCTGCGCCTCGGCCTCGCCTATACCGGCATCAGCACACCGTCGTCGTTATCGTTCGCACTGTCGACATTGCAACGCTCCCCTGTGTCCATCGCTTCTCGGTGAGCTTGTAAAAGTCAGCATATTTCAGCTGGGGAGAGAAGTTCCTCCCGCCCGCCCTCTCCCAATCTCCGTCGGTGTTCTCCACACTCGACCCTTTTTCTCTTCAGCCCCCTCCTCTTCCCGGCTTCCGGTAACCGCACGAACCTTCTCTTCCTGCTCTCATCTCAGTCGGAACCAGTTTTCGTGCCGACAACTAACTCGTCGCGAACTGGCGTACGCGCAACCTGCAGGGGTCGCGTGCTTCCCCGACGCTGTGTGCTCACGGCCCTCGAAAGCTCGGGGAGTTCGCCCGAATGCTGCTTTTTCGCTCTCCTCGTATTTTCAACGGGAAATTTTTCGGAGTTCCCCTCTCTGAAGCCGGGCCCGTGAATTCGATTGGACGAACCGTGTGCGCGACAACGAGTTTCCTCCGATGAGGCGACCGGCGGGGGTGGGGGTTGCGATGGTTGCGGGGCCGCTCGACGAATGCTCACGCTCCCGGCAATCGCCCCGTGCTCGTGCCTGCACGAGAGCGAGAGGCAGTGAGAACTCCGGAGGGTGAGGGGCTGAAACGAGTGGACCGATGCCGCCGGTTAAAATGCGCCGGTACGACAGAAACCTCCCCGGGCTGCGTCGGGTCAGCCTTGCTCACGGTGCAATCTACCGAAATTAAAACTCTAATTCGACCGGACAATATCCAATTACTGACAGCAAGCGAATATTAATTCCTAGCTTTTATTTCCACGCTTGCGTATCTCTCTGTTTCCTCTTCCCGTCCGCTTTTATTGTTCATGAAATTCCGACGCGCATTCCTACACAGCCGATGATCGTTCGACGCTTATATCCTCGCTGATCGGTCTCGACGTACACATACGCTCCTCGCCAATTCGCTGTGACATTCCTACAACGCTGTGTTAACAGTGACACGTTTTGCTTCCTCATTGAGGAAGCTATGTTTTCGTAACAAAAATAAACTTTTGAGTTTATGCATGAAATGGTGCCTTAGGAGTAAAATAATGTGGAAATTCGCCATCAGTGGGGAAAAATACATAAGACATGGCCTTAAAACAAGTTACGCAAATTTCAGTTAGAGATTTTCTACAATAAATTTTGCAGAAAATCTTGAATGTTTCAATTTTATGAGATGTTGGCATTTTTTTTATCTTACAAAAAAAGTTCCAAAGTAATTTGCACATGGCTACCTTATTTATTACAATTTTGCGCACAGTTTTTTGATTATTTTCTCGCTCTGAACCTGAAATTTCCAGTCGTTTTGCATTAAGGTAGTTATGTCGCGAAGGCAATCCAAAGTCATGTGCATAAGCTTTTGACATATTGTAATTTAACTATCAAATTTTACTTGTACAAAATCTCGAAGACGTTTACCGATCATTTGAATGAATAATTAGATCTCGAAAATCGGTCTTTTTACACGGCGCTTACGGGAGAGCTGGCGAAATTGATCTTCAAATCGAGAATTGACATACTTATATGAAAGATGCAGAAAAAAAATAAAGTACTGCCGACTCTCGAATCAATCAGGAATTGATGCGCAACAAAAAAAAAAGTAAAATCACCGGACCAATGTTCAATAGAACTGCGATCAAAGTGCACGGTTTCGGGCCAAATGACGTTTCCTAACCTAATTGTCGTAAAAATGAAGTCAAAACCACACTAAACAAACAATTTGCTTACAAATAATCGGTTCAATCTAATTGCGAAAGTTTTCAAAGACACTCTATTATTTTTTATAATATTATCAATGCAGACAAAATATCACGTATAATTAATTTTTTATGTTATATAGACGCTGATGTCTATGACTACGGCATACCGACATAGCTACCTTAAAGTCAAACACAACGTTGATGTTGAAAGAAGTTGAAGATTTAAATTTTCATATGGCTGTCTTCAAAGCTGCAAATTGAAATTTTCATATGGCTTTCTCACAATGTTCCTTTATTCGCGAAGCTTCCTCTATGAGGAAGCCCAAAATACAAAAAACTCTTTCTCATAAAAGAACCTTTGTGAATAAAGGAACATCGTGAGAAAGCCATATGAAAATTTCATTTCGCAACTTTTTGCTTTTTTTTAAATTCAATTTCTTTATCGTCACGTATGCATGAATTTTCTCCCGAGAGCCGTGGATCTTGGAATTTCGAGAGAACGGAGACTCACGCGATAATAAAAATAGATGATCTTTCACGTGAGAACGAGCCTTAAATTATTCAATCGGCACTTCGCAACGCCTGCGAGTGGGCCTTCGCCTTCGGTTCTCCCCGCGCGTACATTTGGGTCATCGTTGCTTTAATTGGTCGGCGCGTAACAGCGGCAGAGCAGAAGCGACGATGCCGAGGGTGGATGGGTGATGTTCGCGGAGGCGAGGTCTGCACACGGGCGCAGAGTGTATTCCTGGCTGGCTGGCTGCTCTGGCCCATTGTTCGTCGACGAGCGAGCGTTGATTTTATTTTATGGCCTCGAATCACGACAGGCTCGCGCGCTATTTATGGCAGCATACGTATTCCTGTACCCACCGCTATAGCCACCCTTCGACCGTGTGTCGGTAACAGCAGCGACGTACGCCATATACAAGGATATATATGTACATGACCATGCATTGTGAAACCGCCCTTCGACATCGAACTGTACCTACACCCTGTGAAAGGCTCCAACGACGATTGTCGAGAGGCGAGGTCGATGATACTCGTCAAATTCTTCCTTTTTTTTAATACCTTTTTGGTCTGTATTTCTCAATTTTTCGGCGATTTTTATATGTTCCAACGAAAACGGTATATTTTTTTCAACCGGTTTTCACGAATATCGGGGGGTGCTGCAAATATACAATACGAACAATAACCCAGATCCCCGAACGGATGGATGAAAGCAAAGTGGAAATTGTCGTCCGGTGTACGAACGATTGTCTTCGAAAGAGAGTTAGGAAACTTTCGCCGATACCCTATGGTCCCCGTCTTCGTGAATTGCCGGAGGAACTGCCTGCTACCACCGCTGCGGTGGACCGCTGGCCGGTTGCACGGTCCGCGTGACTCGTCCTCACGGGACAACACCGAGCGCCGTGAAACGCGAGCGACCGGTGGAAAGGCCACGCCTTTATTGGCCCTTATTCGTGACCGCTCAGCTATGAAATGCCTTCTATCGAATCAACGTGGAATAACCTAAATTCCTGGAGAATTTAATCAGAGCGTGAGAGGAGTTCGGGGGTGGGCGCAGCGTGCTCTCGACGACTACGCGAGGCTGTACGGGGGCCGAGGAGGACCATATAAGACGACTACGACCATCCCGCCGACAACGGGACGAAACACGAGAGGAACGGGAGAACTAGGAGACTCTCGAGCTTCGGTTTTCCTTGCACGAGGAAACCCATACCTCCGAAGCCACCCCCCCCCCCCCCCCCCGCTTGACGGGGCAACAATTTTCCTGTCTTGTGTGTTTTGGCTCGCCGATCACGTGCGTGGCTCCACCGACCGAGCCGTAACTCGCCCCCGAGATCCTCTAACCCGCGCCTCGTCGGCTCCTGCTTTCGTCTGCCTCATCGTTGGGCACGACCTCGTTGTTTTTCGGCTCTTGCTGTGGCGCTCTTGCTCTTGCTTTTGCCGCTGACGATATACATGTGTATATATATATATATATATATACATATACAGGCGAAGACGAGCGTGATACCGTTCACTGATCCGAACGGAAACGTGAGCTCAACCGGGTGCACCTATCGCCGATTCTTCCTTTCTCTTCCACTTCCTTTTCTTAATTTTTTTCCTCTCTAATCCCATAGGTGATTGCAGATAACAGGGTACATACCGTGTGATCGGGAACAATTGCCGAATCGGCCGACGGACGGGGCCAGGTGGTTCTTTTTTGTCCCTCCCAATTGTCGGGGAATGAGGAACAGCATTGTGGCTTTAATGGCATCGAGTATACTCATCTCAATGAAGACTGCATCATTAGTTGTGTCATGCGAACAAATTGTGTATCAAACTCGATCCAGCAATTAGACATTCGAGCACGAAATCTTTGTAGAGAAACGCGGGCTTGTCGGATGATCAAAGCGTTCGGCGAGGGAAGCTGCAGCCGCTGGCTGCTGCCATGCTGGATCTCCTGTCGAGGAGCTGGTCCTAGCGGAAGGGGCACTCGGTCGGGTGTCAAAGTCGATAGAGATAAAGGGATGAGGACGAGGGTGGCGGGATTCTCGTCTGGTCCTTCGTTTGTCGTTCCCAATACACCTATATTAGACAGTCTACAGTCGGTACATGTCAGACTTGGAAGCGAGCAGCCTGACTACCCCTTCTCTCCCAGTTTCGTCCTGGAGGAGCCGAAGTGTACCGGGGGTCCTGTGTACCGGCACATCGGGTTTAACGTGCCTCTCGCTCGCTCTCCCCCTAGCTGGTTCCGGCGTCGAGACGCGATCAATTTTGTAAAAGGGAGATGTTGGGAGTGGAGAGCTTGCCTGTTCGCTCCACCAAGCCGGCCAGGAAACAGCCGGTTCCCGACCGAAGGCACTCCAGATACGCTTGTTTCGGAATAAACAGATAGCACCGATCGTGTCTCGAATGCCAAAGCCTCCGCGGAGTACAGGCCACCGACGTTTTCCTTTCTTCCTCCACCGTTCGACTTTTCGTACGTACACACGGCTATGAGAATAAGGGAACAAAAATTTTATACCCGTCTGGCGCGTACCTACCCTATATATCCAGCCCCTGTGAAACTGTATGGCCGTGTACGCTCGGAAACTGGGGTGTCTCGTACGGGAATATACAGGGGCGCGTTGTATACGTGGGTGGCTACTGAACTGTGCGAGTCTAAGCTATCCAAACGTATCCTCCACTTTTCTCAATTCGCAGTGAGATACAAGTATCACCGAAAAGTTAACCTCCGGCTCCGCTGTATCGAGACGATACGGTAGTTTCGTTGCTTTTTTATATCTTGTATTTTTTGTGCTCCTCCACTTTCGTAGAATCACGTTCTGGTGAAGGAAATTAATGTAATCGTGACGAGGCAATATTCGGTGATTGGGAGAACGAGTTGGGGATTCGAAGAAAATGAGGGATCCAGATAAAAGACCGAATCAGTAGATCGTCTGAGCTTGGGCAAAGAGGATGGGGGCAAAATGGATTAGCTGTACTATCTTTGTTGTGACGGTACATACCCAGGTGGGATTCAGCCAGGAACTAGAAAAATAAATGTTGCAAACCGTTTTGACCCGCTCTCCCCAGCACACGAGAGGTCGCATGTACGCTAACAGCGGGAACGCGTCGGTCCATTAAGGTAGCCTTGTGAATAGTGTTCACTACGCATAATTTTCAGAGAAATGAGAGGGAATTGTTGACACTTCTCGTTGGTATAAAAATCTGAAAAAATCAAGCGTTGATGCTGAAAAGGTTAATATTGCTTATGAAATATTTTTCATCAATTTGTTAGTAACATTTTGGAATTATTATTAATAATTCCAAAATGTTATTAACAAATTGATAAAAAATAAAAATGTTCAACAAATCTTCCGGAAACATAACTTTTTTCATAAAAATTATTCATTCATTTTTCTGAATACGTATACATTTTTTCAGATTTTTAGATTCACTTTGAATTTTGTGCATTACTCATCGCTACAGTGTGAGTTTGCTTATGTACAAGCTATTCGTTTCATACCTATCAAAGGATATCCAGTCTCACGGGACCTCGCTTTATTATTCGCCAAACAACGTTGAAATTCCTTCACTAATTTGCAATAATTCTGAATTATCCCTCATTTCGTAAGTAACGGAGGGACAGACCGGTAAGACGGAGGAGAGACGGGAAAGAAAAATTGCCCGAGCTCTCGGAGATGAGGGAGGACCGACGAAAGGTACCGACTGTATGAGGGAGACCCGAGCCTTTTTATTACCCTATTAATCCCAACTAGCGCCTTATTTTTAAATTAACATTTTTATCTCCCTGGAAAACAAGCTCAGCCAGCACACGGCTCCACTCCGTGTCCTTCCTCACTTTTTCTCCTCCACTCTTCGGCAACACCGACCCCATCGCGAAAACGAAACCAACCCCCTGCCATGGCCCTCGTGCCGACGCTATCGCTGTCCTTGGCGCTATACTCTCTCCGCCCCTCACTCCTCACTCTCTTCCGATCCTCATTCTGACTCACCGCCGCTGTTTGCCGCTCTCCGTCGCTCGCCGTCAATCCTCGTAAAGCACAGGATTATGGAGCTGAATTCTATTAGCGTCGGGCCGTCGGGCGAACCGGAACCGGTAAACGGAAGCTTTCAAGGTATCATTAAATGCAGCGCGCGGGTAACCGGGGGTATATAGACGAGAGCGGCTCGGCAATGCTCTCCCGGCAAAGTTCGACACCGCCGTGTAGAACGGGGTAACCCACCTGCCTCTCGTACGCTCGGCTTCATCGGTGTACAGGGTAATTCACCGTCGAATCGAGCCGCACTATTTGCGCTCATAGTGTCCTCGTTAAAATGAAGCTTCGAAAATCCGGTCGGTTGGTATTTAATAAAAATTTCGTTCACGGATGAACGATGGTATTCGAAACCGTACAACGCTCGTACCTCAAAATTTCTGAATTACCCGAATTCCGAGAATTCTCTGAATTTTATGAAATTTCATGACCCTGCCATTCCAACTGTCCCAAGCGGGGAAAAAAGTAAAAAGGATGATGGATATCGAAAAATATATCCGTGACATGTGATATATATTTTCGTTGGAAATTTGTGTATTTTAGGGTAGAGTGGGGTAAAACGACACAGTTTCTCACATTTGAGCTTTTTCCGTCCCCAATCGATTCTCGTCCAGCAATTTGCAGAGCTTTTCGAAAACTATCCAGCACGTGGCAACCGATTCGTTGGTATGCCCGTTAAATTGGCGTATCGAGCGATTCATGATCCGATTAATGAACGGTCGGCAGTTGTTCGCGCTCTCCCATTGAAGCGGCATTTTTTTCACTTTTTTAACCTCGCAGATTCTTCGAAACTCATTTCGAAAATAATGTTCTACTTTAATTACGTTTATACTCAAAGGCGAGCTTGATGGGCGCAAAAGGTTCTTTCTCCGCTTCCTCGTCACCGGGCTCGTGTATACCGCGAGCTGGAATTCGAAGGAGCGGCCGGCACCGAGAGAGGCTTCTCGCGATATCGCCGCGGCTTCTGATTCCCCTGAATGGGGTACAAGGCACAATGGGAAGAGGAAGCTCGCAATAAGCGTACAGAGGGATCCGCGATATAAAGCGTTTTATTTTAATAGAATAATAAAGACGAAGCGCCTTCGTTGGATTTCCTTGGCCTCTAAGCTTGGGCCTTCTCTCGCGGCGAGTCATCTCAGTGGAACCCTCTGTCTTCCTCATTCCTGTTTTTTTTTTGTGTTTTTTTTTCTTCCCTTCTCTCACTCTTCTTCTGCACTCGCGTAGCTCGAAACTCTTACGGCAGTCCAACCCTCACCCTCCGGGCATCGGTGCGACTCTCTCCCTCACTCCGTCACATTCTACGGTTTCTATTCTCTCCCTCGCTTCCCGGTTTGTTCGTCTCGAGTTCAGCAACGACTCCTGGCCTCCGCCAAGATAAATGGAGCTTTTTCAGGCCGTTGTACATTTTTTATTCAATTTTTTTTTATATTCCTTTTTTTCAACAGAATATAAGACAAACAAACCTCGGTACACTCCCTCGCCCTTTCCCTCTCGGTCTCTGCGCTCTCTGTGACACAGGACGGTTGCGCGATTTTTTTTTTTTTTTTTCTATTTTTCTCTGTCGCGAGCTATTCGTCGTCGGATCTCGCGATGTGCTAACGAAGCTTGCACGCTCGTCGGTGCGACGGAATGCCTCAAAGGCGAAACCACCGCGATTCTGAATAGACGATGGTTAGGGATTCTAAAAAGTTAATGCACGGGCGAGCGTACGGATGCCTCGTGTGTCGTCGAACCTTCGCAATTTATACGTACGCCCTCGACCGAGAAAAAAAGTACAAAAAGTTCGGCGTGCCATTCGGCGGATTTGTATAATTTCGAATCAATCGAGGGAGTTAACTCCAATGTTAAATTATCCGCTTTAAATTGAGAATCGAAAATAAACCGCAACTTATCGGATGATCAATATTAATTGAAATAAAAGTACATACGATGCTTCACCGGATGGAAAATTAAATTGGATTCGCATAGTGTGAAGTTAATACGATGAGGGGGGCTGGGGGTGGTTAGCACGCGTTTCAACGGCTCTCATAGAAAATGATGGTTCGATGCTCGTTCCCTCCGTACGGTCCACTAGGTTCGTCCTCCGGTTCTGTCGTGGTTCACCGAATATCCAAATTACCAACGTGGAAAACTGCGGTTTACCGGTTTTCACCCGCATGCTGCCGTAGTACGAGCGAACAGGAGATAGAGCCGGAGGAGGGACTCGCCGTAACACACCTCTCCTCGTCGTCCAACAATCAATTGGCAAACTAATTAACGATTTGACGCAACGTCGACTCTTGGTCGCTGCGGGCTCGCAATCGCTACTCACTTCAAAATTTGTTTTTTTTTTCCACCCCCTACGTTGCGACTCTTCCCTTCGGCCTGACGCTCAGTACCGACATGTACACGGGGCATATTCCTATCTTTTTGTTTCGAACTAGGTGCGCGGGCACTACACAGAAAAAAAATATACACCAAGATTTTAATAATCTGTGTGTTATAAACTAGCGGTAATTCTGAATGGAATACATTCCACTGCATGACCTAAAATGCAACCATTAGAAAATTTATTCCATTACCATGAGCTTTTAAAAATCTCAAGTCGTAATTTAAAAATTACACACCATTGAATCTACCCTCGAGAGGGAAGGGCGCCGATTTGCGGAACTTTCGTTCCGCGTATGAGCCGTATTTCCCGCCAGTCAGGGGATTTCTGGGTCCAAAAGGAGACGATTTTCCCATTTCCGTGGACGAGATCACTCGACCTCACTTCGGGAGGACCTACACTGCTCTGCAACCTACGATACTCTTCCACCGTCTCGTATCCATACGCTCCACGTATCTCCGCGCATCGCTCTGCAACCTACTCGGAGAAATATCACTTTTCATACGTATATCGCCTGGCGATATATATATATACGCGTCGGCGAACCTCACTCTCCCTCTCATCCTGCCCCGCCCTTCCGCCCGGCGGCCGCAAGCTCCCAGAGCCAGCTACACACAGAGAGCTGCTACCGGCATTCGAGCGTACCAGTCCCAGCAGCCCAAGTAACCTTACGTGGGTACGTGCACCGCAACACCGAGCCCATCCTCTCCGGCTTTCCTCCTCGCTTGCTCCTCCGCGCTTCTCCTCACCTTCTTCCAGTGTATACCCGGCGTCGTATGCCCTAGGGAGTTTTAGTGGCTGGCAGCATTCAATATTCCGTAACTTTGCCAATTTATCGATGGATGTGGCCCCCCTGGTTGCTTGCCTGCCTCCATTTCGCCCCGGCAACTTCTATCTCCTGCGACGCCGATCCACCGACCTCCCTCAATTTCCCCCCACCCCCACGTTACCTCGACTGCACTCTTCCCCGCTGCTTTCTCCTCTTCCTCGTCTCGCGGGTAACCTATTCTGAATTCGAGAAAGAATCTGTCGGTCGCAGTCTTCGTGTGTGTGTGAGCGATAGGAACCCCCTCGTGTGCAATACCTACATGAGGTCGCACAGCACGTACACACGAAGCGGTAGCGTATCTCGCTTGTTCTTGTCAAGCTTCTCCCAACCCTCACTCTCGCTCTTCGACATATTCAATCTGCCCTCACTTCGCCCTTTCTCCTTCGCCAGTTTACATATTTCTCCGTGCAGACTTTAGCGACCGAGAGGGCTTATTCATCGGTGTAATTATGTAACGATAACGGCAGACGGTGCGCCGCCTCACCGGAAGTCGATGACGATGGGGGCTCAGCAATAGGGAGCGGTCTTATGCACAGCTAAATTCATGCGAGAGGCTGAAAATACACGTGCATCGGTTTAACCGATAAAATTATTCGTCGATAAGGTATCAAGCATATTTACGTACGATATATTTATCATTGCCCGCCGGGGCCTCAAGCGACGCCCCTAAATTTCCGCTAGGGCAATTGGACATACTTGTGCAGATTCCTTTCTGCAATCGTCGCGTCTCTTGCGTGAGCGCAGGCCGATCGTGTTTGCCAATGAGCGAGCCGGGGAAAGTGACACATCGCGGGCCGGGCAGTGAAAATGGAATTTCCGAGATTCGTCGCCCGTGGGTTATTTATCGGGTACACTGCGGGGAAAATAGCCCGGAGGCCCGTGGATACGAGCGGGAGAGAGTGGAGGTGGTCGGTTAAAAGCCGCGGAAACAGTATCAAATTGGATTTTTTTTCCACGCCGCGAGGGCTGGGCGACGCTGGAGCTTTGCACCGTTGTACCTGCCTATCTCGTCGCTCACTCTTCCTCTCGATGCATCGCACAGGACGATGGTAAAAGAGTTGTCGGCAAAATTGCAAAGCGCGCGAACCTGCCGACGCGACGAGAGCGAGAGGGCGAAGGTGAGAGCGAGGGTGGCGCCGGAGGAGAGAACGACCGGGGGCTTTGGGTTACGGAAGCCGATTTCGCGATCGGATCGGGCCACGGTATGCTCTGTGAAACGCGGAGGTGGATGTTCAATTTCCGCCTGAGCCTCCTCCGCGGATTTGATTTCCTTAACGGCGACCAGTCGGAGCTTACTATCCAGTGGCGCATCCAAATGTTGTATCTGCCCGCCGAACAGTGAAGCCGATTTTCGACTCTTTCTCTTTAGCTGTGGAGCTTGTTCCATGTTTTGCTTCCTCATAGAGGAAGCTTTGTTATGGTGAAAAAAAATTTCGAGTGATCGTTTTAATGAAAAGGTTTTAGAATGTTTCAAAAGATCGATAAATCACATTTAGAAAAATGTCCAGATGTGTGTGTTTGTGTTTGTGTGTGTGTGTGTGCGCGCGTGTCCGCGCGTGCGTGCGTGCGCGCGTGCGTGCGTGCGTGCGTGCGTGCGTGTGTGTGTGTGAATCGGACGCGAAAAATTCAAACCCCTACACCCTGAAAAAAGTTTATTGCAATCAAAGAAAATTTATTAAGGACGAAGAACAGTGTTTATTTGCTTCATAATCTAATAGAGCATTTATTAATTTCTAATATATTTATTTGTTTGGTAGTATTATTCTTATTTATTTAATAATGTGTATTTGGATCTCATAAACAGATATTTAGGTTAAATAATATTTTTTTTTAATTTCGTGACGGACCCGCTACTTTTGATCTTATGGGAATAATGTAATAGGGAAGACCGGGGCGAGATTGGCTAGTGACAAATCAGGCCGACGCTGGGTGTCATGGGCCACCCTAAAATTATAACAATAAAAACCTGGAAGCAAAAAGATAAAAACCTTTTGTAGGCAATGACAGAATAGAGAAGCGAGGCAAAATGAAGTAGGGTAAAAGTGGGGAATATGGCCCGGTCCATATATCATTGATTTACGTGTTAATCGAAGTGGGCCATATTCACCACTTTTACCCTATCCAAAAAAATTATTGTATTGCTTTATATTATTATTAGGCATGTCTCACTGTCTTACAAAAAAATTGGATTCTTGAAACCGGAAGTCGTGTATTACGTAGATGACGTCATTGTATTAACAACTTTATCGTTGATAGGTAGAAGTAGGAAAACTCAAGATTGCCCGGCTAAACCGGATAAACTATTTTATGCCGGCTAATCCGTTTTAGCCGGCCAAGCTATATTAGCAGACTAAGCTAATACAGTTGTTACGTCCTGTGAATTTTTGCTCAAATTCACTGACGCAACTGGTCAGAAATCTAGAAATATTCGCTAATCAAATAATACATTTATAAAATTTAAAAACAATTCTTGAGCCACAATAAAAATCATGTTAACGAAGTAACCACGGAAAGGTTATTGCACGTTAAATAATTATTAATTGCGCATTTAAATCCGTGAACGATTTAATTTTGTGATTGGCATAGCAACAATCACGTGATTGACAACGTTATACAAAGAGGGCTATTCGGTTCTGTCTCGAAGGTCATTGACAGCGAGAATACTTCGGGTCCAAGCCCATTTTGTTAATTGAAATGCAAAAGTAATGCGAATCTTTCTCATGTGGTGGCGACATAGAAGAGCTAACACCTTATCGCTCTAACACGCAGAGCGAGGCGATGCACGTACGCCCATAGCGGTGCAGCCAAAGAATCGGTGTAACTGTCTCGAAGCGATTGATTGGGAAATTCACCGTCGGCGCTAACGAGCTCCACTCGGAGGATAATTATTCCAACCAAAATAACAACATGTAACAATAAATTATTAATAATAGGCTTATTTAAGACGAATATTCGTGGAGAAATTGCCAGTAATAAATAATCAAATATTAATCCAATAGAGTCAAGTTTGATCGACAATTTGGGTCAAATCGCTGATATAAAATTATTATAAAAATTATGAACTATTATTATAATAATTGAGAAAATTATTTTATATATTAAGATTATATTTTATTGCCAACAAAATAGACAATAGAATAATTAATAGTGGGGAATTAGTTAGTATAATCCGAGGTAAATATTTAGGGGTTTATTGTAGTTCCAGCGAAGTTAAATATGAATTTATAAACAATATTTAAACCATGTCAATTCATTAAGGGAATAATTTTTGATAGAAACAACATAGAAATTTCGTTCAAATTGCTATATTCTTATAATTTAAAACAAAAATTATGGGAATAATTTGTTAAACCGGGAAATTATTGTAAAAGTGAATATTGAAAAATTATTAAAATAAGCGACGTGAAATGTCAAAACCGATCGATACGTCACCGCGGAAGGGGACCAGCCGATCAGTTGCCAGCCTACTGGACATCAGTGGATGCAACGGGGAGCTTGGTGGCGCGGGCGCAATCCGATCGTAACGATAAAAGAAGTTCTCCAACAACTGAAACCATTTGAAATTATAATTTATTAACATCATTCATCGTTGACATGGATCGTCTATCCCACTGATTTTCTTGAAGGAAGGAAGGAAGGAAGGACGAGGAATTTCGAATCCGACATCCTCATTCATATTGGACCATTTTTTTAAATACCCGAATGATTAATTCATTTTCGAACCATCGTAAGTCATTAAATCATTAAATTTTTCAATCATTTTTATTTATTCTCATCCATATTTGGCAAATATTTTATTTTGTTTATTTATTGACTATTAATGAATTATTCTGAATAATTTATGGATAACTAATAATCAACCCGGGTTTTGATAAAATTAAAAGCAATCGTTTTAAAATTTAAAAGTCGAGGTCATTGGTTTTTCTCAAAGAGACAGTAGCCTGGCGTCAGTCTCGGTCATCACAGCGTGAGCCGGCCGGATTCTTATTTCACTACGCGGAGTTTCATATCAGTTCGACGTAGTAAACACCGCGCGCAAATAATCGACTTATATGATCTTTCGGCATGCATTCTCAGTCCATCCCTGAATAATTTTCCGAAAGGTTAGATTCGAAACTGGGTATTGTTCTGATAAAGCGTCACATGCGATAAACGCGTAATAGGGAGAGAAATCTCCTTTACCGTAGATGCAGGAAAATGCTGATCAGGACGTAATACAGTCTTGGAATTGAGAAAGCGATATGAAAATTTCAATTTTCAACTTTTTCATGCGTTAAAGTGACTTATTTTCCATACAGATCTCTCGGCGTCCGGAAAACATGGATGCAATGATCGTATCTTAGAGGAATTTCGAGTTGGACCATGGTTTTCTTAAATGAGAGAAATCATGAAATACAGCCTCGGGAAATAGACCATTGGCCGGTAGGAAGCCGCAGTATGAAATCAATGTTGTGCATTTCATGCAGAAGATTCAAAATTCAGCTGGACATATTATCCGGACACTGCGAGAGATAAAGGGAGAGCGGGGCAAAACGACGTCCTCCATTTGTCATGAAAAAACAGTCCGCCGCGGTCGACGCTGCCCTATATCGGACGATCCCAAAAAATTTGAAGATTTGACCAGGCACAAGCCGCAGGATATCATATCAGTGATCCCGCAGAACATCGACTGAACCCGATTTGTTCGGGTGCGCAATCTTCGAAAATGGTTTGCCGCCTGGTAATCCTATCGGTTATTGACACAGCCGATGTCCACGGGACTACCGCGCGTATCCGACGAAAGCCAAGACGAGAGCCTGTGGGGACGAATCGGTGGGTCGGGCGAAAGAGCCGGTATACCGATATGTGTGCAAGGGGTCGCGGAATCAGCAGTGCGAAAAGCCATCGCACCCTCCTGGCGTGTGACTCCCGGTCGGCCGCGCGCGAACAAGATCCGGAGGGTTATAAACGTTATAACCGGATTGATTCTAGATAAGTCGCGGACAAATCCTGCTCCCGATGCCTCGGTCGACCGCGCCGTTTCGAATGTTATTCCAGGACTGTGGCGCCGGGCTGCGTTGCTCTTCATCCCACGGCCGCTTTTTCTTCACCCTTTCCTCTTCATCTTTTGCCCCACCGTCGTGTCGTTCTCCCCGATGACCCTCGTACAAAGATCACTCCACTTTGCCATACGCGTGCGAGTGACGCACGCCCTGCAATCACATGAATCGGTGAACAAACCACCCGCGCCACCGCAGACTCTCGAAGTTGGTGATCCAATCCAAAGTTTCAACCCTCTTTCCTCCTGCCTTCCCGTAGGGTTGGACCTGGAGTCTTCTTCACGAATATTCCCAAAAGCAAAGAAACAAATGAAAAAAAGCGTTCGACGATATATTCATTCACTTTCCCCGCTCCCCTTCACGTTCCTCATCGTCTCATGAATTCTTTTTTTTTCTGACCTCCGTTCGTATACAATAAGTTTGATACCGGTAAGATCTTAGAGTATGATAAACATTTAGCGGGGTTCTTGCTGGCTCCTTATTGTAAGGACTGATCAGCGATTCAATGAAGCTCGGTAAACTGTAAGTAGTCTGTGCGGGAAATAAAAAGAAAAGTTTTCCTTTGACCAATATTTTGCTGGAGAGAAGATGAAGAAGGAAAAAAGTATCGAGTTTCCGATAGCTACGCCTCTATTATAGCGCCCTGGCCCGCTCACCGGCTCGACTACGAGACGTTCAGCGATTCTCATCTTTCATCACCACACTCTAAAAAAAAAAAATACACGTCTTGCATCGCGTGCGATGTACCTTGAAATAAAACGAAGATGCCTCTCTTTTAAAGAACCAGGCAAGAACCCTTTTTTCAACGCCCGGGATTTACGATTTATTTCGACACCCACGCGAGCCTTGCGTCGACGGGTCTATCTTTTATGATCTTCCTTTTTAGTTTTTCCAGTCCGAAGCGAATTCGTTGATGACTCGCGGAAACTCGTCTAGACGCAATAATCGAATTTGGAGAATACGTAGGACGTAGGTCTTGGAAAGGTTGGCCCTCAGGTGTCCCGGCTGCTGGGCAAAACCCCAACGGAGTCAAATGGCGGGACATGCAAGCTCGCAAGCTCACCGGAGAGCGGTAAGAGCCGGGGTTCCCTCGCCGGATTAAATTTTGCGCAAGTGTGCGTCGGTGTCCCCCATGAATATGGAGGGCCTCGTTACTATACGCTTCCTATTTCCTCCCGACCCGCACCCACCGTACATGCGGACCTACACGGGATAAATATATTTGTGTGCACGTTTGCGCGCACGTACCGCGAGCGCCGAGAGACTCGATACGACGGAATGCTGTTGCTGAAACACTTACGTATACACGAGAGTATATATACGTATATATGTATATATCAAGACCTTTAGTCCGTCGTGTACACACTCGACCCACCTGTACCCACCCTACGACGGCAGCTTTCCCAATTCCGATCCTCTTCCTTCACGCCTTCATCCCCTAGCGACTTACTGTTGGTTTTACCGTTTAGCACAAAGTTACCATGAATTCTGAAGGAGAATACTCCTGGCGGAGTATCTGACAGTCGAAAGGGACTTTGTTCGAATGAATAACACGATATTTGAAGCTCTACATTTGATTGGATATTGATAATGTATATCTTCGTTATCAGCACTGAATTATTCGTAGTTTTTCTTTGCCTCAGCGTTCTGCCGTAAAAAAAATTACTGTTGGAACAGATCTCCATTTGAAGTGGTACCGATAGTGGAAGTATGTTTTTGTCATTCATTGTGTCAGAACCATGCCGGATAAACTTTTGCAGCGAGCTCGGCGTTTCGCTGGCCAGAGGGCTACGACTCATTTTGCCCTCGACTTACCGAATTATTCTCGAGCGCGCGCGGCATGCCGATGCCGCTTTATTATTTTTTAATTCGTTATGAGCTCAATGCCACCGCCAGCAGTGAATGGTCCACTGTATCGACGCTCGCCATTGACGGAGGTACAGGTGACGGTAGATGATAAATTACCGTGCTACAGGGATGAGAGGGAGAGATTCGCGCGGTGAAACCCTCGCCGCCGCGATGCACCGACAACACCAGCGGAGCGCGCTCCGCTGTGCAAGCAGCTCCCGATTGCCAACTAAACTTCATTGTGAAAGCCTCGCAACCGATAGCCGTTGACGTTATTAATGACAAGTTATTGTCGAGGTCGTCCCGCTCATCCTCCGGTTCCTGGGTTCCCTTGGCGCGTTCCTGGATGTTTCTACTGCCGTTGCAGCCATCAAGCACAATGCGGCTTCTGCTCGGGTTATCGTTGCCACAGTGGACCGAGTTCCGTTAGGGTTTTGGTGGCACGAGAGGATAACCAGCAAGAAGGACGTTGGTACATAATAGTCCCGGTTGTAGGACTCACCACGGGTCGCGAGAGCATGGACGCGGGAAATCGTCTTCTGCTGATCGACACGTCGAGTTAGCGGCGATCCGGATAGCAGGTTAAACCTGGCGTCCCCTGCAGGTTCAACCTGCGGAAGGATCTTCACACCACTGGATCGAGGCAAGAGACGATGGAACGAAGTCCTTAGTTGCTGTACGTCTGAGAATTGTTCTGGCAGCTAGCTCGCTGGAGAAAGCGAAAGGCTCCGGGACCATCGCGGCACCCCCGGCGGCATCGGTGGAGGAGAAACGGATGGAGTTGCTAACAATTTGCCGGGTGTGCGTCGTGATGATCCCAAAGTTGGAGCCCGGGTGGGCCAATAATCGCCGACAATTACCGTACATCTCCGGCTATTTCGCTATCTCTGATGACCCGACAGACGCACACTCGTGCGAATAGGTACGTTCTGTCCGCCGCCGCATCGTTGAGCTGGATCCCTCCGTTGATGTTCATCCACGAACGGCGCGGCGGACGTGGCAATCCGGATGATTGTTCAGGGATAATGCTCGCACCAAATGGAAGTGGTACACACGGTTGTTCGGACGGGGAAAACAATCGACGATCCCGAGTCTGGCACGGAATCTTCCAGCGGCATGAGACGCAGCGCCAACGCCCAGACTCCCGAGAGCTCCCCGCACACCGAGAGCTTACGTAAATGATGGCGCTTGCCGGGGAAATTTAGTGGTGCAATTTTTTTTCGGATGCTCCGTCTTTCCGGCCACCCGGCATCGGCCAGACCCTCGGCTCTTATCCTGTACCATGGTCTCTATCGTGTGTATATACGTACCGCACGCTTTCCGCAGCGACAGCGCGCTCAGGGTTGGGCATGTGAGTAAATGATTTCAGAGTAAATTGGAAGCCGCGGGTAAATATATTCACAGTGTCAGATGCGATGCACCGAGATTGCTTCCCTCTTTCCCTGCAAACTGTATGACCTTATCCCTCTTGCGGTGTGAGTCTGGGAGAGCCTCTGGATAGATCCAGTGGCGTCTATCCAGAGTTAAAAAAATGTCATGTTACAAAAATAGTTGCATCCCGAGACAAATGCACTCATTTTAATTAATGCTGAAACATTATCACCCAAAGCGATTGCTGAATCGCTTCGATCGCTCGATCGAAGTGATCAATTGACAACTCCAAGTGATAGCAGTTTGTAGGTCCGATGTAATGTATTCAAGGCGGATGGATTCCACTGTTTCAATGGCATTCGCTCGGTGCGTCGTTGGCTCATCTGCTCTCGGGTGTCAAAGGATATTCGACTATTCAACGGGAACAATGATACCCAGAGTTTCGAACCGCGTCCCGGGCGAGGGACGATTGACAAACGGATCTCACTTCAATGGGGGCGAAAGCGGCGGGATCAGAGGCGCAAAACTCACTGTTCCAAGCATCGCTGTGTATGCAGGTTAGCGAGACCGTGTACCAAGCATAATACTTGCCGGAAAACCCTCGTCCTACGAGGGAGAGAGTTCGTCGTCTGTGGGTCGTTTTTCGCGAGCCCCTGCTCGGATTATCACCTTGTTTCCATGGCGTTGCGCGGCGTCTCCCTGCACCGCGTACTTACGGCTTTCCTCCCGTATTACGATCCTCTCATATTTCGCTGGTCGCACCCTCGCGCACTGAGAGAACCCACCGGAGAATGTGTGTATGCAAAGAGTTTAAACTGCAAATTTTCTTCGCCCTCGGATTTCCAGAGGATTATAAGGGATTTGCGAATAAAGTTTATCGCGCCCTTGTTAGGGCTCAAACGTACGAGGTGGAAAAGTAAATGTCGGAAATTAAAACAAAATAGATTAAAGAACTGATGGATGAAGACACCACGCGACAGCGGTCATCAACGACCGGACATGACGACCAGCGCCAAAGAATTTCCGTTCGTCGGGATTGAGAGACGACGCAATTTCGCGGAGGCGAACGTAACCCGTGTACGACGCCGCGAGAATGTCAGGTACCTACGTCGTTCCGATGGATCACCAGAGTGATGATGCTGAATATTTCTCGGGTCGCCAAGGGGGGGAGAGCCGGAGAGCAGGACCCCGATAAATTCTGAGCTTTTTTCCCCTCCTCGCCAATCGCGAGAAGCGTGTGCAAGTGAGGAGAGGCTGAGAGATGGTGGAGACTCTATCGCGCGAGTGTCCGGCACTGATACGAGGACGACGTCCTCCTACCTCTCCCGACCCTGCCCCATCGGGATGTCATCAACCCTCTCGTTCGCAACTCTCCCACACTCGCTCGGCTATCGACACCCTCACTCGCTCGGCCGCTGACGGAAGTCCCATGTAGGCGTCCCGTCGCCGCGGCCAACAGCGAATAACCAGTGATTGATTTCGCGAAAAAAAAAACCGCATTTCGAACTTCCTCCTCTGACATGCCGTCGACCACGTCCCTATGGTACAAATTGAAAAATAAGTTACACGTGTTCACCGATATCTGGTCGAGCAGGTCGGAAAAAATTGTATTCAGGTGTTCTTTTTGTCCTTTTGCTTCCTCATAGAGGAAGCTTTGTCTTCGTGAAAAAACTTTTTTCGAGATTATAATGTCAGAGTACTTAAAACAGTCTAAAACGTCGAGAAATGTGATTTTTACCTGCCGTCCGGATGTATGTGTGTGTATGTGTGTGTTTGTAACAGTGTGCATCGTTTAAAACGACTATAACTCAGAAACGGTTTGAGGTAGCCAGTTGAAATTTGGTACACTAGTAAAGTGGTCACGTCTCTTGATTCAGTGCAATTTTTATAAAGATTGAGGCCCAATTGAAGACTTTACGCGATTTTGAATTTTTTTGAAAAACGTCTGTGGCATTTCTAACTTGCGTAAATTTTGACCTATCGTCCCAAAACTGCACACAAATATGCTATTTTGATCAAAGACCTTTGGTATTGAATTTGGTCAAAATCTATGGAAGTGGTCGGATTTTATGGGATTTAGAGTTTTTTTTTTTTTATTACTAAAAACGATGTAATTCGAGTAAACATGGAGGTATCGATACTAAATTTAACATGGGAATGGAGTACAACTGTACAATGTTTCGTATTAAATTTGGTGGAAATGGATCTCACAGTTTAGATTTTATGATTTTGAAATTTTTGAATATTTCGGAAAATGTTTATTTCACGTCCGACAAGAGTTTCTGCATCAAATATCGTTCCAGAAGTAAAATAAGTTCGAGATTCGTAATCAGCGGGGAAAAATACATAATACACGGCCACAAAACAGTGAATATTGAATGA
This sequence comes from Stenichneumon culpator, assembly GCA_964017025.1. Taxonomy (NCBI): domain Eukaryota; kingdom Metazoa; phylum Arthropoda; class Insecta; order Hymenoptera; family Ichneumonidae; genus Stenichneumon; species Stenichneumon culpator. The sequence goes on from OZ024777.1 coordinate 6,210,342, forward strand.
TTAAAAAAATCTTTTTCCAAGACCCTATATTTTCGTTGAACGAAGTAAGATGCAAAAATCCGACAAAGTGAAGCGCGTTGGTGTATTTTTTCGCGCAGAACCTGAATCGGCCAGTCGTTTTGCATAAAAGTCAAACACGACCTTGACGTTGAAAAAAGTTGAAAATTGAAATTTTCATATTGCTTCCTCATAAAACTTGCAAATTGAAATTTTCATATGGCTTTCTCATAATGTTCCGCGAAATTTCGCGAAGCTTCCTCTATGAGGAAGCCAACAACACAGAAAATGCTTTCTCATAGAAGAAGCTTCGCGAAAAAAGGAACATTATGAGAAAGCCATATGAAAATTTCAATTTGCAAGTTTTATGAGGAAGCAATATGAAAATTTCAATTTTCAGTTTTTACCTAGGGGAGAGCGGGGCAAAATGAGACAGTGGGGCAAAACTCAATTTTCGAATACTTTTTCGATGCCCCATTTCGTCTCAACGATACATCCGGATTTTTAACCCCATTTTGCCCCACTTGTCACAACCGCCACCATTAAAAAGTTATTGAAAACTTGCGTTTTGGTCTATAATCCTGTTTTGCGCCCCTGTCTCATTTTGCCCCGCTCTCCCCTATACGGAATTTTTGTGCCACAATGGAAAATATTGGAGAGTCCGTATCGCTACCCGAACAAATGAATTGTTATTATCATTATGATTTTTGAATAAACTGGACGAAGTCTGAATACATTTGAGATCTGTCGTACGCGTTCTTTAACTCACTCTCCTGTGTTTCCTAATTCACATGTTTCTGTCACCGGTTGTATTCGAAATACATTCCAGTGAAAAATAAAAAAATATTTTCTATAACGTTACTTCCGGTCTCAAAATCTCAGTTTTCAACCGGAAGTGACGCGATATAGGAAAACGTCACTTCCAGTTTAAAAATCTCATTTTTTGACCAAAAGTGACGTATTTCCGGTATGACACCGTATAGTGCATTAAAAAATCACTACAGTATCATCCACTCCACGCCTATCGTGGAGAATTTGCAGGTTTCTTCAGTTATTTATTTTTCACACAGCGGTGACGCCGGCAATAAAAATAATTCCGTCAAAGATCGAATTATTTTATTTCATCAGCGAAAGCACTTGCGTTCGGTCGATGTTTTGCCACCCTCAAAAATGAAATTATAACGAGTACGATGCAGAAAAAAAAATAAAAACGTATACACGCGGGGTAATACACCTCGCGAGCGCGTTGTGTACGACCGTACGCTCGCCATTATTCCCCCCCGCCCAGGCATCGGTTAGGCTTTCACGCAGATTTCTATTGAGTCGAATAAATTTTCGATATGATTTATACCCGGAGTGCGGGCCGCCACGGTGCATTGTGGCAAAAGCGTTGAGAGCGTCGACGGCGCAGGACGAGGAGAAGGCGGATCGGGGGTTCCTCTGTTCTCGCCCTGTTCGCTGTATATGGAAAAGCGCGACTGGGACTATCGCCCCGTGGCCCGCTTCGGTTTTATAGATATTTTATGTAGGCGCGCGGCATATATTTTGCACACGTTCACTGGATGCATCTATACCGCGCACCGAGGAAAGTATACGAGTGCGAGGATCCGGTGCATGCATCGGCGCTCCCGTAAAGCGTGTGTCTATATGGATATACATACAGGCTATATACACTACACGGTCCGCTCGATGCTGGAACACAACGTTTCTCTTTTCGACGTTTTCCACCCACGAGCTCGTCCCTGTTCCATACGTGTGGGTATATACACGTGCATGTATATATAGGCTCTTCTCAAACTTCCTTCCACCCCATCCGAGCCGTATTTACTCGGTACTCACCGTTATGCATCGTAGGAAAAATATTTGCACTCTTCCACTCGATATCATATCCGAAAACTTCTTGTTTGACCTGACCTCACCATCTTCCTTGGTCGCTCTCGTCTCCGACTTACACGCCAGTGAGGATTTTCTCGATTTTCCTTTCCACTCTGCTCTTGGCACCAAATCGATTAATCGTCATCCTGGCAAGGTCTCTTCAAACCTGATCAGATCCCGACAGGGGTCTCGCGCAGAGCTTAACGTCGAATTCTCGTCGGGAGACCAAGAGCGCCAGCTGATTACAGGAGACGAGCTATAAGGGAACGCTGTGTAAGAAGAGTCTCGACTATTAGCCATCGCAGCGACACGAGGCTTATTAATTAATTCAAAATTGATGAAACCCCGTGGTGTTGCGCGGTTTGAGCACGGCACGCTTTCGGTTCGGGTAAACCGGTGTAAAACGACGAGAATCGAGCAATTTTGAAGGATGACAGAGGGTATTTTCTTGCCAATTAATGTGTGATTAATCGCGAACGAAGGATGACACTTAAAATATATTGTCTCGAGGGTAATGCCGCCGAGAGGGTAACCGTGGCTGCTCGACGATCGTTGTAAGTCTCCGTCCGGACGGCGCTTGTTTCCACCGCGGTGCCGAAGCTCGTCGAGCTGAGCCCGGGAGTGCGTTGACTTTGATTGCGATATTATTGGATCATCGCTGTCAGCCGTGGCGTCGGCTCGATCGCTACCGGGGTAACGAGAATCGTAAGCAAGCCTTCGACGCGTTCGGGAATTCGGGTGCTCGGCGAGCGCGGGTAGTTCGACCATACCGAATATACCGCAACCCAGAGGACACCCTCGTCGGGTGAGAGAGAGAGAGAGAGCGAGATCTGTTGGTCCGTACACAATATTACGATGTACAACGATCCGCCATACGACAGGTCACACCAACTGGCAGTCCACCGGCCTCGTCATGCTCCGTTCGTTTTCGGTGATTGCGCAGTGATTGCCACGTCACTCACAAAATCAGCCGGTAGCGCTCGGCAAATTAACGCAATTTCGCAAAACAAACGGCTAGGCAGCATCGGCGCGGAGAACCCTTCGCGTATGCCGAGCCGCCATCACCCTCCACGGCGGTAGTATACCGTTTAATTGCTACCGACCGCGGGTACCCCACTCGTTTATTGCACCCGCAACGAAAAAAAGTGAAGCCCGGCGGAGAGTCGACGGAGAAAGGACAATTTTGTTTTTACTTTTGCTTCTTCATAGAGGAAGCTTTGTTTTAGTGAAATTTTTTTTTCGAAATTTTAATAAAAACGTGTTCAGAATTATCTACACGTCGTTAAAGATCACATTTAGAAAAAATGCCTGGATGGATGTGTGTGTGTGTGTGTCAGGTCTGCAAAATTCAAACGTCTATAACTCAAGAACGGTTTTATCAATCGGGTTGGAATTTGGCACGCATGTAGAGCAATTTACAGTTTACTGTAATTGAAACGTTCCTTCAGATTTCAGGATTGAAAAAGCTAGATAAAGACGTATCATTTGGATTTTTTGAGTGAAAATCTAGTGGCAAAAAAAAAAATTCAGGAGCGCGTAATTCCATGTACTTTTTCGCGCCGAGCACAGATCCGACAAAGTGGGGTGCAGCGTTCTTTTAACATAATAATTTTTTTTTAAGTTGGGAATTGAAATTTTCATATCGCTTCCTCTTAAAAGTTGAAAATTTATATTTTTGTATCGTTTTCTCATAACGCTGCCTTATTCAAAGAGTATCCTCTATGAGGAAGCTAAAAATAAAATATAAAATAGGCTTTCGCATAGACGAAGCTTTGCGAATAAAGCAACATTGTGAGAAGGCGATATGAAAATTTCAATTTTCAACTTTTAAGAGGACGCGATATGAAAATTTTAATTTTAAACTTTTATGTTTTGCTTTACGGTACGAACTATTTTTTTCTGAATGACTGCCGTTTGTGCGAGGTGCGTCGGAAAACTGGCCAACCCTGGCCATTGTTCAATACCGGCCAAGTCGATTTGTTTTTATTCAGCAATATCGTCCATATTTCTGGTTGAAAATTTGGATGAGCGTTAAGTCGGGGCCTTATACCGAGGCAGATTATATGAAACTGAAGTCGAAAAGTTGAGCGACACTGGAAGATTCGAAGCTTTCGATATTTTTTCGTTTTTTCTTCGTGAGGAAGTGAGGGTTAACCTAAGCTAGTTTAGTCTTCGGCGGAGAAGGCACTGTCTCCGATTATAAGGGAGGGTTCGGGCTCGCCACAATTTCGATAGTGAATTATTCAGGGATCGCCTAGAGTATGCTGCGGGCTGATTTAAATCGTCCGTCTTGCTCCGACCGCACCGCACAGCCTCGGAGACGAGGTTCCTCACCGTCGGCGCTCGGTATCTCGGAGCAAAGTGAGGGTCTGCGCCTGAACGCGGCGAAGCCCTGGCAAACTCGTTGCCCCGGGCTTTTCCACCCTATATTTCAATCAGTTCTCCTGACAGGACCTTGCTCCGCCAACCGGGAGGCATGCCCCGAGAGAGAGAGCCATCGACTTACGCTTCCACCTTCCCGCTTCTCGCTAAATTAATCGACATTTAAGCACGGAAAAATTGAATCCTCCGCCACCCAACTCCCCTCGACGACCCTCACTCTCGTATTTATTTTTCGTCTCGCATCCGACGATTCATCCGTCAGCCCTGCGGGTTGATTTTTGGAGCGAAGGGCGAGCGCATCGTCGGGTTTGCCGACTGATCATCGGACCGGGGCAAATATTCGCGATAAATATGAAAGCACCGCGATAACGCATGCAAACCCTGCTTCGGCCCTATTTGTACAATATAGACAAACAACGGAACGGACCGGAAAAATAATAAACGTAGTACGGATGCAAAAAAAATGCGCCACGAGTGCAGCGATTCTGTATTTCGCTTACTGTCGATTCGAGCTTGACGTATATAGGATACGATTTTCTTTTTTTATAAATTTTTTTATACGCCGCTCGTTGAACCGATTGAAAAGAGAGAGGCGGGGACCAGGGGTATTCGTCGGTGAGCAAGCACAAAAGAAATGTCGAGGCCGCAATAAAAGCTCCCCGTCCGTAAAGTGAGCTTTTATTTCGCAAAGTCGGGCGAGTGGCCCGCGGGGTACTCCGGCCGCGGCCTTCCTCTCCGAAGTCTTCTTCGCAGTCTCCTTTTTCCTCCCTCACTGGCGATACACCTTTCCTTCCTCCAGCCAGAGCCTCTCTCCGCCTGTCTCCTCGCTTCCTCGTCTTCTCCGCTGTCCCTGTGTCTCCCGGCCGAGACTCGGTGCAGCGTCCCCTCGCCTGACAACTCTTTCGTTTACTCGCGTCGAGACGCGGCAGAGGGAAACCCCGTCGCGCTGGTCGTTACACTCTACCTACCGGTAACCGACCCACTGTACCGTGTGTGCCGAGCACGGTAAACCAGTGAATTTTATTTGTTCAATTGACGGGACGTCTCTCCGCCCTTGCTTGCTCGGAGTTCCAGGTCGACGAATTGGATGAATTTTCTCTCTGGGATCTAGTCAGAGTCACACGATGATTTTCATTTGTCTTCGTACACCCAGAAAATAATTTATTTGACGGGCACCCGCGAATGGATATTTATTTGGTGTAAATAAATATTTTAATTGATTAAAAAAAATATTTTAATTGATTAAAAAAAATATTTTAATTGATTTAAATAAATATCTATTTTAATCAAATAAATATTTACTTGAATCAAGTAAATATTTATTTGCGGGTCGCTCGTCAACTAAATTATTTTTCTGGGTGTGACTCGTGATCCCGTTATTCGTACTGTGCCCCGAGAACAGTAGTAACGGTCGATAATCGGTCAGACATACACGCAGAAAAAAAGTTTTGGTCAATATAGCATAGCACACGCTGCCGTAGCAAAAATCGTATGTCAGCACAGTGACAGCAGAAGTATTTGTTGTGGTAACAAAAAATATTTGTTACCGCCGAATTTGCTAGGACAGTAAATAGCATTTGCTACAGCAGCATAACTGTGACTGCTGAGCGATCTCGTATTGTTTGCGTTCTTTTTTCTTAATCAAATAACTTTTTAATAATAAATTATAAACTAATAATCAATTCACTATGATAATAGAAATAAAAAAATAAAAATATTGATAACAAAAAAATACATCAGCGCGAATACTCGAAATAACTATAGCTGCGAGAAGAACGGTCTGGGATGGGGATCGAACTGCCTACCTTAACAGTCATGCCTACCTATAAACCTAACACGCTGCTGACTACGCTATCTTTAACTTGCAAATATTTTTTCAAAAATTTATAATATTTAAATTTACACTGCCCTATAAACTACAATTTAAAATTTCCAATGCCCTATAAACTACATCGAACATAATAGGTGAGACATTACTTCTGATTCAAGTAATCATTAAAGGTGTATCACATATACATTCCTAACCAAAAATTTAATTTGATCGTCAATCTAAACTGAAACTCACTTCTTTTGTGTTTTTTTGTTTGTTTTGTGCCGCACTCCCGACCACTCGCATCGTGGTCCCGGCCCGTACGTCTTCCGACGCGTCGCTTGTTTTTATTCCACTAGCAACAACGCGCTCAGTCGCTCGCGCTTATTTAATTTTTTTTAGGTTAGGTGTGCCGACCTTACTAACGAAACGGACGATTCTGATTATTTCGATATATTTATCTCGATCATTCGAGTGTCATGTCTTTTTTAAGAGGGGTTTACACATCGGAATATCTCACTTCCTACAATACTGTCTAGTTATTTAGGCTTTGTAGTGCACGAATTGTATACTCTTGCTTGGCGACTGCTTGTCACAAAGTAAACAAGTGACGCGAACAAATACTTGACTATACCAGCAAACCATTTGCTACACCAACGAATCATTTGTGCTACACCAGCAAATAATTTGCTATACTAAAATTTGTTGACATTACAAATTATTTTTGCTGGAAGGACAATACGTTTGCTGCAAATACAAATTTTTTTGCTGTTGCAACAAAAAGAACTCAGCAAACGCACTTTTGCTGTCATGACTAAAAATTTTTTCTTCGTGTGATGGATATCCGTTCTGCCGCTCAAAAAATGTAATTCGGACGAGACTCATCGGGCCCTCCAGCCTCCTGCTTGTCTCTCGCGCAAATCTCGCAAATCCTTCGACGATGATACGCGTTTATGGCGTTGTCGCTGGGGCAGTGAGTCGGGGGTTCGGGAGAAAAGTGAGTGCGTCTGTGGTTGGCTTTACAATGAGGGGCGCGTGGAGCTACGGCCTTTACCGTCGCATCCGAATAATTTTTGTAAATTGGTCCCATATGTATGAACGGCCCCGCTGAATCTACAACTAGACGTCGAGAGGGTATAGTTTTTTTAACCCTCGGGTCTCCATCCTCTTGTTCTCCAGAAGCCCTTTCCCTCTCGGCTGTCTCCTTTTCCCTCACGACTCGCACGAGCTTTCTTCCACTTTTCCATTCTCGTTTATCTTTTTTTGTCCGTTCCCTCCACCGCCTCTTCCAGAGATTCCCGCTTTACGCGTCGTTCCTTCGATCGGTCTCCCTTACTCCGGGGCGTCCCTTTCTCCGTACGACGCCACGTTATTTCGGGAACGGAATTTTAAAGCGTGGCCCAGCTCCTTCTCTGCACGGAGAAAGCTCCCTCGGTCCGTCTCACCGACGAAATAAAAGTGCTTTATGGCCGCTCGGGATGCGCGTTCGGTTTGCCTTCGCGCGTTCAGTTTCGCAAAAATAATGTCCCGCACCCTCGCGGGAGCAACCGATACAGACGATAGAGGAAAAAGGCATGGCGTGGATCGTTCCCGAATTGGAAGTGGCGAAAAGAAAAAAAAAGGCACATGAAATTGTAATACGAATATATAGGCGCGAACTCACCAGTTCCAAGGGCGTCTTTGCTACGTGTGGCACGAGACCGCACTAGGAGACTTTATACCATCCTCCTCTCTCGCCGGTCTGTTTTATTTATTAAAAGTGCCAGAACAAGTGCTCCTGCAGGATCGTTGCGCGGCGTTTGCGGAATCGCTCTCTCTCTTTCTCTCTTTCTCTTTCCGGACCCTCACTCACCGGTGGGTATAATGTATATGTAACGCTTCTCGAGACTTCTTTCGAGGCCCTCTCAAGAATGCAGCTTCTCCTCTGGCTCCTTGACAACTGCAGACCGTTGCAACATTACACCCAGTCATAGTGAGACACTTTTATACAGGTACGGTATAAACACGGCGGGACGTACTCCTCGCGAGGCGAGGTGGTAAAAAGTCGAGGCCTTAAGCGTCTCTGCGCGGGATACGTGTATACCTGTAGGTCTATTCATGGGAAAGCCAAAGTTATTCACCCCGCGGAGCGCTACTCGAGTTTCAGCGGTGGTACGAGGCTTGTAGCCGAGCAGAAAGGGGAGAGGATGAAGAAGGGATGAAGAAGGGATGAAGAAGGGATCCCGGTGCCGTTCCGCGCGAGGCCGACGGTATATGCTTAAGCAAACACAGGGTGACACGATACCATATGCGAGAGAGTTTCAACCATCCGCTCCCGCTCTCTTGGCCCAGCTTCGGTTATCCGAGGCTTCGACTCGCGCGGCTCAAAACCCACGCTGTTCCGCCCGTGTGCGATTGCCGACTGCGGAAATGGAGTACGTGTATGTCATCGAACGGGGGATACACTGGCGGAAGCAGCATCTTCCTCAACATCGTACAATTTTTGCGATCGCTATACCTTTATTCCCGTTCTTCTCCTCGTCGTATGGTTCTTCATCCGTCCCCATCGTCGCTTCACGATGAACGAGACGGCGAAAACGATTTCGGAAATACCGCAGAAACTATCGGAACGCGCTCGGCATCGAGAAAGAGATCGCTTTCTTCTCGGGCGTTCTATACACTCGCCCTCCCGCATCCTTCGCCCTCTCCACCAGACTCCGCGGGGAGAAAAGTGAGGAGAACGGGAACGAGGGCATCGAAGGAAGGAAACAGGACACGAAGCTCGCTACCCTAATGGATACCTCTCTCCCACTGTAACGCGCGATTTATAGTTTCTTCTTGTTGTGTCTAGTGCAGTAACGCGCACCACTCTCCGGCTGTGTTCGAGGGAGCTACGGAGAGGCTGCATCGGCCCTGGCGAACGGAAAGTCGTAAAACGTATCACGGTGAAATGTGTGTTCTTCTGGGGTACTATTTGTCCGGCTTTCAGAGATGGCCGATGGGGCGATACATTTTTTAGATTATTTGAGAATCCTGAAGTCTCCTTGACTATACCCGGTCTGTTTTTCTTGTAGCAGCGATATCACCAGCGGAGGCTGTGGGGAAAACCGGGGAAAAACGGGCACCTCGACTAAAAATACGGATTGGGGTCAAAACGGGCACCAAGACTAAAAAATATAATTTTTCCTTAATTTATTGTTCATGATATGCCGAGGTCTTTTTTATCAATAATAACACGAGAAAACGGAAAAATGAACGAAAATTGGATTTTTAAAAAAATTGTTGTATTTAATCGGTAGCGCAGAAATCGCATGTCTAGTTGAAGGATATATCATCCTCATCGGCTCCAGCACATGATCAGTGGGACCAACTCTGAAAGGTGCTGCACTGGATCCAACCCTCGATCGACTCGTAATATAGTTCCCTGCGGAATATGCATGGGGCATCTTCAATTTTTTTTTTGTAGATTGCTGAGTCTTACCTTGGCTCTTTCCTTCCCTCTTTCCTTTCCTATTTTCTTGATTCTTCGGCTGCCTCCTTTCGAACAATTGCTAGAAATACAGTAATGCTGTTAAAACCGCAGTTTTTCCTCTGTCGGTTTTATCTGCGCTCATATTTTTTTTTGTGGTACGATAAGTCGTAGGATGATTATATATATATATTTTAATCATGAAGATTTTGACTAATTTTGCGGACTTTTTTCGTGTAAGGAGGGTCAGAAAACTGAAATAAATCGTTTATAAGTGTGAGAGACCAAAGAGGGTAATTTATTAAAAACAAACTTTATCTTTTTCACTGGTGGATTAATGCCGAATCATTTCATTAAAATCAATTATATTCATACACGTCTTAACCGGTACGGGCCTCGGGACGAACTGTCGCCCTTTCGCTGGCGCTCTCGCTACGTGTAACACTGGGCGGTCCGTGTCACCGTGTTTACGCACTTGGCGGTTACCTACGCGATAGACAACAAGTGCCTATTTCGTGATTGAGATGATACATTTACATAAGAAAGTTAAGACGGTGCGTTCTGCCTCCAATACTGATTTTTATTCGAGGTGCCCGTTTTGCCCCGGTCTGCCCTATCACCTTGAATTAACCAAAGGAATAAGCCCTCGTGACGATATATCGGAGTTTTTTCAAACAATAAGGTCTCCGCCGTACAAGGATACCCTGGAGGCGAGGGTCGCCTCTAACAAGATGCAAAGGGAGGATTGTGCATCAACAGAGGAAACCCCGAACATAGGTAGAGTACGACCGTCGTCCCGGGTATATCATCCTGGCAAAGGGTCGTTCGGACAAAAGCCATCCCACCGGCCGGACGTTTCTGCCGCGGTCGCACGACACGAGATGGTTCCCGGCGACCGGCAGCGGGCACTTTATGGCCAGATTTTAAACAAAATACGAAGCCCGTAAACCGGTGGTCGTTGAACACGGATCCCCTAGTCCACAGAGACGCCCTTCCTCCATACCGACTTTCAGGGGGCGAGATCGGAAGCGGAGACAGGAAGAAAAGAGGGACCAGAAGAGCGGAATCGAAGCGAGCAAAGGAGAAAGAGGTATATCCGTTTTGTCCTGGCACTGGTGGGCTCTGAGAACGTGTCGGTGGGCTGGTCGTCCTGTGTGGTGAATGAACGAACGGCGATACCGAAGAGCGTCGGCGGACCACACCAGTCGGCCCTTGAGAGCCCACTCCATCAAAAGGATGGCTTTTATACGTTCTATATTTACGAGGGATGTTTCTTCCGCCGCCGGCCTTCCCGCGATAAGAGCGAGAGATCGGCCACCTCGACCGGCAAACACCCTTGCCCCCGGACCTCTTCCCTCGATCGCCTCTTCGCACTTCGCTACACGTCCACTTTTCCTCACACCGCCCACCGTCCTACGACCACGCTACCCTCAGCACCGCCAGCCTCTTAAACCGAACGATCGAGTCCTCTTGAATCTAAGTAATTACACGTCGGATTAAAGGTCAAAGCCATTCCGCGCTTCTTCTTCGCTTCGTCATATGATACCGCAGTATCGTGCACTATGGAAGAGATTATTTTCCAATATGACCGGTCTTACACACCATACACTATTTGCACGATAAAGATACCGCGAGCAGCCAAAGGCGTTATGGGAAAGACGAATAGAGTGTGTTCCCGCGAACAAGGATCCTTTCAACTTGTCAGATACAGATAAATTTTATATACTATATTGAATTCCCACTTCGGTATTTCTCACCTCCGAAGCTTTGAAGATACCAACGAAACTCCTTTCGAACGACAACGGTGGACAAGCGATGGGGCTGGTACCAGCGGTGATGTCCGATCTGTGGCCGTTCATCTCGGATACTCCGAGTGCGGGCGGGTTTGTCGGGGTCGCAACCCCGCAAGGAGCATCGAGCGAAAGCGATGCCATCCGACTACTCTTCGCACTCAATTCCTCACGTCGAAAGTTTACTCCCACGAGGCGCCGAGCGAGGAACCGACGGAAGAGCGAAGAAGATGGAGGATGAAGGCGAAGAAAGACGACGACAAAAAAGGAGAAAAGTGAAGAGTGAGGGAAGAGGCCGACGAGGGTGTACGTATGTGTACCACACCAGCCTCGTGTGTGCTCTCGTTTTGTCCAAATCGTAAGGAGCCAAGTTTACAGAACGCCTCGTGGTTATCGTCGCTCAACAGCCGCAAAGAACGAGAGCAGAATGAGTTGGCCGATCCCTGTACTGGACAGCCGCTGCTGGTGTAGACTTACGATGGTGTTTACCTGCTATTATGCGGACGCTACAGCGAGGAGCCGAAAACTTCGAGGGTTTGCATGGTCTGCATGGACGGTCTCTCGACGGTACACTGATCTGGATCCGCTTATCGGAGGAGCCTCCGACGTCCTGGCCCTCCTGCTGGGGCATATTTTATACACAAACGTGGACAATACATTGGTCCGGTGGCGCGACGCCCGACTGTATGCGGCACCAAAGAGAACTACCGCCTCTGTATGGAATAATGACGGGGTGACGCTGTGTCAGATACCAGGGGAGATGCGAGGAGTGGAAAACGCGGCGAGAGTGGAGCTTGATAGATAGATAGATAGATAGTGGAAGTGGATGAGGTTGAAGCGCCGGAGAAGGGAAAACGCGGGACGGTAAACCACCCCCTAGCCCCGTTTCCTCACTCTCGCTCACTCCAGCACTCTGTCTTCCAACCCCGACCCATCACCGACCGTTCCTCCTTCTGCTCCTCATCCCTCAGCACGTTGCACGCCGCTGCTGTTCGGACGTGGACTATAGTGGTACCTGCTACTAGCTTGGACAGCAGAGGCAGCAGAAACGGGGGTGGCGAGAAGGGCAGGCATAGAGTACACGCGCGACGCGTACTACAATGCTGGATGTCGCTATGGACAATGGGGATGGTTCCCGTACCACTACATCTCGGACCTCAAAAGCCAAAACCAACTAACCCAAACCCCCTATGCGCTTTCCCAGCACTGTTCCTGAATATGCGATGCAGCAGAGCACACGCAGAGGCGGCAATAGTGGCCAAGCCTCGATACCCAACGAGCGGGGTCCTATGAACGTCGTGGTGCACGGTGGTACTGCTGCTTGCAGTGTATCCCATTTGCCAATTTCACCGCAAAATGCATGGGGTCACTAGTCGAACCTCTCGAATTATGTGTTTCCCTTGTGTATCCCCTGAGCACGAGCGCTTTCATTGTTGGCTCATCCAGACTCTACAGTGTAAAAAAAAAAACAAACGGTGTTAAATTCAACACCACTTTAACACCACCATGTGGTCCATATAGGTCCATTACTTTGGTGTTAAAAGCCGTGTTAAAATATGCTGTAAAATCAGTAGTACTCATAGAACATACATTCTAACACTGTAACGGTGTACAGAAACACCGAATTTTACTCCTAAGTGAGTAAAAAGGGTTTAAACGGTTGTAGTCAATAGGAAAGTTGTAATATAATAAATCGTTACTAATAATTGCCCAGCATAGTAATTACGTGATAGACCGTGATAATTATAAATGAAAAAAAGAATATTCATGAAAAAAAAAAACGCTTCGATCACGAATATATATGGTGGTGAATTGCCTGCGATGGGATTCGAACGACTTACCTAATGTCCATTTCTACCCATCTATGCCTACAACCTAACACGTTACTGACTACGCTATTGCTTACTTGTGAATTTCTCTTATTCTTATTCTGTATAAACTACTCGGGATATTAATGGTCATACCTTACTGCGTCACTCCGATAATAATTATACGACATGATTATGTACTCGTCTATTCTTTTTTTGTACTGTTAAAAATAATCATCACAATTTTTTTTTCTTAAAATCAACAATTGATAATTATTTAATGCATATTTGAAACTTGAAGTTATGGTTAACTGCATCAATTCTTAGAGATATTATCAGTTAACACAGAATTGTGATGATGTTTAAGAAAATAACACCATTAAGCGACATCGTGATTCATAACACAATGTGGTGTTATGATTTATTACAGTACATCGCATTACCGGTTTACCATATGTTCGGTGTATTTTTCACTGCAAAATGGTGTTAACTTTAATACCGGTTTTTTTTACCCCTCACACCATTGCAGTTTACACCACAGATTTCTTACACTGTATAGTTTCCACCGACGAGTGACCGAGAAGTTGCAAAATGATGTTCTTTTCCAGTTCAAAGTTGTTCAACAACATTACGACCTGTCGCAATGGTCAAGATATTCTTTCGATTCTCCGTATTGGCTAAGCGAAGAGATTCGTGTTTATAGAGCGGCCGGAGTTTCGTCTCGATCGTCGCCGTTTGTATACCGCGCGAGAGTAGACAGACGGAGTGAGATCTAAACTGCGAGTGGTTCCCACGAGAAAGGGTTGAAAGGAAGGATTGCGGAGGCGGTGTTGCCGACGGTGGTGGCCTCCATTCTCAGCTTCGAACGAGGAAGGAGAGGACTTTGTCGTAACCCGTGGTGACCCCCGTGGGGCAACCGAGAGATCCGAAGCGCAGAGTTCTCAGCCTCAATCCCCCTCCCCCGCCCCCCCCCCCTCCTCCTCCTCCATTCCCATAACGGAACTCATTTTCGCGTTTCTCCCGTTCTCCTCACGTCCCACGGGACTTCCTCTCCCGGTCTCTGCCGTAATGGCTACCAACACTATCTCGATTCAACTTCTTTCTTCCGGTGTGCTGTTTTCTTTTTTTTTTTTATTTTGCTCCATCCAACTCTCGCGCTCCATATAAATGTTGCTTTAGCGGAGCTTCGACTTGCTGGGCTAATGCATCGCCTGGGACGTGCCCCAGATTCATCGCTCCGCACCATGATTATTCTCCGAAGATTTATAAATAAATATATAACACAACAGAGGTTTCTTCTTTTTTTTTGTGCTCGCTGGCTCGTTCAGGCTCGTGGATGTGATACGAACCCCAAGTCCTCCGCAGGGACAATATAATTACTAACTGCCTTTGCCCTGTTTTTATTATGGAACGGCGCAGCTCGTCGATGAGCTCGGGGGTACAGGCAGACACCGATACCGTGAGATCACTGATGGTGGTCGCAGGGGACTCGTTTACCCGATGAATCTTTGCGCATCCCTCGCTGTACAGAATTTTTCCCATTCTACGTTTATTTTTAGTTGATACGTGAGAACAGGCTCTTGCACGACATATTGTCCGACGCTACGACTTCAGCGGCTAATTGACGAGTAGATCGTTGCCTCGTTTGTTACGTGGATAACAAAAGTGTTGGGTATCGGCTCGTATCTCCTCTCTTCCCGTATTCCCTCCTTTTATAACGCGACATCCATGACACAGTATATCATCGTCGTGAATTATTATTTCATGCCGCCCTCTTTTCTCGCACGGTTAGTTCCTGCGCGCTCATCGACTGTGTGATTATGCACGGCGGAGAGGCGCGAGCCGAGAAACTCGAACGGTTCTCTGCACCTCGCCCTCCGGGTGCCCCTGCAGATCGAAGGCGGCGGGCAGGGAGAGGTCACTGAGCCAACAGCGCTCCATCCACCTCATCCTCATCCTCGCTTCGTCACCCTTTCTACTTTCATCCCGCATATTTTTATTCGATCTCCATTCCACGTGATACTTCGTACTCTCTGTATCGGACTGCACGGGAGCTCGGAAGTTTCGATCCCCGTGGGCCAGCCAGTAAAAGCCTCAAGCCGCCAGAGCGTCTGCCGTTTGAAAAGTTCGGGAAGGCACCGAGGATTTAAACCGTTCGGAAAATATTCGACGCCCACTGGTCAGTATACATGGGTAATTCGATCGGCGGGCCTCTGGCGCCTAGGATAGCCGTATTCTCCCAACAGCCAAAAGCAACACACGCAGTGCGAGCCGACTCGCTCTGTTTCTGGCCGCTCGGGGCGAGGCGGGGTGGTTCGTTCGTGCTGGATTTGCAAAGGGCATGATGATGCCAGAAGTACCAACGCCGTTGGCGATCAACCACCAGCAGCACACGTTCGATCGTTCGCTTGTTGCAGAAGGTCCTGGGGGCTCGCTGGCTGGCTCGCTGGCCGGCCGGTCTGCATCGGGAATCGATTGCGCCTGGGAAATATGCAACCCAAATTGCATTCCACCCGTGGCCTTTGATCATTGTGAACTCGTCGCTCTAATCGGGCTGGCCCCTTGCGCTGTAACACGTTCCGCGTCGGATTCTCTCATGGTCGGGCTCACCATAGCCGGAAGCCAGAGGCCAGAAGCATCGCGAATGGTAACGGCTGGGATGGGATGAAGAGTGCGGGGTGGACGAGACCGAGTAGGGTTCACCCGCATCGATAGTCCAAGGGGATTCCCCGGATAGCCGTACACCGGTTATATACACACAACAGCCAGAGCCCGAGTTTGGGCTGGTGGTTCAATAAATTTTCTAGTGGATCTTTGGCCACCGCTGCTGCCGTTAGTTTTGTAACTAACGACGCGTCGGGGGGTCATCCTCCGTTGCTGGCTTGATTGCGCGAAACGGCGCTCGGCTTCGTGCGATTGTTCTTCGCGAGGACGATGGATTCTTGGGCTCGGATGTGAAAGAGGGAAATCTAAGTACGAATGCAACGTACGAGACTGATGGTACTTTGGTAATCGTACTTCGAAACAGGCTAAATGAAAAATCGCGAAGACGTACGTTTGCGCGCGAATGAAACCACCGCTTTCGCCGTTGAACACACACCGGTATTGGTACCCGAGCTGGTTAATGAGTTACTGGTGAACGTTAATTGCTATCTCCATCATTGTCCCTGTTACTCCGTTTCATCCCGACTCTCCGGGGTGACGCGTCATAATTCACAGAGAGAAACCTGTCCGGCAGTGTGGCTGGAGATCGGGGAGTAGAGAGGGAGCTTCAATTAATCATCGGGAAATCTCGTGTAAAAGCGACTAGGTATCTCAGCGCGAAGGGTCGTATAGTCATAGTCGAGGAGTCAAAAGCGCGTTTGAATAAAAGATGGGATTAATCATGTCCTACCACGAGCACACCCGTGCAACGCCAAGAGTCGTCCCTTTGCTGTGAGACTCGTCACGCCTGCGTGGAATCTCGTTGGGCATTTTCACCCCTGACACATTGTTTTCCTTTCTATCTCGTTGACGCTTTATGGTTTCTTCGCGGAGGCAGTCGGCAAGCATCCAAGTTGGATAGGCGCGAAGTTTTTCCTTTTTTACGAAAGCTCTCGAACGTGAACGTGTCGAAAATCCTTCGGAGCAAATCGTACCGTCAACCCCGGAGCTTCTCGGGGTCGTAAAAAAAACGAGACTCGCTCGTAAATAAAGTCTGGGAGTCAAAAATTGAAAGCTTAAGAGCACGGTAAATAACGTCGATGGCTAATGTTGCATGAATGCGATAAGCCGGCGACTTCGGCGCCTATGTCAACCCCCCTTGGGCTTCTCGCTCTTTCTCTCACGCTGTGTATCCGCTGTATTACGAATATACGTTATAGCCGAGCAGACGGAAATTTTCCTCTTTCCCCCTTCGTGAGCTTCAGCGCTGCTCATCCGTGATGCCGAATAAATGTACACAGCAACAGATAGGCTGGAAGGCAAATCTCGCTTCGCGTGAGGTCGCTTTCGAGAAAAGACCTTCGAGAAAAAAACAAATTAGGACACAGATGATTTATGCGACAAACTACTTTGAGACAGTATTCCACTGTTTACGAGGGGATTTTTTTAGGATTGTAGTTACAAAAAGGGTTAAACCTACGGACTTGACGCTGCGTGGGAGTCTCCATTTTTTTTTTCAAATCTTTTTATTGTAAATTCATTGTAAATAAAATTCAGGAAGTGTCCGATGATAGTATCACGAAACTCGGAGGATATACGAGCTTTGTTTATCGTCCGTCATCGTGGATCGAGCCGGCGAAATTTATGGGTGAAAGTTCCCGCACAGGTTTTATTCTTTTTTTTGCTTCGTCATAGAGGAAACTTTGTTTTGGTAAAAAGGAAAGCTGAAAATTGAAATTTTCATATCGCTTCCTCATAAAAGTTGAAAGTTGAAAGTTGAAATTTTTATATCATTTTCTCATAATGGCCCTTTATTCGCAAACCTCCTTCTATGAGAAAGCATTTACTATATTTTTGGCTTCCTCATAGAAGAAGCTTTACGAATAAAGGGCCGTTTTGAGAAAGTGATATAAAAATTTCAACTTTCAACTTTCAACTTTCAACTTGCAACTTTCAACCTTTATAAGGAAGCGATATGAAAATTTCAATTTACAGCTTTTTCAATATCAACGTCTTATTTAACTTTTAAGCAAAACTGCTGTCCGTATCAGGTTTAGTGCGAAAAATACACCAACCTGGTGCATTTGGTCAAAACGGCTGTCGAATGTGTAGTCGAGGCGAAAAAATACATAGAGTATCACTGAGTATTCACCGGGGTATCGGGAAGCAAAGAAATCGCTGTTTGAAAATACGCAAAATCACCCATTTTTGTAATTTTGGCTGTAGAAATGCGCGATAAACTTTTTCGTTAGTCGTCACTCCGGGATTGTAGTCTATGTATTTTTTCACGCTGATAACGAATCTGACACTTTTTTATTCGTAGATTAATATTTAATACAGAAAAATGCGTCTCGAAAAAAAATGCATGAAATTTAAAAAATTCGAAATGACATAAAATTTAAACGGCTCGATCGATTTTCTTGAAATTTTAATAGGATCATCGGGTGATCATATTCCATCTGTGTACGCGTTTTTAGCCCGATAGCTAAAAAATTACGAGCGCTACAGTGCGCACAGACTTTTTGAAGGAATTAAAAATGGCGTACAAAAAAAACAACTGAACATTTTTGAATGAAATTTTGCAGAAACATTGACTATTAACCACACATGCTGTGTGTGAAATTTCAGCTTGATCGGTCGAGACGTTATCGAGTTATACCGGTTAAAATTTTTCACTTCCGTTTCACACACACACACACACACACACACATACATCCGGACATTTTTTCTAAATGTGATTCTTCGATGTTTTGGAACATTCTGAACAAGTTTTCATTAAAATCTCGAAAAAAAAATTTTCACCATCAGAAAGCTTCCTCTATGAGGAAGCAAAAATTTCGTGATTTTAATGAAAACATGTTCAGAATGTTCCAAAACATCGAAAAATCCCATCATAGAAAAAATGTCCGGATGTATGTGTGTGTGTGTGTGTGTGTGAAACGGACGTGAAAAATTTTAACCGGTATAACTCGAGAATGCCTCGACCGATCAAGCAGAAAGTTCACACACAGCATGTGTGGTTAATAGTCAATGTTTCTGCAAAATTTCATTCAAAAATGTTCAGTTGTTTTTTTTGTACGCCATTTTTAATTCCTTCAAAAAGTCTGTGCACACTGCAGCGCTCGTAATTTTTTAGCTATCAGGCTAAAAACGCGTACACAGATAGAATATGATCACCCCATGATCCCATTAAAATTTCAAGAGAATCGATCGATAGTTTAAATTTTATGTCATTTAAAATTTTTCGAATTTCATGAAAAATTAGTACTTTACTTCAGACGCAATTTTCCTCATTAAATATTCATTTATGAATAAAATAACTGTTAGATTCGTGATCAGCGTGAAAAAACACAAATATAGTCCCAGAGTGATGACTAACGAAAAAGCTTATCGGGCATTTATATAGCTAAAATCGCAAAAATGAGTGATTTTGCGTATTTTCAAACAGCAATTTCTTTGCTTCCCGATGGATACTCTATGAGAGTAGATTATGGAAGTCGCTAATTCCCAGACTAGGCAGCAGGCGCGCTGTGCGTTTCCGTCAGCTGTCCTGTGTCATACAGATATATCGGCCCTCGAAACATTCGCGTCACAGTGTTGCGAAAGCGATTAACGAGAGGTCGTGCGAGAAGAATGGACGATGAAATGGTGGTCTTTCTAACCAACACGGGCTTAAAGAGCTACCGGGAGATCTTCGTACGTAAGTATACTATAATTTCTCATTATTTTTGTACGAAATATATTTACATTCCGCGAGGTTTGAGGAACGACCGGTATTAGATACATTGCATATTATATAATATTGGCTAATATGTCTTACGTAATTAAATGAGTAATTAAGACCATGTCTGTACAATGTAACGTTTAAAATGAAAATCTTTTAATTATATAATGAATTATTTATTCGATATTCGTCAAAAGAAAAGAAAGAGTTTATGGAGGAATAAAAAAAATTTAGTTACAATAAATAAATAATATACTTGTTTTAACTGCAACTGCATATTAGATCCAAATAAAGAGACTAAGTAGATAATACATATGTAGTTAAATAAAAAAAACTATATTTGATACAAGTAAAATGCTAGTAGACAGATATAGAAAGAAACTAATTTATTTGTCTGAAATAAATTTTATTTGTTCCAAAGAAATCATTTCGCTGGGTGCAGCCGTTTTGACCAAAAGCGCAAGGTTGGTGTATTTTTTCGCGCTAAACCTTAGTCGGCCAGCAGTTTTGCTGAAAAGTTACATACGACGTTGATATCGAAAAAACTGAAAAATGAAATTTTCCTATCGCTTCCTCATAAAAGTTGAAAGTTTCCATTTTTATATCACTTTCTCGTAATGGCCCTTTATGCGCAAAGCTTCCTCTATGAAGAAGCCAAAAATATAGTAAATGCTTTCTCATAGAAGGAGCTTTGCGAATAAAGGGACATTATGAGAAAGTGATGTAAAAATGTCAAATGACAACTTTCAACTTTTATGAGGAAGCGATATAAAATTTCAATTTTTTTTCCAACCGACTCCGGGAAACTTTTGATGAACGAAATGTATGGAATTTTCCATTCCATATACGCCGGTGTACATTTCAACGTCGTCAAAATTTAAGTGTTACCCTATTCACACGATTGGCGCATTCTCGCCGCCGATGTTTACTTTCGTTGTACACTGTATTTTTCGTTTTACGAGAGCCCTGCGTTGCGTACCTCCGCGCCAGTCAACTTTTCCGTTTTGTTTTTTTGTGTGTCTTTTATTTTCTTTCTGAGTCTTCCAGAGTCGGAGTCACCCGATTTGCCTGTTTGCCGCGTGGTACGGTGAAACGAGAGGGCGGATTTGCATGAAAATGAAACCCTCATAGACCGTCGACCGGTGAAATTAATGAATTTTAATAAGCGTATAACCCGACTGCCCGCGCTCGATCGCTCTCGCCGCTTCATCTTTTTTTGCCGCCCTCGCGCTGCGAACCTTTCTCTCATCCCTCCGGGCCTGTTTTACTACCCAGGTGGGATTCTGCCGTAACTGGAAAAACGCCACATTGCGGGCTCCGCACTGGCTGCCGTACGCCAAAACGCCATATCGGTCCTTCTCCAACCTGCGTAGATAACCAAAACGAAGTAGACGGTCTTTCGGGCACTAATAAACACTTGTCAATGCAACTACGCCATTGTTTGACAGTAAATAATGAAGCATTTTCTGTGTGACGTCATATCCTGTTCGAAACTCCCCATTTTCTACCGGAGATTACGACATACATGAAAGCGTCACGTCCGGTTTGAAAATATTAGTTTTCGATCATCCGTCACGCGGATTTTCGATTAACTCCTCTGATTTTTAATTGTCCTTTCTCATTGTCTGCTTTCAGGTAAGCGAGCAACGGCCCTCAAAGGCTGATGATTCCATGAAAACAAAGTAGAAGCGAACTTTCGCAAGGTAGGTCCGAAAGTGGTAAGCCTCTCATCGAAGATTTGGACCGAATTCTGCCTTACATTTACGTCACACGAATCGGCTACACATCGCTGACAAAAGTACGTCGACTAATCTGGTTGTCTATTTTTTTTATCGTCCAATGAATCGTTGGAACGAACAAACGCGATCTCTCGCCATCCCGAAGCGTTGCTTCTCCTCATTTCTCACACTCTCGCGGCTCGGCCGTGAACAGGCTGCGGCGGTGTCTTATAGCGCCAGAGAGAGCACCACAACCATCCCGAGCGGATGCACGGGGAGGTTCGCCGGAAGCCGAGTGAAAGAGTGCCACAGACTGGGAACCGGTGAAGGAGAAAGAAGGACGACGGGGATGGGATAGAAGTTTATAAGTCGGTAATTTGAGGCGCGGGGCACGTACGCGGAGCCAGATCTTTGCGGCGCCGAGATAAATCAAGGCACCTACGTCGTCCTGGTGGCGACTCAAGCCACCCCCTGCCCCCGGCCTCGCACCGCCTTACCCGAGCACGAACTCTCTCGAAAAGCACCAGCGAGCGTTCGAGCCCTCACACCCTAACTCTCACCGTGCGCGAACGGGGAGAACAAGGCGACTGGCTTCTCTCGCCGCGGCTCTTCGACCTCGATCTTCGGGAGCTCACGGAGAGGAAGGCCCGGCACCTAGCCCCGGTTATTTATTCGGGAATTACCGTCGCTTATAATAAGCCCCTCTTTATTCTCAGGCGTCTCGTGCCCACGGGAGCGCGCCAGAACCACGCGCGGGACTCGCGGAACAGATTTCACCGTGATTTAATGGAGTCTCGAGGTGGTGGCGGCGTGTGGCTGCCGGTAGTGTTGCTGCCACTACTATCACCGTGGCTAGAGCCTTGAAAATGCTGGTATCGCGACCGTTTTCTCGAAAATTCTCACGAGGATCCGGACCCGCGCAATCCCGTCGAGGGTTTTTTCACCCCTCAAGACCGCCGTAATCTTGATTCCTCTTCGAGCCGCCCTCGTGGAAGTATCCCTGCGAGTGTGTGCTACATCTCGCCGTGTGGTCATGGGGATAATCTAATCTTGTTTGGTGGTATTCCACGGGAGAGATTACATTTCGGCAAATTTATCGTCTGGCAGCGGTGGAAAGTTTTCCGTTGATCGATATACACCGAATCTCCGTGGTGGGATTATACGGGAGGCCAAGAAGATTGGAGCTCATCCTGGCCAAATAACGAAATGGTAATTCGATTGTTGGTTCCATCCAAACTTTCACCCGGATAAAACGTGAGATTAACTTTTGCTCATCCCTCATACGGGTATTCCCCACGGGAGCCCGGAGATCCTTGAATCATCGGATCAAGAAGTTTTCTTTTTATACTCCATCTGCGTAACGTACAATGATCACCGTACCGGATGCTGCGGATGACGCTGTTCATATTCAACAGGATTTCTCGAGCGCCGCGGTCCCATCCGTCTTCGACTCTTCTCGTGGAATGTCAGTCGGGTTATGGAGCAGAGCGCGTCTACTCTCCGATATGAACTCCGAGTATGACGGGAGAGCGAGAGAGTAAGGGCGAGAGACAGTAAAGTCTTGCAGTTGCGCGCGCATCCTGTACCCTCCTACGGGGGTGTGGTCATACCATCTCGCGTACATTGTTCGCGTCGGAATCTCTGAGTGAAAAAAATTGTCGAAAAAGACATACCTCGCTCGAGGCTCGACCAAAAAAATAATCAAGACAGACATAGCGTGAGCAATTTTTGTTTCTCCCAGTGATAAAGTTCCACGAAGGTAAGACGAGAATAACAATTGAAAAGTTGTATACTATTTTAAATGCAATTTTCCCATACGCTGTGAGTGTCTGCGCGAACGTTCGAGAACACACACCGTGGCCTATGATATAGTGCATAGTGAATACATCGTTCACTCTAAAAACGATCTATTCTAACTCGTTTATCTATGGATTGTTCACTAGCTGGGCTTCAAATCGAAATTGTCGATGCTAACGGGGTTCCAAGTTAGTACACGTGAGGCACGAGAATGAAATACTAAGCGTCACGAAGCAGCATCAGTCCAGGATAATAAACAGCCCGGCCTGTTCGACGGGTGTTGGGGGGTGGGCCGGTGGCTGATGGCCTGCGGCATGTTGAAGAGGAAGAGTCAGAGTGGAAGAGAGAGAGAGAGGGATAAGCGCGAGTCCATCGTGCGTGTGATCACGCTGCGTCGGCAGAGAGAGACAAGCGGTGTTTTAACCTGTGTGTAAAGGGTTGCGAAGGAGGACGTTGACAATACTTTTACAATTTCACGTACTGGACGTGTACCCGGACGATCGCGCATTGAATCTCATCGTTGATAGCCACGAGTGGCATCGCGCCGGTAATATATCCAACGACCAGTCGGTTCTACCAAGCCCTTCCTTCCCTTTCATCTGTATTTCTCTCGGTCTGTCTCACTCGGCCGGTGTTGTGCGCGGCGGCTCCGGGGGCGACTATGCACGGGCCATATCAACCCTTCCTATCCCCAGTGTAGTACTCGTGCGCCTCAACCGGTCCACATGGCTTCCCCGGGCGCCGTTGTCCAGCCATTGTGCAAAGCTTTGTTCGAACGGTGACGGGGTCACATTAATCTGTCTCTCGCTCCGCCCGTACCCCGCGCACTCGCCTCTATACACCCCCATACGTTATATGGGATGAGGCAACCTCTGCCATGGATTAGTTGTATATCTACTCGTACACCCTTCCAAATCCGATATATTTCGGTTCTGAAGCCCCCCCTCTTTTAAATCGTGGGTTTTTCTCTACGAATTGCAGAACGCGCTCGGGGTGGTGAGGATCCGCATTTTTGCCGATTAACGTCGACAAAAAAGTAGCTTCAACCCAAAAAGTAACTTTAATAAAAAAAATTAGCTTGATCTATATGTTCTTTCAATGAAACCTTGCAAAGCTCGTCGACGATGATAACTATCGCTTAGTTATTGCGATCGGCCGCACTCGTCGTGTCCCGCTCGCTCGTTTCGATAATGCGTCCGATATGCGCGCGGAAAATAGTCACGATAACGTGAAACGAATGGCACCGTGTAACACGCATTCGCCGCCGATTTTCCCGGTTTCCGGTGAAGCGGCTTTGAAATTCGTCCCCGAAATGACCGTTTCGCGCGAGGGCTCATCAGCAACGACGTTCATACTATGTAATCTCTATAGGACACTCAGTACTAGCGAAGGCTATTTAGCCTGTTCATCGGATGCATAAATAATTTACCCTATCATCATCCCCAGCCATTATACTATGCAGGATAAGCCTTCGCTATGATCGGCGGACCGGCGATAGGGCGCGCTCGTTTGAAGTTAATTGCGACCATCCACCCCCTCGCAGCGGGCGTTCCTACCGCGGAATTTATAAATTGTTAACGCACCGGTGATCACGCGGGGCCCTGGCGACTGCAACTACTGGCTTGGGTTCGTGCTGTCCATTCGAATCCCGCTCCCGATCGACGCGTTTGCTCCGGGAACGAGCAGGATTCCTGGATGAAACGGTGAACTTTCGACTTTGCTGGGGCTAGGAGGGGGACACCCGGGCGTACGCGAATCTCCATTCCCCGTGCGCGTCACGTGTGTGTGTATGTGAGTAAGCTCGTCGGGATTCTACAGGATTAACGGTGTTTACGATTTAAGCGCATTTACCCTCGCAGCCAGCGCGGGGAATCCCCCCGCCCTCGTCGCTCGACGCAAGTACGAGTTTGAATAAATCCCGTCGGGGGTTAAGCCGCGCGGGCGGCAGGGTTGCGGGCTAAATCGCGCGCGGCCAAGGCACGTACCTCCCTTGCGTTCGATGGACGCCAGTTTCTGCAATCATATAATTACGGGAATTATCAGACCAGGGAATTATACGATTAAATTTCACGAGTTACGGAGCATCAACACCGCACAGCGGGGATGGGTGGCGGCGAGCTGTATCAAATTCGAATCCGTCATCGATACATGCATGCGTATAGATCAGTAACTGGGAGCATAAGGCGGAAAATTTGTTACATATCGCTCTCGCGCACGCGACGAGCATTCGATCGACTCGCGGGACTTCGGGAGCGACAAGCACATGACGAACAGCATCCCCAAGTGTCCGCGACCTACCTCGTGTCGGGCGTATCTACTGTCTGGTTAGCAACTGGCTGAAACTACTGATATCCTCCTTCACTCCATTATACACCGGTCCTGTAATGAACTACCGCTCGGCGATATGCGATCCGTTAATGAGTCGAGGCAGGATGAGCCCCTCGCGGTCGACGCGCCGTGCGGCAGACTATCCCGGTTACATTGTTTCAAGGGCTCGACGGAGAAACGGAGATGAGAACGGTCGAGCGAGTTAAAGCAAAAGGGACGGATATATACATTCCTTTCTCCCTCTATCTTTCTCTGTTGAGTATGGCGTGCGCGCGCATTCCTGTTTCGAGTTTCGAGACATCGCTCGTTGTATCGCGGCTGTATCGATTCGTCCCCCGCCAAGGTAACCCTCGCGGTTCTCTCTGTGCCCAACGCGGCGGAGGAGTTTTCGTCGAGAAAGTCCACGCGCCTCGCAAGGGAAATTTTCCTCCGGCTCTCGGGACACCCCGTCCCCTCCGGTTCCCGCCGCAGAGCTCTTCTGATCATTTTAATAGGATAAATAAAAGTCACAGAGAATACCAAAACACCGGTTTGCGGAATCAGCGGATTCCGCGGCTCATGGAACTTCGAGAGGGATGCGCTGACAATTTGTCCCGAACGTGGGAATCGTGGGAGCTCGCGAAATCCGCGGACGCATAGGTAAGTATGGAGAATGAAATACCGATAGAACGGAGCGAGTGGGTAGCGAAATTTGTCCGTAGCTCTGTTAAGTTCGAGATAATTTTAATATCACCGGGGCGAGCGGTCAACAGCGAATTTCCGTTCGGAAGTTTAACGCTCGAAAAACGTATAAAAAACTTCATAGTAGATTCTCTTTGCATCTTTGTAATTCGACAAATGGTGAAAGTTTAATCCTCGACAATTAGAGCATGACGAAATATTAATTAGAGAGGGGGCGAAGCGCGTGCACGTTGAACGGAGCGAAGCCGGCCCATGGTGCAACTGCGCGTTCACCCCCATCGCGCTCATCGCGATCCCCACCCCGGAAGAAGGGGCCGCCGCCGCGCACCCCCTGAGTCGCCCCCGACAGTCACCCCTACGACGGATTTCTACCTCGTAGTTCGAAGCTCCCTCGCCCGATGGCGCCAGCCGGAAATTTTCCACCGGGGAAAATCCAACCCCCTCGCCCTCACCGGTTTTCTGTCCTACGCTGGTAAAGTGGGAAATCCTGGAAAGCCCGATACCCGACAGCGAGCTTCGAGGGAGCTTCGCACCAGCGCCATCGTCGAGCGGGTCGGCAAAGTTGCTCGTCGCTCCGACCCCGTTTTATCTTCCCAGAACCCCTGGGTATGTATCCTTCGCGGAAGCGAGGTTCCAGAGGTTCGACCGCGGGAAAGTGAGATAGGATACCGCAACCGGATAACGACTCGATGAACAAGGGACGAGATTCGAAGACCTCAGAGAGCAACGGTGAAACTTCTTTGCTGGCGTTTAAAATTGTTCTATTTTGTTTTCTTTTTAATTCCGCGTGCAATCCACCCCTGCTCGCATCGCCGACGATGTACCGCGATATTCCACAGTAATTTCAGCGAGAGCTGCACAGTCCTTCGTCGCGTTTGCCGCTCACTCGCTGTGGGTAAGCGTGACTCGCGACGATAGTATCGCGATCCGGGGAACGGATAACGGCGCGCTCGGCCTCGGTGCACCGTTTGGGCCCTACCTTCCGCCTCGTTTTTATTTTCCCGTGTTCGAATTAAAAAAAAAAAATAGTTAAGCAACGGGAATTTTTGCGAATTACCCAATTCCCGGACCCGGCCTTATTTGCACAGAGTAATGCGGGGAGCGTTCGTCTCCCGCCTCCTCGCTCCTCACTTTCTTCCGGGAGGCCTTAATCTTTTATCGTAATTTACTTACAGGGCTGCGCGCTGTGCACCGCCACTCGGAATACCGTTGCAGCATTGTCCCAGGCTTCCGCTCGTCCGGTTTGCGAGATCCTCGTCGGGTATTCGAAACACGCGCCGCGCCTCCAATTTCTCATTCTTTCACTAGTCGCATGTCGGTCCTCCCCGCGCTGAAATTCCAAACAAGGAGAACTCTTACTCCCTTCCGTTGTTGTAGCGCATGGATACAGAAAAGTACTCTTCTTCTCGGTCCGAATGTCTGTCGAGAAACATCGAGACGGAGGGAAAAACCCGACCAGGAAAGCCGAAGATCGTCGTCAAGTTTTTCCTCTCTTCTCCTCGCCATTCATTGTTCAAGGGCGTTTAACCGTGTCGACGCTGGACGTTATACCTGTTTGCATTGTGCGAGGGCGACGTGGTCAGTAGTGCGCGTGAAACACGCAGAGCACCGAGACTCCCCGACGATCGATGAGCCTGGGCTCGGAGCACATTTTTTTCAACCTCTGTTCCGTTCCTCCTTTTTTATTTAAAAAATCATAACAATAAAACAAGTTTAAATTTGACATTTTCGTATCGCTTTCTCATAATGGCCCTTTATTCGCAAAGTTCCTTGCTTTTAACTTCCAAGCAAAAACGCTGGCTGACAGGATTAGCCTGAAAAAATACACCAACCTTACGCTTGTGGTCAAAACGGATGTAGAATCTGTGCTCGGCGCGCAAAATACATAGAATTGTGTTTCAAATTTTTTTTTGATCTTTCAATTTTTACTCGAGGAGTTCAAATGACACCGCTTTATCTAATTATTTTAACTCCGTCATATCCATCATTTTATGTATTTCTTGCCGTAGAACATGATAGGTACCTACGTTATCCCACGAAGGCATCAGGAAGCAAAAAAATCACTGTTTGAAAATACGCAAAATGACTCATTTGTCTAATATTGGCTATAAAAGTTACCGATAAACTTTTTTCGTTGGTCGCCGCTCTGGGATTCTATTTAATGTATTTGTCCGCGCTGATCTACGAATCTACAGTACAGTACCAATTTTTCAAGAGATTCGAAAAATTCAAAATGACATAAAACATTGACGGTTCAATCGATTTTCGTAAAATATTAATGGGATCATCGGGTGGTTATATTCTATCTGTGTACACGTTTTTAGCCCGACAGCTAAAAAATTGCGAGAACTAGAGCGCAAACCGACATTTTTGAAGAATTAAAAAATGGCGTACAAAAATACAACAGAACATTTTTTGATGAAATTTTGCAGAAACATCGACTATTAACCACACATGCTTTGTGTGAAATTTCAGCTTGATCGGTCGAGTCGTTCTCGAGTTATAGCGGTTTGAAAGTTTCGCGTCCGATTCACGCACACACACTTACATACATCCGGACATTTTTTCTAAATGTGATGTTTCGATGTTTTGGAACATTCTGAACATGTTTTCATTAAAACCTCGAATTTTTTTTTTACCAAAACAAAGCTTCCTCTATGAGGAAGGAAAAATAAAAAAATAAAAGCGCAGCTTGACGCTGTCGCCGCAGGCTCGTATCCTGATTCCCGCTGACCCGCAGAGGACGGGGGAATCGTGCGGAGAGCGATATTTTTTTTTCATTTCTCTTCCCTGTATCCACCCTCTCTGTGTGCACTGGACGGCATCAACATATTACCCGTGTAACGCATGAACCGTCGGACCGTGGCGAGGCGAATAATAGTTATTAATGCCGGACGAAACGCTGAGTAATTAATAATAATAACCGTGATTTGTTCGAATTATTGTTATGGTTACGCTCGTTACATCATGGTTTTGGCCGGGTTAGTTTACTTTCCGCCGTACGCACCGTGGAGTGCTCGTAATAATATTTTTTGTCCGCTAAATATATACGCGAATTCATGCAATCGTATAATGTGACCGTGCATTATTTGAGCGTTCGGCTTGAAGCCATTAAAATTCGGTTCATAGGTATACCTATGATCGATAATAGATAGGTATTTGCAATTTTTCTTTACTGAATTGCGTTCGCGTCATTTGTGAAAGACCGGTTATCGCTGCACGCTTTTGCCACTCGCTCGCGCTGCTTGTTCTGTACGCTGGAACCTCGTGGTGCTGACACGACCGTTCGGGGTTGTAAGGCCCGAATTCACGCTAACGACGACGAAGTCTCGCTGGTACAGAAATGTCGTCAGAGAAATTAATCACCAACGATCTTTATTTATTTATGAGGAATTGTGAGATGTGAAGCGGTACAAAATATTAGTAAAATATTTATTTACAGAACCAAACACAACAATTAATTACACTATTTCACTTGAATTATGGATGATGTTCACTTGGTTTGACGAAGTGGCTACGCTTAGTGAGTCTATTGTAACGCGTCGTTTGGTACTAGTCTCCAAGATGCGACTGTTCGTTACCGTGGAAGTTCTTAGACTGATTTTAGAAATTATGTTTTAGCAAAGGTAAAAAAGATCGGAGTGTCTTGGAGATTCGGAGCGATATTTGAAGAATCGATCGATTGGCTGATAGAAAAAACAAGAAGGGATTTCACGCGAGTTGACGAATGAAATTGCTGTTTGAGTAGGGGCAAGACGCCTGCCGAAACCCTGTGTTTTAGGCAGGTAAAGAGGCTTACCGCTTGACGCTGACCCTGGCGCGGTGACGCACCGTACTGGCAATACGCGGGCTCATAAAAGACCCATTGACTCTCGAATTACCTTTTCGTGATTCTTGTCGATTTTAAAGGATTTTTTTGTCTTTATTAGAAAGAACTCAGCTGCACTGCGGATGTTTTATTGCTCTGCTCGCGAAGGTCTAAGACACCGAATTATCTCGAGGATTCGGTAATCCTCTCGGCGGAAAGGTTTATTTCTTTATTCATCGGAACCGTCCGATGCGACGGAACACTGCTCGAATACGAAAAGAGCAGCACCTTAGGGAAGACTAGGTATAGGCGACACGCAGCACGCGTGAGTCGCTGTGCCACTGCTCCGACATCCGGTCGGTGACACATCCGTTCCCGTCCGTCCGCCATCCTGGATCCCTGTGCCGTCACCACGGGTTGCATAAACGAATATCGTATCGCGTGCGATAGTGATCTCTGTGGGCACCGGTACTGGTAGGGTAGGTATAGGCAGTGTCGAGGCTTTCCCCGCGGCGAGCTTCGTGCGATATCGCTGCCGGCGAGACACGGGGAAAAAGCGGGAGATCCACGTCGGTTAAAAGCCTTCGTTAAAAAAAAGCCATACTCGGGGGCAAACTTTCGTGCGGCAGCGAGACAGACCGAGCGGATAAGAGCAGCCCCGAGGGCGCTAACTGATCGCCGTAGAAAACAAATTTATCGTGACCTGGGTAGAAAAAAAAAAATACCGGAAGTCGGAAGTTATGATCTAAAACATAAGTCGAGTCTATCGATGGCCCGCATAATTCGCTGGGAAAGAAGCGATCGCGAGAGCCGGAGGGGGGGGGGGGGGGTGGAATGGAAAGCTGATCGGTGAGCCAACGGATCAGTGGAAACTCGATATTCCAACCGAGCCGAGCGAGATCCCCAGGAATCCTCTGTACCGCACTGTTCCATGTCCGCCGAAAAAATCGTACCGTTCACCCGAAGCGCACACACCGGGTCGCTCGAGATCCATCCCTGTGGCGAACCTCTCACTCATCCACGCGTGTGAGCTGGTAAGGGAGGGATGACAGGGTTTCGGTGAGGGGGCAAAGTGTTAAAGGAGAATTTAATATCACGTTCATTGGACACTCGAGTCTCGTCTCGGTTGCCTCGGATCGGCTTGCACAGCAGACAGCAAGCGGTGGCATCGGCACCGTCGCCTTCGTCACCAGCCCTTTGACAAGACGATCCACCGTCAAACTATTGACTCTTTACCGCATAGCACCCCCTGAGTATCCGTGCACCCACCCTCGCGAATTCCCTGGCATCCAACACGAGGCTTCGAATGGTGCATTTCATTGGAGAACGCTCGCGTGGCGGATTGAAGGGAGGGAAGCACCAAAGGAAGTACTAGAGATGAGGGTGCGTGCGTTCCACTTCGAAGACGAACGGGAGAGCACACGCCGTTCAGCGAAATAATCCCTTTTCGCGAGAGAGCCTCACGCTTCCCACCCCCCCCCCCCCCCCTCCGCAGCGGAAAAGCCCCGCTAAGTCATTACTATTAATAACCAGATCGCGAGAACACAGCGACAGCGCGTGCTATTATTCATAATGATGTGATTCATTTCCCTACTGGGCCCCCGGAGTATGCGGTGTGCCTCTTCTCTCGCCACTTGTCTCCAGTCTTCTACCTTCTTTTTGTTCTTCTTCTTCTTCCTCGTCGCCTTCCCTCGCTCCGTCCGCGTCACTGTTACTTGGATTCGTCCTCCGTCCACCCTCATTCCGAAACAACCTCGCGTCTCCCTTTCTCAGTTTGCCATCAGCAGTCTATCTCCCCGACTCCTCCCCTTCGCCCCGATCAACCCCGTTCACCCTCATCTTCCTCCGGCACCCTTCAGCGCCGTTTCTCCAACGCGCCGCGCATAATCGCATTAGCATGCAAATATTAAATTTGTCTTTCGTTCCACCGAGGATCCTGCTGTCCGGCACTTCCGGAGAGTCAAGCAGTTCAAACGCAATCTCGGCTAGCGATGAATCGTCTCACCGTTCGCCCTCGGACAATATCAATTTTCTTCTTCTCCCTCATTTATTTCCCACTTCTGTCTACTAAATCACTGTATCCACCGGGGCTGGTTTCCAGCGCGTCCGCTTATCACGTTCGTTAGTCTCCGGCCAGCACCTGACGCGCGGAGCTCTCCCGCTGGCCTCGTCGAGACGGGCCCGCCGGGAGAGCCGAAAATTTCGGAAAATTGTCTCCGAGACATGTGCGCCCTGATTCTCGGGGGTTTAATGGCCGAGCCCGAGAGATCCGGGAGAGAACACGAGTGTGAGTCCATGAGTGGGAGCGAGAATACGAGCAGTTAGGCAGGGTGGCGGTGAAAACGGTTTCGCAGATATGAACGAGATAAATCTCCGGATGCGGGGTGCTTAGCGCCCTCGGGGACGATGCCGGACTCTCTCTCTGCCGTTCGTTCTTCCCTCTGCCACTGCCATCAGCGGTACTGTTAGACCGCGGGTCTCCGTATCCGGTGAACGCGAAACGTGCGCGTAAGTTATTATATCGTGGCGACACAACCACCATCGTCATTGCCAGTTTCCTCGGACACACACACGCATACACACACACGAGACGCCCGGTCTCTCGTCCAGTACCTTATTAAAATTGAACGCCCTTCGCCTATCGCGGGACCGACCGCCTGTTCGAGGCCTGACCGCTCGTATTTATTATCGTGTCGCGTGGGCTCGAAGTCCTTTTCCTTTTTTTTTAATACTAAAAAGAAATACATATTCCACGTACGCGAACGCAGTGAGTAAAGAGAGGGAGGAGGAAAAGCAGGTTTATTGTCAACCCGTGTACTCGCTATCGCTTTGCATACGGTAAAACATATATGCACAGGCAATAGCGAAGCGGGTTTTCCATTTCACGTTTGCACTGCGTAATCTCATTACCATTCCCGAGGAGTAATATCAGGGTATGTTTCGTAAAAGTCTGCTGTGTTTATTCATTTTTTTAATCGACCTTAAAGGGGCTCGAGTAACACTTCAGTTCGGAAAACTTTAAGTTTTTTGCGCACGTAAATGAAACTGGTGTGGATGGGGGGAGGGGGGGGGGCGTGGAGGTCAGAGGGATCGATCGACTTGCTTGGAAACGCTAAAGAGTTACCAGCTTTCTGGCTCGTCGATGGTCGAGAGTGAATTTTAGCTATTGAGGTGTAAAGAATGGACAAAAAAAAACATTAGTTAAAGAGTCGAAACGCGATAATTTTTGTTTGTTTTTGGGGTGAACTCGAGCACAGTGGAGAAATATAAGTCATCCATACCCGGAGCGTACCGTACATCCAGAAAAATATTTTGGTTGATGGGCACCCGAAAATAAATATTGATTTAGTTCGAATAAATATTCGTTTGAATCAAATAAATATTTATTTAAATCAAATAAATATTTATTTAAATCAAATAAATATTTATTTAAATCAAATAAATATTTACTTTAATCGAATAAATATTTATTTAAATCAAATAAATATTTATTTGCAGGGCGCGAGGCTAATAAATTATTTTCTGGGTGTACGGACGGATGAGCAAAGACTACCGCGGAGTTACGCGATACGGAGCCCAGACTGTGTACGCGTAAGGTTCCAAGGGGCTCCATGAGTGGGGTAGGGTTACAAGGCTATTTGCCGAGGGCAAGGTATGGCAAGAGCAAGCGTCGAGGGTACGAGTGGAAGGAGACTAAACTTGCCTCCTTATTTCCCAGCAGACCTACGAACTACCCTGTTCCACCTCTCGCTTTCTCTCATCCCCAAACCCAGCTCGGCCCGTCGCTGATACGAGAACGCGTTTCTCTTCTTGTCTCCCATCCACCCTTCGTCTTCCTACTACGAGAACCGGCGGTTGCGCTTCTCGCTCTCCCTATGATTTACAACCAGCGGCTCTCATTCTGTAAACAGGCCAGTCGTCAAATCGAATTTCAATTCCACCTTGGTTAAAACTTTGGAGCATAACATCAAGCCCTGATGAGATCCGAAACATTCCAGATAATGCCCACACCGACAAGTAGAGAAAGCCCATAACCGATCAGATGTGGTAAAAAAGTCGACAAAACTTTTGTTATTTTACAGGTGGACCACAAATCAATACTGATTTGAAATGGAAACATATTAAATCGAAATAAATATTTATAAAAAAATTAATATTCATTTGCAGTGCATCTGTTTAATAAATCATTTTTCTGGGTATCAGCGAAATTGATTCCCAGATTGTTTTACATGAATATCGAAGACAAATTTTCCGATTCGTTCGACGCTCCGGGATTTGCGGTTGAGAGCACCTCGGCACGTCACGCAACTAGTTGCCGAGCGCAAATATTCGAGCCACCCGGGCAACCCCCCACGAGCAACCTGCCCTCCCAGACTTATTTCACGCCAGAATGAAGACACGGTACTTCGGTAGGGCTGGGCCCGGGCGACGCGAAATACACGGCAATTCAAAATTCAAAACTAGAAATTGAGGAAAATTTGATACGCGAGCGAAATACAGATGCGCCATTATCATGCCGATCCAACAGCTTTCACAATAATTTAACGCTTCGGTGGATTACTTCAACTTCGTCCAATGTTGCTTCGTTCCATCTTTTGAGAGATTCCCTTTTTTGTAACAAGTTGAACACATACCCTAGGGTCCTTCTCGGAGCTTTCCTGCCCTCGTAATTTCGGACGTGCATAATTCACTAGTTTTCTCCTGTTTGTCTTGCCAACTAGGTTCATCGAGATTTTGTTCCGTTAGTCATACACTCGAAACTTTCGCTGAGTACTCCCGGTGGGCGAGCATAGCCGGTAATCGAATGGCGGATGTGTTTAGAGATTGGCGCCATATCGGCGACCCGGCAAATGATATTCCACAAACCACTTTCATCCCGGAGGAGGAAGATCATTCGATCGCAACACGACGATGTTTTCTCCGGTATCGAATCACGGATAACCCGATACATCGCCGATTCTGATCCTGGAGAAGCCGGATTTGAATTTTCGCAATCGGGAGTAGCTCCCGTTGATGGTGTTGCAGGTTCCGTGTTCCCTGGCTTGATGCCGCGTCGAGCATGGTAGATTTCAGGAACCCTGGAACTAAGCTCGGAGATCTCTAGGGAAAGGTTGATAAATTCATTTATTTATTTTGAAATCAAAATGTACACAGAGGGTAAATTGAAAAAGCAAGGCCTAGTATTTGCAATTAAAGATGCGAGTTATCCCATTTTCCGCTTCCGCTTTAGCACTCTCTCGTGGTGAAAACTAGAATATAGTGTTCAAACAACGTACACTCATATGCATGTACATATATATATATATATATATATATATATATATATATATAACCTGAGGATTGTATCGCCAGCAAAGGGGGCGGCCACCGTGACTGGCCAGGTGAGCCCGGCGAACTCGGGTATAATACGAGTACGCTTCGTGCGATACGAGAGTTACTGTGCAATGGTGACTCCGGCCGCGCGCACGCCTCGAACTCTACGATTTACACGTGCACGCTCGGCTCGATATATATACATGCACGGTAACGAAACACGACAGAGGCGTTCTTCGCCGAAGAGCCCCTACGGCAACGGCTGTGTATACATTCCCTATCCACTGTGACGGGGCCGCTGGAACGCCGAGTCCGAGGGCGTTAAACGGAGCTATCACTCTCGCCGTCGGCCTTATTGCTCATTTATCGGCGAACCTGCTCGGCTCTGCCGGTGAAACTATTGTCCCTCGTTCTCCGGTCTCTCGGGTTTCATTGGCTCGCCCGACCTCCACATCGAAATCTCCAGTAGCTCAACAAAGCTCGAGGCTCGCAAAAAATTTCGTCTCGCGTTTCTCGCGTCTTCTCCATACGCGATCACGATTCAAGATCGCCAAAAATTTCCCGGAACTCCGGTGAATTCTTGATTGGAAGTTCGACATTACCGGTCTCGAGGGGCCGTGCATAATGCGTCTCCGTTCGAGGGAACAGAGGGACGATACAGAACCGAGAGATTCTTGCTCCGTCACTTTATTGCTCGTTTCACCGTCGGCAGGGGGTGTCGGCCGAAACGGAGCAGTAGTATTTCGACGGACAGTCGGCGAGGAGGGCTTGATTTCGAAGTAGTATCGCCACCCCGTGCGAGAATACGAGTGCCGTGTAACGTCCGGATTGCGTGCCGCACCGCCGGGCGATAAACGTCCGAATACGAGTAAAACCGGCTCTTATCGGCACCCCCCGCTCCTTTCGCGCGAACTGCCTGCACACTCGAGGCTCGCACGCCCGAGACATCTCCATACGATTCTCGTGTCAGGCTCCCCGACGGGCAAGCCCGTCATCAATCTTCGGAATCGAGGAGTGTCAGTTTTTTTGGATTTTTTTATTTTTATTTACGGTACACTTCACGGTCCTAACGAATTTTTCACAGGCACGCCTTCTTATTTCTTAATTTGCAGTTGTTTTTTTTTCTGTTATCTGTCATCTCTGTTTTGAGTTATTATTTAATTTATTGCGCGGGATGATTATCTTTTTATAAAAAAATAAATAAATTACCAACTGTCATCTTCCCAAGTGGACAAGCTCCGATGGGGCACACCTACCATCAATCTTCAGAATCAAGAGGTGTCGGTTTTCTTGAATTTTTGAAGAAATAAAAAATGGCGTACAAAAAAAACAACTGAACATGTTTTCATAAAAACTCGGAATATATATTTTTTAAAATAAAACAAAGCTTCGTTTATGAGGAAGCAAAATTAAAAAAAAAGACACCTCTTGATTCTAAAGATTGATGGTAGGTGTGTCCACTTTTTTATTTACGGTACCTTTCACGATTCTAACCAATTTTACGTATGCCTTAGCGTTTTCAATCGGCAGTTCTTTCATTTTATTTCATTCTAGAAAAATTAAATTTTCATACCCGAAGTGACGTATTTTTCGGTATAACGTCACTTCCGGTCCAAAACGGAGATTTTCAAAGACGAAGTGATGTAATTTTTTGATATTTTTTTATATTGACCAACGATCATCCTGCCGAGTGGACGGTGCACCGTCGGTGCTCGAGGGTTCGCAATGTGAATACGCGAGCGAATATCGGCTCACGCGAGGCACGGAGGCGTATGAGCTCGCGCGAGATACTCGTCAGCGCCAATACCGGTGCATAAATAGCCGAGCGCCGGTACAGCGGCGCGTATGGGTACGATAATTAACGAATATGCTAAGCAGGCGAACGGGACGCGAAGGAGGGGCTCTATAATTAGCCTGGGCGCGATACAACGGTTACGTTAATTATTCAGGCCTAGTTCTTTACGACGACCGTGCCGCCCGCGTACATCGTCCAACCCCTCCAACTATACCGTATCACCGTCGCACTGTGCCATTGCCATTGCTCTGTTCACCGGCAGTGTGTGGGTATGTGTGTGTTGCTCTCTCCTACTTGATGCCGAGCGCGCGAGTGAAATTAATTTTCGAATGACGTGACTGCAAGGAGGTTGCATGTATTATCCACGTGCCACAATCCACCGCCCTGAAGAGGGTGACTTATGCGTCTGCCAAGAGGCGTACGTAACCTTACCGACCGAGAGACGTCGCAGCTCGCATTCCGATCGACGCACGACCGTAGACTCGTTGTCTCCCCTCGGCTCTCGGATCACTCAATCTGCACCGTGAAGAATACACACGGTGCGACAGCGATTTTTTTTTTTTTTTTTACTGTCCTGCCTAAAAATTTGCTGCATTTTTTAGAAAATGATAAATATAAAATAGTTGGCATCATAAACATAAAAAATAAAATTAATTTCTAAAATCTTACAAGCCATTCTTATCAACACTTCCCGGGAACGAATCCAAAGCGCTGCTTAATTAATCGACAAGCTTTGAAGACCCCGAACATTTCATCCTCTATCGCTCCGTGTGAGAAAGCGAATACATACATATATATAGAATACGGGCTTTGCACAAAAGAAATTTCTGCCCGATCGTCGAGATGGACCGGACTGTTTCGATAACTCTCGCATTGTTTGAGAACGATAGAAAATTGGATGGGATTCCGGGCGGACTATTCGTCACTATCCGCGAGACGTACGGGAAATCGGTAGAGCCTAGTTGGGTTGCACAATGCGAGCCACGTGAGTTTCTCATTCGTTCGTGTGGGTGTCTCTTTGCCTCGCTCTTTCCCCGTCGTTCGCTCACTCTTACCCGCAGCCGCGAACGCGACTCCGGCTAAGAAGAATCGGTGTAGTGCGAGGCGCGACGTTAACTCGTTATTCAGAGCCACTGTTCGCATCTGTTGTCTGCTCGCTCCCGAAGTTGGGGGAGGAGGAGCAGCCCTGTTGTGTATCTGCGAGCAGCGATTTCCTTCCTCCCTTGATCTCTCGATCAGTCAAGCCAGCCCGGCCTCTCGAGCCATTACCGCGCCTTCGCTTACGAAATAATATGTGAACGTCGGAAGTGAGAGGGAGAAACGGCAAGTTTTTCGAACGAAAAAAAGAAAAAAATAAGGAAACTTCTTTGCTTCGAACTTCCGCCTCGCCGTCTCACGTGGATGAAGCCGGAACTCGGGAAGAGGAAGGGTCTCGTCGAGCTCGCTCGATGCTTTTCGATTATCCCCCCTCGGGTGCTACATCGTACGCTTAGGGGAGTTAATGGTTTTTTCCATCGTCCTACTCTCCTTCTCTCTGACCATGCTTCCTGGTCTGTTTTTCTTTCCGTCTTCCTCATCTTTTCATTTTTTTTTATTTCAACTCCCTCATCGTGTAATAATCGAAGGGGTGGACTAAAAGCTCCGAGCCCGGAAGCGATCCTTCGAGGAGAGCGCGTTTATTTTATAGCTTTTTTTTTTGCTTCATCCCCCGGAGGATTAATTATAAAATTTTGCGCATTTCGACGAGGCCTCCACTTCGTTGTAATCGAGCGAAGACCAAGAGATACTGGGACGAAGGTAAACGCTGTTTGGCATCCGGAGGCGATTCCGAGTCGTTAGTCAGGATGCAATTGGGCGTAAATAAAACGCCCTCATATCCTTCCGCGGCGGGGTGAAACGTATATACGATACGCTCCGGTCGGAGGCGGCGATGGTGAGGGGGTGAAGAGGGGAGCTTGGGGTGGATGCGGATTATCAGTCGCGATGGGTATGGCGTTATCGGTAGATCCATGATTCCCGATAGCTCTCGGTTCTCTCTCTCTCGGGCGTTTCCGAGCACGTGACCATAAATCAGCTCCAGCAAACGCGTGGAAATCGTTCCCATCCGTTAGACACTGTCACAGCCAGAGGACCGGAGGATCGGAGAGACGACGAACAATATTCTGAGTTTCGCTTTGTTCGACACTTTCTACCTGCGGACCGCCCCCCCCCCCCCCCACCTCCCACCTATTCGCATGACTGAAGCTCGATCTTCATGAAAAAAAAGAAAAATACACAAACACAGAAACGCAATATCGTTTAATCCACAGATCATTGCACCCGTTTGGTTATTCATTTATTTACATGGATATATATTCCCGGGGATGAAAAGCGTCGGCGAACAATGTTTGCCCCAGGGTTTTCAATGATTACAAATTTGATACTTCCCGTTCTGTGTCCCTCTCTCTTTCTCTGTGTATCTGAGCGTGTATGAGCATGTGTAATATGTTGGAGCTAATCGAAATGCATGCGAGTTTTAACAATAAACTCCATTAACGTTAATGCTCATTTAACAAACAAAAACGGGACAATTTCGTCAGCACGAACGAGAGCAACGGTGAGGCAAGGTTCGAGGGCCACGGCGAGCAGCGCGGAACGCGCGCACCCCCGGTAACGGTTCTCATGAGGTCGCAATCACCATCGTCGCAACAATCCCGCGATAATTAGCGAAGATATTTAATTAATTAACTCGCGGTCCGAGGCTTCGATTCAGACGCGCAGAGAGTAATGTATTAACCGTGATACGTATGGGCAGAGGCCCTCAACCGGGCTGTGTCAACAGGGTTACAATGAGAGCTCGGATATCGTATTCGTTGTAAAAAATCGCTTTCGATCGGTAAACCGGTCGAGCCGGAAACCACGATGGCGCGCAATGGAAGAGAGAAGCCAGAGAAACAAAGGGGGTTGGTCGATCGTCGGCCGGGACTGCGGGGGAGGTAAATGAGAGA
This sequence comes from Stenichneumon culpator, assembly GCA_964017025.1. Lineage (NCBI taxonomy): Eukaryota > Metazoa > Arthropoda > Insecta > Hymenoptera > Ichneumonidae > Stenichneumon > Stenichneumon culpator. Next base: position 6,250,246 of record OZ024777.1, read on the forward strand.
AACCCCAGAAACACCATGCATTTCCAATTTCGCAGACTAATCAGCCGTGACGATTAATTGCTTTAATCTCGTCGATAATTTGTACAAATAATTAGCCACCAACGGTACATTTTCGAAACCGCGGCGAAATACCGGCAACCTTCCGTTCGTGCCGGAGGAAACTGTGATGCGGCGTGATCAGTCGGATATACATATAGTATATATATATATATACATATTTTAAGTCAGCATCGACATAAAACGGAACATGGACTTCTAATTAATCTGCATGTACTTATTTATTTTTCCTCTACTTTGGCATCTGCGAGTTTGTTCTCTCATTGTTATCGCTAATTATGCATAGAGTCGGTTGCAGTGGGGCCCGCAGCACCGAAGTTTGACACTCGTTCGTTCCGGTCGACCTGAATTTTCATGCATTTTTATAACGAGTTCTCTCTCTTTTTTTTTCTTTTCAACGCTAAGCGATCCGATGCATCGTGGGCGTTGAAACGCGGAAAACTGTATCCGACCGCTTGAGCGAAGAGACGAGAAAGAATAAGGGGTGGAAAGGGGAGCGTCACGAAGAAGAACAGGATAAGAGGTAAACAGAAAAGTAGTGCGGTAAGAAGGATCCCGAGACGAGACGAGGTGACGGATCCTTAATTAAGGTCTCGGACCGGAATGCCGTGAGATGCGATTCCGGCGTGGATAGATCCATTACCGCTCCGGTAATTCGCATTGTCGCCTCGGCGGTACAGTGAGCGGGCGTCCTCGCGGTGGGTACACCTTCTGATTTCCGGCTGTGTTCGCGCGCGTTCTCTTCTCTCTTTTCCATTCCTCGCTCACTCGAGCTCGTTTGCGCTCTCCGATTTATAACCAGGTGTACGGAAGCGTGTAACAACTTACGTGTATGTTCTTCGCCTCTCTTGTGTTTGTCTTTCGGTCTCATTATCATTCGCGTATCCTCTCACCCCGTTAACCGAAATAAATTGATGGTTGCCGAATGATATTTGGTCCGCGGTATCGTGAAATCATGCGCAAAATATCACTTACGTTAATTAATTTTGATACTGCGCACGATGTATTATTCGTTTCTCACGAACCTAATCTACCCCATAGTTCCGTTGAATAATAATTTTCGCAATCCCCAGACTACCACTTTGGCCGGCGATAATCCGAAATGTCTCCATTCCTCAAACTACCCTGATAAAAAGGTAAATTACCGCACGGGTTTCCCGATAGGAGGGTTATCTCGGAGGGCAATAGCGATGGTAAGTTTTTATTTTTATTTTTTAAAGCGTCGACGGTAGCACACACTCGGTCACACTTATTTCCGCGCGCAGTGGCGGAGTGGCGAAATTAGCTCCGAAGAAATTGTTTCGCGACGGAGGGTCGGGAAGGCCAGGCCGGGTATGCCGACCTTGTTGCGCGGGTTGTACGTGGCGAGGGTCGAAAGTTTCGCTTCCACGGGGAAAACCCCCGCGGGTTATACGCGACCATTTGTTTCTACTTATGTCCGGCTCTCAACGAGGCCCCGGTGCGCGCCGCGGGCGAGAGCGAGCGTTACCGGCCCGGTATATGTGTTGATACCGGAATTGCTTCGTTAAGATTATATTGTCGTGCCAGGGGGGATGGCGGGCCATACCGGCGGGTACAACGCGCCCACGGAATACGAGGTTTTCGCAATGGTCGCGAACACTGCTATACATTACCGGGCCCCGACGGCTATGCCAGTAGGTACTGATTTTCAGGAGCCCGCTGGAAAACCAGTAGGGTGAGGATTGAAAAGCAAGCCGCGCCGGATACTCCGCCGAAAAAAATGACATACGAATTATGGCACAGGCGAATTACATACAAGAGGCATTTACGAGTCCCAAAAAAGAAAAAAAAATGCAAACATTTTTGAGGCTCAATTCGGAATGTTAGGAATATCGAGAAATTACATTCGCACTAACACACCTCAGTTCGGTCGATCTGAGGATGTTACTTTTCATGTCGATTCGTTAATAAAAATGTCTTTTGTTTATTTGAAAAAAGCACGACATTTGTATGAAAAATTGGTCGCCGGCGCGTGATGTGCGATGCCTCATCCGAGCTATTTATACGCAGCACGTTCTATTTATAACTTCTTTTTCGCCGGAGTAATTTCAGTAGCGAGGACAACCGTCTGCTTCCGGACGTCGAGCCGTACAAAAAATTCGTGAAAGTATTGCGTGACGTTCGTTCTACCGGTTAATCTCTAATGTTTCCGCTGTAGAGGAATAATGTATATCTGTGAGGAGAATGGAAGAAACAAAAAAAAAACAACAACAATTCGCATAGAATAAAAGTTAATCATAGTCAAAGCGAGGGAGAGTGGTGTTACGTGAACGTGAGTTGCACGAGTCTCCTCGACTACCTCGCTCTCTCACTCTTCTGTGCGGGATGCAAGCGATTATATTTTACTTAAGTAATAAGCAACTGGCGACGATAAATAACACTCACTTGCCCGCCCCGTTATGTTGACTTCTACCCTCTCGTGCTCCAGATCTCGGTACGCACGCACCGTCACTCTCTCCGCGGGCGCTGGTGCTGGTGCTGGTGCTGCTGCTACTGGCCTCTTGTCTCCTCCCTCTTCTACTTTTCGCCCTCGCGACTCTAAAACCCTCCATGGCTCTTTTTTCTCTTTTTGTTTCCCCTCTACCCTCAGTTGTCGTTTCCGCACCCCCGGTCGGATCCGCGCGGTATCGCGGTCATGCCGTCGCCTACCTAGGTGCCAGCGTCGCCCGTTCTCGCACGAGCGCTGCAGGGGTGATTTGTCGCGGTGGATATGAGGGCGGCGAATGCCCCTCTGGACGCAATATTATTTTAAACGATGATATAGGAGGGGCGCGTGGTACCGCAGAAACCGCGTTCTCCCTGTGCCTCCCTCATCCTCGCCTGTTCTCTACTCTTCCTCTGTGTGCCACACCGGCGCTGCCCGGGAGTGCCGCGAAATGAAAATCACGAAACGTACCCTGTACGCCGTGCACGCGGCGGCGAATCCAGACGATCCTGCCCTCCCGGCCTCTCCGCGTGTGCACGTTCGCGAATACCCATGCCTCCCTCACCTATCCAGTCCTCGTTCCGAGACTCAGCCTCTCCCGCGTTTCCTCGCCGCCGGTACCGCACCCAAGACGCAAGCATCGCTCCCGCTAAACCGGCTGCTGCGAATTCCATCCGCGTCTTACCGAACGAGAGATCGCGGTGGGAGAGAGCCGAAACCCCGGGGAAGAACAAGGGAAGAGGGAAGCGCTGCCTCGAGCTGCCTCGAGCCGCCTCAAGTCGCCTCGACCTGCCTCGAGCCGCCTCAAGCCGCCTCGAGCTAAGTCTCGAACGTGACGTCTTCGATCCGGATCTCTCGCTCGAATGGAGTTTCGTGCGTGAGCCCCCCCGAAAACCCAGAGAACAGCCGAACTCGTGCCTGTACACGTGTATAAGAAAATACCATAGTCATACCATGCGCGAGCCCACGGTCGTTACGTATACGCTCACCGACCGGAAGTGGATGCGGAAGGTCGGGTGTGTTCCAGCCGCCCGCCCTTTCCATCTCGTCTCCCATTTCTTCCTCATCGGAATTGTGCACATACGGACCAGTCGGTTCAACTCGAAATATCGCGCTACTCACAAGATGATCGGGCCTGGCGCCGATTCAAGAGAGATGTGTTATTGAGAGGGAGTGACGGGGAGCGAGGAGCCTCCTCCGAGAGAGCCACCCTAATACCGCGAGAGAGTTTGGCCTCGTACCAGAAAACGTAACTCTCCAAGGTACGAGGCACTTCCGGCGCTGACCCGCGTTCTTCTCTTCTTTCCCGCGACTCCTCGCATTCTCGTTCGCTCTTCGACCGCTCCCGGTGGTTACGAGATCTCGTAAAAATTGGGCCAGTCGTCTCCTACGGAAACGCCGACAGCCACATCCTCCTTCTTGTTCGGATCCCCTTGGCCAATTAGCGATGCGATTTATCGCTCATACTCACAGTGCAATCTGTCTAACGCCATATTTTTCCGACTCCTCGAACCGAGACTCTTGGCAAGTCCCTCACTGCTACCCGCTGGTGCTCTCCGCGTTCTTACTCGGTACTCATTTTTCCCGGATTATCCACGGAACGGCGAACAACGCATCGCGGGCTTTCAAAGATTATGACTTTGAAACCATACTTCGGGGTAATTTTACGCGAGAAAGGATATCTTAGATTTGTCCGAACGATGTTTTCGTTACGCTTCAATGATCCATGGATCTTTCCTTGGCTTCCATCGGGGAGTGCCGCTTCATTCCACGTACCGTTGCTGGGAACCGTGGCGAACGTCGTTATGAAACCGTGCGCCAGATCTTCGGACGTTCGGGAGGGTGCACAGGATGAGGATGAACGAGGGAGTGAGGGAAGGAGGAGAGCCCGATAGAAAGTCAATTTGCCCCGTCATTCGAGTTAAGTCACGCGCGCGTTCCTCTCATCTGGCGGCTTCCGGTTAAGACTTCCGGTCGGCGGGAAGCCAGTTCGGGCAGTTTGTTACCGGTGCCGTGGCCTCCGTATCGTGTACATAGGGTAGATGCGCGTATATAGAGACAGGCACACAAAGCTGCACCCGGTGTACATAGCCCTGTATAGCGAGCTTTCTGCTACGCTATACGAAGAGCTTGCACGCCTCCGAACGAGGGTCAGTCGCCGAGGGATGAGGTTCGGAGTAGACGCACATAAACGTCCAACGAAGGCGGATAAAGTTGTTGTTACAGTTTCCGCTTGTTCTTGTCGGTTTTCTTTATACGCAATTTAAATGGTCTCGTCGACGGGGCCGGCGAGGCTTGAATCCTGGACGGAGTTTAGCCGAGAGCGAAAAAGCCTCGGGTAAAAATCCCCGTACGATTTATCCGGTACGATTGAACGAACCTCGGAGCTACGCAAGCCGATAGTTTCCGGTCAATCTTTATTGAGAGTTGAACCTCTGCCGCGGCTCTGGACCGAGAAATAACGAGTTATTGGCTGTAGGGGAGAGCGGAGCAAAATGGCACCGCGGGGCAAAATGGGATAATGAGAGAAAACGCAATTTTCCAATAACTTTTGGAAAGTGGCGGCGGTTCTAAGTGGAGCAGAACACGTTTGAAAATCTGGATGTATCGTCGCGACAAAATGGGGCATCCAAAAGTTACTGGAAAATTGAATTTTGCCCTCACTGTCCTGTTCTGCCCCGCTGTGCCATTTTGTCTCGCTCTCCCCTATGCTTCATGTGATACCTGATCCACCTGCGAAGAAACGGAGCGAACAGGCACGGAAAATTATCCTTATTTGCTCCAACAGGCTACGTGGTGAACCAATTAACTGAGTGCCAATCAAAAGTTCCGTCGCCGCAACCAAATCAATCGTCGGGATCGTATTGCACCGTGCACTTGGTCGGGTCAACCAATTATTTCCCCCCGTGCGTTCTACGAGCCGCCCTTTACAAAGATATTTCTCGCACGTGCCCTGCGTTCTCTCGTTCATTCCACCGCGTATCTCGTATCTCAGGAAATTACGGTTAAAAATCTTTGTTCCAAGCCGAGCTCCACCGTAGCACGAAGGAGCTGGTTAGGATAAATTTTCTCGCCCGTTTTTATATATGCCCTCCCCCCCCCACACACACACACATACACGGTGAACGGGCGAGTGAATTTAACCCACGGAATTTCATGAAAAAAATGCTTTTATAAAAGTACAAAAGATAGGGAGGAGAAAAAAAAGAGAGTAGCGATAAATTTGTCCATACCCGTCTCGTACGAGTACATCCTGAGTCTTTTCTACAATTTCGTTTAGCGAGGATGAAGCTAACCCGAACGACGACGAGAGCGTTTTCTCGCGGTTGGAGGGAACGCGTTCTCTCCCATCCTCTCACCGAGTTATTCAAAAGTACTTCAGCTCCCCCCTTGACCCCGTGGTAGCCTTCTGGGTCGTCTCTACCCCGGGTACTCGTGGTCCCATCGCTCTCGCTTTCCCTCCGAGAGCCCCGACGCCTCCGCCTTAATAATTACGTCGCTAATGCCGCGGGTTTGGTGCAGTTGCTCGAACAAAAAGGAAACTCTCACCGTCGTTAGCCTCCTCGGCTGGCTTCTCTAGTTCTCTCTTTCGTCTCTCATCTCCGTGTTCTTGCACTCTCGGCGTACATAACCAGTGCAGCTGTATTTACCCTCGACCACGGGAGGCTCGCCAAGTGCGCACATCGTCACCAACGAGATACCCCTGCGTTCAGGGCCGCCAACCTTTTTAGCCGTACTTTTTAACATCGGGTCGCCGACGGCATTACGCAAAATTACAAAAGTAAGCCTGGCGTGCGCGCATGCGGGTAACCCGGTCCCCGGTAACGAACACGCCAAACCCCGTGTCAGCCTGGCGGCGGCCCCGACGGCCTTTCCGCATTGTAGGTATACTAAAAACTGTGCAAGCGGCGACGCCATTCGTTTGTTACTTTCAAAGATATTACAGGTGGCCATCTCACCCGCCTGGCCATCTCACTCTGATTTACCATTCACCAGTCACTATACACACACCATACACCAGTCACCGAAATGCCAGGCTTCTGGCTACCTCCCTGTACTCCGTTTGCCCTTCCAACGCTGGAAACTTTTGCATCTCTTCGTTCTTGGCAACAGAAACATATGTAAAAAAAACCTCACGTACCTCCACGGTTTTACGAGGTCTTCGTCTATGACTGTAACCGACGTGCTGCACAATTATATCGTATTCTAAGCCCTTCCAGCGCTGGAAGCCCGTACCTTAAGTGTTTTATACAAAGTTACACAGAACGTAAGTCCGCCAACGATGTCTTTACCCGTGAATAAAGAAAAGTTTATTTTAAAAATCCTTAAAAAAAAAACCTAAAAAAGAAGAAAAATACACTAACGAAAAGAACGTCTCGAAAATGAAATTGATGGTAACGTGTATAATTTTACAGTGAAATAATTCCATCATCCCGGAGGGATCAACCCTTCGACCCGTCCACCTTTCGCGTTCGCTCGTTGAAATGTGTAGGAAAAATTATAAAAAAAAAACAACAACAACAGCTTCATATGTTTCGTCGCACAAATGCGTCGAGCTAATTATTATCCGTAAAACAAGCAAGCAACGTGCCGGTCGGGGATACAGTGTGCAAGGCTTTTATTCGTCGAGCTTGGATAAACCAGCCGGGTGGAGGGATGATGCGTCAGGTGGGCCGGTGAGAGGCAGAGGAAGAGGTGTATCGGTCCGCGCTACGTTGTCGCGAACGACCACCGGGTTGTACAGGGTATCACACGGGGTGTTCGGTACCTCCTGCCCCCCCCCCCCAGCGTCCCCGGGCGTGTGTATCAGCCCCGTATTGGACCGTGCAAAGCTTCCAATATTTGACTATCCGAAGCTTTTGATTTATACGGGCGTCCAATAAAATACAGGCTTAGCCTCTAATGCTCCGCCAGTTGCGCGAGGACCTCCGGACCGGGGAGGTCTACTTTACACGTATAGATCGATACCTATAGCCATAGTTGTAGATCTATGCAGATGTATTCGTGTATCCGAGTCGACTGCAGGAAACGAGCCTCAACTCCGTTAACATTACGTAACCCCCGTGTACCGGGGACAACGGGGATATGTACTGTTTGCCGACATCGCGAGTAGACTATGAGCCAGATGGAAAATATAGATGTATTCTATATGCGCTGGACGATGAAATAGGGAAAGAAAGGGGATTACTTCGGACTAACTACCGAGCGAAATAACTAGGCTGTTTTTCCTTCGTTTTTTTTTTTTTTTTTGCACAGTGGATCAGAGAAAATAAAGAGTTATCCGGAGATTGGGCCGGGCTAACGAGATACGTAGTCTGGCCGGGTTGATTTAGCAGAAATGTAGGAGATTTCGTTGGGCAGTTGTATTCGAGACCGGATATACAAAGGAAGAGTAAAGAGGAAGAAGATGAAGAAAAAAAGAAAAAATTTCGTGCTTCGTTGGTTGCAGACGATCGGGGCGGGGTGTACGAAGGTTTCAATTTCCGCGGAGATCCGTCTGACTCGCGGTCTGGGCCGGCACTCGATCTGCCGGGGATTCTCTGATTCTCGTTCGACACACAGCAGCCGCGAACGCAGCGTGGAGTGAGAGAGAGAGAGCCGATTGATTTCCGGGCTTAGGCGAAGGCACGTGAACCAAATGCGTATCAGGGTTACTGTAGCGTGTGGCTCAGGAGAACTCGATGCAGGATCCTCTGTAACTCGTTTCTCTTCGGGTTGCACGATCCCATCCTCTCCCGCTCGGAGGATACCGGGTAATAATGCTCTACTCCGATTGTGGGAAATTTTGGTATAGCGTAGCATTAGATTACCTGTGGATCCTACTTCCTCATGATTCATGAATGAGCCGATGATCATTAATGCATGATCCACACAGTAAGCGGTATTGACCGGCTCTGCATCATTAATGACCGTTTGACCAAGCAGGCCAGGAGAATTAATTCATCACCTATAGGGCAGAGCCATAAGTCTTAAAAAAACGAGGAAATCGAAGCGATGAGGAGGGCAACCAATCACTCTCTCGCCTCTGTCGGGAGCCTCCCCGTATCTTCCGCATTGGCAGGCCGGTTCGGCCCGTAGCCAATGCCAAGTCGTTCCGGGAAAACGTCGATTCTCTTTGCATAATTACCAACTCCATCTCCCGCGAGTGGCTCCTCGAGAGGTTCCCCGGTGCCTCCGGAAGGACGAAGATACGTACAGTCTCCGGAGGATAGTCACCACTCGCCGAGGCTGGCGTCTGCTTGCGATCGGTGCATTCTGCATGTCTACTCGAACATCTGTACGATCAGATACCTCAGACACTCCGACGGAACGGGGTACCGTTCATGCCTCGACGGAAGTCGCCCCGATTCTACTATGCTTGGTAAATGATAAAATGAGCCGGAAGCCGACGCATAGGAAACACAGGCAGAGTGACTTTGGGTGGAATCGGATGCGGGAGGGCTCGAAGGTACGAGTTAAAGAGTATCCAACTGCGCGGAGTACGGCGGAGCAACAGACCGGCAACAGGGAGGAACGAACAGGGGGAAGCAAAGGGAGAAAATGGAGGTCGTTGAGGATCTCTCGCGCGCGCGTGGATGCTGAATGGAAGAGTGATGAAATATAAATACGGTACCCAAGGGAGATTGCTCTATGTCGTTCATTCGCTCTCCAGCCGCCTTCCTTTCCAGCTTCCATCTGCCCACCGCGCCCTTCGCCCGGGTCTCTTTCTCTGTTTCTTTTGCGTCCACCTTCCAGTTCCGTTTCTTTTTCTTTTCCCCTTTTTTTAACCTGCCATCCCGGACGCGCTTCCAGTGGTTCCTTCTTTTCCACCGTCACCATCGCCCATTCAGCCGTATTAGTCGATATCTTGTTCGATAAAGCTTGTCCGCCTCTTTGCAACGCGTTCACAAACCCAACGAGCCAAGTCCGCGAAGAACTCGCACCACCTTTGCGCGTCGTCGCTCACCTCCGCCGATACTTTCATCCCCGTTGAGGTCCGCGAGAAACTTCCACACGTTTCTCTCGCAGTTGATGCGCTAACCGCGGAAGAAACAAGTTAAACCTTTCTAGACCCCGAGCCTCGCCCTTCTTTGTTCAAAGTTATGCGGCTCTCCGCTCTAGCTTCTCTTTTCAACATTTTTCTTTTGCTCCTCATTCGCCTCTTTCATAATTCTCTTCCTCCTGCGACAGACCCGCGCTCGGGAACAAAAGAAAATAATATTGCGAAAACAGTCTGTTGTTATTTTTCCACCGTGATAACCGCTGAACGATAAATGCTCGAGGGCTATCGCTGCTCCCGCTCCGCGGTCTGGCTGTATCGTTTTGTGTCGGGAGATACAGGAAGGAAGAAGCCCCGCCATATTCCAATTGCAACCTAGCCGCTGGTGCGTATTTCAGACATCAGAGTATTGGCTTGGAAAAAAAGGCTCCCCGAAGTCCAATCGATGTAGCTCCTCGTGAAGATAACTCGCAAAGTTGAAGATCATTTTTCACCAAGAAACTCACGGAATGTCTTCCTCGCATCGCAGCGATCCCCGTTCCACGTTACACGTTCCTCGGGGCATGCTCGTCGTCGAGGATCGCGAAGATCCGTGAAAATAAGTAACTCTAACTTACAAGTGCCTCATCCCAGCTGCATGCTGCACCAGCGGAGACATCTGGGATACCTTCAAACGCCGTGGACCCGTGTTCATCGTTATATTTCCCCGGGTACCTCTATTCTTCGTATTTTCCTTGCACAATGAGGAGATCAACCTGGCAGCAGCAACATCGAAAGAGAAAACAAGGCTGACGGATAGGACTCGCGAATGCCCGGAGGCTGCGATCGTGGTACATTTTAGTACGCTCCGAGCATCAGCCCTCGTTATCCGATACACGCACCGGCTGCGCTCCGGGACCTGATAACACCAAAGGGATAGACCTAAGCGTGGCTCGTTGCTCGCCTTCGGCTGTTTCCTTTCTTATGTTCCTACTCTCCGGCGTATTATCCTATAACTGTGCGGATCCCCCGTATACCTCGATCCATGCCCCGGTTACATGCACCGCGCGATTGCCTCTTAGCAGTTTCCTAACAAGAATCGTTCCGATGAAAGACCATTTTCCGTACAACCAGACAGCGAGGGGAGAATGAAACTGCTGGGAGAAGGGAAAAATTGCTCGGTGAAAAAGCGAACAGAGCGAAACGGGTGGATCGAAAACTTGCGAGGAAAACGAACGTGGCTGTAGTTTGAGGACGTGGGTGAAACAGAACTGCTGATAAGCAGACGCATCAAACCTTCACCTAGGCAGAAAGTTTAGAGCGTTTAATCAGGGGCTTGTCACGTTCTAATGTAAATCCCTAAAATGTTCTGCCAGGGCATCGCGAAACATACCGTTTTTGCACTTCTGTTTCTTGCCGGCCGATGTGAAAAAGATGTGAGGAAGAGTTTTAGAGAAAAGGAATGAGAAGACGTGCGAGTGGGAGAGAAATGAAGTTCCAGAAGGCGTGGGTGATGAGTCGGGGCGGAAGTTACAGAGTCGGTGGCCGTGTACCTCCTTAACGAGGTACCTTCCTGTTGTACCTTCCGCGGAGGAGGCTTGACTTGTACCAGCCGTGGAAGTACGAACAGAGGCCCTCACTTCTACGTGAAACAACTCTCGGAGAAACTAAGATTAAAATTAAAGATGTCGAAACTCCGGGTGTTTGCCACCGTCGGATGTTTAATTGTTCCTGCACTTTCGTATTCGAGCATATGTGTCTTCTCTTCGCAGATGAGGTTGGCTCTAGCACGTCTCGTCACTGATAGAGATGGATTCAACTGCCTCGTCTGGATAAATACAAGCGACGCAATGCTAAATCTCACAGGAGCGGAGAGTACGAAATGTTGAATTATTCGTTTGACCTTTTTGCATTTTTTTACAAGCAATGCGGAGACAAAGTGCATCCCGAGCAGTCGCAAAGTCAATGGAAGCGTTGAATAACGATGGACACTCGGATTTTTTTCCATTCTGATTTTCCATAGTACACCCTATCTCTCTTTTTTCTTTTTGGTGCTAATCTCATTCTATATTTCGCTCTCGACGACAAAGAATATGAAGGAGCTCGAAGCAAAGGACTTTCCGCCCGAGCCGAGAGACTAACGAAGTGCCGCTGCTGCTGCTGCCGGACGCCTTGCCCAGTGGCTCTGAATATTCATGACGAAAAAAAAAAGAAAAAGAAGTACCAAGCGTACTCGGCTCTCCCCTGCACCGAGTCGCCAGGTAGGAAACAGCGCGAGAACGAAGGGTTGGTACCCTCCGGCAGTGACGAGGGTACCCGAGGGCTTCGTGCGACTCTCGTTACGAGGGCCATGATCGAGCGGGACCTAAAAGCCAACGAATCTGTCTCTGACTCATTATACGCTTGATTATAAACAATGAGTGGCTGACGGGAAAGTCGCCGACCGAAGAAATATGGGCCGTCTTTGGATGCGGCGAGCGCCGCGTGGGAATTCCTCGTCTCGCGGGAACTGGCGACGAGGGGCTTGACTGGTCGGTGGACGATTCGAAAACTCCCTCACTTCTCGGCACGATAGACGTATTTCTGACACTTTCAATGTATTATTTCCCTTTACCACCGGAGCCGATCTGAAGAAAGGCGTTCCCGAATATCGCAGTCAAGCTTTCGCCTAACGACGACGTGTTCCAAAGATCGGCAATGATGAATGATTTTTCCTAATAACTTACTGTGGCCAATTTAATATATATTTTTTTTATTTTGCAGACAATCCACGTCAGGTCTAACCATGATAAATAGCATTAGGCTAATGTTGCTTTATTTAAAAAAAACTTCATTCATTCGTTCACGTCGCTCGACTTTTTCTTCCGGCCCCCGCTATTATCCTCGTTATTCGTGTTGATGATGCGAGCGCCGAGACGAAGGTGTAATTGGCCCAAGTCGCCCATTGGCGTTCGCGAACACGCCGATGGCCCTCTCGCCGGTTTCACCCTCGTTCCCCGTTCTCCTTCTCGTAGACTGGTCGAACGCTTGGCGTGATCCGGCTTTATTAAAGAGTTAACTCGCACTCTTTATTTCCTCAGGCTGGCACTGCCACCTTCTCGCAGTTCAACATTTCGTTCGCTTCGGGTCCCGCTTCCTAGGAGACGCGTTGCGAAACTTGGACGGTTTTTTAATTTGCCGGCCGTCAGAGACCACCTCCTGCTCCTCCTCGTCCTCCTCCTTACGAGAACACTGGTGGCAGAGGGGCAGAATATAAAGTACGCGGACGTTGATGCATTGCGAGAAAATTGTTGGGACTCGTGGCGCTCGCCGGTTCCCGTCGGCCTCTCTGTCTCGACGTCTTCCTGTCGTTGTCATCGTCGGCAGCGAAGACGTTAAGCCCTTTGTCGACTGTAACTTGTTAAACGTCTCGAGTCCCTTCCATACATTTGCAGACATCTTTATCATCCTTTGTACAAACCGGATAAAAAAGTATCGAAAGATTTTGGCAATGAATCTCCGGCAAACTGGGAAATAACAATCCGCAGGCTCCAAACTGGCTGCCAAAATGCCATATCGGTCCTTCTCCTGCCTAGTTAGCCAGAGCGAAGCCGAACGTCTTCCGAGCACTAACAAGCACTGGATAATTCTAGTACGTCATTGCTTGGCAGAGAAAAATTTTAAAAAATTTATGTGTGACGTCACTTCCGGTTTCAAAATCTCATGTTTCGGTCGGAAGTGACCGAAGTATTGAAGCACAGGCAACAACACTGCATCCGATGCAATCGCATCGATAACATTTTTCGTCGAGCCGATATGTTGGGCCCGACTCGACATACAGAATAAAAACAATCAATGCGACATGAACCACTGCCTGGTCTAAGCGAGCTTTCGAATAACAGAGTGTACACGAGGTCGCGAAACGCACCCCCGCAAATGCCAGGCCACCCCTCACTGAAATACAAATAAGAGGGAATGACTCTGCAAGCTCGTATTTCGTTGTGTCCCGCCGCGTTCAAACAATTCGAACAATTATAGGATAGCACAGAGAGATATCAGGAAGTCCGAAGGACGCTGCCTATTTCACTCCCAATGCATTTTCCGCCTTGCCGCCACCCTCCGTCGTTCGTTTAACGGGTTGCAATCGCTTTGAAGCAGGGTTACGGGGGCGAGGGGGATCTCTTATCGTTTCCGCTCTAACTCGAAGAAGAGAAAGAGGGAGAGAAAGAAGGAGGTCGACGCGACAGAGGAGAAGGAACGAGGAAACGGGAGCGAAAAAGGCTCAAGGGTAGGTTCGAGCTGGCGGAAAGGAGAGCACAGCTTCCAGAACGTAGCTTCCAGGAGTGTAGTAGCTTCCTCTGTAGTTCTCCAGTATCGTTGTACATTTGCTTCGCTATCGAAGAGCCCCAGTGCTTCTCTGTCCGATTTCTTTCTTTTCCTCTTTTTTTCATTTGGTTCTCGGTCATCCGGGAACGGTAGACGGAAAGAGGCGGCGCAGGGGGGGCGAGGGGCCGAGGAGACGACACCGACGAGAAACGCCGGCACACTTGGTTCTCCCTATCCGGGGTTTTCCTTTAATTACGAGGACCATTTCTAAATTGGCTGTAACTCTCCCACGGTTTCCTTACCGGAGAGGGGTGAGAAGGAGAGAAAGAGGGAACAACGGTACGCGACCCACGGGCCGTCCGCTCGTCTTTGTATTCCGCGCGCGCGGGACAACGCTGTGCTACTTTTACCGTGTACCGAAGGGCAAGAGCCGACAATTTATATTCGTCGACCTTATTATCCATGGCGCTACTCCTCTTCTTCTTATTCGTCCTCGGAGTCATGCTGATGTTCTTCCTCTTCTTCATCTTCTTCTTGTTCTTGTTCTTCTTCTTCATCTCCTTATTGTTCTTCTTCTTCTCCTTATTGTTCTTTTCCCTCTTCTTCTTCATCGCAGTACCAGTTTCTTCGTCCCACGACAGCCGTCTCGAGGAACATCCACCGTGTCGCTTTTCCATTTCTGTCCATGTATTTGTGGGCTCCCGCGGGTGCGAGATATTCTCGATGTTTTCCCTATGCATTCATTGAAGTAAAAGGAAATGATAGATTGTGCTAATTAAAATACCTTGTTATAGTTGAGTCCTGCCCGTTAGCGCGACAACGTCTTGATAATAAACAACAGCATCCAGAGAATGCATTTCGTGTAATCAAGTAATGAATGAGAAATACGTGTGGAATACGTTTATAGTGGGCTGACAAGGGGTGAAAGGTGATCCGCAAAAGTGAGATCAACTTGAACTTCGATCTCGCAGCGTCGGTAATTACCCGTCAGACGAGATGATCCCCGATGCGGAAAATATAAATAAATTGATGAGGGTTTTTACTGTCGCGAGGGAGACGGAGTGTCACACGCTCCACGACTACGGGAATTGGACGCCCGTTGAGTTTTAGAAAGAAACAAAAAAAACAGCACTCGACGAAACACCGCGAGTATTCGAGCTTGAGTGTGTACACGAACGACGCGGTGAGTCAAAGCCAAATTAACGGGGTCGAGCATAAAGAATCCGGGGCAGCTACCAATTTGCGAAAGAAAGCGGAGGATGCTCGCACGGGTGTTTTATTCTCCGGCGTACCCGAGACTCTTTACCATACCAGGGCGCTATGCGCGCTGCACCCCCGAAAGCGTACTATGCTTTTCACCTTTTTTTTTACATTTTTGTTGTGGCTTTTTTTCATGCTTCGCGAAGGGAAGTCGCGTATTACAATATAACAGCGATCGAATCCGATGCAAGAAATGTTTACGATTTGTATACAAATAAAAAAAAGTTATGCATACACGACAGATATCCGTGTAAAAGTGATCAAGCGAATCGACTTCAGCTGCGAATCGACGCAGCTGCAGCTGTTCTGGCAAAGGTTTTTTTTTTAAACAGAATTATTTATTCGGGGAACGAGAAAGAGATGGAACGGACTCGGTCTTGCCCATCATCGACCCGCTGAAGGGGGTGGGGAGTCGAGCAGGTGGGACGACGGAGGAGGACGCGGCCCAACGGAAACGAGAAACGTTGCCAGTTGCGAAGCAACGCGAAATGAAATAAAACATCGGATTCCTGACGTCCGACTGACGCTCCCGGCATTTGGCGGTGGATTCGTTTGATGTTTACTCCCTCGCCCTGGCTTCTGGCGTTTGCTGTACGCTTCGAATCGCCCGCGCGTTTCTCCGTTTCGTTTCAACCCCCGCAATCCCGGAAGCATCGCGAGATTCTCGAGGCATATCTACCTCGCTTCGTTTATTACACTTTTTACTGCCGTTCGAGCGCCTGTCGCTCTCATTAATCGCGAGTCGCGTTGCTCCGGGGGAGATCGGAGATCGAGCAGGTTAAAAAAAGTTGAATTATGCACCGGGGTACAGACGGCACTCCGATTCATGGGTAATGGCGTAATATCAAATTGCGGAACGGGAGTGCAAAAAAAACGGTGAGCGAATGGGTTCACTCGTTGGACAAGCCGTTGTCTTGGTTTTTTTATACGCCAAAAGTTGTACTCGTTACAGGAAATTTTTTTGATGCAATATATGACCAGGAATTTTTGTGATCAACTTTTATTACGGGGGTTAAAAAAAAGTAGGTGTTTCATCTAATGGATCGACTCACTCTCCGGCACTATCCGGTTTGCATAGACGCGAGTGGATTGCCGTATTCAAGGCCCATGAGGCCTCACATTCGGATCGTAAACGCAGCATGTAATCTCCGCGCGCTGTTCGACGCTCCGTGGCAAATTAAACTTCCATACTAACCCGCTCGTTTCGATAAGCGGGGGTTAGAACAGAAGGGCAGCTTTGTAACGCTACCCGCTAATTAATTCCATCCCCGGGGCTGAGCAATGTAACGAGAATTAACAACAAATCTAAAGCTCGTACAGGGAACGTCGAGTGTGA
Organism: Stenichneumon culpator; assembly: GCA_964017025.1. NCBI lineage: Eukaryota > Metazoa > Arthropoda > Insecta > Hymenoptera > Ichneumonidae > Stenichneumon > Stenichneumon culpator. The sequence continues at coordinate 6,266,608 of OZ024777.1, forward strand.
GGAAAAGGCCCCTAATGGGGATTAGGGGTAACATCTGCTTGTATAAACTATCATGTAACCGCAGTTTCGAGAATTGTAGATCTTATTTAACGATTCGCCAGTCTGCCAGGTTCCTCGAATCACCATTGATTATAAATCAGGTTATTTTTTTTTAGCCTATTGGACTTACGAGCATATGCTGATGTTGGCTCTGACTTCGATGGTTTGCAAGGGATACGAACTGGAGTAACGGCCTGAGTCAAATTCCAATCATACCCCACCGGTTCTAACGCGAAACACACTGTCGACTCCGTCATTTTTTTTCGTTTTTATTTTCTTTATTTCTCTCGCGTAACACGACACTCTCACGGGTTTCTCCTCTCGCATTTCCACACGGCCTATACACTTCTCTCGGTACGCTTGAAAGCCGAGCACAAACTCTTCGCTTTCCTTTCCTTCCCCAACCCTCATTCCCCATCCCCTCGTGTTCTCTTCGCGGACTAGTATTTGCGCAACTTTTTAAATTTCCGGTCGCGGATTGCCTTCGTCTTTTCGCTCGCGCGTTCTGCACTCACCCGCCCCCCCTCGCAACCACCAACCCCTGTACACCGTCTTCGTCGTCCTTGTAGTTCCCTTATTTTTTTTTTTACTTTTTACCCTCTTCTGCTTCCTCCACCTGCCGGAGAACAATAACGCCGTGGCGAGCCTCGGCCCACGCGAGGGTCTCGACGAAACGCCGTATCTAGCCCAGGGGCAAAGCAGTAGATGAGGCAGCGAGTGAACGGACTCGCGATGACTCTTGCACAAGCAACCGCCACACAATTTTCCATCCGGTTTTGCTTTTGACATCGATCTACGCGAGACTTCCGACCATTGCGCCATCGTCACTTACCGTAACATACCTCTACGTCCTTAATGCAGCCAAGGAAAAAATAAGTATGTTCGAAACCCCCTTTTGGGTAAAGTGATAATTCGTTCTATTAATATAATTGTTCGAACAGCGATATCTTTGCTCCCCGTCGAAATAGCGATTTTCGGCAAGACTGACATTCTACGTGAACAGCTGAAAGCTTCGTACTTGTCCGAAGATGGCGGCTCTTCGATTTTTTCTTTTCAGACACGAGAAAAAATGAATCGGTGACTCGCCGCAGAAAGGGAAAGCGGTGCCGCAAAAGGCGGTGGAGAAAAAATCGGAAAAGCGGAAGAAAATAAGGTCGGGTGGCAGCATACACAGAGGAGTGTGAGGTTACCGAGAAGAGGGTAGGAAGAGAGTGTCAGTAGCTCGAGCAACGAGTCGGCTCTCACCAGGGGGAAGGGGGGGGGCGTGGGAGGTGGGGGCTTTGCAGTCGTGTACTATGCTAATCCCGGTACGTTATGCCGCGCATAAAACATAAAACTCACTCGGTCTCACTCTTCATCACCATCTCGCTCTTTTTGCGTTTCTCGATCTCCCTCTCTCTTCCTCGCTCGTCTTTCTTTTCCAGCCCCCCCCCCGCCCCTCCCCTGCCCTTTCCACCCCCCATCCTTTCGACCATCATAGTCCTCTCGCGTTCCCTGCGGACGTTCGTAATACAGAATGGCGCAGGAGCGGAATGCAAATCTTTGAAAGTAGCCCTGCCGGCTGGCCATGTCTACCGAGTTAATACTCGTATGTACACACCCCCCTATGGACTAGCTCAATTAGCTCTCTGGTAACGAGCAAATTATATTCATACATAAAAAGAATGGACACAGCCTGTTTTTAAAAGGTATACCACATTATTGTTAATCCTGTGTGTTATCTCGGTAAGCTAAAGTGAGTAAGTCTCAAGCGGCAGAAGGAACGGTCCTCACTCCTGACGAATGGTGATGAGAAGAGCGATTACAGAAGAAGAGTCCGGTGGGTTAAGCATGTGAGGCAAATGCCCAATTAACGCGGTGGCACCCCGGGCGCTCGTTCAAATGGTTTCAGCTTTGGCAAAAGAAATGCGAGGAGGGAAGGCGCCCGCGAGCAGTCCTGTGAAAAGGAGAGAGGTCGAGGGTGCCGCGACATCCGCGAGCCCGACGACGGCGGGGTGCGCGAAATCTCTTCGTCGCGATGATACACGTTTACGTGTCGCGGGAAACTGCGAGGGGGCGTTAATATCTGGCACGGATCCACGATTGCAAATGGCATTCACTGTGGCATAATGGGTATCGCACGGCGAAGGTTTCGCCGCTTCCTCCCTCATATCACCCTCCTCGTTTCTCTTCGAGGGTCGGTACTTCCGCGTGTTGCTGGTCCCGCACACACAGGCGAGCCGTAAGCATTTTTTTTTTTTTCCTCGAGAACATATTTATTTCCGGAAGTGCATTTCCCGCGGCGATTTCGTTAAAGAGGATCATCCGGGGCGGGGTTGAGTAAAGAAATAAAGAGGAAGAAAAAAAATTGCACTCAACCCTGGCGTTCACCGCATTCGTACGGTTGCCGTGCGCCGCGGGGGCTACGGTTGGATACGGGCTCGGCCGTCGCGCTCCCGAGCACGAGAGACCCCAGGCCCGTTCCCGCTTATTATAATTTAATTCCGGTAATTGTAGCGACGCGTGTGTGCCTTTTGAAATTAATTAAATTAATGCCTGTGAATGTACACGCGGGGACGAGGATGGGAAGTTGTGCTCCGGGAATATTCGTCGGAAGGGTGGTGCGGTGGGGAGAGCTTACAGGTCGTGGTTCCCCTGGCATCGTGGTCTTCGTCGTTGCTTTTATACCGGGAGGGTTTTGCCTATACGCGCCCTCTCGGCGGTGCATCTGCGCGGGGGCGAGCGGAAAAGCCTCTGCCAATGTACTCTCCGGCTGTAGGCCGGCGGATGCCCGCCTGTATAAAGTCCACGTAAGAGCCTCCTCGTGTTTACCGTGGAGGATAAGGTACACTGCATCCGCCGTTCGGTGGAGCACTGCAGGACTACGCTACATCGGAGCCGGCTATAATCAACCGACTTTTGCTAATTGGGTTAAGTGCCTCACGACGAAACGAACAACAAACAACGAAAGGATACAAGAGCAGAACCGGGCCGCGGAGCAGCTAACGCTCGGGCGATTCTAGCCGGATCAACGTTCGCGATTGTAGCGCGTAAACCCGGAAAATGGTTTTGCAGGATCGACCGGATCTGCAGTCGACGAATGGTGCAAATTTTGGGAAAAAATCCCGGATTGGAGGTCCACATTGTAGTCTCATGGGTCGCAGCTTTGTCGGCCAAAAGGATTTCCCTCCTTTCGTGCCGAGGTGTTTCGCACGCTCAAAACCACTTCAATCATGTCGCTGGTACGCAGCGGAATATTCGTCACGTTACATTATAACATAGTCGAAGAGTTCGCCCCGGGAACATTGCGCTCCGGGCTTCTGGGAACCCTCCCTCGTATTCATCCCTCTCTTTACGAGGCCCTCTCTCCGTTGACGCGCACACGAAGGTGCCGGCGGATCACCTGTACAACGGCAACGTCAAAGTTCCATCAACTCAATTAAACTGTACGTGAGCCACTTATGCAAAAGTCGAGTTCTCCACCTCCGCCCTCGCGCTCCTTACCACCGGAGCTGCACTCCCTTTCGTCTATGTCACATTCTCCATCGTTCTAGGCTAAAAATAACAGACGTACAGATGTACCACGACTGATTGAGAGTCTCCGGAAATGGCATTTCTCGAAACAGATCCCTTACACCTGACGGTTTTGTCGTGTCTCTCTCTCAACCCCTCCCACTCGCTCGGTTAAACCGCGCGACATTCTAGGCTTCGTTATCGGCTTTTCTCTATTACCGTTCTTGGCACACTGGATAAGAACGAAGTCGCAGATTCGTCGATTTTTTGAAACTTTTCTCTCACGTTTGTATCTCGTCGCCACGATTTTTCTCTGGCTCACCTCACCGGGTTAGCTGGGATGTGTGGAATAAAGATTTTCCTCCCGTTAACGCCAGGCGCACACGTCAGCGCGACGCTAGGCGAGTGTAATACGACTTCGATTAAAACATTACCGATAAAGCGGCCTTTAAACGAGGGAAAATAAAATTCCCGCCGCTCGAGGGAGGGGCCTAGGGTGTGTTCTCAAGCCTGTTTATGCTCCGCTTCGTCCCGCGCTCGGGAGTTACCCGTGCCGCGGTAACAACGCTCGGGGTATATACTTATCATCGGTTATACTGTACTCATAATACCCCATACGCTCGAGCTTGCGACATGTACACGGGTGAGGGGGGACATTATAATAGGTACAACCGAGCCCCGTCGTACCTCATGCACATCTGATACACGTAGGCTATGTTATTGTATTATAATACACGAGACGACGAGGACGACGACGACGTTGATATTCAAAGTAGTCACGGTAACTCGGCTAACTTCTTACTCGCGATAGTCCTCGGGAGGCGAAAGCGGAGCTTTTTTACCGCCGCGTCATTTACCCACTCCTCCGCGCCCGCGCCTCATACATGGAAGTTACGTCGGCTGTATACATAAAAGAATGTTCAAGAAAGAAGAAAAAGAAAAAAAAACGAACGCCGCAAAGCGTGAGGGACAGAAGTGAGGAGGAGAACCGCGTGCGTGCACGTTATTACTCAGCACCCGGGAGAGTCTCGGCTAAACGAGCCAGCCGAGCATATCCCCGCAGCTATCGCCGGAGTCATATCGTATGTGAACAACTGTTGGAGAGTTACTACATAGGTACCGGCACAGTGGTAGTGGTGAAACGAACGCGAAGCAAGCTCGGGGGATGAAAGCTCTGTCAGCTCAGCCTTTGCCGAAGCAAAGCTCGAAGCCTTGTCAGCCTTGAAACGGATTACCGATCCTTCGCTCTCGCTCCACTCGCTCGCATCATCCACGTGTCGGGCCACAGCGGTCGCGGAGATGGCTGGATATCCGATCGGACGCGTTGTTATAATATTCCGTGCGTGGGTGGATCCACGACGAAGTGATAGCGGCACCGGTGCCCACCGTGACACCCCGAGCGGGACGCGGCTCTACCGTCCGACGCCCGACGTCGCTGCGGATCAACTCGGATATCAGACTCGCTTTGATATTCCTTTGTCGGCGGCGGAGGGGCGCCCCCGTGACGAATTGACGGCAAGGTTTTCTCACTGCTCGCGACCCGGATCATTGAGGTCCTGCTGAGTAGGAGACTCGTGACTGTTTTTTCAGTTTCTTTATTTTTCATATCATTTTCCATTTAGTTTGCTATTTGTTTTGAACGTTTTTAGCACCGAACGAACACGTAAATGAACAACTTTCCAACATATAGGGGAGAGCGGGGTAAAATGGGACAGTAGGAAAAACGGGACAGTGAGGGCAAAACTCAATTTTCCAATAATTTTTGGATGGCTCATTTTGTCCCAACGATACTTCCGGATTTTCAAGCCCCTTTTGCCCCACGGATGACCATCACCACCATCCAAAAGTGATGTCTCATTATCGCGTTTGCCCCGCTGTATCACTTTGCCCCGCTTTCGCCTATATAACTAAAAACCCTTTCCTCAATTTCGATTTGAAAATATAATTTGTCGACCGTAAATTACGTCATAGCGAAAATACGTCACTTCCGGTAAAAAATAAAGATTCTTCTAACCGGAAGTGACGTATTTTCGATATGTCTCCGCAAATTTAAATTTCCAAACCGGCCACCAAATCGGTTAATATGGCGGCACTCTCTCTGAACGATTTACAGTAAAAAAACATCCCGGGCGACGTTTACGAATGAAATTCGTAAAATATCGTTTTATTGCCTTTTCTCTTGTACACTTGCCGATCGTAAAAGTCCTCTAATTACGAATTTTTCGAAATTGTTTTCCGGGGGGTGGATACTTTACGACGAGTTTGGTCGTCACGTCTCGTTACGAGTGTCGACGCGTGGATGACGTCGACGGACGAGGGTGCAGCAGCCATGGTAGCGACCGTAGCGTATCAGCACCGAAAGGCCCAGCTGCACGCTGTTAACGGCCATCCGACGAAACAACTTTTATAATAACTGTAAACAATGGCGGGCTGTACTGCTAGGGGATATCGTACAAAAATAAATAAAAACATTACGAGAGAAATTTCAATCTATCGATTTGGTAAAAAGAAATTAAGTTCAACAATTTCAAAAAGCTTTTTCGCTATTCCTACATTTTCTTCGATGAATAAAACAAGGCATTGAACAAATCGGCTCAAAAATCTCCCGCCAGCGAAAGATTTAAATTTACCGCGAAAAAATAGAAATAAAAAGACTTAAGCGCAACATTACTGATGCAAGGACCACCGCGACTCCCTCCGACGTGGTCAAACTCCGGAGCTAGTGAAGTCTCTTGGAGACCGCGGTGAAAAAAAAAAAAAAAAAAAAAAAATCCGACCCTTTCTCCCGAGTCTCGCGGGGCTTTGCAATTGCTGAAGCATGTATAGCTTCGGAGTCGCGAAGACGTGCTCCCGTTTTTTCGTGGCCGCCCCAGAGACGACGGGGAGCAGATACGGTAGGGCGGGTAGGCGCGGATCTCGGTGTACGGGAGTGTATATCTCTACTGGCAGTCTCCGGTTCACGATAAATTATTGAAGCGCTTCATTACCTTAAGCATGCTACATGACGGAGGGTTGGGGGAGGAGGATGGTTTGGTGCGCTGCTCTGCGGGGTCGTGCAACGTGGCTCGAAATCTTACCCACGGGAGAAGGAACCTCGTGCGAAACCCCGGCTGCTGATACATTTATTAAAATCTCCTTTGCCTTGCCGACTCTCAGCGCGGTGCTCACACGCGCGCCTGAGGGCGGGGAGGGGGGGGGGATGTATCCCGTGGATAGGGCTTGTTACACAAAGCTCCGAAAGCTCTCTGGTGACATCCTACGCGTTTCAGCATCAAAATAAAAGCATCATCTCGCAAATGGGAAAACAACATGCTCTGACCCTCGAGGCGTATGTGCTTCGCACAAGTTTTTTTCGTTCTCTGATAAGAACGTGAAACCGTAACAGAAAAAAAAAATAAAAAAAACAAAAATACATCCAACGGCAGTTCAGATGTTAAATATCTTTTTATCTTTTAAAATAATTTCATGCTCGAATTACATCTACTTATTTATTTTCAAGAACGGCAGTGAGCGAATGTCATGACGAGCCGGCGGGCACGTCATGTTTAACAGGAAGGAGCCGACAAAGAGAAACGACTCGGCTCGTTCTCCGGTAGAATCGGAATCTATTTAGAAAAAAGAAAAAATAATAAAAAAATTACGATAACGAGATCATGACCCAAATAGCAGTTCGCTGAGGGGTGCACGTCTACTCGGCCTGTACCTCCGGTTATCGTACAATACGCCTCGGGATACTCTTTTGCATCGGGTGAACGAAGCCACGGGTGCGGGTGCGGCGCGCACGGGAGCGCGGCCGGGAGTATCCGCGTTTCCCTCGCGCGATGTACCGCGGAGCGCACCACGCAGGGATTCCGCAGGCGAGGGCGAAAGAGCGAGTGTCGGGAGAGTACGACGAGGGGGTGAGCCGTTCCAGCGACGACAGAGGTAAAGGGGGAAAGCGGGAAATGGTGAGAGAGAGAGCGTGAGAGTATAGAGAGCCGAAAGCGGAGAGCTAGTGAAAACGGAGGCCGAACGAGATATAGACAGAGGGAGATGTGTATAGCGCGAGAGTGCGAGAGCTTTCGCGGGAGCTTTGACTAGCTCCGCCTCCCGCCAATGGCAGAGCACCGGGCTTCGGCTGTGTTCTCGCCAGCTGGCCAATATCAAACGCTGCCTAGTCGCGCAGCCTCCAAGCAGGACCAATCGTGATACCCCGGAAAAATATACCGACGCGACTCTCCGTCGGTTATATACATTTATATGTGGCAAAACTAAATATCTCATGGTACCCCAGGACAATGTACATCGCGAATCATTGCCGGCGCGCTCGCGGATATGCAACCCTGACTCTCCATTCGGCTTCCCACCGTCGGACTGCGAAAGCCCGACGGTTTCCGCCGCTGCACCGGTAGAAAAGTCGCTCGTGGAGATCGCGATAACAAAAAATTTCCATACGTCATGTCTTGCAGCGATTAACGCATCCGGATGCATGGCCCGCGGTGAAAAGCTCGCGGACCCGATTCGCTGAACTCCTCGCGCGATTTTCCTCCATTTTATGTCACTGGTGCACAAAGAAAATCGAGGGCGGCTGGACCAAAGCGCAGGGGGGTTCCGAGAAACCGCTCGCGCATCGTCGGGAGCTTTTTGACTCGGGGATCCGGCTGCGGGAACGGCTGAAAGAGGAGATGCTTTCACTGGAAGCTGTCGATACCGGATATGCCGTGGATCTGCCGGCGGAGTTAACCTACCGGGGTATCTCTGATTTCCCCGAAGAACGAGGAAGCGGGACTCTAGGAACTCCCACTGTTCGGAACAGCCTTTGACCATCCTTACGGAATGATTTTTCTAGCGATCGGAGTGCACCGTTGCTCACGGATGCGAGATACATGCATCCTCACTCGCGGCGTGAACCCCACGTAAAAATATTTCCCGTAAAACTCTCACGTAGCCAGATACACCGACCGAAGCTTGGTCGTCGTTGGGTAATAATGCATGCCAAGCTCATAATTCTGTCCCCTCGCGTTCCTCCATACACCTCGCGTATAGCATGCGGGCACATACACACCGTTCCTCCGTGAATCTCGCGAGCTTGCGGGCTCGCCTGTTCGCCCGCGAGTCACTGCCGGTCGAGTGTGCGAAATTTATACCCCCTAGAATCTCCCATAAAGTAGCATAAAATTATCGAGAATATAGGCGCGTTCACTTGCGCGAAGCGATTTTTGTACAACGGCTGCGCTGTGCGGCATGCGCGTTTAAACCGTAACCGAGACATCAGAGCGTATACAAATCCTGAAAAAAAACCCGTCACTCACGATATTTTTTTTTTTTTTTCGTTCCCTCGATCTTTGTCTGTTATCGTCGATTCATGACACGCGCACCGTCGAACGAGATTACGCGAAGTTACGAGCGGACATGGCAAAACGAAGCATCGGATCTCGAACGAATGATGGACATATACCTGTCAATGGGCAACATTGCCCCGCTGTCATTAGGGATGATTTGCAAGCGATTTAGCGGAGAGCGGGTCAAAATGGAACAGCGTGATAAAATGTTCGGACATTTTTTTTTAGGTCTCGCAAAAAATTGGCATTAATAGTCCGTTTTACCCGGCCATCCCCTGAGCGTGTCATCTTTCACCGGTGTGAAAATATTTATGTATTGTTTCGTAGCGGAAACCATGCAAAAGTGATGCTTCACATTCACCACCTTTTTTCCACCCCACGTCGAAATTCCACTCGGTGACCCGGATTCTCTCGTTTCTTCCCTATTTCCGCGATGCAAGGGGAAATGAGTAATTAAGGCTCTTCTTCGTGGTGCCCTGAGACCTTTTTTTTATCACGATAATAAAATTCACGGGAATATAAACGTTCGAGGAAATACCATCGTGACAACGGATATTTCGTGTGCGACCACTGTGCCTTGACCCCCATTCGTTCGTCGCACAAACTACCCATTTTTTTTTCTCTGTTCAGCTCCCCGATTCCTCCCTCCGCTCCTCGCGAAACCGGGAATTTTATTTCCGCTCGTCTGTCCACCCTTTTCCGTTATTTATCGCGCGGACAAGTTCTTTTACGAGCGAGCTGTCGTCTCGGACGGGACGTTAAGGGTCGCATCTGCGTCCATCGAGGTGGCCACGTGCGCCTCTCGCCTCACGAGCACGGGGGTAATCAGACTCTCGCTTGTAAAATGATATCGAGCGGTGTTCCGCGAAAATGAGTTTCGCAACGTATCGGTGTGAGGACTGGTCCAGCCATGCACCGAGGGTTACGCGGTACGTGAGAGGGTTGAGGGATTCTGCGAGATACTAGACGGAGAACCCGCCAAGCGGAGTTGGTTGAAAGAAAAGGGCCGACGGGATATCACCGCGTTGTACTTCACTTTCGGTGCTTTTAGCCCGCCGCATTCTCCGGAACTGTCTCTCGTAACTGGAACCATGTTACCGTGTTTTGCGCCGGACGGCGACGAAAAGCGAGACCGTAAAGGCGCGTGTATCGAGCCAGCTACCGTTACGGCTATCCGCGACATTTCGGGATCCCGATTTTTACGGTCTATCTCGGCTGCGAAATTTTCGATGAGAAATTTATTTCCGTGCTCTTCTCGGCATTCTGCCGTCGCTCGACTTCGGTAACGCCTTCGGCTGAAGCCGGTCGTCACGCGACTATGAACCGGACGCGATGAGAAAAGCGAGCTGGGAAAGTGAGGCCAAAGGAAAGGCAACATCGTGCCCTCACGAGCATAAACATTGCTGCCGCGTACCAATAGTAACGGTCAACCGGTAATACTCTTCCGTGGGATAGTTCCCCAGGTTGATCCGTTGATTGTATATTAGCTGATACATCCACGGCGCTGTATCATCCCGAGAGACGTTCGACGATGGCCGCAGCTTCATAGGCGAAAACGGTGCGCGAACGACGAGCGTCGCTTCTCTCTATTTCGCGTTCTCCCGGTGAATAATAATAACGGAACGGTGAGGAGGGGGAGTGGACGTGTCGTAAAACGAGATTTGTCAGCGAGCGCACGGATGGCGGCGGGGTCGGAGAGATCCAGGGAGGAAACAAGCGAGCGCGCTGGAGGCAGAGAAAGAGATGAAATGCAACGGAGAGAACCCCCGTGACAAAAACTCAAAGGCGAGCCCCATCCATCAGCCGAGTGGAAAGCGCCACTGGGAAAGGAAGAATTATTATTTTACTAACGGATTAACGGGAAGAGGAGGGGTCGGGGATTGGAGGGCTGCGTCGCGCGTATTCGTCGAGTTTCGAGTTTCCTATTTCTTTACTGTCATTTTCCCGAGCCGTGGACAGTATACGGAAGCGTTTGCGAGATCGACGGGCTTCCGCGAGAGGCCTCTGTCGGTCTCGCATACTATAAATTCGTTTTCCCCCCTAAAGTCCTCTCGGATTTTTGACAAACGCGTACGCGCCTCCTCGTACATGTCGGAGTCGATGAAAATGTATATTTTTTGTGTTTTTTTTTATATCCACTTTGTTCGTTCTCTCGTCTGACCAGTTGAGGTACCAGACTCGCGAGACACTTTATATCCATGCCCGTACCGAGCCACTACGTGCAATTCTCCATGCCGAGCTCTTTTTCCGTGCGGTGCAGCTTCTGCCTTTTGTTTAATACTCCGTTGTCGCCCGCGGGTTCCTCGCGGATAGTCTCTCTCACACACACACACAGCGACGGAGAGGAGTTAGCCGTGGCATGGAAAAATCAACCCTCCCCACTGGCTTGTCGTGCAAAGTTGGATGAGCACAAGAAACGAAAAATAAAGTGAATGAAAACGAGCTCGGGGTACGGATGCGCGTCGCGGTTCAGATAGACAGACGCGAAGATGCTGCAGCTGAGAGATACCGCTGCACGAATGTATAGCCGACGAAAATTTCCCTCATTTGAACAGAAGAGCAGAGAATAAACAAAAGAGTGAAAAAGTTGAAGAAGTCATCGAGAGAGCGAAACAAAGAGATCGTTGGAGATCGAGACGTCGGGGCAATGGGCAAAATATGGTGCGAACAAAGACGCCACCGTTTCGATAGGGCGCAATCTCTGGATGTTTGTTTTCTTGTTTTTTTTTGTTTTTTTTCACTTATCGTCCGCCATTGGAAGGTGCGAAACCTCTGGATCTCCTCGGTGTGCGAACAGGTTTACGTGCGAATGTCCATTCCTGGGCGCCATTCACGGTTATCTTCGGGTTCACCGTCCCGTAAACCAAGGCGAAAACGCGTCTTCGGGCTTCCCCGATAAACAGGAAGGAGCTCTCTTGTCGCTCGCTCCGCGGACAATGAGGAAACGCAAGTTCTCCTTTCCAACTCCGTTCCTCTCTGCCGCGTTACGTGCATCCCTCACACTTCTCTTCCGAATCTTCCCGCCGGTATCAGCTCGGGAGATAAAAGACCCCTCTCATTCTTTTCCCAGCTGGGGCAGGAAGTTTGTAAAATTCTTGATGAAGCTTCGGACCCCGTCGATGGAAACTGCACTTCCCTCCTCACTTTCATCTCGTCACTCCTCTTTGTTGCCGGCTACCTCCGTTCCACCTTCGGGACATGGAAGTCAACGGTGCTGGAAGACTCCGGGAATATCCGCGGATAATATCCGAGCTTGAATAACCGAGCTATGGACGGCAAAGCGGAGATCAGCTCGGCTCCGGGGCTAACTCGCCGAGCGCACGGTAAAAGCGCTTGGGACCAGAGAGTTTTTCAAATTCTTAGCTGACTCGGATGGCCGGGGTTGTTGCTACGCTGGGGCGTTCGTAACAACGAAAGCTTGCACGAGAAAGGTCGGTAATCACCGATTTTACAACCGAGCTAGATAGGCGAGTCAGATACACAGGGTTCACAGGGAAAACTCGCCGAGGAAACGCATATTATACCTCGGATACACGTGAATACTAACAGAGTCGGGTTGAACCTTTCGCGGGGGAGATGCCCCGCAGCACGTACTACGTTGTCTAAGCTCTTCGAGGTTCTTTTCAGAGGGCGTGTGTAGCGGAGCATATACGCGGTGCGGAGAGAGGGCGAGAGAGAAAGGAGGAGGTCTCGGGGAGCTTGCAGGCAGATCGACCTAGAGCAGGCGGAGATTCCATGAATTTCCTTTTAATGCCCTGCTTTTATCCGACGTCTTATAGTACCACGGGAGCTTCGGGGGAAGGCACAAAGTGGTAAGATGCTTCTTCTGCCGATGGCCCCGTGAGCGCATAGCCGGTGAACGTTATACCGGCTCGTCCTGACCCGACCATTCTTCGGAGGGAAAAATTTCCATGGTAAAGTATAAGAAAAACCCGAGGCGAGTTTCCGAAGGCGGAGTAGTCCCGTAGACGAAAGTGTGCAACACAATATCTTAGTATTATGAGTATACTGTACTCCTATGGCGCGAGAGGGGCTTGTCGCGTAGGAAACGGAGCAAAAAAAATAAAGGGACAAACCAAAATAGGAACAGGACCAGCAGCTCCGGCATCTGGGAATAGACTTTACTCTGGCTCTCGTTCTTTATCGCGTAAACGTATGAATTCTCGTTTCACGAGGGCTCTCCTTTTTTTTCACGTGATTTATTGAGGATCATGAAAAAGCACGGACGATATTCCCGCATCAATCTGTCCCTCGTCGTCGACGTTTTTTTTATTTTTTTCTTCATAGAGGACGCTTTGTTATGGTGAAAAAAATCGATTTTTTGATGAAAACGTGTTCAATATGTTCCAAAGCATCGAAAAATCACATTGAGAAAAAATGTCCGGATGTATGTACGTATGTATGTATGTATGTATGTATGTATGTATGTATGTATGTATGTATGTATGTATGTATGTATGTATGTATGTATGTATGTATGTGTGTGTGTGTTATCGCTTTACAGACAGGCCGGCCTAGTCGGCTAAAATATCTTATCCGGCTAATGGATTTTATAGTTTGGCCGGCTAAACTATTTTAGCCAGCTAATCCGTTTTAGCCGGCCAAGCTATTTTTGCCGGCCAAGCTATTTTAGCCGGCCAAGTGCATAAAATCGTGCATAAAATCGAGCCCCTTAATGTCGCATAGTACTTTAGGCCAAAAAGGTCGGCAGATTCATGTTCAGCGCTCAAAAATACGTCGGGATACGTTGCAGGTAGCATTAGAAAAAAAAAAAAATCGTCAAAAAATTCCAGGACTGTATAAGCTTAGCCGACTAATATAGCTGGCCGGCTCAAACGGATTCGTCGGCTAAAATAGCCGGCTAAGACGACTTAGCCGGCCAAACACAAAAAATCGATTAACCGGATAAGATATTTTAGCCGGCGAGGCCGGCCTATCTGTACAGCCCTAGTGTGTGTGTGTGTGAATCGGATGCGAAAAAGTCAAACCGCTATAACTCGAGAACGCCTCGGCCGAGCAAGCTGAAATTTTGCACATAGCATTTGTGGTTAATAGTCAATGTTCCTGCCATCCAAATTTTCAAAAACCTGCCATCCAAAAAGCCAAAAATCGAAAAGGCCAATCCAAAAATTTGCCATCTAAAAAGCCAAAAATACAAAAAATGCTTTGTCACAAAAGAAGCTTCGCGAATAAAGGAACATCATCAGAAAACGACAATTTCAATTTTCAACTTTTATGAGGAAGCGATATGCAAATTTCAATTTTTATGAGGAAGCTATATGACAATTTCATTTTTTTTTCTTTTTTTTTATAGTGCTGCTCCAAGATTTGCAAAAGAACGCCGGCCCTCTACCACGTCTGGCTACATTGTCCGGACCTTCACCCCCGGTCTGCGTTGGCCTCGATGCAAAGCACTTTTTTTCATCAACGTCGAGAAAACGCCCCAAGGGTGGAACGTCACCCCGCGACTCCCGTGGGGTCGTCGTCGCTCAAATATCTTCGGAGTGAATCGTCGGGTCTACTCCAGTGAGAAGGGTGTCGCACTCGGAACGCGCACCCTTCTTCCCGAATCCCTCGGGTATCCGATACGTGTGTACTTTATACCGGGAAGAGTATCTAGCACCGATGTTTACACACTGTAACGGGGAAGACCCCCTCGCCGTTACTCTTGTTCGCGAGGATTGACAGGGAGCTTGTCTCGAATACCATAGAAAAAAAATCAGGTCAATCTAGCCCCGAATCGAGAATCGCCGCTTTCTTCAAAATTCTTCGTGTTTTTCCTCCTCTATCACGGAAGCTTTCTCCTCCGCTGTCCCTTTAGCATTTTATATCAAAGTTACGAAACCCCGAGAAGAAGCTTAATAATTGAGAATGTCCGTCGATATTTGGACGATACGAAGCTCCGTGGGTAATCGAAAAAAAATCACCATCGAAAACAACTCCACCAAGATCCTCACAAATGTCTCTCGTTTCCCTCACTTTCTCAACCCGTCGCCGAGTGTGTAAACCATTTTCCCTCATTATCCGATCCGTGGAGAAATACCAAGTTCCGCGCAACATAAATGCGCAAAAACTTTTGTTTCCTCTATTATTCCCTCTCGTCTTGCCGTTATCGTCGCTGAATTGCCGGTTCTCGCGCGCCGACGATACTCAAGATCACACCCAAGCTAACTGTTTTCACGCGCGAGTCTAAAGCTCCTTTCTTTCTCCCTCCGGGCTCACAGTCTCGCGCTCGTGTGAGTTCCACCGGAGCACGGGGGACGTGTGGTGGTGCCGGTTTCGCGCCTCTCCGCCATCGTCGTCTTGCAACTCTTTTGTGCTTCTGTGCGGGTAAATATAGCAGAGCAAGCCCGTGAGAATGTGCGAGCGGAAGGTACTTACTGCTAGGATGTCAAAGCAGCCCCCCAGGGACCGACCGGAGACCCCTCGCCTCCCGCACTCTTTCCGCTAACCTGCTTCCTCCCTCCTCCGTGTCTAACCTTAGAAACGTCTCGCGTCCCACGATCCTTCCCTCAGCGTCCGCACTCTCCGCCGCGCCGCGTCGAAGCTACGCAGCCACCGACAAGGCTCAGTCTATTTGATTCTCCACCTCCGACTTCGCCAGTCCTCGACTCCGTCCCCTTCTCACTCCCGGTCATCCCTTTCCCCATCGTCGGCTTCCTCCTCATTCGCGTCCTCCTATCTACCCCCGAGGCTCCTTACCGTGCGCTGGTTCTCCCTGCTTCTGCCGAGGTTATGGGGGTACCTTCCGTTCCATAGGTATCTCTTCGCTACTCGCTCGCCCTCGTCGTCGTCGTCTTACTGTTCTACTTTTACCTCTTCGACGTGCAACTGCTACTGTGCACCGCTTCACATACACTGAAAGTGTTTCTCCTGGGTGTTATATTCCGCTTATCAACGAGCGGCATCTATGCACACAATTCGCATGGCGGTACACATTGTTCTTGAACCCGACTTATTCAACGGGCAGACAAAACGGGATTCTCCACCGTGTAATACTTTTGCGTCGATGGGGCGCTGCGAGCGAAATGCTGTAGAGTCTCTGAGTGAGATACCAAAGTTTCAAATTAAATATTCTTTATTCCCTGACAGTCTTTGACAGTGGCCAGCGAAACGTATTTCAGTCATCGTGTTACTCGTTGCGCGGAATTAGAGCGACACGAGTTCTACGTCGCCGCCTCATAGAAACGCGGATGCCTTCCGCCTTTGAGTATTCGTTGTTTGTCGTGTACAACACCCGGATCACGAGGACCGGCTCACCGAGGCACCGAGGACCGAGTCACGGGCTCTCTATAAAGAGAGCCCGTGACTTTCGCCGCCCCAGCGAGACACGAGGCAAGAAGGAAAAGGGCGGAAGCTCCGACAGAATGGAAATTGACTGTACAGACAACCCTGTGGATGTTGCAGCCTCGTTCCGTCCTGACGGGAGAGTCCTCCGTGAGGTTCGTTCGTCGGGAAACTGAAAGAATTTAATTACCGACGAAGGATCAAAGTCGAAGAAAATGGAAGATTCGGTGGGACGGTAGAGGCATCCGTCCAAGACGCTCGCTTGGAATTTAAATATCGACTCGAAGAATTCGTCGTTTCACGCAGCAAGCGTCGGAGGAACTGGGCTTTCGTGGCCCTGTACCGTCCCTCGAGGACCGCCGATGACACAGCTTCCGTTTAGCATGAGGCCGTGACAGACGACCGAAGAGACGACCTGTTTTTTCTCCTTTTCAAGCTGGGAATGTCAAACGACGAGTGTCGAGGAGAAGACATGTCGGAGTGAGGAAAACAAAGGTCGACGGAGTTCGTGGGACTTCGAGTCTTCGGGACGTTACCCAGTTTCGGCGAACCCGCTTGATGACCAGCTTCATCGCCAGAAAACTCCGTCTTGCACAGTCCCGAACGGTACCGAGCTTATGGTAACCTTCCTTTTGAATGGACATCCGCTTCAGGCGAGGAGTTCTAGGACCATAGCCAAGTTGGCTCTCCGATGGGTCATTCTATCCAGGGCCGATGAAACGTGTCGCCGCTTCCCTGATGACGAGGACAAGGATGCTGCGGCCGTAGACAGCCGCCGCGCGCTATCGTCAGCCTCCTGCGGAAGTCGGCTTGCCATCAGAACGCGAGAGTTACCGAAGGGAGTTTTGAGTTTGCAGGGGTCACGTGTTTCAAATGTTTGGCGAGGCAGGCAGCCACTTCAAGGGAACATTCCAGTAGCGAGCTCGTGCTAAGCCGCGGCGGGATAAGAGGACGAGGCCAAACGAGGGGATACAGAGAGTGAGGAAGGAAAGGTTGATGACGAGAGCATCGAGGCGCTCGTATCCTGAAAGCCAGGCTTCCACGTGAGCTTGGCTTCTGTTCGGCGGGCAAAACCGCACGCACGCACGTGCCATCTAGTCAGGAATTCACCGCCTCATAGTCCTTAGTCTTTCCTCGGCTTTTGTTACGGCTTTTGCCACAGTCTGGTTGCTTTCGTCCGGTAGTTGTTCTCGTCAGCAATGGCGAGGTTGTCTTTAACATGTCGTCCGAACTATGACGCCCTGACCACGGCTGAACAGACGGACGCGGTTGGGCATGCACGCGCGAAAAAAAAGTCTTAAAAACATATAAAAAATGGAAGTATTAAAAGTATGTCGGATTGGACTAAATAATACTCAAATTATACTCCTCTATTTTATCGCTGAAGAGTATTAAGTATGAATCTGATATACGTTTTAATATACGAGTATCAAGTATGAAGCTTGCATAAAAATTGAGATTCGTGTATCAAGTATTAAGTTAGTATATAGATTGAAGTTCGAGAATCAAGTATGGAGCTCGAATCTTAATTTTTACGCTACCTTCATACTTGATACTCAAACCTCAATCCGTATACTAATATAATACTTGATACTCGAATATTCTTCGGTATACCAGCCTCATACTTGAGACCCGAATATTGCTTCGTGTACTGACTTCATACTTAATACTCTTCAGCGATATATTAGAGGAGAATAATTTGAGTATAAATCAGTCCAATACGACATGCTTTTAATACTTTCATTTTTAAGATTTTTTTAATAGTTTTTTTTCGGCGCGTAGACTCTGGGGATAATAATGTCCACGAGGCAGAAGGACGCGTCGTGATCGCGTACCTCGGATCGTAGGTGAAAATGGTCCCGTAGTCACGGAAACCGCGTGAGACGATCCGAAGGTAGAAAGTGGACCAAATTAGGACTATAAGTTCGTGCGAAGAGAGAACACGAGCGCGCTCCAGGGAGAAGGAAAGAACGAACCCGGGGGCACTGGAACGACACCGATTTTCTTGCTCAACTCGGCGTTACCTATAGACAGCCCCGCTCTCTCCGCTTCCCGTCTCGTCCCTCGGGCTATACACCGGCCCCCGGCTCAGCTTCCACAGTTTTACGAGAACCCATTTTTATTATTTATAGAAACGTGCTCGTAATCCTCTCCACCAGCGGACAATACTCGCGAGAGACTAATATATACCTACTGGAGTGGGTAGCTGTAACCCATCCGTGACACAGGTAACAACTTCGCATGAATAACAAAGACACCGAGAAGAAGTGCAAAAAAGATCCAGAGTGACATTCCAGACTCGAAAACTGTTCGGGAACAAGAGAAAACCTTCCCGTTTCCACGTGCTCTGCTAACCAGCGAGTCGAACGGAGGAGCGAAATCGAAAGTCGTCAGGTTGGAATCGACGAAAGCACTTCGCTCCCTATTTCGCCGTTGAGGTAAAATCCTCACAAAGAGAAGATGGATCGTAGAGAAAATCGGGCTTATGAAAAAAGTGAACGTAAATCAACACCTATCCACGAATGGACGGAAGAGAAACGTTCAGGAGCACGTCGTGTGCCGCTGCTGCAGTTCTCAGTTGGCCGCAGCTACGGCAGTGGAGGCAGCAAGTACCAGAGCGACGTGCGGTGTGGAACGCGGGCGAGAAATCGTCCGAGGGTTGTAGGAGATAGTTTTGGGTATGGGTGGGACTACAGTGGATAATACATAATAAGATACGAGCGCAGACCACGCGGCATAATCATATATCACAGGTTAGCGGGCTCCTCGGTGGTACGGCGACGCGGTGAGTTTCCGCATAAAGCTGCTGGTAGATGTGGAAAGAGGAAGAGAGAATTCAGTCTGCAGGGGGATAAGGAGAGAAAGATAGGAATACAAGGTGGTATTATGTACAGTAGGCGCATACTGTAGTGCACAACCACCGACGGATCCGGCAACCGACACCCGCAGTATGACCGTTCTACCAGAAAAGCGCTAGAATTCGCCGCTATCCTCTCCTCCTGCTCTTCGTCGTCTCCTCTTCGCGTTTCGAACTACCCTTCCACCAGCCTCCCAGAGCCTTGCCCGGCATCGCTCCCGGCGCAGCCTTGGCGTCCGACCGGATGTACAAGAGATTTCGCGCAGTTTCGACCAACTTTAACCCAACGACACTGGGGTTGGCCGTCCCACGAGGAGATTGACCGCAAGAAACACCCCGACAAAGTTTCCCCGGGGTTAAACGTTTCGGTGAACGAATAAACAGAAGTAACCGGACAGTCACTTCTTTTCATTTAGTTGTGGCTTCTGCGATGGGCTTTTCGGGAGGAGCTCAAGAGCTAACAAGTCACACAGTAATGAGGGGGATGGTGGGACACAGAGCTCCGCGACCATCTCGATAGCGGCGCCTATCGACAGTTGACCAAGTACCTACTATCAACACTTTTTTCCTTTATTCGTGTGATAAGGAAAAAAATATGAGATACCGTGAAAAATTGTTTGACGAAGAGTGTTTCCTTTGCACGCTGCACTCTCCGAGATATCGAACGATGGAGGATAAGGGAAAAAAAAAGAGTGGACACTAACGTTGCGTCTCTAATAGCCCGGCCATGTGGCCGGAAGGGTAAGAGGAGCGAGACTCATGTGAGAGGAGGAGGAAGGATATACGGCAAGGGCATCGCTATTACCATGAGTAGAAAAAGGAGGCAGCCGTAAACTTCGTACCTAGTGGTATACTCCGGGGTATATGTTTCGATGCTTCCAGCCTCGCGAAAGATTGTCCGGAACATCTTTCCTCCGACATCCCTTAACCGTGAACTTCCCCTAGTTTCTTTCCCAAAAACTGTCTTACGCCATTAAACGTACTTATATGAGATACTAGCCGGTGGCCAGCCGGCAGTGGCTGACCGCGGGTCGCCCGCTCCCCCGTGGTTATCAATCAAGATAATAGGACAATAAATATATCCACCGTGGCAGCGGGGACGATCGTCGTGTACGGCGTTAGGTCGAAAGTGCAGCACCTCGCAATTTCTGCCCGATTTCCCCGAGCAGCCTGCTTCTGGCCGCGCGCTTATAACTCACTTTTTATATCCGAGAAACGTACTCCCCGTCGTACCTTCCCCTCTCCCTCCACCGCCCCCTCCCATTCCCCTTTGCGCAATTTCTGCGGCCGTGACTGGCTAGACCTTTCCCCGTGTACAACCGGCGAGCTCGGGACCGCAATTTTTCCCTCATTTTCACATTTGCAACGTTAATGCCCTCCGTGAGCCGACTGTTCTACCCGATGCAAGGATACAGTTTATCGGATTTAAACGGAAAATAGTGATAAGGACATAGATGTGTTTATATATATATATATATATATATATATGTATTGAAAAAGCTTTTTCGCGGAGGTTTGAGAATGAATTCAGAGCCTCACCTGCAAAAAGCCGGAGCTTCCGAGGACTTTAGTATGTGGCACGGGAGGTAAACCGCCGAAACGAGTTCCTCTCGCCAAGAGTGGATTTCGCGTCACTCCTCGAGAGCGCTACCCCCTGCCCATAAACGCGGCACGGTATATACATGCGAGCTTTCGGCCCTAAGTAGAAACTCGAAAATACGCGCGTGGGACGCCGAGGGGATGGCGCGCGATGGGAGTTAACACCGGGAGGACGGGAGAGAGCCAAGAAGGGAAGGGTCCTACCGGTGTTGGTGGATTGTCTAGGTACGTTAGCCAGCCTCGGGGAGAAAATGCCGAGGTGGCTTTGTGGCGAAAGGGAAGGTATACACACGCGTACTGCGCAAAGCGAGAGAAAAAAAAGTGTGAGATACAGGGTGAGGAGAGGTGTGGAGGGATGGAAGGTTTACCCAGTCGGGTGAAACTTCACTGTTTAATATATAAATATGGCAGGGAACAGAGGGGGCTCGTGAAAGCGCCCGCGCGCGTGTGCATTAACTGTTAAAAACTACAATATATAAACTTATTTTCACCACTGCATAACGGTGGCGTATAGAGCCGGTGTACGTTGTGGGCAAGGTGGGACGGGCAGGGTGGGCCAGAGTCGCGGAATGAACGGGAGGCGGAAGAGCTTCGGGGGCTTCCCGGAGCTCCCGCCGCGGCCAGACAACCCGAAGGCGCACATAGCCCCGGCTAACTATTAAAAGTTGCAAATTGCTGCGGACACGCTGCGGGTCCGTCCCCGGTACCGGTCGTCGTGTCTCGGGTACTCGGCCCGCTTCTCTCTCTCTCTCTCTCTCTCTCTCTGCCCTATCCCAACTTACTTACTTACTTTGCCTTGCTTTGCTTCGCTACCCTCGCCTACCCTCGTGGCCCGCAAACCCTCTCTTTCTCGCGAGGCTCGCACTTACTTATGTACGCCTCGACGCTTATCACCTCTATCTTTGAACTTCCAGCTCTTCAGCGACGGGATATACCGCGCTTCGGAAAATGCACGGTCTCTCGTGCTGTAGAAATCATCGCTTCGACGATTCCGTTTCCTACAGCTCCCCGTTTGTTCTCATCGAGGCGTCGGGACGATTGTTTTATGGGGAAAAGAAATGATTTATTAACCTCGTGGTATCAAAATTGATGTGGCGTTACGGTGGTAATATTTGAACTGGCAGGATGATAAATTACCCTAGGACCTCTCGTTATAGAGAAAGGGTTGCAGAAACGGGAGCAATAGACGTTCAGAGGCAGCGGGAGAGCGCATTATTTGTTATTTAATTATGCCATCGCCGAAAGACGACGGGCACATCGTGTTTCCACGACGATGTTCAACTTCGAACTAATTGCGTTTCTACCAATTACCATTAGCCCTTATTCCCCAACGATTTCAACTATGTACCACGTTAATTACTAGGGAGAGAACTGTTTGCCGCGATACCGATATTACAAGCTTCGCTCAGGACTTAAACTGCAGGGTCGGATTCTCTGACCGGCATGAAACGGTCAATCGAGTTTGTGTGTCGACCGTCTCGACTAGCTGCCGAAACAGTCCCGGAGGACGCTCCGAAAGGAATCCCGTTGGACCTTCCAATTATTTACTCATCACTCTACTATGGTACACCTCGTCCCTGATGCGATTCGTTAAATTACTCGATGGATGTAAGCTAATTTAACGAATACACTATTTCGAGCTGTTTACTGTGTTACGCAACAGTTATTCAAATTTCGAATAACTTTTCCAAGCGTTACCAGCAAGTTCTGATAAAATGTCTGGAGGAACATGAGACTCAGTCTCAAACCAAGCGTATACTTCTAGTTTAGCCCTCGGTTGACTCGATAATTTGCCACGTTCGCGGGGCGCACGACGAATCGAGTGTCAGGACGTGACAGGGTGCGATTAAAGCTCAACTCGGGCCGGAGTCACGTGGCTTCTGGCGTACGTCATCCAATGCCCTGACCGTCGGCCGCGTTTAGTTTTACTTGCAAATTTTCACTTCCGCGAGTTCGTTCGCTCGCCCTCAAATCTCCTCGTTGCTGTTGGTCAGCAGGGCGCGGGGACAGTGTCCCAGCGTTACATGCCGTAATGTTACGTACATGTGAGGTTGGCGGTTTCGTCGGCGAATACCGACCAGTGGGTGAACCTGGCCAGCCTGATTTTAAAAAATCGACCAGCAACGAGAAGCTAAGTCTTGACATCATTCCCGGTCGAAAAATGAGATGTACAAACCGGAAGTGACGTCAGCACAACATTTTTCATTTTTTGACGTGACGTCACTTCCGGCTTAAAAGTGAGAACTTAAAACCGGAAGCGACATTTTAAACATCGAAGCGGAATGATCGAGTATATTTTCGTCGTTCTGGCTGGTCTATAAGAGTTTTCAGCACTTTTATAGATAAGATCTGTTTTTCATGTAAGATTTCCTCGACAGAAATTTCAAAGCGTTACAACGAGGGAGTCTGACAAGATCCCGATCTCGGTGGGTGGGTCCCGATGTGGATCGATGTCCACATCCGCGCGTGCTTTGTTTACGAACAATGGGAGACAAGGGAAGACATTTCGGGCAATGTCGACCAGCCTCATCGGTTCGCTCGGTCATCCGCGATGACAAGTGGACTAACCATTAGACCAGTGTAGTTGAGCGTGCCGGAGAAGAACGAGGGACCAGGAGAAGAAAAAAAAACAGGAATAACTATTCGATATCACGGTCGGTTCGTGAGAGTTCGCTCATTCGTTCGGCGGTTTGTTCGTTCGCGAATTAACGCTTTTCACGCTGTTGTTCGCCGCAGCGTCAGGTACATGAGCAGGAGGGAGGAGGATGTTCGTTGCAGCGGTGAATGCAGGGGGTTGACTGGGGCTGTTGTGTCGTCTATGTCGTTGACACCATTTTTCCATTAACTCCGTGCTCCCGCGCGCTCGTGAGAATCCGCGGTTTTACCCCACATCCAACCCGCTCTCGTCACTGCCTGATTTCGCGTGTGCGAGGCTTTTATTATTGTTCCCGCACGCGGTTCATCCTCTCTCTATTATTTTTATTTTATTTTTTACCTTTGTTTTTTTTTTATGCGCTTTGATGCGTCGACTTCCTTATTGGCACGCGGAGCCGCGAAATCTAATCTGAAAACCCGACGGTTTCCCTTTGTCGTTATTCGAACAGTGAAGTGTGCGATGGAGTACACTCGGGAGGTTTTTCCCACCATGGCTATTTCGACGGATCTTCTCGGCTCGACAACGTTAACGTAGGCTATGTCGGCACGCCGGAGTCATAGTCTATATGACATAAAAATTAATTGAATGAGGTAGTTTGTCATTATAAAAAATAATAGAGTATCTATGAAGATTTTCGAAATGAGATTGAACCGTTTATTTGTAAGCAGATTATTTGTTTAGTGTGGATTTGACTTCATTTTTACGACAATTAGGTTAGGAAACGTCATTTGGGCCAAAACCGCGCACTTTGAACATTAGTTCGGTGACTTCCCTTTTTTGTTGTTGTTGTTGCGCAGCAATTTCTGATTGATACGCGAGTCCGCAGTACTTTATATTTTTTCTTTATCTTTAAACTAAGTATGTTAATTCTCGATTTAAAAATCAATTTCTAGACCTAATTATTCATTCAAATTGTCGGTAAAAGCTTTTGAGATATTGTACAAGAAAAATTTGATAGTTAAATTAAAACATGTCAAAAGTTTATGCACATGCCTTTGGATTTCGCGACATAACCACCTTAAGTTCGGAATCCGTCGCGATACGGATAAATCTTTTTCCCGGTCATTCGAGTAAACAGGAAACCGACGATAGGGCCTGCGAACATTGAGATCTTCCGGCAAATTTCTATTAACTTTTTGAAAATTGTGATAACCAACATTCGCAATTGAAAGTTGAATTTCTGCTGGGTGACAGTTTGCCATCGAATATTCACAATCTCTCCAAAAAGCTTTCGGGAAAGCCGAGCTTACTCGTGACTTCGATTTCGCTCGCAATGCTCTTCGCCGCCGAGTTGTTACGGGGCTAAGAGCGTAGGAATTTCTGGCGAAAGATGAGGGTGTCAGAGATTCCGGCGGCGCCCTACACCGAAATGACTTTTACTATCTATCGGGAATATCTAAAGAAGATACCCGTCGGTAGACGCGGTTGAGGCGACGAAGGTAACGGTGGAACGGAGCGACTTCGAGGGTGGAGGTCTCTGAGAACCGGACCGTCGCGCATAAAGAGGCTGGTTTACTAGTGTCGGTTAGGAAAGAGATGAAGCGAATATCGAATGCAAAGCGGGGAGAAAGTGAGGCGGAAGTGAGGAAGAGAGGACCGACCGGGTGGATCCTCGCGTCCCATTTCCTTGGCGAACGTTCTCATGGGACGGAGACTTCGTTGGATCTCCTTGGACCACGACATCTTCACTTTTCCTGCGGTTTCTCCGAACCTTCGATCTTTCTGCTTCCTGACGGATTACGTCTTCGAGTTGCCGCGCTTTTTGATGCGCTTTCACGCCAACACCCTTTTCTCTTCACTTTTTCGCTCTCGTGTACCTCTCTCGCCATACAGAATGTATCACTAAACACGGATGAGGTTCTCGCCAGACGGGGTGGAAGGTGTAGTGCACAAGTGTGAGGCTCACGATGGAGACACGGTGTGTGTCTGGTTGCGGAAAATATCGAAGGGATTGGACGGGCCGAAAAGTTGTCGTGACGCGAAGGGACGAATGACGCGGGCACCTACAGTGAACGACCGGATAAGTTAATGTCTGAGGAGCCAGCACGAGTCAATTCCGTCACCCAAGTGAGGGAATCAATCTGCCCAAGGTCAGGCCATTTTCCGTTCCAGGTTGCGTTGCATGTGGGAATACTCTAAGATTCCGAAATAGAAAATCTGTCCATCTCTGATGTGCAGCAAACTTGCCGCAACGTCATCTCTGAGTCATTTTTATCAGAAGGGAAGTAGCAAAAGAGCTGGTGTGTTTCGTCGCCCTTTACTCACCTGATTTTGTTAACTTATCCGGTTGTCCACTGTAGTATGATTCCATGTAGGTCCTGTACGCCGTACAGTGTATGCGCGACGGAGGAAAAGCCGCCAGGACGGTACAGGATGCGTGATGGGATAGAAAAGATTCGTGGAACCTGAAGGCGAAGTAAGTGAGATTGGCGGAGGTGGGAGGACGAGGGAACCAGAGAGCGGAGGAGAGAAAGTCTCGGGGCGGCTTTGCCATCGGCCCCCGAAGTGAGGGTTCCTTAAGCGCCTTACCGCCTCTACGATCGACTCCGTCACGTCGAACTTCGCATCGGCGGCATCCTTTCCTCTTCTTGCGCCGTCGTACGGTTTTTCTTTTTCCCTCTTCTTTTTTCTTTTGCCCCTCACTTCGGTACACTCTCTGTCCCGTTCACTCTGCTGTCTCGGCTCTACCCGTGCCTCGATGAGAGAGAGAGAGAGAGATCCGGTACGGATAAGATAAGCCCCCTTATTATTTTCCTCATGGTCCACCGAAAATCTTCCCGACCCGGTAAACCACGAGAGCGAGAAAATCTTCTTTGCCAGGCACGCGTTCCTCGGACCGTCGGGGCTCAGGTCGGAGGCTAAAGCCACATCTCGCGTATGTACTAAAGGCAGTGTGTATGTTCGTTTGTTACAGGAGATGAAAGTCAACTGGGCGACGTCGCCGGGTAACCAGCCCAAGCAGGACACCAGCAGTGAGTACACGTACTATTTCAACATACTTTTATTATTAATCATTGTTATCACGGGTAAACCATATTCTCTGCAACATGATATCTCTAGCATGGTGTATGAAGGATAGTAGGCCAAGGCGGACTTATCTTACCGATTTTTTTTTTTTTTTTCAACCTGAATTTAGAAAAATGTCCCATCGCAACTGCGGATTCCGTATTGCCTCTGGTGCCTCCATTTATTCACCCTCGTGCACACTACACATAACGCGGATGAGACTCTCGCGGCAAGAAAAACAGAATTCTTTAAATCCCTCCATTCATCGAGATCCACGATAAATTTCTGTATTATTGCTACGTGTAACCGTGCGTAAATTCGCGTACCGGAGGAAAACATCGCCGCGAACCCGCCCGAGCTCTGGAGCCGGCGCCGCCGGGTTGTAAAGAAGAAGAAGGAAAAAAAAACACAAAACAAACAATTGTCGGAACAGTCGAGCGAGCAGCAGAGACTGACCAGTTGAGTCCTCAGACTCCGTGCAGCCGTTTCCTCGGTGCAACCTCCTGGAGCGCGGGGCTGTACAAACGATCTCGCGTGTCCGTAATTCCTTTGGATAGACCGAAGCGTTTGCGTGCACCTGACGCAGAGCGGACTGCCTCGATTCAGAGATGGTTAGGCATTACGCCCGAGCAAGAGCCAGTGGTGGAGTACACTATAATGTACCATGCACAATAACACTGTAGAGTACATTTATACTGTACTCCACTCGCTGCACTCGCCGGTCTCTGGCGTAAGCTTTCCCGATCCACCACCCTGCTTCTGGCTCTCCTCGGAGGCCCCGCGGTCCTTCTGTGTGCATCTCCTCTCTCTACCAACCAACCTCCCCAATGTCCGCTCATATACAACCGCCTACCACCAAGAACGGAAGACGAGAGACAGCCGGTATATACACTCCCCCGCGTGCCGTTTCTCGAGTTTCCGGTCGTCTCCCGAGTTCCGGGACACTCGAGACAGCAGCCACCGTACCCGCAACGCGATCGCACCCCACCCTCACTCCCTCGCTACCCCTCTCCATCTTTCTTCTTTATATTTCTTGTGTTAACCCCCTCCCCGCCTTCGCATCTCCCCACAACACATTGCGACTGTGGTTTGCATAAGAGCTACCTTTTATGCGAGCATGTAGCCACGATACTGTCTACAGAAAGATTGAGAGCGGCACCGTTCCCCTTGTGCCATTTTATTTTTATTATTTTCGTTATTTTTATTATTTTTATTCGTTCCCGGCGAGCCCGGGAGGGGGGCGGGTGATATTGCCTTAATATTCATAGAAATTTTCAACCCCGATCGATCGGACGGTTTATCGGAAAAGTAAGGCACAAGCAGCTTTCTGAATGTTGTCGGAGGTGGAAAAAGTGTTTCCGACGTTGTGTACAAAAAGTGAAACGTTTAAAAATTAAATATCGGTCCTCCATCACATCTGGAGCGTTTCGTTTCGTCGGGGAGCTCCGGATACAGGGTGGGTGTATCGCGGTACGGGGCGAGGGTAGGTACAACGCGATACACAACGATATACAGCGGGAGAAGCGTAGTCGGGGCATGGTTTCGAAGTCCCGCTTGAAATTCAGTACGAGACCGTGGCAATATTTAACTCAGTCTGAAATTCCTCTTTTTATGGACTTGTAAAACCGTGACAGGCACATGGGACCCGATCCTCGAGTTCTCGCTCTCGCTTCTTCCCGCTTTTACCGCGGGGCTTTCTCTCTGTTGTCCGTTCACCTTTACCCCGTCTCTCCCTCTCGTGCCTCGAAAAACCCACCACCGAGCGGTGGTTAGACGACTCCGGCAGACCCCGTATTTCGTAACGTCGCCCAACCTCCGTCCCCTCGCACCCGCACCGAGGCGAATGCAAAACTAAAACGTATCCTTTCCTATTCCGCGGGTAAATATGTCCCGAAAGTAGCAACGATGTTAACGTATGGTGCGCACACTTGCCCGAGGAGAAATACACAGACTTCTTTCTCTGTTTCCAAACGACCTCGAGTTTTTTTCTTTTATTTTCTTTTTTTTTTTTTTGTAGTTTTCCAACGGGGCGACTCGTACATGTGTGCAGAGACGACAGAACCAAGTCTGCCGCTCTGCGTACCGCAGCGTGAGATAGACGCGATCGATTCTTCCGCGGTTAGCCGGTGCTGTACATTTTACCGATAAACTATATCGGTTACCATTTCCAGGCGGTAAAATTACTCCAAGGATGCGTTTAATAAAAACAATAGTTATCTGTGAAATAAATTGATTCGACGTCGACAGGGCACATCGATGTCGAAGCAGCGATGGAAATCCTCTCGGCAGTATCTTTTTTACCGTTCCAGGGCATCTCCGTCCGGCCTCTCTGAGCCTGCTCAGGGAAAAAAAATTTCGACACGCGACACTGTATAAAAGTTTATCGTACACTATCGTGGGGCGTACTCCGGTACGTATACCACCGGTAAACGTTGCTTTTCTTCCGTTGGAAATGGGGGCCGTTTAACTTTTTCGAGCAACGCTGCCGCGGTGGTAAAGAAAAGCACGAAGAGCGAGAGGCAATAGAAAAGAAGCACAGGATACGAGAGTCCGCAGTAAACTCCTGAAGAATGCACCTGCGCTCATCGTTTTCGCAACGGCAGCCTCGTCTCTTACTTCTCAGTCTCGTGAAATGTCTCTTCTTTCTCCTTTGGTACAAGTACACTTCGCTCGGGAAGCCTGCTGTTAAAAATAAAGTTTCAGCCTTCCCGCCGTTGTCTACCCGCGCCGGATAAGCTGAATCATCCCGATTTACGTCCGCGTCAGCCGAAAAATAGCTGCGAGTTGTTTCCTCGTCGTGCGACGTTTGTATGTGAATTGCATATTTATATCAGACAGTATTCGTACTCAGTTTTTCTATTAATTCAAGTTATCGGGCAACAGATAGGCCGGCCTAGCCGGCTAAAGTATCTTATCCGGCTAATGGATTTTATAGTTTAGCCGGCTAAAGTATTTTAGACGGCTAATCCGTTTTAGCCGGCCAAGCTATTTTAGCCAGTCCAGGTATTTTAGCCGGCCAAGTGCATAAAATCGTGCATATTTTCGTGCATACACCGATCCCCTTATTAATGTCGGAATGTACTTTTGTCCGAAAAGGCCAGTGAATTCGTGTTCAGCGCGCAAAAAATACGTCGGTATACGTGGCAGTTTATTTTGAAAAAGAAAAAAAAATTCGTCAAAAAATTGCAAGTTTACCCCTTTAGAGTCCATTTTTGCGTTCTTCAACGTCCTCAAACGGCACGAGAAAGCGATTCTAAAACTTTGGACAAGGCCCGATGTTATGTATTTTTTCCCGTAGAATACGATGGGCACCCTGGATTTTCCGTAGCGGCATTGGGAGCCGAGATATCGTTCTTTGAAAATCACGAAAATCGAAGTTTTTCAAAAGTGGGTCAAAAAGAGAAAAATCGTTATTCAATCGATTTTTTTTGTTTTAAAGCTGTATTTAACGTATTGTTTGCCGCTGATCACGAATATAACAATCATTTTACTCCCAGCCCAATATTTTCAATTTTAATCCCAAAATACGATTTTCCGTCCATAAAATCGAGCCCCTTAATGTAGCATTGTACTCTAGGCCAAAAAGGCCGGCGGATTCATGTTCAGCGGGCGAAAATACTTCGGAATACGTTGCAGGTAACATTAGAAAAAATAAAATAAAAATTCGTCAAAAAATTTCAAGACTGTATTAGCTTAGCCGGCTAATGTAGCTTGGCCGGCTAAAATAGTTTAGCTGGTTAAAACAGCTTAACCGGCCAAACTATAAAATTCATTAGCCGGATAAGATATTTTAGCCGGCTAGACCGGCCTATCTGTACAGCCCTAGCAACTGATACCAAAAGGACGATATAACTAATGATATTTTCACAAAAACGCCGGTATTTGCCAGTCGACATCGAAAAGTTCGTACCTACTCAAGATTGTGTTCACAGAAACTTCGCTTCGCAGCAGGGCACATCAAGGGTTCTCCCTCGGGTGGCCGGCAATCGCCCACTTTTCCCGAATACCCAAGATAAAGAATAAAAGCCGAGCATTGCTACTTCGCCTGCTCTCTGGAAAATTGCTAACCGAACTTTGTGAATACGACGAGTAGCCAGGCATTTTCGTGAACAGCTAAATCGCATACGCGATGTAGGTAATGGCACAGACGAAAGTCATGCGAACCTACGTATAAGCTAAGTGTGTGCACCGACCGCTTCCGCTGCAGCAACCCTCCACTCTGCGAGCGGCTAATCGCGCATCGTTTTTACTGCATTATGAATCGCGTCCGCAGATAATCGCACGAGCCACCCGGGTATTTACCATGGCTTTTCGGCGCACAAAGCACCCACTCGGCTATTCCGTTTGGTGCTTTCGGATGGTGCCGTGTGCGTCGGCCGCTTGTACACAGTACACTGTGCGGCTAGTAGTCTAAGCCAGTGCCGGTCAGGCGTTTTCGTTCCTTTGCCTGTTGTTCACAGCGCACCGGGCATTATCACGCCCTCCTACGCCTCCGTATTCCAAGCTGTTGTCGTTATGAACGCAAAGAAGCATAAAATTAGATGTCTTCGCCGCTAGAGAGGCGAATTAAACCGTTTGATCCTTGATTCATCGCGACGTCAGCGTGAGATACGACCCAAGGAGTGAAGATAGAAAAGTCCGGGAAAAAACGAGGCTCAGCGTCAAGGAACCCATGTACACCTACATCACCGAGAGGTTCCGATGCAACTCGCCTATCCGCGAATCTCGGCTGGCTCCGCGAATTATTATACCGTATCGGGAGAGAGAAAATCGCTTCCGGCGGGATCCTCGTCGGGTCCTGGGGAAGCTATTCGTGAAGCCGCAGGTCCTCCCGCGTTCGTTCGAGCGTTCGACTACCCTAGTTGAGTAGTATACCCAAAGCAGTCTGGCGGAGTCCGAAGTACCGGTGGAAGGCACCAGCCGGGGCGGGATTTCGGTGCTTCGGCCGCCGCATTCCGGCTCAACGAGAGGAAATTTACGTCGATCGTTTCGAGTAACGACACGACCGAGGCACACTCCTCCCATCCCGACCGCGCCAGTCGCTCGGTATACAGAGCGATACAGAAGGTCTGCTTGTCCGATACTGAACAGTGACCAAGAGAACCCGGTAAAAATGCCACCAGACCAATCTTGTTAATGATATTTCCTCATTGCTTTCTTCCTTTCGCAAGCAAAACAACGTTGGCGAAACATCGTCGCCGTGACACATCAAAGAAAAAGCAAGACAGGGTAAGTGCACCTATCTTGAATGAACCTGTACAGAAAGACATCCGCAAACAGTGTGGCAGTACCCAAAGGGAAGGAAAAGTGATGGGGGTCCGAAAATAGTCAGACTCCACAGAGAAGCTCCGGCAATCGCGGAGCTATGGGGTAAACGAGTTGACCGCAGTACGACAACAGGCCGGTCGCAGTGTACTCCGCATCGCGTGGATCCTAAACCGTGTGGTGCGGCATCCCATCGGGGAGGAGTGAAGATGGGACAGTGGGAGATGCATCCGATCGGGATCGTTTTCTCTCACTGCATTCGGCCACCAGCCGGATGGCTTCCACACCATCCCCGCGCATTGTCCACTGCTACAGATCTACCATCGGTGGGGTGGCGCTCTGGCGCAGGGTACAGGTGTTAGCGCTGGTCGCCTTAGGGATTTCGATCGTAGTTCGATTTCGGTCGCGCGAATCGTCTACCCCCGTGGCACTCACAGGTCTCTCAACTTGCCGTCGAATGCACTGGACAGCCGGACCGAGAAATGGGATCGGGCGATCTCGCGGATGGTACCAGAACCTGCGGATACCGGTTCGGTGCTGGAACTGGAATCGTGAATTCTCTTTGTCAGCTTCGGGTTTGTACATATACACACGGGCGCTGTGTCCAGAGGCTCGCTCGAGCGTTCGGGGCATCGGCTCTCCACCGACCTCCGGAACACCAATTCCGTCCCGCCGGCATTCCCTCGGTTCTCTCTCTCTCTCTCTCTCTCTCTCTCTCTCTCTCTCTCTCTCTCTCTCTCTCTCTCTCTCTCTCGTCTCGTTGTAATGGCGGTGGTCAGGATGCGGTGGAGGCTGCCGATGGCATTTGCGGCGACGCGCGGGGGATCGGTAAACCACGTAGCAACCAGCGTCCACCCTCGGCGGGTGCCTCGAATGTGCCGGGTCTCGTCCTCATGCTGGCGAACGGACCGACGCACCTGCCAACGGCGCGTCACTTCGAAATCGCTTCCCCGGTTTCGGGAAGCGAGAACGGACACACACGCATACACACACGCGTACACAAGCGAGAGCAGCCCCGCGCGAACACTACCCGTAGCGACAAAGCAAACGCTTATCCGATAGGCTTACGTTCGGGAGACCTTGTGTATATTCCCGTGCCCGAATGATCGTGACGGATATCGCTTGCCGCGGTCTCCTGTACCACTGTCTGTCGATGCGATGCCAAAGTTTTGTCCGGCGTAACAGCCCGTGTCTGATTCGGCCAGACCAACAAGTATGTTGCCCGTTGATCATGTCTCCCCCTTCCCCCCCGCCCCGATGGCCGAGAGAAGTTTCTTTATTGGAAAAGTTTAGTTAACTCTGGCACCGGTAATGTTTTTTTCTTCGTACAAACGATCCTGTCCGAATCGAACGCGGAACTAATTGAGTCACCTGTTATATGGAGGCGACGAGGCGATGGCAGCAACGTACCTTTAACCCGTTTAACGAAAAGTGGTCAAGAGATCCGTCCGTTCGTCGGAACAAAAGTGCTACGGTTTGTGGGTCATTTGTTCGAGTAACATTGAATACATGTTCGAGTAATCCGATGTAATCAATTTTATTGTTGTATGTTTGAATAACTTGACACGAGCTCCGATATTGATAAAGATCAGTTATTGTATTAAATTTCAGTAATCGTATTTTCATAAAGCTTTATATATATAGAGAGATATCGATATTGTTGACAGAGTGTAATCACTCGCCTCCGAAATTATCCTTAAAGCATAAAAGTACGTAGAAGAATAATACACACACATTCATCCATACCTTATCACACACTCGAATGATCTTAATTTCGTCGTAACCGAGACTTGTGATACTCGTAATAGCATCTATCCATGATGCGGCATGAAATAGACACGATTATTGCAGGTATATGTTTAAATAAGTAGACGATATATATATATTTATATATCGTCTTTTTGGACGTAAAAGACAATATATATATATTGTCTTTTACGTCCTTACCGACGAGAGACTATCCTCCATTCATTTGCTTGGAGCGTACAAAAAAATTATTCACCTTTTTTTTAAATATATTATCAACTCAGATATTGATGCAAGTTTTACTGCGAAACCGCTAGAGTGACAACATATATATTGTGGCACAAAGACAAAAAAATCCCCACATTTTAGAGGCACAACAAAAACTCTAACTTATCTCATATAGGCGGAGACGGTGTAGCCCAACATGCGATTGAGCCGCCGATCGTCGCTCTCGTGTAGGCGTACGGGCGTCAGCCCATCTCGTACGGTTCCGAAACGACGCGTCGTCGTTGGTCGCTGAAAAGTATCCGCCGCCAGCTCCTCCGTGTGGAGACGAATGTTTCATTCACTCAACAAACGTGGAGAGATGATCCATTCAAGTACATTGTCCCAGATGAGATACAGAAACGGTGGCTCATATAGACGCCCAGTCGCCCTATGCGTAAGCGCGGCGCGATGCATATAAGTATCTATCGGACTCATTTCCAGGGTAAAAAAGATTAAATATTTTTAAAAATCATACCTGTGCCAGTTCACACACTCACTTCGCCGATACAATTACAATTTAATTAAATGCGACAATGAAATATTCGATCTAGGTCGCGACAATAATTCGCGCTGTCTCGGTGCGATTCAACGGACGACTGGGGCGAGACGCGTATTTCGGGCGCGCACCTCAGTACTTCAGTAATCGATATCGATCATTAAAAAAAAAAATACCGTAACGCGTTGATTTCGGGAGTCCCGAGCTGTCTTACGCGACGGCAGTGCGGGCGGGTTCGGTACAAAGAAATTTGAAGTTACCCACCTTCAAATACGTGAGCGTGAGTCGCATATTACACTGTGAACTCGAGTTTCGCTGTTGCCGATGAAATAATGCATTCATTAATTCTCGGAATTAAATCATGCTGCGGAAAATGAATGATAATTAATTGTTCATTGGATTAATTGTTCATTGGATTGTTCATTGTTTGAGTTCATTGGATTTTCCATTAGGAACATTAAATTCAATTTCGCGGATGAGAATTTTCTTCTTTCTATCCACTAATCTGCTTCAATGCATTCTTACAAAAAACCCACAATGCGGTGTAGCGTTGATTGAAAAAAGCATTATGCGACAACGATGACTATCGCGTCGCTCCGCCACATTCGACCGAGCAGCCTTGGCTTTCTCTGCGTCGCGGCTTTCGAGGGTATTAAGTAACGAGCCGCACACCAACCCCCGGATTGTTATTTTCCCACCACGTCAGCGGTGAATTTGCCGCTGCTGTACGATGTTCGACACATCGCCCGAACGTAACGCGTCGCGTAGTCGCGGAACTGCACGCTCCGATTCAGAGTACAGGAGCAGAGCGGTGTGGTACGGAATCTCGGCGTGAAACCGACCACTTTTGAATACCATTTTTCGCCGATACACATAACGAAATATCATTCAAAGGTAAATGGAGGAAACATGTCCCTTTTGCGCCGTTCTCCACTACTGCTACGAGTGCCACCTGGGCCTTTGCTGCAAAACCCTGGGGCGACGTAGCCGCGAAGGACTCGGCACACACGGTCGTCGCCTCCAGGGCGGATTACAATTTTAATCTACATGTCCCCCAATCAACTCCGACGCCGGACAGAACCAAAGAGAAACTTTGGCAGATCATCATTCCGGATGTTAACCATGGACTCGATATGTAACAGAATCCTCCGCAAAGCTCGCCTGATCCTCCGAACCAAAGGCAACAGAGAGACAAGCTTTCGCTCTCTCGGCTCTGCGTGAATATCAACCGCGAGCCGACACACGAAGTTCCGAAGTCCCCGAAGAGGACGAAGAAGAGAGGACCGAGGGAAAGTACAACGACAGCGGAGCTCCAGTAGCCAGGCCGGTGGAATACATCAGCGTCTCGACTACGTTAAACCCTCGCAATATCTCTGTGTTACCAACCGGATAGAATATGCGAAACGCTTTTCGTAGATGGAGAAGCGGAGGCGCGGGACCAGCGCTGGCTGCCGCTTCCGTCCCTTGTGGGTGATAACTCAGGTTGCGCGAATAAGCTGACCCTCTGTTCTCTACCTGGGATTCACACAACCGCGAAACACGTTCGCACACACCTGGGGAGAGATGATTGTCTGGCTCGCTTTTGCCTGCAGGCCGGGGCAACAACTAACCATCCCCAGCCATACCGGCATTCCACTTCTTTCACCCTCGTTTCCATACTCTTTCCATTCCGGCGACTCGCTCGCGAACACGGAGAAATGATGCACCGAACAAACGTGTGCGAGACACTCGTGTGTCCACGTGTATCACGTGGACCACCCGATTTGGCATTCTATCGTTTTACGGTTCTCCTCGTTAACTTCGTACGCGATTTCGAATTCTCTCTGTGAACGAGCTTTCCATCTCCGAGAATGAGGATAACGGAAGGGAGGCGAAAAGAGGGAAATGAAAAAAAAAAAAAAATCTCGAGCGAGGGATACAACATATGAAGAGAGAAATGAAGAATAAAAAAAAGTCCTAGTATATCGAAAGAGTGTGACAAATGGAGGCTCGTCCTGCGGTGATGGGGCCACCTCCGCCGCTTCGTTATACCGATAGAACTGTGTTGTGTTCTATCCGTCTATCTATCCGCTATTATACGCGCCGAAGCGACGTTATCCGAGCGGAGGCGGGGGCGAGGGCCGAGTGAAATGGAAAATTATACGCGAGCGATATCTCCCTCATTCGTTGAACGAACGAGGGAGGCACAGAGAGCGGGAGGAATGCATCTCACCCCGGGTAACGGGGAGGGAGTGAATCTGCCGGTTATTTCTTCTTCCCATCAAGATCGTAACGAGCACCGGAGTGGCGTCGAGGCGAGATGTGTCCGAAAGGCTGTTAACAACGTCCGCCGTCGCATTGGTAACTCGGAGCGAAAGGGCTGAGCAAAAGGGTGAAGGGACTACAAAAAAAAGTGTCGACGACGGCGCAACGGCGTATTCTCGGTAGCAGATTGATTACGAGATTCAATTTGGTATTCAAAAAGCACGCGTTAAAAGGACTCTCTCGAGTCTGTTGTTTGCGCGAGAGTCGTGCCAGCTCGCGAGGCTCGGTAAAT
This sequence comes from Stenichneumon culpator, assembly GCA_964017025.1. NCBI lineage: Eukaryota > Metazoa > Arthropoda > Insecta > Hymenoptera > Ichneumonidae > Stenichneumon > Stenichneumon culpator. The sequence goes on from OZ024777.1 coordinate 6,303,175, forward strand.
AAAATTCATTTCTACGGCTGCACGTGACACGCACTCGACTCGAGATCCGCCGCGCGAGCGAGGAGGGGTTTCACTCACCCCGCTACAACGAACACACGCGTGACACGAAAAGACAGGGATGACAGCCTGCCGCGAGATAGCCGTAGCTGGAACGCGACCGGGTTGAAGCCAGAAAGCGGCTCTCGGCGAGTGTACGAGCGAACGCTATGAAAAAAAAAGTACTGACTTTATGACGGCTGTAAAGATTAGGTGGCAAAGTGCTCCGCGGCTCGGCAGAACACTTTCTGCCACGGCAGGGCGAACGGGTGATTCCTACGGTTCGACACGGTGGATAATACCGTCGGATCCGCGACGTACAACCTTCTGTGCAGACGTTGTACCTAAAACTTCGGCGAACCAATCAACTTCACCGTAGAAACTTGATTTGGTCTATTTGCGGGTAATACCGGTATCAAAAGATACTGCGATGATTTTCTACCCCTTGCGAATCGTATCCGGACATCGGAGGGGTGTTTACACGAGAGAGATAATTAGCTCGCGTGTCTGCGCTACGGAGTATGGGCCGTTCATTCAGTTCCCTGTATATAGATTTTTTTCCTTTTTTAATCAGTTATAACCATGAAAACCGGACACCCGACATGGTGCTACGCGTCGAGAATGTATCAATGAAATATTAAAAGTCATTAGTTTTCCGTTCGGATTTTGCAATGAATTTTCAAAGCCGTTGTAATATTGACGATGAAGCATGCACATCATGCATGCAATATTACCCCAAGCATTGCGCGGTTGCGCGATATTTGTATTTTTTTTTTTTTTTTCAAAAAAATCTACGGCAAGATCGTGAGTGCTTTTCCGCCCGCCCGCCATTCGGATTTATGGACATACCGGAGCCTCCGTACGAGGCTAATCAAAACAGTGTCGTTATCCGTTTATCTCCTCGAGGCGAAAATTTGTTAGTCGACGATGGCAGAGAATAACGCAACGACGCATAGCGCTCGTTGACAAACGAGAGACCGGGGAGGGATGTTTGTGTGCATCGGTACCAGAATATAGCGGGGTACCTAAAACACTCGCTTCGGGGCATACGCATCGACCGGATCATCCGAGAATCTGTCGCTCGCTCCGCTCGCATCGAAATTCTCCCCCACCTCCAACATTCGCGAGTGATGTACATTTTTTATAATACAAAACGCCCGGAGCCCGGCTGCAGGCTCATCTCGTGCGCGCTGCGTGCTTCCTCGCGGTCCTCACTTTTCGGCTTTCGCTCATACCATTCAATCGTGTTTTCTCGATTATCGGTTCTTCATTCATCGCCAGAATGGGTTTCTTTTTTTTTTGTTACTTTTTAATCGTGCAAAGTCACGCATGATGTTTTTCGGGAACCGATCGAGTGTGGATTAGTGTACTCGGCATGGGCGCCCACGGCGAAATGCTGCATAAATAAAAACAAAACGGCGGGGACAAAAACGACGAAATTCGTTGCACGCCCAAATCGCCGAGTGCATTTGCCTCGGCCACGATCTCCGGGGGTATCGAAAATGTAAATTCTTCGAGAGCGAGGGTGGGGTCAGGGGGTGAATCCGAGGCTCCAGGCAAAGTCGTTCTTCGACGACGTATGGCTGGCTCTTCGGTCGGGCTATTCCTGGAGCGATAATGGGGAAAGCCTTTTTCGGGCGGCGGGGAGAAAAGTGCATGCCAGCGACGTCGAGGTCGGGACTGCACCCGGGAGACCCTCGCTGTTTCCTCGGTGAAAATACTTGATCCCGAGGTACATTCAATCGCCGCGAAAACCGCGTAAGGTCTACGCGGAGGCCTCCGAAGCGTATTCCTCTCGGCGAAGCGGTTCCGGTGGTTCCCCCTTCCCGTTTCCTCTCGTTAAACCGAACGATCCTTGCACGCGTACTTTAAGACAGTGGGGCGTTTCATGGAAGATCGGGAGTTTTCCCAGCAGCAGCCGAGGGAACGTAGGAAAACCCTCGAAGTCTATCGAAATCCGTTTCGACCAAGAGCCTCGTTAAATTAAACGATTTTCGGCTCCTCGTCGGGAGCTCGCCTTGTGTAAGTACCGCGTACGCACTCTTGGTTCTACGAGAGACTTTACACCGGTTCCTATCCGTTCGCGATACAACGGGATTGCGCATTTAGCGAGATTTGTATCGAACATTTTCCACTGGGATCCGTTCTACTGCATGCGTTGCGGAAACGAAGTGAAAAGAGTACCGTGAGCTAGGAGCCATTTTTTTGTTCCGTTCTCTTGTTTCGTTTTATATTTTTAATCGGTGGAAGGAAAATCGCGCAAACAAATCTTATCCGATCGATCGTACGTAACCGTGTTGCGAGCATGGAAAAAAATTGCAGATCAGAGTGTAAAAAATTGTACAAATAGAAAACATAAAAAAATCCAATATTTAGTCCTAAATCAGTTGGAACGACTCCCGGAATCTCGGTGCCGTTCGCGGCCCCGCGTTACTTCGTTCCGCCCCAGCACGACGAAGAGGAACCCGGGCCGACGCCTCGATATCGAAAAAGTATAAACCAACGGTTGGGGTTGTGCGCTATGTAAATGCCGTTGAGAGGTATAACCCCGCGCGACGAGCAGTGTGCGGTGCCAAGCGAGCGCGGAGATACAGATACAAATGGGGGAGGAAGGGTTAAAAGCGCAGTTGTGCGCGATGCAGCGTCGGGGTCGCAATGCATGGAGTTGCAGTTGATGGGACGCACCGCTTTGCCGTGCGGCATGCACCACGAGAGTTGTATCTATCCGTCCATCTATCTATCTATCTATCCATCCCACCCCCTGGACGGGGTCTGGAAGAGCCGTGGGTCGCACGGGATCGCCGCTGCTGTGCGCCCAGCGGGGAATTTTAGTGCGACAGCAGTCGGACCGAGGCCGACCCCGGGCGCGATAGCGCTACACCGTGCGAGGTTTTGATTGGGACGGTTCAAACCGTGTTACCTATCTCTCCTGTACGGTACACACTATACCGCTGTGTTCAGATTTCGAGGCGCAGGCACGCACCGCCTCGAATCAGAGCGCGGACGAGTTTCGGCGCACATTTCGCGCTCGCTGTGCCGATGCCGCGGCGCGATATCGCTCGCGGGCGAGGGTGGGAATTCGTGCACCCCGTTAGTACGTTAGCGCGACCAATGGAGCCGGGGAGCGCACAGGGGGACGAACGGACCATCGAACGAGTGGACGACGTGCCGTCTAACTCATTCTGTAAAAAAAAAGGCTCGGACGGAAAAAAGAGTACCGTACGTGTACGAGCATAAATACAAATATCGCGAGGTTCGAGCGGGAAAATTTCAGTGCGCTAGTCTCGCACCATTGTCACCGAGGCCGAAACACAACGGTCGGTGGTTTATACATATTTATTATTCATTATAAAAAATTATCGTGTTTCATAACGCATTGACAGAGAGAGAGAGAGAGAGAGTGAGAGGGTGGAATAGTCGAACAGGGGGTGATGGTCGGGAATACATACATTTGTCTTTATTGCCGAACGAGGGAACATAAGCGAGTATATTCGTATCCATTATCCCTTCGTGGTTTCTCTGCCCGCGACGCCCGACGGCGCGAAATCATTATGTAATATTTTTATTTGTTCCACAGCTATCTTTGCCTCGGTCGCCCCTCAATTCTCGTCGCTCATCTCTTCCGCATCCTCGCGAGGTATATTAATAACGTGAGACGATGATAATAACAACGAGGGTCGGAGCAGCCATCCGTGTGCCTATATATACATATATATATATTTATTTTAATATATACATGTATATATAAAATACACATATGCATAAAGCGAAACGGGGGATGCGTTTCGCTCGGTTACGTTATATCCCGGGAAGCTCACGTCGCTTCCATATGCCGCTCTCAGGCTAACACTCGGGATATCTCTCTCTCCCGACGTCGTCCCCGGCGCCCTCGTTGCTTCCGGTCCTGCCCTCGGTTTATTAAATTCATTTATCTTTCGTGAAAATCATGCTCGTAACGTGTAGCGCTTCTAATTGGACGCATTAAAAATAATTATACGCCAACGAGAGCTGCCGCTGGGCTGCTGGCGACGATGCGGAGTAGTTGCCTCTCGACATGTTCAACTCATTCGCGTACTGAAACTCGGTTTCGCCTCGCGCACTTCCCCATTGGAGGGGGGAGGAGGGGGGGAGGATCGAGAAATGTGTTTGTATACACGCGCGGATCCGCTATCTTGCCCGAGAGTCGCGTTTCTCGTTACCGGATCTCGCACTATCCGCCGGGGCCATCTAACCGAGGGACGGAGCAAGACGAAACGGCTGAAGCTCGACGATAAATTAAGAGCCCTTTTTTTCTCGAAACGCAAACCGCGTGGCTTTACCCTCGTACGACGATTAAGCTTGACTAATTGATTTTAAAAAATAACACCTCCTGACGGTGAAATTCACCGAAAATATTGTATATTTTGGATATATTTTGGACACTGAAAAAAATATCAATGACTCAAGTAAAATTCGCTTGCGGACTGCCAAGATCCAAGAAAGAAAAAAATTATTATTTTAATTATAGTTTCAATTCTTACAATTTTGGGATTAAAACCATAACATGTCACCTTGGCAGTCTTGCTATCGTTGTTTCAATGTTATACGGAATTGTAAAAATTGAAAGTAGAATTGATACAAGAATATTTTTCTTTGGCAGCCCGCAAGCAAATTTTTGTTTCAGTGTACTTGAACACATTTCTGGAATTATATGCCTGAAAACATGTAGCAACTAGCAGGTTGTTGGGGCTCGGATGCTCCGCGCTCTCGTTATGAACTATGAGATGCAAGAACCGGAAATGGAGATTTCCGAAAATTAAACGGAATGACGTCACTTTCGGTTTGAAAATTTAATCTTTCGACCGAAAACGACGAATTTCCCGCATGACGTCACTTCGGGTCGAAAAATTAGATTTCCAAACCGGTAGTGACGTATTTCCGTTAAATCTCCGGAAGTCTCAGTTTGCGGTTCTATAGTAAAGGCAGCGAAGCGCCCGGGCCACAGCAATCCGCTAGTATCCCAATAATATAATAACTCCGAATTTAATATATTTCAAAGACATTTGATTTCCTTGGAGGGATCTATTCATCTCAGCCAATTCCCGGCAGTGCGAACGTCGTAGACGTGTGCACTCTGTTTCTCCTCCCTCTCATGTGCCTGTGCCTGTGCGTGTGCGCGTGGTAGTTATATATTCAACTGTAGCCAAGGTACGTACGTCGGCACGCCAGGCGCGAGCGTGTTTAGCTACGTACGTACATCCGGATGATACATATTTATGACGGAACGCGCCAGCTGCATGTGTGTCGCTGCTTAGCGAAGGATACGGAACGGTTTGTGAGTCCGAGAACAGGGTGTTACGCGGAGGAGAGGAGATCCTCTCTCTCCGACGAGCAGGGCGGTACGAGGCATGGTCTGCGAGAGTACGAAGGAACGGGGTAGATTCGACGATACGTTAGGTGTACCTACCGGTGTTGAGCTACGACGAGAAAGCCCCGGGAGGGAAACGGAGATAGCGATAACAAGATCGGAAGGGTGCTGCGAGGGTAAGCGAGACCGGTGGATTATTTGCAAAGCAAATAGCGCGTCGTTGCTATAAGTGGTGACGGCACCGGGTACGTACGGCACTAATCTCGTCCTTATGAATTTCTCGTATCGAGACTACACCGCCCCGGGATCTCCCTCTCGGGTGTTCCGGCTGTGATACCTGCGTTCTCCGCCGACCGTCTTCAAAAGCTCGAGGCAGCTTTTACAGAGATAACGATCCATCGGATCGTCTTTTAGTCATGTTACTTCCCTTCGTCTTTTCCCGCTTTGATCCATGTTCGTCCGCACTCGCAATTTTGGAAGTCCGTTCGTTTAAGGGGTGTTCCCGTTTTTCACACATCTCCGTGAGGATACGCGGACGTCGGACAGGTATGGGTGTAACGAGACGCGCACAGTGATCTCCGGGGACGAGGGAGACGTCCGGGAGGAGGTATGCAAAGTAAGTGCCCTCCTCGTAAAAACGTACCTAAGAGATACGGTGGAAATCGTTGTACAGTCGCGTCGTTCCTCTTCCTCGAGTACTTCTCTTCTTTTACGCCCTCAACGTAGCTACGTACCCGTCGTTTCCTTTTTTTCTCGGCGAGGGAGTATGGAAAATGGCTGCGTTCTCCAGTCTCGCTCGGGTTATTCGCACGTGATGGACACGCGTATTGCCGCGGGAACCCAAGCTTAAGGCTTTTTCCATGTCCAGTTTTCTTCTTCCGGCATCCTGAGAGCGAGGCGAATCCATTTGCTAATGCCGCTGATATGAAAACGTAATAAAAACCACCTCTATCTCACGTGACGCGTGAGATCGAAGATCCTTTTGGAGACGGCATGGAAGATAGGTACTCAATAGAACTTAAAAAAGGCTCGTATATCACGGAAGTAAATGTCATCCTATGTAAGTGTTATCTGTGTGTTTGCCGAATGGTGATTTTCGTATGGTATGCATTTACGTATTCTAACGCGCATCCCCGTCCTCCTCATGTCTGTATGAGTCTTCAACGGGTGTGTGGAGCGTGAGAGCTCTGAGCCGTTGGCGCACCGCGAGACGGTTGAACCGCGTGTAGAGTCGATGGTCATTCTCGTACTTATCCGTGCGCCGCGATTGTCGGAATCTTAAGGTAGTCCGAGCGATACAGTCCCGCCAAGCGTGAGTTTCAGGCAAACATTCAAACATGTCTTGATGGGATAAAAATCCGAAAAAATCAACCATATGGGAAGTGTTGCAAAAACTGTTCTTATGTAATAATAATTCCAAAATGTTATAGACAAATTAACGATAAAAATAATTGTCCAACAAATTATTCGGCAACTTAACTATTCTTTTTCCATAAAAATTATTCCTTTATTTTTCTGAATACGTATGAATTTTTTCAGAATTTTTTATAATCTTTGAAAATCGCGTCTTTTCTATGAACAAGTTGTGAAAAAACGCAATTTTTAAAGATTATAAAAAATTCTGCGAAAATTCATACGCATTCAGAAGAATAAACGAATTATTTTTATGAAGGAAAATAGTTAAGTTGCCGGGTAATTTGTTGAATAATGATTTTTATCTCCAATAAGTTGGCAACAAATTGTGATTATTATTTCACAAAAACAATTTTTGCAGCACCTCCCATATGCTTGTTTTTTTTTTTAAAGATTTTTATTCCATCGAGAAGCGTTCGAAATTTTCTCTGAAACTCGCGTTTGGCGTGACTCTACCGCTCAGACTACCTTAACGCTCGCGAACGTGCAGAAACGCCAACGTCCTCAACGAGACCAGTCATACATACCTGCACGGATAGGCGAGCCGCGGTAAGGGAAATGAAAACGAGGCGAAAGAGAAGCCCCGCACGGGAGGAGGCAAAGCGGGGAGGGTCGCGTGAAAGAGCCGTACGGGGATAATGAATAGGGTGTTAGCGAAACATGATGGGGGTAATGACGGGGGGGGGGGGGGTAGGAGCCAGCGGCGGTGCAACGACGACCGGGATGACTGTACATCAACGGCGCATAGTGCGTGGGATCGCGGAGCACAAAGTCTCGCTCGGAGCGCAACTTGGAACGACGCAACGGGATGCACCGTCGACGCAGGAAGTGTCGGCACGCACGGTGTGGTTTAAGGAGGGTCTCTGTGCACGAAGTTCCGAAGGAACTCGCGGGCGGCGTATAAAACCCTTTCGCAATGTCCGCTCTCGTTCTCTCGGAGCGGCGTACGCGTATGTACGTCGGTCTGATCGTGTCACTGAGAGTCATACGGGAATGCGAACTCGTCGTGATGCACGGCCTGGGCAGGAGCACGCAGCGAAGTACGTGCGTGAGCTCTGCCGTTGGGACACGGAGCTATGTGATTCCGGTCGTACGTACAAACGGTCGGCACGTCCGAGGTCGTAGTGGGAAATCCACAGCTTGCAGGAAAGGCTTTTGCTGGCTGTGCCGCAGCGAATCGACCGTGAACGTCTTATCGTGTATTCGGAATGGTCAAAGTCCGATTTAACCGAAGCGGTAAGCTCCTGTTCCCGGTGCCGTTCCGTTTATCGAGGGTTCTCAACCTGTCTCGGCGAACGTTTGCAACATAACCAGCAGGTTTTGGCAGCGAGAGTACCGAAAGAGGTTTGAGAGATTCACTAACATCAATAAGCCGCGTTACGTGTACGTCGCCAGGGCTCCGGCGAGAAGGAACCACGAGGATGGAAAAAAATACGCCCTGTGGTTCCTGGCTCCCGTCCTGGCATAGTCGTTGTCGCCGTCCAGGCGTAAAGAGCTATGATAATAGAAGCGTGAACATGCGGAGAGAAAGAGAGAGAGAGAGAGCAGGACCTACAGGAGTTCAAGGGGTTATTTCATAATTACAGACTGTACTTAGGACGAGGGTGTATTATGCACCGGAAGGTCCAAGGCTGGCGTGCAAAACACGAGCTGCTTTCACATTGCGTCGCGACCGAGATGCGTGAAAAAAAGGAAAAAAAGAGAAGAACGAAAGAAAATAACTGAGAGACAAAGCGACCGGGAAGCTCTTGCTCACTGGCTCTAGCACGACGAGTCTCCGACTAGCTCGGACACCGACGTATATTCGTATTACCGAATTAAGGGTCGAGACAACGTTCTCTCGCGTTCACCGGCTCCGGAAAATCCGGGAAAAAAGCTTCCAGCCTCTCGTATTCTGTATCTCCCTCCGCTCGTTGGCTGCTCCTCTTGGCCAAGTGAGAACAGCATTTTTTCACCCGCATACTCACTTCTCGCCTCCTTTTTTGCCTTACCATGTTGCGATGCTGCTTTCTTTTTATCTTCTTGGCTTGCAGTGGCCGGTCTACAGGCTGTAACGGCTATTAGCGGCTTATGGGATTCCGCGTTAATTAAACGTACGGTACGATGTGCAACGCCTCTTACTGCGAGCTCGGCACTCCCGTATCCCTTTGCCCGGTGTACGTCATAGACGGAGATCCTTCGGATTTCCTTCGCCCCTCTCGGTAATTCTGCGCTACCATTGACCTGCGGCAGATATTTTATATGCATCCCCCACAAAATACGTCCTACCGTGGACCAATTTCTCTTTCACACGGTACGTGAGACAGCGAATCTGAGCGTCACGGTATCGTATCTCAAAAACTTTTTTATTTTAATGTCTTGATCGGACTTAATTAAGACCGATCATTAAGTTCAGTCTCGGCTGTTGAAGCTTCGCGAATAATTAATTTAAAGATAAACGCAAATGTACGAAGCTCCCGCGTAGCTGGCGTACGCGTATACCATCGTTACCTTGGCTTCGATCGTTACCTCGCATCGCCTCGTTGACACAAGGGAACATCGCGGGTAGTTGCTGCCGGCAGACCGCGTGGAGTACCGCTATAAGCATTCCTATAACTGGCGGTATGGCCCGTGTGTACCGTCACGGTTTCGGGTAAGTACACAATCAGTCCGATGCGTACACACAACTCCACCGCCTCGTCTCGGTCCTCCTCCTCCTCCTCCTCCTTCACGGTGTATAGAGCACCGGTATTGCACTCGCTGCTTCTTGACTGCTTTGTACACCGCGTTGTGTACACTCCGGGACAACTCGTAAAACACCCTCCGCTGCCCGGAGAACAACCAACAGTGACAGTCGACACTCGTTCCCTCTCTATCTCCCCCGACTGGAGAACGCATATTATTTGTGCCCGTGTGTCCGCTACAACTGCCAGACAACCTTTGACCCTACGGCAAACGTCAAGTGAAATATCGCGGTCGGTAATGAAAACTGTAATCAACTTATCTCAAGGGTACTAATTTTTTTGAGGAAAAAGCAAATTCGTGCTGAATGCGCACGGTAATTTCGCATCGGGCGCGAATTCATTTTTTCTCAAACAAATTAGCACCATTCAATAAAGTTAATTTGAAAATTGCAACTATCTCTCTCGCACGCACGGTTGTTTCACTTCCCCTTAAGGCTCATTAAACAACGGTACAGTTTCGTCCAATCGTCGTCGGAGCATTCGTCCACATATGGGAGAGTCTATGTAAAAACTCCAGGTTCGGTCGCGTGTGATCGATCGGTCTCGTATCTTTGACGTTATCAATTCTGGTAATAAAGACTGGAATTACACGTTCAAGCATTTGAGCGAACTGACTGAGCAGGACGTTTTATTTTCACAACCAAATAAAAAATTGTGTTTTCGAAGGAACTCGATTGTCATACTTATTTCTTCTGCTTCGTACTTAAAGAAATTGCCGAAATGGTCTGGGGAGAAATGATACAAATTACAGAAAATTTGTCGATAATCCCGTCACAAGACCGGCTTCCGCAATGTCGAGTTAAAGGGTCAGATAGTTTAACGCCTGCCACGAAAAAGAAGGCGGCGGAGCGCGCGGATGTAGGACAAGTCGAAGGTATTTCGCAACGTGGTCACGTAGCGTGTGTAGCAATACCTACGTAACTGGGGGCTTGAAACGTACGCGTCTCTCGTCACAGGCTTGTCCGTCGCTTCGTCGCCGTATTAACGGGGGTATGAGGATGCAATCCTGAACGTATCCCGGCTTGAGGATTTTTTCCCCATGAAACGCGTACACGCGCCGAGCGAAGGAAGAAACAGTGTCGCGGATAGAGGACGAACGAGGGAGAATGGAGGAAAGAGCCGAATGCAAAAGCGGCAGTTGAGTGACACCGTCGCGATGTGACAATTATCTTTGACGGGAATTTCATTTCGCGAGTCGCGCAGCTTGGGACGCTCGGTGAATCGTCGAATCCGGCACCCGAGCTGTGTGTCTGCCACGAAAAATCCTCCGTTTCCACCGATTTGGCATACGCGCGTTACCGTATGAAGAAATAACTCCCGAATACCGAGGGACAGAGATAGCACCGTGCGGTATGGAGAGAGGACAATTTTTTCGAACGTCACCGACGCATCCCGACTCTCTTCCGAGCTGATGCGAGGAGCTCGGGGGAATTGAATCATGTGGAATTATTTAATGCTGGAACACGCTTACCGAGCGCTTTCTGGATAACGAAAAGAGAATAGAAAAAGAGCATGCATATGTTCCTTTATCGAATAAAAAATCTATGTAGGTGAGGTACGCATTAAAACGGCATCCATATTTGCCTCGATGCACTTTTTTTTGCAACCGATATTTCAATTTTTTTCATGCACGATGCTAAACTTCTCGCACTACCAGCCCTGACACATGCTCTATCAGACTGATAACGGATACATTTTAGAATTTCATTGGTATCTATTTTTTAGATTTTTTTTAAAGAAAGTTCTTTGATTAAAGTTATCGTTTTAGTTCCGGACCACTTTACCGTACAGAGCAAAGGGTTTTACGAACGTGCGAGATACCTCTTTCGGGAGCTACTGCAGCGCAAACACGACGCGAGACAGGTTGGTAGATAGTCTCGAGCGTGTAGAGTACCGTGAAAGCTGCACAGAGTCTCTGCTCGTTCATTCGTCAAGGGATAATCCTCTTGCACACAACGCATAAAGATGTTGCGGGTTGCCCTTCCTCTCTGCCGTTTCGCGAGTGAAATTCCAGCCGACTCGGGCACTTCGTATCGAGCGCGGACGACTTATGTAAACATATAAATAAGTGAATGAGCTCACGGTAAACTCGAGAGATGAATAAGAAAAAAAAACCGGTTGATGTGAATATTCATTTGGAAAAAAAATGTCCTCGAGGTTCTTCACAGTCCGTTTATTCTTTCCCGTGGAAGAGAGCAGCGAAAGTGTCCCGGAAAAGAAATCTCGGCAACTCCCGGTATGTACAAGCATAAAAAGGGGATGAAAGACAGAAAGGCTATTCAGACTTCTCAGGGAGAAAAAAATATCCAAAGTCGATCACCTGCTCGCAAAAGGGCCGCCGACGGAAACATGAAAAGGAGCGGTGGCTCAGAAGATTCTTAGGATGCTTGAGGTACCTCCATCGAAGCTGTGCGATGATGTAAGTGAGCTTGCAGTAAATACAAAATAAGAAGGGTAAAAACTGTTTGATGCGAACATTCATCTGAAAAAATGCCCCTTCCTCGCTTCCTCGCAGTTGGTCCATTCTTTCGCGCTTTTCCAAGAGTGGCCCAGAGAGAAATCTCAGGAACTCCTGGTGCATAAGTATTTAAAAAAAAAAGTGGTGAAAGAGGAAAAAGATCGGGGCTGAGGTTACTCAAACTTCGCAAAGACAGAAAAAAAATCCAAAGTCGATCACGGCTGACGAAGGGGCCACCGTGGAAATATGAAAAAGATAGCGGTAGCTGCGAAAATTCTTAAAATGCTTGAATTATCCACGCCGGAGCTGCACGGACGGTGCAGGGATGGGGGGAGACTGTTTCAAACTTTTTTATTGCACCGGGGCAGCCTCGCAAGAGTGTGCAAACTTTACTGCCGGGACGGTTACTATTTAAAGGGCGGAGTAGGAATAAAAAAGAAAGCTGTGGGTCCGAGTGGTGGGAAGTGAGGAGAGAGAGAAAGAGAGAGAGTCGCGAATAGCACCTTATTTTTTTCTTCCCGCTGGAGGACAAAATTTATTTAAACGTAGCGCCGCGTGTCGGAGAGACGTTCGGCCCTGGGGTTCTCCACGTGGAGCAAAGCGGAGGTCCGGAAGGAACGAGTGGAAACCGTCGACGAGGCTGCTGACCGGGCCGATCGGCAGTGTCGCCGGAAAGCGAAGGGGGTAGAGCGCGGTTGCGTCGCGAGATCGCGGTAGAGCGAAGAGGGCGCGAGTCCGAGGAGAGGGCCAAGCTCGGGCGCTGTAGCGGTCGCGGGCGCACCGAGGTGAGGGTTGTATGTTTCATATTCATAACATCGGTAGCTATTTGTCACGGGCTCGTATCGCGCTGAAATATACTGGCCGAGATAGCCGAGCCTCCCCGCGTTGCATTGTTAAAACAGTCGCTCGGTCTCGACTGCGGAGGCTACGGTCGGCCCGTGCTGGCGGTGCACGGTGCGGTGGAGGAAAAAAAACATAATAAAAAATACATAATAAAAAAATGAAAAAAGAAAAAAAAAGTTTCTCGTTCGTCGCGCGTCGAGAGAAATGGCACGGTGCGTCGAACGACTCTCGGACTTTCCAGTTCACCGGGACATGCGATACGAGTATATATTTATACCGTGCCACGGTATAAATACGTGTGCCATTTGTGCCCTGTGTGTGAGAGAGAGTTTTACGTACACTCACGCCTGGAACACATGTATATGCAAACAAGCTACATGAGAGTATAAATAATGAACACGCGCGTGCGATTCCGGAGTGAAAATGAGATAGAGAGAAGTGGCGAGGGAGGGTGAGAAAAGGGAGGTTTGTGAGTACCGCGCGCGCCCCTCGCGCTTTGTGCGCCGCACATACTTTGTGCGATCCTTCGTCGGAGGGTGCGCGCAGGGATAGCCGGCCAGGGTATCCTACGCGGTACGGCATGAGTGTGAAACTTTAATTATTTTGGAAAAGTGCGGCCGAGACGGGAGCGTCCCGCGGCACGCCACGTTCACCGCGGGAGATTGAACGAGAGTGATGCAAATTCGGGACGGTGAGAGAACTAGGAAATGCGCTCGTATCGCGGATTCGTACGGCCACCTCGTTTTCCGCCCGTTCGTACTGTATGTAGTCAGGCAGTCACAATACGCACGAGTCCGCAGGCCAAGCGCTTTCTGAAGAGGCACGGGCACGTTTCTGACGGTACCCGCGAGGCCGGCTGGCGGATGAAAATAAATTAATTAAATAAAAATATATATAAATAAAAAAAATACCAAGGTGGCACACACTCGGTGCAAGATTCGAAAACAGGAAAAAAAAGAGCGCGTAGAAGAGAAAAATAAAATTGCAGAGCGAGAAAGGCAGGACACAGGCGCGCGAGGCTTGTGCCGAAAAACCTTTTTTTCCGACCGTGCGGTCGCCGGTATAGGGGCTGGTTTGTTATACAGCCGCTGGTGGAGCGGAGAGGCATACGTGCCAGCCGAATGGGAATACGCTCGCGGGCTTGGATAGCGGAGAGGACGGAGAAAGAGAGCGGACAAAAAAAAGTTAAAAAAAAAACAATAATTTGGAAAACCGCGAACACGCGACACTACGGTATCTGCAGAGAACCACGCGCACTATGTCACGCGGGAGTCAGGAGGGGGGAAGCGGAAGGGTGGATAGTCGAGCAGCGATGGTTCTGGGCGTCGACGGGGAGGCCTGGGAGGGACCCCCTCGGCGAAGGGTGGACGGGGAGGGAATGGAAAGGGGATGTTAAACACAACATTTTTCAGCAGATAAGTCACGTATGTTTAATTATGTATATTACTGCCTGTGGAGCTCGAAAACCAGAGTCATTGTGTGTGTGCGTGCGTGTGTGTGTGTGCGTATGTGTGTGTGGAGCAAACTAGCACGAAGCCGCACCCCTGCGCTCGTCCTCGGCCTGCCGACCGGAGAGCACGCGCCGCGGATAGAGAGAGAGCCGCAGGAGCCAGAGAAAAAGATAAAAGAGATTAAAATGCGAGAAGAGAAAGAGGAAATAAGGGAGCAAAAAAAAGATGAAAAAAAAGTGAGGGAAGTTAGAGCGAGGGATGCCGGGTAGTTTCGCCGCGATATTTTATTTTAATTATTAATTCCCCGTGTGCATGGCCCATAGCAATTAGGCCCCAGTCCAGGAACGCCGAATTCCGGTGGCCCGGGCGCGGTGCACGTTGATACGAGGACAGGATGGAGGGAGAGAGTGAGGACGAGGCACCATGACTCCTCTCGCCGCGGTGTTGGTGTCGTGCAGGGCCAAGCAGAACCTGCCGTACCCGTGGCGCACTACCCTCCGTTTCGCTCCCAGTGTATTAGTGTTGATGGTGGTTTGGTGGTGTGCGGTGGCAGCTAGCTTCCCTCTGCCGTGAAATTGCCGGCACATTTCCCGCTTCCTCTCGCAATAGACCACGCTCGCCTGACTAAACCAACTCCCACCGTGCGCACCCCTCGTCCGCCCTCAACATCCTCACTCCCCCCCCCCCCCCCCCCAGCAACTGCGAAACTCCGCGATGTCCATTCCTATCCACATCACCACTGTATCATTATCATTAGAAATAATATATATATATATATCTTTTTCATATCCACACATGCAGCATTAACTAAGTGCACTCGGTACACCAGCCCGGAGCCCCCTGTCCGAGCGAGATGACTATCGATGTCCCTCACAGCGAAGTTGCACCGGGCGCAATGGTGAACGACGAGGCGGGTTCGATGTTCGTGCTCGGAAGCGGCGATAGCGGGAAAATGATCGTGAGGGGGATGAGGGGGTGATAGGGTTCGAAAAACGGGAGTGGGGTGAAAAGGGACTATCGGATATGTTCCGTACCTCGCTGTGAACACACACATGGATTCCCGACATTAAAGCTGACGCGCTCGGCGCGTTTAACGCTGGTGCGGAATGCCCGACGGACGTCGTACCAAGCAGCTGAGCTTTGCCATGCGGATAGCCCGTTCCACTGGCGAAGGGAGGAGGGAAGACGCGAAGTGGAAGAAAAATCTATAACGTACGCGGGCAAGCTAGCCGGTTTACGTTGCCAATGACAGCGCTCCGATGTCTGCTCTCCGGCGATGTATTCACGAGCGGGAGTGGCAGCGGCGTCGCAGCGCTTTGTCGGTCGACGGGGTGGGCTGGACTCTTCGAAGGCAACGAGAAGAAACAAGTGACAGAGATACGCTGCGGGTAAAGGAGGGCTTTTGCCGCTTCGCTTTTAATAATTAATATAATTATAAACGCTCGAACGGTCAGAAGCAAAGCGCGAGTGGAGGGACGGCGCGCGGGAGCTTCGCGTACCACCACGTGTGTTATCTTGGTTCGCCGCCTGTTTATGACTGTTTAGCCGGGCGATTCTCTCTCTCTCTCTCGGCGGACGTACCGCCGTGAGAAGCGTGCACAGGTACGACAGGGTGGAAGCGAGGGAAGCAAGGGATACAAGGGATAAGCCCGTACGAGGTCGTAACGCGCGTTCGCCACCCCTCCCGCGCCGGCGGTGCTGTTGCTGCCGCTATCACTTGCCGGCTCTCCTCCCGGTCGCCGGACCAGCGGAGCGCCGCAGCCTCCGCTCTTCTCCCAACCGTCCTCCATCGCCGCGTGGCTCGTCGCAAAACGACCCCGTAAAAAGTACTTCTTTTCTCGCCGAAGCGACACGCCGGCGTTGCAAAAGAGAACGAGGCCAAAAAAAAGGAGAAAAAAGGAACAACGAACGAACAACGTGTACCTCCGTCCGGCTCGACGCGCGTTAACTGCTCGCACTTCAGGAACACACGGACGCGCACCACTACTGGTGGTGGTTCCGTACCCACAACGTGTTTTACATAACGGAGAAGAAACTTTTTATTTTTTATTCGAGGGGCATATTGTTGTTTCTTTTTTGTTTTGTTTTGTATTTTTTTTCTATCGGCGACGGGATGGAGAGACGCATCGTCGGATGAAAATTTAATGGATGAGCGGGTTACGCGGAGGATGTATTTTACGTTCCAATTGATTGATTGACGTATCGGGAATCCGTGAGATCGATACTCCTGGTATTTTAAATACGTCAGAGTGGCGGGGCTCATTATCGCATAAATTTCGTACTATTAACTACGAAATTCGATGAAAATATATAAATTTTAGTGGGGTAATAAATGTAAATGATGGCGGAGGACGGTTAGAAAAATCGAGAGTTTCCTGGGCTTCGTGGCTGCCGAGACGAGGCGTAAGCGAGGGTCCTGTAGTATTTAACATCTTTAATAATTAAAGGCAATCTTGCTGGGTAAGGTCGGAGGGCTATGTAAGGAAGAGCGGACAGAGCCGAGTCCCGGGTGAAGGGAACAAGGGTTGTTTGAGGGTGGAGGGAAGCGTGGGCGACGCGACGTAGAACACAGACGGCAAGGGACCAGGCGAAATTTAGGGTGGATTGTATATTGTCAGTGTAAAGCTGGCCCCATGGAATAGTACGCCGTGGCTACCCCCTCGCGTTTATATACCCCGATGGATTAAATCTTTGATGTCGGCCACACGCGAATCAAACCCACCGTTCTCGGGGATCGTCCTTGAAAACGGAAGGGCGGCCAATTATTAAATAACTAGCAAGTTGTTGCATTAACAGCATTAACTAGCCGGCTCGGGCGTTTCGCGCCTTTGCTATAGACTATGGAATTTATAAACTGGAAATTTAGATTGCCGGAGACTTACCGAAAACGGTCACCTTCGATTTGAAGATTTCATTCTTCGGCCAGAAGGTACGGCAAACCGGACATACGTCATTTTCTGTCGAAAAGTGAGATTTTCAAACCAGACGTAACGTATTTCCAGTATAACGTTAAGTCCGGTCGAAAAATGAGATTTCCAGACGGAAAGTGACGAATTTGTGATCGGAAAATAAGGTTTTTTGCACACGACGATAGTGTAACGCTGTTATGCTCCGCATTATAGTGCACAACTCACCGAGCGGCACAGAGTAGAATCAGAATATTATAAAAGGGGAATAGTTATTAGAGCAAGTTTGTTTACATTTTTTGTTTTTGTTTATTTATTTTTTACATCTCGATACGAATAAAAGCGACATTAGTCCCCTCGAGGGGCAAATAAACGGCAAGTGGGACGGCACAGCGGGGGGATAAATATAGCGATTAAGGCAGAGTTTTTGAAAAATGAGGTCATCGAGTGATTACCATAGCAGCGCACAGTACACCGTCGCGTCAACAGGGCGAAAGCAATAGTTGCGCGCCATTTGATAGACGTTGCTAAAGATATGGATAGCTTTAGTGAGGCGAAAGGAGGAAAGAGTGGGAACTCGAGGAGCACGCACGCTGTGGCAATACATTTTTTTTATTCCTACAAGCGATATGCAGAAACGCTCCTGACGAAGGAGTATTATCGGTACAGAGCCTGGGTGAAGGGTCCGCGGAGAGGGTTAATTAAAAAATTGTTACGGATAGCTCGATAAGGACGTGATCAATCACTCTCGGAGACTAACGGCTGAGCAGGTCACCCCTCGACAAATCACATGCAACACTCGTTCGAACGCATATTTTCTGTACCAGATAAACGATACCGTAATTGGCGCCTTTACAGCTCTGCCGATTACTAGCTCTTTGCATAATAAATATCGATCAATATTTGCGCTCAGCTCTCCTGCAGTGCTACGAAAAATGCTTTTTTAAAAACAATATATTCTGCTTTAGGCAGCTTAGTTGATCAAAGTGATTTCAGGCAAAAAAACGTTCTTCATTTTTTTTTATCAGTACGAAATATCATATCCAAAATCCGTCGCAACTGTTTGTTGGTACCGATGTCGTAGTGACCCAAAACAATCGACACGACCGAATATAAAAAATTATAACCAGCGTTCCATTTTTTCATAATTAAAAAATACAAAAGAAATTAATATTGTAACAAATTAAAAAAAAAATCCTATAATTCGTTACATTCTGAACTGGGAACTTTTGTCCACGATCGGAATACTGTCACAAACAATCCACCGCATGGGATTTTGGACACGCTTTTTTTAAACAATAAAAATAAACGAAACACGATTTTTGTGGCACAGCTCGGTCAGTCGGTCGCGAATCATACTTAACTCTTGAACCGGAAAAAACGGCCGTACCTGCAACTCATGCAGTCGGGGTTACGAGTAGTGATTTTAACGATTGGTATTACC
The DNA here is from genome assembly GCA_964017025.1 of Stenichneumon culpator. NCBI lineage: Eukaryota > Metazoa > Arthropoda > Insecta > Hymenoptera > Ichneumonidae > Stenichneumon > Stenichneumon culpator. The sequence continues at coordinate 6,321,796 of OZ024777.1, forward strand.
ACAGGCTCTTCACCGATCGTGGCATAAATAAAGTAACGAGGAAGTGAGACGAGAGCGTGGGTACGGGAGGACATTGCATGGTCGCACCGCGTTACACGTCCGAGTAACGCGCGTATCGCGAGAGCGAATTCACCCCGGTTCGAGAATTATTTACGGTTGCCACAGCCACCGCCGATCCAGCACACGCTCGCCGAGTGAGGAGAGCCTCGTGAAAGGGCGTTCGAGCTGAAAAATAATGTTCCTCCGTCGAACACCGCGCTTGTGATTCTATAATGCTGGAGTGTTTTAAAGTAGGAGGAGCTGTAAAGCCCGTGGAAAACAAATCACGTTAACCTCGTACCTTACTTACCCCCTCGGCGAATTTCGAGCCGCTCTCGTCGCTAAGCTCATTATCGGAAACAGCTAAACACACTTACTTTTATTATTTTGTTTTTTTTTTACGAATATCGAATCGGGAAAAAAAATTTCGGAGATGGCTTTGTCTCAAGACTCGGCCTTATTTTCTTCCATGTGAACTGATTAATTTACATGAAATCCGGATTTCCGGTCGGGAGAGAGGGCGCGCAAGCGAATCGTCTGATATCGAGGGATGGATCTCGGGCTCGAGGCGAAGGGCGCGGAGGTGAGTTATTTCATTCACGGATTTCCCATAAAATCAGGATATCGAGAGGCTACGGGTGTACATTTAATAATGCAGTCGACGGATGTACGAAGCGGTAGCTCGGGATGGAGAACGTCGGGCTCGAAGCGGCGGCGTTTCAAAAAAGTGGGAGAAAGCTGGGGCGAGAGAGAGAGAGAGAGAGAGAGAGAGAGAGAGAGAGAGAGAGCAAGGATCGAACGGGGGTGCCTACGAATCGAGGGGATGAGTGAGAACGAGATACCCGGTTAAATATTTCACAACACATTTCCGGCGTTGCGCCGGCGGAACGGGTGTGGCCCGGGGGGTTCTCTCGTTCGCGCGGAGAGAGAGATGGGGAGAGATACAATCTATCGTAGAATTCGGTGCGACAGACTCACGCTCTACGCCCGCTAGCCCCGCTACGCGCTAGATCTCCATTTTCAAAACTGGTTTTTTTTGGCGGAGGGGACTCCTAGTTGCATAATTGACGAGATACAACGACGGAACGTGCCTCTTCCAATTCGCTATTCGGTTGGCGATGAGATTTTTTTTTTTTATCCGCCGGTTTATATGATTTGCAGCGCCGGAGGTAGAGAAAGAGATAACACGGGCGTGAGAGCGAGCAGCAGGGGAGGAGAAGCGACGATGAAGAATGTCCCCGCCTATTTTTTTTTTTTGCCTGACTACAATGTAGACTAGGGCGTAGGATTCGTTTTGGAAAGCTTTGAAGCGAAGACGCGGGCTCTAGTGTACTCGGCCGCCTCGTCGACCTTGCCATTTGTCGGCGCCATTAACGCATTTTGCCCCTTAACCTTAGGATGGTTAAGTGGATCGTGGCGAAGGTAGAATGGCACAAGTATCGGTAGCTTTGTCGAGCTCTCGAGCGTAATAAACTCGACACGTTTTCCAGCTGCTGGTCACGTGCATCGAGTTCGTGTCTGATCAACTCTCGACTTTTTCTACTTGCTCGCTCTCGCCCTCTCGCTTCACGAATCTACGTTCTTTTTTTTCTTCTAGCGCTGCTAATACCTCACTTATCGGCCGTGTTATCATTTCACGCATCTCCTCACTTTTTCTATTCCCTCACACGGCTCGAATTTTTTTTTTTCGCGATGAACCAACACGCGTTTCTCGTCGATTTGCCGTTGAACAAGCGGTGAACAGTTTTGGTGAGAAAACAGCCCCTATGGCAATAAAACTTTCGTTCAACCTCATTTTTTCCACGCTCTCTCTCCTTACACCATGCGGGTAATACAATACACACACGATCCCAGTGACGGTACTAGGAGGTAAATAGTGAGAGAGCGGAGAAAGCGCATTCGCACGAGAACGCGCCTGCAGGGTGTATGGAGGGTACACCCTGGAATGTACGCTCGAGATTATTTTTCCACGTCGTGGCTGTTGCTGGTGCTGCGTTCTCTCCACCGGCACGGGGTGCGCGGCGCTGCTCATCCGAGCTGTGTAAATTGCGAACTCCCGCGGCGTTGGCCCGATGAGAGAAGTTCGTATACATCGGTGTATCTACCGAGTGGAGTGTGGGCCAGGGGCCACCCGGAGCCCATATACATTTTTCGTTATTTGTTTAACGCGCGTTCGTTCGTTCGTTCGTTCGTTCGCTCGTCGGTACTCGAGCTGCAAATTTGTAGGACGTCGGTCGGCGAATGGGAGTCAATTGTATGCTGCCGTTTCAGCATACCGTTATCCAGGCGGTACTCTCCCTCTTGCCCTATCCTCGTGTACACTACCTCGAGCTACCCTGAGTACATACGTAACGGGCGAGTAATGAAATGAAGAATACTCCTCGACGTCGCGTCCGGGAAATGGCGAATATTTCGACGTAATAAAACGGATGAATACTTCACCGCTTTCGCGAACGCGTTTCCATCCGGTAACTTGAACAACTCGCAGCGCGCATCGGCTAATTTATCCTGTCGACGGTTGGTTTCGAGAGTGTAGAAATGAATTTCTCGGCGAGGACGAGAGGGATGCGTCTTCACCGAGGCAAAGATGCTGTATCTCCGCGAGTGCCGTGCGGCGTTATCTCAAAGAGCGAAAGATATGTATTCAAGAGGTCACGAGAGATCGAGGAATATCGTGGATGAATTTTTTTTTATTTTTTTTCCCCCAAAAAATTGCGTATATCTCTTATTTAAATTGTGCGTGAGTGAGGGAGGCAGGTGGAAAAACGTTGGGAGTGTTGGGGTAGATTGGGTAAAATTCGGCGGCGACCCGTCCGCGTCCGGGAATTTATGGACGTGGCGCACTTTGCGGCGTGTCACGCCAACGGGGCCCGTACCATTGGCAGCTGGTAATTGGAATTTATGGGAGACCGTCCACCAGCACGCTCGTGCGGATCCCGACGCCCGGGCTTTACTCACGATCCCGGTACACTATCCTGTGTCTGCTGTCCGATGCTGTCCTGTATTCCAGGATGCTGTGTGCCTCGTGCCGATGGGACACCGGAGCCGTTTGTACATCAACCGCGACCAAGCTGGGGATCACGCGAATAAAGTGACCCGCCGTTTATAGTAGCACTCGCGTAGCGGCATGAGCTTTGGCTATGCGAATGTTTCCGACATCGTAATCGCGATACCAAAGACGATTGGATGGATTGACCAAATAGGAAACCGACCATAAGCCAACTCACCAGCGATTACGAATGATTTTTATTTTGCTTCCTCCTAGCGGAAGCTTTGTTTTGGTAAAAAAAAAATGTTGGAGATTTTTATGAAAACATGTTCAGAATGTTCCAAAACATCGAAAAATCACATTTAGGAAAAATGTCCGGATGTATGTGTGTGTGTGTGTGAATCGGATGCGAAAAATTAAAATCGCCATATCTCGGAAATGTCTTAACCGTTCAGGCTGAAATTTTTCACACAGCATGTGGTTAATAGTCAATGTTTTTGCAAAAATTCATCCAAAATTGTTCAATTGTTTTTTGTGTACGCTATTTTTAATTTCTTCAAAAATGTCGGTTCGCGCTCTAGCGTTCGCAATTTTTTAGCCATCGGCCTAAAAACGCCTACGAAGATGGAATATGATCATCCGATGATCCCATTAAAATTTCAAGAGAATCGATCTACCCGTTTAAACTTTATGCCATTTTGAATTTTTCGAATTTTTTGAAAAATTTGTACTTCACTTTAGATGCAATTTTCCTCAGTAAATATCCATCTATGAATTTAAAAAAGTGTCAGATTCGCGATCACCGTGAAAAAATACATAGAATACAATTCCGGAGTGCCGACTAACGAAACAGTTTATCGGGCTATTGATATAGCCAAAATTACAAAAATGGGTGATTTTGCGACAGCTGTTTTGACCAAAAGCGCAAGCTTGGTGTATTTTTTCGCGCTAAACCTGAGTCGGCCAGAAGTTTTGCTTAAAAGTTAATTACGACGTTGTTATTGAAAAAGCTGAAAATTGAAATTTTCATATCGCTTCCTCATAAAAGTTAAAAGTTGACATTTTTATATCACTTTCTCATAATCGCCCTTTATTCGCAAAGCTTCCTCTATGAGGAAGCTAAAAATATAGTAAATGCTTTCTCATAGAAGGAGCTTTGCGAATAAAGAGCCATTATGAGAAAGTGATATAAAAATGTCAACTTTCAACTTTTATGAGGAAGCGATATGAAAATTTCAATCTTCAGCTTTTTTATCTGAAGTGAAAAGACTTCTCTCAAATTTACCAATTAATATCCGCGTTAACGGAATAATTGATAGAGGATAAGACTGTATCGGCACGACGGCGGTGACATGAATGTCAGTGGCGAGTACCGCAGCATGGGTACGTTTACGTCGTGGTATTACTGTTTCCCGACATCGTAATCGCGACACCAAAGACGATTGGATGGATTGACCAAAGAGGGAACTGACCATGAGCCAACGCAACAGCGATTGCGAATTATTAAAAAATTTTATCTGAAGTGAAAAGACTTCTCTAGAATTTACCAATTAATAACCGTATTAACGGAATAATTAATAGAGGATAAGACTGTACCGGCACGACGGCGGTGACATGAATGTCAATGGCGAGAACCATACCGCAGCATGGGTATGGTTGACGAGCGTCGTGGTATTACTGTTTCCCGTATCCAAAACAGTAATCCCCAGGCTCAGCTTGAACCGGGTGGTACATAGCCCTATGGTCTCAGCCAGCTGCGGGTCGTGTTTTTCAGAGTACGCACACGATACCCGGCCGCGAGCTGCGTCGAGTCAAGCATCAGCGGCTGCGGCGTATCAGTAGTCCGCGCCACAACGGGTTATGTTTGATTTAGCGCGGAATGTGGCCCGCGGCATTTGCGTGGGTAGAGAGACTGTGGAGGGAGGAAGGACGACGCATCGGGACCAAGTCTCAAAGCCCCTTCGCATAAATGACTAATAATTACTAACTGAGAAACCGGGGAGGCGGACCCGTCGGGTTCTGGTTTTGTTACTGGAAAGCCCGTCGAGGGTTGGAGGATACCAATCGTGGTACCACGAGGTGGAGTACAATAAACAAACTGGGGGGTTTGTTGCTCCTGGGTTAACTGGTAAGCTTGCAGAGACGCGGGCGTATTGCCACGCTCCAGGGTACTTTCGCACTATACCGTATTTTAGGTATACTAAAGTAAACCAAGAGACTGTAGTAGTACAGTACCAGTGTGTATGTTGTCGGCCAAGTAAAAACCCGTTAATTAATTAACCTCGCTCCCCGGTAGGGTTCTCCCCTTCCTTCTGGCTTTCTCTCTCCCTCGTTGGGCTTTGTGGGTAAACATCCAAGCACCGGCAGGGTCAGACCGGCATGGACTCAGCCTCCGCGCATAAGCGCAGGGAGAAAGAGGGAGAGAGGCTGAGTTGGAAGAAAACTAGCGCGGTGCTGTAGTGAATATATGTATATGGGTAGGCACTAGTGTATATAAGCTATGGTATGCCCGGGATATGAATTAAAACAGGAGGTGGAGCAGGACAAAGCGGGTCGCCAACTATCCGGCGAAGGTCCGAACGAGCGAAGCTCAGAAGCTAGCCGCTGGCAACTTGCGGTTATACCCTAAGCCCACTTCTGTTGCTCCTGGCCATATCTCCTTCTGCTTCTGATGTTCACTCGGCAGTCTATTACCACCGGGGAGTAAGCTCTTCCCTGCACCCACGACCGTTCCCCGGTCCACCCTTTCGCTTTACGCAACCGTCGGCCAGACGCAGCGGTAAAGGAAGACTCCGGCATCCCGTGTGCTCGAGGGAATGAATCTCCTTTGGCTACCTTCTGGTGAACCCTACCCTTTCCCCGCCAACAACGACGCACTCGGGTAAAGACAAGGTACAGATACGACCGGAGTGGGGCAGGGCAAATGTTCCCGAGGTAAACCTCTCGGGCGTGGGGCCTGTAGCCTGTTCTCTACGCAATTTCGCATGCATTATGTTCTCTATAAGCAAAACATCGCTGGCGGCGGTTGCACTTCGACTTTCGAGTTCTCCGGCCGCGATCCTGAGGCAGCGAGAAGCGATGAAAACAGTGGATGCACGCCGTCGTGGAAACTTGCCCCGGAGCATTCGGGCTCACTTCGACTTCCCATTCCGACTCCCGCCCCTCTTAGACCGAGGCGTTCCGTCCTTTTCGGCCACTAGTTTCACTCCAAGCGGTTGTGCACAATACGCGAGTTGGTGTACTCCAAGCCCCGAACCTCTGTCTCGCTTTACCTCCAGTAAAGTACCTGACGGAACACGGGCTGTACATGTATGTATATCTCGCTCGTACCCGAGACCTGGAGGAGCGTAACAACCAAGCAGCCCCGCCGGGCCTCGATGCGAGTATAACTTATATCAGAAAGCATTCCTCTTCGTTGCACCGTAGGGAGAATCCGCGCACCGCCAGATGGTGTAGTTTACATATCTACCGCATCCATCTATCCATCTATTGCGCATGAAATCGAAGCTGGCTTGATGAGGCTCTCTCGCGCGTTTCTCGTCAGCTACGGGCGAGAGTCAACGATGCCTGCTCGTCGGAAAATGGACCTTTCGTGTTCGCTCGTAGTTCTCTCGGCGAAGGGGCTCTTCGAAATTGCAAGGAAATACTGGCGAACGAACCCGGAGAGAATACGGCCGCGCTCTTGGGAAATGGAAAATTTAATAACTTATTTATGAAAGATAAATTTGGGTCAACGGTTAAGGAGTAAGACACAGCGGGGGCTACTTCTGAGGCGACGCATTACCAAAGGGACCGCGGAATAAGGTATTCCACGAAGAGGGAAAGACGAGATAACGGAATGAGATAGAAGTGGATAGCGGCGGAGCTGCCCCTGCTGCTCGTCTTTCTCCTTTCTCCTCGTCTCTCCCCCGCGCCCGACGATTCGCGTTTCTCGTCCGCGTGTACTCTATCCAGGCGCGCGTTAACGCTGACCCCGAAGGCTTTCGAGAAACCGAGCGCATAATTACACGCCTAAGGGCAAACGCGTCGTTTCCACGAGCGCTAACTCGCTTCAACCCCGAGAGCTCTGTTTCCGCTCCCAGTGTATGGTACTTGTCGGACTCGGTACCGCCGCCTACATCGGCGGATTGGAAGAGGGAAAGCCCTCGGCCCATGCTCCGGCAATGCTCTTTTGCTCTTCGCCAACCCCCTTGGCTATGTTCAACCGTTTCGAATAAACACAGAGTCCAGTCGAGCTCTCTGCTCCGGTGAACCGGTGGATTATTACCCTACGGCGCGTTCGAGAAAACACACGTAAAACCGCCTCCCTCTTGGACGACCGATGCTCGGAATGATATATGAATTTATATTTATGAATTCAGTTCATCTGTTTTTTTTTTTTTTAATATGTTCCTCATCCCTTCCGGAAAACGTGAATGGCTATGATTTATGGAAAAATGAAATTTTGTCTTCGGCTATTTCATAAATGCTTCGGACCATAGCTTTTTCCTCGGATGCAGGTGGAACCACTCACGCTTCCTGGCCCTGATACTCGCTCGTGTATACCTTGGTGTTCACGGGTCGGACCAGACCACGAGTACCCTCACCTAACCAGACGACGTGCGCGCCCGGGACCAACGCCCGTCGAGTGTTTATCCGTCGTCTGATGAAATTATTTTACTCTCCTCTTTCGCGCGGAGCCCGGACAGCCAGTGGCGTGAGAAAGAGCGCGTTAAAAGGCTCGCCCCGCTTTATGTTCCCCGCACCATGGGAGGAGAAGCGTACAGAGGTACTCCGTACACCAAGAGCGGCACCCATATTCCCTTCCACCGTGGCGTCTCGTACGCGTCGTCCGAAACCACCCCGTGGGCCATTACTTTGCCGGACTTTCCGCAATTTTCCACGGACACCCTCTCTTGCTCGCTCACTCCGCTCTTCCCTGCATCTCCTCGAGCCTGGCTCGCCGGTTCCCCGCAGCCTCCCTGCCATCCACTTCGAACGATCGTAAACGGCGTGTACTGCACTTTGCAGATTGTAACAACGTCGCCGAGCTCCCGCCCGAGCTCCCTCATTCAGCTCGCATGGGACATCCCCGCGGCTTCCCAGGTGATCCAGTGGCCGTTTTGATCATTCGTTCTCGCGTATATAAGTCACGATTAAGTTCAAGAGCGTCCGCTTCTTACGGGTTTTCACGGGCGTACGGGAATGCAGAATTCTGGGAGGTGGAGTCACATCGAAAGTGAATTCGGTACTGCCTCATTCTCAAAATGCGGTTACGCGCGCAGCATATCCTTCTCGATGCATCTCGCATTGCTCGACTACTTTTATACGCTCAACATTTCATAGAAGACTCCCGATTTTGGTATGCCAAAATACAAAAGCTCGCTGCATACCTCCGGTTAACCCGCTCGCCCAACTACGATCCACAGGCATGACCCTCCTACATCCTGAATCCTTATCCATACTTCCCTCCCACCTCCAGCGTCCAACTTATTATCACATGCGGAAAAACCGGTGCTCTCGCCCATTCCGAATAGCCGACGCTGCTGAGAGGGAAACATAAATACGGATATTGTTCCACGGTGTGTAAACTGAGCGGCGGAACGTTTGATAATCTTATCGACGATGGAAGAGAGCCGAACGAAGATCGCCTGCTCTCACCTGGGACTCCTGTACAATAGACGAGCCGTAATACCAGGTGTGCGTGTTTTTCACCTGTCCTCCGTCCTCCTTCGGCATCGTATATTTTTACGATATTTTTTATCCTCACCCACCGCGGGGATGGTGCGAGAACGTGGCTGCGCGAAGCCCGGGAGAACAGGTGGTAAAATAGAAAAATTTGCCTGACAAGGAAGCCCCGGCGATTTTTCTTCCGGGATTAAAAAGCTCCTTAATTTCCCAGGTGAGGTGTGCAACCCGGGGCCGAAGCTCGTGTGCAGCCTCTCGCTTTCTCCGAGACGTCGAGATAACCCGACCGCCTTATATTTCCACAGCATTCTTCGATAATAATACCCAACAGTGTGTCTCGGGGAAACATCCTAGTCTTGTCGCGTCCGGGCCGGCTGGGGAGCCGGAGGTGTGCACACTACATTCTCGAGTAACACTTGTCTTCGAGCCCTCGGGAGAATCATCGTGTGCCCGAACGAATACGAGTGAGTGTTACACCTCTCCACCCCCCCGAGTAAATCCTTCGCGGAACGGTAGCATTACCTTCGCGCTTCTCGCCCCGGCGCTATATATCACCGCTGTACTGTTAATGCTTCTCCGAGAATTAAACGGAATTTCAGATCAGAACAGAAGCTGGAGATATCCCGAGAGTTGAGCACAACCGTCGAGAGTCGCCGGACAGATCCTCTCTGACATGCTAATCGCCGAAACACTCGTTTCTCCTTCCATTCCCCCATTTCCTATGGGCGTCATAATACCGCCTCTCCGCCTCGGGTGAGATATTTATAAATCATGATTCTCAGACCCTCCCCGGCTTCGTCTCTCGTCTCGTTCGAAATTTCATAACTTTCATGAGTATATCTGAGCTTTTACTCTGGTGAAAACTTTACAGCGCTACATCGAGATCTTGCAACCTCCTGACAAAGCCTTGTCAAGGCCTCGAGTTCGCCGTCGAGTCGATCGTAGGTTCTTTTTCAATAGCCATGCCGAGCTATTCCGGTAAGTCCTAGTATTCATATCCTTGAGAGTATGTATTTTATGTACGGTATTTCAGCGCCTTTAACAAGTCTACCACTGCCGTCGTCCCGATGCCTACCTATTGTACTACAGTATTATTTACGGTAAGACGGTTGGGTGGAGTAGTCGTAAAAGTTGAAATATGCATCAAGGTGACAACGGCTTTCGCCGTGGTGTTAGTGAACTTAAATGTCTCCATCCCGAAAACTCGGCAGCTCCATGGTACTTGGTCCCGCGAAGGCGACGCGCGGAACGTCGGCCGAGAAGGGAATCGCGAAGGTGTGCCAGAGAACGAGAAAGCTCGGTCTAAGGGAGGCGGTAAGAGAGCGGGGCGAGGTCGTGGCGACGGGGTCGACCCCGTGAATTCACGATGCCGCCACGGACGATCCCTGTGGCAGTTAATTAATAAAGTACCCTGCGTAAACTAACAGTTTTACAGTGTGGAGTGGGGAGAGAGCGCAAACTTAATACACGAGAAAACAGCTTTTGTTTCAACGGCGCCGGGAGTAACGAAGTCCCCAACAAGCCAGACCAAGTACCACGATGCAGATTACCCTCTGCATACTTAAAACCGCACGGCAGAACGAGGCCCCGGTGTTCTCTCTGTGCCGGCTCTTGCTCCTCACGGAATCACCTTGGGTGTAACTACGACTTTATACAAGGCTCTCTTTTTTTCTTTCACTTTTGGCTCCCTCATTTTATTTCGTCAGTCCTGCGGCACCGAGCAATTTTTACGACCAAACCACGTCGATTACGACTCCATCCGATGACCCACCGAGAGATCGTCGGGGATGGTCGGATTCTAGATGCCAAAAGATGGTGTCGCAACAAAATATCCGACAATATTCGCGACGAAATATCCGTGCAATGATGAATAAATACGATTTATTATGAGGGCTTGCGCATAATTTATTATACAAAATCTACAAGCACAACCCGAGTAGAAATTTTCGAGCGTTAAATCGGGCCCTGATAGGGTCCTCGGTTCCACGATAAAATATCCGCGACATGTACGTGTGTGTGCCACAAGTATATGACTGTAGACCGTGTTTACATTCGTTGCGAAAATCAACGTAGTTCCGGTGCCGTGAAGCGAAACTGAGGCCGACTGTATGGGCCTATATAAATACACACCATTAATATTAATTATATTAATAATAATAATAACAACAATAATAATATCATTCGCGCGAAGGGATATTTTGTCGCGAATTTCAACTACACTAACATTTATACGATTTTCTTGCGCGGACATTTTGATTACAGATATTATACAATGCAGATATTCTGTAGCATGGATATTGTGTCGTCGGATATTTTATCATGGAACCGCAAAAGAAATCTGCTATCTATTTCTCCGATTCTTTCGCTACAAAGAGTTATGAATTGGGACACTTGTTATGTGGGATAGGCTAAGGCGAAGGTCTCTTTGCGAGGAACGCTCCACCGCTCGGACAACTCGCGGCCAAAGCCGGGACACTGCCTGGCGATAGGGCGTCCCGTTGCAGTATACGTATATGTAATATCCAGTGCGCTACGGCCGGCATAATAAGTGGAACGAAGAGAAGTGAGGCAGAGGGAGATGGGGAAATAAAGTGTAGAAAGTGAGAAAAAAAAATTAAGTTTTTAATTCGGCCTAACGTCCAACAGCAGCCGAGGCAGTAGCTCGGTTCACCGGGAAGGGTGAATTTATGGGCACCGGTCCTATACATACCGTGCGTATATACAATGTATATAACCAGAACTATGACCACTGGCACCGCCACGCTTCCAGCGGTAGTACGGGCTACACTGTTTACGGTAGTTGGCCACAAGAATGTAGACCACCCTCTTTCGCCCTCGCTATATGCTGAGCGCGTACCCCCAGCGCTACTACCACACGTACACTCTGTTTCTCCGCAAGGCCATCCAGTCCTGGCTCTCTATGCTCCGGGCTTGTTTTTCGAGGTACACGGCAACAGTGGCAGAGGCTTTCATTACGCGTGCCGGAGCTCCACTCGCGATTAAACCGCTGAGTTATCTACGGATCCGCATTTTTGGCGAGTCAACATCGTCAGACCCAACAACAGCGGGAACGTATCGCGCCATGTTTTTCTTTTTCTGTTTGATCGTTTTTTTTTTTTTCTAATTTCAATTCCAACCCTTTCTACCGGCGGAGGTATTCTCATTTTCGCTGCTAAACTGACGCAGGATCGTGATTCATCGGTGTACCGATGCCTCCAACCACAGGAAATTCTTGAACAATATCGACCGGTGGGTTCTCCCCTGGCACACAGAAGACTTGTCTCACGGTGAGCCCACTCCGGTTTTACGGACGAGCGGGGTCACGATTCTCCTGGATGTATAGTTATTCCTACACAAGTGAGTGTAGCCCAGTGAGGATAAGATACAGAGAGCCAACCGTGGGGGGTGGAACGGTGGCCAGGGGAGGCACTTTGAATTATTGAAAAGCTCCTTTTTTGGATAAATTATTCTGGCGTACTGGCTCGAGGGCGGTCGAGAGGATGAGTGCGGGGTGAGCAGACCGATTGGTTGAAAGGCCTTGTCGGTCTCAGTGCGGAGCAGAGCACAGAAGCTCGCCGGAGTTTCAGCGGAGGAACGCCGAAGAACAGGTCGGGTGATGCGATATGATAGGTACGTGGAATACCAATGCAACCGGGAGGGGAGAGAGGTAGTGCAGGTGTGCAAGCACGATCGGAAATGGAAAGTCCGTTGAAGCAAGTAGCCACCAAAGAAACGGGGAGATACTGTGTGTATACAGGAGAAAGAGAGCGAGCCCGGAGGTGAGGGAAAATGAAAGAAAATGAGGAAGGTCGGAACGAAAGAATTCGAGCGGAGAGCGCTGGAGGCTGCTGATCGAGTATTGAGACGGGATATACATTACGAACGGGAGGAAGAGAGTGCATGCACGCGGCTGAGTTTATAACAAAAAAAAGATGAAGCCACATATATCGAACGGGGGAGAGGGGGGCAAGACTATCGAAGAAGGAAAGAAATAATGCAGGAGCCGTAGGAAACAAGGGAGGAACATGGGAAAGAAGAAAAAACAAAAGGGACGATGGGAGGAAAACAGATCATGGGAATCGTCAATGTTGCACGTGCCCAAGCGGTTCCCGTAGCTCGACCGCCTGTTCTACCGTCGATAAAAAAACTCGCGCTATACGACCGGTCTATCGCTAAAATATTGTTGAAAAATAACAAAGGCAGGGCCAAGGCAGGGCCAATGCAGGGTACGCAGCGAGCACGAAGGGAGTAACGTAAGGCAGAAAGGAAAATACACGTACCTTCCCGAATAGGTATTGCTACACCGAGGATACCGAGTTGGTGGAGACGGAAAGAAGAGCGCGAGAGACGGTGACGGGGGCGGGGGGAAAAAAAATGAGAGACGTTGCTGATGCGGAGGCGAACGAGAGGTGAACCGGTATACAATTTTCGTGGCATGTTCTTATTTCCTAAACAAACACGATGAGGTCCCGAACGTCCGCTGTGCGGTCGACGCTTACGGTTCTCTTGCGAACGCAAGCGGGAGCTACGTTGCGGCACATCGGTACCTTGGGGGCACGTAGGTCTCTCGCTCACGCACTCGTGCGGGCCACGTGTGTATCTGCGAAACACGCTTGTCGCTATCTTTCTCGGCGTCTTCCTTTTGCTTTTTTCGGTTTTATCTTTGTTTCCTTCTCGCGTCGTTGTATCGTCTCGGGGAAAGGGGACTTTCCGGAGGCGCTGCTCTCGCTAGACCTCTTCCACTGGCACATTGCAACCGTTTTACATGCACAATGGAAGGCGGATACCGGGTTATACGAACGAAAAACTTTCCGGTATTGGAATTCGAAAGTGTATATAGGAGTTCAATAATGAATTGTCAACAGATAATACAACGACGAAGACTCTTGTACGGCCGGTCTGGGGAATTCAACTGGCTGCGAACTGAATCGATCTTTCAACGCGATACACGGACAGATACATCCCATCCCTCCCTCCCGACCTTTTCTCACTGGGGATAACTTTGCGACTCATTCCGCATTCGAGCGTTACCATCGTCCCGACTGTCACCGTCCGAACTTGTTTAGAGAGAGAAAGAGGCGTCGGGGATGCGAAACCAGAAAGCTTTTCCACAACCCATAAAGTAGGTGAAAGACGCTTCGTTCCCAGCGAACGCCGAAGGGTGACGCTTATAAAGTCGAGGGGGAAGTGTATATGGGTGTTCGAAGGATTCGACGGGTTTTTATTCACCGTTACTGTCCCATCATACTCGTGTTCTTTTTCGAGCTTCCGTACCCTTCTTTACTGACATCGAAAGAACCCCCTGGATCTTTCTGGCCTCCTCGTCCCAAAGCACCAATATATTCTCCTCACTTTATTATGATCGCAAATCGAAGTCTCTGGATAGCAATAGCGGAGGGTAATCGAGAAACCCCGTTACGTTACTGCGCGTTAGGTTTTGGTATCGTTCCCTTCATTGATGCGAAGGGAACGTCGTGTCTACTCTAAAAACTTTGTGCCACATTTTTTTTTTTTAACCAAAACAAATTTCCTCTATGAAGAAGCAACAGCAATCTCTGTAACGTCACTTCTGGTAGAAAAATGAAATTTTCAAACCGGACGTGACGGTAAAGAGAATTTTAAAAAATCCGGGAATGTATTTCGATCGCGGCCAGTGACACAAACGTGTAAATTAAGAAACACAGTGAGTTGACCATTTATTGAATTGCATCCTGCAGAAACAAGGTCCTGATGAATTTTGAATGACCAGGTGTGCCTCGCCCCCGGCGACGATAACATTGGACAATACGATTAATAGTTTACAACACCGGGCTGAAATTCATACCTGTCGGTCACAGTGTGGCGTATAATGGTACGCAGGATTGAATGGACCACGTCATTGCGCGAATTCGTCCGTAGGACAGCCGATTGTGTACACAAGCCCGAACAATCACTTTTGCCGCGTTAAATATTTAACCTCGCTCTATTCTGGCCGAAATAATTATCCGTGTCGAGTTCATGAAACACCGACTGCCAGTTTAAAACAAAAAAGTTCCCGAAAATATGCATGCGCGCGAGTGGGTCTAAAAGCGAGATTCGAGCATGGATCCTGTTTCGAATACTCTGTACAATGTAAAAAAATTGTTGAACTAACCGATCGCCCGCGGGTACGGACGACGAGCAAACGAGCGTTTCCTTGTTCGCGTCGTACACAGGTGCACGAACCCTGCGGCCTCTGCACACTGTACACCTACTGGTTGACGTGTACGGTGCACCAACTGTACTGCTACTATTCCATGCTACCCCTGACGAACGCGCGTTTTTTGTGCCTCAACAATCAAACATACTTTCCTATGACGAAGCTCGCGGATAGCGTTACCAACCTCGAACCCTCTGACCCGTCGGCTATCCTTCCGGCAACTGTTCCAAGCTTCTAGCGAGTGTTAACACAATTTTTTCCGGTACCCATTCATTTTTCGTTTCTACCTTTGTTGCCCTCTCGAGAGCATTGCGTTTGTATTTCGACAGTGCACATTGACAGAACAATCTCGGCATCTCCATGAGCGGATCCATACAAATAACCGCGGATACACCGTCCTTCGATAACCTTCGGAGGGAGGAACGAATGATGCATTTTGTTTTTCTTCGTTGACGAAAAAATGAAATCGCGACAGATACCGACTTCGTCAGTGCGAAGCATCACAGGTGCGGTGATGGTTTATTTCGTGGTTGTCCCATTCCACTGCTCCCCCAGCCACAACACGAGGGTGCGGACAAGCATGCCTGAGGTACAGGGCTCGTTGCCAGGAAAGAGTCTTACGGCAGAACGGGCAAGAATGCCACCGGAACAGAACTTTCGTCGCGAAGAAGAAGCGCACCAGGTGGCTTCGAGGGGGTTCCTTCCACCGGTTAAGGCGTGAAAAAGCAAGTCGAGTGAGGTGCACACCTGTGCTGTGTATCGTCGCGCTGCACTCGCCGAGAGGCGAAGGACCGGCTTATCCTGTGGAAAGAACAACCAGCCATCCGTGCAGTGAGAATGCGCACTGTGGAATGTCGAGAACACAAGAACGGAAGCCAAGGGGCTAGGGATGCGCGTTTAAAAACAGGAAAGATGATGAAAAAAGTTGAAGAAAAAAAAGGCTAAGCATGCGGCGACTCGGCGATAGACCACATGACACACAACGGTCCCCGGCGAACGAGGAAGGCGCGAGAGCCGGAGAACGTGAGGTAGCGAGGGGTGAAACTGGAGAACGAAGGCAGAGAGGAATGAGGGAGAAAGAGAGTAAAAAAAGAACTGGCCGAACGTACGCAGAGATCAGGAATAAACCCCACTGCAGCGCGACGGTGGGCGCATTGCGCAAAACCCCCGTTGCTGCCTCGGTTTGCTGGCCCGCGCTGCTGGTCTCTCTTCGAGCTATCGGGCCTCTCTTTCACCCGTCCTCTCGAAACCTAACTCTCATCCTCGTTTCCCTCTTTCTCACGTTCGCGGTGAACCTTCCCTCTCGCGCCCCCTGTTCTCCATCTCCAACGGGTTACCACCATTACCCTCTTTCGCCTTCAGTCGCCCACCTCACTTCCGAGGGGCGGAGGAGGATCGAGGGGTGCAGACCACCAACCCCCTTTTCACGTGGTAGCAACGACGGCCGCTCTGTCGGCGGCCCGTTTGCCCATTTAAATGCTATCGTTCCCGCTCCCCCTCCCTCCGTCACTCGTCGACAACCCTCTCTCGCGTACCATCTTTTCTTCGTTCCTCCTCCGCGCACCCCACTCGTTCCAGCCTCTGATTCACCTTTTTTTTTATTCAACCTTTTCACACCTAATTGGGCATTTTGTGCCGCACTAGCCGAGATATTATCATAGTAATAGCCATACGAGGAACAGAAGTACCACGGAGAGCTCCCCCCTCCCCGGTGCCTGAACGAACGGGGGGAGGAGTCGCGCCTCTCGCACAATGGCGCAATTTCAACGGCTCTCTTTGCCGTTTCCCTCGACTCGTTATTTCTCGTTCTCTTTTTTTTGTACCCTTCTCACTTTCGCTCTATATATTGTACGACCGGCAGATCTACATGCCCGACAAGTTCTTCTGGTTCTTTTTCCAATATATATATATATATTCATATATCTCGTTTCATGCAGTTCCTATCTGAACGAGCGAAGGAACGAACGACCGAAGCTTGAAAAATTCGAGCGAATCACTTCCGTTTGGTGGTTTGAACATCGGCGTTAATGACACTCCCACTGAGATACCGAGGACCCCGCAGCGAGGAGCATTTGATATAAACACGACGTACATATGTATCCGCATGTGGATAACCATCATACTTATGTCAGAACTTCACGAGGGAGAGAGAGAGAAAGTTTCGTCGAGAGATCCGATCGGATGAGTGACCGGTTGAAAATGAGCGCACGGTATAACTCTTCGGAGCCCCAAACGTTCATCATCAACTGCAAACCGTACATCCTGGACTCACGAGTTTCTCTACACATACCACAAAACGAATCTATACTCACTCCGAAACTATTCATCCCAGATCCTTCAGGCACAATAATAATAATATTAATAATGGTAATAATAATAATATTAATAATGGTAATAATAATAATATTATTAATGATAATAATAATAATATTAATAATGATAATATCAAGGCGGGACGATAATTTTTGGTTCGGCTGAACAACAAGTTCGCATTCCAGTTTGAGCTAGGATGCGACCAGGGCGAAGGAATGCGCGCATTGCGGAGGAAAAATTTACGACGAAACGAAAGAGCGGTGGCGGTTGAAACTCGACGGGATTTGTCCAATATTGCGCGAAACCTCCGTGTTCCTCGGTACTACTAGCTTCTTAGAGCTGTTGGATGAGAGGAGCATGAAATCTCTTAAAAGACATTTGACGTTTATCATCCGGCTCGCACCCGACACGGGACTACGCTGCTAGCTCCTCCTCTCCCGAGTTTAGAGTTTAGTCTGTTTGTACGTTGTAAGCCTTGTTGCTCCGTGATAACTCGGAGCAGAGTGAAGATTTTCTCTCTGCGTCTCATCTTGAATGCCTGTTTGTTTGGTTGCCTCGGAAGATCTCATAATTCACGGAAAGTATGCGAGCGGGAAGGAGACGCGAGGGGGGATCGTAGAAGGACTCTCGGGCTTTCGTCAAACACATAAACCAGCATTATCCCTACGCGCGCAACGTAACGAAGCCCTCGTCGAGGGTGGGCCCGCGTCCCCCCGTCTGCAGACGAGCAAAGCACAAAGTAGTACACTCCTTGGGGTAGTTGGCTGGAGCGAAGTGGGACGAAGACGGAAAATCTGGCTCCAAAGAAGATTTCGCTCGTTCACTCTTGCGACATCCCGATATTAACGCGAGCTTTCGTAATTTGTATTAATTCGTTTGTCCCAGTCTTTGCGGATGAACTCTTAGCCCCCAGCTCGGTAAGCGGGCGGATTCGCGTGCACATTCAACATCCTGTTTTCTGCCTCCTCGCCCTCGCGGCTGAATAGACTCGGAAGATCGTGGTCGTGCGCGTCCCCGGATGCAGAGATCCGTGGCCCTCCCCCGAGGCTCTGAGTTCTTCAAGAGAAGAAAACTCGAATTGCCTCGAGTGAGAGGTGGAGAGAGATTGAGAGAGAGAGGAGAGAGGGGAGATCACCGTCAACCGGCGATGAACGCCCGGGCCCGAGCCACTCGGCGGTGTCTAATTCTTTCTCGGTCGAACTAACTTTCTCTCCAGCCATTCTCATTTAGCCCCCGCCCCCTCGACTTAACGTCTTTGAGCATTATTACCATTCCCCCCTCCCAAACCCCCAACTTCACCCCCATCTGTGTTCTGGTATATCTCTTTCTACCTCAGCTTTCCTTATTCCACAAAAACCCTCGACCCAGCAACTACGCGGTTTTCCTTGGCTTCATTCAGGACGTCTTCTACGACCTTCCACTACTCTTGCCTTTTCGGTTATACAATTTTCTCCGGGGATGAGAGAATGAGAGAGAGAACCGCGGGCTGCTCGTGCGCGCAGCTAATAGCCAGCGTTTTGAGGGCTGAGGAATGCAACTTTAACGGTCTGAACGAAAGTGCTCTCGGGGTTTTCTTCCCGTTGTTGCCATTTTCCGACGAAACAGTGCATTCATAGTTTACAAATTGCCTAATGCCAGGTTCCCTGGGAGGCACAGCTATTGGGCTTCTGCCGGAAAACTCGTTACACTTCCTCCTCGCTGCTGTAAATCACTTTGATTCGGACTCGCTCGGCATTTCCGGCCCTGTCCTTTTCCAATCCACCGGATTGCTGAGGAACGATACCATTTTTTTCTTACGAGACTCTTTGAAGTAGTAAATAAACATTGACGACACAAAACACAACAAAATTCAATTGTATCACCGCTAGTAGAGTCGGAAGGCTTATCCAGTGTGATATATAGATATCTCATTACCTACGGCAAAAAGTGACACAGATCCGTCACTACAAACAATAATCGCCTCGCCGACTACAGGCGGAGAAACATTTGCTCGTGCGTTTCCATCGCGCGTTGTGGGATTGAAAGTGGTCGGTGCGTATTTGCGTGAGTCATAGGAAATGGGTAGATGCGCCAGTAGGAAGAGAAATATGTGCGTGTGTACAGTGGTACCCAGAGCGAATCTAACTCGCAGGAGTAACGGAGAAAGGGAGATCGGGCCCGTACCGGACGATATAGCAGGAGCTTTAATGGCCAGAGTGCGGCCGAGTGAGCGCGCGAATAGCTCGGTTGAAACTTCTCGAGATATCACTCGCCCGGTTCCTAAACCAAGCGGTGCAACTGGCGGTATTCGCACTGTTGGGGCTTGGAGTAATATCAGGTAGAGGCTGGCGTAGCAATTTCATTACCGTAACCACTGGGTACCCAGCAGGCATTCGTGTGCAACCGACAATGCCTGCACGTTTATGGGGGGGACAGCCTATACGCGAGATTGCACCGGCGGTTCCGCTCGCCCCGCGCTCGCTACCTCCTCATCCTGCGAGTACTGCCGCTATGTGTGCATCCCCGATGCGCCCAGGTCCAAATTCACCGGTAACGTTGGTTGTCGAGGGAGGAGAGAGAATCATGGGGCAGATGGAGAGATAGAGAACGAACCCTCGGATCCCCCGGTCCATACTCGGCTTCGCGCTAATTCACCCGCTCATGCCGGTGCTACTCTCCCAACAGGGAATCCTCTAGCCTGGTTCCCGGGAATGAATGAACGAACGAACGAACCGTGTCAGTACTGGCAGCGGGAAGGTATACGACTCAGGAGGAGTAGGTACGCAGCTACTCCGGGGATTCCCACTCGAATGACACTTTGGTCAGTCGAAGATAAAATGGTAAACGTGCAGTACCTACCATCCAGGGATCTTTTTAATCATTGGATCTCTTTCATGGAGCATATCATTCAAGTCGGACAGCATGGAAACAGCGAGGTGCATCATAGAAATTAAGGACTCTAGAAAAATATCAACCAGAAGCTTCCGAGCGTCCCGTTTACGTCCCAACGCCCGACCGAGGCGCTGAGGAAAGACGTTCAGCGATGACAACAGAGAGAGAATGATCCGGTACGACGATAGAGGGAGGTGGAAGATGAGGAAGACAACGGCGCTGATGCCTGGGGCGCAAGGAGGATAATGAAAGAAAAGTGTAGGACTTTAATTAGCTTGGCTCCCGGTCCGTGAACTCCACTGGCCGATGTCGGCCTGACAAACCATCCCTGAACCCTGCCTCTCACCGCATCCCCCTACTGACGTCAACGCCGTTCTCCTCCGCGCTCCTCCACCGACGCCCTTTCTGCAGGGCCACTCTCTTCCACTCTGCTAACCCGGGGCAACGCGTTGTTTTCCTCAGTGTAAACGAACGAGAGCGCGCAAGACGAAATGAAAACGAGGGACCGCGCTCCGCCTCATCATCTCCTAATAAGACCCCGCGCTCGCTTACCGGCGCTACCGCGTGGCCGACTCACCGACGCAGGTTCCCTCATTTAGTCGGAATTCCTGCTTTTCTTTTGCGTACGACATGTCAGCAAATTGCGCAACGCTAGCAGGAAATTGGCCCGACGTCCGGAGACCCTCACTTCGAGGCTACTTTCCGTTCTTTCTCTCCGCGTGTGAGTGTTCTTTAACCCTGATGCCACTGCTGATGGCTCTGGTTCTGGGTACTAACAGCGCCATTGTACCGCTCGTCGGGTCACCGAGCGGATGAGAAAATCCAGAGATGGTCGAAGGAAAGACTGGAGAGGGAAAAAAGGTAGAGCGAGAGAAAAGCGCATGACAAGGGTGTATACGTGCCAGGGTACTCGGGCGAGAGTAGAAAAGGCTGCAGCATCAGCCGCACGGCGACTTAATCGAATTAAGGAACAACCACGCGAATTCCACTACCCCGATCCGCTACGTTTCTCGCACTCCAGTTTGCCGCTTTATGATATTATATTTTTTTTCTCCCCCTTTTTTTGTTTCCTTTTTTGTTGCTGATACGATAATAACGAGGAACGTCGAGTGCTGGCGCGACTGTGTATATTCGAGTGCGCATGTATGCATGCGCCGAAAGCATTTTGAGCCGCGGAGTCACGGACCCGAAACGAAACCCGAGGATAAATGACGACCGAGACGACGACAACGTCAGGATCAAGCTAGCATCATCTTGTCGAGCAGCGGTTCCCCGTGTCTTAGCTCCTGCGGTCGTGCCGCGCTTTCGGGCGTATGTGAGCGATAAATGCGAGCTCACCGGGCACTCTGGGAGAACCTGTCAGGTCGTCCTGCGGCGAGGATCCTCACTTCTGAGGTTCGCTTTCCCACTCCAGCCCCGCGGCCTCGAACTTTCAAAACTCGGTGATCTCCAGGCGCGTAATTACCCTCGTTCCATACAAAATGACAAGAACATGCCGTGTCGTGTGCAAGAACTTTGAAAAAAAAAATCAAGTCGAAACAACACGCCCTTGTCTCTTACGTGCCCATTCAATTATGGCTTGGAAAATGAAAAATGCTTCGGGGCAATCACCAATGTATACTCTCTCGGAAAAAAGCTATCTTCGTCGCAGTCTCGTTCGTTTTCTTTTCCTCACTTTGTATCTTTCATTGGAAAAACGTCTGCGCGGACAAGAGCGGGAAAGAACGTCGAGAAAAAACAGAGAAACTCGTTATACGGAGAGAAAAAAATTAGGGGAGGGGAGGGGAGGGGAGCGAAAAATATAGAGAAGACGGGCAAGCAAACTAACAGGTTTAAATGGCGAACGTCGTTTCGGTGGTGCAAACGAGCCTCGGGCGATTAATAACATTTATAATGAACTCGACTCGTCGTCGGGATGTTTTGGAGAAAATGAAGAGGTGGAAGGGCGGAGGGGAACTGGATATTCGTGAGGGGGAGTATAAAAGACAGTGGAGAAGGGTAATGAAAGTGAAACACGAATTCTCGTTGCGATCACCACGCAGGAGCTCGTTTCGTTCTTTCGCGCGGGGGAGTTTAGGAAGAGCGAATGAGGGAGAGAAACTGCCGAGGGTGAAGTGGAGAAAGCGCAGGTTCACTCTCTCGCTCTCGGTCTGTGCACCCTCGGCGTGTTCTCGTCGTGCGTCCGGAAAATAGGTAGTAAGCTCGCACAACGTCGAGGCTGTTTATCTTACAAATTCAATTTCGAGACAGCTGCCACACCGGGGCTCTCGGGCCCCCGGTAAGTGTACGTACACGCCGGGCGAGCGCGCAGCGGCGGTTAGCCTGCCGATTGCACGGGAAAAGCGCTGGCGGAACACACAGGCGCAATGTATTTCAAGCTCGTACAAGAATACACCGTTCGCCGGGTACCGCAAACGAAAATTTCATTCGGTCACCGGTGCGGGATTCGTGCTGTGCCGCGAATGAGGTTCGTTTCGTTGCCGGCTGTACGTTCCGTCGGAAATCAGTAGATCGGATCGGTAATGGGTCAGACCATTCCCGCTTCGTGCGCCGGTTGTGCCTGCCGAGGGTCTCTTTTTCTCGATCGAATCGAGACAATTTTTAGTATCAAAAGTCTTTTCACCGTAGGTTAACATCACATTTAAGAGAAAAATTTCAACAATAAATTAAACAATAACAATATAATAAATTAACAATAAATTTCAACAATAATAATTTCAACTCATAAAGTATCAAATCCTCGATAAACTGTTTTAAATGCTTTGGAGTGAAAATCAAATTTCTTTTTACTTTGTGAGGAGGTAAAAAAAAAATTGAAATTTTCATCGCGCTTCCTCATAAAGCTGAAAATTGAATTTTTCATAACCCTTCCTCATAAAAGTAGGAAATTGAAATTTTCGTATCGATTCCTCGTAAAAGTTGAACATTGAAATTATTATATCGCTTTCTCATAAAAGTTGGAAATTGAAATTTTCTTATTTGAAAAATGAAAAATTATTTCAAAAATGACATAAAATGTAAACGGTTCGATCGATTTTCGTGAAATTTTCATCGGGTGATCATATTCTATCCGTGTATGCGTTTATAGACCGATAGCTAAAAATTGCGAGTGCCATTTTCGAAAAAATTAAAAATGATGTACAAAAAAACTGACAATTTTTGGATAACATTTTGTGGAAACATTAACTATTAACAACACACACACATCCAAACATTTTTTCTAAATGACATTTTTCGATGTTTTGGAACATTCTAAACACGTTTTCATTAAAATCTCGATTTTTTTTCACCATAATAAAGCTTTCTCTATGAGGAAGCAACCCTAACAAGTGTAGTGGATCATAGCCGGGTAAGAGGCAGTAGCAGCGAGCTCGTGAGCAGCTAATTTCTTACCCGGATCTGTACCAAACACGACCGCGTGAACTGGACGGCGTCACGTGTGTTTCATCTTCCATCAAAAATAATGTGCGTTACTTCTTTTTTTTCCCCTCAAAGGCAAGACTATCCCTCGTCCGGAAGGAGAGAGTTCCCTTTCCACGAATTACAGTACCATAATAAATATAATAATACCATTCTATCTTTCTCACCCTCTGAGGCTCTAGGCTTGCGACTCTCCCCACTGTACCATTGAGAGAGACCATCCCCCACGTAGCTTGTACATCTGGAGCACGATATTTGGCCATTCGTCAAAGGATAAATGAAAACAGCGTCGGACTCTAACGCTTCTCCGAGGTAACCCCTCGACACTTTTTCCCATCCACTCCTACGATCCTCGTTTCAGCCACCGACCTCATATATTCCTCTACCGCTCTTCCTCACCCCGAAATTTACGAACCGCAACGAGATATAATATTTTCCACTTTTCCTTAATTGTATCGCGAAAGACAAAAAAAAGTTTTCCAAATTTGAAAGACCGAGTCAAAGGAGAAGAAAAAATGAGTCGACACTTTTTTGTTTTCCATCGATCTATCGATCGCCCATCCGGCGCCGTCGAATCAAGATCGCACACTGCACCGCAGCGATGTGCACATTTTCCAGGGGAAAAAAAAACCCATCGGTGGGGCAAGGGAGGGAGTGAAAATCATACGGACAACCGCGTCGAGCATGAGGCCAGACCACGGTGGCATAATAACCGAGAGTAATGCGTGAATTATTGACTGCTTCCTATCTTGCCAGAGCGCGGTGAGCTCGCGAACCCTCTGCTCCCTAACCCTCCTTTCACCCTCCTCACTTCTGCTGTCCTTTCTCGCATGTGCGTGCCCGGAACCCAGGTTCGTGCTTTCCGCACACATCCGCAAACTCATACATCCTCGGATGGTAAATAGGCTCAGGACATATATATATATACCAGCATCAAGTACAATATATATATATATATATGTACATATATATATATATATAGTATATTATATAGAGTACAGTTGGGGCTATACTATAACTATACGGTAACCACTATCCCGTATGAATTCTACGGATGGCGTTCGCAGCGGTCCCGCGCGGGTGCATACACACGCGTGTTTCAGCTCCGACGTAGCATCAGTCAGCACGCGCGTAGATCAGGTACCATCTCTGGCTCGTTTCGCATCACGTCAGCCACTCGGTACGCCCGGGGAGGGTTGAGTCAGTGTGCGTGGATATGGTATTACGTGCAAGCACGCACAGCTCGCATGCGAGCAGTACCCTCATGACTAGAGACATAGATAACTTCACTCAGCGACGGAAAACTCTCGTCGCACTCCCTCGCCCTCTCGTCGGCGCCAATCGGGAGATAGATCTTCCTCCGCGTTCGCGATATTCTTTTATTGCTCTCCGTAGATTCGATGACCCCCTCACGAAGAGGCTCACGAGAAAGATGCCCGACTGGCACGCATGAAAATTCCCATGGTAGACGTGTGTATTCGTTCGGTTCGTATTGGTTATTCATGAAAGTTCATCTGGCTGCTTTGTGTCTTGGAGAAAAATAGATAAAATTGGGAGCAGAGGAGGGTGGACGGATGGATCTACAGCATCGATATCTCGGCTTCCCGATGGTGTTGGACGAGTTGGAAACCTGAGGGAACACCTTGATATCTCAGCTGCACAGTGATATGTCTGGTGGCGGTATAACAGGATCCATACATTAAAAAAATATATGTGACAACTAGCAGGTTGTTGTGGCTCAGGCGCGAAATGCCCGAGCTATGGACTATGGAATTTAGTAACCGGAAATTTAGAATTCCGGAGATACACCGGAAACACGTCACTTCCGATTTAAACATTTCATTTGTCGACCGGAAATTACGTATTTTCGGTCAAAGAACGATTTTTTTCCCACGACGATAGTGCGCAGCGCTGTTGTGTACTATCTCGGCGGTTTCGAGGAAATCGTGTATCAATTCGAAGAGACAATACCGCTGAATAATTTAACGTGCAAAAAATAAAGAATCTAGACGAGTCGACGAGCTGCTCGGTGGTAGATGGAACCGGCGAGCAGAAGGAATGAGAGATTGCGCAAGCGAAAGGACGCGAAGACGGCGGGGCCGAGACGAAGTTAAAGATGTGGAATGGGATAGACAATTCAAGCTCTTAATTAGCTGCAATTACCGCAACATAGGAATGTCGAGCGAATCGCCCGAGGCTCATCCGGCGTCCTTCCATCCAACGTGCAAGCGATGTACTCTTAAATGGAAAGAGCGAGAGGAAGAGAAAGACGGAATTCCCTTGTGTGATCATGACGACCTCACTTTCCTTTGCCCACTTGCTCCCTCTCATCCCGACGACCTCCAGGCACCGCATCTCCAGGCACCGCTCGGGTGACCCATCTCCTCACATCCGCCCTGCGAAAGAGCCAATTTACGACAATATTCTCGACCTAATGCGCGGAAAATAAAAAAATTCCGCGGCTTATAAACGCGCTGTCAAACATTGCGGGAACGGTGCTCTTTCGCAAAGTGAGCACTCAAATTCACTGTTTGGCAGGGTGGAGCCACGTCGTTTCATCGAGTTTTGTTCTAAGATGGCTCACAGATTAAAACAAACAGGGGAGAAAAGGAGGCAATAATAAGAAGTAACGCAGGCGAGAAACGACAGCTCGACGTCGTAATGGAGGAAAGAACCGGATTTTAACATTTCGTCTTTTGTTTTTCTTAATTTTTCTTCGTTCCTTCGAAGTACCCGAACGCTTAATTTGCCGAGTATAATAAAGGAGATTCGAGTCGGCGACGTTGTGGAATATGATAGGAAATACACGGGGGTACAAAATGCCGCGTTTCCGGTTAGCGGGAAAGGGGCGTACCGTTGCTCTCGGGGATGGAAATGACCCGACGGATTATAAACTCCGGACTATCGTGTGAGCGGCATACTTCTGCCAAGGGCATTATTCCTACGGCGAAATTACGTCGTTGCCGGTGGTCCATTGTACGAGAGAATTCCACCAGTTCTTCGCTGGGTTGCCGGAAAGAGGAAACGAATATGCGAGAAGCGCGACCTGCGGTGGCGCGACTCTGGCTCGATCGTCTTCGCAAGACGAGTGAGAGGTCGAAAAGACAGTTGTCGAGTTTTATCAAAGACGCAGTTGTCGCTCGTTGTCGTAAAGAAGCATCGCGCGAAGGAGGTTTACGAGGAACCGGTCTGAGGTGTCGATTTTGCGGCACGAGTCACGCGTGAGATACAGCCAATGTGGGAGAGAATTTGCATTGTAAAATCTAGCGAATGTCGTCCACGAACTATGAATTCAGGAATATCAAAGCAAAGTTACGGTTTTATAGAGATACCTAAAGACGTATCTTCTATTTTTCTCCATACGGATAGACGCACCTCCTCCCTCATTGGGTAACAGAAGTTAAAACACCTCGAGGAATTTTTCGGATGTGCATGCTCGCATCTTCGATATAATATCAAAGTGACTGCGATCTCCCCGGCCGGTACCTTGGCCGCAGCCAAGCGCCGATAGCTCAGAGATTCCCTGTGGTCGGGAGCGTGTCAGTGCATATACGCTCCAACGTCAGTTTGTCCCTCACCCCTATCCCCCTCCCCTCCCCCGCGTTCATCCTCATTGCCCTTCCCGCCTCCACCAGTATCCACGGCATCCAACCGCTTGCTTATGTTGCTGTTAGCCTCTCTCTCCGCTTCATCCCTTTCCGACGCTCTCCCTCCGTCTCCTCGGCTCGGCCTGCCCTGCAAGCTCGCGAGCTCGCACTCCCGCGCTTCTGGTATCCACACGCTCACAAACAGAATTATTTATGAGCTTGAATGCGAGCCAAAGCTCGTCCGTAAGCCACTAAGACGTTTCTCGATGCTCCGAGTATTCTAGGCTCCTGCTGGTGCTGTTTCGCGAGAACGTAGCCAAGCCGACGACGAGGGGGTCTCTCCCGGCTCCTGGCGGCAAGGTCCTCCTCTCGATATACCATGCACACACCCACACACTCATACCCTCACACATAACAGAAAATACCCTCTCGCATTTTCTTTCCGGGTGTACCCGCGCCATCGAAGAAAATTCGAAATTTGACGAAGCCGGGGTACAGTCGCGACCGGGGACGCCGGGATGTCTCTTCTTTTTTTTGTTCCTCTCCCTCGATTTTAGAGAAGACAGGGGGGCAGGCAGGAAAGAGCGAGCGGGCGGAAGGGGATGGCCTGTGGGTGGAGTATGGGCGCAGGAGTGAGGAGGATCAACCGAGCTGCTGCTGGCATTGCTCCCTCGAGGATCTCTCATGGCCTCGATACGTAAAGCAGCAGCAGCGGCAGAAGCATAGCACCGAGGAAGAGGAGAGTGCCAGCCAGCAACGAACCAACCAGCCCCTGAGATGTTCTCGCGCGATAAAGAGGAAACGAAATACCTCTCGCGGCGGCGGGCTCTCCTTCCCTCCCGCTCTGCACTCTCCTCACTCTCGCTCCTCGTGGTCTTCGTGACATCTTCGACGACGACTGTGAGTCTACGACGGAGTGAATTGCGACTGTAATCCAGAGAGCTGGAGGGGAAAAGCTTCTTCATCTGCTGCGATGTTACGAAGGGTCGAGAGGGAGAGTCCTTCCTGTCGTTCCGCCGTCAGACCGAAAGAGCCGTCGTCACTGCCGCCGTCTTCTGGCTTTTCCGAACATCCCTCGTTGCCTCGGTGATGGTATTAGCGAAATATAATAAATTTCGGACAGCGAGAGGAGGGATGATGTTTCTTTCCCCTTCTTGGAAATTACCGAACGGTGTCTTCGCTCGTGGAGCGGGAGGAGCAGCTTTGTTTCTCACGTTGAAAACGAGACAACGCTTGCCGGCATAGAGCTCTTCGTATTAAGGATTCTTTCTTCACCGAGCGTCAATGTTACCGGGTAGAGTCGGCTCTCGGTGGGGGCGGCGAGAGAGGGAGACTCACCCCCGACCAACCCCTTTTCTCGGCATCGGAATAGCTACGGGCCAGCGAAGCATCGCAATCACCCTAGTACGAGGCTTCGCCCGCGGGCGGCGCCACCAAATGGAATCAGTAGATAAAACCCTCTTCCAGCTGCTGTCGCTTCTGCCTGCCGCCGTTGTTCCTCGTGCACCGCTGAGCTCGAAAGCAACCCCGACGCGGTGGTTGCTCCACTTTCGTCCTCGCCCTGCGACATCGTCGATTCCCACCCACTGCTCCTTCGAGACCATTACTTTTTAACTCCACTTCGCGATAAATTATCATCTAACCGATAAGATTTTTCCAGAAATTATATTTATCCATAAAATCGGCGAGAAACGATACCACGATCTTCCCAAATACGCCGCGGTATAGGGTAAAATTGATGAACATAGCCCGGTCGGTATATAATTGGTTTACCCGCAAATCGGTGTGGGCCATATTCACAACTTTGACCCTTCCTTCTCACCGATTCCTACGTTTATGCATTTTTTTTTAATAAAAAAAAATTTTATAAATGGAATAACAATTGCCAGTTGCAGTATACGTGTCGCCGTGGCAAGCGCCGCTACACGCAGGTTATCGATTCCGCGCTCCGGTGTCCGATAGCAGGTAGATGGAGAGAGGGGGAGCAGAGAGTGGTACACCCAACGCTCCGCGTCGTTACATCGAGGCATCGCGGAGATTAATTTCACCGCGAGATCCACGAATTTACATGGCAGCGTATAACGGCGCTCCGGGACTCTGGTCGCGTACTCCGTGCGGGCACTGCGCTCACCGGACGATTCGGGGATTAATCGAGGAAACGTATACACACTTCCCAACACGTATCCCAAGTGCATACACGCGACGGCGCGTATATACGTACGTGTGTCGTATAGAGACGGACGGGAATTCCCGGCGAGAGTTTCAAGTGCAGTCGACCGCACGCGCGTGTATACGCTCGTCTCGTCTCGTCGTTTCTCTGTATCCTCTCTCTGTACTCTCCCTCACTCTCCCTCATTTCCTCACTCCCTCACTTCCTCTCCACTCCCATCGTTCTCTATACTTCCTCGTACCAGTGACATTCGAAATACTTGAACCGCATTTGTGTACGATTAATCCTTCCCCTCAAAACCCCTCACACCCCCTCATTCTCCCCTTACTCCGGCAACAAACGTACACGCGCTATACGTATTCAGCTGGTTTATCGTCGCTGTATACGTACACTCAAGCCCGTCCAGAGTTCAACGTTAATTCTCTTCAATTTCAAAGCTTCGGCGCACAACTACCATACGCTCTCAGCTTATGGTATTACCTCACTTTGTATTAATTGCTGCGCCAGCCAAACAACGCCCGAGTCTGGTTCTGCGGATCGCTTACCCAAAATTTTGTCACGCTAATGTGGAACTTCCTTTACATTTTTTTTCCTATTATGGAGGGGGTCGAGACTCGACAATGAAGTGTTGAATTTTTCGTGAAAATAACATCTCTCGGATGATGCGGAGGGAAGGAGGAAAAATGCCGGAACAGTGCGTACTTCATGCTCTCAGCGTTATGAAGAAGCATTTTCAATGAGGGCGTTGCATACTTCACCTTTCATTTCGCCGGGGCACACGCGCTCGCTGTGTGTGGAGAAGATCGGGGCAAAATGGCACAGCGGGGCAAAACGGGACAGTGAGGGCAAAATCCAATTTTTCAAGGATTTTTTTGATGCCTTACTTTGTCTCAACGATACATCCGGATTTTCAAACCCATTTTGCCCAACGTACCACCATCGCCACCATCCAAAAGTTATTGGAGAATTGCCGTTTTGTCTCATTATCCCGTTTTGCCCCGGTGTGCCATTTTGCGCCGCCCTCCCCTATATGTATTCCATAACGTTCTACTAGGCCCTGGTACAAAATTCAACGCAACTTTTTTATTTATTTTGTTCAGCGGTTACGGCATTTCGAGGAAGAGGACAGAAAATAAAAATGAAAACAAAAAATGACGAAAAAAAATGTACAAACGTGAGGGTCCGGATGCGAACGGGGAGGTTCGTCCGACAGCCGACTAACCCACGGGGATTAATTTCCTCGTTAACTCGCAGCCGTTAACCCGACCGATGAATTTCTCGAGCGTGGCTCTCCGTCCCTCTCTCGCGTCATACTTTTTAACGGTTACGCGCTCTTTCTTCGGCCTCGCTAGCCTCACTCTTCATCCCTCGGAAAAATCGAGATCGGCAAAAAAAAAGGAAAGAATCACCCGCGTGCTCGCGACATCGATACAGCGGCTCATGAGAGACAGAGCGAGCCGTTGTGCATGCTGAAGCGCGCTGTCCCGCCGGGAAATCTGAACGAGCGACGAAATATTGTTTTCGATAACCGACGGAAGCTGGATGGACCGTTTTCAAAGTGTGGACAACGAAAAAAAATTGAGAAGAACTGGAAATACGCTCCTTTGTTCGTCCGGTCAGGTGAAACGAGGCGAGACGGGGCGTTCGGGACGGATACAAAATAAAATGCACCACGAAACACCTCGAATCGCGGGTTCAATGAGAACCTCGTTATAAGCCCGTGGTTGAAGCAGCCCAGAAAAATCTGCACCACTTTCGCTAAAAAAAAAAAAAAAAAAAAAACCTTCACAAATCTCTTGTTTTCATCGATTCCCCATTCCCCGCCGCTTCGGTGCTCTATTGATGCTACGACGACGAGTAATAAAAAAGCAGCGTTTTCACTCGGTAGAAACTCAGCCGCCACGCGTCCGTAAATACATATCAGATCAGTGTTTGCTTTCCAAAGATTGTGTATTCGATCCATCGTGGCTGGTGGAGGTGGGGCTTGAAGCCGTATTTTTTTTTTTTTTTTTTGCAAAGTAACGAGAACATCAGCGTCGCCAGGGATGTGTTTGCTCTGGGGGTGGCTCGATCGCGGTTTCCTTTCGCGTGAGTAAATTTGAAGAGAAAAAGAAAGTGAGGAGGGTCGGAGCTTTTGTCGGAAGCCTGTCGAAAAATCAAAGAGACATCGGGCGAGCGAGAGTCCGGGTCGGTGAGTACCCGGGTGTGGGTCAGTGGATGAGAAAAGTGCAAAAGCGGAGGGACCCGGCACAGATCCGACGATGAATAGAGGAGAAGGAAGCGAGGAAAGCGCGAGCAGAGTGCTCCACTAGCCTGGCTCCGACGGTGCTCCTCGGTTCCGTCGTAGCGGAGCGTGTGCCGGGAACAACCCCTCGGGAGGCCCGACAGCGACTGTTGCCTCGCGTCTTAGCTCGTGCGATTCCGCGGACGCTCGGGAACGCCGGCGCCTCTGGGCGTCGCGACGGCGGCATCCAGGGCTGCCAGCGGACGAGCGCCACGGGCTGCGCGGTCGTGCCGCCGAGGGGGGTGCGACGGGGGTGGCGGGCAGGCAGCCGAAGTCATCCCTTCGCGCTCACCCCGCCAGACGAGTCCCGACTCTACGCTCGGCCGGACGTGACGTAACGTAGCGTAGCGTAGAACCCACGTAACCACCGCGGCACGCTGCTGCTGCTGCGTCTCGCGTCCGCGTTCTATCATTTGCCCATCAGTCCCGAACAAAAAATATATACATACATATATTTTAAAAAATTAATATATCTAAAATACAAAATCAAAAATATAAATACGAACGAAACGACAAGTTAAAAGAAAAGTGTAACAATTTTAATCGAGTTTTCAACGATTCTCCAACGACGACACGAAGAATACGGAAGTACGACGTGAACTTTTTGTTTTTTATTTACTGAACGAAGCTTCTTCGACGAGGAAGGGTGAAGATAACGGGATTTAAAAAAAAATACCAGAGAGACTAGGCCCCCAAAGTTTCGTCGAAACGATCAGTGTTGTCTCAAAGTTTGTACACACTCTCGGGTGCAAAAAAAAAGAAACTACAAAATCAAAAATTCCAAAACTTCTGAGAGCCCAGGCGACTCGCCGGGATTGAGGATACGCAGTGGCGGGTTAACTGTAACAAAGAGTAACTAAAAAAAAAAGCTCTAGCAATTTTACGCGACGCGAGTGAAAATTGTGTGTTTCGTTAAGAGAAGATTACGAGGCAACGATTCAAGGAATAATAATACCCGGAGACAGTGTTCTCTGGTCGTAGCTTCTCGATCGGAGATCCGAGGCTCGGGGTTCACGAGAAGAGTCTCGTGTATTGCAACATGTCGCGAGATACTTGTCCTAAGTGAGTGAGAGTTGAGCCGTAGTCGTCGAGAGTCGATAAGGGTCCTCCGAGGTGCGTGCGAGCTCTGTTAAACCGAGCCCCTCGCAACCCCTCGTAGTCCCGTTCACAAATGAGAAGACGCACCGCGTCGGCGGAGGCGTCGAAGTTAGTGCACGGGAGACGCCAAAACTCTGTCCTACTGCGGCCAACGGTGGCTGCGGAGTTCCGAAGCACGCGCTCGAGCTAATTCGCGGGACAGCCAAGTAGTACACAAACATATATATTATATATATACATATATATATATATATATATTATATTATACATAAATAAAGGTAGACGGAAGGAGAGAAGCAGAAAGACCGCGGGAGGATAGTGAAAGATAACCGGAGAAATCCACGAAGAGGACGTGTTCCGAGAGTGACGCTCGCCGCGGCGACTAATATCGCCCGACGATGCTTACCATGTCGACCCTGATGATGCCGACGACGATGACGACCATGACGAATCCCGGTCCGATTCCAACGCACACCGTGCCCCAAAAGATGGAACCAGCGAAGCTGTCGGCAGCCGCGAGCATCAATCACGCAGCGACCGCAACCAACAAATCAGGTGCCTCAATTTTTCTATAACATCCAAAACAATGAAAGTCGATTTAAATTGGAATACATGAGGGGTTGGTTGGGGAAGCATAGACGGAAAAGCCGCCGTACAGTTTAGCCTTTCTAAGCGCGGGGGCAGAGCGACTGTCGAGAGTCTTTACACATAGTCCGATCAGCCACGTGTCTCGTCCGTGATGCTAAGGAGAACGAGTTTTATTTGCAGCCTTAGGCGCTCTATCGACTCGTCGTTCGTTTCTTAAGATCGATATAATTTTTTTCCATCACTCAAGAAGTTAAAGTACGAAAAGTAATCCTAGACATTTTCAAATTCGAGTCTATAGAACGTGGTTTAAAGTGTGACAACTTCAATCCAATAGTCCGGAGATATTGGATACTCGAAATTATTCTAGTACGGACCATGATGGACTAAAAAAACAAAGATAATCGAGTGACTGTGAGTTAAAGTGCTTTGCGATAGATGCCCTGCGAACGAGAGGAAGGTCGGTTAGGTGGGTAGAGACAGGGTACGAAGGGGAGTAATTATTCGAAATGAACGGCGACGGTGAATTAATCGACAACCGAACACGGTGTGGTTTTTCGAGATAAGCTCGTGCCCAAGGTAGGATCTTCCCCTGGTCGCCCCCTCGGCCCCGTTCAAACACACAATCACAGGCGCGCTTCCTCCATCCGTGTCTCCCTATTTTCTTGTCACGCTTTTCTCCCTTCCTCACTTCGCCTCGTGCTCGTTTTCCCAGGTCTCCTTCGCCCCGCGTCTCGGCGATCGTCGAGCGTCCTCTCTTCCGTCTCACCCTCGCTCCTGGGAGATCCATCGTTTCTTCGTTCGTACCCCCCGAACCTAGCTCGGAGCAGACTCTGGGCGAAGTCGAAAACGAGAAACGAGAGAACTCTCGCGCGGGCTCGCGTCGCGAGAGGGAGATGAGGGGGCCGAGACTGACTCCGAGGAAGCGAGGTTGATGCCGGGGTTGAAACGCGAGAGCGAGGAAGGAAGCGAACGGGGCGATGGATGGCTTTGGCTTCGGCTTTGCTTTCCTGACGAGGTTACCAAAGTTTCGTCCGCAGATTCAATTTTAGTTGGCGCGCCAGGCCGCGCCAACGCCATCCGCGCGCCGTTCAACGCCGTGCGGTAGGTACCTTACGAGGGTGGTTACCACCCTGCTGCTGGGGCTGCTGCTGGTGCTCCTGCTGGCCCTATCGCATCCCGCGGTGGGACCAAACCCTGACTATCCTCCTTCTGCTCCACTACTATCGCCGTCACTTCGCCTCCTCCTCCCCATCTCCGCACAACCCTTACCATCCTCGGCTGCCCACTTTCCAACACTCTAGCGAGGCCAAACCGAAAGCGAACGAGCCAGCTTTTCACTCGGCCACCCTTCTTCCTCTCCCCGGCCGCCACCATTCTCGGCCACTTTATTCGACGGCCCGAGCGGAACTTTCGCCGTTTTTCCGAGCACAACCCTTCCCCCTACGCCCTCGTCCGTTTGATTGGGATTTGTTTCGATTGCGGGTTGGGCCTCTCTCGAAGTTCTTTCGTTTCTCGGCGAAAGAATGAAAAAAACGAACAGGGAGAAAAAGGGGAAACGTGGTTGCACCAGCGGGTTTTCGGAATGGCAGGCGATCGTGATCAATGAGTAATGCAGAAGTGAGGAGGCATTGAGGAAAACGCTGCGAGAGGAGCGATATGTGCGACCGAGCGAGAATGTCGCATGGTTCGCGCAGGGCATGAACCCTGCCGATGTTCGAATCTCGGCGAAACTGTAATGAGAACAGGGTAGAGATACAGAGGATGAAATAGAAAAGAAGGAGAATGGTTGAAAGACTCGATAGGGGTTATCCTACACCGCTCTTTTGTAACAATATCCGGTTCGTTAAATTACACGGCGGACTCGACGGTGGGGCGAGCTTCGTCGGTACGCCGGACCTTCATTCCACCGCGAGGCTAATTAAAAACGTTCCAAGCTTCGGCCTCTACTTTTATCCTTTCGTCCTTCGTACCTTCTTTTTTTTATCTTCTTCCTTCGAAACGTCGTTCCTTATCACTTCCTCTCGTCGCCTCTTTCTCTCTCTTTCCACCCGTCGCTTCTCTCATTGTCTTCCCTCACTTTCGTTCCGGTTCCGATACCACTTTGTCCCTCTATCGACGCGATAAATATCGCTGAACCGCGCGAGACAAAGACCGAAAAAAATATATAAAAAAATAAAAAATAAAACAATATAAAAACGACCAAGACGAGTAGCGAAAGGGACAAAAGAAAGCGTAGTGTATTGTATCTTCAGTATCGATACTATTTATAAAAACCGATACTACGCGGTGCGGTGTTTTGATATATATATATACATATATATATATATAAATATATGTATATAAAAACATTTCAATAGAGACGGTGTTTGCCACTTTGTCAGTTTCTCTCCGTGTATCTTCGTCGAGTGCGCCAGACTTATCGACCCGAAATATATCCCGTACAGTCAACTTCCTTCTCCGCCTACCCGGGCTCGTTCGAGCAGTCCGAGTTTCCGCCGGTGCACGCCTGTCAAGCCGAAATTCCCAAAACCCGATACAGTGCAGGTGTAAACTCTAATCGAAACAGCCTCGGAGGAAAAGCCCTCGTGGGGTGGCGCGGCCGGGAGGACTTAGCCCCCTCGGCCCGCCATACATTTCGGAAAGTTCGAACAGCAGCGGCAGCGGCAGCGGCATTAGGAGCCAGTCAGCCATACCTCAAGCCCCTCATTCTTTGTAATCTCCCGAAAGCTACACGCTTGAATACCGAAACCCTCTATTCCACCGTCGGACGATATCCGCCCGGTACAGAAGCGCACAAACATTTTCTCCATTATGAAATTGGACGTATATTAATAGAGGCGCGGAGCATAACGGTCCATACACTAGATTTATCGTATATACAGCGAACGTCCGACGTTTGATAGCCACGCTATTGGCAATGGGGGCTGCCCCTGGAGCTCATTATTTCGCATAATGGTAACGCGCGCCGTTCCGGAAGCGGTGGGAATCGAGAGTGGAATAAGGATAAGAAAGTGGAGCGGGATGAAGGCGTCGTACGGTATAGTTGCTCGGTGAGGTCGGGGGTTGAAGCTGGACCGGTAGGCTAGTTCGGTAGCTCCGAGTCATGGAGGCGAACCGAAAATGTTATTGGAATAAAGCTTCCGTGGAGCGGTTCAGAAGGTACGGCAGTCGAGATAAGTCCGTGGAACCTCGAGCGAGCCCGAGCTGCTGGCCAGTAGCGCGGATTGAACGAGAGAGGGTTGCTTGCTAGCCTCCGTTAAGGTTCCTAGGGGCAAGGTTTGCCCGTAGCGGGAGAGAAAGCGAGGGGCTGAGGCGAGGGTGGGCAAGACCCCGGTGCTCTGTGCCCGTCGGAGCGGCCAGGCAGTAAATTCGATCGCCTGACGCCCTCGAGCGAGGCAAAATGGCACGGCCTCTGTTTTCTTTTCTCTAATATATATATGTGTATATATATATATACATATATATATATATATATATACACGTAAATATACATATATAGATATATACCTCTTGCCCCACCGTTTCGCCAGCAGCGTACGTACGCGGGTCAAGTAAAATTTTTTTTTTCTTCTCCATTCTCTTAACCTCCGTCCAGTGCCTGCCCTTCTCTTCCTTCGCAGTTCACGTTCTTTCTCCCCCGCCCTTTCTTTTTGCAAATTCCTCCCTTTCTTTCTCCTTTCTGCGTCGCGGACAAAGTCATCGATTTCGAAATACTCAAGCACTTTATCGGTTACCGGTTAGTGTGTGTCGAACACATAACCAACTGATCGGAGGGAGGGCCTTGCATCCCGCGGGGCTCCGGGTGCCGGTCGACAGCCCTCTATCTGACCCCTATAGTGCAGCCGAGCGCCAGTGGATAAAACCGTACGTGGTCAGACCCAGCCAGATCTGACTCCTGGAATTCGATTCTCACGGGAGTCGTGTGCCTCCTACTCTACCTCAATCCTCTTCTCGCTCCCTTTTTATTATTATCAGCGTTCCTGAAAATTAGTTTACCAACTTCTTCTACGTAACACGGGTACTGATCCGTAAATAGGAATTGCACACCGCCTCCGCCCTCCTCCGAGCTTCCACGCGCTGATCGTGACGACGACGTATACCCGGCGCGCGAAGTGGAAGTTACCAACTTGTGCACCGACGCTTCCATAAACCGTGCCAAGTTCAACTGTACATAGATTTTATTGATGTTCCGTTCGCACTCTCCGTTTATCCATCTTCGTTGACGGGGTACAAACTTCCCAAGAACTCAATCTTCGACGCTGTCCATTAAAAAATTGATTGAGATCTTCGGGTCTCGTCGTTTCGAGGACACGGCGGAAGAAGGGTACACGAGGGTGAAGCGGAAGCGAGGGAGACCGAACGAGAAAGAGTTCTCGGCTATTGCGCGCGCAAGGAGACGTTCTCCCCGAGCGACATTCTCCGAGGTAACGACTGATCCCTCCATTCCCAGTGGCAACGAAAACTCGTAAAACAGCACTTGGAAATTCGCTGCGCCAAGTTAAATTTGATCGGGACGAAGAGCGTGCTTTAGGGACGCGGCACTGCCGTTGCTTCTGGTGTCTTCCCCAACCAGAGCCCCAGCGACGATCGGTGGTGGCTGTGGCGGAGCTGCCGGGATCGACACTGTGGGCACTTCCTTCCTTACATCCGACCATCCCAAGCGAAAGGCCACCAGTCCGCCGAGGATGTGTGCTTCTTGGATCACACAAGAATCTCTCTCTCTCTCACATTTGCGGGACTTTGTGTGTTCGCGATGAGGCGGTATGGGTCGGAGGTCGGAGAAGCTCGTCCAAGTGGCACTGGTGCGGGACTTGGTTCGGTGGAATGGCTGATGGCTCGTACGTCGGACGAGCAATACGAAAAAGAAGTGGCTGTACGTGATGCTGGCGTCATGTTGGTTCTCTGCTAGATAGCACATACACACCGGGCCACAAAACGGCTACGCGTACTGCTGGACGTGTAGAGAAGGGAATCTAGAGTCAGCACGAGGGGGGCCTCAACCTACGAAATGATATTGTTTTAGCGGGAGAAAACGAGACCTTCGCGCCGTTGACGATCTCCCGATCTACCCGCTCGCAGAATCCCTTGGTTGCGTCCTTCCCCAGCCACGGGGGACGATGCCAGGCTGAGAAACCCCACGAAAGAGTTCAATCAATTCGGAGTGTCCCACAACCCCGGCGGGCGCATAAAGAAGATAGATAGGTAGATTACCGCGGTGGCAGACGTAGACAATTGCTTTTATCAGTCGCAACGAGATAGACACGGGGGAAGTGGTGGGTTGTAGGGTGGAAATGGTATATCGAATGGACGGTGCCGCAGAAAGCAGAGACAAGAGACCGAACACTGTCTGGATAAACAGATACATACAGCAGGAGCGAGGAGCTTTGAAGGGAGAAAGTAGTCGGGCAAGAAGGGGTTTAAGAACGACGGAGAAGTATCGGGCCAATCGAGAAAATCACCGTCGCGCTGTCCGGGAACTTCTCCAACGGCCGGGTCAACACCAACGACTTCCTTTCTCGGTCTTCGAGCGGCCTCGCGATGCTATACTTCAGAAAACCTCTCCCACAGTGCCGAATCTCGTGACGGAGAGAGAGAGACGCATATCTCGCGGAAATGTGAGAGCGAGATGGAGGGGCTCGGAGATATAGATAAATAGTGAGTCCTAGAGAGCACAGCGGGGAAGGGTTGCTTGCTCGGTGGGCAACGGGAGACGCTTTCGCGGAGTGAGAGTTGGCCGAATGCCTCGCGCCGAAGCTCGAGCAAAATCTCTGACCCCCTTCTTCGGGAAGGATAAATCTGAAGTTTGGCTCTGGATAGCGGGTACGAGGAAGAGAGGCAGCAGGAAAGGCTCGCAGTCGTCGTAGTCTTCGTCGCCGTCGTCGACGACTTCCTCGGCTTCTTCTTACCCGTCCCGGAACGACTCCATGGGGGTGTCACCGTTGCCGCATGACCGTTCCACGGTCGACTGAGAGATCGGATCCGAGAAGTCGGATTACTACGATGCTACATAGTGCTACTTTCTTTTCCTATATCCCTTTATACTGCTCTTATTCTCGCGGACCTTCTTTCACCCGGCTTTTATCGGAGAATATGACGTATGCTCGAGAAACACAGTGGACCGGAGTACGGCGGGAACGAGAGTCGGGAAAAGCTGAAATAGTGAACCAGCGCTGGCCCGCTGAGGTTGAGAGTCACGAGGGGGATGCTCGTCGTAGAGAAAAGTATCTTTTCTCTCGTGTTCCATCTCTCCCGTGCCTCCGCGCGTTCTTCCTTCTCCGTTCCTCTCGGTGCAGCTATCGCGCGACCCGTTTGCCGAGCAAGAAGCATGTTGCTACCGCGACTCGGAGCGGCGTTAGTGTCAGGAGCGCGGGGGTTGCGGGGACCGGCAGGACCCGCAGAGAATGTTACAAGGAAGCTATGACTAGTAAGTCCCTTCTTATGTTCCGCCTCGGTTAATGGTCGGTGCTTCGTCGGTCACGCTCCTTGTGTACATACGTACGGTTACTATATATACTTTGGCCTTGCATACCACGTATGTAAAGCTAAAGTGGTGAATATGGACTGACGCGGTAAGATGGGCCAGTAAGGCGGTTCAGAAAACCATGATTTTCAAATAATAATTTGCTCAGTGATATTTAGATACCTTATTGCTGACATATGATGCCCGTGAATTCGGAGGCTTGTACGATGATGTTTAATACTGGCGCATCAGTGTCAAAATTACTTTCAAATGGTTAATTTCGACCATTTTTTTCCTTGCAATATCGAAGCAGTCGTCGAGTTTCTACTTGCTTTCAACGCGTCAAGAAGTTCTGTGAAAGCGGAGACCTGTAGGATATTTTTTTATACTGTAAAAACCAAAAAAGTGTATACGGTGGAAATGGTACAACAAATATAAAATATGTATATATATACTTACCAAAAGATTTTTTACTATCGGAGTAACAGGTATCCTGCCGATACTAAACGCTGGATTTCGAATGAAGGAACAGTAAATGAATTTAATTCAATAATTCACATTTAATGAAAATTAAATGTGAAAAACTTTGTTATCGATGCGGTAGTACTAAATATTAACGTACAACTCCCCGATTTCGTAGAACATATGCTTAAGACGAAAACAATTAATGTTTTCATGAGCAGCTATAAAACTTAATTATCAAGTAAATTATTTTTACGATTTAAAAAATGTCAGAACCGATGCGGCGGTACCAAAAATTATCGTACAGGTCCCCGCTTTCACAGAATTTCCTGACGCGTTGAAACCGACGAGAAACTCGTAGAGCGCTTAGATATTGCAAAATAAAAATGGCCGATATCGACCATTTGACAGTAATTTTGACACTGATGCGGCGATAGTAAATAACGTCGCATGAGCCTCCGATTTCGCGAGCATAATTTTTTTGGCTACAAGGT
Source organism: Stenichneumon culpator (assembly GCA_964017025.1). Lineage (NCBI taxonomy): Eukaryota > Metazoa > Arthropoda > Insecta > Hymenoptera > Ichneumonidae > Stenichneumon > Stenichneumon culpator. The sequence goes on from OZ024777.1 coordinate 6,362,416, forward strand.
ATCCTAATATTAATGAAAATATTATTATCTGAAAATCATGGTTTTCTGAACCGCCCTAATGGGCCAGTACAGTGAGATTAACAAATATCACACGAGCTTTCTTGCTTTTCATGGAACGCCCTTTTATTCAGTTACGGTCTTGCCGGGATTCGGGAAATAATGTGCGATATCCGAACTTCTTTTTTCGGCGCTGGTTCGAGCCGTTCAATCCCGCCGATAGGCGGATCGCCGACCCTCTCGAGTTTCGAGTGGACTACGCGAGGGTGAGAGAACGGCAGCACGGTAAACCCGGCACGTTTAAATTCTATACGACCACCGTTCCCTCGAATCCAGCAGTAAACCCAACAACGGGCGCAGCCCCGACGGTAACGGCGGTACAGCGGCTGCGGGCGAACGGTCACGCGCGAATATCGACGAGAGTTTCCAAAGGGTCGAGTGGTGCGGGCGTGTGGAAGGGTTGCGGCGGCAAGGATGGCGTGGGGCAGGAGGCTCTCTCGCTCAAAGCATCGCCGAGCCGAGTTTTCGATGCCCACACCGCCAATTTCGGGGCCAATTGTCCAGGGGGAGAAACCGGTCAAAGTTGTTAGGTGACGACACCGCCACGCGGCTCCTGCGATCTCTTTCGCCCTCCGTCACTCCCTTTTTCGACACGCACTTCTCTACCTCTCTTTCTCTAACTCTCGAGGGCAGCTCGTTAACACGCTCGCGCGCCTCGTGACTGGCGCGGGATGCCTCAAAGAAACGAGTTTTTCTCTAATCTTCGCCGGCTGCGGGAACTCGCCGAGGGCGTCCCCGGAATAACCCGTATGATTGGATCATCCAGAGCGCATACGAGAAAAAATAATTACGACCGTCATCCACCAAAAAAACATTCCCCACAGGTCGGTTTCGGCTAGTGAAAAACGGCACATTGCTAGCTCCACACTGGCTGCCGTATGCCAAAACGTCATATTGGTCCTTCGACCGACGCAGGTAGCCAGAGCGAAGCCATCGTTCTTACGAACACTAATGAGCACTGGCTAATTACTGACTAATAATCCTACTAAACCACTGTTTGGCAGACAATCTTTTGAATGTTCTTTGTGACGTCATTTTCGGTTTTAAAAACTTGACGTGACCGGAAGTGACGTCATACCGGGAATACGACACTTCGGGAAGTGACCTATTCCGGATATGACATCGCTTTCGATGAGAAGTCCAAATGTTTATACCGCAAGTGGCGTCACAACGAAATTTTTCAAATTTTTCTGCGTGTCCTCATTTCCGGGTCAAATGTGAGATTTTCAAACTGGAAGCAACCTTACAGAGAAAATTTGTTAATTCTCTCTGCAATGTATTTCGAATGTGGACAGTGAAAAAAAATTACAGGAAAGTGGATAAAAGAAGGTGCGTGATACAGAAAATATGTTTTATGAAAATTGACAGCGTTTTTGTAAGCTTAATTTTTTGTGTAACGAATCTGGCATGAGAATTCCGCAGGAACGTCGTTTGATCGATCTGGACAGGCTCCCTTCCCTTTTCTCCCCTGTTTTCCCTTTTCCTCCGTCTGTCCCCCGCTCTCTCCGAGCATTCCTCGGCTCTCGACATATTCGTCGAATTCGTACGATAGGGAAGGCGAAACTCTGCCTGCCCTCCCTCCTCGTACTCCCTGCCCGGACCTGCATGCCGCTGACTTCGACATCAAATTGATACGAGCGGATATGACGTATCGTACGACGAAGTAGTATAGCCTCGTTGGGATGTATAGTGCGGAGAGCAGTTGGGGGATGGGATAGGACGTCGGTATCGGTGTCGGTCTGAAATGGGAGGCGAGAGGATGCTTCCGATACTCGACTGCTACTGCTAGACGGTTTCGCTTCTGCTTCTACTTATCTGCTTCTGACCCGCCCTCCCTCGGGAATATCATGTTTGCAGGGAAACAGCAAAGTGGTTGCCAACGTTAAGTGGGTTTTACGTTCGTGAATTTAAGAGAGAATGAGGCGGAGAGGGAGAGGCGAGCGGCCCGAACGGATCGCCGTAGGCTGATCAGCATGCTAATATTTTGATGCCTCCCGTTTCAACCCCTCGGCAAGGTAAGGAAACGAACCGAATCGAGTTACGTTTTACGGAGGCCATCCGCCCCCACTTCTGCAAGAGAAAAGGTACCCGCGAAACGGATGGAGATATGAAAGTTAAGGGGAGGGTAAGATGAAAACACAGTAAATAGCAAACTACTGTTTATACGTACACCTATATATATCGAGGAGTAATAGCGAAGTGGCTATAGGCACGAGCTGAGAGAAGAGCATTAACAGCATCTGGAGATGAGGCGAAGAGGACATAAATTGGCTCGGTGATACCGCGAGGAAGATTGGAGTAGCGAAGTACCCGCATTATTCGAAACAAGGGCGAGGGGGGGGGGGAGTACAGTAACTGACGTGGGGTAAGTAAGCAAAGGGTACGATCAGGCACAGATATAGCCCGCGGGCCCGTTGGGTTGAATTTCTACCTTGCTCGCTCTTCTCGCCTATCATGTATATGCCTCGAGTTCCGTCGGGCCGCGAGCGTTCACGCCGATAGCTCCGAGCCATCCAAGCCCCGACACCCCTCTCGTCGCTCGTCGATCCACTGATCTCTCTCTCTCTCTCTCCTCGGCTCACCCGCTCGCCCGTTTCCCGTCTTGCTCTCCACCGATAGGTTAACGAGGAAAGTTTATTTGCGTATTTATTACCTTCCCTCGCGCGAGCGACGGCGAGAGAGACCGCTATCTTAATGCTCCGCCACGCGGCTATACGTTTTCTCTATCGTTCATTCCCGGTGCGCCTGCGAGCATCAGGGCACACAAGAGGTGCGCCTCTTTCGCAGCCCCTTCCCCCGCTTGTCCCTTCGTGCCTCTCCCGAGTCAACCGTCGTATTCCACAAGGTTGGCCCTCCTCGTTCCCGTCGTCCCTCTCATCGTCATCCTCCTTCTCCTCCGCCCCTTCCTCCTGGCCCCGCGGAGAAATTGGACGTTCGTTATCTAGTGTGTCGCGCGACCAACGACCTATAAAAGGGCACGGGGAAATTGCTCGTGCAGAGGGCCCTTCGCGATGCTGGAACGTGGCCTGGCCCCTCCGGCCGGCAGCACCGGGACGAGAGGTTCCCTCGCTATCGGCACTCGCGCTCGCCCTTTGAAATTGCCCCCCCCCCCCCCCCCCCCCCCCCCCCCCCGATCTCTTCCACTTCTCGAACACACGCCAACTTCGAGCCAAGATCTCCGCGATCCTAAAAATTCCTTGCCTGCCTGCGAGCTGATAAAAGAACGCGAGGAGAAGTAATGGTCGGCATCTTGACCCGAGCAGCTGGAGTATCGAATCTCAAGGCGATTATCGGGAGATGGAGGAGGGTTGGATATACACCAGAACCGTGAAAACTCAAATTGAGTGAACGCGCCATGAGTATCCGACGAAAAGTTCGTCGGATATCACGGGGACGTGGCTGGCTGGGATCCGATGCCGGAAGATGATTCGGACTATTAAATTGGCTACCGTATTCCGGAGGCCTCTAGAAACGTTGTAATAATTTAACTATGCCGGGATGCTCCGGAGAGATAATCTCGATAGAGATCCACTTATCGAGGTAATGGCGGTAACGCGGTGGATGGCTGCGGCGGCTCGGAGCTCCTGCGGGATAAGGCATGCCGGTTGCGCGCATCGCATTACCTATCCGGCTGCTATCATCCGCCGCCCGGCTTTCGCGCGAGCCCGACGGGAGTTAACAGCGGGAGGGTTCCAGAAACCCCTCACGACCGCTTCGCACAGTGAAAGATGGCTCCCACTGCGAAATGCACTCAGTCACTACTCACTCACTTACCTCGCTTCTCCACTCGCCCACCGACTTTGCAGACATACGTCGCGCCCGCACACAACGATATCCGGATCGTGTGCTCGACTCAGCTTCCACCGCTCGCTGCCCTTTTGCCCTCTCGCCTCACTTTTTCATCGTGCATGGCAACGGTAGAAGGTAAAAGGGGGTTTCCTTCCACGTGTTTTGCTTCCAGAAATATACTTCTATCTTGTATCTCGCGACGAGACATATATCGGGTCACTGCTTTCCATGTTGTACGACATATAAGGGAGAAGAGGGCAAAGTGAGGGAGGTAAGGGAGAAAGGTCGATCGGATAAGTCCAGAGCTACGAATCGAGCATTTACCATAACAGAACATGGGAAAAGGGATATTGGAAAAAGTATTGTTTATTAACTTTTTCGTATATTAATTTTATTTAATAATTTTTACCATATTTATCAACATTTTTATCCGACCGGAGAAAAAATTAGGTACCTCCCAAACCCGTCGTCAAATAAGAGAACTGACATTAATTATTCGGTCCTTTAGGCGGTCCATTGTACCCGGTATGCCCATTATGTCCGAAGTCCCCATTTTACCCCAGTCTCTCCAGTGTTCCGATGAATTATGATTGTTATTATTTTTATTCATGTGATACCTCATTCCGCCTCGTGTCTACGGTTTGCAGCGCCCTCGTTCTGTTCAGTGTCCCCGTTTCGCCCTGGTATCCCCTAAGTGTGTCGAGAACTATATAAGATCTCCCACACTGCACGAGCGGTTATTACTCAAATAATCGTCAGAGTCAAAGGAAAAGGAGGAACGTCGAGAGACATTGAAAGTACGTCGGGCCCATGACGAAAACATGTAATACGAGTGGGGGCTAGTAAGACGAAGAAGCAAAAAAAAAAGTGGATGAGAGGATGAAGAAAGGGAAGCCCGGTCTTGTCCGTGGCGGCTTTGGCGCCGAAATTTCCTCCGGGAATAGAGGGAAGAAGCGCGGCAGTAGCGGGTTTGGAGGGCTTCTCCACCCGGTGAATCTCAACCACGTCACGATCGGCTTCCAGCCCCCGTTTTCTCTATTCGCAGTGGCCGCGTCCCACCGGACTGCAAGAGTCGGGGGCTACTTTGCCATAGAGCCAGAGGTCCGCTTTCAGCGGGACAGGAAACACCAACCCGTGCATTTGCTGGATCATCGACCAGGCGGTGAGCTTCGATTAGTGGAAGTCGCCGAATAAAATCAATCTCTCCTTCTCTCTCTCTCTCTCTCTCTCTCTCTCTTTCTCCGGTGTAAATTGGACACTGTTGTTGCGATTTCCGAGATAGAAGAAGAAAAGGAAAAATTCGTTTATGGAGAAAACGCAAGAAGGTACGGGCGAGTTCAGGATGCCGTCATTAATCATGAGGGGAGATTAAAGCCGGATCCGGCATTAATCACGAGCGAGATCAATGCCAGATCTTGAGTCGATTCCGCCCATACCGTGCCAGAGTCCGCTCTGCAAATCGAGACCCAACCTCGATCCGAGAGATTGACGTACCGTTATCATCATTACGACGATTAGTCAGCGTTAGTTTAGTCGCGGAACGGGGGGCGCGTTTCTCTCCACCCCTCCCCATCGTATCGCCCCAGTTCTCGGGTTCCGCTGATCGTGGCTCCGCAGTGACGTGGGAGTGATCGCTCGTTTTCCTTTCGATAAAGGAATTGGCCCGTGGAGAAGGAACCGGCGCTGAGTCGCGTCGAGCCAGATGACGTTGGCCCGGAGACGGGACTAGCGAGGGAGCGCAGGATAGAGAAATAGCTCTCGCCGATTGCGGGAGCATCGTCGAGGCGAACCATATCCCTTGGCAAACTGTTCGAGATGCGCGCATCCTCGTCTCGTTCTTCTCCTCACTTCCTCCCAAGCTCCAGAGCTTCGTCGACGTCCTTGCGCGGAACTCAACGACCCCCCACCCGAGCGATAAGACGCAAAGAATTCTCCCCCGTCGTCATACTCAAAGCTGATGTGCACTCTCACGAATTCTCTATGCGAAATATCCCGACCAATCCACGTCGGTTTGAAATTCCACACCCATCCCGCCGAGAATCGGCGCGACGCAACCGCTACCGACATTGCGCGCTCCGAAGATACAGGATCGTTCAGAACTACCTTGCATCAGCGTAGAACTTTTCAGGGGTATCGAGTTGTGTGAATTGAGTTTGACGAGACATCCTCTATCGGTCGTTGAAAGGCCGCTTTTTCCTACATTACAAAAAGATCGTTGCTCGAGGAGGATTATACATTCAGGATCAAGAGAAACAATGTTCTTCCCTCCAAGTCGGGAAACTAATTATTCCCCAAGTGATTACCCGCGCAAAAAAAAAGTATTAAAAAAATATAAAAAATGGAAGTATCAAAAGTATGTCGTATTGGACTGAATAATACTCAAATTGTACTCCTCAAATCTATCGCTGAAGAGTATTAAGTATGAAGTCAGTATACGAAACAATATTCGAGTATCAAGTATTATGTTAGTATACAGATTGAGGTTTGAGTATTAAGTATGAAGCTTGCATAAAAATTAAGATTCGAGCTTCATACTTGATTCTCGAACCTTAATCTGTATACTGACAACACTTGACACACGAATCTCAAGTTTTACGCAAGCTTCTAACTTGATACTCGTATATTACAACGTATAAATAGATTCATACTTAATACTACTCAGTGATAGATTAGAGGAGTATAATTGGGGTATTATTCAGTCCAATACGACATACTTTTAATACTTCCATTTTTCACATTTTTTAAATACTTTTTTCATACTTTTTTTTTGCGCGGGTACCGAGTCTCCGAATGGCCCTGTACCGATGGCCGTTGGATGCACGAGGCATCGAGCTTGGGAACGGCAAACCCGCGAGGTCCTTACCTAGATTCGAACGCCCTCCTGATCCTAAGTCGGATGAATTCCCATGCGTTTTTGCTACCGATTTGCTCGAACGATCCGCGCTCCGATACGGCGGGTGGGTGGGAATGGGGGCCAAGGGATTGCGGGTGGTCGAGAGAGATCCTGGTTCCAGAAGGAGCAAAAGGAAGTGGTTCGGTGAGCTGGGATCGATGGAGATAATGCCCATTACCCCTAATACGAACTCGCGCCCGCTCTCGCTCACTTCGACTCAGCCCTTGGTGTCGCCGCTTCCCTCACGAGTTCACAACTCGCTCGGTCTTGCTCTCCCATCGTTCTCCGAGCTCTCGGCTGCGCCCTTTCCACCGACTCTCCCCCGACCATTCCATTCCCGGCAAGCCCTCTCGGTGCGATTTGTAACTGACGCTTTTTACCGAAGCCACTGGCACACGAGACTCCGAGCCCCCGTGGTTTTCCTCCCCGTCCGATCCTATTCCGGGACGGAATTTCGAAATGGACGCTCCACGGCCGGGTGGAGAACGCCCCGAAAAACGAGGCGGCAGGAGGAGAGGAGTGGAAACGAAGATGAGAACCGGAGGAGCCGAGGATTCAAAAGTCCCGGCTTATCCCCAAAGTTCGCGCACATCGTGCGGATGGGGTACGAACGGGGAACAGGAGTTACGTAAGATAGAAAGGAATGTGCTCTGGGGTCGATGGTTTGGTTAGTTCGGCTAACGGCGTAACGACTCTGCCGGAAGCACGATGGATTTCTTCGTGTAACGAGCGGTCTTGTCGGGCACGAGGTCGTTCGACAACGATCGCGAGTATCGCGGGTACCACGACAAAAGTAACTCCCGCGTCTCGCGGCTGTTATACCCTCGCCGCTGCCGACGACAACGACGGAGTCGACGACGACGACGAGGACGACGACGACGATGTCGTTCTCGTTCGCTCGCCCTCTCTCGGTCTCCTTCCCAGCGCGCTGCTCGTTCCAGTAACCTGTTGAGTCTTAGCGGTGGGTGGCTGCACCTGTGTACGATATAAGTACGTGTACACGATACGCGAGCGTTATAAAATGGCCTGGGGACGAGTGTCGAGAAATGGGAGAAGACCATATGTGACCCGCGTAGTCACATATTATTTTTTGTTTTATTTTTTCTCCCAGCTCGCGTAGTCTCGCCGTCGGAAGAGAAACGTGTGAAAATTTTTGTGGAGATATAAATGGTAAAATTTTTGGAACATAGGCATACGAATGAAAGAGAATATTCGTTTGAAACCAACACCCAATCGGAAATTTCGATGATTCATGATTGTGATCGCTGATACCCTTTCGACCGCGGACCCGTCACAAGGAATATCTCGGTGAAAATCTGCACGGGTGAATTTGGCCGGAGTGTTTGTCCGATGGGTGAATTCAACGGTATCTTATCGGTGTAACTCCGGTAGCAATGTTGGAGCGTTACATTGGGGCCCTGCCCAGGCGTTGTCAGGAGCTGATATAACGCTCCAGAATTCCACGAGGGCACGTGGTATTTAGTGCGCGGAGAATTTGTAAGTATATCGCGATACGGTGACAACCCGACTACTTGATCACTGTGCATGTGTACATATCATGCATATGTGCATGTGTGTATATATATATGTATACAACGGCAGCATTGTAGCCGGCCGGTAAGCATTTGATACGGCCGCCTTCCTGTCGCTCGGGAACGTTCGCGCTCGTCGAGAGATCCCCGTCTCTCGCGTCCAGCCGCTATTGTCGGAGGCGTCTGGCTCCCCACACGATGTGCATGCGTGTGTGCATTCACAGGCGGCGAGCAACATAGCGGAATTACGACACAACGGCGCTTAAACACTCGTCGCACTTTCAGCAAGTGTGCGGCAACGCGAACTCCTACACGCCGGGATACATGGCCGCTCTGTTGAATCGCTCCTTCGTCAAACATCTGTACACTTGTGCAATTGTACCATACAACACGATTATTCGTTCCGTCTGATGAACAATCTACTTGGCATAAATACTGAAAGGAAGAGACACACGGACATCCGGATGACTTTGACGCGTATCGATGCGATTGTGCGTGAGGACTTGTATTTTTTGTTTTTTTTTTTTGCTCGGTTTGATTATTTCATGATCTCAGATGTCACCCACACGGGTGTGTATATATCGCAGTGTACGGTCTATGATGAATACGAGACGAGAATGAGGTGCGATGTAGATTGAATCGAACGTATTTTGTTGGTAATCCAGGTTAGTTTGAGTAATTCGTTGGAAATTATGGTTCAGCGACAGGACAAAATTGCCGGAGAGAAAGGGTCGCGATGCTCGAGAAAATACGGCGATCGCGATGGCGTTAGTTTTCTGAATTGCACAATGATTTTCCGTAAATTGGAAATTCACGAGCAGCGATATGGCGACAGCGTATTAATAATTGTATAAAGGACCGAGGGTACTTTACGATTCATATTGTTCGTTCCGCCTCCCGCCTTCCGCGCTCGACTCGTTGCATGTCCCAAGAGTACGAAGGCAATACCGATCTGATAAACGTTGATACTCTAGAATAGGTATATGAAAAGCCAGCCCTGCATATGTAATACGAATTAACAACGGCGAGGGTACCGCGGCATTATAGATGTTCGCTAATAACACATGCCGAATGAACCGAGCGTTGTCCGGTTCAAAGAGCAGTAAAGAATGCATACCCGCTCCCCATTCCCTGTTCTCTCTCCCCGCCCTATCGAAGTTATTCGTTATTAACGAGCGATCACTGAGCCAGCGGCATTGTTTGATTATTAATTAAAATTTTCATTACTACGTCCACGTCGCGAAAGTACATCACGCGTATGCTCCAACGCGAATGCATTTTCCGGTTGATAAGGTCTCTGTAAGCACCTGAAATTCCACGTTTTTCCTATTCGCTTTCGCCGAAACAACCAACATTTTCCAAAGCATCAAAAGTAATCGTGAACTCAAATGTTAAAAATATTAAAAAATAATATATCGTCGAAATCTTACACGAAGTTTCTTCGATCAAGTTAATTTTTTTTCTTAACTTTTCGATAAATAACAACGATAAATTCCCGCTTGAGTGAAACCGCGTCGTCCTACTCCCGCTGCCGCACAGAATCCAGTGGCACGCGCGCGGGTTTTTTGCGTGCGTGTCCCACTGTGCAGCATCACACGTACAGTGTATCGCCGCGGCGTACAATCGTCGCTGCAGTGCGTAACCGGGAGTGTATGAACTGAAAAGGACCTTGCTAAAATAATCGTTACCCGACGACGAAGCGGTCGCGTGGTAGCGGCATCGAAAAGTTGCTGCGGACTGAACTCCCGGAGAGATGGTAATCTCGAGGCGGCTACCAAGTCGGCCCGGAGCCTCCGTGCTGTGCACTGCGTAAGCGGTGGCTCGATCACACACACACATACACCGCACACGCGACACGAGGTTTTATCTGGCCGAGTTTAAGCGTCGCGCAATCAGAGGCAGCCGTTGACTCGTGACGTTTCCGGTCCTGGCTTCCGGTCCGCGGGACCGCACCGTTTCCGTTCCGGGCCCGGCGTGGCCCTGCCCACCGACGATCCGCTTCTCTCTACGCGATTACAAACTGCTGCCACCACAGGCCATACAGTCAACGCGATCCGGCTCTCCGCACCGCCGTGCACCAGCTTAGTTGCGTCGCGACGACGAGAGCCGCGAAACGCGAAGTCCCCGACGCACGCACTGCCTCGGCTCTCAAATCTTGCGATGTCGGTTCTCGCTTCCAAATTTGTATAAAAAAAACTCTCGCGCGTTAGTTAAATCAATGCGGAAATGATTCGCCACTGATAGCGTTATCGGAGTGTTCCGCCGCATCGTGTATCGTCGGAGCGACGCGATGTCGAGGTGTGCGAGTGCAAAGTCGTTCGCGTTACCGAGACCATATTGGACCGTCTCTCGCGGCGTTCTCCACTTGCCACGTGCATACATCGTCTCAATGCGTTCGACCGATTACATCGTGTCCCGCTGAATCGGAGTTGATACCTCGCGTGTACGTGGCGCGCACACACGAGACAGCTATGCCGCCACCGGAGATCGCACGTATAGTGGTACAACGGCAATACAACTTTGTGTACCGAGTAATACGTGTTTAAATAGAATACCGGATTAACCGTGTAGGGTTTCGCACTTTAGTGCTCGCCGAGTAAACTGGATTAAATGAAGCCAGTGTGAGTGTTCATGGACGGGGTTACACGCTACGGTCGGTTTACCGTGTGTGGGTGCGTGTGGAAGGGTTTTGCGCTGCCGGGAATATATTCGGAAATACATATGTGTATACATGTACATGCACGTAAATATATACATATGCGAGAAAGAGGAACACAGTGCGACCTTGACTGAGAGCCGAAGAACTAGTTTTAGAGAAGTCGTATTTCAAGTCGGCCGGTTGTTCCGGTTGCGCTTACTAACTCCCTCACTCTACCCCTGCAGGCTCTTCTCGCACCCTCTCCGGAGACTTGCGGCGATGACCTAGTGACGCCGGCGGGGGGGTGCCTTAGTGCTCACTCGATTTTCAAGAATACCTGTGCGCAGATCGGGAATTAACCGCAAGGGGTCAGAAAGTGAGGGCAAAGTGAGGGCAGCCCATGCGCGCGTTTGTTTATCGGAGGATAGTGAAGGGGTTGAAAGTGGATGCGCGCAGTTGTAAAGTAAAGCTCGTGTTGGCCGGAACCAAAATGGCTGTGGTACCGGGTAAGAACAAATTGAAAATGGGAAGTGCCGGACGATACTACGGTGCCTACCTCATATACGACGTGGCGAACTCGTGCCTCGCGACGGTACACGCCAAAGTGCCTCCTAACGGTGCATCTGTCACTGGGATTACGCGACACAGCCCTCCCTCTCCTGTCCACGTGCAGAACCCTCGTAAGTTTTGCGCCGTTGTTGCTTTATTATTTGTCTCCCGCGCAGCTATTTTGATTTTTTTTTCTTTTCAAATACGATACATTTAATTTTTTTTTATGATCAGCGCATTTACAGCGACCCAACCCTACTTTTCCTCTCGATTTACCCGCCTCATTTACTTCGCAAGCAGCGCTCATTTTCCTGCAAAATTGTTCCTCCTTTTTCTCGATCACGCCGCCCAACACCGTTGGCCCGAGAATGCGCGACTTCGCCGGAGAGCTATCGCTTCTTCGTTGCAACAGTGTAACCAGTGGAGTAGGCTACTCTTATACAGGCAAGGGTCGTTCTATTGGACGAGGAGGGCCGCGTTGGAAGCCAGTCGAGTCGTAATGATCGTGCTGCTGGCCCGTAATCGTTTGCCCACACGCGCTCCCAGCCATCCTGGGCAAGCGCAAGCCTTCACTGCCGCTATTTCGCCTATGAAGAAGGAACGAGAAGAAAAGAAAGCGAAAGAGCGAGGGAACGAATGAAGAATGGAAAGGGGAGCAAAAGAAAGAAGTGAGGGGATGAAAAAAAAAAACAGAAAGAGGAACGTACAAAGTACACGTTCACCACCGTTGGGTGTAGCCTCCGCGGGCGTTCTCGATCGTTACACGCTTTCTCTAAGTGGATTTCCTACGAGTTTCTAGCAGAGCCCATCGCGTGTCACCTCCTCGAGGCGCGCCCGAACGAGCCGGATCGACGGTGAGCCCGGACGGGGGATCTAATCGAGTCCAACGTCCCGTCAATCTCTCAACGTACTCCTCGTCAAAATACAGTATTTTTCGTTTTATCTATACCATTTCTTAAGTGTATGTGAAATACCCGCGGTCGGTAATAAAATCTGTAATCATCTTTTTCACCGGTACTGAGATACAGGATCAAAAGAAAAATCTTATCGAAAGTTGACATGATATTCGCCTCCGATGAGGCTTTTCATATGATCGTGCATGGCATCGACTGTGAAAAAAGTTTACTACAGTCTCCGGAAAAGTTTATTACAGGATAGGAAGCATACGAGCGCGCTCCTAAAACCAAAACGAGATAGGGACTTTATCTTCGGGGAGTCTCCAGGAGAATAAGAAGAAGCGCCCGTGGGCAGGTGAGGGTGGCGAACGGTGGCGATGAGAGCCCCCGAGACAGAGGGTGCAAAAAACGATACCTCCGCGATCTCAGGGTGATAGGGATGGCGTGTCTGTTTTGATTTATAAGAATTCACCACGAACCCCACGGCCCTTCCGCCTCGCGATTCACCGATCGAGCTCCATCGTTCCATCCTCCCAGCCCCTCGCTTCATCCCACGTTTACCTTTCATTCCCTCTTTATTTTTCGCCGAGGAGTAGACTGATGTACACACATATACCAAAGTAGGGCGATAAAAAAAAGAAATTCTCAGCAACCTTTGCGTTCAACCCCTGCGGCTTTGCCTCGCAAATCGGGAAAAATCTTCAGCCTGGCCTTTTCCACTTGAGTAATAGCACTTAACTCCTCGTCAATCCAACGGTCGAATCTTGAGACTATCTTAGCCGATCGCCTCCGATCGCCTCTCCGCGAATCGCTCTCCAGGCCATTCTCAGTTGATGGTCGCTCCGAAAAACGCGTTGCCCGATGCCGTCCCTGGTTAGCCGGGGAAATATTTCCACGATATATCTGCCGGGACGAGGATCTATGTACAGTTTGTCTGAGGCTGTACAGCGACAGCCAGGCCCAAGAGGCGGGCGTGCACGCAATTACAGACGACATCAGTCAAGCCCCCGTTCTCTAGCTCCGTAGCCCCGCAACGCGTTGTGGCTTATGCTAGTGGACGCGTATAAATCGCGGTGACATTCTTCACTCCGGTTCTCTCTCCCCGTCGCGGTCTCTCGAGATATCAACGTGACGACAATAAGTCGGGAAGCAGTTTATCGCCGTCCACTCGCGACGTCCCGGTTTTTTTTCTTCTTTTCTTTTCCTCTCTTTCTTTCACCTACATATTCTCTGCCACTCTGCTCGGTCTCACCGGCATATTTTTTTTCTCCATCCAAGAAGCATCAGCCTCCGGAAAGACCGCTGTGTACGCGATCAAAGTGTGTAGCTACGTAGGTCCGACTGGTGTTCCTCCACAAAGAGCTCGGCAGGGGTGGGGAAAAACGGACCACTTCTTACGGGTTACTCAGCGGGACACGGAAACGAGGCTCTCGTCCCGAACGGAGGATACTGTTCCGTCTTGCCCCGGGATGCCGTTTTGCCTCACTCTCTCCCCCACCCACATACGTACAAACCTCACGCGTGGCCGCGTATTTCTAGCTTCATCCCTCGCAGCACACACAGAAGTACGGAGTAAAAGCTCACGCCGGTTTGAAAGCGCGGGTTCTTTTTTCTATTTTCTTTTTTCCCCCTCTCTGGCTTTGTTGCTGCACTCGCGCTCTTCTGTTTTCTCGCTTTATCTTCAACCTGTTTTTTTTTCTTTCTCCTCCCTCCGCAACAACCCGCTCTTTACCAGCGACGCACGAACATGCTGAAAGAGCCGTGCATGCTCCGCCGGGAGGGATCGATGCACCGCACACTTGCCTGCTGCTGTATTGCACCTCGATGGGACCGGGGGGGGGGGGGGGGGGGGGCGAGGGCGAGGGGGACTCTCTCCGCGATTCGTCCGCGATAACGTACGAGCACGGATACCCCGGTGTACATACGTGGGGTTCTACCTTGTACATATACTCCTATAACCGTTGCAAGAGCTCCAACGATATAACCATCGCCCAGTTCTCCTATTCAACTCTCGCGTGTAGCTATCCCCTCCGCCTCCGCCACTATAGACATTATATCGTCCACGTGCGGGTCGTGTCGTCGTGCATGCATCGGCAGCGCGGCTTTTCGTGGTTCGCGGGACATCGCACACGACGGAGAGAGAGAAAAGAGAGAGAGAGAAAGCGATATTTATTAGATAGAGATAGAGAAAGAGAGAGAGAGAGGGACTTGGCGATTCCCGAGCCACCTGTTCGTGTGTATCGACGTATAAATTGTTCAGCCTTTACATGACTTTGTATTACAATTTTTTTTTTTTTTTTTGTGTCCCCGATATTCTATGCCCTCGGTGGCAGCTATACATCTTTGTTATACCTTGTTACCCCCCCCCCCCCCACCCCCCCGCGGCGCTCTGTATATATTCCGGGAGCGCCGCCGTCGAAAGACCTTCACGACCGATGTTATATCCAGGGCGGATCGAATCGTCTCGCCTTTATCTTAATTAAAACAGAAGTGGATGCAGCGAAGGAGAAGGAGAGCTCGATGTACATGGAAAGAGAACGAGACACGGAGAGCCGGCTACCTCGCTCAGTAACTCGAAGCCAGCTCCGGACACTCGTAAAGAGTCTTGCTTTGATTGCGAGAAACAATACCTCGTTAACTCCGAAGTCAGCGACTACCGCGACGACCACTCCTACCTACCTCGCTTGCACACATCTCATCTGGCTCTCCCACTTCTCGATTTTCGCGTCGCGACTCCGGGGTTCCCCGACGTCTGTACTGCAGTCGATTTTGTGCATGGGGCGACACTCTCGTCGGTACGGTGAGTGCAGGGTGAACGGGGTGAATATGACCTGGTCCGTATGTCATGAATCCATGGTCTGAGTAGGAAAGAGCGGGGCAAAATGGCACAGCGGGGCAAAACGCGAGGAGACAAAACACAATTTTCCAATAACTTTTGGATGGTGGGGATGGTGGTCCGTGGGGCAAAACGGGGTGGAAAATCCCGATATACCGTTGGGACAAAGTGGGGCATCAAAAAATTATTGGGAAATTGAGTTTTGCCATCACTGTCCCATTTTGCCCCACTGTCCCATTTTGACTCGCTCTCCCCTAATCCAAGTTTTCTTTTTTTCGCGCTCCTGCGTCGAGGAATCGCGAGATCGAAGTCGAGCCGCGGATGGAGAAGGAGTACAGATAAAGATGGCGAGGAGAGCATGAAAGGAGGAGACGGTGATAGCACTGGAGACGGAGGTGGGTAACGGGGGTGCGATATATCCGCGGCACGATGTGTGCGAGTTTACTCGCGACCGTCCGTGTTTCCGTACATGTGTGCAGCTATCACCGCGTGTGCAGCTATCACCTCGTACATGTAGAAGACGGATATACCGACCGATACGCTGACGGAGGAGGACCGCGATGCTCACCCGTGTGTGTGTAGGTCTGTCCTCGCTTCGCCGTCGAAGCTTCCGCGGACGGGAGGAAATAGATAGACAGAGAGCGGGAGGGAGACGATGGAGTATGAGAAGGTAGAAGTCGTCGTTCGGAAGTCTCCTAACGATCGTTCCCGCGGCTACTATCTATTATTTTCTTCCTTCGAGTTCTCCGACCGGCTTCCTCTCTAGTTTCTCCAGACTCTCCGTTTTATCCGTATCTCTCTGTACTCTGTACTATCTACTCACGATCGCGCACCGTGGCTCTTCGGGGACCCTCCGTACGAGCCGGGTATCTTTTTATTATTATATCCTATATGTATAATGAATATATTATTATTATTTAACCCGTCGAGTCTAAACCCTTCTATCCCATGTCCGAAAAGAGTTCGCGGTTAAATTTGCGTGTTCGGCGGTTTAGGTTTAAGTTTCGGTACCATTTTGTTATATTCAAGTTTATTAACTTTCGTTACTATTTTCTTACTTTGCCTTATATTCCGTTTATTATTCAGTTCCATATGTTTTTTTTGTATGTGCACAGTAAAAAATAATTTTGTAAAATCGGAATACGAAATTTCTTAAAAATAATGTTGTCAAATAAGTGACAAATTCTTTTGTTCGGGTTCGAATGTACAAACCTGTCCATTTCTTTCCCGTGTCATTGGAAATGTCAGTTTGTACTTTTGAATGTAAACCTAGCGCCGGATCGAAAAATTTGCAAATAAAAAATTGTGAACGTTTGTAGAAAATAAATTGTAGACAATAAATTGTTTACAAACTTTTTTTACTGTGTGCCTACAGGGCCTCGGGCTTTACTGTACAGTAAATGCTGTCTATCTATCTATGTATCTATGTATCTCTATCCTTGAGCAAGCATCATGCGGTCGATGTCGTGAAACGCACAATGTCTCGCCAACAAAATATGCACGATCGACTTCTTGTACTTTGGTGAGCTTTTTCTTTTCTTTCCCATCTTCCTTTTACATGCCGCTCGGAGAGGGCTGAATACCGCTGCTCAACAACCCTGAGACCCGTCAGAAGCACTCAGTTCTTGTGTCTCGCTCGGCCCAGAGGCGAACATTCTAGTTTCCAACCCTTAGCTCGCGCACGCTTGCTCATTCTCTCTCAACCCTTCGCGACTCTTTGCACCACCGGGGAGTGTTCGGCTCCCTCGCTCCGTAGAGCACTGCACGCCCTTTCGCTCGTGCACATCAAGGTCTCGACGGCAGAGACCCGATCTCCGTCGCCGGTTCCTCCTTAATGCATTTCGCGGGCGCGTTTTCCTCGGCCTCGGAGCCTTGACTGCCGCCTTCTGCGAAGTTCTCTCCAGCCCCATCTTATTTTTCTCTCCTCGCCCGTTTAATTACCAGACGAGTTACCTCTTAATTGTTAATTTAGCGCATTGCGTTATTCTTCGCGTGGCGCGTTGAGGTCCGGAACGAGGGATGCGGGAGGCGGGTGGCTTCGTCGCGCGGTATATGCCGAGCAAACAGAACAGTGCCAGACGACGAGGAGGAAGGCGACGAAGGAGCTGAGGGGGATGCGGATAAGAAGCAAACGGTGCCACGAGGGCGAAAATCCGACGGACGCTCGAGGAAATGAGATTTCGCCGGGGTAAAAATGGTAAAGCGAGGGGGATTCTGGATGGAAAACGGAGGAGGGGTTTGGTACATGGAAATTGAACGAGAATGCAATGCTATAAACAGGGATACACCAGTAAAAGTAGGTACGAAAAATGTGAGGGCAGGAAATACATGAAGCGATGAACGACCTCGCCCTTAATGAAAATAACTAGCCCTATACACCCCGTCCAGACCCCCGATGTCCGACGCCCGGCCGCAACCCTTTCGACCATACGCCGCGACCACTGACCCCTCCACCCGTCACTTCCCGGTTTGCACTACGAGCCCCAGTTCCGAACCTTTCCACCACCCACCGCAGAAATTTTATTTTTTCGACCCGGTATTTTTTTCGACCACCACTGGCAGGAGTACCGTCGCCCTTTTTCCGCCCTCTCTCCGGTATTCCGTTGCTCTAGTCGCGAGAACGGAAGAAGGAAAAATCTCGCTGAAAGAGACGGAACGCTCCGCACCTCTGTGCAGAACTCGGGCGAAGAATATTTCGGTCACGTACCAGCCATCGTTCTCTCTCAGACACCGGAGCTTGCAAAGCCACCCCTGCAGCGTGCTCTCGCTGGCCATCCCCCGTTTTCCTGTCTGAGTGATATTTTGCCACTTAATCCTCTCTCTGCGATCTGCCCTACGTGCACGTGGAACTGTAGACTCCGAGGTGGTACAGTGATAGCGACAATTGTCTTTATTCATGCTCTGTTTATTTATTTATTTATTTATTTATTTATTTATTTATTTATTTATTTATTTATTTATTTATTTATTTATTTATTTATTTATTTATTTATTTATTTATTTATTTATTTATTTATTTATTTATTTATTTATTTATTTATTTATTTATTTATTTATTTATTTTTGCAAAAAGGTATATCGAACGTCAACACTTATTTCATCGAAAAGTTTTCTGTCATCGGGTGGGAAAATATTGTATTTTAATATGTACACAAAATTTGTAAAACATTCACGTGTCAAGATCGACTATTCCGTCTTGCCGTGTATTTTACTACATGGCCGCTGTGGCTCGAACGAAACGGGGTCGTTCGTCGAATTCCATCGATATCTATATACTCGAGCTCTCCGAGCCCGACAACTTTTTTTTTCTCTGGAAACCCCCTCGCGAGGGCTCAGTGGGATAGGCCCGACGAGGTCGTGAGGGAGTAATTATTGGCCCCAGCGCGCCGTGCATATTTGTACCGCGACGTCACGTCCCTTCACGCACATCCCCCGTGTGCTGGGTTCATAAAGGAAGAAAAATAAAAAAAATATAAAATATATATATAACTTTTTTTTACTGTTATTTATCTATAACTTAGATTGCACGTAATTCGACGCCGTCAGGTGTAAGCTCTCGCGAAGACTCGCACTCAGTAACCCTGCGTCCGCCAGTTCCGTTGTCGCGTTATTCTTTCTCCCTCATTCGGGGTTACACGCACGCTAATCGTGATTTATAAACCCCCCCCCCCTTCGACGAAACAATGGGGACGCCGGGGTTCGGAGCCCAGGGTGGCCGTCGCGAAGCCCCGCGATGTATCATCGCCGCGGGTACGAGCCTCGAGACACAATCCTCCGACCCTTTTCCCGATACTCCCCGATACAGCCTGCTCGCATTGATATTTACGATATCCTTATATCTAGTCTCGAGCGTCGAAGTCGAGAATCTGCCAGTGGAAGGAAGAAGAGAAAAAAGAAATCGGTGAACATAATTAGGTAGACATGAGAGAAAACTTTCCAGACGATGTGCACCACGATTGACACTGTATTGTGAATACGGTCGAGTGACCTTTTGCAGGGCCTTTTTGCAATTTGTGTCGGATCATTTTTTTTTTCCAGATTTTTATACCATCGAGAAGTATTTGCAATTTTATCTCATTTCTCCCGAACTTATGCGAAATGAACACCAAGCGACGTAAGTATCTTAAGTCACCGTACAGTCTACCGGCTGAAGTTTTACTAAAAACGTATCATAGCTCCAGCAGCTTCAGGAATTTCTGTCTCACAAAAAAATTTGTGACTTACAGGGTCAAGCGCCTTGATTTTTTTTCCGTCGCTTTATATTCGAGCTGTTCGTTGGAGTCTTGCAGTGCGGGGGTCTTCGTGCTCCCGAAAGTTTCCGAGTGAGTAAAAAGGAGGACTGAATGTGAAGAATAGAAGTACACGAATGCGAGTGTATATTGTGGTGAAAGAAGGAGTTAAACGGGACTTGCATGCTCAGCGCTTTCTTCGTTGGTCTCATGTTCGTCTCAATCTCTCACTCCGAGCACCCCCAACCTCACTAAGCGGCAGTCTTGCCTCTCCAGCTCCGGACGACCCTTACGTCCGGAGTATAATATATTTTTCATATATTAAATACATTTTTCATATATTAAATATATAGGTAATTATAATAATTGTGTGTTCCTTAATTCCATTGTTTCCATCGCTAGGTGCATTCGACACTTCAGAAAAAAATTGAAAAAACCTTCTCCGCAATGTCACTTCCGGTTTGAAAATATCATTTTTCTGCGGAAAGTGACGTCATACCGAAAATACGTCACTGCCGGTTAAAAATGGATTTTGAAACGAGAATTGACGTCACAATGAAATTCTTCAGATTTTTCTGGAAGGCGCACGAGAGTTTCGATGCTCGAAAGAGCACCACCGAAAGACTTCCGTCGTCCCGCTCGAATACAAAGAAGAAGCAGGGGTAGTTTTTCTGTGTAAATACAAAGATAGGAGGGAGAGCGTGAGGGTAACGAAGACAGTGCACGATACACGTACGTTAGAGGTATATAGTTCAATACACGTATAAACGTGGAGGGGCACTCCCAGGGCTGTTCGCGAGATAAGGTAAACGGCGTTTCGTGTCTCCCTTCTTCTGCTCGCTGGTTCGTTCGCCCTCCTGCGCTGGTATAACCGGCTGCGATACTGCGGCATGAAATTGGACGACGACGACGACGACGACGACGACGACGACGACGACGACGCTGTCACAAGAATCGCATTAGTCGCTGAGCGTGCTGGCGTGCTGGAAAGTGCACACACAAGCTAATTACAGGACGACACGAATGCCTCTAATTACTTTTATTCCAGTTCCAACAAAATTCGTTCGAGCCCGCGGGTTTTGCTCGGAGGGCAAGAGGGAACACTTGAGGCAAGGGTGCACGTACAACCCTTTCGCCCGTACACTCGTTTCCTATTTTCCTTCTATTTTTTTATTATTTTTTTTGTGTGTGTATTTTTTTCTTACTCACTTTTTCGCTCGGCTCGACGAACCCTGCTGCTCGCTTCCATCGCTGTTCCTTTTTGCGACTGCGAGCGAAAGGGATTTCTCTGTGTGCGCAAATCGCCAGAGGAAAAAAGCCGTCCTCGCGAACGTTTCCTCCGCTCGCTCTCGTGAAACCCCCGTTCGAGGATATAATCGACAAAGAGTCCGGGTGAGGAGAGGGAGCGTGTTCCGGCGAGACGGGCAATTTTCACTGTTCCGTACGGCCGTTTTCTTCCTTCGTAGGATCCCGTAGGCCCGAAGATCCAACTGGCTGACGTCAACGGTACACGGTCGAAAGTTGTTTGTTCATTTGACAAACATTTCTCCTCCACGAAGGTCCACAATTCTTTTCTGTCAATGAACCGTATTTTCAAACAAAAAAAATTGTAAACTAGGAATTGTGTACGATGATTTTATATGAAGATGTTTAAAAAATGTTCCGGTTATGATTGCAATACTACTTACAAATATATAAAAGGGCGGAACTCGTAAAGAAATTAAATAATCAAATAAAATTAAGAAGAAAATAAATATAGTCGTTCGCGAGCTGGAAATGTTTATTAAACGCGCAAACCCTTTTTTTACCGTGTATCGCTGTGTAGTGTGCCATCAATCTCTTCCACCCGACGAGACGAAGATTGTCTCGGTACTCCTAGTCCACTCAAGCCCCCCGCGACTCGCAATCGATGAAATTTATTTTTAGCTTCGTTACCCGCCGGGTAGCTGCTTCCTCTCTCGTTCCCGTAAGCTTCGTCCTCCAAGACGGTAAGGGTTGATCCCGAACGATAATAATGTACTTCAATATTCCGTTCCTCCTCGCTAATCCGAGCTATCGTTTGCCGTATCGATGACACTTTTCCCGTCAGATACACTTTGCCGGAGTGGGCGCGAAATGAGGAGGACAGAAGGGCGAAAGGAGTTTATAGGCACGTACAGAAAGATCGCAGCGGGTCGGTCCCGCCCGTTCCGAAGCGCCAAGGGTTCACTCAACCTGTTCTTGCGCCTCCCTTCTCACCTCACTCGCATCTTCGCCCTCTTCGCCCTCTTTGCCCTTCTCATCCTCATCCTCCTGTTCTCCACTCGCTCGTCGGGCCACCGGTATTATACCTAAGTACCGTAAGCACGTATAGAAGGTGGAGCACGATGTTGTTGAGCCTGCGTTACTTCCCCGAGACTTTCCCCGAAGTTAATTCCCGTCGAGTTACCCGGGAGTAGTTCTGTTGGCTCATGCCTCTCTTCCTCGCTACTGTTTCCACCACTGGTTACCCAGCTAGCTCGTAGTTATTCGGCTGCTGTACTGTGTTCACCGGAGTCAAGTTCCCACGGTACAGGCCCGGTGTGGGGCTGGTTCTACCGTGAAAATAACCCGCGGGGCCGTTGTGCATGTCGTCGCGCGGAACACACTCTCCTCAGAGCGGCGGGTACGAAGGCGGCGGGCAGGAGGCGCCACGAAAACCCGGTGCGTTTCATAAAGACAGGACCGAGGAGTCTTAGGTACCAAGTGGGAGTTGGCTCTACGTGTCGGAAGTGAGGCTGCACGGGGAATATATATTTCGAGGAGAGCAAGAAAGAGGAAGATAGAGAGGAGAACAAACGCGCGCGGGAAACTTCTCTGACGACCCCGTCGGAACAGTCGGAGCACAGGTATACACACATAGACGGGAGTCGCAGGGAGGCAGCTCGCGCACACCCTTGGAGCAAAAGGCACGGATCGAGTGAGACTGGCGGGACGAGGAAGTTGGGCCGGCATGCAGGCAGCGGCGACGCCGAGTAATTCAAACAAGGCTAACCCCGGAGTGAGCGCGACCGGATCCATAAATCGGTAAAACGAGAGTAAAACGACTAGATTGAAGAAAGTTGAGAGGAGGAAAGGGGATAGGGGGTAGGGGGTAATAGATAGGGAGGTGTAAGCGTCCCCCGGAATACCAAATGAGAGTGCGAGAAGGACAAGGAGAGGATGTGAGGGAAGACGATGGTGCGGGGAAGAGAACCTCGTGTGCAATAGCCCCGTACGAACGGGGAAAACTCGCGGAGGAAAGAGCAGAACTCAAGTGAGGGAGCCCAGGAGGACTCGCGACAAGGAAGTTGAGGAAGCCGACGGCACTGGTCACATATTCCTACCTCGACCTCTAATATTACCCCGTGACACCCTCGACCCCCGAGGGGCAGTGGCTCACTATTCTTCCTCGCTTGCTCCTTTCTCTTTCTGCTCCCTCTCTTCTTCCTCACTTCCCGCCCTCAGCCCACCACGTACAACCCAATTTTCTCGAGATCACTCGAGCGGCTGCCTCGAGATCGAATAACGCGATACCGGAAAGCAGCGGGGGGGAGAGCCGCTTTCCTTGCTTGTACGTCTCTCTCGCTGTTGGAGCTCCCGATGATCGTTCGATATCACCACCCTCGAACGAACATATATATATATGTATATTTATTGATATATATGTATCTATATCTTGTATATGCAGCTATACCTTAGACCCGTTTGAAACTTTCTTTTTCCGGTAACATTTTTCGCATCGTGTCGTCTCTTGAGTTTGTACTTACCAGACGAGTGTTCAGGCACGTCGGCGACGACAACGGTAAAGAGGAGGAATGGCGCATGGATATCGAGAAATAATATATATCCATGAATGAAGTTTCTCCCTGTAACCGAGTAGGCGTTCTCCGCGCGGTTGGGTCGGTCCGATTCTCCCGAATCTGAAAGTAAAAATCGTTTTTGGGGAAATTTACAAACGTCGACCAATATCGATGAATTAATAATTTTTTTCCTTAATCCTGGAGACAACTCGTTAAATCTTCTTATCTCTTATCTTCCAAGAATTAACGAGGGTTGATATTTCAAAGGTTCTACAAACAGTTCTTTAATTCCACTGCTCAATTCGCTCGAGGACTAGAAACCTATATACCATTTAAACTTTTCCTCTCGTCTTCCTTTTATAACATTTTTATTATCTCTTTGTTTCTTTTTCCCTCTTTTTTTTTATACTCCCGTCGGTTCGAGAGCACGATCGAAAGTTGGAATCCTCGCGCCAATTGGACATTACCGTCCTTCTCTCATTCAATCGATCTCCTTTCTTAGTCTCTCGCTCTGCCGGCCAGTGTCGTGCATCCAGAGAAAGAGAGAGAGAGAGAGAGAGAGAGAGAGAGAGAGAGAGAGAGAGAGAGAGAGGGAGTTTCGCAGCGGTGGCAGGACGGAAAGGGCTTCCGCGGAGAACCTCGAGAACTGATAGCCGCTACGAGGAAGCGATCGGAGAAATTCGAAGTCGTCGGCTCGGGACAGAGAGAGCCGACTGTCGCCCAGCTTTCGGTGGAAAGTGAAGAGGAAGAAGACCGAGAGGGAAACTGAGAAGAGCGGCATCTCGGTCGTCGTCTCGAAGTCTCCCAGTAGCCGAGAGGCGACGCGCGAATCAAGCGCGAGTGAGACGAGCCGGTTGAATGAGAGGGCGGACGAGGGGAATCCCCGAGTCTACGACTAATTGAGAGGAGAGTCCCGCTCTATCCCGGCCTAGCCCGGATCGCGACGGCGACAACGACGACGAAGAAAAGACCCGGAGCCGTTGGGACGACGATTTTGTCGAATAACCTTGGCCCGATTCCACGTACTTTACTAATTCATCTCATCCCTCTTGGTTTTCCTTCGGTCCCCTACACTTTGCTCCTCGATCTACCGCCTTTCACCGGCACACTTTCCTCGTATTCTTCTCCGTACAACGTATACGCAACCACCCTCTCTAGCGAAACCTCACCACAACGTTTCTTCCTCTTTTTTCTTCTCACGGGTCTACCACCTTTCACCTTTCATTTACACATTATCTGCGCTAATACTTTATAAAGTGAAGATTACGAATTTTGTGCATTTTACTTGTCCTTGAACGTTAATTCTTTTCGTTTTAATTTTACAATCTTTTTATCTGCTTGTTTCGGATAAAACGTAAAAATAAACAGTTTGCATGGAAATAAATAGTAAAATCGACAATATTTATTTTCTGGACCTTCGTGGATAAGAGATGTTAATTGTTAGATATAAAAACCTTTCTAACGATGGATACCGTTCGCAGTCCTGGAGTATAATTCAAGTTCAGTGGACAACCCGCGCAAAAAAAGTATTAAAAAATATATAAAAATTGGAATTATTAAAAGTATGTCGTATTGGACTGAATAATACTCAAATTATACTCCTCTAATCTTTCGCTGAAGAGTATTAATTATGAATCTGATATACGTTGTAATATACGAGTATCAAGTATGAAGTCAGTATACCAAGGAATATTCAAGTACCAAGTATTAAGTTAATATACGACGGAATGGTCGACAATCAAATATCAAGCTAGTATACGAAGCGATATTCGAGTATCAAGTATGAAGCTTGCATAAAAATTGAGTTTCAAGCTTCATACTTGATACTCGAATCTCAATCTGTATACTAACTTGATACTTGATACTCGAATATTCTTCGCTATACTAGCTTCATACTTGCAACTTCAATATTCTTAGCAGAGCTGAGCAAATACACTTAGTACTTGAAGTACGCTTTGAAGTATCAAGTACTGAGTCAGTGCCCAGTACTTAAAACTTCAGCAATTCAGTTATGTCACTACTCAATACGTCAGTACTCAAGAACTACTCAGCGGTCAGCACTTACTTCAAGTACTCGATACCTGAATGCACACTTCAAGTACTTAGGATATTTGCCCTGCTCTGATTCTTAGATATACCAGTGTCATACCTAATAATGGAATATTCTTGGGTATCGTAGCTTCATACTTGATACCCATATATTACAACCTATATCCGATTCATACTCAATACTCTTCTGCGATAGATTGGAGGAGTATAATTTGAGTATTATTGAGTGCAATACGACATACTTTTAATACTTCCATTTTTTTATATTTTTCAAATACTTTTTTTGTACGCGGGAAATTTTTCAAATTAATGCATTTTTATAACCGAAGGGGTGCACCGTATAACGGCAGAGTGAGACAGATCCGTAACTAGAAAAGTATCATTTTCGGTTACGAATCGTCGGGAAACTCGGCTGTCCGTCCGCGGAGTGTAACAGACGAGCGTATTCAACACGAGGAGTACGGGGGGATGGAGAGACAGGTGGAACCGTGAATTTTCATCACTTTTCATAAAAGTTTTAACGGAGCGTGTGCCGGCTGGGCATGAAAATAAAAACTAATTTCACGTGATTCGTTCGGCAAATGGCAAGAGAGAGACGCACGAGGTTATGCTCGTCGGCGATGGGGATGCGTCGGAGGGCGCGAGCTCCGCGTGTTCCAGTGTGTTCAACGCAGGCTAGCGCGAACTGAGAGACGGAAAAATATAGCGTAGGGTCGAGGGAGACCATTCGAGGCTCGGTGCAAGCCACGTCGGACCTCGGGTTTAGCCGTCCCGCTCGCTTTTACCCGTTTGCTCGTCCCTCGAATCAGTATCATAAATTCTCGTCGACGTAATTTGACTTACCGCTATGCTTTCCCCCCTTTATTGCGTCTCCTGTCGCGCACGTACCCGGGAAATGAGGCCGGCTCGAATGCGCGGCAACGGCGGACATTTCTTTCTTTTTTTTTCTTCTTTTTCCCTCTTCTTTTATATTCGTCTCTGTGCGAGCGTTCCTCCGCTCCCTCTCACTTTTTTCCCTGCAACACCGCTCCTCCCGTCCTCCATACCTCGTAAGAGACGAATCCCGAGCTGTCCCGTTTCTTCTGATTATTCTAACCGTTCGCCTCTCTACGGTGCTATTTCCGAAAAAAAAACCCACCGCCACTACGAACACAAAACGACGAGAGAACTCTGAGAGAAGTCTCTTGATAAATTTCACTCTCCTCCCATCTCTGGCTCGCGCTCTGCGGAAGCTACTTCGCTGGCCCTTTTCCCGATTCCAGACGTCGGGACGTCGTTTTTTTTTCGCATCCGCGAAAGATTATCGCAGACGCTGTACCATGAAAGAGCTTTGGGAAACGTGCCGCCACTCAATGGTTATTGTGTATTCAGACTGGACAGAGGGACGGACAGACGGACATAGGAAAATCCTGTTTCATTATTCTGGGGTATGCAAAACGATTCCAGACAATAATCCGACAGTCGATATTTCGTTGTTGCGTATCACAGTACCTTCTCGTTTTACATACCTCGTGCGCGATGTGAGGCGGTAAAAAATAAAATTTGTCTGCACTATCGAATCGTCGAACGGCAAACACGAAGAATGCATTCTCTCGTTTACGTTCCGCCGTTACTAAACCGGCGTGTATCGAGAGGATCCGAAAACCCGGCCGTACGATGGGGTTTAGCATGCGAACAATGCAGTAATGAAACTCAAATATTTTTAAGCGCCACGGTCTACCACAATGCAAAGCCCGAACAAACCGTTGCTGGTATTCGTTGAGTAATACATTTGCCGATGGGTTGATGAGGGAACGGGCAAGAGTGAACGCGGAGAGAGGGATAGAGGCGGAGGGAGAGGGATACATAGATATAGATGAACTGGCACCCACGGTCGCGCATACCAAATGGATCGACCAATATTTGCAGGCTTTCGGCAAACAATCAAACAAACAGTGAAAGAGAGTGGCGATAGTTGAGGGATGTGAGGAGAATGGGAGGGAACGGCAACGCACACGGTGCGCATATAGCCTCGGAGCGACCCCCTCTCGCTAAATGTTAGTTAGCGTGGCCGCGACTCGGGGTGTATTACATTTTCATTAGCAGTGTCCGTTACCTCGCTGTGATTGGCCGTTCCATACCGCACCTACAGACCTCGTAGTACGCTCGTCTACACAGCTTGCACACTTCGCAAACCGTATGGAAATAATTTAAAACGCGTTCTAAACACGCCGCCAAAATTGCATTTAACGTATACATTTTTTTTACATTCTTATTTTCGTAACAATTTCCTCCGCGAAGAAGTCAAATAATCACAGAAAACGCTTTCTCACTGAAGCTTTGTAAAAAAAATAAAATTAATAATCAATTAATTAAAAAATTAATGGCATGAGGAAACAATGTAAAGTCTTACTGTCGGATCGTCGTCGCGGACTCAACTGAGAGTCTGCATGCAACCAAAACGAAAATCGGTCTCGTTGCCACGCAAGTGTGCTCAGGGTCGAACCTCGAGCAAACATAAAAATTTCTCTCCGTTGCTGGAGAACTGTTCTCTGCGCGATAATCCGATAGTTGCGGAGCGAAATATGAGCCGATGCGGGCATGAAGAATCCGGGGCCCCGCACGTTCCCACCGGAGGGTGAGTTTTGGGGTTCCGCTGGCTTTCCATGTGTGGAGCACCGCGAATTTTACGCGTTAACCCCCCGGGTGGAGTGTGGAGTATACGTACCCGTAGTTGCAGGAACTGCACTTCCCTCTCTCTCCCCCCCCCCCGCCACCTTTTCCCCCCGTCGATGCACGTACAGTGTGAGGTGCACTAGCTGCGCTCGCTAGCCAGAGAACCACACGACTCGCCGGGTGTGACCTATATTCGACTCATTTTCAGGTAATTAATATTTCAGCCGCGGCTTTGTTACGCGCGAGTTAATTTCGATTTGGCCACGTTTCAGTTTTCTGCCCCGTTCTCCTGCACAAACCACCCACGACCCGTCCCCCTCGGTTCGTTATATCTATACGCCTGTAACCCTCGATCCTTGTCGCACGCCCTCACTGTTATTCCATATACTTGCAGTTCTTCTCCCTCGCACCCTCCCGCCAACCATCGCCGATTAAGCCGTTACCCGTGAAAAGCAGCGAGCATCCGTGCGCACTCGTACGCGACGCGCGTGCATAATTTATTTCATCCGCGTGCTCTCGTGGACGCCCCCTCCCCCTCCCCCTCCCCCCACCCCGCCGGGTTCGTTCCCAGCATGAATTCTCCTACCCTTCCCCTGTCCCACCCTTTGCCGCCGCTGTTGCCCATGCTCTATCGTTTACAACGATGCGCCAGATAAATTCGTGCCATTGCATCCGGAACGATATTATTTCCATGTAATGGTTTTTTTGTGGGGTTGAGCGGTGGAGGGGGCTGGGGGGTGAAAAACGTGATATCGCCATGAGAGGTCCTGCAGCCTCGTCGGCTGCACTCACAAATCCACTGGCGTCGGTAACAAGTACAGTTTGGACCGTACGTATGAACTTTTATCTCGTTTCGGTGGTCCATCCGACCGAATTTGGGAGGGGCACTTCCTTCGACGTTCCCGTATTTTACGTAGCACTGCGGAGTTGGAAGCGTCATCATCTTCGCTCCTTTCCTCATGATTGCTATTTTTTTATTGCCCAGCCGGAAGGCCGTCGAGGGGCTTCACCCGGGGTGAGAAGAGGAACCTCATAAAAAGATGAGGGTCTCGCGGTCCATACGACGACCGCCGTTGTCGCCGAACTCTTTGCATCGCTGGCTCATCTCCGTCGCCGGGATCACCGCACTTCCATCCCCGAAGCCGCGCCATCGTCCTGACGAAATATTCCGATGATACGCGCCGGAGAGAGAGAGCACACCGCGCGCCGCACATTCTCGCACGATCGCGCGAGATTTCGGCGAGATGAGGGAACGGATGAGCGTGTGGAAAGGGACGAAAGAACGGGGAAAGTGGATGTGTAGGAACGAAGGGAAAGACACGGGGAGAAGTGGAAGAGAGAGGGAGAGAAACGAATAGGATCGGTGAGCGTCTTCGCGTCACCAGGAAATGGCGACCGTTTCCGCCCCGTGGCCTCTACGCCCGCCACTACCGCTTTTCCGTCTCCACAATTCTCATCCCAACTCAAACGAGCTCTGCCATCCCTTTCGACCCCTCCCCGTTCGAGATTTAACTATGCAGGGGCTCGCAACTTTGTCATTTCATTCTGGCGAACGAACGATTGAGGTGACGGTAAAATTCTCGGAGAAATTCGAAGTGAAAGACTATAGGTTGCTCAGTGAAATATTCTTAGGGTCACCCTTAGAAGGCGGCGAAATTTAGAGGCGGTAATGACAAAAATGTCGTATTACCGCGTGGCCGCGAAATATTTTTAAATCGACGATTACATAGAAACCTCGATAACCCAACGTCGGCCAGTACCGGCCCCGTTTGACTTTATTGTGGCTCGCCGGGTGCGGATTCAGTCCCAATTGATTCGGATAATTGGGCTTTCAATGTAGTTCCGATACGGCAGCCAACCTTCCACTCCCCACGAGAAAGTTGTTCAACTTTACTCCCTTTTGCCGCGGACTCCTCACTTGTCGTGTACTTTCTCACTTAAAAATTCTCACGACCGTGATAACTTTTAAAAAGGGGGGGTACGAGTCTCAACGAATCTTTTTCATTGTTAAACGCTGGAAAAAGATACAAGGAGGATATTCTCGTTAAAAAACTAGAAAGTTCATATATTTTCAATAAAAAAGGAGATTCCTATTCCAATCTGCAACCCGCTTCAGCTGTCATCCGAACAGTACAGAGCCTGGGAAATGAACGAGACTTTCCTTTTTTTTTCTCTTTGTAACACCTGAAAAGTTTAATTGTGAATGCGACGAAACAAACTGGAAACTTTAAAGTGGGCAAATTTATCGTCGGAGCACGCGTCCGATACCGACGCTCTCGGTGTCGAAAAATGTCTCACGGCGAACTTCCCCACCAGGGCTCTCGCTTCCTCATCGTATCTCCGGTATTCACTCGTGGCTCGTTCCATCCCACCACCGTAGCCGAGCGCATCGACTTATCGCATATTGGGCCACGATTTTGCGGATCATTAAACCGGGCTCTGTGCGCGGAGCGAGGGCGGGCAAGGGGTATGACTGCCGAGAGCGTTGGGTCGTCGACGGAATGCTGGCTTTCGTACCGAACGGAACTATATAGAGAGAACTGAGAAGGAGGAAAAGAGATGAGGGCGCGCAAGGGTGTGCGTGTATAAGGGTTGCACAGTGAGGCCGCTAACGCTGTACGTACGATCGACCCGGTACCGCTCTGCCGCCGGCGGGTTCTCTACTTTTCCGATTTTTCCATGCAGTTTCCGTGCGTTCTGTACCTCCTCCACTCGCGGGAAAGGGTGGAGAAGTCGCCGCCAACCCTGCTGCTGTTGCCGTCGCTGTTGCTACTGTTGTGAGCAAAAAAAAACAAAACAAAATCACTAGCGCGCAGGGTTGCTACGTGTCGTTGAATTTAAATGTCTGCTTAGTACTGTCGCTGTTACTGCGTCGAGCTTACGATCGCTTGTACATGCCGCGTGCGGCATTGAGCGGAGTACGACGGGTGGGGTCATCTGTACGTCCTACGCGTCAACCCCCTGCCTCCCCCGAACACCGTGCATATGCATAGGGTATCCGACGTGTGCGACTATTTATAGTGAGTGCAGGACGCGACAGTTCAACATTCCGTTCTTTTTTTTTTATCCCGAGTAGCTGGCGGATTAGATTGCACGGGATGAAACCTTGTACGCTCTTGTCGCGTGCTGACATTAACCGATTGGGCGCTACGCATGGGGGAGAGAGGGGCAAAACGGATCGGTGTACTCCATTTGGCATGAGACTCAGTGGTACGTAGCCAGTGGTAGCAGCGATTCGAATGAAAGTTTAGCGAAACGACCAAGAGCCACCGATCTCTTTCTCACCGTGATCCGACGAAGTAGCCACTTATTCTCCCGCGAAGTTTTCCGAAAATGCAATGAACAACCGGGAGAAGATAACTGCCGGCGCTACACTCACCAATGCCGTACCGTGATTTAGGTGTTGGAGGAAGTTTCGATCGTTCGTACAGACGCAAAGCAAAGCCACCATCGCTTGTGCGCAAGTTACTGGCGGGTGGAATCGAGGAAACGACGAGGTAGACGCCAGGGCGAGCAAACGACCAGCCGGGCCTGGGAGAACGAGCGATGTATATCGTTGCAGCAACAGAGCGTCAGCAAGAGGAGACCGAGACCGGCGGGCCATCAGCGTCTTGGGAGCCAATACCGTAATTAACCGTAAGTCGATGAATATGAAATCCGGGCTCCCGGTTGTCCTGTGGCCCCGAGGGGTCGGACGACCGCGCCTCCACCACGACAGGGATCGAGCCGAGGGAGTCCGTCGGTGACGGTTCCAGCGTGCAGTGGTATTAGGCCGAGACAGTGGCGGTCGGGTGAGGAGGAGAGGAGTTGTTCGCGGAGTTTGCACAAATCAGACTAACTTAACCGGGAGCGAGCACCGCGGCCGTGCCGCCTCCTCGACAGTTCACCGAATCTGCGGAACACCTGATCTAATACCCAGAGCCCGTGGCTGAAACGCGATTGCTCCGATGTTCCTTCGGGGCCACTGAGCGTTCGCCTCGCACCGGTGTTCCCGGTAAGCCGAAAGACGGGAGCAAATATTGATACCAGGTCGCCTCGAGAGGGAGACGGAACGAAAGAGTGGAAAGTGGCGATGGAGCAGCAGCCACCGACGGTTGTTCCAGACGCTCGTAGAACTCCGAGCGGAGATGTAACATTTAATGCTGGCCATATCCATCTCTCACTGATCCAATCAGTAATCGCCTCTTGATAATCCAACGGGGGAGCATGAAAAATGATATTTCTTTTCTAGACCCTTTCTAGAACTTCCGACGCTTCTACTTCGTTCGCGAGTTCCATTGACGAAAAAACACACGTGAGCCACCTCCTACAGATCTCCTCGAGAACGAAGGATGAAAAACCAGAGGCGAGTCTCTCCTCCACCACCGCCCGGCCGCCTCGCCCCGCCGGAATCGCTGAGTTTGCCTCGGGCACGCGAAAGAGTGAACTACCGGAAGAGGAGTTGAAGAAGGTTTGACGAATGCTGGGAGAGGTCGAGGTTGACGAGGGCCCAGGGACACTCTCAACCGACGAGCTAGAGAAAGGAAAGCCGAGAAACGGGCGACACAAAAGTGAAACGGGGGAAGAGCCGGAGAGACGGAGGTGGAGAGTGAGTAACGGAGAAAGACAGAAGAATTACGATCTGGAAACGAGAACGACGAAGAAACGAGGGAAAAGGGAAGTATAGCTGTGGCGCACTCGCGCGAGCGCGCACACAGTCACTCGAGCACATTTGTCCCGGAGGCGAATTTGTTTTCTCGACGAAAAAAAGAAAAAAACAGTCGCCAGCGTTTCACCGACACTCACAAACGCAGAGAGAAATTCGTGGGAGCATCGTCGAGTGAAGGAGGGAGGAAGACTATGGAAGAAAAGACGAGAATCTTTCACTGCCCGTTCATCCGGTGAGGTTGGTCTCATAGCGGAGGTCTTCTAGCCAGGAATGTAGAGCCTCGGCGAGGAAGCAGTGTAGGTGGTTCCGATAAAGAAGAGGATCCCAGTGGCCGACGACGGCGTAGCGTTCATGACGCTCGTTTTCACCGTCGCCCACCCCTCCTTTCGGAAGGAAACGCTGGACGAGGACGTGGTCGTCCACCGGGATGAGTATGGGAATGATACTTCGCCAGCGCCATATTCTCATCTACCGTTGAGGAAAATCCTGTAAGTTGT
Source organism: Stenichneumon culpator (assembly GCA_964017025.1). NCBI lineage: Eukaryota > Metazoa > Arthropoda > Insecta > Hymenoptera > Ichneumonidae > Stenichneumon > Stenichneumon culpator. The sequence continues at coordinate 6,395,484 of OZ024777.1, forward strand.
GATTTTCACGGTACGAGCTGGAAGATCTCTCTCGAGACTCTCCTCACCGGTCCCAGAAATCGAGTCATCGGTCCCCCGGTTCCGCACCCGCGATATATGTGCCGCGCCCGATTCCTCCTCTTTCCCTTCGACCCTGTTGTCTGTCGTCGTTCGTCCTACTTCTCGGCGTTTCGACCCTCTCACCGGATCACCCGGCTCGGTTCGCTTTATTCCTCCTCTTCCTCGCCGGGACAGCGACAGCGAAGCCACCGCGCGCCGTATCTCTGCGGCCCACGAAAGTCAGGATCCCTCGGAGAAGTGGAACGAGATAAAGAGAGATCCCAAACAACCGCCGCTTGTTTACGCTGCGAAATTGTTCACCGAGGAATACGACGGTACTATTTTAGCGATTACGGCGAAACGTACAGAGAGAGAGAGAGAGAGAGAGAGCAACTGAGGCAAGAGAGGAGAGAGAGCAGTGAGATAAATGGAGCGAGAGATGAATGTAAGAGGAGAGTGGAAAAAGAATCTCGTAGACCCCGATGTTATGATACTTAGGGAAAGGGATTTAGGAGAGCGAAGAGTATGCCTGTGGGTTGCAACGACGATAGTCGTCATTCATGTTGGTATATATACATGTGCATATAGACACGGTATTGCCACTGTGAAGCCACGCTGGAAAGCTTTGCCCGCCTCGGTGTGTACGAATCTCGGGAAAGTGGTCGGTCCCCTATACTCAACGGCGTTACCGAGGCTAGACGCGGGGTATTAACTTACATCAGAAACCGCGCTCGAGCTTGTAATAGTATAGCCCCAGGAGAGGGGGAGGGGGGGGGGGCAAACTTGGGAAAATGTAACCGCGGCTCAGTTACTCACTGGCCGGGAGCTAGCTAGCGAGTCCACGAGGCGGAAGGTCTGCTGCAGTGGTCACGGATAGCCCGGTCGGACATCGCCATCGACGTAAGTAAACCCGCAACGAGGCCAGTAGCAGTAATAGCTAGTACAGCGGCGACCGTAGCAGCGGTACGACGTCTACGCTGCTAACCAATTTCGCCGGCTGTAAGCTCGAGTACTCGGACACCGCAGATAGAGAAAATATATATATACATTCCCGGTAAAAAGGATGGTTAATTGTACTGGATGGTTATAAGATCTCCGTAATTTTTACATTAAGAGCAACAAGAGAAAAAACCCCGTTGTTCTGAGAAAAACGATGGAGTCGATATTTTTCAAATTCCGATTTAAAAAAATGTGCAAAATTGGACAATCGATGGCGTTTTGTTTGAAGCGAAAGAAGTATTGAGAATCGCTTGTCTGGTTTCAAAGTAAAATTCATTCATTCGACGATCGGCTGTATAAATTCCTCACCTTTAGTGAGATACGCGAGCCTCCTCCCTCGAACATTTTTCACGAAACCCAACGCACCGAAGACAGGAGTACCCTTTTAACGAGTCTATTAACCAGTTATGAGTGGCGTAAAAAATTGGTCGGCTTTTTCGGCGTGAAGCGAAAAAGGGTACGGAACAAAAAAAATATCGTGGAAATCGTCGGTTACCTTGGCAACGTGGGTCGCGACTGTCCTGCGTGTACACGGAATATGTGTGCGAAGCGGACAGGTAGCGCATCGCCGTAGGCAAATTGATGGTCATCGCTGGGCGGTATTTATCGAATTATGGATTAATTGAGGGAAATAATCGGGAGTGGTGCATTGGCACAGAAAATCAAAGCTTTGTGCGACAGGGGTAATAACGACAACCATCCAGCCCGGCAGTCAGCCAGCCAGCGAGCTACTCCAACGATAGACTCTGTTCTGAACCGGGGGTGTTGTCGCTTCTGCCGCTGTGCCGAACAAACGTGGAACGCCAGGCAAGGGGGCGAGAGAGAAAGGATTTACGCGTATATAACGTTCGAACCAGAAGCGAATTTGCGTTGCAGTATCTATACAGATTCGCGCAGTAGTGTTGTCAGGGTACAGCCGGGCGAGCATTCCGCGCTCACCCCTTGCAGACAGGTGTACGGTTACTGTGCTAGGGCAAATACGTGTGTGCACATGGGATTATGTATTACGTATATATTATGTTTGCGACTCGCTCGCTCGTCTGAAATCCCATGTTTATTTGCGGTTAAACACTCGCTCTTCCCGCAGCCTTTACCCCCAATCGCTCCCTTCGTACGCGTCCCGTTACGCCCGGCTCCTACTTCGTAGCTATTCCGTTCCCTTGATATTTTTGATTTTTCAAACAATTACATTCCTCCTACAATTTTTTAAATCAGTATTTATTGCGGATGCTTCGCGCGCGGCTGAACCGTGTATTCCTTAATCCATCCGTTTCTGTTACTGGCTGCACTCAGAAAAAGGGTTAGTGAAAGCAACTTCATATATTTAGTTAAGTTAATTTGGTTTCGTTCAAACGTCTTTCAGTTCCTTCAAATGCATTTTGGTCCAATAGATCAATGCAGTTTATTTGAAACAACAAAATCATTACGTTAACATAGTAACTCTGATCTAATCGTAAATGATGTTATATCAACTAAATGTGAGTTTATTCAACTAATTGGTGTTCAATTTTTAATTATAATTTTTTTCATCATTCTGGACGAAAAACAATATTATACAATTATTTTTTTCATTGAACCCCAAACAAATAATGTTCCTATCAACAATCCATTCAGTCAATCGTAATAAAATTATTGATTTCAAATTGATACGCTATTTGATTGAGGGGAATAAATCAATTGTTCCAAGCCACTACGTATTCTTTGATATGAACGAAATGTTTAGTCAATTTGCGGATGATTTATGTTATAAATATAAAAAATAACGGAATAATGAGTATGTTCGTAGTTACATTCATCTTCATTTGACAGAACATTCGTCTGTTTTACTTGAACAAGTAATTCAGTCAAAACATACTTGCTGTTGGATTCAAATTGCTTATTTTGAACAAGCTAAAGTACATTTCACGGAAACAAATGTTTCGTCAAAACTCAACTAAATCTAGTAGTCAATTGAAGTGTATATTACGTTCGCCATCCGTAACTGCAGAATTTAGATGATTCACATGAATTTTCTTCGGCGGTACTAAACCTTTTTCTGAGTTTACATTCGAGATACATACCAGCATTTTGTTTAAACATTCTCTGTGATATCACCTCCAGTTTGAAAATCTCATTTTTCGACCGGACATAACGTTTTACCGTATGAAGTCTTTTCCTGTCAAAAGCAAAGATATTGAAATCGAAAGTGGCGTTACAAAGAAATTTTTTAATGTTTCGCTCATCATGATACTAATCATTATATAATCTATTTTGAGATAATATCACGATTCACCAACTTTTTATGAGTTGACCTGGGAATTTTTTTGCATCGATCGCAACACCGTTACGACGATAGGTCACGAGGGATTATTTTCAACATTTTTTTTACCGATAAAAAATAAAACACGTTTTTTGCTGAAAATGATTGTACGCAGCCCTCGACGATGAAGCAAAAATGAATTATCGGCTGAATCGGTTGAAACGGTGCTGAAAAAAAAAAAGTATATTGAAAATTCGCACGGTAACAGCTTGACTTTGGTGGATGGAAAGGCGCGTGGTAAAGGCGCGCACCGAACGATATTTGTGGTTATTAATGCACGCGGCTCGGAAGCTTCTATCCTTCGATTAGCCGAGTCATCCATCTTTCTCGCGTTAAAGAGGAAGAAAAAATGATCGTCCGTTTTATAGCATCGTCATGCGCCCCGTATTTTTCTTTTTTTTTCAGTTTTCTTTTCCGTCTGCCCTCTCTCTTTTGTTTCTCTTTCATTCGCCAATCCCTTTCACTCTCTGCCGCGCGATATGCCCGAGATTGGATATAGACGATGCGAGAAGCCTCGCAAAGCACTATATCCTGAGTCATGTAACGGCAGCATTGATCGGGAGAGACGCTTACTCCCGGTTTTGCCGGGTAATCGCATTAAGTTCAGCCGCGGCGCGATTCATAATTCCATTATTAACCCCCGCGGAGCGCGGGAATAAGGGGAACAAGAGGTGGGCGATAACACGCCGGTGGGATGCCGGCACAGTGCCGGAGAGCGTAGAGACGTTGTACCGTCACTCTGTACGAGTCGGTGTGAGCGCAACGCTACGGACCGCTACGGACCGCTTTGTTCCAAGCTGCGGCGACCGTCCGACTTAACGTTATATCCATCAGCTTTCGCTCAGCCCACTTCCACGGCCTTTCACTTTCGAGAACGACGAGAGAACAAAAAAAACTAAAATGAGGAAATAATTAATTTCAATGAGAAAAAGAGAGCTTTACCGCGCTAAAAATCATGGAATTACGATAATTCTCCTCAAGTGTCATAAGTCGGATTAAAATATACATACTTGTAATTTTTTTAATGAAATTAGTCATTTTGGCACATTCATCGCACCACTGTGCGCTTTTGTTATTTTGGATTCAAACTGCGGACGCGGTCGGTGAAAAATTATGGGCCTCGACGGCAAAAAAATAAAAGAGTTTTCACCAATTTTCGCATCGCGGATTAATCGAACCGGAGAGCGAAAACGAGCCTCTCGTGTCTCCCTATCGACACATTCGCGAACTGGAAACGCCCCTCGTGTCCCTCTTCGTGACCGGTTGACGGAGAGATTTCGCCGACGAGAGTGAGAGGCGCGAATTATTCAGAACTATTTAAATAGCGAAGCGCGCCAGCTGACCATACACGCGGGGGAGTTTTACGTGCGTGCAGCTTCTGGCTTTATTTCCCTCCCCCGTGCCCGGCCTCCCCTCGACTGTCGTTCTCTCCGCTGAGCCGGATGTAGTCTTTTTTTCATTTTAGTTTTTCCTTCGTCACGATTTTTCTTTTTTATATATATGCGTATATATATTTTTTATTATTTATTTCCTCGCCATAGCCACTACCCTCGCTATCTGTAGAGCGGAGGGTTCGTTTCTGTGCGGGGTAAAAATCCATCAATTTGAAACGCCGACGTAAATTGAATGGCGGCAACGACTGCGCCTGTACGAGCGCAGCGAAACGCTTCTCATCCAGGTTGCTCGAAGTGAGGATGCTCCGATCCTCTTTCCTTCTACCGTCTAAAACACGTTTATCCATACACAATGTATTGAATTGTATGGAAATAAAAATGGCACTCTCGAATGTTTTATGCACGTACGAAACCGTGCGATCCATGCTGACAGCGAGTTCTACCAAAGTTCCAGGCTGGGGGCGAAGTTTTCACCTCTTCGAGGTTCAACTTTTCCCGTTTTACCACAGATCCCCCTCCCCCAAATCCACTACTATTACGGTGCATGCTGCTGCATGCAATGTTCCCGGAGAATCGCATTGACGATCCAGAAAGTTTGACACGATTTTTGATCTCATGGGCCCTGGCGAATTGCGAAACTTGCAAAGTTATTTTTTTATGGAATGAAAAGAGTCTCGTCCATAATGAATTTGCGTGTAAAGATTTTATTTCCCATAATCACCACTTTGGCCCTATTCCGAAAGCACGAATTCAGCTCCGCCTTTCACTCGGGAGTGATTTACCAGAGCACCGTTACGGACGGTCCCAAACAAGCGTGTTGGCTCAGCGAGACAGGAGCGTTTCCTGGCTCTGATGCGTTGACGTTTATTTGCACGAAATTTCGTTCGCCCTTCGGCTCTGTCGGTGTACAGCTTCCATTCAACGGGAGTTAAACTTCAACCCTGACGGAGTTAATTGCCGGGTTGTGTGGTCTGCCACGGAGTCGACGGGTGAGGTATGTAATACAGTACGGTTTGTCGAGAGGAGCTCGTGGGGTCCGGTTGCGATTATGGACACAATGGGTCGTACGGTACCGAGACCCGGACGACGTTCGCGTCTTTCCTTTTTTGTCATCTCCGCCTCTGCATACTGTTAACGCGTTCATTCTTCTTCCCGCTAAGCCCTCATTCCTCCTTGCGTTTTTTCATCCTTTTTTTAGTCACAAACCATCTCATCCGTCGTCGTCGTCGTCGTCGCTAGTTCCCACTGCTAATGATCTCGGACTTAGACGGCGGGGATTCTCGTAGCCGCCACCATCCGCGGGATGGTTGCATTCTAAGCGGTAACGAGACCCGTCGGGACGAGGAGGGAAAACCTCTCGAGTGGCGAGGGGGTGGAAGAAAAAAAAGAGCACCAGGGGGCCAGCAGGGGAGAAAGAGCAGAGATGATTCCCTGGAAGGAGGTGGAGAGATAACGCGCAGCATGCCCGATCCTCCTCCGCCTCCTCTCATTCTCGTCTTCTCGAGCCTTGAAGGAACTCAATGACCGTTGAGTGCAGACACAACGGTGGAGATGGGGAACTCGGTAAGAGGGCTATGGCCACTGGCGCGGAGTCGAGCACCAACGGCCACCAAGGATTCCCACCGGAATTCCTTCGGGAATTGGCCGGGGATAATTTTCCCGGGCGGGATCGGTCTGTTCGCCAGTTGGAGTACGCACCGTATAGCCCAGAGGTCTGTCGGAGACGAAGCGTACTGCGGTGGAAGGGTCATAGGCTGCCTCAGGGATAACTCGGTGAAGTGCGGAACGAGCGTTCGCCTCGTCCCGCTCGAACACAATGCCGATGAGCCTGAACTGCGATATACACCGACACAGGTTGACGGCAGTGGTACAGCCAGAGAGATAATGGTACACCTGCGCTGGGAGTTTCCAGATGAATTTCATAACAGCACATGTGCGTATCAGTACGGGCGAGGACAGGGTTGCACTGCATGAGGTTAGTGACGAGAGGTCGCCTCCGCATAGCTGCCGTGGCTACGGGTATAACAAGACCGCTACACGGTACCCAATTATGGATCTCCGGTAACGCGAGTTCGGGGGAAACACCGTGGCTGCCGCGACTTGGATTATGTGTTACCGTTGGTACACGCATACCACCTTCGGGCCTGGTAAAGGCTGCGCGCATCGTAACTCGATGCCCGTGGGGGGTACAGCCCGACCGCCGGTTTGCAGATAGCTAAGCCGCACACCGCGGGGGAATCAACTGATTTTCCTCCGGAGAGTTACGACTGAGTCCCAGTGGTTCCGTTGTAGGCTGCGGAGCCGGGGCCGGGGTGGTGGATTCAACTCGACTAACAGAGAGTCTATGGAGTGCGATAGATACAGCGCAGGAGAGTGAGAAGAACGAGCAAGAGGATGGACGAGGGAACTCCGGTAGAAACTCCTGGAAACCAGCTTTATTCGGGTCGAGCCAAAATTCGTCCCTCCCGTTCCCTCGTCCCGTCTCCTCGCATAGCCATGGAGGCAACGCGCGCCCCGGCGCCGAGGCACCGTCGTCGACGGTCACGCCTTGCCGTCGCCGTTACGGCGGGGCAGCCGCTAGGCAGGGGCCAGTGTAGTAGCAGACCGGTGGTTAGTTTTCGGATTCAGGGTGGAAGTGAGGACGCCGGGGGTATTCACGGATAATAGTAATTCGTTTCAGTTTCGGGGTTCCCGTGGCCCGAGCTCTCTGGCCTCCGTTGGATTTGTGCATCACCAACCACCTCTCCTCCTACTCCTCCGCTCTTTCTCTCGACTGGGGTATACTCTTCCTCCATTTCGTCTACCCACCCGCCGTGCCCCTGCCGGGTTCCTAAATCATCAGATAATTACTTTGGTAATTAATTACAACTCTGTTGGGCCGTGAACCCCACCGCCAGCCTGCGCGTACAGTGGTTAAAGGGGTTTGGTGCGCGAGCGAGCAACCGAGCTCACTAACAAACGAGCCCGTTCTGCCTCTCTTCGCCCGCTCGCTCGCTCTCTCTCCCTGTGCTTGCCAACCGGCTACCGAACAGCGACGTTCTCCATCGCGCGAGGTCCTCTCTCGCTTAGCAACCCTCCGTCACCTCCGCTGCATCGGAGCGAGGGAGCGCACACCGAACCCTCCCAACTGCATCCCTTGCCGCGCCACTTTCCTCGCCACAGTCGGAGCGAGGAGCAACCTACTTTCCATTATTATTCCCATTAGAAATCACTCGTCAACTTGGCTCTATTCATCCCGCAAACCCCGGACGGGCACGGTGCCTCGGAAACCTCTGCACTGGCTCGCGCGGAGCCGCAAGTTCTTCGGGGCCATTCTCGTCGCTGTGGGCATCTAACTTACAAAACTTTTTGGCGAGAATTGGTGATTTATTGAATCACGTAAACGAGTAAAAAAAATATGCATTTCACGTTTTTCCAGAAGTAGTTCGAAGAAAAAAAAAAAAATTACGACGAAATACGAAGTCCATGTTGTTTTTGCTTCCTCGTGGAGGAAGCTATGTTTATGCCCGCGAAGGCTTAATGACAGTACGTTGAGGCGGGACGCGAATTTAGGTAACTTTTATCCAACCTACATCAATCCATCGACTCTCCAGTAAGTATTCCCAGCGGAGAGGAAACGCGGACGGATCGTTAACGACCCGAGAACTGGACACTCTATTTATCAGTCACGCAACAATTCCTCCGGAACGGTCACTCTTTGTTTCCCCGTGGGAATCGCGTATCCTCCGAAATCGAGAGATTAGTCCGGCCATTAGTTAATTGTGGTCTGCGGAACGGAATCTCCGGTGCGAATCGGCGGCATCGGAAAGGGGGTGCGTTACAACAGTTTTCCCCACTCTTCCGATCATCCCTTCATAGCCCGGAATCTTCTAATTTGCAGGATCCCGGCGGTTCAGGAGAGCGTCCAACCGGATGCTGTCAATGCTCGGATGAAACGCTAGGCGACACACTTGCTTGCCTTTCCTGTCCCACTTCCTTGCCCCCGTCCTGCGCGACGTCCCGGACGGATCCACGGTTCAACTGAGGGTAAGTTTGACAACTCCCTACACGGGGCCTAGCGTTCGCGCTGCGAACCCCCTGATCAATGCAAGCGATCCGTCTTGTCGCGAAAACCCCAACATGACGGGACGGCACACCCGCTTCCTCGATATCTCACTCCCGCCTGTCTCGGCGGACCTCATCCTCCTCCTCCTCCTCTCGTGGCCTTTCACCCCTTCACCCTACACGAAGACCCGCATATAGGCCCCCGTCGGAGCGAGTATCCAACGTTATATCCGGGATATACATACACTCCGCTCGTTAAGCGAAGCTCTCTACCGTTAGTGAGGACGGTCGTTAGGTTGGATGGCCATTTGCAGTCCTCGGATTTCGACCATTTCGGGGGAGGTCGGACGGGGGGTTACGGTTCGCGGTAGCGGCAATGCACGCCGTGAAAACGCGAAGAGGGACGAAGTGCGGAACGAGAGCCGGAGAACGACGAGTACGAATCCGTTCTATATTCCCACTGGGGATAAACTGCAACCAACTATATACGATCGAGTTTTTGACGCGCCAATGCGCCGCCGTTGCGGCCTCGCCGTGTCAACCCTACACTTACCTAATTCTACGACAACGGTATAGCCCTCCACTGTACCCAACCTCGCTCCTCGGGCCGATAACATCTTTTGTTATTATTTTTAATTATGCCAGGGACGCGATAAAGAATCTTAATATTTATAGTCAACTGTGGGTTACTCTCCGACGTACCGTTATAGATGAGTTAAGAATCGATGGGGCGAGAGAAAGGAACGTTGGGAGAGCGAGCCGAGATAGAGAGCACACACGGAGAGCGCCTCTCATCTCTCGGGGGTTGGTAATCGTCAAAAGAGTGGAGACGGTGAGAAAGTTCATACCCCTGTGGCGACGTCGATAAGCAGAAGGGCGAACGGGTGTGTCTGTGGGGGTGATGTGTATATACAATGTGTACTGTACCTCAGCGGATGCATGGACCTCCACGTTCGCGTGTGTGTGTGTACGCGGTGAGGACCTGGAAAAGAGAAAGAGGATGGCGATATAGAGAGGCGGTGACTGGCGTCTTCTCCGAGGCGATAATGTTGCAAATTTATATTCCAAAGGCGAACGGGTAAAGCTGCTGAATGTGCACTCTTGGCCGAACGGACGGGGGCTGGCGGTGGGTAACCCAGGATCTTGGCTTCTCCCAGGGCCACACACAGCGTACATGCTTTCGTTCTCTTACTTCTTCCTTTTTCTCTTCCTCGTCTCTCCACCGCTTCTCCGAGCCGACGCGTTCACTCGCTCCGCCGCGTGTTCTCCCCTTTCGCTCACCCTCGGTCCCTTTACCAGTCGTGCATAGTCCTCACTTCCATTCGGCTTTCTCTACCATTTCTCTTTCTCCGTTGCACCCGCTCAACCGAGCCCTCCGAGTCCAACCGTGCCTACTACTGCCACTCACAAATTGACGGCCAATTTTTCACCCAGGGCCACGGTTCCCTCTTTGCACCCCTCGCTTCCATCCTCCCACTCCCCATCTTTATCCCTCTCCGTTACTCTCGAACCCTGCCGTATACTCTGCTACGTGGCGACCGCCTAAGCACACGTTCCGATTCTATCTTCCTCGCTCTTTCTCTTATTCATCCGCGCGCCATAGAGAAGGAACGACTCACTCGCTTGCATCCCAACCGGAGAGGCTGGTACGCCTCTCCTTTCTCTCCTGCTTCCATCGTCCGTCCCCCCGTTCTCTTTCTCTCTATAATATATAACTCGGCGTTTTCTTCCACCGCACACGTAGTCGTTTCTTCGAGAGTCTCGAATCGATCCTAGTCCGGGGGATAAAACGATGGAGAGGGCAATAGACGGGAGAAGAGTGAGGAGGAAAGGCTGCAAGCACAGGCTCCTTTACGACTGTCTCGATGGACTCTACCCACGTTCGTGCGGACCGGATGAACCACCGACGACAAGAGTGACGAGACCAGGCGAGAGAACAGGAGGGAAAGGCACCCGATAACTCCCGAGGATGGCCATTTCTACTGTACCATCACGTAGCACCTTGCCTACAAGCATAAATGAACCGTACACTTCCTCCAGGTTCTTCTCAGACCTCACGGCTGTTGTACTGTGACATAAAAAAAAAATTATTAATCGTGACGGAACAATTCTGAGGTCTCATTGAATGGACTGTCCTGCAGCTCTGCGTTCCCTCTTATGCTCGCCGTGGAGAATCGCAAGGGTTTTTGTTGTCTTTGGGACCGCGAGGCCACCGCGGTCCGAAGCACCTCAAAAGATTAACATAACGATCGATTAATCACACGCGAGGGACGCTCTCAAGTTGTCTCCGGGGAGAGGGTTTGTACGGAACGGCCAGAAAACCGAGTTCGGTATACGTGGGTGCAATATAAGCGCTGTATCATAGTTCCGACTTTGTTATCCGTTGGCCAAAGTCAAAGTCCAGCGCAAGAAGTCGGCTTGGGAAGGGAAGGAGCGATGGTCCGGAGCGAGAGCAGCGAGAGTAAGCGTACACGGTGAAAAAATGTACATCCAACAAACCTTTCTTGTGCACGATACGTTCACAATTTTTTCTCTTTTTTTTCTCATTGATTTTACAATGTGTTTCGTTCGGTGGTCCTTTGAGGACGGGAAGTCTTTGTCAAATATACAAACCTTTTGTACCGTGTACGCTACGAAGCATCGACTGCGTCGTTGCCGATTTTAGCTACAAATGTGTTCAGGCTGTCAGTCTTGCTCCCTTAGGAAAGCCTTTGTCGATAGGAGCCTTCCGCAACCCGGAAGATTTAACCTTTCTTAATCCCTCCGACATCGCCAGCCATTCCACTTCTTGGTGCCCTAGGCCCAGGAAGATTACTGTAGCGCTCGCGCTAATGCAGCATAGACTTTGATGCCATGATAGAGAGACGGGTAAGTCTAAAAAAAAAGTTCGCTTTCTCAAGGAACTTAACTTTATCAGTTTATCGAACATATAAAAAAAAAAGAAAAAGAAAGAATTTTAATTCCGAAAAGAACGAGACTCCGGCTTGAGCCCGAGATGCCTGCCGTTATCCACTTTATTCATACTTCGGATAAACTTTCGACGGCTTTATCGGATTTGGATATATCCATCCAGAGAGAGGGATGACCTTCCCGCGATTCATCTTTTGGGATTTTGGTTGCGAAATCCCCTTTTCAATCTTGCGATGGAGAATGTCGAAGGGCCTCTCGTGCACTTTCGTGTCCGGAACTCTTTTTCCCTCGATCGTTCGAGGCTGCGCATTCCGAACCCGGGGCTTATCCCCGTGTCCCCTTTAACTGTGTGAGGCCGCATCGACGTTGCGAGTTGCCGATGTGGTAGTCCGGCTGGACAGGACGCTAAGGGGCGTCTTCCTGCAAAAGCGGTCCGTCATGAACCACGAGTTTTTACTACCACCCCCTCTACGTGCAGATCGATAGGACAAACGACACAGCGAGAGAGCGGGTGAGTGAGAGAGTGAGATCGGAGGGCTATTCCGCGGCTTCGGTGTCGCAGGGGGTGGCAACTGTGACGGGGTGGCTATCTGGACGTTCGAGCGCCAGGTTCTCCCGGTGACTCCGCCATGCCGATGGTACGAGGGGCGAGCGCGCTTGAAGAGAAAGGGCCGAGAAGTGGGTTTACGCCACTTTGTGCTGCATAGACACGAATTTGTATCCCTGGCCGAGGACAGACAACGGCCGGCCTTCCTCCTACCAGAAAATCCCCCCTGGTTGTTACAGCCCAAACCACCCTCAAACGGTCCTCGACGCTTGCTGGTCAGACAAAAAATCGTCACGTTCGAACTTCCCACCACCTTTTGTATAGCGGATTCAGCATTAATAAAACATAATCATTCCTTCCATATTTTAACTACTCTCTCGAATGTGGCATTAACTCGTCTATTTGTGCCTCATTAAGTAGATTGCTCAGATTTGTGCGTCGACCCCGTTCCCAGCGCGCCGATACGGAAACAGAGGAGGAAGGCATCGGGTCCCACCGGCCCTCCCTACGCAGGAGGCAATGGGAGTTATCAAGTACCGGGATTCAATGAGTATTCGAGATATGATTCCCCTGTGATTATACCGCCTCGTGCACAATGCTCCTGGAGCCGGTTATTCCGGCGTGCGGTCATAGTAGTGCATACACTTCGAACGCTGTCTGCAGTATCCATACTGTGAGCACAACCGGCACCACTGCATGTGTGTATGTGTGTGTATATGTTGTGGCTGGGGGAATGTGCCGGCATTGTGCACGGCTGAGGGTGCAACGCTAATTTCGCGAAGCCCTCCTTCCTGATAATCGTAAAAGGCACCCCCGAGCCACCCCTTTCATGCCAACGACCACAAACATAGACGCGCGCCTCTCGCTCACCCCTTTCCTTCCTCCATGCCATCCGTGTTATTTCCACACGCTCATTCTTCCCGCATCCCCTATCCTTGTGCCCGGCTCACGTGCACATAAATTCGCGAAGACTATATAGAATTACTGTACATACATATTGTGCACACTCGTGTACCAAGGAGGGGGGGGGGGGGAAGTCTGTAGTGGCTCGGCGATCGAGAGGGTCACCCCTTTCGAGGCGGCGAGCTCGAGCGGGGGAGCGAGACAGAGGGCAAGCAAGAGAGAGACTCAAGCAGGGTCAAGCGATGGTCGATACTCGACACCTCGAGTCCGGCATGGCAAACATTTGCCGAGTAATCGTCGATCGATCCGCTACCGCCGTTCCTCCTCTGGGCGTTATACACGAAAGTCGGCGGCGCCCACGAGATAAGGCTAATTCTTCGACGGGGCAAACAGCCGTGCTACCCCCGTACCTCCAGCTAGCCCTACCGTTAACTTTATTAATTCCGTTTCCATTTGTGAACGCTTCTACCCCCTCCCCCCTCTTCCCCCCCCCCAACCCTAACACCGTCTCTCCTGTCGGTCTCAAACTAAGCCACGTACGAATCAATGGATCGAGGATTTAGCGTGAAAGGTGATTACGAATCGAGCTCAGATTTCATTCCCCATTGATCACCGTGATTTTTAGATTATACGCTGATTCGAGACTACGCGAGTGACACGGACTTCTCATTATTGTTATTGCTATTGTTATTATTATTATTATTATTATTATTATTATTATTATTATTATTATTATTATTATTATTATTATTATTATTATTATTATTATTATTATTATTATTATTATTATTATTATTATTATTATTATTATTATTATTATTATTATTATTATTGTTGTTGATGTTGTTGTTGTTGTTGTTGTTGTTATTATCATTATTATTGGTGGAAACAAAACAACATAGCGATAATCGGGCGCGGAAACGAGAGAAGGGGAGAGACAGGTGGTGTATACACTCCGGTTTAGTCGTTGAACAAAAGTTTGTCGCGGCAGTAGCGCAGAAAGGATGATAGAGAAAGGGGGTGAGAGAATGAGAGAGAGAGCGCCGAGTCTACCGAGACAGTCTCGAGGAACTGCAATAGACCGAGGCGGGGTGGAACAACCCCCCCGCCTGTGGCATTATCCGGGCGGAAGAGCGCGAAGTAGTAACTCGTGGAAAGCTATCGTGTACGATGTGTAAGTGAGCTTTCTATATAGAAATAGCAGTCAGGCCTCGACCAACGGTTCCAACTTCACTGCGAGTATATCTAACCTTATTCCCTAGTTACAATTCGTGCACCGGGGTGTGCTCCCCTCTCCGGCTTTCTCTCTCACTCTCGATCTCGCTATCTATCTATCTATCTGTGACGGTTTCGTCGTGGTTGCTGATGCGCGTATATATCTGGCTGCTCCGGCGTCGTATCCATAATGCGGCGAGCTTAGCGCTGCGCGTGTTACAGGGACACGCCGTCTCTGTCTCTCCCTCTCTCTCTCTCTCTCTGTACGTTGCGCCTGGCCCAGTATACGGTTCGGCGGGGTTGCGGCGAGGTGGATGAAGAGAGGAGGCCGGAGGAGGGCAGGCTCTCGGGGTTGGGCAGATTGAGGCTTAGGGCGACGGCAAACAGCATCAATTTGGCATGGCGCCACCACGCACGCTGACGGATACACGACTGATACGACGACGAGAGACCACACACGTATGGATGGCTCACTGTCTCTCCCCGTCTCCCTCGCACTCCTCCTCAGGAACAGACCCGGAGAGAGAGATACGACATTGTCTATGTCCCTTGCGATACGTATACTCTCGATCGTCTCCGCTTTCACTGCCGACCATCCTCTCTCTCTCCGTCACTGTATGCGGGGACGATTTAATTAAGCCAATTTGGTGCCATCTCCATGTGCGTACGTGTGTGTGGTTGTGCGCGATATCGCTCCTGTTTTACCTTGGGTATGGAGTATCAACACACTTTTCCTGACAACAGTTTAACCAACATTCGCTTTTTTTTCTTTGTTTCGCTAGACGATACCCTATAATGGTCGAACGAACGTACGGAGATTGCCAGATGGAATGTATAGCTGGAGCGTAAAGAGACCATTCACCGTGACAAAAATAATGTCGCACGGCAGCGGGAATCCCCGTATGCTGGGAGGCGCAGTATGAGTTATACGCAGGGAGATACTTTGGCGGATTGGTGTGTCGGAGCGTTTTTACGTATAGACATGCTGAATCCAGGGTTGTGTGTCACCCTGCAAATGCTGTAGCGCTGGTCCATGTGCCAATTCGTCGCCTGGCGAGAGAAATGATTTTATAGGCTGCTGAGAAACAGATGGAAGTATTCCACACGGTTTAACGTTCGAAGCTAATGCTCCTACGCCACTGTTTGGCAGACAAACATTTTTAACCTTCTCTGTGACTTCCTCTGTCACTTCCTGTCCGTCACTTCTACACATTTTTCCTATATAAAAAGAAAAAAATTCAAAGTGAATTTAAAAATCTGGAGAAATTCATACATATTTAGAAAAGTGAACGAATCATTTTTATTTAAAAAAAGTTAGGTTTCCGAGAGATTTGTTGATCAATTTTATTTTTCGTCAATTTATTAATAACATTTTGGAATTGTTATTATGCAAACTTAATCTTTTTCAGCAACCTTGAATATGCTTGATTTTTTTCAGATTTTTATATCAACCAGAAGTGTTTGCAATTCTTTTTCCTTTCTCTGAAACTTATGCGAAGTGGACACTATTCCCAAGGACTACCTTAAAAGTAAGATTTTTAAACCAGAAGTGACGTTACAAAGAAAAATTTATTATTTTTCTCTGGAATATTTCTCGAATGCAGCCAGTAACAGAAACATGTGAATCAAGGAATTAAAGAACACAGGAATGTGTGTAAAAGCACGTGCGTGATACATCTCAAATGTATTTGGAGCGGATCCGGAGTGTACTCGATTGGATCCGAGGCAGATTTATGTTCTTCGAATAACATTCGCAGACCATATCAATCTGCGAAATAGAGCACAGCCTCCAATACCGTGTCCGGTACAGGCGCGGCGATAAAAATTTTCGTCGAGCCGATATGTTAGGTTTGACTCGACAACATAGTCGGGCGAATACTGGCTTGAGCGCAGGGCGAGTACAAGACCCTCGGCAACTGGTGCGATCGCGTTGCCATGCCGATGGTCAAATCTCACCTGGGTTGTGACGAATATCGGGAGTTACACGGCGAGAAATACGGCAATGAAACTTGCATCGTAGCCCAGCAGGGGTTTTGGTTCAGCTGGCCGTCAGATCAAACCCCATCCGGGTCATATTATTTTTGATGACTGGATAAAGGTGGTGAACATGACCCGACCCATATATCGTTGATTCACCCGCCAATCGGGGTGGGCCGTATTTCCCACTTTTACCCTAATTCGTCTATTCATTTCGCCCGAACATGAAAATACATATACCTTGCCATGATACACGTAGAAACGCACACGGTACTGCGGGCGCGTGCGACGATAAGGAAGATCCGATGGAACGGACAGGTGAACCGAGCGTCACTGTCCGCACTATCTGCTAGTTCCGAGATGATGATGCATGGATCCCAGGGCCGCGTTCTCTAGTTGCCTCTCTTCCTCTCTCTCCCTCGTACCTAATACTATACGGATGTAGGCGGTAGTCAGACAGCAACCTCCGCAGTACGAGTAGAGTGTACCCCATAGTACGAGCATGCAACGACTATGTGTGGTGGTTCCCCAGCGGAGAGCCTAGCCTCGACCAATATGTCGGTCATCCTCTAAATCACAGCGATTTACGGCCGCGTGCGAGGCCGCTATCGACGCCCGCTCGGCCGCGTATATACCCAACAGAACGCTACCCTGTCACCGCTCTCCACTCTCGAGCCCCCTTCGCGCCTTCCCGTGTCTCTTCCTCTCCGACCGCACCAAATCGGACGGAAGCTCCGCCGGGTTACGGAATTCAACGTGGCGAACGAAAAAAAAATGCTTGAATTCTCCCCACGATCTAGAAAGTTGAAGTCCCAATGAAAAATCCTCGATGGATATAAAAAAATCTTAAAAACACGCAGAAAAAAGTTTTGGTCCCTACAGCATAGTCCACACTGCCGTAGCAAATATCGTATGTCAACATAGTGAGAGTAAAATTAACAAACAAAAAAATGTTGTGGTAACAAAAAATATTTGTTACCGCAGGATTTGCTTGGACAGCAAATGTCGTTTGCTGCAGCAGCATAGCTGTTACTGCTGAACGATCTCTTCAGCAAATCTTCCGTGACATATAAAATTTGTTCCCATTGAACATTATTTTTGCTGGAAGGACAATACGTTTGCTGCAAGTACACATTTTTTTGCTGTTACAACAAAAAGAACTCAGCAAACGCACTTTTGCTGTCATGGCTAAAAATATTTTGTCCGTGAAGGCGCCAAGTGAAAAACATGTACGCCTCGCCCTCGAATTACCCGTGTTCGTTACACCCACGGTAAAACATTCTGGTCCGCGATACGCGCATAATGGGGATACGACGGACGCGCCGATGAGACAGTAATAGGAAAAGCTCCGGTCGTTATATTATCGTTGTATAAATTGAGAACGTGCGAACTCGATTTGGTGAGGGAGTAATAATTTGTTCGAGCGGATACCGGTACACGAGTGGGGCCGTGTACCCGCGGTGAACGAGTATGTACCACGGAGAGCATTACGATCCGAGGGTATACGTGAGGGGAAAAATAAATGGAGCTCAATTTCGACGTATGACAGCGTCGACGAAACCTCCCTCCGCAACCCCTAACCCCTTCCCTATCCTCCCCTATGCCCCCCTGCTCGTATCGGTTACCCGCGAAACAACCAATTTGTCGTCGAGTGTTTCCATTATGCGTTCGATAATACGGCCCCGATCGAGCTGCATTGTTAACGGGACGGAGGGATGGATCGTGAGGGGGGACAGGTGAAAGGGGACAGAGCGAGGGGACGGGGGTGGGCCAGCAGCATCGACACCGGAACGACGGGGGAAAGAGTCGGGGAGTGAGGACGGTGGTTGGTGTGCACCGCGGAATAACATTACAGCGTGAGGCCATTATCGATGTTGGCTCGCGAATCCACGGCCCCTTTTCCCCTTGCTCCGGCGGGAACTGGCAAACGGCAACAAAGAAGATAATTAGCCACGACGGATTAATCATTCATCGATTCGAAAGTACGGGGGAAGGGGGAGAACGGAAGAGTGAGGAGGAGTAAACGAAGGTTACATCGCGGTATCAGGCAGCACATTGAGGTCGGGTTACGGGGGCTTCGTGTGAAGGGGAGGATCTGCGGAGAGACCACCGAGAGTTAACATCGCTTACCTCAATTAAAAGTAACCTGGCACTCCGGCTCCTCCGCGGAGCCCGTCGCTGGGTTGACGGACGCGGAAATTGTTCGATTGCGGTACACCGCGCCGGAAAGGGTGGCTGGGGCTGCATCTGCGGTATCGCGCGAAACTAGAAACGACAGCAAAAGAGATTCTGCCAGGGCCGGTGGAAATCAATCCGATTAAAATCAAACCGTAGCGCCGGGCGACCGCTGGTATGTTTGGTCGGCAGTTGGCGCGGAGGCCCGTCGCGTCGGCTCCTGCGGAACGGGCTGTAGGATATAGGCTGTGCCCACGATGGATGCACCGACTCGGCAACCGAGAATCCGGTAGAGAAATAAATTTGACCAAAAAAAAAAAAGAATTGAATCGGTAGTTGAAAACGAATGGACGAGTCGGTAAGCCGCTGATTGCCCGGTCATGGAGCGAGAACGGATGGATTTGAAAGGTCGGAGAACGAGAACGGAGGATTGGTCGGTCGGAGTTTGAAACGCAAAATTAACTCGCGGTTCCTTCGCCCGCCGTAATTCGGGGAGCCGATATCCCATTCTCCTTCGATTCGTTCGATAGCCCCGTCGATTATCAGAGAACCGTTTAGATCTTCGACGGTAATCGAGTTACCGTACGGTATCTCGTTGCCTGGCGGAGGAGCCGGGTGAGAATTGGAGCCGGATCTTGGGTGTGGGTGCGCATCAACGGAAACTGATGTTAGTGGGTACCGTCGAGGGAAGCAGGCGAGGGAAGTCGAGGGAAGATTTGCGGCGATTTCACACTGATCAAAAAAATTTACTAAAGTTAATTAAATTTTTTTTTCAACAGCCTGATAATATATTTTTAATATCAGATCAGTAAAATTTCACTACCTGTTTTATTCACTGCGTCTATGTATGTTTGCGCAGTGATCGTACACACGAAAAAGAGCGATGAGCGTGCCGTTCGTGCTCGATGAGCGACACGCAGGCAAATGCAATCAATTATCGAGGAAAAACAGTGTGGTTAGCTGTGAAAGCGATAGAGAGAAAGAGAGTGGGGAAGGATTGCACGCTATTTCGAGATCTATCATTCCCAAGAAGCCTCGATACACTCCCCCATCCCCGAGCGAGTTCATTTACCTCGCTTTACCGGAAGTCGATGTGACTACGGTGCGACAAAGCTTTGAAAATTCAATCATCGTTATTTGTTCATCGGACAAGTGAAATCGGTTCGAGCACAAATGTCTCGAAAGACCCAGTTTTGAAATTTTCCCAGGTTCCACGGAAGAGCAGCGAGACATGGTCAATGGAAAATTTTCGGAAAATTGATAGTCCATCTTCGACTCGCAGGACTTGAAAGTCTTGAGCTTGAAAGGCTCGTTTTTCTTTTTTTTTTCAGTAGAGCACGGCCGACGAGTTCCGACGTTCAGCCGGTCGTTCCCCGTGACCCGAATTTCTCGTTAAACTACGAACGACGGAACGGTCGGGTTTCGAATGGCGGTTCGTGGAAGCACAATCCTGCACGTGTGTGTGAGTGCACCAGTAGCTGCAGCAGGAGCAACGCCGGGGCCAAAGCGCGACCGACCGAGCCGAAATTCGATTGTGTTCGCGCCGCTAGACTTTCGCCGACGGTGGGCCCCGGTGTGCCTCCGTTGCTCCAGCCGGAGAATTAATAGAGGTCTCGACTCCACGAGAGCCCGGTCGAAGCTCGCAGCTACCTCGAAGGGGCTGGCCAGAGTGCCAGACCGTTGGGTAGGGGAGAGAGAGTGAGGAAGGTGAGCAGAGTGAGTGGAGAATCATCGGAGAGAACGCGAACTGCAGTAGCCGGAGAAGAGGAAAAGGAAATCCAGGGAGAGAGGCACGAGGCACCGGAGCTTGCGACATAGAGACAGAAAGACTCGTTCGGTCCCTGTGACTTCCCTTCGCCCACCCCCTCGCTCAGGCCCTCATTCTCTCCCTCGTTCCTCGCGAGAGCACACAGGAAGGAGCTTGTTTGCGGCTGTAAATCAACTTTCCGCCGATGTCCCGCGAAATTGAAGAAGTCCTTGATCTACGACAACCCACCCCCCCCCCCCTCTCCCCCCCCCTCTCGACTCCGCACGAATCCTCGGCAGAAAACCCAGAAGGCCTGATCCGCTGCACAACTGGCGGCGTCTTCTTCGAATTCTTTCGTTTCTTCTTCTTTTCGTCTTTTTTCCCAATTTTTTGTGTCCTGTTTCCTTCGCCGCGCGCGTCGCCTCCTCCAGTGACTAATACGACGGGGAGCCTTCTTCGGACCATTTCTGACCATTGTCAAAAATTCAATGGATTTCCTCGGGAGAGACATTTCGACCGGTGCGATTATTCATCGCCCTTTTACTGCGCTCCGAAAACTTCGCGATCCTCTTCTTTCTTCTTTTTCTTCCTTGCGAAGATCTCTTGGCCTCGTTACTCTCTCGATGCCAGGCAATTTAGTTCTCGCTTCCATTTCACCCTCCCGTCCCGGCCCTACACTCGTCTCTCGATGCGACGCCATTTGTTCGATAGTGAATCGCGCTCGACCAATTCGAAACTATTGCAGTGGCGTGTGCGAACGAGGGAGCTGAGAGGGATTGGAAGCGCTATCGCGAAAAGTGTGCGCCGTACCGGCTCTCTTTCGCTGGCCGCTCGCTCGCGTGCGATATCTATCTCCGACGGTTATAACCGTTATTTCACATCGATCCACGTATTTTGCTACTCCCGTGCGATAACTGTAATTTGCGAATAAAATATTCACCGCGTTCTAATAAACACAGCGCGACACATTGAAACTTGGCATGAAGACGGTAACTCAAAAATTTCGCCGCCGGCTGACCCCCTCCGGAGGGAAGAATGTGGTCGAGGGTTAATTGGCAAGAGCCTGAGAAAGCCCCGCTGTTGGTGGAGATGGCTTGTAAGTAATTTCATTTCCGTCGGCGAAAGGTTTACTCAGGAGAGTCTCCTTCGGTCCACCGAAACTCCCGGCTCATCGAAGCTACCGGGCTACGGTATATACGCACGATCTACCCCGGGGGTCGAAGGTTAAACGACTTTGCTCGGCCCACCCCCCGGGAGGCGAACGAGAAAGATATCTGAAGAGTCTCCGGCCAAGAGGATTCCCGCTCGGCGAGGCAACCGACAGAGAGGCGCCTCGAAGAAAACGCGAGGAAGAGAAGCCTGCCTCCGTTAAAGCTTCGAGCATCTTCAGCCCTTTCTCGCCCTGGAATTCTAGTGAAAATCTCGTCTCAACTATATCCGATAGCACACTCGATCCTATAGTACCAACCAGCCGGTTTTTTTTTACCTTTTTTTCATCCCTTATGCTTCGACCCTTTCGCCCGACTGACGTTTAAATCTCCACGTCGAGGGCCCTTCGGTCGTGTGGCGGCAAGAGCCTGCCCCGTTCTCGGAAACTCTGCTATTCCCGCGCCACCCATCGCTTCGCCAGGGGATATCCAACTTTTTTCCAATCCACCATATCGGAAGATAAACCTTTCGGCAAATGGCCTCCGCTACGCCAAACGGGATGAATAAAAAGTAAACGAGAGAATATCGGAGACGAGGGATGAAATGAGGATCGAATTGGGACCTCGAATGACTCTTCCTGGCCCGCTGACTGATCGGAGGTCAAATGTTTGTTAAATTTAAATATCTCCCTTCAACAGTGGTAACAGTACACTGTAAGAAATGTGCGGTGTAAACTGCGATGGTGTGAAGAGTAAAAAAACCGATTTTAAAATTAATACCATTTTGCGGTAAAAAATACACCGAACATATGGCAAACCGACAACGCGGTGTACTCTAATAAATGCACTGAAAAAAAAATCATTCACTCAAGTAAAATTCGCTTGTGGGCTGCCAAAGAAAAAATTATTATTTCAATTCTACTTTCGATTCTTACAATTGCATACGGGTTTGAAACGATAACATGTCACTTTGGCAGTTTTGCTGTCATTGTTTCAATATCATATGGAATTGTAAGAATTGAAAGTAGAATTGAAACAAGAATTTTTTGCTTTAGCAGCCCGCAAGCAATTTTTTTTTTTTCCAGTGTCCTCATATCAAATTGTCGTATGAACCACGATGTTACTTAATGGTGTTATTTTCTGAGACATCAATGCGATTCTGTGTTAACTGATACTATCTCTAAGAAGTGGTGCATTTAACCACAACTTTAAGTTTCAAATATGCATTTAATGGTGTCAAATACACAATGAACGGTGTCTTTAACCCCTAGACTACATTACTCCACGAGTTAGAAAAAGTGTTTCGCACGAGGGATGTACGAAATTTTTCATCACAAGGTGCGAAAATGGCGGTTTTACGCACGCAAAGCGGGCGGAAAAGTGGCCATTTGCGCACCGAGCGATGAAAACGGTATTTTTAGTCGAGAAGCATCCCGGTTCCCCCATTTGGGATTTTGGATTCAAAAAATTTGAAACTCATTTTTGAAATCAGCGACGTAAAATTCGACTAAATCGTACTTAAGGAAAACGGATACATTAAAGCACTGATAATTATCATTTAATTGATTATCGATTAACAATTATATATTACAATTGTTGATTTAATGAAAAAAATTAATGATGGTTATTTTTAAGAGTACAATAAAAGAATATGCAAGTACATCATGCCGTGTAATTATTATCTGAATGAAGCGATAATGTATGACCATTAATATCCCGAGTAGTTTATACTGAATTTGAATAAGAGAAATTCACAAGTAAGCAATAGCGTAGTCGGTAACGTGTTAGGTAGCAGGCATAGGTAGGTAGGAATGAGCATTAGGTAGGTAGTCCGAATGCCATCGCAGGCAATTCGCCACCAATAGATATTTTTGATCGTAGCGTTTTTTTTCTTCTTTTTTCACGAATATTCTTTTTTTTCATTTATAATTATCACGATGTACCACGCAATTACTATGTTGAGCAATTATCAGTAACGATTTATTATATAATAACCTTTACATTTACTTCAACCGTTTAAACCCTTTTTACTCATTTAGCAGTAAAGTTCGGTGCGACTGTACACCGTTACAGTGTTAGAATGTACGTTCTGTTAGTACCACTGATTTTACACCCCATGTTTTACACCATATTTTAACACCGCTTTTAACACCAAAGTAATGGACCTATAGGGACCACATGGTAAAGCGATATTGAATTTAACACGGTTTTTTAACAGTGTAATGCGTTCATCGCCGCAATTTTACAAATAGCGATTAATCCGAGAAAATGTTGTTTTCTTCGGTGCACGTTTCATGCATTCGTCGAGACCACTCTGTCACGCAAGAGAGCCAGACAAGAATAAAATAATGCTCTCGACTCTTAAGATACGAATTACACGGAACCCGAGGGAAAGGGATCCGGACTTTATCGCTCCCAACACCAGCGCAACCGGTAGCAGCTCCGGGGCGGTAGTATTTCAGGTGATAAAGGAAGTACGAGGCTCAAACTAATTCGCGAGAATGGGCGACCATGTGTTCCGAGTGCGGAACCTCCGACCGCCGTGGATAGACCATCAAACCGATTGTAATCAGACCACCCCCCGACCGCGGGTTCCGGGCGCGGCGGGGCTCTCGGAGGGGTTCTCGAGGGCGAGAGAGGAAGCCGGGGCTTCCACGGGCTCGCCTCAAGGCATATTCCGTTCGTACTAACCGACGATGAGTGCAGTCAGCCTAGCCAGTTTCGCCGGATCGAAGGAGTAGCATTAGACAGTGGGGAGGAGTGAGCCAGAAATCCGGAGCGAGAGCGGCATCGAAGGAGCGAACGAGTGAGCGAACTGGATGAAGGGGCTGGAAAGCTCCTGGATAGGGTAACTCGATTTTCGACTGTCTGTCCGACCGGAGTTGGACTGGCTTTCTCCGTGCGCCGTTCGCTAGCTCACCCGCCGTTCGAACGAGCGGGAGAACGTGAACTGTCGACGCTGCCGGGAGGCGATGAAACGACCGATGCAAGCAAACGGGATAGACGAAGAGAAGGAGGCAAGTGGGAGTGGAGCAAAGTGGAAACGAATAGAGCACGGATCTGCAGTGAGAGAAAGGTAGAGAGAGAGTGGTGAAAGTTGGATGGGAAAAGGAGATCGGACAGATCCAGAGCCGGACCGCAAATCTCCGAATTACACGGGAAAATCCGTAAGACACGGGAACGGGGAATCGTTTGCCCGAGGGCAAAAGAGGGAAAAGTATCCACTGAGGGCTTCGGGGAAGTCCTGATGGAAATGAGAAAAGGCGAAAAATAGAGACCTCGACGGGATTTAATAATTAAGGAAGCCCCCCGCCCCCCGGAGAATAAAGAGGACTAAGAACGTCGACGCTACATCGATCGTCAATTTCTTTTTCCACTCCCACTCATCGAGTTTCGGACAAATTGCAGAAAGAACCGAGGAGAGTCGAAGCTCACTGGCGCGGGCGTCGGGTTCATTCTAATGAAAGTCGCAGCGGAAGTGAGGCTACCGTCAGCCGTGACTCGTGCAAAAGCTGGGGAGGGGACGCGAAATTATACGTTTGGATAAATCATCGAACAAACCGAGTGCGGACGTAGGAGATGGAGGAGGCAGAGATACACGCCGACGATCTCCGATGCGTCGAGGACAAACGCCGGTGGAAGGGTATTGTGATGCAAATATCGACGATGCACCGCGCCGTTGTCCGGTGAACGAGGAAAAAGGGGATTCCCCGAGAACGGTCGTACAACCCACGGGGGAAAGAGAAACTGGAGAGAGAGAAGCGCTTCCCCGCGGGTTCCGAGAGCTCGCGCATTCGACCAGGAAGTGTCTGAGTGCAGTCGGAGAAGATTTACAGGAATATAGGTGGCGCGAAGGAATTCACAGGAGGGAGGAATGGGCAGTGAGACCGTGCGCGCAAGCGAACAACCCTCCGGCCTGCGCGGAGCGGTCGGGGGATTCCCCGAAACGGTATAACCGAGGGAACGAGGCTTCCGGGAGTCTCGGTGAACGGAGAACGGGGGAATGCGAGACAGGAGCATCGACTGGGTTAGCGAGCGGGAGAAAGCAGCACAATAGTTTTTCGTGCTGAATATTAATCTTCTTCCGCGCTCTATATATCGTGTCCAAGCGACATCCCTCATTGTGGCCGCTCGTAGCACCGGAAATTTTCTATCGAATCTCCTCGAATTTCTCGCGGCAAGGAGTAGCCCCTCCGCCGCTGCTGCACACCAGCCTAGCCGAAGGAACTACCCCGCAACGCCTTGCTCCTCGAGTGTTTGGGATGATACGCTCGTTTTTTTCTTCCCTCATTCATCCCTCGCCCTCCTGCGGCAAAATAAAGAGAAGAAAATAAAGGAATCCGACTTGGTTCCCTCGCGGGATTCTTAGCTCCCGGGCTTCCTGGGAGCAAACACACTCCCGTCCATCCTGCCACATCCTCCTCTATCGCTATTCTTCGCTCCCTTATTTCAGCAATCCTCTCACCCTCCTGGTACTCTGTCCTTTCACGCGGAAAGCACGAGTATTCGAGTTGTCGTCCGGTTATCTGGCGACCAAGATTCTCTCGCGGGACTGTGTATACACAGCCGGCCTATGAATCGTACCGCACAGTTATTGCCTTTCATATCTGCATCACACACCGTTATCTGGGTCACGAGACGACCGGGATTCCCCTGTAACCTTCCGTTCTACCCGATGTCTCTTACTGCGAATCCCTGACTGCCTTCAAGACGAATCTTTCGTGCTACTCTTTCTCACGTCCCTGTCGCCGGATAACCGAAGTTGCCGCGCTGCAACACCCACGAATTTACGAGCAATTCGGCGAGCGTACCGGTTTAAAGGAGCGTCTCGCAGTTTCGCAGTAAATTCGTTTAATTTCGAGACCCACTCCCAGGCGCCTCGGCCGGTGCCTCGCCGAGCGAGCAATCCGCACGAGCGCACTCACAAGTCCGAATGCAAGCATATAAACTATTCTACTCCCGCGATCTCGGGCACCGCGAATGCTCTCTCGGCCTTCGGGGGTGCATCAATGTAGAACGAGCCCCGCGTGTATGTGTAACGTTGCGCGGTATATATGTATACGTATATCTATATGTATATACCGCCCAACGGTGAGCCAGCGAGAGTTCCTAGCAGAGTGTAGCCTTTATGCTGGAGCGAAGACCAACAAAGCCAACCCCTTGAATAAATATAGGGTGCGTGGAGAGTGAGAGCGAGTTACGTAAGGCATACCATCGCCCACCGACCAATAAAAGAACGGGCAATACACGAACAACCGCCGACTCGACGGTTGCCGAAGCTCCTCGCTCGCGGCGGACGTCGGACGATGGTAAATTAACGGTTGCAATTTTAATGGGGCCGCTGAAAGCTAGGCCCTCGCCTCTGATTTTACGCCCCTCGGCCATCAGCCGCACCGACAAGGGTTGGAGAGCAGCACCCGGAGAGGCGAGCCAACCGATGCCAAAACTCCCCACAGCCCGACCTGACCGCTCTGACGAACGGCCGATCCCCGACCCTTTTCGCTCTTCCTCTCTGTCGTCGTAACGTCGGAGAATCATTTTTTTTTTTTTTTTTTTGTCGTTGAGTACACTTTGGGTATTATTTTTCCACACACTCGACAGAGCCTGGACGTGCGAAAAAGTTAACGCACGGTTAAATTATTATAGTGTAATCAATAGCAGACATTTATGCGCCACTCGACATTTCCCCTTAGTTAAACTGCGTCCTCCAAAAAAATCATTCCAAATCGCACATTTCTTTATCTAATATCCGTATCTTCTTATCCTGTGTTGCAGAGCACTACCACATATTCGTGGGAGATCTGAGCCCGGAGATCGAGACGCAGACGCTGAGGGAAGCCTTCGCTCCGTACGGCGAGATCTCGTAAGTCCTCGGCTAAGCTACCTCATTAAAGGCGACTTACCGCCAGCGCGCGCGCGAAGATATAAACGAGACTAGGAAGCCTGGACCGGGGCTCGCCGGGCCAACACTGTTACGGGTGAACGTGTATACCCCGCAGCCGACGGTCGCCGCTGCACTTCGGGGCTGTATAACGATGCGAGTGTACACGCAGAGAGCGATGAGTAACGTTTCTCTCTCAGCCGAGGATAACGACGTCGGTCCGTATTCCTGTCCAGCCGTCGGACTTGTCCTGCCTCATATCGGCGGTACTTCACGACCGACGTTCTCCGAATGTACACTGAGAAAAAATTAAATAGCAAAAGCAACGATACTGACTTTTTACGATAAAAAATAGTTCCCAAGGGGAAGGTCTACATTTTGTAGTTTCGACAATGATAAAAAACCATGGTTGCACCCACAATTATAGTTTAATCATCTGCATGTATACTATCAGAAACTACCTATATAGACGTTTCCCCTGGGAATTATTCGATATAGCAGGAAATACTCTCCTTTTCTCAGTGTACTCGTTGCCCCGTTACGTCAAGTATATAGGGGAGAGCGGGGCAAAATGGGACGGTGGGGGCAAAACGGAACAGTGGTGCTAAACTCAATTTTTTCAATAATTTTCGGGTCCCCGTTTGTGTCCCAACGGTACATCCGGATTTTCAACCCACTTACCATCACCGCCACCATCTAAAAGTCATTGGAAAATTGCCTTTTGCCACATTATCCCGTTTTGCCCCATTGTCCCATTTTACCCCGCTCTCCCCTACATATATCGTATTAATAAAAAAAAATGGTATAGGTACCAACGTTACGTCCGCGATAGACCGAAGGGGACACAGAATCAAAAAGCGAAACGAATGAGCGAGTGAATCACGCGGTGTGCCCTGACGATTCGGTGTGAGGACAGAGAGATCGTCGTCACGTCGGATAGTCGCAATCGCACGTGGAAATTGACGAAAAGAGGCGGAGAAGCCGGTAGGAGGGAAAACGTGAGGATACACAGCGAGTGTCGGGACAAAGCCGAGGGTGAGATAGAATCTCACCGAGGAAAAGAGCCCCGGAGGAAAATCGATTCGAACTATCCGGTGGTATACACCACGAGGAGTTACCAGCCTCGGCGCTCTCTCCCTCGTTTTAAAAAGCTCGTGAAAAATTGCCGGTGGTTTTCTCGCTGTTTTGTTTCACCGGCGTCCGCCCACCGATAGCTTTGCCTCCTTCCTCGTGCGGCCTCCGCGTTCCTCAGCAGCCTCCATTCTCCAGCTCTGCGAAACTCGAGCCTCTCGCGAACTGCTGCGGATCGCTTCCCCTCAAAACCGGCGAACCACGGCTGCGCCTGCTTACGTACACTTCTTTTTGCCGTCGGGCTCGCGAGCTCTCGCGTGGGCAAACACTCGAGATTAATTATGTGTGTGTACAACGCCGATGCGCTGATGGCGGTGGAAACCGAACCACCCGACCGAACCACCGTATTCCCCGCTGAATGGAGCGGTTCGATCGGTTACTCGATGGAGAAGAATTTTCGGATGGGATATCGTCGGGGCGCAGCGGATCATTTATTTGACGTAATACCGGAAATACGTCTCCGGAAATCTAAATTTCTGCTTTCTAAATTCCATAGTTCATAGCGATGGCGTGACTTTCCGAACCACTGCAACCTGCTAGTACTATAATTGTATTGAACATATTCCAAAAATTCCTGCAGTTCACTTTTTTTTAAGTCACATGAGTCTATTTTCTTCAAGGCGTACTGCCGAGCTCGATATTTGGAAGAGAATTCTCCCCGCTGTATATGATTTTTTCTTTACCTCGGCATTCGTCGTTTTTACTCTTTTTGCGAACTCTTCAACTTTTGGCACCCGGTCGCGAAAGCAACGTCAGATGGTTCTATCGCCTCGGCCGGTATCGCGTCACGATCTCGTCCGCTTGAGCAAAGCTTGCCCCCTTGCACCATTCAGGTTAGATCGTTGGCTAAGCAAAGCTCTCTCCCTCGTGTCGGGAAAGCTCCTTCCACGCTTCTTACACATCGCGCTACAGGGATACGTGTACTGTCTACTCACACGTAGCGATCTCGTGTGAAAAGCCTCACGCCCGGCCTATGACCCGCGCAAAAAAAAATTGTAAAAAAATATATAAAATAAAAGTATTAAAAGTACGTCGTATTGGACCGAATAATCCTCAAATTATACTCCCCTAATCTATCGCTGACGAGTATTAAGTATGAATGTGATATACGTTGTAATATACGAGTATCAAGTATGAAGTCAGTATGCTAAGGAGTATTCGAGTATCCAGTATGAAGCCAGTATACGAAGCAATATTCGAGTATCAAGTATGAAGCTAGTATACCTAAAACTATTCAAGTATCGAGTATAAAGCTTGCATAAAAGTTGAGATTCGAGCTTCATAATTGATACTCGAATCTCAATCTGTATACTAACTTAATACTTGATACTCGAGTATTCTTGGCTATACTAGCTTCATACTTGCAACTTGAATATTCTTAGCAAAGCTGGGCAAACACGCTAAGTACTTGAAGTACGCATTGAAGTATCAAGTATGTTCTTAGGTATACAAGCTTCACTTAATACTCGAATATTCCTTCGTATACTGCGTTCATATTTTACACTCGTATATTACAACCCCATATCAGATTCATACTTAATATTCTTCAGCGATGGATCAGAAGAGTATAATTAGAGTATTACTCAGCCCAATATGATATACTTTTAATACTTCCATTTTTTATATTTTTTAAATACTTTTTTTGCGCGGGGAGCGGCTGGCAGCAGAGAGAAACCCACATCGAAAAGTGTACAAGTCGAAAATATATAGTAATTGATATGCTCTATATATTAATAATATATTATCGTATGATTAAAATATATCAATCATATAAAACTCGTAGATTCTATATATTTCGAATATATATTTTGCGTACATTTCATTACTGTACGGGGAGGGCTAGAAGACAGGGTCTCCACCTATCTCCTGGCACTCCTACGAGTCCGGGTGGTTCGGCCATGGGTCGAGCTCCGGCCTCTGCCCCTAACTTATGGCACACCGAGGCGTCGTTACCAGAGAAGCTCATTGCCATAGAAAACCCCTTGTACGTTCTCAGTCTCTCAAACCGTCGGAGGTCGTGAGAGGGGAAAAGGGGGTTTGAGCTGATACACCGACCACCCTCCGAACATCCCTCGGTCAGCATCGAACGAGCAACCCATCCTCCCGAATAAAGAGGGTAACGAGGACGAAACCGCTCTCTCTTTCCCTCGTACAGTGTCTTGCTATACGTCGCGAATATATATTCTCGGGTCCCCACGTAGACGCAGCGGCGCGCTATCCGAGAATTCGTTATTAATATTTAACTACGGCGGAAAGATTAAAAAGTTTCCGGAATTTTAATATACCCACCGAGTAGAGCAAAAGGAGGCACCAGAAGAAGGGGGGAACGGGTTGGAGGAGGATTGCGGAGGGTGGTGCTCACTCGTTCCATACCCTGAAACCCTGCCAGACGCGAATTAAAATGCGGTACCCCTTTCCGCGAGGGAGAGGCTTGCCGCGGTCCTGGGAATCTTAATGCACCCCCAACTCTCCCGCTCTCTGACCCGTCCCCCCGTTGCAGCCGTTCTTTGGTTCCGCACCTTGGAGATTTCTCACCGCCGACACAATGTGGACGACTCGATACAGTGTACTCCAACCCTCCGGTCTCGACCTCCGCAATCATTTAGCACCCGAGAATCTAGAGAGTCTGCCAATTTCTCGAATCCCCGTGTAATCTTCCGGAAGCTGGGAACGTCCTTTCCGTCACAATGCTCCAGATATTATGGAGCACGGAACTCGATTATAAATCGTTCGGGGGTAGTTCTTTTTTTTTTTTTTTTTTTTTGCAACCCTGGGTCGACTTTTTTCTCCCTCTCCGCGAAGTCTACGATGATCGTTCTTAATGAGGGACAAAAAGAAACGACCGTTTGCCCAAACTTACCACGAGAGATAAGATCTTGGTTCTTTTGAAAGCTCTAAAGCCAGTGCGGAGTGAGGCGCGGGGAGACGAGCACTTTGACCGGCTTTGAAGAGGTAAAATAAAAAGAACGTTCGACCGAACGTGCGTAAAGGAGGGGGGGGACGAGATAAGAGGCGCGATTATTCGCGGGGTTTGCGCGAATCGTCGCTGCGAGGACAAGCGGAAGCGCCGGAACGAAAGATGAGAGGGAGTTCTGTTCGCGGATAAGGACCTCGCGGGTGAAATGAGGAGAGCTGGGGCTCATGGAGGACAGTCATTGTGCGGGAGGAAGGAGAGCGGCCGCGAGGGTCGGGGAGTGCTTCGCTGCGGGGGAGTTGGCGTAGAAAAGTTGACAGGCTCCGAAAGTTTCGACACCCCGTAGAAAAGCGACGGCTCGATTAGTTTGCAAACGACCGTAACTTTTATCCCCCCTCAGCCCAGTCCAGCCCAACCCACCCGCGAGATCTTTATCCGTATAAAAGTACGGGCAACTTTTACCCCGTGCCGATGCTACGGCGAAAGTGAAGCAGGGAGGAAGGGACGGTGAGTGGAAAGGAAGAAAAAGCGGGGGAGGAAAAGTACCGCTCGTCCGATTGTAATGTCCGGACATAATAATTCAGCTCTCTCTCTCCCTCTCTCTCTCTCTCTCTCTCTCTCTCTCTCTCTCTCTCTCTCTATCTTTTTCCGCGCGCGCTTGTCGTTGATTTTTCCTCTCCCTCTCAACTACCTTCGTTTCTTCCTCGACTCTTTTCGCCACTACCGGCCCAACTGCCTCTACACTCTGCACTCTCATACTTTTCTCTTTCGAGTCGTTTACCGGAGGAGCATCGAGGAACTTGCTCAAGGAGTCTCATCTTCGTCGTCCTCGTAACTACTCGCCGTCCCAGACCACCCCCCCCCCCTCCTCGGAACCCCTTCCGTTTCCTCTCTATCTTGGCTTTACATCCTGCAACGGATAAACCGATACAGAAACGACGTCCTCGAACTTATATACGGAGAGACAGATACAGAAACGATCGCTGGAATAATTGACGCGATTTAACGAGTGGAGAGGAAGAAAAAATATATTAAAGAAAAGCGTCGTGAGAAGAGTGAAATTGAGCTAAAGACTGAGGGACTTAGAGCGTCAGGGGTGGTCCCTGGACCGAGATAATTATTCCCCATTCGCGGCGAGGCGAGAGCGAGGCGAAGTCACGGAAAGGGAGAAGGAAACCGAGACGAGACGACTGTGAAACGCGGGGGAGGAAGAAAAGGGGGCCTCTTCTAGAATGAACGACACGTTAACCAGCCTCCGGCGAGAAGTGCTCTCGAGCAGCGGAGTCTCGCACTGTGCCACTGCAATTCTCGGGCCAAGAGCGAGCGAGCAGAAACCAAGGGAGAGAAGGGTGTTCCGAAGTTCATGCTTGCCACTTGGCCATTCCCGAGACTCCTGCTTTCCCCGTCCCTCACGTGCATCTATGGTAACCGTATATCACTGGATGCGGCGTTACACCCCGTTCGGCGCATATTATCCTCGACGTGTATATATAGATACACAACGTAACAGGGTGAACCGGTTACGTGAGAGAATATCGAGGAGATTCCTATGTGCGGTCACCTGACTTATGGCCTCTTCGGATATGGCCCTCCCCTCTTCCCCCGTCCGAAGCTCGTTCACCATGCCATAACGTTCAGGACGTTTGCGAAGATCGTTCGGGTCTACCGTGCCCGCTATCGACCTAATGCGGCAACTGCCTCGAATGATAGCCTGCCTGTCTGTTCGGTCACTTCCTTCATCATTCCCCAGACACTGCGAATAGCAATTTCATCCAAATGTCATGGAATTACGATCGCTTTGCAGTGCGTAGAGGGATCGAGTGCAGATCAAAGGGTCAAGTTGGCCAGAATTGGGAGACTTTGACTGTATTTTTTTCTGTAAATGGATTAGCATTCTTGAAATAGATCAATGTCGGAAAGAAGAGAAGAACATTTGGTACCTTGCCATGAGTATCTTGGGATACCTTAACCGTACGAGCATTGGCACCTTTGCCTCGGTCTTGATGGCGTAGCTACGGAAGCACCCCAACAAATGCAGCTTCCGGTTGATGTGCAGAGCCGAGCAAGCGATTCTTCTTGCTCCTCCGCTTCAGTTTCCTCACGGCGAAAAAGTATCGTTCCCGAAAGAGGTTGATCGATGGTATCGATACAGATACGTAACAGCGATGGTAGCAGCAATAGCGCCAGGTTTACACGGAAATAGAGGACCTCCCTTTTTCGTTATCCGACCGGCTCCGTCCGCTATCCTCCGGTTTGTTCGCCAGTCTCGGAGCAGTAAACCACGCGAGGAGAATCCAGAATCAAGCCGTAGGGTGCAAGCGAGCAAGAGGAATATAGAGACACTACAGTGGGTATACCTTGAAGCGTAGGACCCATGATTCTAGCCTCCGACTGGTAGTAAAGGGAGGGTTTGCACGGAAGACGGGTGTTGTGGGGGGCGGAAGGTAGGGGGGCTGGAAGGGTGAATCTAGATCCTGGACGGAGCCGCGGGATGGAGGCAAGTCTAAGTCCCTCTCGCTTAGCAGCCTCGTTTTCTCTCTTCCTCCTAAGCCCTCCATCCTAACCCGTCCACCACGAGAAACCCCCGGAAGGCGAGACGAAGAGGCCGAGAGCAGCCCCTCCGAGCGTTCGTCCACGGTACCGAGGGGCCGTGCGCGAGCTGCACTCGGGCTTGAGACGTTGTCAGGGCTTAAATCTTAGCCTCGAACGTAGCCTCCTCCTCCTTCTCTTCTTCTTCCTCGAACTCTACCACAGGTCTTGCCGCTACCCTCCGACCCTCATGGGCAACCTATATAGAGAGCCCACCGAGCTCTCTTTAGCCAGCGGACGAGCCAGCCAGCCGGTCTTCTCGCTTCCACCCACGCACACATCATTTACCTTATCCGTTCATTCGCTCACTCGAACCCCTCCGGAGGTTCTACACCATCCCACCAACCCCCCATCCACGCGGACGAACCCGCCTCTCGACAAACTGACCCCGTAAACTTAGACCACCCATCCCCAGTCCGGCCTCGCCTTCCATGCTTTACTCTATCACACTCTTACTACCTACCTCTCAGCTTCGCAGTTCGTATCCAACGAGCCCCAAAACCCTCTCCCTCCTTTCTCCCTTTCGCCCAGCAGCAAATAGCCCAAGAGAATTCGGTCCAACGGAGTTGTGACATAGTTATGACCGCTTTAAACGTGTATACCGTACTGTATACGCGACGTTATATCGTGTACCGGTACCCAACTGTGTCCTTGCGTGCAGACACGTCCAGTAATGTTGGTGCTGCGATTCCCTCGTGTATCATCTCGGGCAGTGTAGGTATATATATATATATTAAGCATCTCCGATCTCTGATCCCGCTGACACGAGTTTCCGGTGCGCTCGTCTCTCGTGAAATCGCCATCGATGGAATTCTCATTCATGGTTTCACTTATGCTCGTCCACCTACGATTGCTACGTATGCTCTTACTAACTACGCCTCAGCTTCGCAGTTCGCATCCAATGAGCCCCAAACCCCTCCCCTCCTTTCTCCCTTTCGTCCAGCAGCAAATAGCCCAAGAGAATTCGGTCCATCGGAATTATGACATAGTTATGTCCGCTTTAAACGTGTATACCCTACCGTATACGCGACCGTATATCGTGGACCGGTACCCAACTGTATCCTTGCGTGCAGACACGTCCAGTAATGTCGGTACTGAGATTCCCTTGTGTATCATCTCGGACAGTGTCCGTATATATATATATATATATATATATACGGACAGATATATATATATATATATATATATATATATATATATATATATATATATATATATATATATTAAGCATCTCCGATCTCTGATCCCACTGACACGAGTTTCCGGTGCTCTCGTCTCTCGTCAAATTGCCATCAATGGAATTCTCATTCATGGTTTCACTTATGCTCGTTCATTTGCTCCGGTATTTTTTGTGTTTAAAGGGGATAATTTTTTTTTCTCAGTGCTAATACATCACTCGGCTGTATCTTTGCTTGCTAGCTTTCGGCACAGGTAGCTAGGTCACCGGGTATGAAATATCAATGAGACCGAGCGGGTCTCGCTGCAAGGGCTTGCTTCTTTCTTTCGAGCGTCGTCACCGGAAGCGGCAAAGGGGAGTGGAAAGTTTAAACGTCCAAAGCGGAATGTGCAGTCTCTTCAAGAGCGAGCGGAACCAGAGTAGCCTACAAGGAATTACATGGTTTACAGCTCAAAATATCGGGGCTCCAAGATGGAAGAGATCTGCCGAGATGAAGGGGCCCATCGCGAATTCCCTTTGTAGCCGGGCCAAGGGATCTCTCTGCCAGCGAAGGGGGCGACGAAGAGGGAAAGGCTGCTGGATGTGAGGAGAGGGAAGAACGTTCAGTAGTGCCGGCAGGTAAACCCGACGCCGGTTTTCCTTCCGCTCGACCATACACGACCCAGGAACGATGAAGGGTATGAAGCGGGAGAAAGCGCGAAAAGTATATAGATAGAAGGATCGAGGGAGATAGGAAGGCGTGGTGGTGCAGGGTGGAAAGTTGAAGAAAATTCTTGGTACGTGCGACGCGAATGGTAAAAGAGGACGAAGAGTAGTATAGAACGACGCTTTGAGTCGAACGATATCTCTCGGTGGTAACCGTCAGAAATCAAACATCGAGAAATCAGCGTCGCGCGATCAAGAACGGAGGAGGGAGAGGGGCCACGTCTTTTCAACTGTTATCTTCACACGAGAATTTCTCTCCTCCTTCACAGACCGTGACGAAGTGACTTCATACGGGACACCATCACTTCCGGTTTGAAAATCTCTATTTTTTACCGAAAATGATGTACTTTCGGTAGGGCTGTACAGATAGGCCGGCTTAGCCGGCTAAAATATGTTAGCCGGCTAATCCGTTTTATCTGGCTAATCCGTTTTAACCGGCCAAGCTATATTAGCCAGCTAAGCTCATACAATCTTGGAATTTTCCGTATTCCAAACGTATTCCAAAGTATTTTCGGCCGCTGAACCTGAATCCGCAGGCCTTTTTGGCCTAAAGTACAATGCTACATTAAGGGGCTCGATTTTATGGACGGAAAATCGTATTTCTTGGATTTAAATGGAAAATGTTGGATTGGGAGTAAAATAATTGTTATATTCGTGATCAACGAGAAAAATACATCGAATATAGGTTTGAAAAAAAAATCGAATGAACAACAATTTTTCAATGTTTGAGCCACTTTTGGAAATCATCGATTTTCGTGATTTTCAAACATCGATATCTCGGCCCCCAATGGAAATAGGGAAAATCCGAGGGAAATTTCATCGTGTTCTACGAGAAAAAATACACAATATAGGGCCTTGTCCGAAGTTTTAGAATCGTTTTATCGTGCCGTTTAAGGACGTTGAAAAACGCAAAAAAATGGACTCGAAAGGCCATGTAATTTTTTAACGAAATTATATTATTTTTTTTATTAACTGCCACGTATTCCGACGTGTTTTTGTGCGCTTAACACGGATCCGCCAGCTTTTTTGGACTAAAGTACAATGCGACATTGAGGGGCTCGATTTTATACACGATTTTATGCACTTGGCTGGCTAAAATAGCTTGGCCGGCTGAAATAGCTTAACCGGATAAAACCGATTAACCTGCTACAATAGTTTAGCCGGCTAAGACGGCTTAGCCGGCAAACTATAAAATCCATTAGCCGGATAAGATACTTCAGCCGGCTAGGTCGGCCTATCTGTAAAACCCTAATTTTCGGTATGATGTCACTTCCGGTCAGGAAGTGAAATTTTCAAACCGGTAGTGATGTTACAGACAATATTTTTAATTTTTCTCTGGAATATATCTCGAATGTAGCCGACGGCATCAACGGATGAGTTAAGAAACATACGGAGTCAGTTTTTCGACCTATCAATATTCCAGGTACCGTGCATGTATACACTGCGAAAAAAATTGGTTGAATTAACCAAAAGTCGCGGTGACATACGTTGAAAGCTGTTATTTGTTTGGTACAAATAAAGCATCGTTTTGTTAAAGGATTATTTGCTTCAATTTATTAAAAATTTGTCGATCGAAACAAACATTTTTGCTGCACCAACCAAATACCCCTTTGATCGTATGTCATCACGCATTTGATAATCTAACCATTTCTTTATCTCAATGTAGGTATACGACTAATGAAAACATACCACCTCATTGACTGAAAATACAAAAAAAGAGGGCGCGCGAGCGAGAGAATGAGAGAGAGACAGCGGAAATATTTAGTTCATTACATGATACAAGAGGTAGAACTAGAAGTACTTGCTCGCCCCAGACCCCTTATGTTTCGAGGTACCGGGAGCCTTCGCAACGGTTGTTTTCCTCTCCTTTCCAGACGACGAGACTTCGCAGTTTTCTACCTCACCTTTTTTTACACCGAAGTACACCGTGGCAGTTTTACTCGCGTATCCCTGGCAAATCTTTCTCGGGACTGTATATCTCGGTGCTATTCCGGATCTATCCGTAGGCCGGTTGCTCTCGGAGAAGAGAGCCCGAGCAGTGTTATGTCTCTGAGAAAGGGGGGCGGCGAGAGAGCTTGCGGAGCAGCGGCCTGCTACTCTTTATGCCTCAAGATAGAGAGAGAGAGAGAGAGAACGAGAGACCAACGGACTGAAAGAACTTCCTCCTCTACAAGCTTACCTCAGCGTGGATGGAAAAGGAAATATGAGGAGGCAGGCATGTCGACTCCGGAGCCCGGTCTCTTGTTGTCCGACTGAAATATTCAAGCCACTCGACGGCACAATGATATGTGCCTTCCTCGTACCTTCCGGTCTTCAGTTTCCTCTTGTTGCTCCTCTCTAAGCTCATTCTTCTTCGACTCGACTCTCCAGCGTCTTCAAGGGTCGGGAGTCGGCCGACTACCCGTTACCGTCCATCCGGGAGGAAGACACACAACGGTGTATACACACACGTTCTCCTCGTCAAAGATAGAAGAACCGAAAGAAGTGTATACTCACGCAAAAAAAGAAAACACATCTTGCTCCAGCGAACTTCATCCGGGACGAAGATATACCATCAGGGAAAAACCATCCTGAAAGTCCCGAAGATCTGACGCATCGGGTCCTGCAGATTAAAAATGTTGCGGACATTTTAACGGTCGCGGTTTAATCAGTTCAATCCGCAGACCTCATCGCATTAATGGATGGACGGTGTGAGAGCGGATACGAACAAAAGGTGCCACTGCCGCGGCACATCGAGCATGCACAGCGAAAATCGAAATAGAAACACGAGAAATGCCAACGGGCAAGTGAGCATCCGACTGCAGTGGGTTTACCGGAGAGCCAGTAGATAAAGCCGCGGGGCGTCTGAAAGTGAGGGCGTCCATGCGGTATTCACGATCGGCCAGTCGGTCGGTCGTTCGGTCGTGCAACACGTGAAACGCCGGTGGCGTGTACAACTCGTACAAACGAGAGCCAACGGGCCTTTCTGTCGAGAAACAGAAACAGCTGCAGCAGGAGCCGGAGCAGGAGCAGAGGCATGAAGACCAGTGGCGCACCGGTAGCATGAGGGACTTTCCGCTTCGTCTGTAATGCGGTAGACACACGAACGGAGCATGCACACCGATGCTCGGTATCGGTAAAACGTACAGGAGATCGAGCGCCTAGCAAAGTGACGCGAAAGGGGCGAAAGGTTGAGATGCTGGACTGTAGCGACTGTAGCGCGAGCGCTCTTTTTGCTCCCTCGGTGGAGGAGGAGGAGTGCAACGAAGGAAAGAGATGAGTGAAAACGGTGGAGGACGGGGAGGAACGAGGGGCCCTTTGAATCCCAACCGCGATTCACGTCTGTTCACTGCCGGCCGAGAACTCCGCTGGCCGGCAATCGGAGGCGAGGTGCCTCACTCTCTGACTCTCCCTCGCTCTCTCCCTGTCTACGTCTATAGATTCGTACGAATATTTAAAGGTTGAATGATTTGTAAAGCCTCCGCTGGTTCGCCTCAGCACCGGGCTCGAGGGGTCTCGCACAGAGTACACCCCACAGTACTTCCGACTATACACTTCCCAAACTCTTTTCCCGCGCAGTGGTTACAGTCTCTGCTCTGTAGATACCTTACTCTCATTCCTCTTGAGGATTCCTTCCTAGTCCCTCGCTGCTACTCTCTCTCTCTCTCCAGCTGTCGATCCGGAAAACGGAAACGGAATAGTTGTAAGAGTGCGGGAGGGGGACTGAGAACGAGGAGGAGAGGGGTAGGAAAGCAAGGCGCGACCGAGAGAGGATCGAGCGAGGAAAAAGTAAGAGAGACAACGGGGAAGGAGGCAACAAACGAAAGGCAGTCAAAGTCCCGGAAATCGAGGCGAAGAATACAGGATATTAAGCGCCTCGGCGTTTCGTTTATTATCCTCCTATTTACTTCGACCCGGCTATAGGGGAGAGCGGGGCAAAACGGGATAATGAGACTAAACTCAATTTTCCAATAACTTTTGGATGGTGGCGATGGTGGTACGTGGGGCAAAACGGGTTTGAAAATCCGGATGTATCGTTGAGACAAAATGGGACATCCAAAAATTATTGGAAAATTGAGTTTTGCCATCAATGTCCCGTTTTGCCCGATGTGCCATTTTTGACCCAGTCTCCCCTACCGTGTCTTTCTCATCTCTTTCTGTTCTTGCTCTTATTAGCTAGTTTCTTTTGGGTGAAGATGATGGGTCCTGCGAGATATCGTACACAGTTAAAAAAAATGTATACATCCGACAAAAGGATCTCTCATACATGAAGGTCCACCATTTAATTTTTCAACTCCCGAATGCCCTCTGGGCAAAACGGGAGTTATGCGTTTTACTGCGATGACCCACTTTGGCGTCTTTTCGAAGGGCCTCGTGTTCCTCGAAACGATAAAATATTACTTAACCTAGTTTAGCATATTCATTCTTTGTATAAAAAACTATTTTTTTTTGTGACCAAAAAAAAAAAGCTAAGATGTAAACGTACGTAAATAAACCATATTCCGATAAACAAAACTAGTAGTTCACGATGTCATATCGATTAGCTAATGAGAAACAAGAATTTTTTTTTTCATTGGCCGTTGTATCTTTCTCGATACAGGAATAAAAAAATATTTATATACACGGTGTTATTGTTAGTTATATGATACTTATTTCGTTCGTCATTATTGCTTCCTCATAGAGGAAGCATTGTTTTCACGAAAAAACAATGTTCGAGATTTTTATGAAAACGTGTTCAGAATTATCTAAAACATCGGAAAATCACATTTTAAAAAAATGTCTGGATGGATGTGTGTGTGTGTGTATGTGTCAGGCGTGTAAAATTCAATCGCCTATAACTCAAGAAGGCCTTTATGAATCGGGTTGAAATTTGGCACACGAGTAGAACAGTTAGGTGTCTCTGTTTGTTACAATTTGCGCAATAATTGAGACACTCGTTCAGATTTTATAAGATTTTTAATTTTTTTTAAAAAGTGTGTTCGCACTCTGGCGTTCGCAAATTTTGAGTTATCCAGTTGAAATTTTCTACAGAAGTAGACTATTATTAAATAATATTTGCTATTGAATTTGGTAAGAATCGGTAAAGGGGTCTCGGTTTCGTGAAATTTTCAAATTTACAAAAAATATGATTTGCACTCTAGCTCTTAAAATTTTTCAGATAGGTGCCTAAATAATTCGACATTAATTAATTATTATGGACCTATGTTTGCTATTAAATTTGGCAAGAATCGATCCAACCGGTTAAATTTTACAACATAAAAAAAAATTGTACCTCACAACAGACGCCTGTTTTCGTTTTAAATATTGAGGAAGAAACTAAATAACTGGTAGATTCGTGATCAGTGTGAAAAAAACAGATTAAATGTAGTCCCTGAACGACGACCACAGAAAAACTTTCACGGGGATTTTGATAATTAATACTGCAGAAATGAGTGATTTTGCGTATAAAAAAAAACGTTTTCTTTGCTTCTCTATGGAATCGCAGGAAAACTCAGGTGCCTGTCATATTCTACGGCAAGACATACATAAGATGAACGGGTTACGAAATAACGAGTTTATAAAAATTATATAAAGAGGTATCATCTGGATTTCTTGTGTAATAATCTGGTGCAAAAAAAAAAACAAAATTCGGAAGCGCATAATTTCATGTATTTTTTCTCGCCGAGCACAGATCCAACAAAGTGAAGAGGGACGTTTTTTTTTTTTGTACTTTGCACAGATGCACGTTTCCGTTTTAATTCTTGATGTAGAAGCGAAATAAGTGGCAGATTCATGATCAGTAAAAAAATACATTGGACGTAGTGCTGTCGATACGAATAACGAACATTTTTTTGGATAGAGAATTTTTGTATCGAAAATGTATAATCGTGAGCCTGCGAATCTTCAAAGCTACAACTATACTTAATGTTCACATTCTTTTACGCGCTGAACCTGAATCGGCCAGCCGTTTTGCATGAACGTTTAACAAGACGTTGATGTTGAATAAAGTTGAAAATTGGAATTTTCATATCGTTTTCTCGTGATATTCCTTTATTCGCGAAGCTTTCTCTACGAGGAAGCCAAAAATACAGAAAATGCTTTCTCATAGAAGAAGCTTCGCGAATAAAGGAATATCATGAGAAAACGATATGATAATTTCAATTTCCAACTTTTATGAGAAAGCGATATGAAAATTTCAATTTTCAACTTTTTTTGTTGATTCAAGAACTTTGTGCAGTAACGTAAAATTGATGGTGTGCTAATACTGCGTTTGAAGACAGATTATCCTCGTATTGTGCTCGTTGTTGTCCGGAAAATTTTATCATTTTTTAAATTTATTAGCGCTTTTCTTAGAATTTATACTTGTTCAATTTTTTTTTTTTGCCGAAAGAAATACCCCCTTGCTTACATGTGCCTTCAATAGAACGTCGACCTCTCCGGAGACGGAGATGTATTCATAGCATCATTCCGCTGTCTTCTCCGTAACCCCGAGCTAAAGCAGAGACAATAACTTCTTCCTGATTGTCAATTTCTTGAGGGGGATTTTTTTCCTTTTCTTTTTCTGCAAGATTCATATCGCTAAATTAGCCAGAGAACTTCTGCTTGCTCCGACAAAGACTTCCCCCTCTCTTTGGATATAAACCATCCACCGTGATATTATGTTTGTCTTTTTCGCCGAGCATTGTCAGGTAATCGAAAGAGCCGCCGAGATGCCGGAGTGAAGGAAACGAGCGAGAAGGAAAACAGGCAATCAAAGTCACGACGGTGTGTTACGCAGCAAAGATGGCGTATGATAATACTGTACAGCACTGAGGGACAGAGGGGAGGAAGTTCCGAGCGAAGCGGAGGGTATAACGGTTGCAGAAGGGCTCAAGCGCGAGAGGAAGTGAGCCTGCGGAGCTCGATGAGCCTTCGTGTTTTTACGCTCGACTTCGAGTGTGAAGTTCCTGGGCTGTCGAGGCGGCCGCCGTCGGGTAGCACCTGCATTGTTATTTTAATTCAGCATTGTTCTTGCCGGAAAGCCGGGGCTATTCGAATGGTACGGTAGCTAACGGCACTCGAGCTTTCTCGCTACATGCAGGGCGGTCGGTGGTGCCAGACTGCGGGCTCGCGTTCTCCGGGCCATCGGTATATAACGCGATAGGTGAATCAAACATAGCGTGGCCGAGAGCAACCCTCATTCAAACTCATTCATCGTCTTTTCCTCATCGTCCCGCTTGTTATCGTCACGTCCCAAAGATTCGCCGGACAATGTCCTCTCGTATGTTCTCCATCTGCTGCACGTGGTCCACTGCATGCCCCAGGAAAATGAGGATCAAGACGGAGAGTCTCGCCTGAGAGTTCGTTACGCTGAAGTTTTCCTCCTGTCGTTTGTGGAAATTAACGATTCCCCCATGAACGTTTGGATTTGGAACAATTTTTTTTTGTTTTTCCTCCGTTCTATCCAATCTCTGCTTGGTACGCGTTTTCCCGACGTCGTTCATCTCGGTGCGCGTCTACTACGACGAGGAGGACAACGACGACCCATATCCCTATTTGCATAACCCAGTGCTGCTCGCACCGGTGTGCCAGAGCCACGGCGGTGTATATACCCGCGGCTCCTCTCACCCACATGCATATGGATGGGCGAATGTTCGCGCACGTCATGCTTCCATGCTAGGCCGAGCCGAAATTTCGGCTAAGTCTCCGTGTCTGGCGGTAAACTAGTATAGCACCGGAGGAGAGTCCCTCCGGCAACGCTTCCCATGCCTGGGAGCTACCCGGTACGTGTACTCAGGGATTCATGAAATATAACCCTAATGTGCATATTTTTACGAGGGTTGGTTATGTGCGTGTGTGAGTGTGTATCCTGTGTGTACGAATATGTGAGAGCCGGCGCGATAGGGTTGAGCTGCCCGATCTCTTCTGTGACGACGGCAAACATACGACACGTTTATACGAATGAGTCGCACCTTCGTTGGTACATTAAATCATGATATTCCCACCGTTGGTTGGTTTTAAAGAATTTGCCCAGCAATGTCAGAAAGAGTCTGACTTGTCTTGCGTAGGTTAATTTATTTTTAAATACCTCACGCAATGGTAATTGGGGATGTGATGAGGAAAGGAGTCTG
Source organism: Stenichneumon culpator (assembly GCA_964017025.1). Taxonomy (NCBI): domain Eukaryota; kingdom Metazoa; phylum Arthropoda; class Insecta; order Hymenoptera; family Ichneumonidae; genus Stenichneumon; species Stenichneumon culpator. The sequence continues at coordinate 6,439,347 of OZ024777.1, forward strand.
CGAGACTGTCGATGGCACTTTCTGTTCGTGAAATCGCTCAATTTAACGCACAGTTGGAACAGGCTTGACCCAGCCAGGAGACGAAAGAAAAGGAGGGTGCAAATTGTGGTGAGTGCAGAGCTTATCCTCATTTTCCCTCACTCACCGCCCTCCTCATTGCTCGAGTCACGGTCGCTCCTCTCGCGCAGCTGTCAAGCTTCCCTCTCGTTCAATTCTCGGTTCTCCGTGCCTCCAAGCCGGGTTTCGTTAAAAACACCCCGGGGTACAACGAGCACGTGACTCTTGTCCGACTTACGTGCTCTCGTCTATGAGGGATGCGAACCGTTTTTCACGGCAACACTGGCAGCCATTTCGATGTTTTATCGCGTATACGGAGAGTCATCGAGAGACCTCTGCGTCGGAAGCTCGCGGATCGCTGGTTTACGAGATGGTCCGAATAACCTGTCGCCGGGAATATATGTATGTATATATATCGCGGAGGAAAAAAGTAGCCCCGGTCTCCTCACCTCTTCGCTTGGAACTGGGAATCGAAACCCGTCGAATGGACCCGGCAATTGTCTTTCTCTCGATTCCTCTCTCCCTTGCTCTATCTCTGTTTTCGGACGTAACGCTAGCTTTTCTCTGTTCCTCCCGCCCTCTTTTCAAGGGGTGGGTGCTTAACGTTAATGGTTTACGAGCGAGGGCTACCGAGCAGGCATTCACGTAAAGCCCATAAAAATCAGGCCATTATTTGGCTTCATTAACGCTTTATTGATCGTACGATGCGGTATTGGACCCGATGAGCATAGCCGTGAGAGATGGTGACCACGACCACCGGAGTCCCCGCGCCCGGTAGCCTTTCCGCGGAGCCCAGTTTCCCCAGCCCCCCGCCCGTGTGTTCCCCTTTTAACCAATGGCTCGCGACGATCGCCGATATTTCACGCGAATTATTGGCTTTCGAAAACGCTGACTTGCCGATCTAATCTTCGTATATTTATTGCCAGGCGTATCCTCTCCTCTCGGTGTGTCCCTCTGTCCCCCATTTTTTTGTTTTTTTTTTGCTCATATCCCAGCACCACTTTCAGCTTTTTTCTGGTTTTTTTTGCCCATCTTCTCGACCTGCCATCGCCCGAACTGTACGTCGACAATTTTCTCTCTAACTATTTCTGCGTTGCGCCATACATCAAACAATTCGTTCCGCGAATGCCCAGCGTTGCTCGCGTATAAGTCCTATGCGGAAACGTGGCCTGTAAATCTCGGCGAAACCGATGACCGAATGAAAGTCGCGAGACCGAAATAAAGCTGGTATACAAGGCGATTCAGATGAAGCCATTTCTGTGCCCGAATCGCGCGATCGTCTGCACAAACGAGCTTGGATGTGTGTGTATCCAGCGCACACCGAGGAAAATGGACGGAGTGAAATCTGTGAATATGGTCCGGTCCATACACCATTGATTTACGCACCGGTCGAGGCTGCACCCAGAAAAAAGTTTATTCCAATCAAAGAAAATTTACTAAAGACGAAGAAAAATGTTTATTTGCTTCATAACCTAATAAAGCGTTTACTAATTTCTAACATATTTATTTGTTTAATAGTATTATTCTTATTATTTAATAATGTTTATTTGGACCTAATAAGCAGATATTTATGTCAAATAATTTTATTATTTATTTCGTGACAGACATTCTACTTTCGATCGTATGCGAATAATGCGTTTAATAACCGCGTTTGTCTTGACTTCAACTATATTATTTCTTTGGGGCGAACAAACATTTATTTTAAAGTACAAATCTTTGAATAAATTTTTTACATACACTGAAGAATAGCCATTATTCGAATATAATAAGGATTTATTAAGACAAGTAAACATTTCTTTTATCTTAATGAACGTCATTCGAAGATCGAAATTTATTGGATTTTAATCAATCTTTTTTCTGGGTGTGCTAAATGAATCGGCGCTGGTACAGATTTTGCGGCCTTGTCAGGACGTAGTCAGGGCCCGATGTAACGTTCTAAAATGTCCAGCGGCGTAGATACTTCAAACTGAAAAACGCTCGTGATGTCCCAACATTGAATCTTCATTTCTGAATCTCTCGGTATTAGGCCCATAACAAGATACATGTACTCTTAGCCTTAGTGACGGACGGATCGCAAAGTGTTCCATGTGTGTGGGTATGTAGATTTTTTTCTCGATGATATATCGACATGCATTCGCCGATTCCGAGGCTTCGTGTAACAATTAGAGTCGCGGGTGAGTTTGGGGTTGACCGCGACAAAGCGTGCTGCTGCTGCGATGTCGAAGTATCGAGCCGTGTATTTCACGGTAGCACGATCCTCCCGCTCTCGGGGCCAAAACCCTTTCGGTTTTATCGGTTGTCTCTCGTTCGCTCGTCGCTCCCTGCGAGTTACTTGCCCGATGCTTCATCTGCTCGCTCTATCGCTCCCGTTTCCAGCTAACCATGTATCTTTCCCGATGCCTCGCGGTGTATCCACCTCCCTCACCGAGCCCCGTTCCCTTTCGCACCCGCCAAGCTATTCCAGTACGGAGCCCCAACGGATGCAATGTAGCTGTGGGGGTGGACGGAGGTGTACGGGGGGGATGACCGTACAGATAGGCGTACCAACATCGTCGGCAAATCCGTGCATCTATACGCTCAACGGTAACCTACCTATAACTTGAACCAATACCGAGCCACGGCCGGAACAGGCGAGAGAGCACATTTGCGGATTCCAGCAGCCGTAGCAATAGCACCGGCACCATCACCAGCAGTGGCCGGTAGTGGCTCCGTTGGCCGCGTGCGAGGGAGCATAGAACACACGAAAACACTCGAACGCTCCGGGGAGCAAACGGTCTGCGGTTCAACCAGAGGTGCTCAACAAACCGATAGCCTGCTGAACCGTGGACCTCTAGATGGAAACGCTGGGACCGCTCTGCGGGGATGAACAAAAAGCCTCCGGTACTGTCCCCCCCCCTCCCCCCCCCCCCGCCAACCACCGTCGCCTCCCGCTGGCAGAAGCGACCTTTCCAAACCGCAACGCGTTCCCGTTCCATCGAGTTGTCGCACCCGGCAAACCGTCGTACTTTTCGCGCTCTCTTTTCTCTTGGTATCAGCATCCAGGACCTGTACGTACGGTATCAAGTACCCATACATACGTAGCAAAGTCTCTTACGTTTTTCATTTTTTTTTATTTTCCCTCTTTTTTTTCTATTCCTCCAATGTGTTATCTCGTCTGACTCCGGGTCGTAAGTTCTTCGATTCGGGCAGGGCTCTCCCTCGGCGGTTCGTCCCACAGCAGTCTCCGGGAATTTCTTGGCCGCAACGAGGCGCCAGTACGTCACTCGTTCGAGAGGAAGCCACGGACAAACGAGAGTAGCCCCGAGGAGAAGAGAGAACGAGTTACTTTTGGCAGTGGTCGAAAAAGTTAGAAGCCCGCGAGCTAAGTTACAACTGGGTAGGACGTATCCTCACTCTCCCTCGCGCCCTCGCGTCGCCTCGCTCCACCGTCTCGTCGTGTCCTCCGTGCCTTCTCCGTTTCCACGTGCGACGCGGAATACCACGGATACACACGTGTGCCCGTCCGTTCGAGGTGCTCGATACTACCGTGTGTGTGTCTCTCTCTCTCTCTCTTTCCCTCTCTCTCTCTGTGTGTGTGTGTGTGTGTGTGTGTGTCTGCGAGTTGTCTCGGCTGCTCCCGTAACGATTTCTTTCCCGGGAGCTGATCTCGTGATTTCCGGAGAGCCGCGGGTTTGCGTCCCCGGAGTACAAACCTCCCTCGGTGTGGTTTGCAGCCGGGATTGCTCTCAGCGCAGCGATGGAAGTCGCCGCGGAGGAGGGACCGAGAGGGAGAAAGGAGTAGCTCTCTTGGTAGACTGATGGTCCTGGAGGGTTAAGCCTAGGGCAGTCATTTTTCCACGTAGGCCAGGATTAAAAATCTATTATTTAAGGCGCGGGTCGTCACGGAGGGATGAACCCTGTAAATTGTCTGCCTTTGGTGGCTCCTTTGTTCCCTCACCGGCCGTGCTTACGAAAGTGGAAGCGAGAGAATATAAACTTGACTCTTTCTTCCTCCGTTGGCCCACCGCCCCGGCTAGACTCCACTGTGAAAACTTCAAGCGCCATCCCCTTGGCTCGGTCCTCTCTCCTCTCGGCTAGTTTATATACGTACAACGACGATGACTCTGGCTTCGTGTTGCCCCACCGTTCCGTATCCGTGTATCCCAACTTCACGTGGAAAACCCTGTGCCGCGTACACGTGCGCGGGATAACCGAATAGCCGATACACAAAGCGCCCACTGTACGAACAAGGGCTACACGTCCGGTCACCACGGTAAGTTGCGAGGACACGTATTATCGTGAACTTACGACGTGGAGTTTTCGCGGCGAGGCCCGCTCACTGACCGGCCGGACGGAGCCCAACCCCTTCCAGCTATACATAGTATATACACCCATATGTGTACACATGGCCACGACCCAGAGAGACAGCGAGACAGAAATGGAGGGTGAAAGAGGAAAGGCTATTGCTTTCCTGGGTACGATCTAGTGTGACACACATACACATGCACAGGGGGTAGATACATACTGTCTCGAACCTTTCCTATGTCCGGCACCACCTCCGAGTTTGGTATCCTCGAGTTATCGACTGCACGGCGGGGGCGGAGAGGGCCGCCCGACGTCGTGACGGAAACTTGACGAGCACGGTACACACGAGCCAGCAACATATAAACTGCCCTCTCCACCCCCTTGCGCTCCCCTCGACTCGCCTGATTGTATACACACAGTCACTTTCTCACTCCACGACACGTCCTCCCATCCACCACGTGTGTACGTCCACGTATGCTTTGTATAGTAACGACTCGAAGATATAGCACCACTACCCTACATATCTGGCGATACTGTAGTGCGGCAACGGTATACCGTTACCGGTGCTAGTGGGGTTCCTGAGGAGGGTGAGGTAGTTACCGTGGAAGCCTCACTGTCGCGTCTGGAGTGTGCGGTCGCCCACGAGCCATCCTCCTCCTGCCGTGCACAACGGGAACACGCGGTGAAGCTGACCTCGTCGCTACGCTCTCCGTGGGTTAACGTTCGACGGACATTGTACCGGGATCGGTCAGCTTCATCGCGCGTCGATGGTACCTGTACAGCGGAGAGTACACGCTGCCGGAGTACACAGACGGATAGGGTGGCATGTAAATCAACCCTCGGCAGCCACGACGGGCTGGCTCTCTCTCCCTCGATCCTCCAGCCGAATTCTCTATTCCTCCTCCTCCGGCTCTTCTCTTACCGCCATCCCCCTGTTGCGATTCTCTTTCCGCGCGCGCCACTTTCGCCTCGCTCTTGCACACCCCGTTCACAGCCACCCCCTCTCGCGACCGCTTTCCCTCCGTGTATAGAAGGCGCGTCTATCAGCTCGCACCTTGTACTCCGCCAACTATTTCAACGATGTCGAAACAACCTGACGAAATTCTCGGTCCTTCCGCGTCGTTCCATTGAGCTCGATCGCGTCGATCTTCTCGTCGTGTTTCTCTCGTGCAACCTGTTTCGCGAAACTGCCGGGGGTAGTTCTTGTAGCGTGGCTTTGCGCCCACCGTCACTGGCATGTCTTCACTACGACCCAGCTTCGCACCGATGAACCCTCGAACACCCAATACCCGTGCGGCGGCAACACATCCTTGTGAGGCAAGTCGGGGATGAAACTCACTCACTCGGTTTCTCTCCCTTTCTCTCTTTCTCTCTCTCTCACACACACGTACACACACATACGCTCATATCCCTACTCGTGGTTCGTACGAGTTCCGCTTTCGGTCCTTCCGGACGACAAATTGAAATGGTCAGACCGGTTGAGGGCAAAGGAAAACTCGACCAAAGTCCCAAGCCCATCCGGCCTCCTCAGAGTCCGGGTGGGCTGCGGAGGAATGAAAACGAGAAAGAGAGGTGAGAGGCGAGGTGGACCGGACGCTAAGGGAAGCAGAGAAATCGGTAGTACGAACGTGGAATACCCGAAGACCGGACGGAGGGACTCTCTCCCTCGTTCCGCGCATCGGCGAGGAAGACGTGGCAGAAGGAAAACTGAGAAAAGTAGCCGAGATAGAGAGAAACGGTCGAGTGAGTTAGGATCTATTGAACAGAGACGGAGATATCTCGAATTGCCGTGAGATAGAACGAGGGTGTGGAGGAGAAGTGAAAGCTCGCGGTGGCAGCGAGACGGTCGAAAGTGCACGAAGGGGATTTTCGATGCGGTAACGAGGGGCACGAGGAGAGCGAGACAACGAAACGTTTCCAGGGTGGCGGTAACCAGCGGTGTTGCCTTACCGGACGATATTTCACCCCGTAATTATCTTAGCGTGCAACGCGATAGTGCGAGAGGCGGATGGTGGACACAGGAGGGGCGGGATGGACATGGGGGGGGGGGCGGTGGTGGCTCGCCGGTATTAATGCCCGCTGATAATGTACCAATAGTGTTCTAATGTCCCGTAGCATCGGTTGACTAATAGACAGCCAGTAACAGCAAGCGAATTCACTGGCTCGCCCGGCCAGTTCTGCCGGCTGCATTCGCGCCGTGCGCCGGGATGAGAGGGAGATACCGGTAGAGCACGGAGGGAGGAAGCTCCATCCGAGGTTCAAGATACCGCGGCATACCGCTTTCGCGGACCAAGTGGATTAACCTTCGAATTCTATCGTCTTCCCCGCGGGCGTAGGGTCGGTATTATATCTCTCTATCGCGGCGTTATATATATATATATGTGTACAAGCCGGATAGTTTGCCTTTGCTTTACGGTCGTGAGGCCCTACTGTAGCCCGATAATTCGATCGGCTTGAAACGGTAGCCGAGGACTTGGAGATTTAATCGATGATATAGGATGTCGCATTACGCCGGGCACGTATTGATACGTTATTAATTATTAGTATACCCGCGGTTTAGTACCGCCGCCCCGATAAAAGCCCCGGTCGCACACTCGTGCGCCTGAAATTGCGCGCAAATTTCTCTACCTCTCTCTCGTTATATCCCTCGCGTTAAACTCGTTTGAAATCATTGAAATTGAGCAGCACACGTTTATTGAAACCGAGCCTGTACACTCGGAGGATTTTCATCGAGAGACATCCCGCGCGTACTGATAGTACCAGATAGTATGGATATTGATCATTATCCCACCAGCCCCGTTCTCGCGTAACTCATTTTGACCCCCCGGTAATTCGGTTTGTATAATCATCGGTACTATAACGAAACCCATCCTTCCGAACAATTTCAATAAACGTGCAGCATCCTCTCTCTCTCTCTCTCTCTCTCTCTCTCTCTCTCTCTCTCTCTCTCTCTCTCTCTCTCTGTGCGCGTTTCCAAGTTGAATAAATAATAATGTATCCCATCTCGTGTGGTCCCTCGAAATTTACGTGCGGCTGATCAACCAGATTTATTTGCGTTGAGGGACAAGCATTTTTCATTCGATTCTCACAGCAACTACGCGAGCGTATTTTGTCAATCGAAATATATACTCGCCTCCAATAAACGAAAATGCTCAAATCACACTCGGATCAGTCTCGCCGCGCTGACATTTGCCAAATTTAAAATTAATTTGGTGCAAACGATCGTGAGTTAATGCGGTCCGTGTACGCGGGAAACGCGGGCTTTTTGGGTGTGGGTCGAAGCTGAGAGCTTGCGGTCGGAGATACGCGGAGGGAGAGGGCGACAGCTAAACAGATAAAAGAGCGGTCGGGACGAGAAAAGGGATGTATCGGTGAGGCGAGAATTCGCAGTGGTACGAGCGACGATTGTGTGGGTGTGAGGGTGAACGAACGACCGAGAGAGAATTAGTACGAATTGAATGGCGGGACATAGGGGAGAGGTAGGTGAGGCAAACCCACCCGGATCCAGTAAACGGGCGGTCGGGCGTCTGCAGCAGGAACCCCCATCCGAGCCCCTGCCAGCGGTGATGAAGTTTTAAACTATAATATATCGTTGGTCAGGCCGCACGTTTCGCGTTGCTGTCGAGTACTCTCGCTGGCCGGTGCAAAGGGGGGGGGGGGATGAGGGTGGTTCGGTGTATTTTGCACTGAAGGGTTTGCCGACTGTGTGGGAGTCCGGCTCCGCGCGATTTGCTGACTTTTCTCTTCCTCCGTGTCCATCCCTCCTGCGATCCTGTTATGGGGGAGGTCCGAATGTGATTTTGCATGTGTTATGCACGTTCTGGCACAACGAAACGTATAATATCATGCAGTAATATAATCGCACGTCCGCCTACTCATCCTTCCACTTTTCCTTCGGTACCTTCTCGTCCCACGCTTACCGACAAGGCGCACACACAACGTACTCGAAGCTGCACGAACGGCGAGGGTGGAAGCATTTCGCAGTTGGTACCGCTCGAGCTGTCCGTTCCGTCGTCCGTCCGTCGAGCTCATTCGTTCATACCGTACAGCCACTACCCCTCTTTATACGTACACCGAACAATGTATGTCCGAAACAGCCGCGATTTCTCTTATCGCAAATTCAAACGCTAAATAATGGCGTAACTTCTACTTGATGTGTGTATGTGTGTGTGCGTGTGTTTGTGTGTGGGGGGGCGGCTGGTCGCACGTACGCCGGCCAGCGGCGTCGGATCGCAGCCACAAGCGGGATGAGAGAGGAGTGAGAAATTCAACTTGGCCAGACCATACCGTCGGGCTGCTGCTACTACTACCCTCTTCTCTTTCCCTCTGTACGGCTTTCTCCATTTCCCTTCTGTGTATATATGCCCCACCGCTATGGCCCGGTGAACGTAATTTTGCGGAGTGTGCAGGCTACTCTCGCCCATCGTTCACGTCCAACATCACCGCCAGCAGAGGCAGAGAGAACTACGCGGAGGCATTCTCGTGCTCAACCGAGTCCGAGGCATTCGCTCACGTTTCTTGCCGCACGAAAGTACCAACGTAGCGTCCTCTCTGTCTCTCCCTCTTCCGCTGGGTTTGGTGAAACTCCTGCTGACGAAAGTCGTTAGGTCGTGCCACTGGATGGTGCTGGACAAAAGATCCAGCCAGCTTCCATTGGCCAGCCCGGAAAGATGATTTTGTGGTGGTGAAGTTTGCGAACCGCGATTACAATGAGAACGAGGTATATGTGGGTTAAAGGAAGATGGGAGAAAGGATCGTCAAGAAAGGGGATGACTCAGCGGTACAGTTGTGCGATACGAGAGCTGAAATAAGGCTATGATTCTTCGAGATTCGCTATTCGCGTGTGCATAGTTTCGACCGAAATACGTCACTTCCTGTCGAAAAATGAGACTTTCAAACTGGCAGTGACCTCACGGAGATTTGGCGTTGCTCAGGGCTTATTAGTGCTCGGAAGACCGTCGGTTTCCCTCTGGCCAGATGGACAGCGTAGGCATAGATAGTCAACGTTCGTACGCCGGTCAGGGAAGGACTGATAGGGCGTTTTGGCGTATACTACAGCCATTGTGGAGCCATGGATGTGCCATTTTTCCAGTTACGGCAGAATCCTACCTGACTTGTATCGAGCCCGCGAAGATGGAATGCGCGTGAGAGCCTCCTACATTTTCCTTCGTACACATCTCCGAAGGCTATAGACACAAGAGAGTTAAGAAGAGACAGAGAAGGAGCGAGAGGAAAGATGAGGGGGGACCACTCTGGCAAGGAATACCGCAGATGGATGGATGCATTATTATAACGAGCCTCTGCTTCGCAGACATAATGGAAGACTCCGGATAAAGAATGTTCCGGCACGCCGACGTCGGAGGCGTCGGCTAGCCGAGAGTGTGACAGAGAAAAAACGCCGGGGGTTGGGCGCTTGGGGGGCGGTCGGAGAGGAGGGGGGGAGGGGCGAAACTCAGTGAAAACGAGAAAGCCAACGGGTGTGTGGGTATCGATCCCTGCCACTCGCTTCACTCGCGCGAGTGAAACGCTTCGCGCTCGAATCTGTCAAGCGCGTTTCACGAGCGTCGTTTCTCATCCTCGGATTTTTGCACGGAGAAACCATGGGACGATCGCGCGTCTCGCTACTTTTTTTATTATTTTTTTTATCTATTTTTTTCTTTTTGCGCCCGAGGGTTGCACGTCATGCCCTATCCGTACATTCGTGCCATGCCCAACGGAATGTCACTGCTGGCTCGAGTATAATTCGCTCGTGTCTCGTGATCTACCGATACTCTGTGTTTGATTGATAGTTTCATGGATTTCTCCGTATCCCGGGATATAACCCCCGCCCCCGCTTCTCCCACCCACTTTCGAAGTTGATTTGGACGCGTCGAGCGTATCCCGTAAGCCTCGTTTTGACAATGTTACGTGACACATATTGAATTGCTTTTTTGAAAAAGAGGGTCAAGGGATAAGCTTCCTCCCGCGCATTAGAATGTCAGGGAACGAATTCCGTCCACCCAAACCCGGCCCGAAATTTTACAGCGATACATCAGGCCTTGATGAGGTTCGGAAAGGTATTCAAAGTGTAGGATTAATGTTGCAACTTAATGTTCTGTATGATTGTTCTTCCACTCGTCCCTTCGTACTTCGCTGTTACGTCAACGTCCTCACCGAGTGGGAGCTGGCAGGGGAATCAAGCTGCTGGCCGCTCGTTGAGCACATATTTAGGTTGGGATCAGGGAGAATAATCCCTTGGATTACCGCGTGCGTGAGGTATGCCTTCCCAAGCAGGCTTCCCGACGCTCCGAGCCGAACTCGGTGGTGACCGCGTCCGCAGGGCGAATTCGCAAGAGTGCTGTCATACGGTACACGTATGAAAGGCGATGACATTCGACTATAACCAAAACTAAGTTTATCCAACGATTTTTAGAGCATTCAACGCATTTTCGTTGTTCAACTCCAGCAACACCCGGCGCAAGATCTTTGAGATATCATATTCTCACTTTTAACCGTGATAATAAGATCCAACGTTCACGAAGACCATTTACCACGAGCTTGTAACCATCAACTCGCGTCTTCCAGCTATGTACCGGAACGATCTTCCGTCGACGGGTTTCAATTTTATCGAGAAAATGAATTTTCTCCTTCTTCGCCCGTTGCCTCATGCTCCCCGATTCCGTCGTCGTCGACGACTTTGAGGAAAAAAGAACGAGGGGCGCGAGAGTGAAAAAAGAGGGAAAGAAGAGTAGAGAGTCGGCGAGTAGGGGCGGAAGCGGTGAGCTTGGAAAGAAGGACGATAAAAGAAGAAGCTCGAGGCAGAGGTGCGACGGCGGTGCGAGGCGGGAGTCTCCGGAATAGAATAAAGACGTTGGAGCGGGTGCGCGAAGTCCCGTGGAAAAATAAAAGGGAAAGTATGAGTATGAAGAGTCGGGGGTTTGGCCTGCTCTCGTGGATGGTTACCCGCGTTGTCGGGGCTGTGGCTATGGTAAACTGTGGCAGCAAGGCAACAGGGAGGATGCTCGGGCACGAGCATAGAACGGACGGACGGGCGGACCGGCGGGTTCCCGTGCAAAAAAAAGTATTAAAAAAATATAAAAAATGGAAGTATTAAAAGTATGTCGTATTTGAATCAATAATACTCAAATTATACTCCTCTTATCTATCGCTGAAGAGTATTAAGTTTGAATCTCATATACGTTGTAATATATGAGTATCAACTATGAAGCTAGTATGCCTAAGAATATCGAGTATCGAGTATGAAGCTTGCATAAAAATTGAGATTCAACCTTCATACTTGATACTCGAACCTTAATCCGTTGATAAGCTTCATACTTGCAACTTGAATATTCTTAGATATACCAGTTCCATACTTAATACTCGAATATTCTTGGGTATACTAGTTTCATACCTGATATTCGAATATTCTTGCGTATACTAGCTTCATACTTGATACTCGTATATTACAACGTATATCAGATTCATACTTAATACTGTTCAGCGATAGATTAGAGGAGTATAATTTGAGTATTATTTAGTCCAATACGACATACTTTTAATACTTCCACTTTTTATATTATTTAATACTTTTTTTTTTTGCGCGATATGGAAGTAGCCGTGTGAGAGGTCGAGAAAAAGGGAGAACAAGATAGTGTAGATAAGCTGAGCGCTTGACGAACGGCGGTTGACTATCGACGAAGATGAATCCGCGAAGAGTGTCGTTAATTTCTAAAGAGTCTTGTTGGCTGAGGGCGTAGGCAGGTTGATGAGGTGTGAGCTCGAGCTGTCCGAGGGTGATGTACTCGGGCACAGGATGAGGAAAAACTTGGCAATCCCTCAAGCGGATCTTGAGCTAGAAAGGGTTGAAGAACGGTAGCAAGGTGTGTCAGCGTGCCATGGTAAACCAAAGGGCGAAGAAGTGAGTAGAACGCGCCCTAGAGCGAGCGAGCGGACCGCTCCGGTTGTTTCGCACCCCTGCGTGAAAGCCGAAGGGTAGAAAGAGCAGGGAAAGTAAGAACCGAAGAAAGAGGAACGGGAGAGGCTGGGGCGAAAGGAGAGTCGGTCAATACCTGTTGATACTTCCCTCGAATGAAACTCAACTTGTACTGCGTCGAGTGTTTTAAAAGTCGTGCTAACACACATGTCAGTACAGAACGCGCATCCACCGCAGAGCTTTCGACTCGGTTCGACTCGGAGCGCTGTGTGCGCACAGGGGAAGCGTCCGAGAAAGTGCGGGGAACCGACACATCGCAGTAGCTTCGTACACCCCAGGATCTTCCGTTCCCCACCGCCCTTCACTCGTCCCCGCACCCGAACGCTTTCCGCCCCGGCCCCGATCTCTTTCGGGCGAAGTTCCCGCATCTCCGCGCAGCGCTGAAGCGCCGGCTGAGAGTGCTGAACCGAAGAGAGGCGAAGGTAAAGAGAGGAAAATAAAAGAATGAAGTCGAGGGGAAGGAAAGGGCGCGATGAAGGAGCGGAACGGGGGAGGCACTGCGTCGGGAGTGGCGAGTGAAGCATCAAGGTGAGGCCGTTGCGACTCCTCTCCCTCCCTCGCTCGCTCGGTACACGCGGTGGCTCCTCGGTACAAACTTTCCCGAACTTCGCCTGTTCTTCCTCTATTCACTTTCAGATACAAGGCCGAGAAGCTTGGCCGCCTCATTTTTACCCCGAAGCTTCCTCGCCTCTGCCGGCTTCTTTCTTTTCTTTCCCTTTTCTCTTCGACCACTTTTGCCCTTCTTTTAGTTCGTTTGTTTACATCCTCAACGGTTTTGCATATCGCTGTTTGCTGGCGCGCTCTCAGCCGCTTGCCTGCCTCGAATGCAACGCTGTAATATCATAGAGTGTACCGCGTGTTACATAGGCCTACATTATGCATGATAGCGCGATATTGATTTTTTTTTTCTAATGAGGTCTCCCTCGCGGGGTCTCCCCTTCGTGTTGTGACATCGCGCAATTGAATAGTCAACACCAACGCAGTCAGCCCTTCCGACTGCGCGTACATACGATCCTCGTGCCACGTCCCCTTTGCATTCGAGCAAGTACCACACTACGCAGCGGCGCACTGACGACGACGACGACTATCGCTCGCTTCCAGCGAACACGCCAACCCCCCAAAGTGCTCTCTTTCATCGAAATTACTTTCGAGCGTTTCCCTGCGCTTCCCGATGCCTCTAGGCTTTCTCGCGAACACATCTTCACCGATGCAGCTGGGGAACGGCGTGTTGCACGTGAAGGCCTCAAGTTCCGAGGCAGTGCGACTGACACCGATGCTCCCGACCCTCCCGCTGCCACCGCATCCGGCGAGGTGTCACTCGGGCTAGATGAACGCGCAGGGTGTACTCTACTCTAGGCACAACTATAACATCCGAGCTATACTTATCTATGCATGAAGAGTATCCGGCGCATTCGCGTGCACTCTCGCTCGCACGGCGATTTCACCCGCGTTCCACTGTGCCACATACACCCGTCGTTGTGCACTCGCTTTGACGATATTAAAAAACAAAACTTTTTTTTCGGAAATCGTGAATGTAAGGCTTCAGCCGGGAGAATTCTTTATTTTTGCCGAGTAGACGGTAAATAAAGAAGCGAAAAAAAAAGTTATATTTGGTATTTATCATTTAAACGTTCAACGGGAAAAAAACATTGGGAACCAATATTAAAATAATGGAGCCCACAAAGATAATATCGGAGAGGTATATTTTTTTTTATTCATTTCTTTTTTTAATGAACAATGTTCGATCGTGAAGAGGGAGGAAAAAAACAGGGAAGAAAGCGATGAGAGGTCTAAGAACGATATCGTGGCTGAATACAATGTGGCACGGCGTAGAATGGAAGGGTGAGGTGCCTGTACCTATAAGGATGATATAGTATGCACCAACGGAGCCGTCTGCTTCTCGCTTCTCGGTCTATTCAGTCTCGGTGCTCTCGCGATTGTTTTGCAGTTTTAATATCCAAGATTGGCGAATGCCGGGGATGGTGTCGGCTGTGGCTCACCGAGCAGCAACAGCCGGGTCGCAAGAAAAGCCCGAGTTTCGCCTTCGGGTTCGCCGAGAAGTATATCGCGCTGTATACCGCTTTGCTACGTGGAAACTCCGGGTGGTGTTGGACGCGGATGCATTTTAATAATCTTCCACGACCCAGCGGCGAACCGATTTTCCCCGCCATACCGACGGCAATACATCGCAGATATTTACAATAGCGGCGCGAGATTGACTCTCCGCTGTTTTTTTTACTCGTGTTTCTCGAACCGCCTCGCGAAAACCTTCCTTCCTCCCGGCTCGACCAGCGGTACGCGATCAAAGAATTATTGGATGCGAATTCCAGGGGCGCGGGTGAGGGGGGGGGGGGGGGGGGGAGTATCGGCCAGGCTGATTTTAAAGTACCGAACGTTAATATTCTAAAATTGGTCTGCGCCTAAAAAAAAATGTATTCGACGACCACCGTTTATTTGGTTTAAGTAAAATATTTGATTTAAAGAAATATTTATTTAAATGACGTAAATACTTTACTTAAAACAAATAAACGGTGGCCGTCAAATAAATTATTTTTCAGGGCGTGGCACGATAATTTTCTAGATGCGTCTGGGAGAAATTTAAAAAAGCTGAAAATCGAAATTTTCATATTGCTTCCTTATAAAAGTTGAAAGTTGAAAGTTGACATTTTTATATTACTTTCTCATAATGGCCCTTTATTTCTCATAGAGGATGCTTTGCGAATAAAGGGGAATTATGAGAAAGTGATATAAAAATGTCAACTTTCAACTTTCAACTTTTGTGAGGAAGCGATATGAAAATTTCAATTTTCAGCTTTTTCTATATCAACGTCGTATGTAACTTTTAAGCAAAACTGCTGGCCGACTCAGGTTTAGCGCGAAGAAACACACCAACCTTGCGCTTTTGGTCAAAACGGCTGTCGAATCTGTACTCGAGGCGAAAAAATACATAGAGTATCATAGAGTATCCATCGGGAAGCAAAGAAATCGCTGTTTGAAAATACGCAAAATCACCCATTTTTGTCATTTTGGCTTTATAAATGCCCGATAAACTTTTTCGTTAGTCGGCACTCCGGGATTGTATTCTATGTATTTTTTCGCGCTGATCACGAATCTAACACTTCATTTATTCATAAATGGATATTTTATGAGAAAAATTGCATCTAAAGTAAAGTACAAATTTTTCAAAAAATTCGAAAAATTCAGAATGACATATAATTTTTACGGTTAGATCGATTCTCTTGAAATTTTAATGGGATCGTCGGGTGATGATATTCCATCTGTGTAGGCGTTTTTAGCCCGATCGCTAAAAAATTGCGAACGCTAGAGCGCGAGTAGACATTTTTGAAGAAATAAAAAATGGCGTACACGAAAAACAACTGTACATTTTTGGATGAAATTTTGCAAAAACATTGACTATTAACCACACATGCTGTGTGCACAATTTCAGCTTGATCGGTTGAGACATTCTTGAGTTATACCGGTTAGAATTTTTCACGTCCGTTTCACACACACACACACATACACATACATCCGGACATTTTTTCTAAATGTTATTTTTCGATGTTTTGGAACATTCTGAACATGTTTTCATTAAAATCTCGAATTTTTTTAACCAAAACAAAGCTTCCTCTATGAGGAAGCAAACGAAGTAACAACAAAAATAATCGAGCAATGTATAATAGGAAAATTGAGGATGCCTATGGAAGAACCGTTGGTTTTTCCGAGCTCGGATTGCAGCGACGCATCGTGGGTCACATCCGGAGGTCGGCGTTGCCCAACGGTGTGCGGTTGGCCGGGTGGCTATAAACCTTTCCTCGCGTAATCTCGATCGCTTTATAGATTTCTAATAAAATAACGCGTTAAATCAGGAACGCTCCGAGCCCCGCGGCCAAGCTCGCTGGATACGCCGGCCGTGTATGCCGAACCTCTCGGTCCATCCCCCTCGCATATCCCCCGTGTCCTCTCGACTCGATCGTTCGCCGCCGATTCCGGATGCCGGACATTTTATCGAATAGACGGAGAATAGCGACACGGGGCCGTGGCGAAAACGAGGCCGTCACATGTCGCGGGAACCGAGCTTGCGAAAGCCACGTAGGCTTGGCCGGCACATTGCGTGTATTTATACACATTAAACGTAGTCGTACGTACACCCCGTATATACATATAATTTCAGTCGATGTACTCGTCGATACACGCTGCGTGACTCGAACTCGCGTGTTCTCGCATCGCCGACGTAATTCACGCGACATATTTCTATGTAGTTTTTTTTTCACCTCATACGCGCTGAATAACCCAGCGTCCTCACTCCCGTGTCCTGCGGGCGAGAGCGGGGCAAAACGGAACCTGTCTACTGCACACGATACGCCACTTTTTTATGGCACGAAAGTAAGGAGCGATAAAAAAAAATTCTGAATCTTTCAGAGATCCCTGTTACCCAAGATATTACATTATATTATAAGTGGCAGGTTGTTACGGCTCGGGCGCTTCGCCTAATCTCCACAGACCATGGAATTTAGAAACCGGAAGCTTCCAAAAATACGTCAATTCCAGTTTGAAAATCTGATTTTTCGACCGGACGTAACGCCATACCCGAATTACGTCACTTTCGTTTTGAAAATCTGTTTTTACTGCCGGAAGTGTCGCTATACCGGAATGACGTCACTTCCCGTTTGAAAATGTCATTTTTAGACTGGACGTAACGTCATAGCGGAAATATGTCACTTCCGGTTCGAAGAATGAGTTATTTCGCACACGACATATTTCTATGTAGTTTTTTTTCAGCTCATACGCGCTAAATAACCCAGCGTCCCTACTCCCGTGGTCTATGGGCGAGAGCGGGGCAAAACGGAACCTGTGTCCTGCACACGATACGCCACTTTTTTATGGCCCGAAAGTTAGGAGCGATAAAAAAAAATTCTAAATCTTTCAGAGATCCTTGTTACCCAAGATATTACATTATATTATAAGTGGCAGGTTGTTACGGCTCAGGCGCTGCGCCGCATCTCCACAGACCATGGAATTTAGAAACCGGGTATTTTCAAAAATACGTCACTTTCGGTTTGAAAATCCGATTTCTCGACCGGACGTAACGCCATACCCAAATTACGTCACTTTCAGTTTGAAAATCTGATTTTACTGCCGGAAGTGTCGCCATACCGTAATGACGTCACTTCCAATTTGAAAATGTCATTTTTAGACCGGAAGTAACGTCACATCGGAAATACATCACTTCCGGTTCGAAGAATGAGTTATTTCGCACACGACGATAGTGCGCGGAGTGGTTGTGAACCGCATTACTGTGCACGAATACACGTTCCGTCGCATCAACGTTACGGTAGAACGCTACAGGGGTTGGTATCCGTGTCGCACGAGCTCGAAGACTCCCCCGCGGCGCTCGGACCATCGGACTTTCCGCTCTCTCGCGGCTCGGACAAATGGTACCGGACGCCGACCGGTGACGGAGAGGGAAAGGGGTACGTTACCTCCGGTCAGGAAGACACCGTTGCACAGTCCCTATATCCAGTAGCAATATATCCAGCAAGAAAAAAAAATAATAAAGATCTCGCCCTCACTTTTGCGTACTAGCCTCGGGGAGACGGTTGGTGGCGCTTCCGTTTTCCGGCAGGCTGATAATTCGCGGTATTCCGGCACGAGGACAAGAACCCGCGAATTGTCGTTTGCACCTTGCATAATTCGCATGCAGATAGGGGAGAGCGGGACAAAATGGCACAGCGGGGCAAAACGGGACAATGAGACAAAACGCAATTTTCCAATAACTTTTGGATGGTCGCGATGGTGGTTTGGGGCAAAACGGGTTTGAAAATCGGGATGTATCGCTGGGACAAAATGGGGCATCCAAAAATTATTGGAAAATTGAGTTTCGTCCTCACTGTCCCGTTTTGCCCCGCTGTGCCATTTTGCCCGGTTTCCCCAATATACACACGTGTAGGCCATACATTCTATAAAACAACGATGCGGCACGCCGATGCCTTTACCCCGCTTCTCTCCATAAGCCGCCAATCCACTGTGCGCCAGAGAGATTGTACGTACGGGAGAACCGCGAAAGCAGGCATACCGCGAGCGCGCGCCGAACCGGTGGAACCGGAAACGCGAGGAGGGCGCGTGGCGCACGGGGCAAAGGGATGGCAGAAGTCGGGCGCGAGCGCGGGGAATAAATTCTTGTATCAAGATTCAAATAAATGCATTCGAGGGCCGCGAGCGAAGTTGTATACCGCGGGGGATACGGGCGAGGGAGAGATTGCCGTAATACTACCCCAACCAGAGCGGCAGCGGCACGCCAGATCTTCCTCGTTCGCTCTCGATGCTTTCCTCTCCACCCACCGTCGCTCTCCTCCCTTCCAACCCATTCGCTTTACTTTCGTTGTTGTTCTTGTTGTTGTGCTTTTCTTTCTTTCTTTTTGTTTTTTTTTTTTTTTTTTTGCGAAATTCGCATCCCGCCTCCACCGCCGGATTCTCTTTCCCTCGATCTCCACGGCTTCTGTTTCTCGGATGAATGCTCACCAATGTTTCGGATCTCCTTCCCTCGTCCGCCTCCTCCTCGCTCCTCCCGCTCGTTGCCTTCCACTACGATTTATTCATTTATCCGACTGCAGATCCCTCGCGAGATCCGGCTTGTTCGTCTCTAGCTGTTCTTTTCTTATCCCATTGAAACACACCGGGGAGAGTAAAACGCGAGTACGAAATCACTTGTTCCTGGGCGCTCTCTCTTTCTCTCTTTCTCTCTCTACGCCGTACTGGGGAGTGTGTTCCACCTAATCCCGAGTGAAATTTGCCAACTAAAACTATTTCAATCGGGCTGTGCGGCAACTCTCAAGCCAAACGCATAATTCACCGGGGCGGAGGTGAGGGATGGAGGTAGAGAGTGAACTGGATGAGGATGGTACGTAGGGCGCCCTACGACTCGACTACGGGTAGTTCGATACGGAACGAGGGAGGTGAGCACCTACGTGCGCGAAATGCAATGAGACGAGGGGGACCTCCAGGAGGTGAGGGAGAGAAGGGGGAAAGAGTTACATCTCTCGCGACGATGAATAATTTAGTGGTTGGCAGGGTAAAATGGTCGAAAGTGCATCAACTCCCCGGATATCTCTGTCCTTAATTCTTAATTCAGAGTTCAGCGAGTTCGCGAGCTGAATAAATTCCATACAAGGAAAATTGTTATTGATGATCGGATTATCCGCGATACGTTCCTAATGCGGAGTACCGAAAGGACTCTTCGTACTCGCGGAAGGTTCGGTGAGATCCAAGTTTGCACGATCTTCGCGTCAGGGGATGGAACGGCGAGATGAGGATTCTGAGAGAAAAACGATGGAAGTCGATAAAGACAGGAGGAAGAACAAAAAAACGGCACAGTGTGCGGAAGATGGAGAGGGAAAAGAAAAGAGGAGTGTGCGAAAAGCGAGGGAAATCGATGATGTTCCCTTAAAAATTGGCTCGCGTCGATTGAAGCGAAGAATAGCTGACGGTGAACGAGGAAGGGAGTCTATATAGTTATGGTTTTCCCCCAGGTCGATCGGTGACGGTGCAGAGAGAGGAGGCGTCGTCACGCCTCGATGCAGAGTCGGCTCTCCGACAGCGGTAGCGACCCTTGGCAACCCATTCCCATTCGGCGATAAAAAGAAATAAAAAAAATAATAATAAAAAGAAATCAATATTTTTCTATTTCGAAGCGCACGAAGGAGGGCAACGGCGAGAACCGAGTATATATTGGGGTTAAGAGTTGGAATAAGGGACTCCCGCGAAAAAAAAGTATATGCAAAAATATACGCTATTTTCCGGGCTACAGTAGAAACTGCTCTTTGCTCGCACATTTAGCGTGAGTTATTTCGAAGGAACCGGCGAGAAAAAGAAAAACATGAAGGAAAAAAGACCCTACTTATGTCGCAATTACTTTCAATGTTGTAGATCCTGTCTGCTCGCTTCCGCACCTCAAAGAGTGTCCTTTATCTTGGCCCATTAATCTATCTTCGTTAAGTCCGCTCCCAAAAGTAACGTCCGCGAAGCCTTCGGACGACGGGGGTGAGGCGCGATCCCGTTTCGAAGCTTCCAGTCATCGTCGGCGACCAGGTCACCCCTTCTTCGTGCTGTGCTACCATGTTACAAATGTAGGGACCCGCCTTTTCGGTAAAAATAAAACCCCGGTTTGTACAAAAATGAGTCTTCGTTTTACAATCGCGGGACAAGAAGTGTCATATAGCCAAACTGTTACGGCAATCGTTATCAGAAAATGTTGAGAAAAAAAATGTTTGGATTAACCAAAAGTCGTGAGAAAATGGTTTAAAGCTGTTATTTACAACTAAAGCACAAATAATTGGATTTATTTTCAGTCAATTATTCATATGTTATTTTTATTATTTTTATATTATTTTTTTGGACGTGCCTAGAGGACCTCAGGTCCTACTGTACAATAAATGCTATCCATCTATCCAAGTACAGCATTGTTTTGTTAAACGATTATTTGTTTCAATCGATTGAAAATTTGTCGATTTAGACACTTTTGTTGTACCAACCAGATAACATCTTTGAACGTATGTCACAACGCCTTGTTTAATCCAGCCATTTCTTTTTTCAGTGTAGGTAAGGGTATGAGAAAACGGTTGATAGATAGATAGAAATGCATTTATTGTATATTAGGACCGGGGGTTCTCTAGGCACATCACCCAACCAACAACAAACCGAATAAATACACAAAAAATATAGCACACTACAACGAACGCGCTAAACCTAAATCGCATACTAAAAATATAAAAAATAAGCAAAACAAAAACAAATACAAAATAATGACAATGGAATAAACTGAAAAATAAACCGCATTAAAAATCGCAGGATCTGCAGGTACTGCAGATCGCGTCCGTCTTGCGTCCGGCATAGTGGATCGTAGTAAGATGTACAACCGCGCATACGCCCCGTTCATCCTAACCAAAATGATCGGCAGTTATGTGCGACATCGCCCACATGGTTATTACGGACTTTAAAAAAAAGTGCCATTTCGCTCCCTCAACGCACCAGAAGACCTGAAGCGGACGGTCGTTGCACACGGCTGGACCATATTCAACACGTCCTGTACATACCTGTTATATCTCTGCACAATTTTTGCCAGTAGCCGGATAGGCGCAGGAGGCGGCTTCGTCAAGGCGCGTTACCCTCGGCATGGCGCACAGAGGGACCGAGTGATGGCACATATTTTTCCTAAATCAACGAAATAACTCGTGCGCACCGGTGTGTGTCTGTGTGGCGACGTGGGAAAAAAAAAACAGCAGCACACAGAAGCAAGTAGCGGGTCAAAAACGCGTGTAAAATAAATTGCGGGCTTTTACGGTGTTCCACTCGGTCCGTGTCTAATGGTATATATGTTACGGGCAGGAGAGCTCGTGAGAGAGATATCACGCTGAGTAACGCGTCCTCGCGTCGCAGCGACGAGTGTTCGTCATTATGGTCCACCGTAACGCGGATTATCGTCGCCCGCGCTGCCGAAATGCCACTGTTGCCATGGTTGGCCGACCGAGTACACAGCACCGACGCGGCAGAGTGAGGTGTGTGTGTGTATGCGTGTGTGTGAGAGAGAGAGAGAGAGAGAGACAGTTGACCATTGCTCGTTGGTTGGTCGGAGAGCTGTCGATGAACGTGGCCGAAATTACCTGCGGGATGGAGGTGTAATCTCGCTGGGTACTCGTCGCCCTGATACCATTACCGGTGTCGAGTCGAAAACGCGTCGGGCATGCCAGGAACGATAGCTCGTAACGCGGTCTGACTATAACGTCGCTGAATCCACTCGGACGTTCTTATCCCGGCGTGTAACAAGCACTCCGAAGGATTTTAAGAGCCGCTTCCGAGCCCGGTCAGGTAAATGCGCACCTGCATAGCGCGGGAGTCTTGGTGGTTCAGTATAAACAGCCAGGCACGAACCGAGTGTAAAAGTAAATAATAACGAGAGAAGAGGCAATCGTGGGCCAGGCACTGCTCGCTTCTTCCTCACTTTTATCCTCACCGCGAGAGAGCCCGGATCGCTCGGGCGTCTCGCGAGCTCCGCGGCAGCAACGATGGTCGTGCAGTTGTGGAAGTGCCACAACCATGAGCCTCGCCGGCGGTCACTGTAAAGACAACCGGAGTGAGGTTGCCGGTGTGTTCCCTCGGTTAAAGCCGTATAAAGAAACCGGGGGCCGGATCTCGAGAGCTTACCTAACGCCGGAGTGGTTAGAAGTGCAATCAGCATTTACAACCGTCGGTCCCCGAAAGTTTTGCCATCCCCGCAGTGAAAACTGCGTCTCCGCGTCTCTCGCTTACACTCCCCGGAATAACCGCGGTTATAGCTACGATGCATTCTCCATAGTCTCGGCTACGACCGAGAAGGAGAGAAAACCAGCCCCCGCTCCTCGGCATCCCCCTCGGCCCTGGCACATCCTGCGCACATAACCTCGACAGCACCGCTGCCACGGTGCTTTATTATCATATGTTTTTACTCGGTGCTCTTATTCTTTCTTCTTCCGCATTCCCTCCCTCATACCCGACTCACCACGCCAACGAGGACATCGTAGTTTTATTCCCGTTCCCCGAGAGCTAGGTTTACTCCCTTATGACGCGTCTTCACCCAGTCTGGCGCTCGCCTCCTCTTCGTTACCTTCTCCAACCTCTCTTCTCGGTGTACTAAGTCGCCGTGAGTTGGCGTCTCTGCGTTCCTTCTTCGCCTGTCCCACAGTAAGTCACGTTCACCCTTTAGTTCCTCGACCGTTCTCCACATCTTTCGCGCCTCCTCGCTGCTCTCTACCGATCATTCCGTTTCAATGTGAGTCAAGTGTCGCCCGCTGTTCGGGCAGCGGGCGCAGGAGGACCTTCCCTGTGTGACGACCCGAGGAAATCGCAAGGAAATGACGCACCTCTACCCGACTCCATCTCGATTATGGACCCTCGAAGATCGATATTCAGTCGATTCACGTTAACCGAGGGAGGTGAAGTAAAACTTCGCTCCGTCCCCCGCCGCCGTTATCGAAGCGACGGCCGCTGCAGGGGGTAGCGGCTTTATGCTCTCGTGCTTTTACCGAGAAACGATAAATTTTCCTTTTTCCTCACATTTCGAGACGCATAACGGTCCCCGGGCGAATATCTCAATGGAATTCGATTTCAACTGTGCCCGAGCGTGTACACCTCGACATCAGCATCCCCCTTGGCTACGAGCGCTTCGTGCCAAGGACAATGAGATTCTCTCTGGATACAATTATAGTATACGTAGGCGTTAAATCGTCCAAGTTTTGGGGTAGGTGTACGGTGTGTGCTCTCGCGGGTGTGAGGGAGATAAAGGGTCGCGAGGCGATTGGAGTTTCATAGGGTGCGAAACGATGGAGCGCGGTAACGTCGGTGCGGCGACTGCGGCTACCTTCTCTGTACAGTGCCAGTTTACCGGCGCAACACCGATATAGAAACGCCGTTCAGAGGCGTTATCGGATTCGCCTGGCGCTCGTGCGCGAGTGAGCCCGAAAACAGGCCCCGTTGTCTTTGCGCAACAACGCCAGCGTGGCCAGTCGGGGAGCAATAAATATGTTATTAAAATTACCATAACAGCGAGCAGTAAAACGGAGCATTTTGCAGTTAATTTTCCGGTTATCTTGGTAATAATCTCGTTTACGCCCGGGGTAGTTAACCCTTTCGTATAGCCGAAGGGAGAGAGAGGTAGATAAAGATTGGGCGAGAGGGGTTGGCTGGTGGCGTTGGTCGGGGCTTTCAAACGAGGTGCGGGAGAGTGAGGAGGTGGAAGTGCGACGCTACCGGGGCCGAAGGGTGCAGGAGGAGAGGCCAGAAGCGTATACCGAGCCCGTCATAGAGCTCCAGCTCGGTACATTAATATAAGCGGCTTACACGAGGAAAATACGAATCGGGCCGGGTGTTGGCGGGGCGAGGCGTTGGATGTTACATTATAACGTCATCGAGCTTGCGATACCTCGATGTAATGCCTGCAGCGAAGCCACGGTCCTACCGTTTACACGTGCTTTCAAAACCGGTCGGTGGCTCCGGTGTTAACGAGACTCGGTTACGAATAGTTACGATGCGGAAGAAAGAAATTGCAATCGTGAGAGGTAATCCTTCGGCGCCCCTCACTCTTTTCGCATCCGTTCGGGGGAACGCGAAAAAAGGAACCACGATATAGATCCCGAACCCGCGCTTCGCGAGGATTAATAGATAGAAAAAGTTTTCTTTTGATACCGTGGAAAGATAATGGAGGTGTAAAAGAAAAATTCCGGAATCGAATTTTCCGTGCGATCTTCCATGCTCTCGGGTCGGCCCGCTTTCCGGGCTAGCCGAGTCATCTTTTGGGAACCCCCGGCGTTGGCCCGAGCAGCGGGTATACACGGAGGCGAGGGACGAGGCTGAGTGACATCACGGAGGCGTTATTAGAGAGCAGATTGATGAAGCCCTCAACCCCCGCCTTTCTCTCGATCCCCCTTGCGAAGCGACGAAAGTACCCGGGGGCTGTTTTCTATCCGGCTACCTAGCTGACTGGCCCCAACGCCGATGTACTATATCCCACGAAGCTCTAACCAACGCGCCAGCAAGGTCCTCGTCGAGGTTTACTTTGTCCCTCACCTTCGCACTCCTCAACTTGCGATTTCAAGTTTCCTTCAAGCGCCACCGCTTTCGCCACGGTACTCGTTCTCCTCTCATTTCTCTCTGGCCTCATCGAGGCCCTCGTTCTTATCTCGATCCAACCGTGAGATTTTTCAGCCCAAAGATTTTACCGCTGACGAGCAGGTTTTTTTTTTCTTTCTATTTTTATTCTTTTTCTTTACCGCTTTACTTCTCGTCGTCTTCGGCTCCGCTCGACCTCGGCTCCTACCCTTCCCATACCCGCCGACATAATTAATGAGTTTTGGGCTATCCTCAGCATCCGTCGCTCCATGGACAGAGTTGTGCTCTCGGTTTATACCCCCGAGCTAGAAGGGAGGTTACAGGATCGTAGTATAAGGAGCCGAAGAAAAGTTGAGCCGAGAAAGGAAAAGAAAGAGTACAAAAAGTGAGGGGAGGGGGGGCATCGATGCGGGAATGATGAGCACAGGCGGTGGGAAGAGCCGAAGAGAGGGCAGAACGAGATCCAGAAACGACCATAGATGAAGAAGAGAAAGATGGGGAAGAGAAAGAAATAAAAGAAGTTGAAGTTGAAGTGGAGGATGAAGGAGATAGCCGAGAAGCTGGAAGCGCCAGTGGCCTACAGCACAAGATAGATATAGAAAGTGAGATGCGGCTAAGGACTATACATAGAGAGATAGGCGAAACGAGTACACGCGAAAGCCTTGCAGTCTCGTGTATTTCTTCGATACTCGCACTTGCCGACGGTGAAAGAGCCCCGGACCCGGATGCGGGCATGACGATACGCGATTTTGCCAATTCGGGCTTTGACTTGGCACACGCCATCGTCTCCCTTGCCTCACTCTCCCCGTTTCTTCCGTTCCCCGGAGCCGCGACCGGTTCCTCCTAACCCGCTTCCTCCCTCGTGGCCTGCACCGCTGCTGCATCGTTCGACGACCGAATCCTAAAGGCTCCGCAGTCTACGAGGCCCTCGAACGTTTTGCAGAATTTCCCGACTCCTCCATCCGGACTTGTTCCTTCGACTCTGCCTTACTCTCGACAAAACCCCCAGGACGCAAAAAAAAAAACTCCGTTTCTCCCGATGTCGTTCCTGGTCGCTACTTGTCTAACTTTTTCCGTGGATACCGCGAGGACCGCCGAACGACTGACTTTTCTTGAGAGTCCCGCGAGTACCGTGACCGCACTCTCGCCCACTATATTCGCCGCATATAATCAGGACTTCTTTATCGTCTCCGTCATGAATTATTCTTATTCATAGACAACCCAACCGACAGCCCATACCAACCGATACGAAATAAATTATGAATCCGAGGAGCTGCTCACCAGGGCGAGCGTAATGAGGAAGACGAGATGGGAACATCGTGGATGTCTATTTGTGTATTTCATCAGCATAAAATCTCGTGGGCGTCTCGCGGTATAGGGCAAGTCGGGGTGATATGACCATGGTTTTTTTAACAAGGAAAATTGGAGGTTTTATATGTATTAAACTTAAAATTTTTTAGTGTAACCAACTCTAGAAACTTCAAGGTAAAGTAATTCACTCAGAACTTTCGATATTTTCGATGCGTGAATTAATTGCAGCTTTATAAATAAATATTTGCAATGGGCCGTCTCACCCGGACACTACGGGTGACATGGCCACAGTCATAATGGTAGACAATTAGGCCTAGAGAAACACCGGGCTCGCACAAAAAATGTCTTACTATATTTTATGTTGTCTAAATAAAGTACAGAAAGACAGCAATAATTTCGTCCGTCAAATTTTTCAGACGCCAAACTGAAAAGAGAATGGTTTTTCGGAGAAAAATAGGCGCTGCTTAAACTTAGGGAAGAAAATACAAAAATAGGTTAACTATGCGCCAATATTTTCCTGAAAGATCCAACCATAGTTTGCAATGTTGATTTACTAGCAAACTTATAGTTTAGTATGTCTCCAGAGCGCTAGAAATATATCTCGAGAAATTTCTGACTACCTCGAAATAAGGATTCATCACTCGTACTGACCCTTGCACGTACAATCTTAAATTTTGTTGTGCAATCGCATTTTGTCCACATATACTAAAAATTGTGCAAGCGGCTGCGCCATTCGTTTGTAACGTTAAAAGATATTACAGGTGACCATCTCACCCGCCTGGCCATCTCACCCTGATTTACCCTATACTTTGTCGCGCTGCTGATATTGTAAGACGTCTGTATAGTGTGTAGACCGGGGCAAAACGGTCCTCTATTTGAAATGGGATATCATTTTTTCTTTAGCTCTCTCATAAAAATCGGCAAGATAGTGCCTTTCATCAGCATAGTTCCGTTGTGCCCCACTCTCTATTGTGTACAGTACACTTACACGTAGAGATCCCGAAATCTTTGCACAGAAAGGACCAAATGCGATGTTTGATCAAGAGCCCTGCTCGATCAAACGGCGAGCGCCACGACATGACGTTTCGTGCTGCTGCTGTTGCAATTGCCGCCATGGCACAGTGGAACGGGACAGTTGTCGGATACCCACCAGCCACCGATTTCACGAAACGTATCAAGCGGAAAGTAGACTCCCGTGAAAGCCAACACCTAATTGCGGGCCTTCCCGCGAAAGATCAATCGACGCGCTGTTTTCCCCAATATCGAGTCGCAGGATCATCCGGCGACAGCGCAGGAGGAAAGGAATGATCATCGAACGAATGAAAGCGACGCAAAGAAAGAGGAGAGCCACACTGCCGGGCCATAGAAAGCGGAAGAGCGCGAAAGGATGACGTGGATCCGATGCGCACACAGCTCACTGCTCGCCGGAGCAGAAATTGAAAGGGAACGAGGGCAGAAATGGTACAGGGCCGGAGGTTGAATTAAATTCCGAGATTTATCGCGTCAATAACCCGTTTATTAATTTATGATTCTATATCCGTTGTACGTACACGGACGCGGGAGTTGGTATTTCCGTACGTGTTGTCATAGAAGTGCTGCGTTACATACTCGATTCCGGACCGGTAGCCGGTGGATGAAAGGGGAGGAAAACATGAGTGAAACAGAAAACAGCGGCGAGAATGGAGGATCGAGACGGGGGGCGCTCGGTTTACACCGGCCGTCGGGCGAGAATAGCAAGAGAGGCGCGTTGAGTAGCGGGAGGAGGGGGCGGTTTGGGGAGGAAGGGGGTTTCCGAGCCAGCAAGGGAAGCGAGTGAAGGGGGTGACTTTAGGTATGGGCAGTGGCATGTGCCATTGGCGTGTTCCACGTCTAACTTGTATTGACCATTACTCAACATTACAAGCTGTATGTAGCTCCGAGGGTTTCCTCCTCGCTCTCTCTCCCTCTCTCTCTCTCTCTCTCTCTATCCCTCTCCCGGTAGTTCACCGCCATGCGACGCCCCCGTATTGGGATCTCTCGTGCACACAGACAGGCGCCAACACGCGTGTCATGTTCACCGACACATACACAAACGAGAGCTCGCTCTTCCTGCATCCAGGCGTCGAACTATAGCCCTCCCACGCCCTTTCGCTTCTCTCCTCGTCCTGGCGACGCGTCCTTCGTTCCCCGAACGCTTTGATTGATCGCGCTAATTACCAGAACCGCAGTTTCTCCACTTCGCGATGGAAAACTAAGTGCCCCACCCCTCCCCACTCCAGCCCCCGATCCCACAGGCGAGAGCCTCGACGGGAAAAGCCCGGAAACGTATTTACACGGGAACCAACGGCGGCGAAATCGCTTTCACGGCGGACAAGCGAATCAAATTTCGAACGCGAATTCCTCTGAAGGGTATCAGGCTCGAACGTCGCTGACAAGCTTTTGCAGCAAAATTCTTAGCCGTGTAAAAAAAAATAAAAATAAAGAGAGACCTACTCCACTTCCTGTCGAATCCCAATAAACGCAGCAATCTAGCAGCAATGCAACAGCAATGTAACTGAAAATAACAGGTAATATTACGAGAATGTTACATGTGAATTACATGTAAGTTGCCATTTCCGACTGAGCAATATAACACTGTTATATTACCGTGTTATATTGTTATTATATAACGATGTAACATGCAATTTTTATTTAAAAAATATATTATAATTGATTCCATCCTTGGATCAGCATCTTCATTAATGACAAACAATATTACTTTATCGATAGGAACAAATACGTCTCGGAAAAAACGCCTGCAGATTAGTAATAGTCATAAACATTGTTATAAACATGTTATATAAGCGTTACAGACCCCTGTTACATTAACTGTACTTATTAACGTTACTTCCATGTAACTTCCATGTTATATTGCCGTAATAAAACGTATTGACTAGGATGAGAGTCTCCTCGAGTTCTTCGAGCAAAATATAAGTAAATGAATAATAATAAAACAACAACGGACCTCTTGAAATATTGATTACGTTCCGGTGTACACAAAAGTGCGTCGGAAGAACAGACACTCGGAGAGACTCGGGATAGAGATACGAATAATTAAGTAAATGAATTTTTCTCGGTACTTTTGTTTCGGGATTTGCTTTAAGTAAAGAGAAACTTCGCGGCGTCGGTTGTGCCACTGCGCTGATTATATACGTATATACAGCGAGCGGCGAGAGAGCTTCGCGCTGAGAGAAGTGTGGAGTGAACGAGGACGAAAAGTGGAGGAGGAAAGGGCGAAGAGGAGAGGTCGAGAAATGGATAGTCAGGAGGGAGGTTAGCGCCGCGAGTCGAGAGTTGTAACTCTAACCCGCGGAGCCAGCCAGCTTCTTGCCTTCTCTCTACTATCGATTACTTACTCAAGCCACCCTCCTCAAGCCATCTATGCCTCTCGCTCTCGCGGCTCTCTCCTCGGTACTCTCGCGCTATTCACCGCGCCACTCACATTTCTCTCTTCTCTCGCACTTGCTCTCCTCATCCACCGTCGTTCGCTCGACGGAGCCATGAAAAGAGAGAAAATCCAGCGTCGCCCTTTCTCTCTCTCTCTCTCTCCCTCTCTCTCTCTCTGTCTCCCTCTCTCTCTCTCTGTCTCCCTCTCTCTCTCTGTCTCCCTCTCTCTCTTTCTCTATCTCTCTCTCTCTCTCCCTCTCTCTCTCTCTCTCTCTCTCTCTGGCGAATCTGTCGCGGAGATCCTGATCGCGAAGCGAGCGCGAAGCTTTGAGCAGCGACGCGCGCCCTCGGCGCTCGCGCTTCGTTCGAACGAACAAACTTGAAAAAGGGATTCGAGCGAGCGAGTTATGCTTTCAGCTTTCGAAATCCGCCAGACGCTTTCACCGTTCCCGCGGAAGCTCTTTCAAGTCGAACGTACAACGTTCGACGTTCCCTTACGTATACGCGAATAACGCGAGCAAGCTTTAGTCGTTCCGCGCATAGACTGAAGTTCATCTACGTGACGATTGGAGCACAATGCTGCTGGGTCTCGCGTTCCCGATAAGTCGATCTCTTTCCATACAGAATTTTTTTTTTCAATATATATCAAATGTATGTTATATTAATTATTATTTATAGTTGATGGCGTAGAATTTATCATCCCGATTGGTTCGCAAATGAATGATATTATTTTTTGGCCATATTTGCCACTGTTACTATAATATCTTACTGAAATGGAATAAATTCCATTCCGTGAGCTAAGATTCAACCATTAGGAAATTTGGCCCATAAAGTAACGGAATTTTCGTCTCACGGAGGGAGGATTCATCGCTGTCAGCTGTTCCTATAGTAATACAGGGCAGCGCCCCTTAAAGAGGAAAGGACGATCCAGGAGAGAGAAAAGGAGCGAGTGCCGGGTTCTCTGCTGTATCGCTCTCGCTGTCTGGGAACCCCCGCGAGGGTTGAACGACTCGATTGCGAAACAAGGTCTCTTCAGCTCTCGGTTCGCCACCCTGTCCCGCCGTCATCGCTTCCCGAAACACCACTGCGGGATGCCCTCGGTTGAACCAAAAACGAGGAATCGTGCGTAATAAAAACGTCTCCTGCCCGTCGTGCGGCTTTGTCTGCTCAATTTTTCTTACCGCGCTTCGAAAAATAAACGGCATGGAAATAACGATTCAAAGCGACATCGAAAAAAGAAACGCAGTGAGTTATGCGTAATTAATCATTAAAGAACAGTATGACAAAGGATTTTGAAAAATTCATCGTGTCAATCAACTGTGAAAGAGTTAATGTATTGGATCGGAAGAGACATCCAATGATCGGAGTCCGGCTTGGCTTTTGGAGGAAGAGTTTGACTTAGGGACGCATTGAACATAACTGTTTTCGAGGACCCTTTTAATCCGGAAGTCTCGTCAAAGACGGTTTTGCATCAACGACACCCAAAAGTCGATAGAAATTGTCGATGACTTTGACAAAGCGCGAGCTCCTAGAAAATTCATTATGTCAATCAGCTTTGAAAGGGTTAATCACGCCAAATGTATTGGGTCGATGCTACCCTATCTCGCCCCGTCGACTTGGAGTTCCGGTTGCAGCCCGACTATCGCCGCCACCGTAAAATCGCATTTGCTCGGAATTACTGTCCTCTCCAAAGCCTCCACTCCTTCCGTTCTCATTCTTTTTCGTTCACCGTTTTTCCCATTTTCTCGCTTCGGCTTAAGTGACGCGGTTGACTGACTGGCACAGGGGTAGGGTACATCACCTAACTCTTAAATACTTTTTCCCTTCAAATGCGATATCGGTTTGGCGGGGAGGAACGGAAGGATGGGTGGCTCGGGGTTGAGGATAATATTAATACCTACTCTCTGCTCGAACCCGCTGATTGGGTACGTGCCAACATGGCTGACGAGACAAGCGGCGTTCGAGGCAGATTCCGTCGACTTCCCTCACGACGATACCAAAGCCCGTCCTCCTCATGTTCTTGGTCTTCGTCGCATTCCCCTTTTCTTCTCGGTCTCTTCAGCGACGATTCCACCGACGAAAGCTCTTACAGTTCGACGCTCTCGCTCAGACTCCCGCGTCTAGCGAATCTCTGGTGAACTCCCGTAAAATATAAGTACACGTTGGGGAGAGCGGGGCAATATGGGGCGGGGGGGGGGGGGGGGGGGCAAAACGGGGCAAAAACTCGGGATGTATGGAAAGGGCAAAACGGGGAAAAAAGATTGGGATGTCTCGATGGTGCAAAACGGGGCAAAAAATCACAATTTATCGATAGGGCAAAACGGGGCGAAAAAATCGGGATGTATCAATGGGGCAAAACAGGTCAAATACTCACGCATTCACTTATCCCGTAGATGACGTCATTGCCGGTCGAAAAATTTGATACTCGACAGCGGAAGTCATGTTTCCCGTCGATGACGTATCCCATCGAGGTTAAAAAAAAATGTGAAAAATTTAAGGGCCGCCTGTCCCGCAAGAGACCATTTTTTTCGAACGTGTTATAAAACCTATGAAAACATCATTGTTGGGTGAGAAACAAATTATGCTTTCGGCAGCGTTGTGGCCGCGCTATTTGCATAGGGGGCCAATCTCGCCCCGGTCTCCCCTATGTTCTTTCTGACGCGAGTTTCTGTATCAATCTGTGAGCTACGAGTAAAATAAGTGGCAGTTTTGGTGATCAGTGAGAAAAAATACATCAAATGTGATTCAGAAACGATGAATAACTACAGTTTTTATAGGGAATCTTTGTAGAGAATAGCACCGAAATTAGTAACATTTTGCATTTTCAAACACGATTATTTTCGTTTACCGACAAAGGTCCCTCTACGAGGATGCCAAATAATCACGAAAAATGTTTTTTCATAGAAGCTTTATGCAAAGTATTTGTACACCAAATTAGATCTGGAAGCTTTGTGAAAGCTTTTCACGCTTTTTTGCTTAGAAATAGAAATTGCCCCGTTTTTCCCCGCGCAATTTTTTTTTCCAAACCTGAAAATTGAACGTGCAGTTTTGATTTTTTAGTGAAACATAGTAATTCAATGTAATGGATATAGCTGCAAAGGCGATTTTCGCTAAAAAAAAGAAAGCGCTATTAAATTTTCGGTGAACGATAAGGTTAAAAAATCTAAAATAATCTGTGGACTTTTTTGACAGTATGAGTAACTTAAAAAAAAATTATGAACATTTTTTGAGACCACGCAAAATTTTGTGGCCCACTTGGTATGGAATACCCCACATATTTTTTAATCATGAACATTTCGACGTATTTTCTGTACTTTTTTGTGTAAGGAACGTCAGAAAACTGAAATAAGACGTTTATAAGAAAGGTAAGATGGTGCCCGTTTTGCCCCGGTCTCCCCAACATATAACGTATGGGAATGTACCGGATACGGGAGCCGAGTCAACGTTCGCCTCGAAGAGATTTCGCCATCGAAATCCCACCGCGCCGTCCCGGCACGCAGTAAAGACTCTCTGACCTGAAATCCTTTTCTGTTTCGTGTGTTACAGAGACTGCAGAGTCGTCAGAGATCCACAAACCTTCAAGTCCAAAGGATATGGATTCGTTTCGTTCGTAAAAAAGACGGTAAGTACCTGTCGCCTCGATGTATCAGACTCGGGCGGTTCGAAGTTTATCATGCCCGTTGTAGACGATAGCACAGTCGACGTGGAGAACCAATCTTCGGATGTGGGTGAGATTATGTGAAAAGTCGGAAAGAGCACGTCGAATCAGACCAATCCACTACTCGAGTTCATGAGAAGAATCATTTTCCTCGAGCGGCATAGCGGTTCAGTCCCTGGACCAACCCGACACTCACGACTCTCAAAGCTTGTCCGCTCGTGACTGCGAGACAGTCGCTGGAGGAAAATGTCAATAATCGTAAAGGCAAACATGCGAGAGTCATCGCGGTAGCGCGGCACGCTCTCGCGAATATAACTCGAGGCTGGCTCGTGTGCAGTGTGCGAGCGCTACTGTTATCCGCTTTTACGCTGTACCGTACGATCGACGGATCCCCGACGATCCGTGTGTAACTTAATCTAGTTATGCGCGGTGTATTCTCACGATCTTTTAGACAAACTCCTGTTGCCAATTTCCCGAACGAACTTTCTCAAACGTTTCAGCGTTACTTTCTCCACGCTTGTAGACGCTTTCTTCGCATGAAAATAAGTTGGAAAAAATATACTTTTTGTTCTCGATAGAATCGTCGTGGAATAAAAAATAGTCCGGGATGTCTTTGACAATGAGAATCGTGTGAAAGGACCCTACGATTTTCCGCATGAAATACCCCACAATAACGTCCGAATAGTCGCGGACAAGCGATCCTCCATAAATTTTTTAAGGCCGGAACTCCAGATGTCCAGCTTAAGTGAAACGCAGCGCCATCACCAGGAATTACCTCACCTACACGTATGGCCGAGCACCGGTTGTTTCCCGGAGTCGGACTGTGGATTCCACTGGCAGTCCACTTCCTTCGAGCGGCCAGACCTTCCAGGAGCCTGCGGTTTGAGGCTGGTCCGGCGGTAGTGAGAACGAAGGAGCTCCTGGCAGTCCAAGAGCTCGGGATGAACTCTCCGTACGTTTGCAGGAGGGAACACCGGAGAGGCAAGGTTCCGCCAGTACCTTGCCGAAAATCCGCTACGTAAATCACTGCGAGGATGGATAGTAGAACCGGTAAACTCGGAAGGCTTTCCTTTCCCACGCTCTCGGGACGCTTCGTACGGAGGAACACGTTTGTACGGTTGGAAACCGTTCCATTCGACAGAACCAAGTGTGAAGGTCTCGTGCCTATCAGAGAATATAGGGAAGACTGGGGCGAGATGGGCCAGTGAAAAATCAGGCCAACGCGAGGCGTAATGGGCAATCTTGATTATTAAAAAATAAAAATAAAATCTTGAAAGGAAATGTTTAAACATAGAAGCATAATCAAGAACTTTATCGTTGATAGGTAGAAGTAGGAAAACTTAAGATGGATGGATACAGGCGTGGGCTAAAAAAAGTGAACAATTTAAGGGCAGTCCGTTTCGCCCCACACTTTTTTTCGGACGCGTTATAAAATCTGTGAAAATATCATTCTTGGATGGAGAACAATAAATTATGGTTTCGGCACCGTTGTAGCCGCTTTATTTGCTTATGGGGCTCATCTCGCCCCGGTCTCCCCTATATCCATAGGGTGCATCTGGGCAGTTGGTGCACCGAAATGCAAGTAGAAGAACCGGCGTGGTGCACAACTCGCGGGAAACGGCGACTACCTTCAAGACCTCGGCGACTTTGCCGAGAGCGACTCGATGCAGGCCGACGTTTTAATGCCCTATCGATCTGAGCGAGAAGAGCCGCAGGCACAGGAGTCTCGAAAGCTCGGAGGGCTATCCGCGTCGCGAGATTAGGTCGTTCGGCAAGGCCACCCTTGCAACTGGACGGCCGCCACCCCTTCGCCGCGAGAGTATAAATTTCGCCCTCCTATCAGAAACCCCGACCAACACACGGAAGGAAGGACGGAAAAGTGTCTCGCAGCGTAACCCTGCCGAATGTCCTTTGGATAAGCCTCACGGAAAATTCCACCGTGGTAAAACGAACGGTAAAAAGTTTGGGGTAGCCAACGGACATGCGGCGAAACCTATGAAAATGTTACGGACCGGATTCTCCGGAGAGCACCCAACCCGAGGGTTGGGAGTTCGGTGAGGGCGGGGAATCCGCACGTTTCGTCGATACCCTCTGAATTACACACATTTTTGTATCAGCAGTCCGCAATGAAGAACACAAGCCAGATTCATACCCTAAACATTTCGACGGCAACAATTTTATTCCCAGCCCCTTTGATCCCGTAACTCTGTGATACGCACTATGCGAAAAGTGTATTCCGTCCGCGAAAGCTGACGGCCACGCTGTCCGGATTACCGAGTCAATATCGCGGAGGGAGGGAAACAGGGTTCACCCTACACATTCGCCTCGTAATCGTCGCGAGCGTGTTTCACGCGACTGACCCGAAACGAAGTCGAATCAATTTCGCGACAACCCCTCGTTACCCGGTTTCCTTTCACGGAAGCATATTATTTTCCTATTCTCGTCGATCGGACACCATTGGCCGGCTTTCGCACCCCCGCGATGAATCGGTGTACCGTCGTGCATTGCGTTGGAAAACGGGACACAAGAAAACGAACAAAGAGTGCGGCTTTGTTCCACTGTGGCCTGCTTTGTTCGTCCCGTCCAGTCGCAGGGTTATACGCGCGTTCGCGACACCCCGTTCTCCGTTGACAATCCCCGACGCGAAACCCGCTACCTGGGTGTGCGAGTGTGTATGTGTGTGTGGCGCAAACTTTCGTTAGAGCCACGTAAGCCAACGATAGGTCTTGGTTGCGTATCGGCGACGAGGTTCATGACTTAGTAATGCGGGTAAAGCACAACGGTAAGACGATCGGGAGGGGAAGGGGTTGCGAGAGGAGGAACCAGTGATAGCGGCTGCATACGGTGCCGGTGTGCAAGCTCGCACGTTCGTGCGACCGATCGGAACGTAAGAAGGGTTGAAAGTGGTTAAGGCATTACGCAGCGAGGACTGGACAGTAGCACGGGGGCTGCTCTCGCGGCTTCAACCCTAGTCCGACTGGGGGACAGAGTAGCCTACTTGAGTCTCGAGCGCACCGGACACCCTCCGACGCGTCGGTCCTCCTTCTTCGAGGGTGAAGTGTGTGTTGCACGAGGGAATGGCGAGATACGTGGATAAAGCACCTTTCCTCAGATGGCACACGATGGAGCACGGGAAGGTGGGACATCCCAGAGAGCCGCGCTACGAGGAAAGGTGCAGGTACCTTCCGTATGTATGTATCTATAGGCTATATATATATACACATATATGGGTGCATATCGATGGGCCAATACGAGAAGGGCGTAGAAGCCCGGCTCGTGCACACCTCGTACGACCTTTTCACTCTGAGCCATCGATACATGTATACACGGTACACGTCGAGCTATGTGTAGAGCCAGCCGAGTTTATACAGGGTGCGATATCGATCCCAGTTCTGAATCGGTGACTAGAGCACCAACACCGCGTTTACACAGCACCACTCCACCATCTCGGAAATGCAGACGGTTTATATATATGTATATATATAGTTTATACGTATATCTAGGCTAAACGCACGCGCGAATGTGCCCTATCATAGCCAGAATGGAAATTCGAATCGGAAATACTTTATCTCCTGTGTGTGTGTGGGGGTGTTACGAGTTCGGAACGTAGGGAAGGCGCGAGAGGGGGGGGGGAGGGGGGGTTCAGGGGGGTAATGCGTCGCAGGTAGTGGTAACGGTGTCTCGTCGCGATATTCTCTCGCTATTTCGATGTCCCCCGTCGCTCGCGTTTACCCTTGGCTCTGGATCGCGGTGTATGTACGTTCCCGGCTGCTCTGGGACCGTTTGCGAGCTCCATGGCACTCGCGTTCGAGCACGTCGCCCCCAGCTACTCTCGTTCGCGAGTCAAGCTCGTCGACGTGTGCATCCACGTGCCCGGTGTGTGCACCTTTCGGTGGCTGAGGGGCTTCCAGGAAAGGAGAGAAGGGCGTCGCGCATCCCATCCACGACCTTACGCCTCGGCGAGCTTTTTTGCCGCTTCCTTTCGTTTTACCCTTTCGCGACACGTCTCCGATCTTCGATCGCTCGCGAACGAACGGCTTCAACGTATCATCGATAAGGCCTGGACGTGTGTTATATCGAAGAAAATCCCGGTGGCGTGACAATTAGTTCCTGAAGTATTGGAGGAATTTAAAAAAAAACACGTAATTTATTAAATTCTAAGATAAAGCCAGCATGTATTTTCTTCTCGCTTGCATTAATTCTCCACTCATCTACATGTATTCTTTTTATTCTCTCAAGCCTATCGATAAATCGTCTGTGCTCGGGCGACAATTCTGATTTTTTTTTTTTTAACATCTACATAGCGGACTAAAAATTTTGTTTGCGACTGCTTGTTACAGGAAGCGGAAAGTGCGATCTGCAGTATGAACGGCCAGTGGCTCGGCAGCAGAAGCATTCGAACGAACTGGGCGACCCGTAAACCACCACCACCGAAAACCGACAGTGAGTCTACAGTTTCAATAATAATAACAATAAAATAATAATCACCGTGTTAGATGGCAATCTCGGATCGTAGATATTATTATCTACTCCCTATTAATGCGGAAAAGCATCAAGCGATAATTACGTTCTCCCGATCACAAATTACTCTCAGGGAAACGATCGGTCTTCTCGTGCGAGGGGGTTGGTTTTCGGTCTATATCCGAGTGGAAGTAGATAAATACATCTATAGAAACTGAGTAGAGTAGGAGTACGATTCCTCGATAACTGCTCGAGAACTTTAACGAAGAACTTGCACGGTCTAAGTTCATCGCGACGAGGGATGTATAGCGCGGTTAGGGGGGAGGAGGGGGTGGTTCGGTGACTCGGTCCCGCGCGCGAGAACGTCTCAACTGCGCTGGTAGATTCGATATAACGGATTTGTCGTATCCAGGCAGCGAGGATGGTCGAGGAGAGAAGAGACGAGGAAATGACTTGAGCGAGGCTACCTTCGCTCGAGAAGTTTTTCGGGGATGAGCGGCCTCGGGGACTTCTTCAGCGCGTGTAAGACGCTGCGAATCGTTGCTCGCGGTGCGGCCGGAGATGCGGGAAGGAACGCTCGCGAGTGGCTCGGAGATAATGGCAAGACCCTGGAGGTAACGTTTCCGAGGGCCGGTGCGCGAAAGGGATGATCCGCGTCAGGTGCCGGGTCGCCGAGCCGGGTATAAAGTCTCGGGAACACCCGGAGAGGAGCGAAGGGGCATCTTCGGCCCTACCTCGCGACTCGTTAGAGGGTGGTAACCGGGCGAATCCAATTCAAGTTACGAGCGAAACGCATAATGAGCTTTTGAGGGTGCCGGAAAGCGAGGCCTCGGCGTCCACCCCCGAACCCACCGCGTCGCGGGGTACCAGGTATTATTATTATATTATCATAAGCGGCTCTACCGACGGCGTCCCGGCGCGGCGACAGACACGGCCCTCACCTCCGCGCCAGCCAACCGGTCGACCAACTAATTTCATTTCGCGGGCTCTTTAATTAGTATTCGTCCCGAGGAAGTCCCAAGTTTTTAACTGTAGCGAGCGTTGGAGCCGGGAGGGAGGAAGGACCGTGCGACTCTGCTCTTCCGGGTACCACCGGGCACCTCGTACCTCATAGCCGAAAAAATTTGCATAGGCCACGAGGACCACCCTCCGCGTCCGCGCTGGAGTCCTTTTTATTAACTTTTGGTCTTCTCCGCTCTCGGGGGAAGCTGGGGGCGGAGGGAAAGACCCGCCGCGCTCAACTGCTCGTATGGACTTGCTTCCTACTCAAAGTCTCGAACAGCCCCGGCGAACCACCCGGAACTCCTCTCCACTTGGTCCTCCTCCTCGCCTGCGACAGACTGCCGATCTTCGAAAAGCTCTTAGACCCTGAGGAAAGTCATGATCGCGGAAGCGACAGCTGGGCGGAAACCCCTGGGCAAGGCACGTGTGGTTCCGCATACGGACGCGGCAAAAGAACTCCATCGTGGGTCGTGCGAGGTTTCGTGCCGGGACGACGGGCACGCTTTATCCGGGGAACGGGTCAGAGATTCGAAATATGCAGTATATTAGATACACGACGAGGGAGACGCGCTGGGAATTCCGAAGTCCCGCGCACACGTTGAACGTCGCGGAATGAACATCCGGCCTCGAGGAGGTTTTGAGGACGTATGCACATCGGATAGAGGATGCAACGTCGGCGACCGGAGAAGGAACTAAACCGCAGAGTTCTCTTCTCTTTCGGGCGAATCGAGTTACCCGTCTCGACTGTCGCACTGTCAGTGCTCGCGGGAAAGAGGGAGAGCCGTGAAAAAAAAACCTGAACGCCCTTCTCGGGTGTTGCGGAAAGACACCACGAGGACCCGGGGACAAGAACTCTCGCGTATCACACACACGGGATTTTTTTATCCCCGCTTACCTTCGGGGTCGATTTAAAATTCAAAATAGTTTACCGCTCCAGCTGCCGGCCGGGAAGCTGCATCCGCGCGCTAGAACGAAGCCCCTGTGGCTTCGCGAAGGGGTTTGAGCGCTCCAGATGGAAGCTGGGGTGGTCGAGGAGAGCGCGGCCTTCTGGATTAATATTTAAGTCCACTCGCGAGCACGGAACCGAGTAAATTTTTCACAAGAGTTCCTTTTTTTTGCAACCGTTGACTCGCGCGACTCGTTGCGGCCGGCCCTGATTTCTCGGCGACCACTCTCAATAATTCGGAACGAAGGCAGAATAAAAAAAAATTATTCACGAACCCAATGTTCCGATAATTTTTTTTCTAACATTTTTTTCTCTATGCTATTTTGCCCCTACATGTACCGCGTTCCCCGTTATGCTCCGAACTTCCCTGCTTCGATCAGGGTTGACGAAACAATCGGTGCACGGGCGAATTGTAATTTTTTTTCCCTCCAACCCGAAGTTTGAACAGTAAACACATTATCGATTTGGACAAACAGAACGGCTGGTACGCTAATATATTTTTGACGTTCGGCACGACGGGGAGCCAAGCGGGAGCGATGCCATGATTTCGAAATCACTCGTCATGTAACCGTACGGCAACTGGGTCAATATTTTATGACCAGACCGTTTGCAATTAGTTAACTTTGCGGCGAGCAACGGCGAGAGCGCGGAAAAGAGGGACGGAGAGAAAAGGGTGGCGGGCAAAATTTGGCGGCATGCGAAGGGCCCGGCAGCTACGGTGCTTTGGGTTTAATGTCGAAAGTTTTCGGTATCCTCGTTTCCCTCTGGTCGGGTCGATGTCGACGCATCGACCACAACCCCGACGGTCTCACCCGTTGACGACATGCGCGAAATTTCAGTTGAATCTTCGGTTCCGCGACTTATCGCGCGATCATTCGTTTGCGTACTCGATTTTAAATTGTATCATAAATTGTATCATAAATATTTATTATTTTTCATTGGTAAAACAAGAGACAATAGCGATAACATCAGTGATACCAATAACAGCGTCGAGATAACGTCTGATGTTCCTACCAAATCGGAAAAAAATTTGTTAAATGGTATACCAACAAGAGACGGCAAACAGCCAAGGGACTACGGATATTCATACGCAAGATAGCCCATGGTCGCTCGGTGAGATAGTATCGGATACAACGTTGATGGGCGGTAACCGGTGCTTATTGCGGTCGCGGTACGTGGCGGTACACTTCGCGGATTGTCGGCCCCTCGTTTCTCCGCTCGGGCTCCACGGATATGTACGAGTGATAATTACTTTTATAGCCTCCGGGAATCGTCGCGCTTTTTCTTCCGTGTTTGTTTAATAAAAAAAAAAAAAAACAAAAACAAAAACAAAAAAAAATCTCCCGTGTGTGGCAGGGGTCGGCAGGTGAGCCGTAGGCGCGCCCGTTCCCGCGGGATTTGCGAACGCCGGGTGAACTATTGGCTAATATACCGATGCGCACATACGTAACGAGTCCGGTCCATATCGTCGGGCAAACGCGAGGACAAACAGCCTCTCTGCCCTGTTTCGAATGAAACGTCAACACGCGGGCGAAGCTGCAAAAGAGCCGGCGTTATGTGAACAGAGACGATCGTCGACCGAAGCTGGCCGCGATGAACGCGGGCGTTTTTGGTCACGGTAGCGACGAGATTTCCGCCTATGCGACCGAATCGTTTGGACGTGCCCATGGACCGAGAAGAGCGGAGAGAGAGATGCATAAAAGAAAACAAAACAAAAAACGAGTCGGAGGGAATAAATAAAAAGAATATAGCCATGGAGCCGCACCCGCGGCCGGAGTTCCTCTCGCGCAAAATCTCCTCACTGATTCGCTAGCCAAGCAGAGTTCCGCTTGTTGCGCACACGCTCGTTGAATCGGATTTTTTCCCCCGTTGTCTACTCTTCTTTTCGTTTATTTTTTTTTTTTACAGTTTTATTTTTAAACTTTTTATTAACTGCAGCGGCATCACAACAGCCGGAGAGGCACCGGGGGAGGCATACGTTGGGCCGCATAGCAAATTGGCTGGAACTGCGGTCGTTGGCGTTCCGCTACTTTCGCTGTTTTCTTCGTACCTGCGCTACCGTCGAGCAGGGAAATTGATATTCCCTCAGGAACCACCGGCGACCGACCGGACGTTTAAAGCATTATCGAACTCTTTGTGGGCGAGTCGCGACGGTACGCGACTCCGGTTCCCACCGGGGCCCCGGATCTCTCACAGCGACACGCGGCAAATCGCGCCGAGAAAAGAAAAATCAGGAAAAAAAAGAAATAAGAAAGTTATGGAAAATATGAGCGAACAAAATTTTATTCGTCACACCTAACGAGTGTAAGGGTGAACGGGCAAAATAGGAATGGAAATGGATTGTAAGTGTATTTCGTTTCGCCCCCCTCTCCCTCGGGAATCCAAACCGCGTCCCACTCGGTCACACCTCGAAAGAACCGGAAGTCCTCGAAGTGTTTCGAAACTTTGCGGAAAATTAGTGCGAGGACACGATCTCGTGCTCGCCGTCCCAAGTTTGCGCCTCATCTTCGGGCCCTCGTGCGTCCTTCGGGTTTAACACACGCATTCGACGACGCCCACCGAGCGGACAGTTACCGTATGCCAACGACTGGGGAAGAATTTCGTTGCGGAATTGGATTTCCGGAACTCCCTCACACCTCTGGGTAGAGAGAGATTCATTCGGCGCATCAGTTTCCATCCTCCTCTCTCGGTTTCCGTCCGTCCCCCTCACCCTCTCCTTCTCCCCCGTTCGTTCGATCCACGGCTCCAACCCATCCCCCCCTCCCCCCGGATACCATCCACAACTGGTCCCTCACCCCCGCGAAGCGCTACCCCCAAAAACTTTGGCTATTATACAAATCGAGTCGATAAACGTACCTCGTCCCTCGCGGAATTTCCCTCGCTTCGGAAACCCCTCGCTCCTCTTTCGCCTCGCTCATTCCTCCGACGCTCTCCCTCCTGCCATTTCTCTCGCGCGCTCACTCTTCGCGGATTTTCAACGCAAATCGTCGCCCGTTTGTCGCGTTGACGACGTGGCCGCTTTGGAACGATTCGATCGCTGCGGGGAACTGCCTCCGTCCTCTCTATCTTTATCACACACGGTTCTGCCCGTCGAGCTCGCTTCCATCGGTTCCCCCTCTCGCCTCCGCACTCCATTCCCCGGACAAGCCTAGGCTGCCGATCCTCCCCTATTCGAGGCTCCTGTACTCGCGTCCTCTCGTCGATACCCCGTTTCGCTGCCAAGAAACCGGCGAGGCACGCGAGATTCATAAAGCGAATTTGACAGTCACGCTCGGGAACATTAGATCCAGAAGTTTCGCGAGAATCAAGATAGGAGAAAGCATAACTCCGGCTCGAATATATATATAAAGATATTTATATACGTATTTATAAGAGAAATGTCAAAATTTTAAAAAACTATCCCGTTACCATTATGAATGGGGAATCGATGATGCGAGGACGAGGGAAGTAGTTGACTATTTTGAACCTCGATGAGCTCGACGCGTTCGGGTATGTCGACGAATTCTCTGTGGCCGCAATAATTGTTCACGCTAATAAGCCGGACGTCCGGGGGCGCCGGA
Source organism: Stenichneumon culpator (assembly GCA_964017025.1). NCBI lineage: Eukaryota > Metazoa > Arthropoda > Insecta > Hymenoptera > Ichneumonidae > Stenichneumon > Stenichneumon culpator. Next base: position 6,482,642 of record OZ024777.1, read on the forward strand.
ACGAGCCTCTCTCCAGTTGCCGGTGGGTATACCGAGTTTACCAGCAGGCAAACAATTTTCGTGCGGTCTCGTACGAACAGCGATGTCTACACCCACGCGTTATGCAGGTACGCTCACCGTGCAGATGCGCAGGCAAACACCGCAGATATATGGGACGTGCGGTCGGTGTACGATCGGTCGGTAATGCGGGTCATCATTGTTTATACAAAGACGGAACAATGGCTCCGGGACGCGACGGACCAACCGCGAGATAAATTAAATTAACGATTCTAGAATCGTCAAAAATAAAATTGTATCCCTCGTCCCTGCGAGTAATTTTTAGGCACTCAGGCCTAAAAATTACGCAATCACGGAAGAAGTGCCTATTAAAATGACTATTTTTCACATTTTCATCCCATCGGATGTGGTGTATCTTCGCAGAGAATCAACCAACGCAGCTAAAACTTGCTTCAATTGTATTACACAATGATTATCACTTTTTTTAACGCTTTTACGTAATGATTTATCACATTAAAAAATTCTATAACAATTCCACTTTTCACATTTAAAGAGCTCCACGATAATTCACAAATAATTTTTTTTGAGGATCCAAAGCTATATATATTTTTTTTCATTTATAATTTTACCTCGTTGAGTGACCAGCGCCATTGGCGAACATTTCTTTTGCGCACTATATACACGTGACGTTGCTCGATTTATTAACCTTCCATTTTTCACAAAAATCATCGCACACGTTACATATATCACATTAAAAAATTCTATAAAAATTCCACTTTACACATTTAAAGATCTCCACGATAATTCAAAAATAATTTTTTTTTTAGGATCCAAAGCTATAATTTTTTTTTCTTTTTCATTTATAGTTTTACCTCGTTGAGTGACCAGCGGCATTGGCGAACATTTCTTTTGCGTGCTATATACACGTGACGTTGCTCGATTTATTAACCGTCCCGGTTTCGCCTGCGCTCCGTGCAGTCCGGACTCGGACGGTATGCATTTGCATGAAATAGGCCTTCTTTTGTTTTTCAGAGCCCCGCTGGCCGCGCCGGTACGACTCGTTTCTTTCTTCGCTCCGGCGAGGAACGGGGCGGGGGTGTTACTCCGCGTTATTTCACTGCCGCTCTACTGGCCGGTCGATCGGCTTTCTCTTTTTCTCCCACGGTCCGAGGCCGACTGTCAGAGGGAACTCTCCTGGTTCTAATCTGTGCCTTATATTTTTATTTCATACACAGCGAACGCGAACGGTGCGCCGTGCACTCGAAACAGAGTATTTCAAGCCCCGCCAACGGCGAAACCGGAGGCCAACCCTGGAGGAAGGTTGCCACCCCCTCCCCTCTCCCTACTGAACCCCTGCGTCAGCCTGCTTTGCATGAAATTGTTGTAATTTCGTGGCAAATGAATCGAGATAGAGTCCGCCCGAGATCGCGATGCCAGAGAGCTAGGCGGCTTTTCGGAGAATGGGAACGAGCTGCGGAAACCTCCGGAGTTTCGGTGCCCGAGGAGGATGGAAATACATATAAAATAGAATAACCGGAGGAAGAGTGGGAAGGGAGGAGGAAGTGAAAAAAAAAAACTAAAAAAAAAGAAGCAGAGAGAGGCGAAGAGAGCCAAAGGTGACTGGAAGCGGGACAGAGGCGAAGAGAACTGAGAACGAGGCAGGTGAACGGGAAGCTTCGAAAGGGAAAAGCAAAGGGTCCGCGAGTAGTGGTTGAAAACGCCGCCGGCCTGAAGCGCACGCGTGACTGTGGATAAGATGAAGAAAAGAAGTATATAGTTGGCCGCGAAAGGGAGGAGTGAGGCATTTGTAGCAGTCACTTGTGAGTAGTTGCTAAGTGAGCTCCCGACTCAGCCACCGAAACCAAAGCACAACAACTGGCCTCTCTGCACCGGCGCTGCGAAGGAAACCGCGTCTCACATTTATATATGCACTATAGATTTTTGCCGCGCGAGGGGGGGGGCGGCTTGCCTGGTATATTTCAGAACTCCCGGTAAGCACAAAGATACGTGGGCACTCTCCGAACAACCCTCCCCCCCCCCCCTCTACCTGTACTCTATCTAATACGGGAATTCAAAGGTTGCCTTTTCTCTCCTCGGCTCTCCTCACTTTCTTCTATCATCGTGTCCCGTTTTTTCTTTTCCCTTTTTTCTGTTCTACCATTATCAGAATGCGCCATTGCTGCGAGCGGCAGCGGCAGCACCTTTGCGAGCAATATGCATCACGGACTTCACGAGCTTTGAGTAGGGGAGAGCGGGGCAAAACGGGGCAGTGGGGCAAAACGGGACAATAGGCCAAAACGATAATTTTCCAATAAAAATTTGGACACCCCATTTTGCCCGATCGATACATCTGGATTTTCTGCCCCGTTTTGCCCCACAGTACCATCCAAAAATTATTGGAAAATTGCGTTTTGCCCCACTGTTCCGTTTTGCCCCGCTGGCCCATTTTGCCCCGCTCTGCCCTACACGACGGCGACGATCATCCTAGTTTTCTATTTTCTTTTTTTTCATCGAAACTTCCGCAAGCTCTCGAGCTGTGTCGATCGGTTCGGTAGTGGCTGAAGAGCTGCTGGTTTCAGGCAGCCATCGGGGAGGGGGGGGGGGGAGGGGGAGGAGGCAACAGTCGGGCGTTTGTGTTCGCCGTGCGGTTAACCCGTGCCCGGGGATGTTTGCATACGTTCGCTAAATACACGATATTATTTACATACAACTATCGACCACGGTCCGCTTTCGCGGGCAAACGGGTCGAATCGGTGAATGTGCACGCGCACAGGGATACACGGAGGGAGGGAGACACAAAGGAATTTACACTGGTACGAGTTTATGCGGAATGAAGAAAGCCCGCTGACGAGGAGTGGCCAGAGGCGAGCAGAATGTGGCGAAAGTAAGAGGGCGGAGAGAGAATGAGGAGGTCGGAGGTGGTAAAACTTGCGGGTGTAATTGGCCTCGCACACGAAATGAAATTCCTCGGAGACTTGCCCCGACCCGGCGGCGAATCCTGTGCGGCTCTTTCTCCTGGGAATAGCGCGCGGAGGGACCATCAAACACACCCCGACGAAGCGGGGCGAAGCTAAATTAACGGGGTGTACAGACCGGAGATCGCGATCAGTTTGTACGGGAGTTAAATATCGCTGCCAGAATTTTTCTCGACTCGCGGGAGAGACGGCATTGTGACCGATGTATAGGAATACCGATGGACGAGGAAACTCTCGGAGCGTGGAAAAAGGCGCCGCGACCTGAAAAAGCAGGAAGAGTCGATTTCGGGTCTTTCCTGCAAAAAACGTCCGCAAAGCCGCCAAGTGCCGAACGATGTCGAACATCGCTCCGCGGGACCTCCTTTTAATCGTTCAATGGACCCCCTCGGCGACCTCTTCTATATCAAGATCCGCAATTCCCTCACAGAGCCTCACTCCCCCCCTCTCCATCGACGTGCTTTCAGTGGCGTTTCTTCGATGGCCTTTCCTCACTTCCCTTCTCACGCCTTGCCCCGCCTTTCCATCGATACGCGCTCAAACGAAAGACGCAACTTTCAAACGTACAAATACGAAACATATTTATCCAAGATATGAGGGTGCGAGTGGTCGACTGGCTAGAGCGCTCAGCCTCAAATAATGAGAGCCCAAACTGATATTATGCGCAGTTTTCCCGTTTACGACGGGGAAGGATCTTCGCATCCCTTGCATATAAACGTAGCAAATAGGCATGGTGCTCTGGATAATTTCCTAAGAATATAGCCTACTATTTTATAGATGACTTAAAAATTATAAGTGGTTATAACCAATCGCCGAGTGCTTAATGTAGCCAGGTGAATTTTGCTCTATGAGCCAATTTTTGTTTCTTCTTGGCTTTGTTTATCGTTTTTCCCGAATTTCATATGTATTATCCTGTAACAGTTTATAAACGATTATAAAAAAAACTGGCTGGCGCGCTAGACTGTATTCCACGAGGTCGCGGTTTGGATTCCCTGGCCAGGCCTCTGGGTATTTAGTTTCGTCCTACGATATAGCTACAATGCAGATACTATAAGTTTGTAACTTACTCTCTGTAAAACATATAATAATAATAATTCGTAGAGTTATCTATGCCCCCCCCCCCCAAGTCATCATATGGATATCGACGATATCCAGAAAAGTATGAAAGTCCGAGGACGGTTTATAGATTTCTTCGTACCGTACGATATAGCGTGTCCGAGTCACAGCAGGTCCCTCATGATCGTCAATCCGCTCCGGAGAATCCTTACGTAACATCCAGCGATAGACGAAGCGAAGAGGGAGCGAGCCGAACACGTGCGGGGCGGCCCAAGTATTGGCCGCCTTTATTGGGGCCGCCAATCTATTAGGGCGCGCGAGCCGGAAGGAGAGAAGGGCGAAAGCTCGAATTTATGCCACGACTACAAATCTTGGCTTGGCTCGGGGTTTCTCCCAGCGGCAGAAGCAGCATGGGTCGTGGGGCTCGGAGGCCGGGGTGGAGGAGAGGAAGCAGCAACCGGAGGATGGAAAGAGGCGAGTGTAGGTAGTGTAGCGCGCGGCCGGGAAGAGAGCAAGCAAGCGAGCGAGCAAACGTTCCCTCAGCCGCGAGGGGGACGACGGAGGTTGCAAGCGAGGGAAGTAAAGCTCGGAGTTGCGGAGAAGCACGTACGTGGAAAGGAGCGCGATGGGGTCTAGACTCGATCCTCCAGGAGCCTTCACCAGAAGCAGTACCCAGTCGAGGAAGCGGTAGTTACTGTACTCTCCCTTCCTCTTTCTCGGCCTTCCAGGGCTATCGATTACCCGACGCAAACACACCCATTAGATCTACGAGCGGGCCGGTTGTCTCCACCCGGTTGTGTGCCACTGCGCCTCCTTTGCTTCCTCCAGGAATTTACTTTAGGGGTTCTGCGGAACGAAAAATTTTACGATGAAACCCCGAGCCGGAGAACGCTGTGGGCACGGGTCGGAAAGGATGTCCTATACACGCGGTCACACTGGATGGAAAGAGGTGCGATAGTGATGGGACGAAAGTTCGAAGAAAGAGGAAGTGGGTGCAATTAGTATCGAGACGAAAGGTGCCGGGGCGCGAAAGAGCAAACGAAATATCCTCGCCCTCCTCTCTCTTATACACCCCATTTCGTCGGAGCTGCACCCTTACGTCCGCGCCGCTCACGCAAAAGGGCTCAACAGGTGCGGCTCGCTTTTCCTCCGTTACCACCGCCCCTTCCTATGTCCCTCATTCTTCACTCGCAGCGTACTTCACTTCACCCGCGAAGTATCCGCTCCGACTCTACCGAGGAATCTGTGCGCGGCTGCCCCGATAGAATTTTTGGAGCGCGAAATCGGCACGTGGTCACGTTGTTTTGTGTACGATGCGATTAAATTTATTACGATATTTTCAACAACAAAACAACAAGTAGGGTAAAAAAAATCCACAGTTGTTAGTTTTTCGTCATTCGTCTCGTGCACCGTGAAAATAGTTTATTCCAATAGAAGAAAATTGATTAAGGACGAAGAAAAATGTTTAGTTGCTTCATAACGTAATAGAGCGTTTATTAATTTCTAATATAGTTATTTGTTTGTATTATTCTTATTTATTTAATAATGTTTATTGCGATCTAGTAACAGAGATTTAGGTCAATTAATTTTTTTTATTTACTTCGTGACAGACCCGCTACTTTTGATCTTATGGGAATAATGTGATGTATGAATGATACGGAAAGTCATTTTCACTATCAACGAAGCATCAACAAGCAATTTTTTATTATTAAATAAGTATACAGATCCATTATCGACGCACGATTTCACTAATCGCACATTAGTTATACTCATAACATAACCAAGTCTTTAAGTTGGTTTGTCGAGGACTCATTCTACAACCACCATTGGATCGAGGCACACAGCTTGAAGTAAACAACGTTTCATAATAACAACCCGATGAGTTGTCTCTCTATTACAATGTCGCTGTTCCCCGTACGCTGATAAAAAATGACATAGTAAAAGCAACAATACTGACTTTTTACCATAAAAATAGTTCCCTGGCGGAACGTTTAAATTTTATAGTTACGACAGTGACAAAAAATCATAGTTGAAACTATAATTATAATTTAACCAATTGAATATATACTATCAGAAACTATCCATACAGACGTTCCCCCTGGGAACTATTGGTATGGTAGAAAATACTATCCTTTTTCTCAGTGTAAGGAATAAATATAGTAATATAGTCAGCGACAGATGTTTCCACACGACTGACGTGTTGATGACTCTGTAACGCACGTTGCCAGATAATAGCCACGTCTGTCTTGACGCCAATTATATGATTTCTTTGGCGCGAATAAACATTTGTCTTAATATACAAAACTGAATCAATTTTTTTACTTACACTAAAGAATAGCCATTATTTGAATCTAATAAGAATTTTGTTAAGGCAAGTAAACATTTCTTTTATCTTAATAAATATCATTTGAAGATCGAAATTTATTTGATTTCAATAAATATTTTTTCTGGGTGTGCCCACCGCTCCACCCCTGCCTCGGCCGGGGCGCTGCTGCGGGCGTCTCGTAAAGCGTCTGTCGCGATAAGCGCCAGGCGAAAAAGTTCTTACGTGCCTTATTTTTCGTCGCGAAATAGGGATTTGTAAGACGTCTATCGCTCTATCTCCTCACCGAAACCCCGTTACCCCGTTACGCTTGCCTCGTTCCTCGCTGAACGAAACGGAAATCTTGAATAATGTGACGGATCAGAGTTGCGGGGAGAGCGAGAGAGGGAGAGATTTCGGAAACGGGTCAAGACTAATGTCAGCCTCGAATCGTCGTTGGAAAACGAAGTTTATGCGGATGAGAGTTGCACGATGGTTTTGGCTCGCTCGGATGTGGACGGGCTGCGGAGAAACAGAGAGGGGGGGACTGGGGTTAGGGGTAGATCGCGTCGAAATTCATTTCCTCGATTCGACGTGTACACGGGGGTGGGGAGGAGGGGGTAAACTGTATATACCTATATTTCACGTCTACTGCAAGAACTTCAACTCGTGCTCGAAATTGGCGCAATCCTCCAGCGTTGAATTGCAATTCCGATTTTTGTAGGGCATGCCACTCGTAAGGGTTACAGGAAAGTATCGACGCAAGCTCGACACCGAGTTTTTTTTTTTTTTTTTTACTATGTACTTTACAGTTCACCGTCGCTCCAAATTCATGCCCAACAAAACTTTAGGCTCGGCAATTTTCGCACTACGTCTCTCGCGTCGCAGGCATTTTTCGCAAGTGTTTATTTCTTGTGACACTCCACTGATCGGTATGGATGGACTGGCGCTTTTTTTTGTTATCGCTGTATCTCTGGTAATTCATGGCAATAGAAATGGCTGTGGGTGGGTAATTCAAAATCGCGCGTGTATCGATCTACGGGACGGCGAATGGGCATACTAATAAATCTGCGGAAAAAACAAAAGCAGTAAAAAAGAAAAAACATTGACACAACGTCGGTGCCGGTCCCGTCGCCGGGCCCGTTAAATTGATTTATTCCGCAAGGTTGCGTGGTCACGCCATCTCCGGTGTACTTAGCCATGCCATTTTATACTTGGCCGCCAGTTTCGTCCTCCGTCCTCGCGCTCTCCCTTCCCCCGTCTCCTCCAGTCTCCTAAACTACGGCAGTACGTACCGGAGAGTTCCCCGTCGAGATTGAGGTAGACACGGAGGAGGTATTTATTTTATATCGTCGACTCCACAGGCGAACTACCTAAACGATACGGTCTTTAGGTTCCCAACTATTACGACAGTTGCATTTCACTCCACGAATGCGTAATTATCGTTGATGCTTTTACAGTGGGGCAATGAAATCAGACGTTTCGGATAGATCCGCGAGGGGTGTTTCGCCGAGTGGCGATGTGTGGTTGGGTGGGTTTACGGATTACCGGATACGGATTTACAACTCCATCCGGTAAACTTAGTCCCCGTTACCGGCATTAAAACGAGCGGGCCTTGTGTGAGTGAAAACCCTCGTTTCCACTCACACGATGATGCCCGGTCAATGGCTCGGTGTGTATTCTGTGGATCACTAGATTTATGAAATTCGCCTAACATACGATGTCTTTGATTAAAGCGAACGCGAAACCGCTGACTTTCGACGAGGTCTACAATCAGAGCAGCCCGACAAACTGCACCGTTTACTGTGGCGGTTTGACAAACGGCCTCACGGAAGAGCTCATGCAGAAGACCTTCTCACCCTTCGGCTCCATCCAGGAGATTCGAGTCTTCAAGGACAAGGGATACGCTTTCGTAAGGTGAGATAATCTCGTCGATGCGTTGGTTCATTGGTCTTTCGGGCTGAACGGGTCGCAACTAGAGATGTACTGTGACCGCCGGCAACACTGACGGTCACAAATGGTCACGCGCATTTATATAGTTGTGCAGTGACGGTCTGAAACGGTCACAGCACATCTCTAGTCGCAACCTGACCGATCTGGTACCACAAACATATAACTTTGTATAACCACGGATGTTCTCTCTTCTCCCGAATCACCAGATTTTCCACGAAGGAGTCCGCGACGCACGCCATCGTGGCGTCGCACAACACCGACATCAACGGACAAACGGTTAAATGCAGCTGGGGAAAGGAGAGCGGAGATCCCAATAACGCCCAACAATCGGGACAGGTGAGGAACAGTGTTAATTAATTTTTCGATGAAACAGCTCGAGAAACAAGAACCAAGAGAACAAATAGAAAAAAACAAACTCGCCAGAAGTTGGGCCAGGCATTCGGGACTCGGTTTTTGATCTCCGTGAGTCCAACCGTACAATCTGTACGAAACCAAGTCTGCAGTGCATCCCGGTTGACGACAATGCATCGGTGTACGGAAATCCGGTTTCGCGAAGCAGATTGTCGTTGTGTTTGAATCGCTTCCCCTCCGAGTCCGACATCGGTAGCTCGTTAATGCTTGTTTCATCCGCGGGGTCGGGATCGTTAGTGCGGATAAAAGACAGTCCGCTCCAAAGTTCGCCACCGCTTCGTTAGGCCGACGAGACCGGAAACGTCGGATCTCTGTGTGGGGGAGCTGCGGCGCAGTGTCTGGTTTGGGGATCGGTGATTGGGTGTAGCGGGACGGATCGGAACAACCCCTGGCCGCGGATACTCGCCGGGTTTTCGTTCCCGCTCGCAGTCAGCGGCCGGAGAAGAGGGTTGGTGCAGCGAGGGGTGCACAGGAGAGCCGCACCGTGTGCCACCGGTCCCTTAGCAATTAGCGCCGTTAAGGCGAGTAGTTACGTCCGATCTGGGAATAGCCCGATGGAGGAACGTTCGGAGAGAGGTGGAAAGCGGCAAACGATGGAAAGACCAGAGCTCGCAGAACTGCACACGGAAGCCACCGGTATTTCACCTCATCCGTCCGCCCGTTACTTTACCCGTGACGTCGTCGCTAATTGATCCCTATTCCCATAACGCGGCGAGCCTCCGGAGCTCCGCTCGACCCTCGCGCGAGTTTCCTTCGCGCGTCCTCCGTCGTTACTTACTTTCCCACTTTGCGCCTCGGGGTGGGTGCAACGGGAAACCACCGCGCATCTCGCGTCTGAAACTCGTTCGCGAAACTATCAGACCCACGTTTCCAACTTCGATACACGGATGTTGTTACGGGTAATGTGTGTGCATAAACTCGGTAAAGGTATAACCGCGATGATAGCGTCATGCGCGAAGGTTCGCGGGAGAGACTTTATCCGAGACTTTGGCTCCCCGGGGCATTAAACTCGAGAACCGTTACCGAAACTTTCGATAATCTCTATTGATATCTTTTCGATACGGTCTAAACTACCGTGATCCTATGGATATATGCCAAATATAATAGAGGGGTAACATTATTTGGGGGTGGGAAACGAGCAATGGTGTAAGGTCGCATCGTGGAGATAATGATCGGGTGATTCCCATGATTGTTTTCAGGCAATATCGTCAGCGACGTATCCGTACTACGCTGCAGCGGCGGCTGCTGCCGCGGCCGCGGCGGCCGGTGTCGGGGGTGTCGGCAATGTCGGCGGTGTCGGGGGTGCCGGACAGCTCGGCTATTGGTATCCACCGCAGTCCTATCCAACGACCGCCGCGACGCAGATGCCGGCAGGTGGATTTCTTCAGGGGATGCAGGGATACACGTACGGGCAGTTCGCCGGCTATCAGCAGGCTCAGTACATGGGGTGAGTCGTCACTTCCTACCGCCAGCCGGTAACCAAAGGTTCGTACGTTTGACAAACACTCGTCGTCCGCCAACGTCCGTTGTTCCTGGGCCGAGAAATATTTGTTGAATGTACGAACTTGCTCTTTTTGCCGTGCACATACCGTCATACCGGTGAGAGATCGAACACTGTACGACTCGACGAGTCGGCGAATATCATCCGATATATTTTTTTTGCGCGTTTCAAACATAATTTTGTGCTGCCGATATAAAAAGTCTCGAGGCCTTTTGTTTCGCACAAGTTCGGATTAGGGGAGAGCGGGGCAAAACGGGATAATGAGACAAAACGCAATTTTCGAATAACTTTTGGATGGTGGCGATGGCGGTACTTGGGACAAAACGGGTTTGAAATTCCGAATGTATCGTTGGGACAAAATGGGGCATCCAAAAGTCATTGGAAAATTGAGTTTTGCCCTCACTGTCCCGTTTTGCCCCGATGAGCCATTTTGCCCCGGTCTCCCCTATCCTAGTACGATTACGAAATGAACAGAGCACGGGAACGGGGCTCCGGGCGTGAGCTGTGAGAAATTTCAGTCGCAAATAATTTCAACGCGTGTCACTCTGGTATCGGTTAGAATTATTATGATAATCGTGTAGGATGACGCTTGAAATAGGATATGGCAGTAACAGTCCGCGCGGCCTCCAGCATCGCCGTCGTTTGCCTATTTTCCTGACGAGTGTCGATATCAAAGCGCCCAAATTATATTTCACATATACCCCGGTAGAAATAGCGTCATTTCCAAACGGGTGTTATCGCACCGTTCGCTGTGCTTCGTTATCCGGTTTTCTCCGTTCGGATCGCCCGGGCATTGGATACGCGTCGAAACGGGGCAAACGGCATAACAATGTTGTGCCTAACCGCTGTTATAGGGATACATGTACATGTATATACAAAATATATACACATATACACAGGATTAAAGTGATGAATATGGGCCGACGGGGTAAGATGGACTAGTGCGTATTGCCACACATATGAATTAAAAAAAAAAGTAAAACTTCGTTCGGTTACTTGTACCGAGATCATTGAGACATTTTAATTTTTGCTCCTCGCTCCTCGCGAGATCCGATAAAAACTTGAATTCCCGGAGAAACTTGAATTAAACTTTTCGGTGGGCCGTATTCCCCACTTTTATCCTGCATTCAAAATACAGCGGAGATCTCTCGCATCGGGTATGTCGGTATCTGTCTGTACCGTATGGCGCATCAGCGTCAACTAACGTTAACGCAAATTGATCGGATCGAAACAAACCCACACATGTACGATAAAAAAAATACGCACAGAATGGGTATGGGGGTCCATGCGGCGGGAACGGCCGCGGGATGGGGTCAGGGACTACCCGGTGGACCTCAACTGCCGCCTCACCACGCAACGACAGTGACGGCACCCCCAGGAGTCCAAGCTGCACCACCGCCCCCTCCACCGCCTGCGCAAATGATGGCCTATCCCATGCAACAATTCCAGGTAATGTCACCTATCACCTATTTTCTACTGAAAATGTCGCACACTGCACGAGCCCGCTTGTTAAATGTCCCGTATAAACGTTGTTAATGGTGTCGATTGTTAACGAGAATCGATCATTCATTTCATTTCAAAAAACAGTTTCATTTATTTATCGGTGACAAAAAAAAGTTCGATCGTGGAGGATCTTCGATCAAACCTTTTTCTAACCGTGTTAAGTAAATAAAACGCGCCTGAAATCGACGGTTCGCTCTCGATCGCAAATGTACATTAAAACCATAAAAAAACGAAAGTAAAAAGTGATATAAAATGAAGAGTATCCAAAGTAGCCGTTTGCATCACGTAAAGTAGTAACTTTGCATTTTTCATGGAATGCTCGCCCGAAAAATATTGTGAATAGAAAATGCCACCGAAGATAACAGTAGTTGGATATAATCGGGGGGGAGGGGGGGGGGGGGGGGGGGGGATATAACGCGGAGTGCATGCGACGCGTGAATGGAAATGGGGTTTAATATAGAAATTGCATATTGCAATGTGTGTACGTGTGGGCGGGAAGGGGAGGAGGAAGCTTTTCTCTGTCCGCTTGTGTACATAGCCCATAGCGTTACTGTTATGTTACGGTTTCGACGAGTATTATATATTTATATTTTCATTTTCGCACTCCGGGTGGCGTTCGCGTTTCGATAAACGTGTGCACCGGTGTGCGAACGCTGTGGAGTAGATGGAGAAACGCCGCGAGAGCATCCATGAAAATAGGATGCTCTCGCCGTGGATGCCGCGAACTCGTTCCGGGGCTTAACTTTCCGCCGATATGCCGTGAAAAAGGCGGTGTCGATCTCGAAACACAGCGGCAGAAAGGAATCCTCTTTCGGCCTTCTTTGTCGAGGGGTCTTGAATTTCTGAAGCGTACCCGCATGGCAAATACCGTAGTCGGTAATCAAAACTGTAATCAATTTTTTTTTTTTTTGCTGTTCAAAAATGCAGCAAAATCCTTGTCGAAGCAGCACATTTTTTGTATCCAACTTTCAATAACGCTTCGCTGTCTCACGCATGCGTTTAGCGCTTCGCAGGATCAAGTAATTACTTTTCTCACGTGTCAATAACTCGAGCCGTGAACTCGTTCCGGGGCTTAACTTTCCGCCGATATTCCGGGAAAAAAGCGGTGTCGATCTCGAAACACAGCGGCAGAAAGGAATCCTCTTTCGGCCTTCTTTGCCGAGGGCTCTTGAAATCGTCACCCCTGAGCCAGGGTCATTGCTAGCGCGTAACCTCATGGCAAATACCGCGGTTGGTAACCAAAACTGTAATCAATTAAACATTTTTTTTGCTCAAAATTGCAGCGCAATTCTTGTCGAAGCAGCACATTTTTTTTGTATTCAACTTTCAATAACGCTTCGCTGTCTCACGCATGCGTTTAACGCTTCGCAGGATCAAGTAATTACTTTTCTCACGTTTCAATAAAAAACACTAATGCCCGCAAGCATGTCCGTATGTACTTACGCTCCCAAAAAAAAGCCTGCACTTCCGTAGACGGGGGCTCAGCCTTCCAGCGAGAAACTGCGCGTCACCCGCTGATCTTCGTGATCCCGGTGATCCCTCGCTCGCCGGAAGCGCGAAAAGCACGCGGAGCGCTTCGCCAAAGAAACGGAAACCCAAAAAGAGAAGGGCTCGTCCAAGAGAGAATTGATAATGACCGAATTCGAGGTTGAGCCCGGCGCCACGGAGACGCTGGCCCGTAATCGTTAAAGACTTAGTATTCGCGCAAGCTTTCTTACAAAAATAAATAAATAATAAAAAATAATTTACAAAAAAAAGTGTGAAAGAGAGTGCGATCGAGATGAAGCGTGGCAGAGCGGGCAAAAAATTCGCGAGGGTATGAGAGATCGTGCAAGAGCGATAAACATGTATGTGTGTGTGTATATATATATATAGGGAAGAAAGGAGCAAAATGGGACAGCGGGGCAAAACGGGACAGCGCACCCAGAAAAAAAAATGTACTTGACGGCCACCGTTTATTTGGTTTAAGTACAATATTTATTTCATTTAAATAAATATTTATTTAAATCAAATAAATATTTAAACCAAATAAACGATGGCCGGTAGATAAATTATTTTTCTGAGTATGGGGCAAAACGCAATTTTCCAATAATTGTTCTATGGTGCTGTGGAACGGGGCAGAAAATCCAGATGTATCGATGGGGCAAAATCAGGCGTCCAAATTTTTAATGCAAAATTGCGTTTTGGCCTATTGTCCCGTTTTGCCCCACTGCCCCGTTTTGCCCCGCTCTCCCCTATACATATCTGTGTGTATATAAAAATCTCACCCCCCCCCCCCTGTTGAAAAATTCGGACACAATACTTAACCATCGTTTGTGTGTTCAAATGGTAAAGTGTGTTCTTGGTTGCGGTCCAGCTAGCGGATGAGGACTGGCTGACGTCTGGCCTCTTAGTGTGATGGTAAGCAAGCACCCCTCACCGACAGGAACAATCGTCTCCGCCACGACCATCGCCACCAACGACATCACCGAAGCCGAACTCGCAGCCGCCGCAGTCGCCGCAGCCGCCGCCGTCACAGTCACGACCCCAACAGCCACCCTCACATCGACAGTCGCAAGCAGCATTGTCCTCGGTACGAGCAAGAAATCGACGACGAGGAGAAAGGGATGCGAGCGCGGTAGGATCGAAGGGAGCGAGGCGGAACTGTCGGTAGCGTTGATAAGAGATACGAGATAAACGGGATAACGATGCACTGTGTACTCGGACAAAATATAGTTCTGTTCTCGGGGCTCGAAAGCCAATGATTTAAAAAAGTTAAAAAAAAAAACAAGAAAAAACGCAGAACGAAGAGCGAAAATTTCAAAAGCGCGCGTGACCCGACGATCCTCCTCCCCGACCCGCCGTTTAATCATAGTGGAATATAAATAAATTTTTAAAAATTAAATGGCAATGAAACGAAACACCGAAATCGAGTTTCACATCGCAATTGAAATAATGAGAAAGCCTATGCCGCAACGCGACGTGCTGACCGCACGGGACTTTGTTTCGGAGTTCAAAGAGAACGTATCGTTAGATCGTGCTGAGGACTCTAAAAAAGATAAATAGAATCAATTACGAAGAGCCAATACATATTATTAATATGTTGAGACCGACGGCGAATTAGGTGGACTTCGATTTCTGTTCCGTTAATCGGGCGCATAGCTAGCCAAGTCCCGAAGCCTCGAGAGAAAGAGGGAGCTCGCGCATTCGGTACGTGTAGGGAAAAGAAGTTATAAATAAAAAAATTAAATAAAGGAGCACGATAACGCGCAGCGAAAAAAAAAAAGAAATAAGAGACGCCGTCCGCCCCTTCGCGGACCCTCGACTGTTATTCGTTAATGATAACACTGTAGCGGTACCGTGTGTGTCTCATTAAAAACCGTACGATACCCGCGGTCCGTACGACGGGGCTGTAAATTTTCACCGATCCCCCCGCAACGCAAACGCAAAGTGGATCTCCGCTTGGCCGAATATGCCGTGCCAAGCGAATCCGTTATTTTTGTATAGGTAGTTTGTAACGTCGACGAGGCCCGACCGCGGGATCTTACGGTATCCGGGAGATCGTCGAGCGGCGAGCGAAAGCGTGAACGCAGAAAAAACGTGAGGAAGTAAGCAAAAACTTAAAAGAAAAAAATAATGATAAAAAAGATAGACAAAAAAACACGACACCATCACACATCACCGACAATTAACCCCCTCACAAGTAACTGCATCACCCCCCCCCCCCCCCCCCCTCGAGCCCATGATAATCACGCGAGCGGCGATGAGACGATGAGGAAGAACGACAAAGATAGAAAAAAAACTCGATAAATAAATTTAAAAAAAAAATTGCGGCGAGCCGCGATTACCCCCCGGATATCAGAAAAAAAATAACGGGGATCTTAGGTGAGAACCTCGTGATCAAGCGCAGCGCACAATACGTCGTGGAGGATAAACGAAGGGAGGCGTTATCGGGTGTAAGTAACGTTCGAGGTAGAAACAAAAAAAAAACGTTGAAAGAAAAAAAAATGAAAAAAAAGAAAAAATAATGAAAAAGTCCAACGTAGGTAGTTAGATATAAATATATAAATAAATAAAAATGAATATATATAAATAAATAAATATATATATATTATACATAACACACATTAATGCAATGTCAAAGTACATATTGTACCCGCGTGTGAGGCTTATTCGGAACTCGGCGGTGAGTGAGATTTCGAGTCACGATGGATTTTTTCATTTTTATTTATTTCATTTATTTATAAAAAAAAAATATAGAAAACAAATATCAGGAAATCAGATGCCATTGAGAAAACAATTAAATAACAGACACACACACACACTCTGCTGCCTCGTCCATTTTTATCGCAAAAATGTGTTCGCCTCTGTTTCCCGTTAATTTCTTATTTTTTCCCCGTTCCTTTATTTTTATAACCGAAAACACCAGGTCGACCCGCTCGTAAACGTGTAAACGATAGCGATCGCGTGCCAGCTTATTGGGCGAACTTGACGCGAGACGGAAGTTAACAGGCAACGGGCGAAGATGTAAACGGGCTTGACGCGGTTACCATACCGAGGGCGGCAAGGGGAACGACGGTGGATAATCGAGCCAAGATAAACCGATGAAACGCCGGGTCTCACAATTCCGTTTAATATCAAGCAAAGCAATAACGTGTTTTCTCACTTCACTTTATTTCCAAATTTCACGCCGATTTTACATAGGATTTTTTCATTTCTGAATCGCGCGCAAGCCGAACAATATCCGGCCCCTTCCCGATATTCAAAGGAGATGTACGAACAGAAAAAACGAAGAAAAAAAAATGGTCAATAATTTTTTTTTTCAATCTTCAGCAATTTCTATACCGAGAGAAAAAAATACATGAGCGCTCGAGCCAACCGAATATGGTTGGCTCAATGACGATTTAGGTGGCTCAACAACCGAGAGGTTGAGTAAACGACATAAGCTTGACTCAATCTCTCGGTGAGGTTAAATATGGCGAAACTGACGGTGAACTTGAACCAATAGACCTCTTTGGGGTTGAGTCAACCTCAATTTGAGTCAATGAACCTCACTGCGGTTGGCTCAGCCTCAATGAGATCTATTGATTCAAGTTCGCCATGTCCTCCGCCCTATTTAACCTCACCGAGAGATTGAGTTGACATAAGCTTGACGGAACCTTTCGGTGAGGTTGAATACGGCGGAACTGATGGTGAACTTGAAAGAATAGACTTCATTGAGATTGAGTCAACCTCAATTTGAATCAATCAACCTCACACAGGTTGGCTCAGCCTCGATGAGATCTATTGATTCAAGCTCACCATGTCTTCCGCCCTATTTAACCTCACCGAGAGGTTGAGTCAACGACGTAAGCTAGACTGAACCTTTCGGTGAGGTTGAAAACGGCGGAACTGATGGTGAACTTGAACCAATAGACCTCATTGCGATTGAGTCAACCTCAATTTGAGTCAATCAACCTCACTGCGGTTGGCTCAGCCTCGATGAGGTCTATTCATCAAATTCACCACGAGTTTCGCTCTATTTAAGCTCTCGGTGGTTGAGCCACCTAAATCGTCATTGAGCCAACCATATTTGTTTGAGTCAATCTCTCATGTGTCTTCGCTCCATGCCCGATTTTTCTATCAGTGTATGATTTCACTATTGGAAGTGCCGGTGCTTCCGTTACTAAGATATCGGCTCTTTGATTGATAGACCAGACAACAGCAGCAGCTGGACGCTCGCTTTCGAGTGACTCGAGTCTCCCTTGCCGCTGATTTATCGCAATCGAGATACCCGGGTTTGGACTTGCCTTCGAGTCGTTGCTTTGGACGATGGCTCGATTGGAGTGCGGGGCGCGAAGGACCGCTCCAGTTGAAGGGTGCCCCGCTCGACCGTCACGGAACAACGATCTTCGATTCACGAACCGTGCGGGTGTGTGCGTATGTGTGCCCGTATGTGTGTGTGCATGACTGCGTGAGTGTGTTTGCGTGTCGAGTCGCGTCACCGATTGCGCCGCGCGTACTGAAGTGGATACGCGAAACCAGGGGAATCCCCGGCGAGGTCTCAATTATTCCTGCAGCCTCCGGTCGTTTAGTTCGTTATAATTTCGTTGAATTTTCATTTTCGTTCATTTTTTTTCTATCATAGTTTAATATCCGTTTATTATTATCGTTATCATTCTTTTTAATAAAAAAAAAATCTATCGGACATTAGTTTAATTCGAAAGAAGGCGCGAATACTAAACCGAGTAGCCCTAACAAGGTCACGACACGTGCGTCGTGGGTATAGCGAAACAAAAAAACAAAACAAAAAAAAAGCAAAAAAAACGGTAAAACAAAAAAAGATGAAGATATATATATATGTATATATATACATATATATACAAAATAACGAGCAAATAAATAATATCGAGGTGACTGAGAGCGAGGAGCGGCCCGCGAGCGTGAACGCAGCCGACGGACAAGGTAACTTCGTTCTGGTCCCGTGCGCGTGCGCGAGTCTCTCCGTCCGCGCGCAGCGTAAAAAAAAACCACATATAAATATATGATTATACATACGTATAGGATAGACTAGGCTAGGTCACACGAAACGTCGTACGTGAACGAAACGAGAAAAAAAATTATTAATGATAATGTGAAAGAAAAGAAAGAAGAAATATAAACAAAACAAAACACAAGAAAGAGAGATAGGGGAGATAAGAGTCAGGGAGGCGCGCCGAGCGTGCGTCATGAGATTTTGACTAAAAGAGTGCGCCGAGTGACGCGCCCTCCGATCGCGAGAATGGTGTACATTATTAGTTAGGTGAACAAAAAAAAACAACAAAAAAAACAAAAAATATAGGCAAATTTTGTAAAGAGAGAGAGAGAGAGAGAGTGCAAGAAAAAGTGAGGAAAAGTGCGAGAAAAAGATACGAGGGGTGATCGGAAGTGGGTCGAGGCTGACGAGGCGTCGGTCTCTGGTTGAGCGAGGATTGAGACATCGAGAGCAGCGGTCTGGCTTTTTCCCTGGGCTAGATTTTTCTACGTCACGATTAAAATACCCGAAAGACGAAAAATAGTGAGGCTCGAGGGTTAAAAACTGCTCGGCGAGGTAAAAACAAAAATCGAAGCAATAGGGATAATCGAAAACGTTGTTTAGAAATTATTGTATCCCCCTACTGTGTGCATAGCGGAGAGCGGGGCAAAATGGCATAGCGGGGCAAAATGGTATAATGAGAAAAAACTCAATTTTCCAATAACTGCGACCGCGTCTGCGGGGCAAAACGGATTAAAAATCCGGATGTATCGTTGGGACAAAATTGGGCATCCAAAAATTATTGGAAAATTGAGTTTAGCGCTCACTATCCCATTTTGCCCAGCTCTCCCTTACGCACTCTGATTTTTCCTCCTCCCCCCCCCCCCCCAGCCCCGAGCTGTGCGGCTCTGATCTCAGTTGGAAATAGAAAATAGATTCCCCGCAGGTGCGAATTACTGGGCCCTTCTTGCAGTACACACACGAGAGTTTTTGGTACACGCGATTTTTCTACTGGCCGCTGCTCCCGACTCGATCGTCTCGCGATCTCTCGAAGGAGGCCGGTCCTGCCCACCCCCTCACCTTTGCTTCCCTGCGAGGATAGTCGCGGGGACGCAAGACCGTAGGTCCTCTGTAAAAACTGTTGAAGGTTTTAGACAAAACGAAAACCCAAAAAAAATTTTAAAATAAGTGAGAAAGTTTAGCGAGATTAATGCGAGACGGGGATTTAGGAAAGATTATAGTAGAAAAAATGCGAGGAGGCCGTGTAAGATGTTAAAAACATGAAAAAAAAACAAAATACAAAAAAAAACAAAAAGCACGTGGCGCCTTAGGAATTAAGGCACGTAGACGTTAGCCGTTAGAGCGTATAAGTCGTGTTTAGTTAAAGCGCAAGAGAGCATGACGATGTTAACTATATATAAGCGAGGCGAGTACGACGGGAGGGTAAAGAGTAAAGGGGGGGGGGAGGGTGGGCGATAACTATTAAGTAGATAATTAATTGACTTAGAGTGAAGGGAGGGGGGAGGGAGGTGGGGAGGCGCGAAGAGGAACGTTGGCGAAAGAGGGTGAGGAAAGATCGTGACAAAGTCGTGAGATATTGAGGGATATTGAGAGACACACAAGAAAGGGGGGGGGGGAGTGGGGCTTGATCTCGCATGTGTGCGTGCGTGTGTGAGTGCGTGAGATGTGAGCCGCGCGGCAACGACGAGGAGGCGGTTGAGTGGGCGGACAAAATATACAACACTTAGACGGTTTAAGTTTACAACTTTAAGAGCCAATTATAACTTAAGGTGATAACGAAACGCGATAATCCGAAAAAACAATACACATCCGAAACACGTTAACACGTAAAACACACATAGGAAAAAAACAAAATAATAATAATAATAATTGAAAAGTAAGGAGGCATACGGGGATACGAACCGACACACGCGTCGTACGACGAAACTGTAGATTATAGCGACAAAAAGAAAAGAGAAAAAAATGAAAAAAAAAAAATCAAGAGGAGATCAAGAGAGCGGCGATTGAAACTTAAAGCGAAGCTCTAGACGTAGTCTAGTCCTAGTCCTAGCCCGTCGGTCACTGTAGGTTTACTGGTAGCGAGAGAGAGAAGGAAAGCGAGCGACGGAGCGCGTGATAGAGAGGCGAGGAGTAAAAAAACGAAACGATGTAATAACGATTTAAACGAAATAACGTGAAAAAAGTGAGGAAAAAAATAGCGATGTAACTATATCCGCGCAGAACGCACCCAGCACCTTATTCACCGTCATACTACATACGCAGACACGAAAAAAATATGTATACATTCACAAATACTCACACATACTCACACATACTCACACTTATTCACACATACTCACACTTACACACACACACACACACACACACATCCCGATAACTCGCACTGAGTCGCAGACGTGTGTTTGCAATCGTGCGGCTGCTGCCTCCTGCATATCCTTCGTTCCAATATAATCCCCTTTTCCTACTTTCTAACCCCCCCCCCCCTCTCCCTTATGCCTCACGACACTGGATCCATCGGCTTTGATTCCGGCCCACGCGATTTCCACGAACCTATAACGCCTCCGTTGGCGTGACTCTCGTCCTCGTCGGGAAGATCCTAACCCGAGCATCCCTGGTCGTTCGGGAATCGACAAGCTGACTCTCTCTCCGCGCTGCATCCTTCCTGACTTTTCTCCCTATCAAATCACGACATTCGCGAGTTACCACGAAATCCAATTTCTTTCATTTTGTTTTCTTCTTTTTATCCTCTTCCTACCCGCATTCGTCATCGTGGAACTCTCCCGTTTCCGACGCGACGGACATCTCCCCAAGAAAAAATCTCCCCCAGGAGGATCCCTAACGGAACTGAGGTGACCATCGGTAGACTTCAATAGACTAATATGCATAATGCACATAATGCATAATATGCATAATGCACATAATGCACAATGTTCAAAATTTCGACTTGCTCTAGACTCGTGTATAACCTTTATTTTAACGTCTTTTTTCTGCAACCCTCGCGACCATCGTTCTATAGTATTATTTGTTTGATTTGTAGTTGCATAGGGATCACTCGAGTCCATCAAAACAGAGTTGCATAAAGGTTAAAAGTTTGAAGAAAGTGATCAGCCTCATTTCAGTATGCCCGGAGTCTCGCTATAGGCATTGCAACTCGCAGATGCATGTCTAGCCAAACCGAGTGCGACTGCGACTACGATGCAAATCCAAATCCGTAGTTGCACCAGTTCCGCTAATGGCCTGGACTGATCTGGCTTGGGCGATCCTTTACCGGATCCGAGTCCCTGATTATTGTTTCCATAACGACGGTACAATCATATTCCATCGATACGGAGAAGAAATAGGAATGATCTCCGAAGTTGTACAATTTGATGAGGCCCTCACTTAGACTGGAGAACATCCGCGAATACCTGCGCACCGAAAAGGATCCCAGACCATTAATTCGTTCCATCCAGTGCCGTAAGAATCTGAAGATCATTTCTATCATTTTTTATCTCCCCGAGGATTCTCCGGAGACGCGACCGTAAGATCGTAAATTCATTTACCTTTCTTCTTTTCTACCGCGCACCTTCTTGAATAATTTCGCTGCCCTGTGGAGAACCACCCGAGAGGATGGCCTGGACCGATCTGGCTTGGGCGATCCTTTACCGGATCCGAGTCCCTGATTATTGTTTCCATAACGACGGTACAATCATATTCCATCGATACGGAGAAGAAATAGGAATGATCTCCGAAGTTGTACAGTTTGATGAGGCTCTCACTTAGACTGGAGGACATCCGCGAATACCTGCGCACCGAAGAGGATCCCAGACCATGGATTCGTTCCATCCAGTGCCGTAAGAATCTGAAGATCATTTCTATCATTTTTTCTCTTCCTGCGGATTCTCCGGAGACGCGACCGTAAGATCGTAAATCCATTTACCTTTCTTCTTTTCTACCGCTTTTCTACACTTTCTTGAATAACTCCGCGGGCCTGTGGAGAATCGCGCCCGACACCGAACATCTGACGATCGCAAGTGGCGCACAACACGTACGGTTTTCGCCCCTTCCCGACGTGCATCCGGTGCAGCGCGACCACCCTCGCCCAAAACCCTTACCTCTTCGACCCGAGACCCCGTCGAAAGTTTCGACCGCGCATACAAGAGACAGTAAGAGACTCCCATCGATCATATCCTCCGGCATTTGTTTGCCGGCTCGTTCGGCGGTTCGCCAAATTGCGCGACCCTCAATTACCGGCGAATGCTTGTCGGGCGACCCCTCATTACCGGTCCGGTTCGTTTTTTTTTTTTTTTATTTTATCTTTAACCGGTATTTATTTTCCAGCCGAGTCGCAAATTCGAGAATGAGGAGGCAAATGCGAAAGTATCGAGGAAAAGAAAGACACACACACAGACACGCGCAACACATGACCTATAGGCATGCAAACACAATACTCAAACACGAATACTAATCGACACAGAGCACCGCAGAGAATATCTAGAGTTAGTGCAACGAGATAAGAGGGCGTTGATAAGTGACAGAGGAATAAATGTAGATGCCGTAAACGTAGAGTACCAAATATAACGTACATAACAAAAAAGGAAAAGAAATAACACGTTACGCAAATACACAAATATAGGAAGACGGGCGCAAGAATATTTGTGTATTTGTATAAAGAGCCATATATATATACATAAAGCGGATGAATGTGGCGATGAATAAATAACGAAAGAGAGACAAAGAGAGAGAGAGAGAGAAAGAAAGAGAGCGAGAGAGAAACCCTGGAGAGATATATGTATATTATATATGCATATATACATACATGTGTAAGTGTAACATTAGGCGACGAGTTAATTAGAGCGTGTCGAGGCTACACTGATGAAAAAAAAGAAAGAAAGAAAACCCATAAAAATAAAATTAAAAGGTTTTAAATACGTGCGCCGCCACGCGCCGTGCAAAATGCGTGGCGTGGGATACTGTGTTAATTACCGTATAATATAACAAAATAAACAGAAAATGATGATGAAAAAAAAAATCGTCTCGAGCCATCTCGAGCGAGCATTAATTATTAAGAAAAACAAAAATGTATTGGTTAGCCTGCCGGACCTCACGAGCCCTCCCCCCACCCCACCCCCCCCCTCTCCCGATATATATTATATAGTGAAATGGGCAATGCTAAGAGGATTACAAGTATTATCGCGTCCGAATTTTCGTAGAGATGCACGATGTACCTCGTTTTTGATTGTATCGTGGTTAAATTTTTCGTTCATTTTTTTTTTTTTGTTTTTTTTTCGTACGACGAAAAGACCCGCACGTGCGGGGTTTTTTCTCCAGGGACCCCGGCGCGGTACGGCATATCACTGATCACCTCGTACGCCGAAAAGTGTTGGGTGCCCTTTTCCGCAATGAAGATTTATTCCTCCTTGCCGCGATCGCATACATACCAATAGGCAATTTCATTTTTTATTCGTCGTAGACGAATGAGAAAGAAAAAAAAATGTTCTAGGCACTCTCGAGACTAAAAAGTTTTAAATGATTTACTCGTGTAAAGAGAGAAAAAGAAATAGAGAAGAGAATTTAGAAGTTTGAAAATGAGAGTGTAATATGAGAAACCGGAGGAAAGAAAGAAAAGGAAAAAAGACCCGCGGGGTTCCATGGCAGCCTCATTGCGTACACTATAGATTAAGATGTTGGAAGAATCAAAGCGAATCGCGAAAGATAGATCAAAATAAATCAAACAAAGCCTGTATGTAATTTGATACATAAAATGCCATATTGCATACGCGAAAGGCACACGCCCCTCCCCGCCACGCCACGCATGTACGCTCATTGAATCGAAAAAAAAAATTCAAACGAAAAGAAGCAAAAAAAAAAGAAAATAAATAAAACTAATTAAAGAAAAAAAACAAAAAATTGATGAAACACACGACATACACAAAGCACACTCGCGTACAGTTGGCACGACAACGCCAGGGACGTGCGTGAAAACATGTATGATATTATATATATACATAAACATAGCATAAAGTATATTATAAATAATGATGAATATAAATAAATATATGCTATACAAAATAAAACAACAACAACAAAACAAAAAATTATAAATATGGAGGAAGTATGTAAACGAGAAATACAGGATAAAACACGTTTAGCGAATAAGGATATAAAATATTATTATAATGTATGGTTGGTTTATAATGTAAAATATATTATAGAAAATGTAAAAAAAAAAAAATCAACGTAAAAATTCATTCGTCCCGAAATCCTGCTCGGCGATATTTGAATTACAGAAAAGAAATCAAGAAAAGGTCTGCCAAAGATACCATGCTCTAGGAGGAGAGTATTGTACGATTGGTAAGTACGGAAAAACAAATATTTAGTTTTATTTATGGTAATTCACTGTGATAAAACAGGATGCTAAATTCGGGACTGATTCCCTCGGTTTTTATGACCGATATATTTTTCGAAAATATTTTCCAAACAATATATTTTTTGAATCATAAATTCCACGTCGCATATTTTTTTAAAAGTTGTTTACAGTAGAAACTCGATTATCCGAACTGCAATTTA
This sequence comes from Stenichneumon culpator, assembly GCA_964017025.1. Classification (NCBI taxonomy): domain Eukaryota; kingdom Metazoa; phylum Arthropoda; class Insecta; order Hymenoptera; family Ichneumonidae; genus Stenichneumon; species Stenichneumon culpator. The sequence continues at coordinate 6,507,379 of OZ024777.1, forward strand.
TTTTATCCGAACTTCTATTATCCGAACGGGAATTTATTTAATTCGAACCTTTATTATTGGAAACATGCTGCAAAATATCGTTGTTACATATCGTCGAGCGTTACTTTGTTGCAGCCGTGTGCAAGTTTGTATCATGCGCTTATACGTTATACCGCTCGCGCGACTGACAGATTTAGCCGCAAAAAAACGCGTCGGATTGACACGACAACCAAAAAGTTACGACTTTACTTTTTTTTAATGCTTACAGTAAACGTTTAATAATATGTTCCAAAGTATATATATATGATGTTTGTATGCGAATATATATACAAAAAAACTCATATTCATTGCGTATGTTATTATTACAATATTTTTTATTCATAATTCGATTATCCGAATAATCGTTAATCCGAACTGGTCTCGGACCCAATCGGTTCGGATATTCGAGGTTCTACTGCATTTGTTTGTCCCAAATTTGAAGGATCCAGGGGGTCCTCCGAGGGACCTTGTGGTCCAGAAAATTCATTTTCCCACCCGAAATACGTCACTTCTGGTAAAAAAATCCGGATGAAAATAGTAGTTTACGATACAAGTGCTATTCAACTTCTTCTGTCGAGTGTGACTTTGCAGCACGAGTCAGAAGAAGTTTTATCGCACGTGTTTCGTACGAAATATTACCTCACGAGGTGAGAAAATGCAAGTTTTGTGCACGCTCCGCTTGCATAAAATGTCCATTTTCGCACCGGGTGTCATAAATGAAATTTTGAAGCCGGAATTGACGTCTTTCCGGTAAATTTCCGGTTTCAAAATTCCATAGTCCGTAGCGAAAGCGCGAAACACCCCAGCCACAGAAACTGCTAATATATATATATATAGATCTATATATTAAGAACAAAAACTTCCGTTCACGTTTCGACGCTCATTCCGCTCAGAGCGTTTGCCACAACATGAATATATATAGCGCATATATACATATACGCAGCAGTGGGGAACGGCAATGTTGTTGGTAATTAGGTGTGATAGGAGTGGCGGGCTGGTTATTTTGTCGAGACTGACGGGCACGTGGACATGACAGTTCGCTAAGTCCGCGCCCCATCATATTAAGCCTCACGCCGTGTGTGGTTCTCGTATACGTGTGCGCGTCATTGCGTGTTAACTTTTCAGATGTATGGATACGCATTGCCGCGTCACAACGTTCCCGGCGAATATCATAGGTTTATAAAGCATAAACAACAATTAGCGATAATCTCAGTAACAGCACGGACAGGCTCTCTCAAGCCCTTCGCGGATATCAGGGTGGGACGTGTCATACGACAACGTTCAGCATACGTCGAAAGACACGTGAAACTCCGACAGCTGATGGTGCCAGAGCAATGAACGGGAGGGGGGAGACTAATAAAAGAAAAAAAACTCGATCCAAGCCCTCACGATGCAAAGTGTCAAATTGCATGATCAAATTTCTGTCTGGTTTGGGTATTCAGTCGCGGGAAAGGAATAATTACATTACATACATTAAGGTGATGTGAAATACCACCGCCTGTAACAAAAACTGTACTGAATACCGTTTTGAGACCGCAGTCCGCCGAGGAAAAAAAGTTCTCTTTCCCGGGCGACTGGGTAGACGCAGGAAAAGACAATTTTCTTTTTCCTCGGCGATCTCCCAGATAGAAAAATGACGGCACGGCGACGGAACGGTGGCGGTACCAACGGTACGATACCCATTTGACGGCACGTTTTTCTATCTGGGCTACGGTCTCAAAACGGCATTCAGTACAGTTTTTGTTACGAACTGGGCGGGTATTAGCCCAACTAGCAAAAAGCCATCTGGTACGAAAAAGTCATCCGAATGGGTTACATATGTCCGCCCGAATGGTAACTATAAGCTACTCTACGTCCAAAAGTTAACTTTTAGACATAGGATGGTTTATAATTACCATTCGGGCGGACATATGTATACCATTCGGATGACTTTTTCGTACCAGATGTCTTTTTGCTAGTTGGGAGGTGGGCGGGAGGTTATACCACATCACCTTAAAGATGCATGAAACTCTTCGATGCCAACGTCCCTTGTAATGTTCGAAACGTTAGAAAACTGACAATGATGAATAGGCGGCCAAATTGGAAGGCGCAATATGCTGATGTTACCAAACAGTATCCTAATGGATATACTTAATTGCGATAAAATTTTACTCATGTTCTCATCTTTTCATTTTGCTTGGTCGAATAATGTTTTATCATAAGAATATTGAAAATAATTCAAGTACAGTTTCCACTCACCGCTGCTTTACAGCGCCGTTGCTGTAAAACCTCTTCTTTCTACTGAATAACTGACGCTCGACAATGGCGGACACTGCTTCTCCCGTCGATAAGAACTGCGATATTGCGAAACCTCGTCCCCGTCGACGTTTGCGCTTACCGAGGATACCATGCTGTAGGCGGACGACACCAGGTCAAATTCCTGCCTTACATACCGAAATCACGGATGACGCCAGATCAAACTTCTCCCTTACGTGCCGAAGTCACGGATGGTATTGTCAAAACTACCTGAGCGTAACACTCGTTAACTCAATAGCCAATAGTTTCATTTAAGAACCCTAGCAAGTTGACGGACGGCTGCTTTTAGGGGAAAAAACTAAAAAAACGGTCCGAAAAACGGACACGTCCGTTGAGGAACGAAACGGACCGCAAAAACGGTAAAACGGACCGTACGTTTTTGGATTGGTCCTTTTTCGGTTGCGGAAACCGAGGAAGGACCGGACGTTTTTTTATTAACATTTTTAGCTAAGTTTTTACATTTTTTTGTTCTGGTTTTAATTCTGTTTTTAATGAAAGGACAAAATAAAAATACGATCTTGGTCCTTTTTCGGTTTCGGGAATCAAAAACGGACCAAAGCAAATTTTTCGAAAAAAAATGTTCGGTCCGTTTTCGGTTTTCGCAACCGAAAAAAGACCAAATGGCAACAAAAAATTTACAGTCGCTTTTGTCGTTTCTTACCGTCCGTTTGCGGTCCGTCAACTCGGTCGGGAATTGCGAGGAGAAAACAATGGGCTAATACCCATTGTTTTTTCCTCGCAATTCATAAATGAAAGACTGTTGACTTAATCGATCACGCACTGCTTAAGAGCATGGCAATACCGCGATCATTGGTAAGAACTAATCAACTTTTCTCACCGATTCTGGCATTTGCGATCAAAAGAAAAGTCTCAGCCAAGATGATATCAGCTGTCGATGTGACTTTACTTTTGACTGTGCATACGTGAGACCGTGAGAAAAGTTAATTGCAGTTTTTGATACCGACTGTTTCATATGATCTTAATGAAGGGATGATTACGTTGTACCGGCCGATGACACGAAGTCGCAGTGACTCAAACACTCCAAATCTTTTTCCGTACGACCGTTACTGAATGTTCACTATCTGCGAGAGGAAGTTCGTGACGAATGGAGGCCTGAGAAAAAGCCACAATATCGGATATTTTTTTAACAACAGAGACCTAAAATACCGACATTGTAATTTCTAGTTTAAAAATACCGTGATAATACACAGATTCAAAAATATGAAATTAATTTTTGGTCCCTTAATTTATCTTCATAATTTTTGATAAAATTTCATAATTTTATCATAAAAATAGGTCGTCACACGTGTATGCAAAATATAAAAATGGGTATGAATAAAAAATACCCACCTGTCGATTTATTACCCCACGTCTATCCGTCGAACGCTCCAAACATGCACAGTTAACTCGGTCTAATGCACGGTCTCTTTTGACGTTTATTGCTAGGAGACTGGTTTATGTGCTACATTGTACAGTAATCAAAGGACTATCAAATTAGACTGTCAGAGGCACTGTTTTCGGGGGTGGTGGAGGATCGAATTCACCAAGCTGTTCCATGTAATGGGCCTCCTGCTTGAAAGGCTTGGTTTCCCATGTCATCCGCGATTCCATATCAGCGGGATAAACACCGAGATCTTCCAACATGGGAATTCCTTTTAGAACGACGTCTGTCGTATGTTCCTACGGATCGGTATCAACGATTAGTAGAGTTTATCAATAATAAGGATATTTATTCGCAATCCGTCGACTGTTTACCTTTTCAATACCCTCCCAGTGCATGAGGGCGATAGGAGCACCAGTCGCTATGAATTGAGTAAAGTCAACTTTTAGCTTAAAAAGTGGCAGATACTTGATATCCAATCGCCGATGGCCATACGCAACGGCTTCATGTCTCGTCAGATGAGAGATCCAGTCGACCAATTCGGAAAGCAAGTAACGCTTCGGTCTGCAATAATGATTTGTTATTAAATTTACATAAAAAAAATCTCGTAAAAAAATACTTGCAATAAACACTTGCAAAATGAACATCCCATATGGAAACATTAATACCGATGACGCGAATGCTCACCCAACAAATTGATAGGTCTGACCGGCCGTTTTCGGGTCCTTCACAATCGCAGCGATTCCGGCGGCAACGTCGCCCGACCATATCGGCTGTTTCTCAGTCGTCTCTCCCTTATTCCACAACGGCATACTTCTGCAATCGTCGATTATCGATAAAACGCACTAAGTATTTCTAAAAAATACTAATAAAAAGCGTTCTCGTCAATCGAGCAATCATTCATCCGAGTTTCCCCACCTTAGGTGGCGTCGCCATCTGTGACAGTAGGTATTGAGAAAACGATCCTCCTGTCCGTATATGTCCGCCGGCCGAACAATCGTCGCGTTTGGAAACTCCTCTTTAACGGCACATTCGCCTTCCCACTTAGACTTGAAGAACTGTGATCCATTTTTCATGACTAGCGGCTGAAAGATCCGAAATCGTGAGATGACCAAGCTGCTCTACACGCGTGCTACTCATGGTCGCCGACTACGTACCTTCGGATCTCGGTTAGCGTTCAGAGCCGACACGTGAACGAAACGCTCGACCTTGGCCTCCCTGCACAGCCTCGCGAGGGTCCTCGCTCCGGTCACGTGTACATCCTCGAACGTAAAGTTCTTTGTTTCCCAATCGCGACCGATCAAGTTCACTACAACATTGGAGTACTTGATGCATTTCAGAATGGATTCTTCGTCGCGTAGATCGAAAGGATGAAAGAGAATCTGGCCCAGGTCTCCGCACAGCTTCAATCTCAGAGACTCGTACGGGTCTCCACGATACGGAAGAATCAGCTGAAGAAGCAAGAATTCAGAGGTCATTCGTGGCTCCATCGTCATTATATCTTCGCGAAATCTGTGTAGCTCTCACCTGTGTGCCAATCTTGCCAAGGCGATTACAAACGTATCGGCCGAGGAAGCCCGTGTTGCCGAACACAGTACACACGATTCCATTGAACGAGCTGCGTCCGCCGGTACCTCTCTTCAGACTGGCTGTAGTAGGGGCCTTTATCACTCCCGTGGATTGGGAATACTGACAGCGTTGATTAGCCAAACTGGCACAGGTTGCGGTGTGGCTTTCTGTGAAAAAAAAAAACACACGCACACAATTATATAATGTTTGGAGCCAGTCGAGAATTCATGTGTAATGTATGATTTTTACGAGCCACACGGAGACTGTTTCTCGGGATAAGTGCGGTCCGAACTGCGGCCATTTCTTTCGTTTATTAATATATTCCTTCGGAGCGAAAATTCATCAGTCGGCTGACCAACACCGACTATGCTTGTAGCCCAGCTGTGCCGCGACTCTTTCTCTTCGCCTCGGAACAATTGGAGCCTCGCTACCTACAGAGGGAATCAGCTGTTCCGTCACATCGAAATTAACGTCTTGGGACGAACGTACCCGTGCCTCGTAGTGCCTGCGTCAACCGCGCGCCTTACGCGCCAGACTTCCCACCCCAGCAATGTCATCGCTCGTTGCAATCATTTTTTATGTTGATATTGTGGTAACTCTCAGTGAAATCTAACGAGCGATCGGGAGCGTCGAGGTTAACACAGCAAGACGAAACGTCGTCTGAAATCATAACCCGAGGTAGGATACGTGACTCACCGACAAGGCCGAGTTGCCGAAGAAAAATTATTTCGCTGAAAGCGACGAATTCAAACATTTTACGGGAACCTATTACAGGCACACCGAAAGAGCGACAGAATTCTATATCTGTCAAACAATAATACTGCGTATTTTACTTCCGTAACGCAATATTTTTCTATTTTTTTTCAACTTGTCTCGGTGTTCTTGTCCCATCGCTGCACCGAACCGAACTGCGCGAGATCTCTGTTGAATGCTTTCACTTTTTTAAAAATGTTTTTCAAATACATTTGCGTCGAATGTTTTACCCTTGGTAACGAAAAATTGCACTCCGCATTTACTTGCACCATTTTTAGACAAATAAACTCATCTAAGATTATTAATAAACGCACTTTGTAAGCAACGAAAACCCTGACAGTGTTTACAGTGCACAGACAAGATGGAGTGGCTCTTCGGCAAGCGAATAACTCCCGAGGAGATGCTCAGGAAAAACCAGAGAGCTCTGAACAAAGCGATGAGGGATCTGGATCGTGAGAAAATGCGAATGGAACAGCAGGAGAAGAAAATCATTGCGGATATAAAGAAACTAGCCAAGGAGGGTCAAATGGTAAGACTTGCGTAGTAGTCTCTCTGCTAAAGTTAATCTAAACGGTTAAAATTTAATACAGGACGCAGTCAAAATAATGGCCAAGGATTTGGTGAGGACGAGGCGTTACGTCAAAAAGTTTATGCTGATGAAGGCAAACATACAAGCGGTATCGCTGAAGATTCAGACACTGCGCTCTCAGAACACCATGGCCCAGGCCATGAAGGGCGTTACCAAAGCCATGCAGAGCATGAACAAGTAAGTTTGACTAATTGTTGTTTCTGAATGGAGGACACATCATTTGGGACCAGCAACAGCTGTATTAATTGAGCCAGACCCAAACATATAAATAATAATAATAATACTGATGTAATTTTACTTGTAGTTATATTTACAATTTTATGCATTTGATATCTCATTTTACTCTCCAGACAACTCAACCTACCTCAGATACAAAAGATATTGCAAGAATTTGAGAAACAATCGGAAGTAATGGATATGAAGGAGGAGATAATGAACGACGCTATAGACGACGCAATGGAGGACGAAGGAGACGAGGAGGAGAGGTAATTTTACTGAGATATTACAAATTAGGTGAAAAAAAATGTCACGACTGTTCTAACGAAACCTCTGTTGTTGTACAGTGACGCGGTTGTTTCCCAAGTATTGGATGAGCTCGGTCTGCAATTAACGGATCAGCTGTCCGGTCTGCCCCAGGCTTCTGGTTCGCTGAGCGTCAGCGGGTCGAAACAGCCGGCCGTGGCCACGGCCGCTGGAACATCCGACGGCGACAGTGGTGGAAACCTCGCCGATGCCGACGCCGATCTTCAAGCAAGACTTGAAAATTTGCGTCGTGAGTAAGAAAACATGCACCGCTACGATAAACCGCCTTCAAAAACGTTTGTAAAAAAAAAAGAAATAAATCAAGTATCTTAAATCGCTTGAAAACGTCGCGGATAAAGGCCGACTAAATGACGCTCTTGTTGTATTTATCGTAATATTATTAACATATTATTTATACATATTGTACAAACGTTTTATTAACTTTCGAGCATATTTCCATTTGAAAATAAAAGAAATACATTAAATGAGCAACACAAGATTTTATTACTTACATAATTACGTGTATAATAACGTGTTTGTAACGATGAGGATTCGTGGGTTTCGGAGATAGAGAGAAAAACAAGAAAAAAAAATTATTAAAAAAATTTTAAACAACAAAAAGATACTATTACAGAGATCAAAGTGTTCGCGTCAATACAGCCACGGAGTCGAAGCGGTACGGTGTACCGCCGATTACATGTAACCATTTAATCTCAAAGGCCCGTGGATAGAACCAGCCATCAGCGTTTGAGCTAAGGTAAAAATCGTAACTTTGTTGCACAATAGTCGTGAACCAACAACTTAATCGTCTATACATATTTATGTTTTTTTTTCTTAAATAATATATTTCTTATTCCTAAATTTAAGAGAATTTTTTTGCAATTGTATAATTTACCACGGACATTACGCGTAAACTAACACTGACTTGGACAAGTCAAAATTCATCGGACCCTTATTGTCTATAACGCGAATACAATGCTGCTTACGTATACCAAGCCATTCTGCCTTCTCTCGTTCACTCGACCGTCTCGAATCACAGAAAGAACTTTTTTTCTTTGCGCTATACTTCTATTATATATATATGTATATATATATATGTTATCCCAATGAAACTTGTTGTTTATAATTGGTCAAGCACTTAACGTAAACATAATATACAATAGTTGGTACATTATCAGAGAACGTTGTTGACGAACGCGAATACTATTAAATGCTTATGTGCGTCCTATGTTTTACATTTTCATTTTTTTTCTTGTTTTGTTTTCTTTTTTCAGACAATATGCTATCGTTTCAATAGCACAGCTATGATAATTATTACGTGTGGCTGTAGACGATCTGAGTGTTATTTACATATTTACAAAAGGGTATCGCAATGCAAAAGCCATAGGGGACGAGATGCAATCAAGAGTCACTAATCAACGCGTGATATTTTCTTTTATCTCATGTATATATATATATATATATATATATACATACAATGGTGGCCGATCGCTACACAATACAATAATATCTATTAAAAATGAAGAGATATCACGGGAGTAAGGAATCGTGAAATTTCGAGAGATATTAAATTTAGTAGTAGTTGGTCATATAGTCCAAACTTGAACCTTCTCCGCGACAATGCACCAACTTGCGTGATCGTAGTAAGAAGATATAATATGCAGATTCTCAACGTACTTATTGATAAGCTGATCGAGCTCACCCTCTCTAAATACGTGATAGTATTGATGATAAGTAATCGCCCCGCCACCCCCGCCGCCGTTGCCGCTGCCGCCGAAGCCGTCGCCACCGTAGTCGGACAGCAATGACTCCTGAGACGAGGATCCGCTCATGTTCGCCGATTTCAGACTGTTCGCGTAACGCTCAGCTTTTCGGGATCCTCTCCCGACCACTGCCTCGGCTCCGTCGCCGTGGCCATCCATCAGACGAGCAATCGCCGGAGGGCTCACCCCGCTACCCGGTATCTCCTCGGACGCCGAGCGATTCTGATACAGATGCTTGCGCCGTTCCCTGAGAGTCTTGTACTCTAGATTGCTGGAGACCAGACAAGTCGTGCTGCCACCACAGAATCTCGAGGTGTTGAGCGAGCCGGTCTGACTAGTCGCATCGCTCGACAGACTGATCGAGCCTTCGATCTCCGTAGATTCGTGGGAATCCCCGTGCCTGACGGTCTTGCCGTCCACGGCTGACGGTGAACCGATGTTCGAGGTAGCGGCGCCACCCGCTATCACCGCTGTGTTCGAATAATCGACCGAGCCCTTCGATGGACGACACGCGTCAATGGTGCTCCCTGTTTCCTCCTCTCGATCGCTCCCTGCGCCGATGTCCGTGCCACCTATGCACTCACCATTTTTCGTTACCATAACAAAGTCCATCATGTCCTCGGATGTGCTCTTACACAGAGAAGATTTAGACTCAGCGCTCTCGCCCCGCTCGAACGATCCCTTCCCGTTCGCCGTGCAACATGAATTATTGTCTGTATATTCGGAGTAATGGTAATCGTTGTCGGGCCCGGTGGCGCTGCGAAGCCAAGCTATCGTGTCGTCCATCAACTGGCTATATTTACAATTGTTGATACGGCTTGACAAATCAATCGCGTTCTCCGTCGCACAGTGAGATGTCGATCTGGCGTCGTACCTCTCGATCAGACTCGTCTCGGATAATCTTCTGTGCGTGCTTGTCGTTCTCGTCGTGTCGCTTCTATCTCTCGCTGAGTCAATAGGGACTTGCGGGATTCTTTCGCTCCGACAACATTTCTCGATATCGTTTATCACATTTTCTCCAAGTTTGTCATCGACGTCTTTCCTCCGGGAGTTGTCCTGCCCATCGACGCTAATCGAGTCGGCCTGGTCGCGAGGATTATCGTCATTTTCACCGGGAATAACACTCGAAACGAGAGCCGCTTGAAGGGAATTCGTCGACGACGCGCCAGTCTCAGCATCCAATAGTCTCAAGCTCTGAGAATCGTCGATCGGTTCGTAGTAGGTGGACGTTTGCTCGCAACGAGTACTCCCTCCGTCATATGCTTTTCTAACTTCGGGTCCTCCGTTTTTATCTGATCAACGGAGAAGAAAAACAATTGATTATAAAATATTTGAGAATCATAATATGCGACTGTTGTCATGGCACAAACCTTTGTTCTTCAGAGCAAAGCGTTCGTCCGATATAACGCTGATGACCGAGCCGACCGACTCGGGCGACGAGAGACCGCTGGAGTCACTGTCCAGATCGTCGGTCTCGGGATTGAATAGTTCCAATGAGAGAAGCCGTGGCAGCGTCCTGGCATCGACCATCTCCGAACGACCGGAAGTCACGGTGGACGCACGTCTTACCAACGGAAACGAGGATTTTCCACATCTCGTCGCGAAACCCGGTTTCTGCTTAAGCAATTCTTTTATCTGCTTGAGCCTCGAGCCTCTGCTGTCCTCCTCGCTGATCGATTCACTGCTTTCGGACTTGGATTTTTCGGACTGATTGTCACCGATGTCACCGCCGGTGGCAATGCAAAACTCCACCGACGGCGCCGTCGACTTAACGCTCAGATCCGCGTCGTTGTTCGTTCGCTGCACCGGATGCAGCGTCACGGCGTTGTTGTACACCGTGCACACCGGGCCGTCGACGATTTCTATGTTCGCCGATGTATTTTTATTCTCCTGTTCCGTAACCTTCTTCACGACCAGACTGGATCTCCTCGATGTTGCCTTGTCGATTGCCGCATCGTCAACGTCGCCGGTAGGGGCCTCGATGGTCTCGTCCGTTTCGGATTGAGACAGTGCCATATCGTTCTTAGTACTCTCTCCGCTAATACAGTTGGCATCGAATAATTTTTTCACATCCGAGCGGATCTCTTCGCCAATATTTTCGTTCATATTCATGTCTGTATTAATCTTGTCAATCGCGTCGACCTTAATCGGATCATGTTGCGTGGATTTGACGATAGTCGTATTTTCCGTTAAGTTGACCGAAGGAACGTTGCTCGGTGGGCCAAAAAGATTGAAGGTCCGCGGTGACAATCCCGGGGGACTCGGTGGCGGTAGCGACTTACTCGTTGCTGGAAATTGTTTGAGGAGCGGTGATATCGAGATCAGCTTCAGCCGAGGCCCGTAAATTTCCGGTGGGTGCTTTATACGAGGCGAAGGCGGTGCCGATGTTGTTCTCAGTTGATAACCACCGACCGGAACCGTCGCGACGTCTATCAGGGACGGAAATTGATGATCGTAGTGGAGCTGGTGGGCATTTTGATGATGCTGATAGTTGTGATGCTGCTGTTGCTGTTGCTTTGGCACATAAATGACAGAGGCGAAACTGTCCTCGGAATCGACGCTCGTGTCGCTCTGCAAACTGCTGTCCTTCGACGAATCCGAACCGTCCTCCTTCGACAGCCGTCTCTCGATTGTCTCGTTTTCGGGCTTTCCTGCAGCCGCGGAGGAAACGGGAGCTACCGTGGTTGCGGCAACGCCGTTAGCCTGGACAGTGGTGCTCGTCTTTCTCTGCGACGAGAGCTCCTTGCACCTCTTGCTCTCATCGCCATCCGAATCGGCCGCGTCGACGTTACTCTCGCCGGACGTCCAGCCCTGAAGAATCTTCACGAAACCATTCTTCAGTGCCATACTCGAGACCTTTTCCATACTCGTAGTCGATTGCTTTATTCGATTGGTAAGGCCACTTTTGATTAGTTGAAATCTTTTCGTTGCATTTCCGGAATACAGAGTGTCCCGAAAGTTACCGAACGTGCGATTGGGCTTGCATATTATCTCCTCGTTCAACGAGGCCTGCTTCATTATGTTTCTTCGCACGCGATCTCGCTCGACCAGCCTCTCCATCGACATCAGCTCCTCGTTCATCGAACTCTGCTTGTGAACGTTTCCGCGCTTCGGTCTCGCACTCTATCGGTCAATTGATGAAAAAAAAATTTATAATCTCTCGTTAATTCATTGCCTCGACACTGCGATCGATAATAACGAACCTACCTGAAATTCTCCAGTCCCCTCGATTAATTCTTGTATGGCAGTGTTTTTAGACTTGTCGGGGAATTCCAGCGACGCGTCGTCCGGAAGATGGCTTTTCTGTTTCACCAATCGGGGCTTGGAGTTTGATGAAGAGGAGCCTGATAATGATTGGATCGACGATGACAGTACCGGCGAGGCTGAAGCGGCCGCAGCTGCTGACACCGCAGGTTGCAGCGGTGACGACGAGGACCAGGACGGGAGGAGTTCCGGATCGTCCCCGTTTCTCACTGGCTCCACCGACGAAGGGACTCGGTACGCCGAATTAGGCCCTTCGGGGGCCAGTGGCGACGGTGCTTTTGATTCTTCATCGAGATAGAATTCGGAGGTGAGACTCGACGAGAAACCGGGAATGCTCGATCTCGATCGGACGAGATCGAGACGTTGAATCTCCAGAATGTCCCCTAGACTCTTCGACTTGATGCTGTGCCCGTCAGGGAGCTTCGTCACAGTGACGTTGTCGTCCTCGAGACGACGCAACTCTATCGGTATGTCATCGACGTCACCGATATCGTCGATTTCGAAATTTCGTCGATTTTTGCAACCGCCGTTCTGCCAAGTCTCCAGAAACCAAGCCCGATTACCCGAGTCTCGTTTGCCACCTGCTAATTTCTGAAGAAAAAAAAATAACACCGTCAAGTGTCATAAAGTACGCCGTTAAGAGTCACGCGGTCAATAATTGTGTACCTGCAAGGCTCGTCGAAAGAAGCTGTAGCACGTCTCGTTCGGACTCGAGAGGCTGCTGGTTGACGGCGATGGACTGAAGATCGGATCTATCCAGTAACTCCTCTTTTTACACTTTCGTGACGCGGCTCTGCTGAATTCGATATGTGAATTAAAAAAAGAAAAATCCAGGGCAACGAGAGGTGCAAAAACGATTATACATGTTTATACCTTTTGGATGTTAAAGGTGACTTTTGTGCGTATCGGTCGGGATCGAGTTCATTGATGCAAGGTACAGCGCCAGCAGATAATTTGCCGCCGGGATAGCCCGAGCCCGATCCCGTATTGAGGCAGTAAGCTTTCGGCCATGGTACGAGGACATCCTGAGACTCAAACTGGAAAAATAGCGAAAAAAGAAAACCGGTGAACGTTAACCAAATGTCTTTCTGAGAGACGACGCGCACTCTAAACGCAACTTGCATATGAGTTTACCGTCCACGAAAAAGTACCTTTCTGTGCCTCTGTTCCATAGCCCAAACGGATATGACAAGTCTTCCACCGATACGCAAAACTCGTGCGAGTTCCTTGAGAGCGTTGACGCGTCGCTCGGTTGTCGCAAAATGATGTACCACCGCGATCGAGAGTACCGCATCAAAGCTCTCATCTCGGAAGGGCAGGGCTAGGTTGTCGCAGATCAGAACCTTTCGAGCGCAGCATCCAAATCCAATTTAACATCGACAGCAGATAGTAGAACAAAAGAATTGCAATTTTACATAACTGTCGGCCCGATATCGATATCGTCGTTACCTCATTCTCCTTCTCCCGAGCGATGTCGGTAAGTCGTTTGCATCGGTCCGCTCCAACTTTGAAAACGTTGTCGTTGACGCTCAAATATTTTCCATTTCCACAACCTATGAAAAAAAAAAAACCGAGTAAAAATTCGAGGCACACACTTTCGAGCTTGGCTTAATTACCGATATCGCAGACGAGAGCTCCGGGTTCGAGTTCCTCGAGGAATTTGTATATCCGCGGCCAGTGTCTACTCTGGGCAGTCTTCTCAGCGCATTGTTCGTAAACCTCGTGAACGTAGGCTTGTTCCAAGGCCACAGACCTAGCCGCTTGTTCACCGTCGCTCTCAGACATCACTCTCGTTGCTCAGTTCCAAACTTGGCATGGCTCATCCCAATCTGTAATCATTAAATCATTTCGGCAAACTAATAATAATTCAATCACCAATCAAAATTTGTTTATATTCATTTGTTATGTTATTATTAACAATAATACTTATTATTATTATTGATTATATTAATTAATTTATTTATAATAAAAAAATTAATTTTATCATTTAATTTAACTTGGATTAATGTTTTCGCTCGAGACCTGGTGCGAACGAGTCGACGGTAAAAGCGGCAACTAAGCTCCATTAGTACTAAAAGTCCATGGGGGGCAAGCAGCCACAGTGGAACAATTGTTGGAGCGCGTGTAGAATACGTTTCTCGATGCGTTTCTTGTCGGCCGAGTCAGGCAAGCCCGTGGGCGAGGTGCACGCGGACGGGAGGGCTCTGGATGCGTTCGTGTCGTCCTGACGATGCCGAAGATGAGGCACCATGTACGACTGACACCATCTCAAGAATTCCCTCGAGTCCTCGTCCCTCACGAATGTCACGATCGCCCAAAGGGTACACATATTACGCGATTTTTTTCTCGTCTGAAGATAGAGCTGGCAAACCTCGAGAAACATCATGAGATCGATGATTTTTGTATTCATCAATGTACGTAAAGTGCTTCGAAACAAAAGCCCCGATCGCGCGTTCGTTTTCACGCGACAAGTAATAGCTCTTTCGATCGGTAAAGCCGGCCGATGCTTACGGCTATGTGAGAACAGTCGCGTTATGGACTCTATGCATGATCGGCGACAATGATAGTCGGGCGTGCGATGAAAACGGGAGCACTCGGGAGCGAACGATCGACGGTGTGCCGCGCGACTACGCGAGATGCGAGAAACCACAATTTTCGTTCGCGACACATAGTACGGGCGTATACGTGAATCAACAACTGCGGTTGTCTCTCGCTGCCCTAGAGACGAGCGACTGCGCTCTGAATTTATTCAATATGCGATCCCACCTTTTCTCATAACTGGGTTAGTTCCAGTGCACTAGTTAAACTAATTTAACAGACCCGTCGGGAAGCGCTCGAGAGCGTGAGCGCGCGCGCGCACCTTCTCATCCGAGGACATCTCGCCCACGAGCCACCCACGCGTTCCTGTGCATTTATGCATATCATCGGTCATCCTCGTCTTTCGTCCTTAAACAGCGATACCCGACAGCCCTTCTCGATCACTCAAAGCCGAGTGCAGCAATGACAGATTTCTTTTTTTCTTTCCCTTGGTTATGAATCCACGCTGCGAGGGGCGTAAATGTGTCAGCAGTCCAGAATAACGTTCGGGCCAGGGTCACCGATTACCGACAATTGTGAGAGCCGAGAGACGCACGTAATATTTTTCCAATCAAGACGCGTACGGTCGCACAGCGAATGGCCCGATGCCCGCTATGGTAAATAACGATTGTTTCCAGTCTCGACGCGATCTCATCTGTCCGACTCGCGCGAATAACAATGACAATAGTACTGGGACTCGAAGCCGACCGCCGATGTCCTCCGGCAACCTCCGGCCGCACGTATATACGCGTAAACACGTTTGCGGTATCTCGGGGAAAAAAGTCCGATAGGATCTCGAGCATCTGCCGAGCTAGAAGAGAGTGGCACAGGTCTCTTCGGGCGAGCCAAACTGCCGCAAAAAAAAAAAAACAATCCGCCGGGCAACTGTGGCGGTGTTCTCAGTCACGAGCATCGTCCAAGTCCCTTACCGACCTAACAATAAAATAAAACAAGTCCCGACGATCCTCCTCGAGAATCCACTCTTGAGTTATAAATAGCCAGGTTTTACGTACAAGTCGAATTCACGTGTCGACCGTACCGTGCGGGAGGGACGGGGGAGCCATGAATGAAAGTAGCGCTTATCGATTTATCAGGACCGCCCTACTTATTAACCAACTCAACTCCTCCGTCGCGACGAAGAGAGAATCGTAAGCCTCTTATTTCCAAATTGTCGAGCGCGAAACTCGAGATGATTTGCGGTTTCGAAAAACGTTGAATGGCTCTCACCGAAATAGAACTATTCAGTTGATCAATGTGCAGCGAGGAACCGAATGGCATATGGCATAGGTCACGTCGTGAGAGGCGAAGGCAGATCAATGGAACGTTTGGTGCGCCCTACAGATACCATCGCATTGCCCCGTATCTGCACTATAGCTCTTAAGTCTGTGGGTAACATCGTGTATGCATTATTTTCGTGGCTACAATAAATCGACGAATCTCTCGTTGCGACGTCACCGGCAACGCTCGACGCCGCCATTTGCTCATTGATGGCTACACACACACGCACACACCCGCGAGTAGTGATACTACACTGGCTGCGAACGAGTCCTTGATTTTATAATACATGTCGGCAAAGAAAATAATAATCCCTAGAGAGGACGGCGATAGTCGAAAACATTTCTTCTTTTTACACAAATCGCCCATTCGATGGAGAGGGATCGATGTCATTCACCCAATCTATTTATAATCTATGAAATATGCGACACGTACGTGTGTATGATAATCAATAAAAAAATTATCCGCAAATGTATAAAAACCCGCTAGCAATGCTCGGGTCGTTGCGGAACAAAGTTTTCTCGTGTATTCAATGCTGGCACGATCAACATCAATGAATGCATTCATGAATACGTGCGTATGTGTGTGCGTCGACAGGCGGACAAACAATCGTGAGGAGATACGGGGTTGAAGAGTCGAGTGGCGAAATACTAGGCCGTGAGCGAAGGAAGGCCGACCGAGGAGACGTAGGAAAAAAACGCGATGGCTTACCTTGGTCATGGTAATAGGGCTTGTGTCTTCATTTCTGAGGCTCGACTGATGCTCGAGGGTTTAGCAGCTCGGACGAGGAGGACTCTCTCTGCAGCTGCAACGGGTGTCGACCGATCGACCGGTGATGACGTTGGCGGCAGCGGCAACGGCAGGGGCGGAGACGTACACAAAACAGGAGGCAGCCCGCGGTCCTGGCGATAAAATTGATATCAAGCGACTCCCGACGACTGACATACCCGCGAGTTTTCCATCGGTGTATCGAGATATGTATGCCTTTTTTAAATAATAATATAACCGCGACGAGATATGACGATAAGGTGATTCTTGTGAACGAAAAGGTCGCTCAATGCCGTCGCGGACACGAGCCGGAGGAAGGCGGCGCTGGTTTGCGCTAAACTTGAAGGGGATGCGCGCGCGGTGCCGTTGCGGCGGTGCTCTGGTGCCGTACGTAGCGGCGGCTCCTATACCCACTGACAAATACGCCTACGTGCTTACACTCCTCGCATATATAGAACATCGTAGGAACGATCGAGCTCGATTGAGTAGTACGCAAGTAAAAACGAAAAAAAAAAACAAAAAAAACTATCCCTTCGGCATTGTCACTCGAGATTTAACAAACAATACGAGGCGACCGAGTGTAGCTGTTGATAGACAAATAGTACATGTCAAACGTATGGCTATTGCAATAATGACAAGAACGAACAAACTAGATTGACCGATACAGGAGCTGCGTTTAAACGTTGAAAAGTCAATGCCCGATCTTGCAGACGACAAATATTACCGATCGAGTATAAATGCCAAGAGAGACATGTACTTTCCCGCAGACGGCCGGGTGGAGGATTGGCATTCAGCAGCAGCGAAAGCGGGGGCGGCGGCGAGTCGTGAATAGAGGCAAGTCGATTGTTACATTCATTTACAAGAATAACGTATCTATTGAGTTCACTGGTTGCTTACGCTATAGGGACGATGTCGACGAAAATACATCGAATATTAATTATCATTCGCAAAATTTTAACGACGATGAAAGGTGTTGGAGGCGATAGAATCGCCGGAGGGGTCAATGTGAAAGGCGTGAGCGTCTTATCGGCGCTTCGGTGCGAAATCTACCTATTTGTGTCTAGCTGATTGAAAGAAAAGCCTGATTATGTTTATTCAATAATTACTCGAATCGCCAGTTATCGAACAATAGTTATCGAATGAATAATTGACGGTAATTCGTGAGAGATTTCTTTGTCGCGCGGAGAAACAATGATACACGCAGCGGCGAACACCGAGGAACGGAGAGTAACAGTCCGTGCGAATGGCAGAAGGTCGGTAGGCTTGGTCGGAAGGGAAGGGGGCGGCAGGTAGTAGCGTGTGGCCGATCCGTGCCGTGAGCGTAAAACGTAAAACGATAAGAGCACACAAGCATACGAGTCGACGGGGGATACGCGTCTGTGTTGGATAAAAATGAAATGGGGCATTGGGTGAAAGTACTCTTGGCTCGGAGCGACTCTTATATCAGATCAGTCCGGGCAGAGAGTGGCAGAAGTGGTACAGAATGTTGATGCCGATTTGCTTGCGCTCTCGAAATTTACCGTGAAAAAAAAAAAAAAAACTACGAATTATAACGATCGCGATTCGTCAACTCAGTGTCGATACTCCGCACCGTCAGGCATCAACCGGTAGTGGTGGTTATCTCGTCTTCTGTCGCCAGCCGCCTGACGTGACGAGGAATTTTGCGCAAGCTTGCGGAGCTAAACAACGTGGAAAAAAAACATGGCACGGATCGTCTTCTGTCTGTCTCTGCTGGTCCTCCTGTCCCTGGACAGTTCGGCACTCGAGAACGGCCTCGCCCGGGCTCCGCCGATGGGATGGCTGGCGTGGGAAAGGTTCCGATGCAACACCGATTGCAAAAATGATCCCGAGAATTGTATCAGGTGAGAAAACTTTCTCGAGTTCTGACTCTCGATCGTTTGCGCTAGTCGATTCGCCATCGGTGATAATCACAACACCGAGTCGGCAGCGAGAGTCAATATTATCTGGGTCAATGTTCTCTTTGTATTTTCACTTTCTTTCAATTACGCTCTTGTCGTTGTTATTATTATTATTATTATTATTATTATTATTATTATTATTATCATTATTATTATTATAAATACATTGAGGATTAAAAAGTATATTCTCCCTGTAGTGACAGACTGTTTCGCACAATGGCGGATATAGTCGTGTCGGAGGGCTACGCAGCTGTGGGATACGAATACATAAACATTGACGACTGCTGGCTGGAAAAGGAGAGAGACCCGAATGGACAGCTAGTTCCAGACAGACAACGCTTTCCCTATGGGATCAAGAGTCTTTCCAATTATGTAAGATTGCCTTCGCGCAGCTTGCTTCATGTTTGACAATTTTATCACCCGTTGCACCACTAATCGATCAAAGTGTTTTTAGATTCATTCTAAAGGTCTCAAGTTTGGAATATACGAAGATTACGGAAACTATACCTGCGCCGGATACCCAGGGGTTTTGGGCTACCTGGAGAATGACGCTGCACTCTTTGGCTCTTGGGACGTCGACTATGTTAAGCTGGACGGTTGTTACGCGCATCCGTCGGAAATGGATAGAGGCTAGTACGCGACGGAGACAAATTTATTCAATACGATTGAGAATGTAAAACACAAAATATTGTCTTACCGATTGCAGGTTATCCCGAGTTTGGTTTCTATCTGAATCAAACGGGACGCGCTATGATTTATTCCTGCAGCTGGCCGGTCTACCAAATTTACGCCGGTATGCAGGTGAGTTGTGTTTATAACTTCCATCAGCCGGTCGCTAAAGATTCTCAATGTGTATTAACAAAACGTTTTTTTCTTATTCCTTCAGCCGAATTTCACGTCGATAATACAGCATTGTAATTTGTGGCGAAACTTTGACGACATTCAAGACTCATGGGCGAGTCTCGAAAGTATAATTGACTATTATGGCAACAATCAAGACTCCATCGTGCCCAACGCCGGCCCCGGTCATTGGAACGATCCGGATATGTTGATCGTCGGTAACTTCGGATTGAGTTATGAGCAGAGCAAGACCCAAATGGCACTGTGGGCCATTCTGGCTGCACCGTTACTTATGTCGGTCGACTTACGCACTATAAGGCCCGAGTACAAAGCTATTTTGCAAAACAAAAAAATTATCGCCGTTGATCAAGACCCGCTTGGAATTCAAGGCCGACGGATTTACAAGGTTCGAGTTCTACGTCAGTCAACGTTGCGTTCGCGTTATTGACGAACGAATGTAAACATTCGATGAATTTTTGCAGCACAAGGGTATCGAGATTTGGGCAAGGCCTATAACACCGGTCTACCAGACGTATTACTCGTATGCGATTGCCTTCATCAACAGACGAACGGACGGCACACCCTCGGACGTCTCGGTTTCATTGAAGGAGCTTGGCCTTCAATACCCCGGCGGTTACAAAGTTGAGGTATCTGTCGTCATTATCATTATACTGTGAAAAAAAAATTATGAATTTATTATGATAATAATCGAAAACTCGTTCAAGGATCTGTACGAGGATGTCGAGTACGGTGTGCTAACGCCGCAGACCAAGATAAAGGTCAAGGTCAATCCGTCGGGAGTGGTCATTCTCCGATGTGACCTTCAGCTGGACGATCTCTTTTCTCAAAATCAATTTACGCAGTATTCGCCGCTCGAGCGGGTCTTCAAGATTCGACAAAACTCGTTCAAATGAACCGTTGTAATGTAATATTTTCTGTTTTTTTTTTTTTTTTTTTTTGTAAAACAACTTTTTTACACTTACCGTTACCATTATAGATTTTATTAAGAAAAAAAAAACGAAACGACCTGTAGTAAAATAAAATACGTTTCCAACGAGAAGTATTAGTTGTGTTGATTTTGGTATATTTCCAGTCAAGTTACCGACTGCGTTCATATTTACGTTAATGAGATAAACGGAATTACATTTCAATAATCTCTGAAGCATTCGTAATTAAAAACTAACAACATGGTCTCCAAGCTGCCAACCACTTGCAGTTTAAACTTGAAAGCCGCCTTTGGAGAAGTCACGTCGAATGTGCGCATGCGCTCCTCGCGCGTGCGCAAAGCGTGCTTGTAACTGTGTCTAACCCTTTTTGCCACAGGATTGTGGATACGACACTCGATTTCTGTGGTGATTCCGAGCAATTCGACATCCGATGACTATGACAACCTTGAGACGCGGATTGTCCACCTTGTATAGCTACAGAAAACTATCCTCTCATGCTCAGGTGTGTTGGAGTGGACATTGTATGTTTGTTGTTGTTGTAATTGTATCTCATCGTTCTTTCAATTACAGAAGAAGCTGGTGCCTGCCCTTGACGAAAAGGTGTCAATCCCCGAGCCCGAATACGACGTAGAATATTTATTGAATCCCGCGAATCGCGATGAGATTTCCGGCAATATAGAACGTCGAAAGAGAATCGGCAACATAGACAAAATCCTGGAATTGTCGGGAAAGCCGGACGCTCGCGTAAGCCTGATGAAGGAACTGGCGAAGATTCCAAACAAAACAGCTCCGGGAATACATGAATACGGAAACGAGCCGAGAGTGCTGAGCGAGTGCGGGACTCGCAAGAAGTTCGATTTTTCGCCGTTGCCCTTCAATGAATTGGCGAAAAAGCTCGGCTTGACGAGAATGGAAGATTTAGGTCCAGTAGCCGGAGAAAGGAGTTACGTACTTCTGGGAGACCTCGCGCAAATGGAGGAAGCGCTGGTTAGATATTCAGTCGATAAATTGCTGGGTCACGGCTTCAGATTGGTCTCAGTGCCAGACATTGTACCCACGAAAGTAATAGAGCGATGTGGAGGATTCGTAGATGGCGAGAGGAACCTCATTTACTTATTGGATTCTCATTATGGCAACGATTTGAGTCTCTCTGGCACAGCCGAAATAGCTTTGGCCGGCAAGCTCATGGACACCGAAATCCCGGCAAATAAACTGCCGCTCAAGCTGGCCGCGGTCAGCCGATGCTACAGGGCGGAGATATCGAATAACGCGGAGGAGAGAGGACTCTACAGAGTCCACCAATTCACAAAAGTCGAAATGTTCGGTTGCTGTGGGCGAAACGACTCGCCGCAATTTATGGAAGAATTGAGCGCGATTCAGCAAGACCTGTTCTCCAATCTAGGATTGCATTACAAAGTCTTGGATATGCCAGCGCACGAATTGGGTGCATCGGCGTACAGGTGATAGGCGATATATTGAATTTTTACTTTATAGTTGATGACGATTATTTAAATTTTATTTATTTATTTTCTCATAGGAAACTGGATATCGAAGGCTGGTTACCAGGTCGCCAGCAGTACGGCGAATTGTCAAGCTGCAGCGATTGCACGGATTACCAATCTCGAAGACTCAATATAAAGTACAAAACGGACGATGGTCGGTCGTTGTACGCACACACTCTGAACGGTACGGCCTGCGCCATACCGCGGATGCTGATAGCCATTTGTGAGACCAATCAGACGAGCAACGGTGAAATAGTCGTACCGGAAAAGCTGTTGCCCTACATGAACGGCAAAACCGTGATAGGGAAGCAACCGATCGCTCCTATGAGGGATTACAAGTACAAGCAGAAAAATCTCTAAATAAATATTGTTATAATGAACGTTTTTGTGAATTCATTTTCACCGGTCTCCCAGCTACGATTGGCCTGATAATATGAAATTAAAGTTGTGAACTACAACTGAAGCATCAAATATCAAACACCACCTGACAGTATATTTTTTTCTATAAACTAATACAATATTATCGTACAAAGTAAGACAGGGTTTCGAAATTCTTACGTACACAGGGATAAAGTTCATGGTTCGTATTATTAGTTCTTTTTTGTTTTTCTTCCAAATCGATCGATCGTTTCGATTTCCATTTTTTATTATTATTATTTTTTTTTAATGTCGATCTGTATATATTTTGTAGCGGAGTTATAAAAGTGTAACACAAAATATGTCTTCTTAAAGTAAATACAATTCAGAGACATTGCAAATTTACAAGACAATAATCTCCCCGTGTTTCTGTGATCTGCGTTGAAATTTTCTGTCTTTGTCGAGTTTTCACAATTTAATCGATTAATTATTTTTTTTTTATTTTATCGTAGTCTGTCCCGGCCTCCCGATTCGGGTGCCTCCGATGTTGATAGTTTTATTTTACAGTTGCTCTTTTTCATTTACCATTGAATTCACCCACCATCCGTAACTTGAGAGTCAGATGTTCGCCCCGAGAGTTTTTTCCAATAAAGTTGGACAGAATACTGACGTATTTTTTTTTTCTTTTTACTTTTTTTTCTGGCAATGTGGCTTGAATGTATCTACAACGAGACGATTTTAACATGTAATTTATGTACGTCATCTATGCGCTCTGGTAAAACCGTTGCACATTGCGAGTATCAGTGAAGACTTACTTTTAGTAATTTTAATCGTCCTCTTCGCCCGATTCGGATTCCTCCTCGGCGTTCTGCAGCCATTCGATGAATTTTTTCATTTGGTCCAAAAAGAGCATCTTTCCCTTGAGCGAGTGTCCCTCCTTGTACCACTTCAGAATCACTTCCTCTGAGACAACATCCTCTGAAACACCAAGTAGAGCTGTGTTAGATTCACTGAGACAACAAACAATTATTGACTATACCGCCCGATGAACGAACTCGTACTTTTGTAGAATAACAAAACGATCTTCTGGAAGACTTTCATGAAGTTCATGTTTTCGTAACAGAATTCCTGAACCTTAAGGATAAGAGCGAGCTCAGATCTGGCAGTGGATGTGAATGCACCGAACAAAGGAGTATAGATCTTCAAATGTTTGAGTGCTTGTTCGGCAACTAACTCTTCCTTCTTGTTCCACTCGGCTTGGCCCATAACAACGCCCCATATCTGTAAAAATAAAAAATAAAAAAATTTCACATTGGTTTGCATTGTAGGGAATCAAGGACGAATCTTTTTTTGTTGGCCTTATTGGATATTACCAATCCGATAACTTCGTGTTCGGGAATGCCACATCTCAGTGCCATTTCCTTAAGATCAAGTACGATGTCCTTGATGGGTCGGTTGTCAGCCAAGTCGTCGAGCAGGAGTTGCTGCAGGTCGCGCTTTGCTTCCTGACTCGCTTGGGCCTTGTGCAGCTTCACGATATCGGCCAAACCGACAGCTTCGAATACCGAGCGGAAGTGTTCTTCGGTTCTCTTGTTGGGCGGCACGAATTCCATTAACCTACCGACAATGCATAACCGAATGAATGAAAAAATAAATAAATCGAGAAAAGTTACAACATCGTCATGAAAAAATAGTTTCGAAGGATTTACCTTCCTTCAATCCCGCCGCGTTTCAATGCTGTCATCAAACTGGAAAGCCCCTTCTCCTGTTTCCATGTTACAAAGACTTCCATCAGGAAGTCCAAAGCCAAGTTGTCCTTGACAAGATGTTCGTTGATGAGAACGGAGAGCACGGTCGGTGGAACGGAACCATTTGAGATCCAGAGAGCTGTCATCCTGGCCAACTTTATGCGCTCGATCGGAGAGAATCCCTTCATGAATACCAGTACTTTCTTCATCTCCTCCTCGAACATCTTCTCCAAGTATTTGTATCGTCGCATTAATTTCGTGAATACCTGCAAAACAAGATAATAATACACCTTTTTTGTCCGTTTGAACCATAATCACAGGAATATATTTTTGTAACATTCAATCTGTTTTTCAAATCTCTGTCAGTGTCTCACATATATTCACGTGATAATCAGTTACTAAAAGACGCACATTTTATAAGTTTTACACTTTGCCTCTGTAAATTGTAGTAGTAAAAATAGTAATAAGACTATGTACAGTAAAAGAAGTTTGTACTTTTACAACTTATTGTCCACAAACGTTCACAATGTTTTATTTGTTAACTCTCTGACCGCGGCAAGTAATAGGACACTTTTGTATATTACAATCTAAACAAACGAGTTAGTCACTTATCTAAGAAAATTATTCTTATGAAACTTTGTTCCAGTTTTACGAAAGTGTTTTTTACTGTGCAGGTATTACCTGCTCGTAATTTTTCATAGACTCCATGTCCTCCGGCTGTGCGAAAACGCACGCCGTCGTTTTGACCGGCTTGTCTCCATCTTGGGCAATCGAGCCACCCGGTACCAAGAGACCGCCGGCGATGAGAATGTCAAACAGCGCCTCTCCGTACCGTCGGTAGTCCAATTTGGAACCAGCCGTGTCTAGATACTTGGATATAGCATCTAGGTCGTTGCCAGCCTTCTCCAGGCCCAGCAATACTGCATCGCGAAATCCAGTTGGATCATACTTCTCTTTTTCATCTGCAAAACAACAACATTACCTCTTGTGTCCTTGCACTCTCAAAACTGATCATTGACATATCAACAAATCAACCATTTTTAATGCTCGGCTCCTACGTACCTCTTTTTCTGGTCTTTATGCGTTGACCTGACAGCACTGGCTTTTCTATTTTTTGACTCATACAACACCCTTCTGGAACAAGGAAAACAACGTTTATTCGTATATATATGTTGCAGTTGGTTAACGGTATTTTTTTTTTTTTTTTCGATTGGCAATGATTCATCCCGATTTTTAGAATATGGCTTCTCCCGCTTGTTGCTCAAAACGCCAAAGAATGTAACAAAAAAAATCTCGCGAATTGGGAAGACCTTGACACAGGCCCTCACGTGCATTGTATTATCGTCCCGAAGCGGGAGTTGAAAAGGTGCCAAGAAAAAAAAATAGAACGCACCAGGTGCGTGAGAAAGAAAAAAATTCCGACGCTTTTGTGCGGGACTAGCGGTAAAGGTGAGCGCGAGGCGGCATGGGACATAGAAATTGGGTGACACTTCCGACATTAGGCTGTTCAAGCTCCCGAACGATTCTAAGTTCGTATGTTCTTCGATGCGCTCAACGTCGCAAGATTTTCGTACCAAGTTCCGGAGCTCGAGGAAACTTTCTTATAGAGTACAAAATAAATTAATTGGAACACGATCCGGGTCGCCTTTTTAGCTGAGGTTAAGGTCGCGCCAAAAGGCCACGATGGCCGAGACTCCGGGAAATGCACCGAAACTAGAACTAAGATTATCGGCTCGCCGAGCAACCGGTTACCGAGTTGTGTGAAAATGTAAAACCTTCGCTCGGTACATTAACTTACTTCGATGCACGTACAACTGTAGAACCGCTCCTTTCGAGGCGAAACGAGAATGATGCGAGGTGTTCGAAGGAGGACTGCGGGCACTTGGGGTCAGCGAGACGAAGAAATAATAAAATGGAAAACGGAAAACGACGTGCGATCGCGCAGGTACGCTTGTGCGCCGTCGCATCCGGAAACGAGGGAGTTGTAATGGCGCCCGTCAATCGCGCTCTCGCTTTCGAATACGCGATTTTTATTCCAATAACGGCGATATTCAACTTGTTCCATTCGATTGTGTAAATCATCCGACACTGACAAATATGTGTATCTTACTTGCCGTACAGATACTTTATTAGTTTATTACGTATAAGAATAATGGAATAAGACACAGAACTAAATCATACACACGGTCTAAAACATTCAATCTATAATACATCGAATTATATCGAAATACTATCTGGGTTAACGCCATGTGAAAGTCACGTGACCGCGCCAGGCGAGCGAGAGAGCTACCGCATTGGCGCTCGCAGTGGAGTGAGAGAGACACCGCGAGAAGGCGTATTAACAATCATTTCGAAGACACTGAAGTCAAAGTTTAGACAACAATTTTAATTAAAACAGTTGCAATTTATACCATTCGATTGGTGGTCGTTTGGTGATGATTGGTATCCTAATTAAAATATTTGGTGATCAATCCTTTAATTACAATAATTCAAAAAAGATATGAGACCCAAAGTTGGCGAACCATTATTGTTTTTCTTCACATTGATTTAAATGGGGCTCTATCGATGCGGAATCGTTTCGTCGTCAAGAATTATATAATTACAATGTTTGGTGGTTACTCGTTTGGTTAAAAAATGTAAACAAAACTAAGTGCATCTTAAGGTGGGGGAGCATTATGCGTAGTACGCTGTTGATCATGGACTATAGCAGAGTACTGCGCACTAATTTACCACCGCCCTAAGTCGCACGTACTTTTATACATTTTTGAACCAACGAGTGACCACAAAACGTTTTAATTATATTAATCTTGACCACCAAACAATTCCGCATCGATTCAACCTTATATGAAGCAATTTCCAGAAAAATCAAATCGACATTAGCCAATTTTTTATCTTATTTTTTTTTTATTATTGCAATTAATCGATTGTCCACCAAATGTTTTAATTAGACTACCAATCACCACCAAACGACCACCAATCAAAGAGGACAAGTTGCAAATTTTGTTATGAAAGTTGTATGGCTAATTTTATAGAGCTTTTTAGATTGTATATCGTGGAGAAACAGTTTAGGCAGTAACGGTGGACTTCCATAAATTATCGGTCATCGTAGCGGTTAATTAACCGGTGAATTACCGACTCACGTCACTGTACGTACTGCGTAAACGTCGATCCGAGTAATTCGAATTTTCGCGCCGCCACCACTGACAGTTCGCGACCTACGACTCGAGTCATGCTATTTTTATCGAGCTTACAATCGCGAATGTAACAAAATTTGATCGATCCAAATAGATGGTAATTACGCGCATTGTGTCTCTGGCTTATGTAAGGAATTTTTGACATTCGTACAACAGCATTATCACGTAATCCGATCGGATATTCAGCTTTAGCTTGACCGGCGAGTATGTTTTTGTCTCGGCCGAGAATCTCACGTACGACGGCCCACATAAATCAGTGTTTATTTTTAGTGAGGAGAGAGCACAACGACTCGTGTTGAAAAAAAAAAAATTGTTTTTCAATAATATTTTGTAAATACCTCACGGGTCCACAACTTTGCGGGTGACATTGAAAAATTTATTTTATTGTCGTCGTTGACTCACGACGAAACAGATAGTGAGCAAAAAAAAAAAATACTATGCAAAGACATTTCTTCGCTATCGCGCTGTAAACTCTCACGCCCGAACGTGAGAGGCCAAAACATCGCTCGCCGCGAGTGTAAATGAGACGGATGAGGGCACGCAGAATTCTCACGTAACCCCCCTCCATTACAAGTTCCGTCTCATCGGCCTTACAACATTGTTACAATATCTTATTATTACGAGTAACAAAGAAAAACAGACAAAAAAACTAAAAGTCAATAAATCGACCAATCGTCTTTCATCGCGACGAAAACTGAAACCGCCGATTTTGTGTCATTCAATACACGATACAAGTGAAAAACATATATACATATAAATTCGTGTAAATTCGGACATACGACGTTAAACCTGCAACTTTCCGATCATTCGTCGTTCCGACACACAAAAGTGACACCCGAGCTCGCATGTGACAATATACGCGAGTATTTAATACCCTCTCGCGCACAAAGCTTTTCGAAGTTACAACAAGTAACTTTTTTTTCTTTGCGGCTTTACGATAGTTTTTTTTTGTTTTTGTCGGAAATATTCGTCCACGAAGAGCGTGATTCGTGCGTCCAAGAACTCCCGGTAGATATTACATCGTTCTCGGTCGAGTGTGCTCGAATTTATTGCCATTTATCGGGAATTAAAAAAGAATGTCGAGGTAGAGACTAACAGTGTGTTTTGAAAAGTACAAATCTAGTCGGAAGGGTCGAAAATTTGAGTGGCGTGTGTCGCAAGGCAGCGGCACAGTGAGGAGAGAGTAGCGCTCCGCGGCGATTTGCCACTCGCCTTTGTGTCTACGCGACGTCTCTCACGTACGCGTTGGGGAATTGTTTTCTTTTTGTTTATTTTTGTCCGCGAAAAAAACTGTGATTTTTTCGTGCTTTTCGGGAAGTGTGTGAGAAAGGCTGATAAACAAAGGGCCAAGATGTTCATCACGTGCAAATGCTTGAACGTATCTATAAGAACGAGAGGAGCGGAGTTGAAGGGAGTGAAGGACGACGATATAGAACTGAGCCCGGTCGAGCGGGCCGATGGATTCTTTCGCGAGGTAACCGCAACGATTTTATCGTGATTATTGAGTTGACATTTTTCTTTTACATGTCTCTTTTATTTACCTCAAAGTTTCATTTATTGTTTTTTTATTTTTATTAATTCATTTATTTATTCAATTATTTTTTTACAGGCTTATCGTAGAAAAAAAATTATAACGACGGAGAACTTCCGTCTGTGGGAAAGAAAATATTTTCTATACAGAATTTTTTTTTGGAAAAAAAAAATTGTCAATTTTGCGGCAATATTATTAAAGGATTTTGACTTTTTCAGAAATTGGCTATGGCCAACGAACTGGAGGGAATTACCAAGGAACAGTCAGGTCTTGTGGAAGTCCGGAACGTTGGATCTTGGATTGTACATTATTGTTACAATTGTTCGGAATACACTCACGCCGTTCACAGAGAGCACGGAGCTGCTTTGGTTCTCATTAACGCCAACATCATTGTGAGCATTACACACGAGAGGATTCGTTCGGAGATTGGTCGGAGAAATTGTTTTTAAGAAACGTTGGAAGAATGTTCAGTTCGTCGCAGAGTTCAATGATATAGAGGAGGTTTCTGCAGCAAGGCCAAACAAAATTTGATATTGAACCAAAGCCTGTGAGACTTTTTGAAGAAGTTAGATCTTTATGTCAGGGTATCAAATTTTGTTTACAACCAGAATTTATGACAGGTATTCTCAAACGTTAATCTATCAATGCCAAATAACAGCTGTACCTGTGCACATAGTTTCATCCCAACAGCTTGCAAATGGTGCAAGTAATACCAAAAATAGTATTTAAAAAAGGACTGAAAAAAAGAAAATGTTTGTTTATGTTTATTCCAGCTGAAATTCTCTCGTTAATTCTAGCCAAATTCAATACCGAACGCACTTGGTCAATATATCAATGCTATCCTTGATAGCAGCTCTCTCGGTGCTGATAGTTTCACCCCGGTAGTTGGCAAATTGCGCAAGTGATAGCGGAGATGATATTTAACAAAAAATCGAAAAGAATTAAATATTCGTACCTTTTGAATCTCCCTGAAATTCTCTTGTTAATTCTGGCCAAATTCAATACCAAACACACTGAGTTAATTTATCAATGCCAAATAGCCTTGGTAGCAGCTCTACCTGTGTACATAGTTTCACCCTGATAGCTCGCAAATTGCGTAAGTGATAGCGAAAACTGTATTCAAAAAAGAGTCGAAAAAAAGGAAAATATTCCCACCTTTTAAATCATGCCGAAATTCGCTTGTTAATTCTGGCCAAATTCAATATCAAACAACCTTGGTGGTAATGCGCCGTGTGTGCCAAATTTCACCTTCACCGCTGAACAATTACAAGAGTTGGCGTGTTTACGTTCTATTTGGGGACACAAACGTATACACAGAAAGTAATTTCTCTTGAATGCGATTTTTCAATTTGTCGGAAGAAAAGAATCTTAAACTTTTGCATTCATAGCTACATTGTGTCGGCGAAAACTCCTTAAGTCAAAAGTTATTTTCTAAAATAAAAAAAATGCTGGAACTGCTGAATTATTCATAAAGTAGTCGAGTGAGATTCAGCGACAAAAAATTCACCGGAGGATGTAATATTCGGGCTTGGGCGTTCCGCATATCTGATCTACGAAATTAACACAGATCAAAATATCCTTTTTATCTAAAAGCAAAAAAAAGCTATGTTTACACGCACTCGATAAGACCTTGCGTCTCTAAGTAATAGATTCGAATATCAGCCTCTAATCGCATATCTTATCAACTGTGCCTAAAAAATAGTCGCATCTTCATCTTGTATAAAAATACGGACGAGCAGTGGAACTTTTTAGTTTGCCCGCGGCCATTTACATTTCAGACAGTCATCGATGACCATTAAATTTGATTATCTCTGTGACATCGGTTATTTCTTTTTTTTTTTATAGATGTCTTCGGAAGAAATAGTAAGATTGAGAGCTAGTCCTACCTTCAGTCCTATATTCAGGATAGTCGTTGATCAAAGTTCTTTGGACGATGGCGATCTTCCACAACCACCGACTAAATTTTCGGGTGAGATAGCACTTCTCTCTCTCCTCTGTTCATTCGAATTACCGGCACGCGATTATTCGCACTCCGAGTGTTCGTCTTGCGTTCATTTAATTGATGACGTATCGTGTATACATATCTAGCTAAAAACAAGGTCCAGTGAAAATTTTGCAAACTTTTCAATGGGATAAAAATCTTTTAAAAATCTGTCAACTAGGAGCTGATAATAAAAAAAGATAATTATTTTTTTAAATTAATTTGTTAATAACTTTTCCGAATTGTTATTGCACAAAACCAATGTACTTAACGTCTTCAATACGGTCCATTTTCTTCAGATTTTTGTTGTTTCAGAATGTACCAAAAAGTTCTCGCCGAATAAAACTTTTGCTTAGTAATGTATAAGCGAAGCGTCCTTAATCGTTGTTTCAACGTCAATGATATATTTTTAACTTGTGAAGAAATAATTTTGTTTATGTAAACACTTTTGTTTATGTATAATACTCTCGAGGGAAAGATACCTCAAAATTCCAATCTTATCCATTGGATTAGCTTATCGCCAAATACAAGATATTATATGTTAAACTTAAACTGTAAAGAAAGATAATTGTTTAATCTATCGTTCGTAACTATTTGAGTTTTTCTCAGCTCACTCAAAGACGATCGAGCCGCATTTTCCGTTTCGTAAAATCCACTATTTCCACAGCGATGATCTATTTTTACCTGCAGAGACTCATTTATTTTTCGTAAACAAGACCGAAGAGACCTCATCGAAATTTTATCTTATCTAATCGTTTGTTGCCAGACAAGCGTGCGTTAAGCTTCAGCTGCAAAGCAGAAGGATGTTTATCCTTCGATCATTTAAATTCCAATCTTTTACGATTTGCGAGACGAACGCTCGTAGCGAATAACGGTGGATAAAATAATTACAATGACCCACAAAACACAAACTCGTTACAATGATGTAAAATTTATATCTCACGAAATAACGGGTTGAAAATAAGTAAAATGAGACGACATCTCCGTGACAAATAATTATGCAACGGTTCAATCTCTTTTTTAATAAAAAAAAATCCCATGACAAACGTCATGGTCTCCGTCGACACGGAAATGTTATGTCAAGTTTGCATTTTGTTTGAGCACGATAATGTATGGCAAATACATAGTACCGTGACTTAAAACGAATATCACAGCAACGTTTATATTATATGTTTTTATAGAACCTAAATATGATATAACTGTTGCAGTCCGTGTTCGGTGGGGAGAAACTCCATCTGTGTATTAGTAAGACGACCGGATGTAAAGTTTTCGTAGATTTTAATTTGAATTTAATTTTTCTTACAGTTTCTCAACTATCGAGGCCGCTGCAGACGGCGCTCGCTGGTCTTCAGCAACAGCTCGAGGAAGCCGTTCAGCGAAAAGCCGCGGCCACGGAGGAAAAGATTCGTGCGTTCACTGCCGAGCAGTGTCAGCTGTTGGAGCAATTTCGCGAACGGGCGCACGTGGAGCACACGGTCTTGGCAAGGTTCGATTTATCGGCGACGCAATAGCTCGAATTACTCTTTCGTTCGTGGAGCAATTTTGATGCAACAATTTAATCGGATAAATTTTATTCCCCCTCGCTAGGTTGATCTGCAATACCGAAGAGACTGGCAAACCGACCAATAGCATGGAAACGCCTGCTACAACTCCTGACAGAGTCAAAGCTCATTCAACTACCTCAATAGTACAGTCTGTGAATCCAAAGTCATCGGTCGTTGCCGAAACTGGCCTTATAACCGGCACAAGTATTAGGCACCACGCAGCGACGAAACATCCGGCTCATTTACAAATGGTGAGAATTTATTTATTTATTTATTACGTGTTCTCGGGTCAAGCCCTTTGTACAATATTGAATATGCACTTACAAGCGTGAAAATAATCCGATATAATACGCCCATACAGATCCTGAGTCGGTATATTTGAACGAAATTATATTTGAACTAATTCGTGAGTCTGAGAGCGAAATAGCTCGGTGTTCCTGGTTTGCCTAAACGAGACCCGGAAAACAAATTCGCTTAGGAGATCCGGACAGACAATCGAACCATTGAGCAGGTCATAGAAGAGAATTAAATCTGCATTTCGTCGCCGGGTCTCAAGAGACTGTAACCCGAGACGGACTAGCATAGGCTCATAGTCATGGTCCCGATAACCCATGGGATTATTTAGCCGATAGGCGACGAATCTCAAAAATTTGTGCTGAATTCGTTCTAGTCCCGCGATGGAGCTGTACGTGTAGGGACTCCAAATAGGAGACGCATATTCGAGACCTGCCCATACCAATGCCATATATAAGATTTTTAACGCGATAGGGTCGTTGAATAGCCCCGCCGTGCGCTTGATGTATCCTAACAGAATGACGATGAAAAATAAACTTTCGTCAAGAATAAAGAAACTGTCTATAATGACCGACAATTGCTTTTTTTGCAGAACGGCAGTAACGAGAGGCGGGACAAACTACGAATATTTTCCAAAGAGCCGAGTAGCTACGATGCCGAAGCTATGTTTCAGCTCGAAGGAATGGACGATACGTTTTCTTCGGAACAGTTAGAGCCATCGGAAGACGAATCCGAGACGGACGGTAAGCGTCAGCGAAAGCGACCTATCTTCGCGAATAATCTTAGAATGGTGAAAAATATATATATATAAATATTATAATATACCTGTTTTGGATCGATTTAGGTCACGATGAAGGAATACACATACCGAGAGGTCAGAGAGGTGGACATCCAACTCTAGCGAAATCACTGCCCGTCACAGTACCTGCTTTTCCGTCTTACGTCAGACGAAACATTCAGGACGACGATGACGAACAGGTTAATTTTTCTCTTCGTTAAACCGTCGTGTTTGATTATAAATATTTTCTTTATTAAAAAGTTTTAAAACACGAATATTTTTGTTGAACAAAACGATGGAACTGCTTCGCAGTACAGTAGAATTTCGAATATCCGAATCAATTGGTATCGAGCCTAATTCGGATTAACGATTGTTCAGATAATGAGAATTTGAAAACGAAAAATAACATACTTACGTAAAACACCAAAAACGGAGTTAACGATGTGACGGTCTCGCTTCGAAAACATTTCAAATTTTTACTTGAAAACATGAAATTGATTAACCCAATTTTATCCTATTGATTTGCAGTTATCGAGAGATCCCCTCGACCCACACAACATTCGAGCTTCGATCAAGGCCTTGGCGAAGAGCGTTCACGGCGATACAGTTTTCGGTGATTTGCCACGTCCTCGATTCTCCACGCAGATCTGACTTCGCATCTATCGTAAGTTTGCCCCGACTTATCATCCGACATCCCGTCGACATTCGCAACACAGACCAAAATCACGGTCAGCCGTTATTATTCGCTTGCGAGCGGATATCACAAGAGTTCGATAAACAAGAAAGGAAACAGAAAGATAAAAAAACAAGGCAAAATAGATCGCAAACTGGCTGATCGTCGAAATGGGCCATCGTATTATAAGAAATCCGAACTTTTGCGTATCTCGTAGGAACATTTGAGCGGTAATATATGCCTTAACTTTGATCATCATATAGTTATAGTTTTTGGTAGCTTTACGAAGAAGCTTTAAATACAAATGAAAAAAAGTAAAAAAGAAAAAAAAAACGACCTCGTATCCAGATTCTACTGGCCGGAAGTGAGGCTATCTTTTCTAGATAATGTCGAAAGAATATTGCAAAAAAGAAATTATATTGAAAAAATAATGTAACAAAAAAAAATCTAAAATCGAGACAGACGTATCATCCCATTGATACGATTACATGAAAGTTGTATAACGAAAAAAGGTACTGATAATTCATTATTTTCATCATATCCGATCATTGCAGATGTACTACAGAACATAATTACAAAAAAAAGTAATCATAAAAACTTTTTTAGCCGATAAATAAGCTGTGTAGCAAGAGACTGCTCATGAAGTATCGATTAACTGACGTAGTAGAGGGTCTTTGTCGAATACCCGCGATTTTCTAATTTTCGTTCTTTTCTCTTTTTTTTGTTGTTGATTCTAGCTCTAGTTTCTGTAATATTTATTTCTTTCTTCACCATCGTATCACGGCTTCTCGCGCCTCAGAATTACGTGCGCAAGGCTGCAATAATTATGTAATTTTTTTTTTAAGTCGGTCAAGCAAGTATGACTCGTTTCGATATAAATTTTGATGCAAAAAAATAAGCACCGTCGCCCCGTAATTGCTTACGGAGAAATACGTAAGTGAAACCGAAAATATCGTTCACTATAATATTTTCTTCGTTTGTTACAATATTTCTCCGTAATCGGACGGTTTACATGTCGAACTTTGGAAAATAGTATTTCGACAAATGTTGTTACGTGCAAGTAATCGTCAAATAGACGAAATGGTATTTTATTTCACTCGGTGCGAAAATGGCGGCTTTGCGCACGCCTCGCGTGCGTAAAATCCGTATTTTCACTCCTCGTGAAATAATAGTACATTACGATACTAATGCGATAAAACTTTTTTCCTAACATATGCACGTAAAATCCCGCTTTCTGTTCCTGTGATGTGTGCGCAGAAAGGCACTTTGTCGCATCGCATGCGGGGAAAATACTGCGCATGCGTACAAACCCAATATGGTCTTTTTTCCAGCACTAGTGCGGAAAAGTGCCTTTTTACGCACACTTCACGGGAACGAAAAGCGTGATTTTCGTGAATTTGTTAGGAAAAATCATGTGAATGGCATGGGAGTAGAAACGGGAGTTCTGACTCGTGTGAATAACGCACTAGCCTTCGGCTCGTGCGGCTTTTTCACACTCGTCAAGAACTCCCTTTCTATGCCCTTGCCATACAAATAACTATTCTGACGACTGTGAGTTTGCAGCATGAGCCGAAGACGAGTGTTCCAATTACACAAAAAAAACGTTTTTCACACGAGTATTGTAAAAAAAATTATTTCACAAGGTGTGAAATCTTACGCACGCAAAACCGCCATTTTTGCACCGAGTCAAATGAAGAGTTTACTTTTGGACAACGCCTACAGTAGTTACAGTTAAACGCATATGGCTAAATAATAACGATGGTACGAAACGAAAAGTGATTACGGTGTCAATCGATTATTGTCTCATTGTTTATTATTTTTAAAAAGAGCTTGTATCGTTATAATGGAAAGCTACGTAGTTTTATCAAACGCGCACGCCGTTAATCATCGATGACATCGTGAAAAGTCGGATGAATCGTGAGTTCGAATAATTTGTGTAAGATGATAGTAGTTTTTAGTAAAATTCCTAAACGTCGACGAATGACCCATAAGGGCGAATGTACATTCGCTGAAAAATCCATATTGGCCTTATATGATTGTAAATTGTAATATTTTTAACGTCGGTTTTTTTGTATTAGAGATTTGATTTATTTTTCTATAAAGCTAAAAAAAGAACCACAAACATGAAATGGCAATTTGAGCCGGTGACAAATTGAGTGATTGATGATTTTTGTCACAAATGATGATTTTTTTTTACATTTTTTAAAAGTATAAACCACCGAATGACCGTTGAATTATCGCGCATAGTTTATCGTACTGATATATATCATTGTGTATCCTCGCATCCGAGTTATCGATGTAAAATTTCACCACTATCGCTAATTATATAATTCAATGTAGAATAGATTTTTTTACTCAAGTTATATACAACTGATACTCGTTTTTCATTTACATAACTTCGCTATAGTACAAGTTACCCACCTACTTTTCGTTTGTTTTTATTGTTTGCAAGTCAATGTTTCTTCTTGTGCGTTCGCCAAGGATGTTGATTACGCAAAGTTATCGGTTTTTTTGTTTGTAAAACCGATTATAGTAGTCTGAGTTGTTTTGCAAATTTAATGATACACTTCGATTTCACCGCAAATGGAAAAGAAAAAAACTGTCAAATTGTTTAAGAGCGATCGAGACTCCAAATTTCCAAAGGCATTTAGAAGTACGGCGAATAACCGATAAAGTGACAAAGTTTCATTCTCGGTATTTTATTTTCTTTTTTTGCTACATTTTCACACAGCTAAGGTTTTTTTTATTTCTTTTTTCTCTTCATATTCTCGACATCATTGTTTCATAAGTCGGAAAATAACTTTCCATTACCGATAATCCACCGAGTGTCCACCAAACATTATTAGAAGCGATGTCGTGGCTTTTGTGATCGTGCAAACACGTAAAATAATGTAACGATGTGAACATTTTTATGAGAGGAAAGAAAGAATGAAAAAAACAACGCGCTCTCCGATTTGTCGAATGTTGCTCACACGATATGGCTGAAATGATTGTACAATGAAAGAAAACTCTTATATCATGTATCATAAGAAGGATCTATTGAAATAAAGAGAATATACTGATTACAATTAAAATACAAGAGATTGTCATACGATTTACATTTTGTACGATTTATTTCTTTCAAGTATACAAGCTGTACACGAAGTTTGACTTTACAAAATGTTTGTGACGACGCAGTTATTATATTTATGAAAAAAGGATAAGATGTTATTAATTGCGTTTACAACTTATCCTCATATTCGGGTGTAAAAATGTTACTTTTTTTTTAATCGTACAATTCAATCAAAATTTGATTTTTTTTGTGATACTTCAGAGTTGCTTTGTAATTCCGTTTTGTTTTCTCTTACATAGAGATAAACGCTTTGTCCTCATTACAGTCGGTGAAATTTATTTAAAAAAAAGTTTATTTCTTGTTTTTCGACCGAAGGTCGAGCTGTTCGATCGTACCATTTACGCGAGTTTTGAAGCGCTGCATATTTCGTCGGAAATCCAAAGATCAGGTGTCAACACGCTCCATCTCAATATGACAACTGGAATGTTAGTGTCAGCGCTGCGAGTTTTGTCATTTTTTAAATATATCCTCGACGATCGACGATGGACTTAGACGCGAGGGATCAGACGGAGATACGAAATTGATGTTCTAATTTTGGGATCAATGAGCCAGTGGAACTTTTGCTTTGGCAGCGAGATCCATTTGTGCGGCAGCAACTGTCTTCATACCGTCCTGAACGGCGGAGAGATTTGCTTTCCACGCAGCCAAAAGATCACGAAGTTGCATCCACTGAGGGCGCCCGAATGTTCTGTGCATCGTACTCGAGATTAGTACTTTTCGGCCGGCCTGGTCCATGCGGGCTCTCACGAGTTTCGTTTTCAGAACTGCAAAAGAAATATTTATCATTCACTGCAGATGTTGGCCCGTTTTTAAATCTCAGTTTTCAACCGGAAGTAACGTCATACGGGTAAACGTCATTTTCGGTCTGAAAATGTTATTTTTGGACCGGAAGTGACTATAGCGGAAATATGTCGTTTCCGGTCTAAATATTTTATTTTCCAACCGCAAGAGAAGTTTTGCTGTATGACGAAAGATCGAGAGCGGAAATCGGAAGTCCATTGAATTTAGCATAAACGATCGAACTTTCGTTCCATATTTATAACTCTATGAATAAATATTAAATTATCTACCAATTTTCCTTCTATTATAGTCTATTTGTGATACTTTGTACTGAATGAATTCCAAATATTCTTACTGTAGAACCCCGATTAACCAGGATGCTCGGGACCGAAGAGTCCCCGGATAATGGAAATTCCGGTTAATCCGAATTAGACAGCGAAAGTATGTAAGTCAATCATGGCGAATGATATGACTTTATTTCGACTAATTACAATGATATTTGGTACATCTTGCACTAAATTGTTAATTAGTGTGAACTAGAATGTCAAGTTTCAGATATATTGTTTACTAATGCTACGTATAAGATAGCTTTTTTTTTAAGTTCTCAGTGACTTGTTTGGTCCGAGCATAAAAAAAAACTCGGTTCTACTGTACCTTTTTTACATATATATTTTTTTATATTTGTTCAATTTTCCACCGTATACCCTGTCGGGTTTTTACGGAACCCCAGCCCGATTCCCACCTATCACTCCCTACCCGCACTCAGCTAAGCTACCTAACTTCCAGTGCGTCCGTAGCCGACTTAGCTACACTGTACCGCATTTGCCGAGGACACGGGGAAACTACGGAAAACCCGTGCCGATACAGACAGCCCTATTCGCCTGAGCCACTGGTATTTTTGCACTTGAGTAAAGTGCAGAAACACCAAAGTCTCAGAAGAAAGCGCCTCCCGTTCAACGGTCGATGCGCCAGCTAGTGCACGGCTAAGCGGTCACCCATCCAAGTACTGACCCCGAACGAATCAGCTTGACTTGGGGGACCACCAGAGCCGTGCGCCAACCGCGCATCCACCGCTGTCGGTACCTTTTTTATATTAATTTTCACATTTTATTTGTAAAAGGGCGTGTCCCATGAATAAATAAATAAATAAATAGATAAATAAATAAATAATTAATAGAAATTGCAATAAACTAAATGCTCATTGAAATAGGGGGAGACCTTGTCGAATTCTACGATAACTCAGTAGCTATTGATAATCCACTGAGCCAGTATTGAATCTTTTAATTTTTCCTGCATAATTGATCTCCGATCAGCGGTAAAAGAGCAGAGATAATATTTTACACAGGATAAATAAAATAAAGCATTGCAACTTTGTAGTTTGCTTACCATCAATGATGAAGCTTTCAACGTCTACTTCTTCGATCTGCAACTCACTCTGAATCGTGTCGAAGGACATTTCCGGGTTGGTTTCGGCGAGCTGCATGAAAGTCAGCAACCTCATTTTCTTCATGTTTTGTTCATGATTCAAACCTATAAGGAGACATTTTTTTAACATATTATTATCGTATAATAATAAAAGACGGACACATTCTCTACGATAATTTGACCAATTCATTGAAGAAGGATAAGAAAAAAAGATGAAAGCATTTTTTATTAACTCTGAAAGACCACATATGTGGAAAATCAACTTGGAGTATTCGGATTCTGGGGCCTTTGAGTGTTATATCATTTGCCAAATAGCCATATCACGTTATCAGAAATGTTGCTTTATCTTTTCGCATCGATCTCAGCACAAACACGCTAAAAATATCTACTACCGAAAAAGTAAATACCTCGCCGATGAAGGGCTACAAGAATTACTCACCTAGCGTGTGCTCGACGAATTCTTTATGATTCTTGTAGAAGGTCATGTATGCCGGTAATTTTTCTTGCACGAATATGAGAAGAAGATCGTGTATGAGTTCGCCTTCCAAAAATCTAACGGGCTTGAGGGCGAGCAATGGATCGAGAAGGAACGTGTTAGGATCGGCGAGAGCCGCGAGAATACAATGTTGCGCGTCTTCCCTAGCGGCAGATGCATTCTCAGCTGTGTAAGTGCCCAAAAGCTCGACCATCACTGCTGCGGCTTGGTCGCTGTGGACCAAAAAAAATTTATTCAATAATCACATTAGGTTCTGATGATACGAGAGGATTACCGGATCAAAGCTCACCCTTGTTTACAGCTGAGGAGGACTTCGTGCAACAGACGCAGCAATTTTTGCATCTGCTCATTCGTCGGCGGAAAAGCCTTGAATTGATCTTTCAGCTGGTCGACGCCGCTGTAAACCGCCTTCACTTGATCGACGCTCCTAGCGACTTGCACCAGGTGATAATATACGTGATATCTCATAGGCGATTTCTCCTCCAGGGATTGGAAGAGCAGCCACAGCCTGCAAAAAAATATAATATAGTTACGTCCAAGGGAATGAATAACGCGCGTATTAGCTTTTGGGGCGGATATTATTATGTACAATGGCAGCTAAACATCTCAAACACGAACTGTCAAACGTCTGTTTACTCTGAAAGTCCGATCAAGACTGTTCTACATGACGATCGATCTTCTATCGATCGTCCGTTCGCTCGGCTCTTGTCAAACCTAACTAATATCGTGTGCCTCAACGAATAGTCAGCTACA
This sequence comes from Stenichneumon culpator, assembly GCA_964017025.1. Lineage (NCBI taxonomy): Eukaryota > Metazoa > Arthropoda > Insecta > Hymenoptera > Ichneumonidae > Stenichneumon > Stenichneumon culpator. The sequence goes on from OZ024777.1 coordinate 6,548,027, forward strand.
TATTCGTAACAATATATATATTCAATCATTTTTTCCACAATTTCATCCGCTAACCACGGTATCCGGTAATTTGTATGTTTCGTACACACAAATTTATGGAGATTTCCACGACTTTTACCGGATTCGCCAGAGGGAAATATTTTCCGATTTTTCCCTGACAAAAATTCAAATTAGTGGTGCTGATTCGTCTAAATAATTTATAATGGTCCCAGTTAACGAGTATTTAAAAATGAAACTTTACATAAATGTACAATTTCCGTAATCAATGCAAAATTTCTCTAGGTGACATAAAAAAATTCTACAATATTTCCAGGACATTTTAAGATTTACCAGGACTTCCAGGACTATGGGACATTACAGATAGCTCCTATGATAATAACACGTATAAGCAGGATAAACAGTTTCAGAAGTTGTAAATCATTGCCTAAAGTGAATTATCACTGTGAAGTAGTTAAAAAAACTCTTTGAATGTTTCAATGGATATCAATTTAATGTAATTAATTATTGGAATAATTTGTTTCACTAAGTCTCAAGTTTAATTAATTTTGCTGCCTCATGGTTCCTCCATGAGGCTTTGTTTTCGTGAAAAACAAGTTTTTCAAAATTTCTATAAAAACGTGCTCTGAATGTTCTGAAACATCGGAAAATCATATATAGAAAAAATGTCTGGATGTGTGCGTGTGTATCAAACCTAAAGACTTGAAAATCTTATAAGTTAAGAATGGCTCAAGCTATCAAACTGAAATTTCTAAGGTAGGTGGAGGGATCAATCGTGAATGTTTGATTAAATTTTCAGTCAAAAAATAGGTATAAAAATTTTACACTGTTTTGAACTTGGATAAAAAAAATCTGTGCGCACACTAGCTCTTACAATTTTTGAGTCAACAAGCTAAAAAGTTGTATGCAAAGGGACTATTTTTATAGAGAATCTTTTTATAGTGAACATTCCTAAAATTAGTGATGTTTTGTGTTTTCAAGCAGCCATATTTTTCAAACCCGATTATTTTCATTTACCGACAAAGCTTCCTAAGAGGAAGCCAAATAATCACGAAAAATGATTTTTCATAGAAGCTTTGTACACAAAATTAGATCAGGTCAAAAAGCTTTGTGAGAATCTTGATTTTCACACTTTTTGTAAATACTCACGCTTTCAGCGAGACAAGTCCGAGCTTCTGGCCCGGTGCCTTCTTCAGCTTCTCGCAGAAAGCTAGGATCAGATTTTCTGCACGTTCCACCGGTATCTAAAAACGAAAAAATGTAAATAAAATTTGTATTATTTTTTTTATTTTTCAATTTTACGTTCGATAGACCAACGCGAAAGAAAACTTCTTACGTGTATCATGATGGAAACTATGTCGTTCAGTATAGTTTCAATTTCCGTTTCGTTTCCATCCTTGAAACAGGCGTCGCACACGCCGATGATTTTGTGGAGATCGTCCTCGATGCCTCGCGGGGACTTCTCGTCGCTGATTTCGGCACCGAGGCTCTTGAAGTAAATCCGCAATTCCTGTGCCTGAAAACGCGTGCAATTCGTCAATAATAAAAATCGTGGAATCCGGCGATGTAACCTCGAAGCTCGCGTTCGCGCGTCCCGTCGGGTTCGTTACAGCAAAGCAAGTAGAAAAAAGTCCGAACAGGCAGATTCATTTTCACGAGTAGAATTATTTTCGATAGAACTATTTGTCGTATTACCTGATCCTCGGGAGGTAAATCCATAAAAACTGCTGGAACCGACATCATGATGGTGATTATTCCACGTTTCGACGCAGTGAAATCCGGCCAGCGAAGGGGATCGGCTTTTGACTTCACGAATTGAACACGATTGCCAACCCTCCCGATCAAAAATCAGACGTCTGTCTGTCGAGTCGAAAACAATCGAACGTGAATACACTGTAAAAAAATTGTAAATTTAATGTACTGGACTGAAAGTTGTTATGCAAAAACTGGTAGATTAAATTTAATGTACAATTGTGATGAAAAGTTAATATACTTTTTCATTGAAACTAAAGTAAATTAAAAAAATTAAGGTACTTTTATGATAAAATTAAACTAAAAGGTTAAAAACAAAGTATTTCCAATGTTTTTAATACAGTGAACATTAATTCTTAATCACAATTGTACATCAAATCTAATATACCAGTTTTTGGATAAACCTTCCAGTCCGTTACATTAAGTTTTATACGAATTTTTTTTACACTGTAGACTATTTGTAAAAATAATTAGTATTTCAATTAAACAATAATATTAGTAAATGAATCCTCGTAAAAGGATAACATAAAAACACTCTTTTCATTACGCGTCAAATGTAACACATTATAATACGAATAAAAATAATATGCTCTATCAAATGCAAATGCGTAATCTTGCTTATCAAAAGTCGACGAGGTTAAAAAATTGTTTATCACAAATCAACTTGTCGGATAAACTTTCTTTTTTGTCTACGCTTCTGAATTTTCGATCTCACGAATATTTTATTCTCGGCTCGTTCGAGGGATCGCGACGCCTATGCACAAATAACTTTATTTTTCTTTCCATTTTACAACTGTGGCAGGCGTGGATTGATGCTCGTAGCTACGTTCAACGGAAGCTTACATCCTACACGCAACACACGGCGCGCAAGACTGTAAGTTTCGTCGAACATAACGTCACCTTAATTAGAACAAAGCACCTGCTGAAGAGTCGATTCGTCGCGTATGCCGTATGTTTCGTTCAAACACTTTTTATAATTTTGTCAAATTATGTAAATAGCATTCCAATCTCGAGACAAATTACCATCACATATCCCATTTATTAGCAATAACATAATCTTTTTTCTTTTTTTAAACAATATATCTGTCGCACACGAAGGAATGTTGGACTTTCCGGTAACCTCTCGTGCCATGCGAAATTTCATGGTATCGCGCGTACATTTTCCAACATTTTTTTTCCATTTCATTAACGCGACAAAAATAATCGAAAAATAAACAAGGAAAAAAATAGTTCGTGTTACGAAAAAAAATTGTAATAAAAAAGAAATCAAACATTTGCATAGACGAATAATTGGTTGTTCATTTTGTTTAGCAGTAGCAATGTCTAAGAGAGGACAGCCAGCTTGGAGCCCGCCGGCTCAAAAGGGTAATTCGGCTTTGAAGCTCTACAACAGTCTGACTCGTCAGAAGGAGGAATTCGTCCCCCAACATGGCAAGCGCGTGCTCTGGTATAGTTGCGGGCCTACCGTGTACGATGCTTCTCACATGGGACACGCAAGGTACAAAAAAATAACAATACTTTTATTCCTCACTTTTATTAAATTTTTAATTTCTGTCAACTTTTTTATTTTTTCAATTTTTCAGGTCGTACATATCGTTCGATATCCTGAGAAGAATATTATCCGATTATTTTGGCTACGACGTTCTGTATGTGATGAATATTACAGACATAGATGACAAGATAATAAAGAGGGCCAGACAGAATTATTTGTATGAGAGATACTTGGAGGAAAATCACAGTCTGGACGATGTACTGGAAGACGCGAAGAACGTACTGTTAACTTTCCAAGAGACTGTGAAAACTACTACGGACAACGATAAAAAATTTATGCTGGAGCAGATGCTCCTGAGGGTAAAGCTGGCAGTAGAAGCTCTGGAGAGAGCCGTTACTGCCAAGGACGAGGAAAAAATGCAGGAGTATCAAAAGGTGGGGATGATCACTTTTAAATATCACTGTACGCTGTTTAATTTAATTTTTTAACTTAATTTGGTTTTATTAACTCCTTTACACAGAACTGAAGTTATGAACCAAAAACATGAGGCATACAAAATTTGAATATACAATACTACATAATACATAATCCCCACCAACATTTTTTTAATCAACTTCAGCTTTATTTCGATCACCTTTGATCAGAAACATTTTTGTCGTCGACATCGTTTCGATTCGCGCGAATTAAGCCGTCCAATCGCCCGCTAAAGTTCGAAGCTACGCAAGTATCATATAAAATAATATTTTGTTAATTTTTTTTTCTTTTTTTTTGTTTAAGGATTTATTGAAAGAAGCGCGAGACCCGTTGTCAGAGTGGTTGGACAAAAATCACGGTGCGAGCGTTACGGAAAACGCAATTTTCAACAAACTATCTCAACACTGGGAATCCGAGTACCACAAAGACATGGACGCATTGAACGTAATAAAAATTCGTTCTATCTCGACCGACCGAATTCTACTTTCGGATTATTGATTTTGCAATTTTTTTTCTTCGTATTTCAAAGGTTTTAAGGCCAAATGTTCTAACGAGAGTGAGCGAGTACGTTCCGGAGATAGTAGCGTACATTGAAAAGATCGTCGACAACGGTTTAGCTTATGTTAGCAATGGATCGGTTTATTTCGACGTCAATGGATTCGACAAACGGGAGAAGCATCATTACGCCAAATTGGTGCCGGAAGCGTACGGCGATACCTCGAGCTTGCAGGAGGGCGAGGGTAATTTTTTATCTTCAAAAATTGTTGATGCTTTTTCAAAACCGTCGGTAACTCGTCGCTTCGTCCATAATTATCGGATCTATCGGTGCGATATTGTGGTCCTGTAAATTCATTAAATCAAAGCCAAAACTACTGTCAGTAATAAGCAGTTCGATGAACGGGAACGAAGGTAACATTTTGTTCAATACATTTTTATGCTCATAATGGCGAACGTTTGGTAAAACAGGCGATCTGTCGGTGTCGGCGGAGCGGTTGTCGGAAAAGAAATCAACGACGGATTTCGCCCTCTGGAAAACGTCGAAAGCGGGTGAGCCTTCGTGGGATAGTCCATGGGGAAAAGGTCGTCCCGGTTGGCACATTGAGTGCTCCGTCATGGCATCCGCGATCTGCGGCGACAGTCTCGACATTCACACCGGCGGTGTAGATCTCAAGTTTCCCCATCACGACAACGAACTCGCTCAGGCTGAGGCCTACTTCGACAACTCACACTGGGTCAGATATTTCCTTCACTCGGGACATCTGACCATAGCCGGTTGCAAAATGTCCAAGTCTCTTAAGAATTTCATTACCATCCAAGAGGCTTTGAAGAAACACACGGCCAGACAACTCAGGCTCGCTTTTCTTCTTCATTCTTGGAAGGATACACTTGACTATAGCGACAACACTATGGACATGGCTGTGCAGTATGAAAAGTTCCTCAATGTGCGTAAAAAATGTCTACTGATTATTTAATTCCATGAAACATCGAGCACAGTGGACTTAAAGACATAATAGTAATTCACAATTCAATCCGAGGACAGCAAATTGATAATTAAGAAAATGTATTTTTACAGGAGTTCTTCCTAAACGTAAAGTGCAGAATCCGCTGTCTAGGCACAGGAACGAAACTTCAGACTTTCAGTAAATGGACCGCTGACGAATTGGAACTGAATAAAAAATTCTACGCGGCTAAGGAGGCTGTGCACAATGCCCTCTGTGGTAGGTAATCGATTACTCTGAGTCATAGAGATATTGTTATCGGCGTTTAGAGCCTCGATTCAACTTTTACAGTTTATATTTATATCTTATATTAATCATCCTTCCGCCTTGAACTTGCAGACAATGTTGACACGAGAACCGCGCTGGATGTGATAAGAGATCTCGTAGGTCAGTGCAACGTTTACACGAAGGAGAACAAGAGCCCGAATACGTTATTGCTGCGGGATGTCGCAGCTTATATAACCCAAATGTTCGTGGTGTTCGGAGCCATTACTTCGGCCCACGATGGCATCGGATTCCCTATTGACAGTGAATCGGCTGGCTCGAACGTAATTTGTTTTTTTTTTAATCACAAAAAAAAATACTTCATCGAACCCTAGCGCATTCGTCCTGCCGAATGAACTAAAATGCTTTTGTCTTGTTCACAGGTCGAGGAAACGATAATGCCGTATCTGACGATCCTCGGAGATTTCCGCGAGAAGGTCCGAGGCCACGCGAAAACGCTAAAGGCCACGGAAATTCTTCGCGAGTGCGACAGGCTGCGCGACGAAGTATTGCCGAACGTGGGCGTCCGCCTTGAGGACGACGACGACGGGTGCTGCAAAGTAAAGTTAGTGAATCGCGACGAATTGATGAAAGATCTCGAGGCCAAAAAGAAGTTGGAGGCAGCGAAAGCCGCGGAGAAGGAGAAGAAGAAATCCGAAGCCGCTGCGGCCGCGGCGGCGAAAGCGGCTCTCAGAAAAATTCCTCCCACCGATATGTTCAGAATGGAAACTGACAAATACTCGCTGTTCGACGATAACGGACTGCCGACTCACGATAACAATGGCAAAGAGATCAGCAAAGGACAACTGAAGAAGCTGCAGAAGCTTCAACAGGCACAGGAGAAAAAGTACAACGAATATTTGGCAGAAGTTCAAAATGGCGCGTAAATTGATATTGGTTCGTGGAACTCGTGCAACCTTTGGCGTAAGAGAATTACGCCAAATATTGAATCGATAGCGTCGAGTTTGTAAAAGAAAGACACTAAAAGCCTCGAAATGGCGTCGCCGGAAACGAGGCCTCTTTTGGAAAGAATTCGCTCCATCGAGATTGGCTTCTTATTGCTTTTCTAGTCGCGCATACACACGTCTACGTCGATTCCGAGAATCTAGTTGATTCAATTTAATTAATGTTTTGTCGCATTATTTTTTCACAAATTTTCACGAAATTTTCTTGTCGAAGTGATGTTACATTTATTTTGTCCCCAAGGAGTACATAAACGTGCTGATCCGCTTCACTTTCTTCTTGACGGAGGAAAAAAAGATTCTATAATTTAGAAAATGTTGAGTTAAAAAAGTAAACATTATTTTCATTTAGTAAGTTCCCAGATATCAGCAAATTGTAGTCATTGGGACGCTTTCATTTATCCTCTTGCAACTTTGTACACTTATTACATACATAAGCCTTCCGCAGTTGCGAAAAAAGAGCAGCATTTGCCGATAACGAGAGCAAAAAAAAGGACGCAAAATGATCCCATTTGCAAAGAGCATTCTGCCAGTAAATTCTCACTATCGCTAAATTATCGTTTCCCGCAGTAGATTGCCAAATCGTTCAAAGCGAGTGTATGATAAGAATAAGAGTTCAAGGTCGGTCCGTAACATAGATCATAAAAACGTATTATTTTTTGTACCAGATACACTTTTGCAGTGACCCCTGTTAAAGAACGATGAAAAAGTTAAAGATAAATAAAACAATTAAAAGTATACAAGACTATCCTTTCACGATCGACCTGGCTCTTTCAGGGCTTGCAGAGGTTGCGAAGTCGTTATAGCGGTTACAGGGGAATTACGGTTTTTCTTGCCGATTGAGTTCGTTTAACATTAAGAACCTTAAGAGCATGTAAAACACGTTCTCAGCATGTCTCTCTCGCCCCAACCAGCGCCACCGATGCTATCTCTCTCGCACTCCATAGTATTTCACATACTCTTAAGGGGAAGTGAAACAGCTGTGCGTGCGAGAGAGATGGTTGCAATTCTCAATATAACTTTATTCAACGGTGCTAATGTTTTTGAGAAAAAAATTAATTCGGGCCGGATGCGAAATTACAGTGCGCATGCAGCTCGAATTTACTTTTTCCTCAAAAAAATTAGCACCCTTGAAAAAAGTTCATTAGAGTTTTCATTACCAACCGCGATATTTCACTTCCCCTTAAGGAGGTTCGGTGGCAGTGGTAGGGAGACAGTGGTGTGTTGCGCAATAAGAGGCAGGCGGCGAATGATCGAGAGGGCACCCCAGCCGCATCATTCGTTCCCTCAAACTATTAATGATGTCTATAAAAAATTTGCTAACCTTTCAAATTTTAAACTTTAGTGACATTCAGAAAACTTTGACGAACACAAAGTACAGTAGAACACCGTTTTTCCGAGGGAATGTGGGAAGAGCGTAAGTCGGATGAGCGAAAACTCGGATAACACGGATAACGTACTCAATTCAAACTATTACTATTATTATATATTTAAAAAATAACACACCACTTCATATAAACATTAACTTTATTACTTACTTTACGACTTTTTCTTTTTTTGAGACATCACGATGTTCTACCATTGACTAGAGAATCGGAACTGATGTATTGCTGCAGCTCGCAATATAAAAACGCAGCAAACTTGTAGACGTTTAAGCGCGTATTCAATAATGTAGTCGATACAGACTACTTCGCGCACGGGCATGATGCTTTATCCGTTTTTCATCCGAGTTTTCCGTATTATCCGAGCCTACACCTCGGTTAACGCGGAGGCTCGGATAAGCGCGGTCCTACTGAATGTTTTTTTATGATTATATCTTGGATCTAACATATGCAAAAAACGTAAATAGTAAAACATCGTGTTCACTTTTCTGGTTTTCACTTTACACAATTTTTATCGGTATTTTTACACGTGCACGTATTTTTCCAAGTAAACTGTCACAAATTTCTAATTTCATATCTCCGAAACTACGCGGTAAATCCCTTGGAAATTTCGCATGTGCGTTCATCAAGGTTACAGCTATGCTACAAAAAGAATCCAGATTTTTACCTTAGTTTTGCCTTTATCATCGAACCTCCTTAACCATTTGCGTCACGGTGGGACACGGGGTGTCCCACCTTCTTTCGCTCAGTTTTCAATTTTTTAAAAACTAATTAAATGACATTAAATACCTAGGTTTTGTTTTTATATTGTCAAAATGAATAGCTCAAAGGGTTAAGGCGAAGTGAAAGTCACGTGAAGGAGCCAGGAGTGTGAGCGAGATAGAGTTATTGGTCTTACGGTGGAGCGAGAAAGAACGACAGAGAAGGTGTTTCACTTCACCTTAAGAAGCGATATAATTATCCGAACAAAGTCGACCGAGAATGCCAGTCAGTAACACCTATAATAAAAAAGAGAATCGTTTTCGCTATTTCCTAATATTGAAAGATGGCAAGCAGTCATGTCTTAAATTTTTATATAAAATTCTTACAAATTATTTCTTTCTCTACACTGATAAAAAAAAAATCTTCTTTACAGCAGATATCAGCTCAATGGCGAAGCCTTTGAGGAGCATGATTGAAGATTGCCACATCGACATTTCAATGGATGCAGCGAGTGTTACTTTAACGAGAAAATGAAAATGATGGCGACGAGTGGAAGAGTTGCGGGATACAAATCGATACTGCTGAAAACGTAATTGAGTCTAGCCCGATGAGTTTATTTTACAAAGCTCTCTGAAACACGTTCCCCGGCCTAACGAAAAAGCCGTCCGTTTTGCATCGCCGTCAAGTACGCTGTAATCGAAAAGCGAGAGGTTCGCTTTCATTATCGTAGGGTATAATACCCCTTTCACATTCGCCGGCGTGTCGACAGTGACGGCTTTATGAATGCGAAAAGTGATACAACTCGGACTCCGGTCGGACGGACGGGGAAATATAGTCTCACCGCCGCGTCTGATATTCATCCGCAACGGCATTCATCGCAGTGGCACGAGACTCGCGTCGACGTCGAGCTTTCCACAACCCGGTGAGGCTCGAATAAAGTCTGAAGAGAGGGAGCGGGAGTGTTAAAACTCCCATCCCGAAAACTGTCCAAGCTATCTGCTAGAGAAAAGGACCCGGGGGAGGGATTGATATCGCGTGACTAAAACTGGAAAGCCTATTTTATACGCTTGTACAGTGAAACGTCTGTTGATTCATACTCGGATAATTTATAAGACTTCCACCCTGCGCTCGGTTGGTACAGACACTGTAATTCATTCTTTTCCTGGGTGCTCACAATTTCCGGTGAAAAATAAATTCTTACACGAAGCGGATATCAATGCAAGTTCATGCAAGAATTTGTATTTAGCCGGAAAGGGTCACGATGGTTAAAAAAAATGTAATACAGTTTTTGTTACCGACCGTTGTATTTCACATCGCCGTCTCATGAGTCGTTGGCCGCGCTCAACCTACCGAACTATGATTCGAGAGAAGTCGTTGATCTGCACCCACAATTTACAGGAGTTTCCACTGTACACAGAGAATACGTCCTTGTGATTTTAGTCACGCGATACAATGTAGCTGGCACGAAAGATGCCGAGCGAGCTTGACCACACTATTTGCCGGGTAAATTATTTGCGCATATAAATCATTGAAGAGACGAAACGTTTCATACCGCAAAGGATTGGATTTTTGAATGTCGGGGGTTGGACCGCAAAGTATTGGATAATGAAAATTACACCAAAATTTGGTATACAAATTCTGAGTCAATTTGCATAATTATAAAAGAAAATTACAAATATGAGCTATCTTCAGTTTAAATGAAAAAAACTTCGAGCACACGTACAATCTGTTCGAGCGGATTGAAAAATGATGGCAAATCGTCGAGGACCCCGGACGCCCATCATCTCGATCGCTAACCCGCCCATCGTTTGGTTATTATTATTTCACCCTTCGGCGCGACGCCTATATGGATTCTCGAGTTTTCACCCCAAAAAAAAGTCTATATGTTAAAAAAAAAAAACAGCGATCAGTAGTAGCCGATTTTTGTGGCACGGAGGTTTCACGGGGGGCAGTTGTTGCCCCCTTCCCTCTATTGTACCGCGGTACCCCGTTGCAAGAGCACAACGAAGATGAACAATGCCATGGCCACGTACGGTGAGCACGAGGCCTATCTGTTCGCTCGATACACTCGCATTGTTCGACTGTCTGCAAATACCAAGTGATCGAGAAAAAAACGCGCGTGGACGGTAAAATGTCAATCGTAGGGGTTGAGAGTGAGCAACAGTGTGCCTCGGGCTTTTTACTTTTTTCATATAGTATGACTGTGTATACCGTATAGAGGGAAAAAAACTGGTGGACAGCTTGGCGCTGTAACGAAGTCATCGATTTGCTTATAAAAAAAGCCGTGACATAAGACCGATAAAAAGATACCTTTTTTTACGAATTTAACACTAGGCACTTCATTAATAAAATAATTAATTCGTTAATTAACGTTTGTGTGAGAAAATAATTGTTTATTTATAAATCAAGCGAATTCAACTTTAGATTTGAAGGCGAAAATCAATCGCGGACATTTTTTATCGACCGAACACTCTCGGAGAAATGTTCTTCGCTAAAAAAAGGCTATTTTCGTTAAAATTTTTCTCTAAATATTTCAAAATATTTTCCTAGCTTGGGCGGCTTCTTGAATCAAAAACGAAAGCGAATCAGTGACTGGCAATTAACAAGCTTTACTTTATACATTCCCGTGCCGCGGGTGATAACGCGATAATTGAACGAGCCGTAAAATATCGCTGGGTTGAAGAGAGTGAGGAGAAGAAAGGAAAAAGGAAGAAGCGCGCTATAGCAAAAGTCGTTCTTCAATTTAGAATTTAATTAAAAAGTCTTACCGGCGACTCTTGCAACCGGAGAACTTCGCGATTCCTTTTGTTCGCTCAACTCGAGCGTGGGGAGCCGGAGAGACAAAGATGAAAGGAAGAAATGCGCAGGGCGAGAAAAACGAAGGCAGAGAAAGAGGGAGAGGCTCGAACAGTAAAATTGGTAGATTCGAGTAATTTATTCTTTCCGGAGGCCTGTACACGCTTTTCTCTCCTTAATTCGTCCGAGCTACCGGCATGAAACTTACTTTTTTTTAGTATAAAAAGAACATTGCATGCGAGTAAAAATATTTTTTTTAAGTGCAGATAAAGTTTGCACATTGCTTTGTAATTTTTTACAGTGTTTCAAAAAACTGAAAATCTTACACATCAAAAAGAACAATTTTGGTCAATTCAGGTTTTCTCATAATAGTACTTTGCGATACGCGTGCGGTAAAGCGAACTTTATATGCAGTTGCAGAATGCAGGAGAAGTGCTACTCCGTGCCTGCTGATTGTGGGGCTGTACAGCTAGTGTGCAATAAAGTACGAGCAGGGTGCAATAAATTCCAGAAATCGCACGCAGAAGTAAATCGCACACAAAGGAGCCGATCTGCGCATCCGCCGGGAATTGATTAAACTCATGGCTGCAAAGCGCCACTTACGCCACTCTCGGCAGGCACGGAAAGTAGCACTTTTCATGCATGAGTTACATAAAGGATGTTTCGTGAACGACGGTAAAAAATAAGAAAACAATATGTGGTTGAAGTACGGAACATTCAGTAACCAAAAGTTTGGGGACACTTTCATCTTTGTAAGATCGATTTCTTAAACATGGAGGTGTATAGAAAGTGAAGAAAAAGCCCAACATTTTGGAGGGCTTAGAATACTTAGGAGAGATGCTTAGAATACTGGTCATCGGTTGCATCGGCTGCAAAAGAAAAACAATTTTACCCGGATGAAGATTTAGACGACTTTTCTCTTCACAGGGTATATTCTTGAGGTCCTACGGAAGATATACAAAAATATAAACCTTAAAGTTTCGGAAGGGAATGAGGCCGAAATGTGGTCCGAAGCTTCATTCGCGTAAAATTATTTTTATTTTGCTACCGATGCACACTTGAGCACCATTCTAAGTGTCGTTCGGGCTTTTTCTCTTCTGAGACTTTAGAGTTAATATTTTTCTATATTATCTGTAGGACCTCAAGAATATACCCTGTGAAGAGAAAAGTCGGCCGAAGCTACTATCGTAAGCAATGATTTTTTCCGCTTCACGATTCGCGATTTGTGGTTTCTTATGGCGTTTTGCATTCGTTCCCCTGCAAAATGTCGGGTTTGTCTTCACTTCCTGTATAATTGCATGTGTGAGATGTCGATCTTATAAACATAAAAGTTGTCCCAAAGTGTTGGCCACCAAACTTTCCGTACATTAATCACATAAAACCATCCGTAAAATTAATTTTCACCTATTATTTTTTTAATGTGGCAATAAGTTTACCTAATATGTATAGCATATTGGAAAAAATCAAATTCTTGTAAAATCTTATTGATTCTCGGCAAATTTAATCAAAGCTCAAGGTTTGCATGAGTAAAAAAGATTCACAGGTATTTAAAACAAATCAAAATATCATAAAATCTGATGATTTCTTTTATCTTAGCCATTGAATCACGTACATTTCAAGATCCCTCTATGATTTTTCTCCAATTTATTTTTTGCCATATTTTCTTACTGTACAAAACACGAATGGTAAAAAAAATAATTGAAAAAATTCTCACCAATAAGTGAAATAATTGCGCGACATTATATAAATTAATTCCAATCTCTCCAAGAGCCTTCTCGAGATCACTTTCTCAATTTCGACTTTGCCAAAGCCCCCTCCAGCGCTCACTCCTGCGATTCGAGTCATTGACGTCGTTCGATCGACTATTCAAAATTCTCCACTCCATCCTCTCGAACCCGTCACGTCAAAAAACCGTTCTTACGGAAATTCATAAAAAAAAAGAAAATAAAAATTGACGTTAACAATGCGTGACGGTTGGATGAAAAAAAAACATATTCTCTCATACATGAAGTCAAGAGCTGCTGTTGTCGCTGCCGGTGGTGTCGGTGGTTACGTAGGCGAGAAAAAAAAGCAAACAGTCCTCGATGTGACGAACTTTTTTTTTTCACAGAGCTCCGCGTAACTCTCGCGAGCTCGAATGACTGACTTCTCTTCGTGAATAGCGAATATCGTTTTTTGGTGAAAAAAAACTTGGATCGTGGTTCTTTTTCCCCCCTGCAAGGATATCTGCGACACGCATATCGAGTCGCGCCGCTGATTGACGTCTGAATGTTCTCTCGAGCGTGTGCATGCATATAAGCACGCCGTGCACCCTCGCTTGGTGCACCCTGCGAGCACCCCGGAAGTCGAAATCGGTAACTGTAGTAATTTAACGAGGGCCTCCGCCTTTGCGTTCCCGCAATTGGCGAGACGTACTAGTTTTTTTTCTTCTTTTTTTACGCTCGTTCAAAAATTCGTCTAGTCGGATGAAACACGAGCAGGAGCGTGAGCGGGAGAATGGAAAAACGGCCGACCAGAACGAACTGAGAAAAATAACGAAGAAAAAAAACAATATCGAAAATAGCGACTTTTTGTCCCCGAGGGTTCGACGAGCGAGAACAACTGCCGAGAGAGAATTAGAATATAACGCCCGAAGCACCCTGCGGTCTCGCGATTTGTCGATCGAATATCGGTTGCGGTAACAAGGACGTTGAATTTCGACAATTTTTGCCTTTTTTTTTTAGAACTCAGCTCGAATGACGGTTGATCGCTTGGAAAACGAAAAAAAAATTGCTTTCATTAAAATCTAGCGTACAATTCTTTTGGGGAAGAAATCGTGCAACTTTATAAGGCTTATAACACAAACATTCTCTAAATAAAAATGTACTTTTATCTTCACTTTTTGGATCTTGGAGAAGATAAAATTAGGATAGTACAGATAAAAATTGATTATAGCTGGGTTGATTTGTACCGTAGTTTTTTTTTTCTTTTTTTCCTAAAAGAAGATTTTCATTGCAGCCCTCCCGAACGGGTAAGAGAAATTCAGAAACCGTTGCGATGGAAAGGGGAGATAGAACGATAAATTTTCGCTTGTTCGTTCATGATCAGTTCATCCCTGTATCTCTTGTTTTGTGTGGCGTTGCCGCGAAAACCATGCGGAGGCAATATATACTATATAAAAGACCACTATAGTATATATTGTATATATATATATATATATATATATATATATAGAAATACCTACCTACGCGGGGGGTTGAATGGGGCGATCTACACACGAGCGCGCTCGCTTCGAGCCCACTTTTATAACTCCATCGACGATTTACTACCCTCTCAGTGCTATAGCACCTATACGCGTCGAGACCGCAGTTATTTCGTCGTTTGATTTATTTTCCCATACCACACACACGCACGCATAGTGTTAGCGCACCTCACCCGCCGACACATATTGCCACACAGTAAAACGGAAACGCAATAAGTGCTCAAATTAAATTATACGTTCTATATCTCTTCGTTCAAATTTTGTCGCTTTTGCTTTCCTGTAAGAGTAAGAGTTTCGGAAATTTCGAAACATTTTTGTCAGTACTCAAAACGTTCCAAATAATCGGAAAGTCAAATTCAGAAGAAAAAAAGTCGTCTGGATAGATGCATGTATGTATATAATATACCAGCCTTTAAAATAAGAAAAAATTGAAAATATTTTTCTTTCTCTTAAGGGCATGTGTTACGTGCGCATGGATGCTCCGATGGTGACAAATCGCTTACTTTATTGTCTCCGAGATCGTTGATGCGTCGACCAAAGGCAAATTAGGTTCTTGCAGTCAATAGATAGAAGCATTAAAACCTAATTTGCTTTTTGTCGTCAGATCAACCGTATCGGAGAAAATACGGAAGGCGATTTGTTACAGACTGAGTCCGTACCACATGCCCTTAAGAGCACGTGCAATACCGCGGTCGGTACTAAAACTGTAATAAACTTTTCCGACGGATTCTGGCATGTACAGTCAAAAGAAAAGTCTCATCGAAAGCCGGGATGATATCCACCTTCGATGAGCCTTTCGTTTTGGCCGTTCATGCGAGAAACCGCGAGAAAAGTTGATTACAGTTTTTGATAGCGACTGAGGCCGGGATGAACGGGGAGGCGGGTGTTCATTTGGTTTTAAGGGCATGTGTTACAGTCTCAGTCGGTAACAAATCGCCTTCCCTGTTTTCTCCAAAACGATTGATACGACGAGCAAAAGCAAATTAGGTTTTCATACTTATATCTATTGACTACAAAAACCTAATTTGATTGTGGTCAAACCATCAACCATCACGGAGAAAATAGGGAAGGCGATTTGTTACCGACCGAGTCTGTAACACATGCCCTTAATCATCTTGAACCCGGCGAATAAAAAAAATGGGCGATCGGTGTGCTAGGACGCGAGGCGGTAAACACGTTTATCTGCAGTAACTTTCGACACTTTTACAACAGACCGCGAAGACACGGCTTTCGCGTATCAATAATGCACACTGAGGTATATTAACATACGAAAAGCGTGTTGTTTCGACTCGTTATAGAAGTGTCGAAACTTACCACAGATAAACGTGTCCAAACAAACCGGAAAAAGAACAGCTGTTCAGTGCTATGTTTGGTAGCTGAGACACAGAGGCGCTGCACGCCGCCCACTGGCTCGCCGGTATTTCTGTTTATTGTGGCACACGTTAGCGCCTCTAACGATCCTGTGTCATACACGTGAGAAGTTAAATAAATTTTCTTTAATCCGCAAAACAGTGGTAGGGGAAAGTGAGAACGTGATCGGTGTATCACGCTGTCGGATGCAAACAGTCAGAACGATAATCGAGTCAGAGCAATGAAAATAGATGTAACCGGGAAAGCCGAAGCATGCTCGGTGCCAAAGTTCGTTATAACGGAACTGACATCGTAAGTGATCCGAAAACGCCAGAAGAGAATTGGACTTTATTTGACCCCAATCATCATCGATCGGCGAATCTTTATGGCAGTCCACTCTTTCTCCACAAACTGTGGCTTGAAAGCGCACAGATTTCTTTGCTCGTCAAATATTTCCGAGTGAAATGTTACTTTACTGTCTCGTAACCTCCCGAGTATTCGTCAGAGCCTGCTAGAACTAATCCGTTAGCCATTTCTACTCGTGTCGAGCAATGCGCCGCGACCTTCTGTGTGTGTGTGTGTGTGTGTGTATGTGTGCGAGTCCGAATACAAGTCAGATCATCTTTAATTTTTCCATCTCGAACGTTAATATTCACACGAGCTATACTTTACAGAAATCATTGAATCCTAAACCAGAATTTCCAAACGTATTCAGTCAGTACGCTAATTTCGCTACGTTTTTCTTCGCCGAAGCTTCAAAATCGGAGGATTACAATTACGTAGCCTTGACCATCGCCCTTCATATTCCATCTCTTTAAAATATCGTATCGCTTTTCTGATAGACAAGCGCCACGAAAAGTAGCAGTTGGCGCAATAATTGCGACTCCGGTCGCACATGTCGAAAATATCGCGCCAATATTGCTACTTTTCATGCCGCTTGTCTGTCTGGGTTCCTTCGCATCGGTTTTTACGGCGAGGCACTTGCTATCAAACTCACTATCGATCTAATTATTCGTCAACATATCGATTCGTCTTTTGTCTTTTCTTATTCGCGGAATTCGCTAAACGCCTTATCAATGTCTTCAGCTTCAAACAATACCTCACCTATCATTTTAGATATCCGTAAAAAATTGCCCGAGGTGTCTCATCAAAACTTCTATATAAAGTTAATATGGATACCAGGCCAATTAGGATGAATGCGCCGACTTTCTCGCTAAGTCTGCAATATCTGACGGTTCTCCATATATCTTCCTACCCGCCTCAGTTTCCTTCATCTCAGCGCGTAAATAATCCCTGAAATCTAACAATAGAGTCCTCAATACTGCAAGCTCATACAAGGGCATATCTACATTTTGCTCGTCAAATATGTCCGAGTGAAACGTTCCTTTAATGTCTTGTAACCTGTCGAGTATTCGTCAGAGCCTGCATAGAACTAACCTGATCCACCATGTTTATTCTCGTGTCGAGCAATGCGCGTTTTGTGTGTTTGTTATGTGTGCACGTGCGTGGAGGACAACAGGTCAGATCAGGATGGTCAGGCAAAGTTGTTGCCTATGATATTTTTTCCATCTAACGGTTTAACCCTCTGAGATTGATACGAATTTCTAGACCCTGCGGTACCGTCGAGTCGATTCGGTACTATGATTTCAAAAATAAGTTTGAACACGTTTTAAAGGAGACACCGGTGTGATCCAAGGCGTCCATTACAATATGTCCAAATTTCTATTGATTGTTATTTTTCAATGTCCATTACAAAGTACAATTATCACGCTTAAAGATTACCTAATTCGAGTCCTTTTTGTTAAATTAAAAATAATGAAAATGGACTTTCTACTAAGTGACACATTTCAGCGTCCTTCGACCTACCATCTTCAAATCCTTGCGAAGCGCCCAAAGCGCACTGACGCCGCTAGTTAAAATTAAAACCCAATAGCATAGTAAGTTTTTCTGAAGACTCGTCGTGGATTATTCTCCCGGATACTGGACGGAGAGAAAATTATTGCAGTAATCTCCAGATTCGTATAGTAATTCGAGGATGAAGTGGAAAAATGACGATTTTAACCAAACGCATCGCGAATTTCGCTATGCATAGGCCGCTGTACCATTTACGGCATATCGTAATTATTCCCATACTTTGCGCTCACAAATGTTTAATATTATTCTCCAGATGCCTATAAAATGCACCAAGGTAGTTCGTTATAAACTACTAGGAGTTCAGCGATAGATTGCGCACCCTTCATAATTTCTTGCTATATACGATTTAGTAGCGATTACTGTGGCGGTCGCATAACACGACTGAATATTTTCGTCGGTTTCATTTGTCGTCCCATACGGTATAGGAAAATTTTCCAGATTTCCGATATGTCCCGCGTTTGCTATACCGTGTGGAAATTATTCCCAAACTATTTTAGTTGATATCGCCATATTTTTCTCTTCGTGTGCATTAAAAAAAACGTATAACCCGATGCTACGATTAATTCTGTTATATTTATGTTTTCCTCACTAAAACCCCCCGCGACTCTTTGAATTTTTTTTTCATCTCTTTCGTCAGCACTATTAGCCTCGCGTAAATAAATTCTGCTCGTGGCTTCCTGCCTGTGAGAGTGGTGCCACAATTTTTTTTTCCTCGCCTCGACGTGTCTGTTTTTGCTGCCTCGAGAAATCGCCCCGCACAAAAGAAAGGTATACGTGTAAAAAAAATGGAGAAAAAAACATAGCACTGCTCTAAAGGGTTCGCGTGGCGTGCGTGTATAATGTGTCATTACCCTACGGCGAGTCGACCACCCCGTGGCCGCTTGAGCCATGTAATCGGGCTCTTTATGCTAATCATCGCAGCCGAACCAACCCTTCCGCGTTTAACCAGCTGCGATTTTCCATTGTCGCGTGCCGACGCTCTCACCACTCTCCCTCCCGCCTCGCCGTAGACCTTTGCGCTTCGATTTTTTTTTCTCCTCCGCCTAGCCTCGGCGACGTTCTCCGGTGCATAGAATTTTTTTTCTCCTCTCCCGCACGCGTTTCACGATCTTGTTTTCGGAATTGTTTTTCGTCCGACCCCCATCACGGCGCGAGACAAAACACACACACGCGACCGGCTCTCGTTTCGACTTGCGAGACCCCGAGTGAACCGACCACTTTTTTTCACTCTCGACGCCAGCGGGATAAAAAAAGGGTTGAGCCCGGGTAGCTGCGCTTGGAGGAGCGCAAGGGAATAGAAAAAAAACTTTAATGTAAAGTGGGAGCGACGCACGCGGTCACAAATCTGGCTATACTTTTTTTTTATTAAGCTTCGAAAAACTTGAACCGCGAGCCGCTTTTCGCTATTATGCACGCTTCGACGAGCGCTTTGCGTAATTTTTATTGTGCGGACTCGCACGATGAAAATCCGATTAAGATACGGATGAAAAAAACTAATGAAACTAAAAACTCTGAAATCGTTCGCAAATTTTTTTTCTCGCGAAATTAGTGGAATATGCCGAGCTCTTTTATTCTCCGCATTTAACGATAATTTGTCGTTCTCGTAGTTGGGAGAGTAATTTCATAAAAATTAAAAAGTTTTAGGTATTTATGTGTGACAATTTGTGTGCGAAAGATTGTCAACGGGAAGGATTTTCTTGGTGTGTGCGAAAGTGGTTATAATTTAGCCGAAGCTTCAGGACGAACGGGATTGGCGAGGAGCTTCCCTCTTTCTCGACGAACGGGACGTCGGTGACGAGCAGCAAGGGTGAGTTTACCCCTTTAATTCAACCCTTTCACCCTCTTCGACAGACATGCGCTCGGTGCTCGCGTCTCCCGTAGTTTCCTCGTCGTCGACGCCTGCACCGAGCGTAATTGATGCATCCGAGACAAAATGGAGTATTCGCGATGGCGAAAGAACCGGAAAATGACAACGAACAGCTCCGCACCTGAGAGTCGCGTGTTTGCCGCGAATATGCGTATTTCATTATTTTAAATAAATTTTTACGGTATGAAAAAGGAAAAAAAAATTACAGAAGAAAGTTACGAATTTTTCGCACTGCCCGAAAAAAAATGGCGAAGCAATTCTCACTATCGAGTTCGGCATTAAAAACCGATCAAACTTTGTCTTTGACCTTTTTTCATACGATCTGTACTTCACGAGTTATAACCGATTGAGTGTTTCAGCCAATGAGGCGCGCCCGTTAGATGGCGCGCGCCGCGCGTTGCGCCGGTATTGGCTAAAACACTAATCCTCTGTTAACTCGGAAACTATGGACCTTAGAAAAAAACTGCAAAGGGACGATCTGTTTGTTTTTGAACCGCAGATACGATCTCGCCCTTCGTTGCCTCAATTCTCGATATCGCTGATTCTTTTTTTTTTACACAAAAACAATCCATCGAGTTTTATCTTTAACATACGTATTTTTATTTTTCTTCGAGACCCAGAGAGTGACGAAGAGCCTTTCTACTCGAGTCCCGTAGTTAGCGGGGCGTGTCTCCAGTTTCTTTGAATTAAACATCGTGCCCGCTTCAATCAGCTCCCGGGAGGTTGCCGGGCGGGCGGGTGGGGGGGGAGGGGTGGGTGCACGAGAGTTCTCGCGCAACATCCCCTGCCCGCTCGAGCCCGGGGAGGAAAGGGGACCGCCAGGAGCATCAGCAGCGAGCCAGGTCCAGAAGTAAACTTATCTCCTTTTTACGTTCTCCTTATTTTTCACCCTCGAGGCGCGCACTACCCACCCTCCCCGGCAGCGCTGCGCCCCCTCGAGGCTTCTCCGATGCCTTCGGGTTTCGCCAAGCGAAGCGAACGGGGAGTTGAATTCAAACTCACCCCTCCCCCCGGCCTCCCCCATTCGCCCACCCAACTCGTCGTCTTCCCGAGATCTATTTCTTTATAAATTTGTAATCAGACTCCGTGGCGTACTTTACTCTTCTTCTCCTCTAAGTTCCGTAGTTTCATATATATATATATATATGGGGTACAGTCGGGGGTGGTTCTCCCCTTTCATCCCTGCCAGTATCGCAGTTAGAGCAGCAGAGACTTTTTCTACGTACAGTAAATTTTTTTCCCACCGCTACAGCCGGTTTTTTTTCTTCCGTTATTTTTCTCCCGGCAGTCCGGAAGATGTAGAGAGTCTTCCGGAGCTCCGGACTCTCGAAGAGTCTATGCGGACGCTCTCGCGCAAGGAAGAAATTTCAAATTATCATCGCTGATTGTATCATGGCTCGTTGAGCGAGGGAACCGGGAAAAGTCTTCTAACGACGTTTTCCTCGATACTCGAGGAAAGATGCCGTTCGGAAAATTTTCACTCTCGAAGGACCGACGTGTATTACCGTCGCGTTTCGGAAGTTGGCGTAGTACGAATTGAGGGATCATCGTCTCGAACGATCCTTCATACTTAAAATTCCAAGAGGATTATGCTTGAACAGTTACGAAATAAAATTGAAACTAATGGGTGAGGAAATGATTAATTATTAGTTCATCAAAGAGATCCAATATTATTTCGGATGGTCGATCAACTTTTTTATAAGTTTACTCTCGGTACTCAATTTTGGAGATCAATTTTTTTTTTTAATCTTTTAACAGTCACCGTGAAAATCGAAACTATTTTGCCTCTAACTATCAAGTATAGGTTCTTGAATATGAAAATCATATATTCACGTGAAAAAATTAAAAAATTTTAATTTAGAGTCGATTCATTTTCTCACCGATTGTCTGGGATGTTAAAAGCCCGTGTGGATCTTGTATAATTGCATTGCCCGTGTGGATCTTGTATAGTACATTGCTCCACGAGGGCGAAAAACGTTTTTCTAACGAGTGTGAGTTTGCAGCACGAGCTGAAGGCGAGTGCTGTAATCACACGGGTTAGAAAAAGTATTTCGCACGAGGGATGTACGAAATTTTTCATCACAAGGTGCGAAAATGGCGGTTTTACGCACGCGAAGCGGGCGGAAAAGTGGCTATTTCCGCACCGAGTGATGAAAACGAATTTTTTTTACAGAAAGAAAAATCGTCTCTTCTAACCAACGTACGATATTCTAAGTGAATTTTAAGTGAATTCTAAGTGAAATTCTAAGTGAAATTTTAAGTGATAAATTATAAATATATAAGTGAATAAATAAATGAATATTCTAAGTGAAATTCTAAGTGAATAAAAAGCTGTGTAACTGTCTCGAAAAAGTGAATAAAAAGCTCGAAAGGCGTAATCACATTTGCCGTTTCTCCGGTTATATACTTTTACGGAATATATTATCTCCGTCGTATAGTTTCACGATGCGGTCTCAGGTGGTTCTTTCGCGCCCGGACTACCGGGGGGGCACGGGCCCGCTTACATCGCAGCCCTTGGCCGTGTCACTTTGCTCTTACCGAAATTTATTTCCCGGATCGCGGGGCACGTACAGTCGCACGCGCGCCTGAAAGAAAGAACCGACCGGTCTCCCGTGGAGGGTGGAAAAAAAAACTCGTGAAACTCGCGCTCGCTCGACGGGGAAATATACACTGTTGGCTCGCGTGGGAGCTTTTACAAAAATTATCAATTTGCTCCGAGGGTATGCGAGTATACACTTCGTCTCTATCGTTTCTAGTGCGGGTAACTCGCAGTTATCACGTTCCCGTTACACCTTCACCGTTTACCACGGCACGTACAAATACAGTTGTATATCCGTGTAATTTATCCGTTAACACGTCACTTCGGCTAACAAATCTCGGTTTTAAACCGGTAATGGCGTCGTGCAGGTAAACATCACGTCCAATAAAAATCTGAGATTTTGAATCAGGAAATGACATTTTCCCTTATGACGTCACTTCCGGTCGAAAACCGAAAGTGACGTATTCCCGATTCCAAGACGAAACGAGAATATTCAAACCTTTTCAGAATCGTAAACGGTAAGCAGAGTATTTGACATGGTCAAGAACTGACGAGGTGTCGTTGATACGTGACAACTCGAAAAACAGTCGACTGTCAAAATCGAGCGGCGTCCCGGAGGTCATAGATGACCTTGAGACTTTATCACATAGAATTATTATGACGATTACGATTATTAAACTCCGAATTTCAGGTACTTAAAAAATCAATATTCACGATTCAACGCACTTTGAAGTCGATGAAATTCGATCGTACAACAAACAAGAAAATGTTCAACACCGACACTGCGCCGAATTAAAAAAAAAAAAAAAAAAAAAAACAGGGGTAGCTTCACGAAAGAGCTGCATCAGTTTCTTTTCTCTAAAGCCCTTTCGGTACGATAAACTCAAAATCGTCGATACTACCCTCTTCCCGTATCTTAGCGCCGACTCGCCCTCGCCGCCTCGCGCAGTTCGTCCAGCGAGACCACCCTTAAGATTTCATCGGGCGAAGAGAAAGACGAGCGCAGACAAAGATGGACCGACCGACCGAGATATAACGGCAAAAGAGTAAGAAAAAAAAAGAAGGAAAAAGAAAATAAGAAAGAAAAGGAAAGGATAAGAGCCTTGGCTAGGACGAAGTAGGCCGACGAGGCGAGGGTGGAACCCCAGGGTGGGCACCACTTTCCGAGAAGCCACCCTTGGGATCCGCACCCCACGCTATGAAAAAAACTCGGCTCCAGGACCGTCATTCCTCCTCACCACCCTCGCCCGGCGACCCCACGATTCTCATCCCTTAACGATTTTTTTTTGCGCTCCCTCAACCCCATCTCGACGCACACTAATTACGTTTTTAAGCGAAATTACTTGTGCGCGCGACGCTCCGTCGTCGTCTCTTCGGTACTGGCGTCGACGTATCTCGGGTACGCGGCCGGCCGCTTCTGCTCCTGATGCTAAAGCTGCCACAGGCTGTGGGTGGCTTAAGAACCCGCGGGACGGTGGGGTGCCCGATGAAATACCGTTGGGGGTGCAACAATTTTTTTCTTTTTTTTTTCTACTGCTGCTGTTGTCGCCGTTCGGGCAATGGAATATCTAGTAGAGTAATGCTCCAGGCTCTTGAGTTTAATTTTCAGGTATAATTGAGAAACGTCGCGATACGCCAGGAATTAGTTGAGAATTGTTGGCTCGATTTTTTTTCCTCAGCTATTGTGAAGCTAATGTTCAGAATTCTTTCATCTCTGTTAAAATTATATGTGAAACAATTTTTACCCCTAGAACTCATGTATGGGGTACTAAAGTAGCCCAGTCAGAAGTTTCTGTTAGTGTTTTATGTAAGTATTTTTTTTCGAACTGTCGAATGATAAGTTACTGTTATGTGATTTAGACGTAACATAGTCGGCATTTAATTTTGTTATAATTTTTTAAGTTTTTATAATTTTATAATTTAAATACTTTTTTATCATTATTATTATCTTTAATTACCTACAATGTTTTAGGAAAAATAAATGTTCAAGCCCATACAAAACCAATTTTGTTTACGTTTTCATTGATTTTTTTTTTAGATTTTATGAGTTTTCAACTTTTCCCTATTTTCAGATGTGCAAATGAACAGACTTTTTGAACAGAATGTAATGCGACTGTTTATTCCTAATAGCCTGATGTGTCCCCTGTGGCGTTTGAGATTTGAAAATCCATTTTTTTAAAAACTACAATTGTTTTCACGAAAAGTGCCGTTTCTGCCAATTTTCGTTACGTTTTGACCTTTAAGGGTGACTTTCACCCCTTAAACTTTAATGAAATCAAATGTGCCGCATACCATTCCCTCCCTTATGAAAAAAACGAAAAGATTCGTGCGCGGCAAAGCCCATTTACTGCTCATAGGACCCTTGTACGTTCAAGAAACGCGTGGGGTACATATGTACCCCAGTCATGAGTTAGAATGTAGAAAAAAATGATACATGATTTCTAGAGTCAACTCGAAGTAGCGACGATGAGAAGAATATCCGTGCTGCTCAAGATACGACTATCTTCGGCCTTACATCCTGAATAATCATCCGAACTTCGTCGGTAAACTAAAGTAAATAAATAAAAAAATCATTTTCTTCAACGTAGTACAGTCGATATTACGGACCAAAGAACTCTATAGGACGAAGAGTAAGGCGGAGGACCTAAAAAAAAAAAGAAAAAAAAAATACGCGGAAAAAGTTGCGCGCATCTCATGAATAATTTTGCGGGGTGTTCGATGCGCGGGCAGGGTAGCGGAGCGCGGGTCGATCGTAAAAAGTGTACAGGGTGGGCCAGCACATCGCTGGAAGGGTGCAACTGGACCGCGCGCAACGGCGAGACACCGAAGGAGAGAGGGAGAGCGAGAGCGATCACGGACTCGCGCGGCACGCGGTGCAAATCCCTGTAGATAAAAAAAAAGTCCGCCGGAGCCCCGACGCTCACCCAGCACGGAACCGTAGCTTGCAGAGAAAAGAAAGAGTTCGGTGTAGTGGCGGCGCAGGGCCACCCCACGGACTACACTGGTGTGACTCACCCACGGTCGCACCCAACCCATTTTTTTTAACCCCTCGCGCTTACCCCCAAAGATCCGCGCACCCCCCCCCCCCCCCTCCCCCCGATCGCCTATACTTTTTTCCAAGGGATCCGAATCCTTTCGTGCCCTACATGCAGGATACCCTTCGCCTCTTCTGTCTTATCGATGGGAAAAAAAAGAAAAGGGTTCGTCGTACCCCACACGAGTTCGATGAGCAGCGGCGCGTGTGCTCAAATTTTTTCTCCGGAACAATTGGCATTGAATTAAGTTTTTTTTTTTTTTTTTTTAATAATCGACAGATTTTAAGATATTGGTTTTCACTGCTCGATCGGTAAGGTAAGCGCTTGTTAAGCCTAGAGTTCATGCATCATTTTTTCTACCTTGTAATTCATGTCTGGGGTACATATGTACCCCACACGTTTCTTCAATGTACATGGGTTTATGGGTAATGTAAATGGGTTTTGCCGCACATGAATCTCTTCAATTTTTCGTAAGGAGGGGAATAGTATGTGGCGAATTTGATTTTACTAAAGTTTACGGGGTGACAATCACCCGTAAAGCCCAAAACGTAACAGGAATTGGCAAAAAATCGCACTTTTTGTGAAAAATATTGTAGTTTTTTTAAAAATGGTCCGTTTTTCATATGAAAAACGCCATTTTACAGGGCTCACATCAGGCTATTAAGAAAAAAAAAATCTCATTGTCTTCCATTCATAAAGTCTATTTATTTGGACATCTGAAAGTGATCCGAGCGAGTGACTGAGGCTACCGGCTTTCGCACATCGTCAGACCACGAAACTAAATTATCGTGGAGGTCCCAAGTCGATAATGTCAATTTCTACTTTAGGAGCACAGTTTGCATATCGTCTGGGGTACTTTTGTACCTCCATACATTTTGTAACCCATACATGAGTTCTAGGGTTAAAAACCTCGATCAAACGGTGACAAATGTCTACGATATTTTCCTGTGTGTCAGATATTCAGAGAATCGATGCGAGTGATTGAGAATTCATTAAGTGTTTTCGTTTTCATTCTGTTATGAAAACAATATATATCCATTTTCGACTTTGAATTTACGCGAATTTAACAAAAATTGCATGATTCTTCTATGGATCGAAACCGAATTATAGTTCGTTGTATTTAAAAAATGTTCGGCGTTGCAATTCTTCCCTCCCCCTCCCATTGCACTTTCTCATGCATTTTCATCATCACACCGCACGGCGCATACTTCGTCTCCCGACGCTAGTATGCGTACCGCGGAGAAATAGTATATTTCTTATGTATAATAGTATATAGTACGCCACAAATAGTAGCGACATCGTGGAGAAATTGCGATTTGAATTTTTTATTTATTTTTTTCTTTCACCCCACGCGTAGCAGGCACACAGCCGTGCCTAACGGAGTTCCCTAAGCAGAATCTACGCGGGTTCTGTATTGCCGAAAACGGAAGGGGTGCACGAGAGGCGAGGGGTGGGGGATGGGATAAGAACGAAGCGGGTATAAATGCTCGATCCCGTCGCTGGGGTGGGCTATGGATTTTTTTTGCCAGTGGGCGGTTGATTAATGCCACGGCTCTATGCAGGATCTTGGCTCGCGCACTATGCATAATATATATATATATGTAGGTCCTATAATGTTATGCATACGAGCATCGGGGAGGGTTGGGACGGTAGTTAAAGGGTTGATTGATCATTTTTTTAACCAGCGTGATCGACGGTCCGACGCGAAAAAAAAAATATATATATATATACATATATATATTGTTATTTTTATTCTTTGTTATTTATTTATTATTTATATTTTTTAAAGATTTTTATTTTTTAAATTCACGTTGCCTTCTTCGAGCCTAAGATTTTTACTATATAGATTTTTGTCGAGATGTAAAGGTGGTGAATATGACGGTACGATTTAAGATGGGAAAGTCTGCATAAACGGTGGTCCATGTTCACCACGTTTATCCTACATTGTTTTTCTTTCGCCATCGACGCAACTTTAAACTACACTTTAAACCTACTAAGTGATATTCTTAACAGTAGCAGTAGTAATGGATGTATTTATTGATATTGGTCTTCACAATATTGATGGTGAGACATTTATAAATGATATGCAATACGTATAATGTCAATGGGCCATCGACCGAGGTCCTTCAACCCAAGGTAATCTTTGGTGTCCAGTGGAGCATTTATTACGCTTTTGATGATGATAGTTTTGATTTTGTATTAACTAGTGTCTAGGGTTATTTTTCTTGAACAACTTAAATGTCGTTCAACATTGATTCCAGGGTTTGAAATATAATGTGGGTGGGAAATTTATGTTTTGGTTATTTTTAACATTCATACCAAGGTACTATAAAAAAAATTAAACTGATAGTATAATTGAGGTTTACATTCGGCTAGATCAGAATAAAAAAAGAAATTCTGCAGCGGGATCGTAAAAAAGAAAAAAATAAATCCAGGCCATAATTGCTGTAATAAATGAGCGCCATGAGCCTCGGCAACTCAGCTCCGCTTAACGTCCGAGAAATCTCTGTGTTCGGGTAGAATCCCGCTGTAATCCGGCGAAGCCTTTAAATCATGCAGAAATCTGACGGAGAATGGTATTTCTTATCTCTCGCGCATTGTTTAGCCACGGCAAATTAATTTAACACACCGGGTTCCCCGGAGGGAGGAGGCGGTGGCGAAGAGCAAGATCGGAGGCTGTCGAGGCCGTTGAAGAAGCCCCCCCCCCTCCCCCCGCAAGATCGTGAAAACGCGCGCGTGGATATCTCGGGGTCCACCCTGCCTCGCCCGGAGAACCCTCTCGCAATTCTTCAACCTCCTTCGGCTTATCTGGCGCGCGCTGGCGAGAAGAGTCGAAGTAGGGGCCGAGGCGGGGGCAAAATGGAACAGGCACATCCATCGAGTAACCCGAACAATGGTCGCTTCTATGACACAACAAAAAAAAAATTTAATTAAATTTTGTCCAATTTGCCGGGATGTATAAAGAAATTCATGAATCGACGCTGGAAGCTAAAATCACGTTTTCCGTTCCGAAAAGTCTACATTCTCAAAAATGTATGGCGTGCAGAAATATTTTCAAATTTTCGAATAACAATTCAGACTGTAAAAAAAGTTCGTATGAAATTTCATGTACCGGACTAGAAGTTTTTATGCAAAAAGTGGTATATTCAATTTCATGTTCAATTCAAATAAAAAATAATGTTTAGTGTATTAAAAACATTGGGAATACTGTATTGTTCATAATTTACTTTAAATTGAATGAAAAAGTATATTAATTTTTCATCGCAATTGTACATGAAATTTAATGCACCAGTTTTTGCCTAAAAACTCCTAGTCCGGTACATAAAATTTACAATGTTTTTGTTTACAGTATCCCCTCCAATATAATTTTTTTTTTCCGTGTTCCATCTTGCCCCACCTACCCTTCTCCCAACGGAACAGAGTAAGACGGAGATGAATAAGAAGAGGAACAAGAAGAAGAATCTGTGGATGACGTCGAGGAAGCAAAGAGGGGCAGCTACGACGAGTACGTCCGCCCATCCTGTAACATTTTTTTTCTTCCTTTCTTCCTCCTCGCTCTCAGCGAGTAGCACACGGGATTCCCGAGCTCGAACCCCCCTCGAAAGTATCTTGCGTAATTAAGCAAGCGGCGCGGGTCGGGTAATGTAGCCGAGGACGGTGCGCGGCCAACTGCGGCGGCCATATTGCCCCCCACCCCGCCCGACTCTATCCCCGACACGGGGGGTTGAACCACCGGGTGAATCGAAGTGCGGGAGGGTTCGGCGAAGAAGATGGGGCGAAGTAAGAAGCGAGTCTATGGTGGCGACCAAGAAAAATAAGGGGGAAGATGGAAACGTTGAGATAGAATAAGGAGTGGGGGCATGAGGGGAGGGGAGGGGGGAGGGGGAGGGGGAGGGGGAGGGGGTTAATGATATGCCAGGCAAGAAGAGTCTCTCCGACGCACGGGGGCGGCTAACTCGGACTCGCGATCAACTCTATCTTCTCTCTTTTTTCTTCTTTTTTTAAAATTTTTCTTCTCCATCTCTTACAGCGAAGAGGTCTGACGCGAGAAGAACGTCGACAGCAAGTAAAATTCGTTTTCGTTACTCGGCTCCTTTTTTTTCATTTTTTTTGCTTCATCTCTACTTCCTGCCCTGCGAGCGTTCGAGATATGTATAATTAATTTTTATAATAATTTTTCAACGGTAGCCAATCTCGAGGCTGATTCGCTGGTGAGAGGGGAAAGAGAAGAGAGTAGGGGGTTGTACGAAGGCATATTGTATCGGGTGCGGTATATGGTAGGAGTGGCAAATATGGACCAACCGCTCTATTTTTTATTGATTTAAGTGCTAATCGGGGTAGTTCACATTCACCCTTTTTGACCCTCATTAGGGAGTTCGAGTTAGAGATAAAATTTGGAAAAAAATGTCCGGCTGGACCGGAGATTCGACTGGACCGGAAGATAATAATGAGAAACTTCGGTCGATCATCAGGTCTCGATCAAAGGCTCTAAAATTTCTAATGGATTAGATATGGATTGAAAAAAAATTACATAGAGAAACCGTAGTCACTTTCTGCCATAAACTATAATTGCCTAAGGGAAACGTCTATATTTTGCAGTTAGGATCGTAAGCACAAATGATAATAGCAAATATAATCATAGTTTAACTAACCTTTATGACACAGAACAGAAACTATATGTATAGATGTTGCCTCAAAGAAGCATTCCGTATAGTAGAAATAATTTTTACTTCGTGAAGTAATAGTAATTTTCGATACAAGTGCGGTAAAGTGAACTTTATACGCACGAGTGCCACATGAGCATGAGCCAAACGCGAGTGCTCCCTGTGGTACGATTGCGGCGAGTGCGACTCATCTGACAGTCCTCGTAGGGCCGAGCGGGGCAAAACGGGACAGACAATCGGGATGCATCGATTGGGCAACATGGGACGTCCTAAAATTATTGGAAAATTCCCTTTTTTAAAACGCGATTTTCCAATAATTTTAGGACGTCCCATTTTGCCCCGTCGATCCATCCCGATTGTCGGTCCCGTTTTGCCCCACTGTCCAGTTTTTTTTTCTCGCTCTTCCCTATAATGTTCTCTAACCCGCACTAGTATTGCATAATATTTTTTGTAACGAATGCAGGAGAAGTGCTTCTCCGTGCCTGGTGATTGTGGCGCTAATGCGCATGCGCCCTACTTAATGCACTCTGAAGCGTGCGTAAAGTGCGGGCGTAAAGTAAGTTAGCGCCGAGTATTTATAGTACACTTGACTGTAAAGCGCCACTTTCGCCACGAAAAGTAGATCTTTTCATGTAAGAGTTACAAAAAATATGGTCCGACACTCGCGCGTAAACCCTTTTCTTAACTCATGTGCTTCCAACACTCGCCTTCGGTTCGCGCTGCACACTCGCACGAGTCGGGAAATGTTTTACCGCACTAATATTGTAAATCGCTATTTTGCAACTCATGCACGAGAAGTGCTACTTCTAGTGACTGCCGAGGGTGCTGGAAGTGGCGCTTTATAGTAAGGTGTAATGACACAGCGTATGCGCACATCGGCCCGATTTTACTTCTCGCACGCAAATTTACTTTTCGTAACACATGCACGAAAAGGCCCACTTTTCGTTCCTGTAACGTGTCCCGAAACTGGAGTGTTTTGAGCAAGGTGTGCGACAAAAATACTGCGTATGCGCAGATCACACGAGCGATTTTTTCCCAGGCTACATTTTTTAGCCCTCTAGTGATTTTTTGGCACGCTGTCGCCACGGTACAGGTATAAAGTGGGGGTTCTTGTGCATTCGTTAGAAAAAGTAGTATGCGATACTTGTACGAAAAAGCGGTCTCCCGACGGCTGTTCAGAAGTAGGCAACACTCGCCTTCAGCTTGTACCACGGCCAGCGCTCGCTTTCGGCGCGCGCTACTGTCGTACTCGCTTCCGGCTCGTACGGCCAACTTCACAACCTTCCTCGAAAGATCGCTTTTTCGTACTAGTATCGCCATGCACCATTTTTTTTCTGTGTAAAATTCGATGCTTTTCTAATGAATTATTATCTCTCATCTATAAAAATACGTAATAAAAAAATCAAAATTTTTTCCCTTTGCACATACTTCATATGTGATGAGAGCATAAAAGTCATGGTTACATCCAACCCGGCATAATCCAACGGTAGCGTACCCAATGCGAAAGTCTCGTGGCTGGCTCGAACGTTGTTGGGCACCGACCACTATTATGTAAATCACATCGGAGATATACGCGAGGGGTATACGTATGTAGGTATAATGTAGTTCTGCGTGTATACTCGACGCATATAAGCGATAAAATATCTATTATGCGAAGTCACCATTGTGCTGGACTGCCGGATAGAGTTGACAATGCTTCGTGGCGTTGGCGTCTCGTCTCGCTCGGAACGCCCGGCTTCCCGGAGTCTTTCGGGATGCAAGGGGTGCACGTATCCTCGGGCTCACACTTTGCAGGATCACCTATGCCGAGAGCGTAGCAAGGATATCCGTGAACACGGCAATACACGATCCCGTTGCAGAAATGAAATAATGTTTCGAAGACAAGCGCTGAAAAATAAATATCAATTTTAGAAAAAATTAACCGTGGTATGCTGCATATTATATTATCGTGGGGTGCAAAAACTCACTTTTGTTGAAGTTTTTTGTTGTTGTTTTAAAGAAAAGCGAGATATTTTTCTGTAAAGAGTTGAATAAAAGTGTTGTATAAAATTAATATATGATATTAATTTTTATATAATCAAATATATATAATAGAATAAAAAGAACGTTGAAAACATTTTTTAACAGAAACACCGATGCCGAGAGCGTATCGAGGATATCAGTGAACACGGCGATACGCGATCCCGTTGCTGAAATAAAATGAAGTTTCCAAAACAAGCGCTGAAAATTCTAAAATCAATTTTAGAAACAGTTAACCATGGTTCGCCGCATAATATATTATCGTGAGGTACAAACTCTCACCTTCGTTGAAGTTTTTTGCTGTTGTTTTGAAGAAGAGAACGAGATGTTGTTCTGTAAAGAGTTCGGTAAAGGTGTTGTATCAAATTAATATATATTTATTTTTTTATATAAAAAAATATGTAATAAAAAATAATAGAATGTTGAAAAAAAAGTTTGAACAGAATTATCAAACAACTTAGTTACAAGATCACCTATGCCGAGAGCGTATCAAGGATATCCGCGAACACGGCGATACATGATCCCTTTGCTGAAATGAAATAAAGTTGCGAAGACGAGCGCTGAAAAATTGAAATAAATTTTAGAACACATCGTTAACTATGGTTTGTTGCATAATATATTAGTATGAGGTAGAAAAATTCGTCTTCGTTGGAGTTTGTTATTCTGTTTTAAAGAAGAACAAAATACTGTTCTGTGAAAAGTCGGATAAAATGAATAGACGATATTAATTTTGATATAATGAAAATGTAATAAAAAAATATAATATAGTAAAATAATAAAAGGTTGAAATAAATGTTTGAACAGAATCATGAAAAAATTTAAGTATCTCGGAGAATTGGGATCTTAAAGTCATATAAATTACGATAATTGTGTACGCCCACGCAACGCTTGTATAGAAGAAAAACGTTGTAGATCGGTTTAGTATAGCGAAGTGGGGCTTGGATCGCTCGAGGTGGTTTACGAGGCACTCCACTCGAAATAACAACGCACTCGATGTATAAAACACTCAATATAATAATACTTCATTGAAACTCGGTGATAGATATTCTTGATAGAAGTACAGCGTACGCTCGGAATTTAGAGTTGCGACGACACGTCGTGTCGGTGTGTACGTCGGACGAGAAGTAAACAGGACGGAAGTAGTCGTCGTACAGGTGACGAGCGACGGACTACGTCAGAAAACTGTATAAGTTAAGAAGTACCAAGAAATCTCCCGAACCCAGACCGAAGTTTGATTTTTGAGTATAATGCTACACATAGTAAAAAAAAAAAGTTTGTACTTTTTACAACAACGTATTGTCCACAAACGTCCACAATTTTTTATTTGTTAATTTTCCGATTGCACTATCCGGTTCTAGTTTTACAAATAAAAGTTCAAACAGAGATTGTCAATGACAAAGGAAGTAAAAGGACAGATTTGTACATTCGAACCTGAACAAACGAGTTTGTCACTTATTTAACAAAATTATTTCTACGAAACTTCGTATTCCGATTTTACGGAATCATTTTTTGCTGTGCACTCACTCTATTTGGATACACACACACACCTGCGCGAACAGCAAAGACACATAGAGCCACTCAAAAGAGGCATTATTTCAACAATACAAAATATTAACAGCAACGACCTTTGAAGAGAAAAAAAATCTATCTACAATATAGCACGGAGAAAAATAGTTCCGTTTCTCTAATAAAATGTAGATCGTTAATAATTTATTGTTGTGGTAGCAAAAATATTTGGTTGCCACAGCAAAATATTTTGTTGTCCCTATGTTAACCAGGTAAATCAGTTATGGTAACAAAATTCTTGTTGTACCAACAATTTTTTTTTCTCCGTGAGGAAAAAAGCGACGAGATAAAAAAACTTGAAAAAACTTCTCTAACATGTGTATCCTGCTTCCGAGAATTCCATAAAAATGTCGGTATTAATCGTCGATTCGTTTGAAATACAAATCCAAAAAATAAAATTGCCTTAGTTAACCAAGATCGCAAAAATAACAGAAAAATATTTTATCTATGAGACCCTATTTCCCACTCGTCCCGCATCGCGTAGATAAATTGAAAGGAAAATCTTGCGAGTTGTATCTCTCAGACCAATCCGATCTGTGTATATATCTTCGGTAACAATAAATTTTTCCGCAGCGTCACTCGCTGAAAAATCGAAACTACAGCCAATATGCAGTAAATTCATGCGATCGTTCGCGACACTCCTTTGCCGAGCTCGTTCGTTTCTTCGACCGTCCGCTTTCCTTTTGATCTACTACTATTTCCCCGGGCCTGAAACGCGCAGTCGTTGTTTCGTGGGCCAGAAGCTCATTTTTTTTTTATGGATTACATTTATGAGGATACCGGTACACTGCGAGAAGTCCGCGCGTGCGGTCTCGTGATCGATATGTTGCCCGGCCCTGCCTCACGCCCCAAACTACCCCTCGTCGAAAGAGGTACACATGAATTTTATTTCCTCTCTGTTCCGTGCTGTGCTCGACCCTGCCCCGACTTTCCGCCTATTTCGTTCCCTTTCCTACTCGCTTCATCGTTTTATTTTTCTTCTTTTACATTTTTACATTTATTTTTATTCTTATTTTTTATTTACGACCGATTCGGAGTGCCACGGTGAGTAGAGTGGGTGGAGAGCGATGAGGGATGATTCTATGTGTCTCCGAGAAAATCCCCCAGGGGCACGCGAGGGTTGTTCGATGCTTCAATTTTAATCGTATGATTTGCTCCGTCTCCCGTTTTTACCTCGGCTCTACATGCATCTGACAAATACCCAACGGCCTCGTCTATTGGATACTTGGATTTTTTTTTCGTCTCATAGGCGACCCCAATTTTGGCCACTTGGGCTGAAAGAGCTGGAACGGACGTCGCACGCGGCGCGAGGCGGGGTTGCGATGATCCGTGGTGTCGTGGTAAATATATATGTCGAGGGTTAATTGCGCCAAATTGTGTATGAAGTTGGCCTCTCTCGTATTCACTCATCTTCAATTTTTTTTTTATTTATTTTTTTTATTACATACGGAGATTTATCGGAGCGTATTGAATTTAACCGTTCGATACAGGGGTAGTTTTTGTTAGGTATATACGAGGCTGATTTTAAGCTGACCCGTCGATGTCGATTTCTGCAATCAATCTTCCTTATTTTTTTTTGTACAACGCTATTTTTTTGTGACGCAGAAAATATCAATTGCAACTCTGCGATTTTCTCCGCGAGGAATGCAGGAGATTGCAGAGTCGTTTTCTCGTAGAAGAAGCTTTTGTAAATGGAGAAAATAAAATGAAAGGAGCAATTTGAAAATTTCAAATTTTCGGGTCATTTTTTTTTCCTCCGGAAAGAATTCAGAAAATTACAGTGCTTTTTTCTCATAGAAGAATTTTATAAACGAAAAAAAATGATGACCAATCAATTTGAAAATTTAAACTTTCCAGAAAACGTTTGATCCAGTAGACACGAGGTTAGTCCGAGCTTGACCGTGGATGCTATTCCTCGTCGCGGCCGGCTTCGGAATTTATCCCGATCGAGTTCATGGCTGAGTTAATTTTTTATTTAATTTTTTTTTTGCTAAAGGGAGATGTTGAGGGGGAAGGCGGAAAAAAATCAATGATATCGATTGGGTATTCGCGGCCGGATGATGGGCAATAGTTAGAAGCCGCCTGCTGTTCACCAGCCTCTTTTCAATGAGAGATCGCCGCCCAGCCAAGTTCAAGGTCGGAGCCCACTCAGTCGATCGACCCCGCAGCATTAATGGGGAGCACTCGAGTGAACCGGCAACGGCGGTTCTCGCAGTAACAAAGGTATTCGCCGGGTTCGATTTAAATTGACCGATCAAGTTGCACTCGACTTCTCATAAAAAAATATCGAGTCGTCGATTCCGCTATCTTAACTGTTGATTCAATCATTTCTCTCCACTTCGGAAATAAAGATGCGAGCCTCAAGAGTTCCCGATCTACATTTCTTACTCAAGTTATTTTTAGAGCCATTCTGTTCGCGGATGTTAAAAAAAATCAGTTTTCATAATTTTTGTTTTCTTATGATGTCTTACGAAATGACCCCATTAATGCACAATGTGCCACACATTTTCAAAAATGTTATTTATGAAAATATCTTTATTAACCCTTTATAAGACACCACCCGAAACCGTACCGAAACAGGATTAACATTCACCGTTTGTGGATGTTAAAAATAATACCGTTTTCACAAATTTTGTTGTTATCATGTATTGCGAAATTAACCCATAAATGCCCATTAATGTGTCACATTAGACACGTTGGTTGAAACTGTTATTTTTAAAAATATGTTCTTTAACCCTTTATAAGACACCATTCGAAACCGTACCGAAACAGGACGAACATTCACCGTTTGCGGATGTAAAAAAAATCAGTTTTCATAATTTTTGTTGTTATCATGTTTTACGAAATTAACCCATTAATGCCCATTA
This sequence comes from Stenichneumon culpator, assembly GCA_964017025.1. Taxonomy (NCBI): domain Eukaryota; kingdom Metazoa; phylum Arthropoda; class Insecta; order Hymenoptera; family Ichneumonidae; genus Stenichneumon; species Stenichneumon culpator. Next base: position 6,584,409 of record OZ024777.1, read on the forward strand.
ATGTGTCACATTCGGCACTTTGGTTGTATATGTTATTCTTGAAAATATCTTCATCAACCTTTTACAAGTCGCACCGCCCGAAACCGTACCGAAACAGAACTAACATTCGCCATTCGCCCTTCTCGGATGTTAAAAAAAATCAGTTCTCATAATTTTTGTTGTTATCATGTATTACGAAATTAACCCATTAATGCCCATTAAATGTGTCAGATTCGACACGGTGGTTAAATATGTTATTTTTGAAAATATCTTCGTTAACCCTTTATAGGTCACACCGGCCGAAACTCTACCGAAACGGGAGTAATGGACGGGAAGTTGGGGCCACGCGTTGCTACGGTAGCGCCTAAGAGTGGGGATAGAGTTGTGACTTACAAAGGGTTTAATAACTTCATTGTGATGATTTAATGTATTTAATGTATTTCGAATATATTTCATTTCCGGGTCGCAGCTTCTGTGCCTTCAGGTTATAAAAATCCACAGCCGAGATGCCACTCGTAATAATATCGGCATCGGAAGCGCGTGATAAAAAAATAAAAAAATAAAAAATCGCGACAACGAGACTTAGCGAGTTGAGTGGGCGGTGGTGAGAAGACGAAAGAAGAGGAGGAAGAAGGCGAGAAGACAGTCGTCGCGGAAGTATATACGCGGTACACGGTGTTCGAGCGAGAGACCCGCAGTAATTGTGTGTTACCATGGAAATGCCTGTTCGTTTGGGGGTGCCTTTCTTTTTCTCTCTTTCTCGCATTCCTGTCGGTCTCGCGGGGCTAGGTGAGGAGGAGAGAGAGGGGCGAAAGGGAGGATCGCGGGGCACGGCGCGCGTCGTCGGAGAAGGGTTGCGCCCGAAGGGTCCGCCGGAAGTCAAGGACGAAGCGCGAGGACTGCGTAGTAGCGACGGTACTAGTAGAATCAGTCGGGAAAATTCGGAGGGCGGCGATTTGCTCCGTGGTCGTCGTCATGGTCCCTTCGAATCTACCGTGAACGAGAGAGAATCGTGCAGCGGCCGCGCGATAAAATTTGGCGATATTTTTTATATCGATTTTTTTCTTTCCATCCGTTTCGACGACCCCGGCAATCCCGGAGTCGTAGAGAATTCAATTATTTTCTCAATATATAATATAATATATAATATATAATATATAATATATAATATATAATTTAATACATATTTTTATCTCCTCTGTAAGTAGTTTCATCCAAAATGATTTACTACCTAATCTGTTCTTTTGTAACTAGTATTATTATTTAATTTTGTATTTTTTTTTAAGCCAGACGAAAACACATGTGATACCAAACTAAGTCATATATATATATATATTGAAATGCTCTATTTTGATAAAAGCTGTAAGCGGAGTAATCCGTCAAATAAATACATGTAACATATAATATATAATGAAATTTTCTAAGTATATATTAGTTGAGCGATACAGCTGTTATACACAGCGGATAATAATGATGTGGATAATATACGTCGAGGGGGTCAGACGAAGCATAGAGTGGATACATCAATCTTTATCGAGTACCACCGACCGCGCCGAGCCATTATGACACCATTCGGTGTCGCTTACGCGACATCCACAGGGCTACGCTCTACCAATACTGGTATTAGTATACCGGAAATACTATGTATGTGCACAGTGGTACGGTGTGCACAGTAGATTCGGCGTATAAACTGACGATGCTCGGACGAGATATTCCAATCCAAGCTAACAAATTGTATCGATCCAACTCTTTCCCATTTCCTGAACGAAAAAAAAGTATGTTTACCCCTAAAAAAAGATAGCACAGACGAACCAATCTTTTTACCTCACAACAAAGCTGCAAGTTAACAAAACGTTGTTTGTTTGTTTTTATAACATAATGCATTATTATAATTCTTTTTCAAACGCATGTCTCATGATTCGTCATTTCTCATTTTTACACTGAAAAAAAATTTGCTTGCGGGCTGCCAAAGGAAAAAAAAATTATTTCAATTCGTACAATTTCATATGACATTGAAACAACGACGGCGAGACTGTCAAGGTGACATGTTATCGTGTCAGTCCCGTATGCAAACGAATTGAGAGTAGAAATAAAGTAATTTTTTTTTTCTTTGACAGCCCGCAAGACAATTTTACTTCAGTCGTTGATTTTTTTTCTTTTCAGTGTAAATATTTTTGTAATTTCCGGAAATCGCAAATTAACCCACGACGCTATTGACCCGAATATTCAAATTTTCCTCGGCACAACGCGTCCGTACGGCCAGTCGCTCTCCTGACCCGATACCGTCGGATCGTTTCCTGCACTCTTTTCCTCCCACCGGCGTATTACATCGGATCGGGTCGCGGCCGAAGCTAATTTCGTATACGATCTATCCGGGTTCCAGGCGTGCGTACGCAGGCTCCCGGGCCAAGAATGAAAGGTTGCCCCCGAAGACGGAACGAGTGAAAGTGCTGCACGAAACGCCAGATAAGAGGCTCGGAAGACTTCGAGCTGGGAAAGAGAAGGAGAAAAACCGAGATGGGAAGAGAAAAAAAAAAGAAAAAACAAAACAAAAACCGTGCGAGCGAGATGGAAGAGGGAGCAGCGGTGCGCCTTAAGCGCCGGGCCACAGCGAGCCATCCAGGCATCCCCCACCCTCCGGGCCACCCCTGAAAAAAGAGTTAATATTGATCCGTTTTTTTTATTTGAGTCACCCCCAGGTTTTTTTCACCCTCGCTATTTTTTCTTCCCCCGTTGCGTTGCGGGCCATATAGCCTAACCCCCCCCCCCCCCCCCCTCTCCCCCTCCCCCCTCCCCCGGACTTTCCCTGCCGCTCGCCCGCGCACTTTTTTCTCTTTTCCTTCTTCTCTTTCTTTTTTGTTCGCGAGAGAACGAGAGAGATGGATTGAGTGTTTCTATAGCAACTCTCTACCCCGTCCGTTCGTTTCTTATTTCGTTCCTAAGTTCGTATACCGCGTCCTTACGTGCGTCCGTGTGAGTCCTCTCGAGTCCGAACCGTTCCTCTTAAACCCCTTGTTACACGCGGAAGAAACTCCGCTTCCGCGCGGTCTGCGCTTTTTTTTCATTCTGGAATCGTGTGAATTTTATTACGTGGAGCGAAGAGAAAGATCGATTTTTTAAGAAACGTAAAATAGTAATTTACGATACTAGTGCGATAAAACTTTTTCTGATGAGCGTGACTTTGCAGCACGAGCCGAAGGCGAGTTTTGCAATCATACGAGTTCAAAAAACGTCTTCCGCACGAGTATCGTACCAAATTTTACTTCACGAAGTGTGAAAACGGAGGTTTTGTGCACGCGAAGCGTGCAGAAAACTGACATTTTCGCACCGAGTGTAATAATAGTACTTTGCGATACAAGTGCGGGAAAGCGAACTTTATACGCATGCTGTAAAGTGTGACTCACTAAACAGTCCGCGTACGATGTTCGCCACACCACACTAGTATCGCATAATATTTTCTGTAACGAATGCAGAAGAAGTGCTACTCCGTGCCTGCTGATTGTGGCGCTGTACAGCCAGCGTGCATGAAGTACGAGAAGCGTGCAATAAAGTCCAGAAATCGCACGCAAAGGAGCCGATCTGCGCGTGCGCCGGGAATTTACAAAACTCATGGCTGCAAAGCGCCACTTACGCCACTCTCAGCAGGCACTCAAAATAGCGCTATTCATGCATGAGTTACAAAAATAAAATTTCGTGCCCGAAAGTACGAGAAGCGTGCAATAAATTCCCGAAATCGCACGCAAAGTAGCCGATCTGCGCATGCGCCGGGAATTTACAAAACTCATAGCTGCAAAGCGCCACTTACGCCACTCTCAGCAGGCACGAAACGTAGCGCTATTCATGCATGAGTTACATAAATAAAATTTCGTACCTGAAAGTACTTTGGGTAAGAAAGCTGTGTGAAAATCTCGATTTCCACCTTTTTTTAGTAGTGGTGAATATGGACTTTTTTACATGGCTTTCCCATGTAAAATCGGAGCGCCGTATTCGCTACTTTTGCCATCCCCACAGCTGATCCTCGAAGCTCGAAGCCAGGCGGGATGAAAAAGTGCGTAGGCACCGGTCTCGCGGGAGGACGGGTTGGCCGAGAGTCGAGAGGGGTGGATTATTCGCTGTCTTGTCTCGGAATACCTTATCTCTCAGAATCTCCGGGTTGATGCATATTTCAGAGAGAAAAAATAAAAGAACGAAGGAAAAGGAGTAAGAGGGATCGAGACTCATTCCCGAGTCGAGAATATATATATGTATATATCCTTTTTGCAAAGAGACGGCAGGCGTTCCATCCTCCCGGTTACCCCGTGAATAACTTCCTCTTTCTCTTCGTCTCGGAGCTTCAGCTTCGCGGCCCGCGGCGAACGTGCTTCCTTTGACCCGTTCATTATTCGTCTCTTCTTTTTTTTCCCTACCTTTACTTCATATATTATCCAGTAGCAACGTCAAATAACACCCCTTTTACGGAAATAACCTCGCCAAAAATCCATTTGATCGTTATCGTGTTATCATATCGGCCATTGTACTCGCGAACGAGACGAGAGTAGCTCGGCTCGAGCAGTTTCGATCCTGCGAGATAAGGGATCATACATTTTCTCGGTACAGCGAGGAACTTAATATGTTTCGGGAAATAATGAAACGCTGAGGGATTGGCGGGATAACAGGGTGTCGGGGGCTGAATTGGACTCATGGAATTTTTTTTTTTTTTTTTTTAACAAATCAAACTTTCTGTACAATATACTGAAAACAGGAAACTACGAAGCGACCGAAAATCACGGCTCGGTCCGCAGACGCAGAAACGCAGAAAAACATCATGTAAATACGCAACGATATATGCATGAGGCGTAGAGACGGGGGGGGGGGAGGTCGGGGGTGAAACGGGACGATTTTGACGTTATATCTAGAATATTCAATAGGGAATAAGGGTTGAAAAATTTATGTTCATATTTGTTTGTTTTTTTCAAAAGTTCACAACGGCCATGGGGCAAATTTGAAACGTCACTTGACGCAACGACGAATCTTGTATTTGGGTGTTTTATTTATTTATTATTATTATCATTATTCTTTTTTTATTGGACTATGTTTCCGGTAAGGTTGAGACGAGTCGGTCACGTATAGGCCATCGAAAGTGCGCACAGGCTTTAGTGCGAGATTTCGGAATGGGAGCATCGAAGTGACGTAAAAGTGAGTCCGTGGGTCGTAAAGACGAAGCTCCGGAGCGCGGAGCCGCGAACACGAAACGAGCGGAGAGGGTTCCCGGCACGGTACTTGGGTGACACCGGGTGGAAAAACCAAGGGGTTGTTAACTCTCCCATTTTCTTCGTCACTGGGACTTGTCCCCAGTAGTACCAGCAAAAGCGGCGCTCCTGCAAGCCTGTACTTCCGCGTCCAGCAATCGGGAAGATTGCGATTTTTCCAGTCACTCGAATTCATAATTTACTCTATATATTTGGACACAAAAAAATATGAGAATATCAGGTGTGATGAAAATCGATATTGGCCTTAGTTTTTGAGATGCGAATAGTCATGTACGATATCCCTCAAATATCGTTATTTACCACTATACGAGGAGCCTATCATTGGGCAGTCCTGATATTTTTTTAGTCATCCATACAGTTAAGTATTTATTGCAATTTCAATCGAGAATTACTGCATTGGCGACTTGCCTGGCGTGTAAGAAAGAAAATTAAACACACTGGCAAGTATTTATAAAGACAATGACGGACGATACTTGCTCCGTGGGATGTTCTTTCAGTGCGGCGGACACTTGCGAAAACTATTTCACATTCAACGATAAAATAGTACACGGATCAGGCGACCATCCAACATGGTACACCAGCACCAACACTAGCGACATGTGAAATTTTCACGGGTGCCATAGCAATTTTTACCCAACCGATATGCTAATTTTTTCCAGAAGGCGAGTTGGCAAAATGTTGCGTACCTGGCTAAGAATTTTGTGGATAAAAATAGAGAATGTAATATGCAGGTATAGCTTACCAACCTAAAACAAACGGCCTGCGAGCGCGACGACGCCGATTATTATATTTTTCCTAACGTATGCACGTACAATTCGCTTTCCGTTCGTGTGAAATGTGTGCAGGACGGCATTCTTTCGCATCACGTACGGGAAAAATACTACGCATGCTTACAAACGCAATATGACCTTTTCCCGCACTCGTGCGGGAAAGTGCCTTTTTGCGCACACTCTCCAAAAATAAAAAGCATGATTTTCGTGAATTTGTTACGAAAAATTATGTGAATGGCATGGCCGTAGAAAAGGGAGTTGACGAGTATGAATTTTCATACTCGTCAAGAACTCTCTTTTTACGCCTCTGCCATACAAATATCAGATTCTAGTAAGACGAACTTATATTCTAGCAAATATTCGAGTAATATCTGCGAAGGCGAAAATCGCCGTGTCTATCTTCTGGCAGACTGTGTTAAGTTTTATAGAAATGTTTTCCAGGATGTCGCGATAATTGCCATATACCTGAAAATTCTGTCGCTTTTTATCAGTTTTATGATAATTTCAATCAGATCCATCTTTTAGTGTAGCTAATAATACTATAGCTGCAGTTGTTATTTTCGGAAAAGTTTTTGAGGCTATCGATAATACATCGAAGAAAAGAGTCGTTTATTAAGGATGTTTGGGCCGAAATCGCAGGAGGGGAACTGGAGAGAGGCTTCCCTGACGGCGTCAGGTAGTGTGTAAGGAGAAACGCAGGAATCAACCGGCTTGACAGATATAGAATCCTTCGTTTATTGAATTTATTTCAAAAATAAGACCGCGAATCTTCTTCAAATTTGGACACAATCTGTCTGTTAGTATGCTCTTTGAAACTTTTGCTCCCCCTAAAAATCACTTTTAATCCTTCCGCCAAGTCACCCGTTGGAGGCATAGAAATATGGCCACTTTTTAGCATAGTCGGAAAAAAACGTATTCCACACGGGAGGGGCGAACTTTCAGGTCGTATGAGTGCTCGCACACGGTGAAAATCGTGCACTTTTCTCCCCGCTAGCATAATGTGCTATTCTTGACTCGTGTGATCGCAATACTCGCCATAGGCTCGTGCGCAAACTCACACTCGTCAGAAGGAGTTTTGGGGCACCAGTATCGTTAATTACTAATTCACAAACGAGGCAATGAAACTTCTTCCATTGTACCTCATCTTGAACGAAACCTACACGACTGAAAAAAATGGAGAATTTATTGAGTATGAAGGCTGTGCGATATTTGGCTTGGTTTAAGAGATGCGAGCACTTTCACTGGTAATTACCTATATTCGAGAGACATCGTACATCATCGTTTCTGTCTCAAAAACTAAGGCGAATATCGACATTTATCGCCCTTGGTACTCTCATTTTTTTGTCCGTATATGTGGAGAAAATCCATTCCAGGAGCCGGTAGAACCGTAATCTCCCCTAGAAATTTAATCCACCAATAATAATTGTGGACTAAGAATAATAATGAACCAACAATAATAACAATGGACCCAGTTCGCAGGTTTAGACAAACAACGAGTTAATTTCCGGAGGAGCTATGATTACACTATTATAAATTTTGAAATTTTGAGATTCTGAAGATGTGTAGACTGGAAAATCAATTTGTAGAATAGGCAATAGTTCGAAAGTCCGAATGTCCAAAATTTATAAGTAAACGATAGATAAAATTTATGAACATCCCGAACTCTGACAATCACGATTTATAACATTTAAAGTACCCAAATATCAATTTTGACCATCGCGATTAACCATTGCGATAAATAAATCTAAAAACAAAAAAATCACACATCGATGGCATTTTCACGCTACCGAAAACGAACTTCTCGCCTGGTGTACGAGTAAAAATTACGAACCGTCGCATTAAATCAATGTAACGCTAGACGATTTCATTTCCATTTCCAGCGGCGTGTTCCCGAAAGGATACGTACTAAATACCCGAAACTGGCGCACGGTGTGTTTCCACACGGTATTATAACTAACGCGTGCAGCTGCGTCATCCGTGAAAGGTGGTGAGACTTATCGCCGGTGAACGCCGCGTGCGCGAGCATTGGAAAAGCCGGAAGAGGAGAGAAAAAAAAAGAGGAACGCTACGTAGATAAGAGTCGGATAGCTCGGTGATCACTTTGAGGCGGAAAAGCAGGTGAAAAAAAAATGGTCGAGACGAACTCACGATGGACTGAGGATAACGAGAACCAGAAGCGGACGATCGCTTTCTCAGTATGAATATTCGGGGATCTTCTTAATTTACTCACGCTTCGGCACACGGACGGTTGTAATAGAAGATTCACCTGCAGCCTACCGCGGGCTTATAGTAATCCGATTAACACTTGTATCTTGATGAACTGAACACTTCTCGCGGGTCAAAGTTGGGAATAGATTTCCTACGATATTGAAATATATTTTGGAGATATGCTTCGTTACGCTTGTATACTATTTCTATACCACGTACTATATATCCTATGACGAAACTCAAATAATCTCTTTTGTAATTATTTAATTTTAATTTACTTGACGGATTTCACCTTTTACAAACTGTTTACATAAAATCCTATTTTAGAGCTCCGATTAGTAAAATTCGCCGGCTCCTTTGCGTGCGAATTTTTTTTGCGTGCGACTTCTAGAAATTATCGCACGCTGCTCGCATCGCTACAATCAGCATGCACGGAGTAGCGCTTCTCCTGCATTCGTTACCTAAAAAAGTATGCGATACTTGTACGTAAAAGCGGACTTTCGACGGCGGTTGTGAAGCGGCTCGGCCTCTCTCGCGTTACAACAGCCGTTGTAGTGCTCGATCCGGCTGGTGCAGCCACTTCCCAACCTTCGCCGAAAGTCCGCTTTTACGAACTAGTATCGTAATATACCATTATGTACTTCACAGTACGGCGTCCTTCGCCTTTTACATCACCCTCTTCTCTCTTGTACAAAAATATTTTTTAAAAAAGTAGGGGAGACCGGGGCGAGATGGGCTAGTGAAAAATCAGGCCGACGCGGGGCGTAATCGGCCAGCCAATAATTATAAAAAAAATAAAAATAAAAACTTGAAAGGAAATGTCTAAACATAAAAGCATAATCAAGAACTTTATCGTTGATAGGTACAATTAGGAGAACTTAATATGTATGGATACAGGCGTGGGCTAAAAAAAGTGAACAATTTAAGGGTGAGCCATTTCGCCCCAGAGAATTTTTTTTTTCGGACGCGTTATAAAACCTGTGAAAATATTGTTGGATGGCAAACAATAAATTATGGTTTCGGCACCGTTGTAGCCGCGATATTTGCTTAGGGGGCCCATCTCGCCCCGGTCTCCCCTACATAATAAATACCAACATAAATATGTGATTTATGATATATTTTTCGCGTATACTTTTATTATTTCGTGTGGACCACTATGAATGTAAAAATTGATATACGCTAGATTTTACCGAGATTTCAAGATTTAATGGGCAAAAACAAATTCTAAATATTTCACCGTGGTTCGCGTGTGCGCGGACACTGACAACTTCGCATCGCTGTCAAGTCTCAAAGTCTCCAACTTTCCACTTGGGGTGTCAAAAATAAAAGATTACGTGCCAATCCCACAAAATGTATGCAATTTTGCTCAAATTCATTTTTTTTCTCCTCGATCGAACAGTCCATTCCGGTCAAGTCGATTGTCCGAACGTCAGGAGGTTGCTAGACGAGGCAAAATTTATTCTTTTCGTCCTTCCGTTGCCACCTGTCACGATGCCGGGTATAGAGCAACCGGCTAGCACTCTTGTCTAAGGACTCGTCGTGTCCTCGACGATTTAAAGGCGGCCGGCAAAAGGATTCGCCATATGGCCATCCACAAGGATCCGAGAGCCTCCGACTTCGTGGCTCCTTATGCGTTTCGCCGTGGTACAGAACCGACGTCCCGATGAAGTATATAACAGCGATGGATGCGCTTCCACCGTTCGTGGAAGCAGGCCCATTTATTTGGCGCGTGCTGTATAATTAGGACGAGGCAGAGACCTTGCCTCTTATTCTTATTCTTATCCGTTCTTCCCTTCTGGAGCTAAGCGCCGCTTCTTCATCTTCACCCTCCTCGGCAATTCTTTCTTCTCCTCTTCGTCCGCGTTCTCTATTTTTTCTAGCTCTTGTTTCGAAGCACAAAAAATTGCTTTTCAAATATTTTGTTTTTCCTAAAAAATTAAAATTCGATTCACTATATGTATCCAAATAATGGATGAGTGCCGTTGTCATTTGCTGTTGCACCAAAACGAAGTCGGGCTGAAGATGGAAGAAAAAAATTGGCAATTGCGAATGTCCCGTTTGACTTTGGACAAAAACTATCGGATTCATGTTGAGTATGAAAAGATACGTAGAAATATATCGTCGGTGACAATTTATTTTTATAAAAATTTGTATTTGTATTTATTCATTAACGAGCCCAACAGGAATACTTTCATTAATAGGGCATAGAGATGTACAAAGTGACACCTACAAAATGAGAAATGTTATAATAGAAATGAACTTATCTCCTTGGATCTCCTTGGATGTTGCCGAGATCGGAGACGTGAAAATATCAATTGACGGATTAAATCTCAGGAAGTTATTTACACTCGAACACAGTACATAAAGAGGTGAATTCATGGTCGCATTCATTATATCATTATTATTGATAATGAATGAAAATCTTTACTATTATTAATAATTGTACTTTCGAAAAATTATGAAAAACACTAAGCACTCCGCAAATTCTGAATTTTATAAATGACTTCGGCATGTATCGAAGCTGCAATTATTGTCCACGAGCCGGGGGCGACGCGGATGTCGTCGTGCATCCCGCAATGACTGATGGCCTTGACGGCGCAGTGACCAGGAAGCCCGACGGCGAAATATAGTCTAGGAAAGCGTTTACATTATTTTTACTTTTTTTTTTATCGCTTCGCCATATGTTGAAAATTAGCCGCTTCCGTAAAACGGGAGAGAATTTCGACTCATTTAAATAGAGGGGCCGTTTTCGAAATTCAACGGACGTACAAAAAAGCGTGAGCTCCGGGGGAGTCATGGAACGGGCTCGCTCTATCCCGAACTCCGTAGCCCGAAGGGTAAGGAATCGGAACGGAGGAGAAAAAAATTTGGGGCCAGAAGTACAGACGCCGTTTAGCGAGGCGCGACGACAAATTAGAGTTTCACCCTTAAAGGGACGAGACTCGAAAGTCTAAAATTGTCTGGACGAGGTTAATTTTTTTTTTGTAATTTCTATCGTGTTTTTGTGTTGCTTGGCTGCAACTTCTATCGTGTTTTTTTGTTGCAAACCAAGAGAGGAGTCTCGTCTTAGCGCCGATCACCCAGCACCGAGTAATAGTAACATTTTCGATGCGTTTCGTTTCAAAAACAAATATGTAAATGATTTTTATTTACGGAAAATAATTAATTTTTTGGAATTAGTACTGTATGAATAAACTCTATGAAAAAAATTCCGTATAAAGATTTAATTGCAATGTATGAAATTTTGACAAAAGGGACCGAACGCATTGAACTACAAAATTTCTTCCTCTTTGTCCCTTCCCGCTCTATTTTTTTATTCCCTTTTCATTGTTCTCCAAGAATTAGAGTCCGTGTAGGTCGTTTCGTAGGCAAAAGTTGACAATCCCAAGGGAATGAAGAGTATAATAAAAAATACAAATAAATAATTTTTTTTTTTTTTATAATTCTCTTCTTTCCCTTGGGATTTTCAACATTTACATAGGAAACGATCTACACGGACTCTAATTCTTAGAGAACAATAAAAAGGGAATAGAAAATACAGCGGGGAGGGACGAAGATGGGGAAAATTTGGTAACTTAATAGGCTCGTCCCATTTTCCAAAATCTCATATATGTACTGCAAATACATCTTCATACGGAATTTTTTCATGGAGTTTATTCATACAGTAATAATTCTAAAAACTTAATGATTTTCCGTAAAAAACAAAAGTCATTTAAATATTCGTTTTTGAAACGTAACGCATCGAAATTGTTATAATATTGAAACGTAACGCATCGAAATTGTTATAATATTGAAACGTAACGCATCGAAATTGTTACTCGGTGCTAGGTGAGTGGCGCTAAAACAAGACTCCTCTCTTGGTTCGGAGAAAATAAATTTTTAAAAAATCGCGATAGACATTACAAAAAAATAAAATAAATAAAGGTTCTCACGGATCGGGAATAATTTTTCGGTTTCACCCGCAGCCGAACGAGGTATCGCGTTTCTCGCGTTTCTCCTTCGGGAGAGTCCAGGTTGTCGATAGATCGAGTTTTTTGGGCTGTTCGTTGCCGGGTTGCTGTAAAAATTATATTGGGGTGAAACGCTCGAAAAAATTTCAACCCCCCCCCCCCCGCCCTCTCTCCGCTTCTCGCAATCCCTCAGCGACGAATGCTTCCAGCATCCCCCTTTTTCTTCGCAGCAGCACGCGCTCCTATACAGAACTTTTTTACTTTACCCTCGAAATAAGATAGAAAAAACTCGTGGCTCAGGCTGCTCCTGATGCAGCAGCGGGACGCGTGGCGCGCACACGACGCTATTCTTTTTTTCCCCACCATACTATAACTATATATATATCCTTACCTATATGCGACCCGTGAGCACGCGCACCTCGTCTCCCGAATTTTTGGGCCCAGCGGTGGAAAGCCGTTCTTCCACATTTAAGTAAAAAAAATTCGTACGTTTATTTAATCAGTAAAAATGTTCCGTTATAGGTTCAACCCATTAATGCTATGTTGGTGAACCAGCTACATTTGAAATTATCTTCTTTCTCTTTAATCAAAATTAAAAACATAGCTTCCTCAATGAGGAAGCAAAAAGAAATTATTGAAAACATTTGAAGAGGGTTAACGCATGCTAGGAAACGTTTTTGCTAGGAACTTAATCGCATCGTCAACTTTGTTTATTAAAAAATTTTCTTATTTTGAAGAACGCATAAATGCATCCTACCTCGGAGTGTAGTTCGCAGTCTACGTATAGTCTTCGATGGCACAGGATAAAACAATGAATTCCAAACATCGAGTAAAATTCAAATTTTAATGATTTTTGGGAAATTATTTTGTAACTTTTTTTTTATGAAAAATTATCCGTGATATTGTCCAGCCGATTTGAATTTTTCAGTATTCAATTAAAGATATTCGTAATTATAAAAGGGTGAGGGAAGGACGATAATCGAAGAGGAAGAGGGTGCGCGTATGTTTTGCCATCAAATAAATGGTGTACCGTTCGCATCGGTACTTCAGGTAGCCAGGCGAGATTCTGGGTTGAGGTCCTCCAGTTTTTTTTTTTCCGGGATTTCTCCATACACCCGGTGTCCGTTCTCGCCCAGTGTAGAGCAGGCGAAAGGAAACGCTCCGGCACCCCCGTAAAGACGCGCACAGGCCTCTTCCCCTTGCGTCTTTTTTTATTCTTCGTGAAAGACTCGGCTTGACATGTTGGCCCGCTTCGCGACAAAAGGTTCAACGCGCTGCTATCCGCATCCATACGCAGTGCCGTTGCCGACGGAGAGTAAACTTACGCGCCGGGCCAACGCGACCGCTATGAACCGCATGTCGGACAATGAGGGCAGCGAGGAAAAAGGATTTTCTTTTTGTAAACGCGGATCTCATATTTTACTGTTATCAGCAATTTTGTGTCAAAAAAACCTTCTTTCACTTCATAAAAAAAAAAAAAATAGATATGTGGGCTTTTTTCTTTTGCAATTTAGATGTTCACTTGTAAGTCTAATTTGCAGATTGTTTCCTCATGATTAACTTCTCAGCGCTTCACGCAGAAAAAAATTACTTGATGAAAATTAAATGTATATTTATTTGCGGGGCACCCGCGCAAATAAATATACATTTAATTCACATGAATATTTATTTGAATTAATTAAGTCATTCATTGCGCGGCTCCCAGCAAATAAATTGTTTTTCTGGAATAAAATCGATTTTAAAAAATGGCAAAGCAATGTGCAAATTTCATTTGCACCATATTTATTTTATTCGGGCCAAATTTAAACTCGAGCGCCGCATGTGGCCCGACGAGTGGTTCGATCACCCGGAGGCGACGTCGCGATTCCCGACCCAACAGTTTCTCGAAATAATAAAAGAAACGCTTTATCGTCGACCACAGAGGAGTGACATCGGCCCGCCGACTGGATAAACCGTAGCCGTGGGATATTATTCCAGAAACTCGTTTGATCCCTTCCTCTCGTTACGCCTCGTTTATCCACCTCGGTGCACCAGCGCACGAAAAAAAAGGATTAACAACATTCTGTGCTCTACAAGAAAAAAATTTACTGCCTATTCCACCAATTTTTATAGATCAAATAATACCAAAGCAGCAGTCAAGTCCGCCGGGAGTCGATGCATGAATATTACTGAACTTATTCTGTAAACTTTTTGATTCCCTTAACCACACATCCATTTTTTTCTTAATAATGTCGGTGTCTCCAGAAGTAAAAAATAAAGAAAAAATCGTATGAAATTTAATGTACCGGACTGGAAGTTTTTATGCAAAACTGGTGCATTAAATTTCATGTACAACTGCGATGAAAAATTAATGTCTAGTGTATTAAAAAATTGGAAATACTTTGTTTTTAACAATTTACTTTAATTTTACTGTAAAAGTACTTCACTTTAATTTCAATGAAAAAGTAAATGAATTCTTCATCACAATGGTACATTAAATTTAACGTACCAGTTTTCCATCAAATAACTTCCAGCTCAGTACATACATTAAATGTACAATTTTTTTTTTTTATGTTGAAAAGCGCCGTCATGGGACTGCCAATAATTATTGACAATTTTTATTTACCGTCTACACCTTCTTCAGCTTCTTCTCAAAGCGCGCGAGCTTAGAGTTGCCAAGAGCGATTTCTTCGTACACATAAGCATACGAAATATATAAGTTACACACGAGACTCTCGATTCACTCGATCCGCCGCATCTGCCACGCGCCCCCCCACATTACGGCATAATGTGTCACTGTGCCACACCGGCGAACGGACCGACACAGAGAGCACCCCTCGAAAATCCTGCGGCACTCTTTCCTCGATTCTCTCTCGCGCTCTCTCGCTTGCACTTCGCCTATGCGTGCTCATACGCGCGCATGCGTGTGCGTCACGTGCACGTGGCTCGTGAAATATCCGAGATTTTGGAAACTTCGATTCAATGGACCACGGCAGCTGAATGCAGGTCGCGGATGAGAGAGGGGGAGGTGGGGAGCGTCGTCGACGAAACGTTGCATTTTTCCACCGCGTTTTCTTCTCTCCTCGAACCCTCCTGCGGAGCCAATAAAAATCCACCGCCGATTTCGCCGTTTATACTTTTGCGTCCGACTACGATTGATTTTTTGATATTTTCACCGAATCATCCGATCAAGTATGAAGTATGCGCTTCGGATGAATCGGTTAAAAATGCGCTGCGGAACTTATCGGAGAGCGGAGTTAATCGTGACTCGGCAAAAAATCTCGCGAGGGACGCTGCGAGTGCTGAGAAACGGAAGGGCGCTATACTGTGGCGAAAGACCGCCGAAAGGATGTGAGACACGCTCTTTTGCTTCTTAGTAGTTGGTACGCGTATACATGCACCGGGGAGAGTGGGCAAAACGGACCACCAGTTTAGATGAGACTTTTTTTATGATCCGGTAAAAATTGGTAAAAATGGTCCGTTTTTCCCCGAATTTTCTTATATAGCAAGGGTTGAGCTCATACTCGTCGGGAATAATAATGAAGAAACGTTTTATCGATAGCAATTGGAAAATGTTGAGTTTCATGTAGGTCGCCTGAAATTTAGATCTTTTTAAAAAGTTTGTTTCGCCAAATTTGCTCATTAACGACTTCTGGATACAGCAAAATGTCGACGATACCCTTTCATTACTTCGATTTTAACATTTATTTATTTTTATTTTCTTATATAAGTTGGAAGAAAATTACACTGCAGACTTACCTTTCGCAATTTTGTGTTCGAAGGTTGATCGCCTCTGAAAGATTGCTATGTAACGGGAACGAAAACGAATGTTTGGACATTTTTTTAAACAGGGTTCAATTAAAGAAACATGGTCGAACGTTTAAACAGTGAGCTTTTAATAATCAAAAATATCTTCGACGGTACCAGCGCGGTCGTCTTGACGACCTTGGGTTTACAACAACGGAGACACGTACCCCTGATTTCTTGAACGTGAAAGGGGTTTTCATTTTTTTTTCTGTTTTTCCATTTTTCAAGAGAAAAGTAAACATATTTTTCGAATTGAATCGCTATACGATCGTTTATCCATAACTTACTTTATAAAACTGGTCTCTCTATATCGTATTACATCTTATTTTTTTTAAACCTTTGTACGAATAAATATCTCCCTCGACATGTTTTTTTTTTCTGTTCGCTTCTCTCGCGTTCGTATTTTTCGTATCGTTTAATCTTGTTTCCTTTTTTTTAAATTACTTTTCTCTCTTATCTATAGGAATACTATGTAAAATCAGTCTTGTGGTTGAGATATATTAGGTGTACGGTGAGGTAGTGTCAGTTTCCATTAGTTCTTTTTTTTTCTTTTTTTTTAGTATACATTAGTTTCGGTGCCAATCGAATTGCTGCTCGCACACAAACGATACATCAGGCGCACAGATATCGAAATATCATACAAGATATTATTTTTATTAACATTTAAATTATTTTGTCTTATCGGATTTGGCTCGTTCGGTCAACGAAGATTGTTATTGCGTCATCGTGCTGAGAAAATAAAAATTGATCGAAGCTAGTACTTTCATTTTATTTTTTTATTTGTTATTGAATTTCTTGTTTTTTTCGAACGCGAGATTCATTGTTACGTAAAATGACGAAAGTGTACGCGGCGAGAACAATTTTTCAATGGCGTTTATATACGATATATATAGTAGTAATCATTGATCCATAGCTTCTTTATTTTCTCTTTTTTTTCTTTTTGTTTTTATATCAATAATATTTAAGGTCTGTGATTTGTACCGCGTACTCGTTGGGTGAAACGCGTGAATTTTAGCTCATTTGACCGTCTTCGATTGAAATTCACGCTAATCTCGAACATCGTACGTTATTAATATTTTTGAGATTGGGCTGTACAAAATTATAACTATTAGGTATATATATATAGTTTTACACGTAGATACAAAGAAGTATACATCGTATAGGTACGCACAGTCGACAATATATCATCATTTTATGGTGAGGTGGAGGGGGGGGGATGATCAGATACCGAGTTTGGCCAGCTCGGAATGATATATATATATACTATTACATACGATAAAAATTATCTATATAAAGGAACCGTGAGGTATGCGATTTTACACGTACGATATAGGATTTGATTCGGCAGCATTCGACGATGAATCCAGATTATTATTATTCTTTTTTTTTAGCACGTTCGATATTCTTTTTAGGATTTTGTTGTTGTTGTTATTTCTTAAAAATTATCTCATATTCATATGTACAGTTACGATAACGTCGTCGTCATATTTCATACTATTAATTCTTCCGTGACATAAAAACGCTAAAGTATACAACAATAATATTCACGACATTGTAGTGGAATAATAAAAGCGACAAAGTTTCCGACAAGTACATTTTCGTCGTTGAACGATCTGCAGAATTTCTTCGCTCAGTGTAGATAGGTTAATGTTGTTGTTTTTTTCAAATCAATACGGAACTTATCAACGGGAACCAACATTCAACTATTAATCGCTGTGATAGCAAAATCAACAGCACCATTTTTTCTTTTGTTTTTCTCCAAGGCCTAGTTATATTACACACACAAACACAACACGCACCCACAGCGTCCGCAAACTCGAATCCGCGCGCTTAATTTTTTTTTCTTTGTTTTCTACAACAAATATTTGGCATAGTATTTTCGAGACCCTTGATTTACAGAAACGCTTGATGCAGCCGCGTGCGGTCACCAGTGAATGAGCATTTTTATTCGCTAGAATTTCAATATTTCCAAAGATTCACGAAGAACTGGAAAAAATGGCATCTGCTCGCCAAATAGAGAGTCTACTTGTACCATCAACATGCGTGTTAAGGTGGTCCTTGCGAATAGTGTTCACTTCGCATAAGTTTCAGAGAAATGAGAGGGAATTACAAACACTTCACGGTGGTATAAAATTCTGAAAAAAACCAGGCATATTAAAGGTCCTGAAAAAATTAATTTTGCATAATTCCAGAATGTTATTAACCAATTGATGATAAATAATATAGTTCAACAAATCTTCCAGAAACCTAACTTTTTTTTAATGGGAATGATTCGTTTATTTTTCTGAATACGTATGAATTTATTCAGTTCTTCAAATTCACTCTGACTTTTGTGACTTTCTACACATTTGCCATATAAAAAAGGAAAATCCAAAGCGAATTTAAAAATCTAAAAAAATTCATAGGTATTCAGAGAAGTGAACAAATCATTTTCATTTAAAAAAACTTAGGTTTCCGAGAGATTTGTTGAACAATTTTATTTTTCATCAGTTTGTTAATAACATTTTGGAATTATTATTATTCAAAATGAATCTTATCGGCACCTTTAACATGCTTGATTTTTTTTCAAATTTTTATACCATGAAAAAGTGTTTGCAATTCCCTCTCATTTCTCTAAAACTCATGCGAAGTGAACAACTATTCGCAAGGACTACCTTAATATAAACAGATATCAATAACCGAATAAGCATAATAGCGCGATAACTCAAACATATAATATTATAATTTGTTTACATTATTTCATAATTTTTTTTGCAATTTTAATTTATGCAAGAAAAAAAAGATTCGTTACTTGATTTCAATTGATCATTCAAGGATGCCCGTCGTCCCACGAGATTTCGTCTCGATGACGAACCGGTTCTTGCCCTACAGCAAACAGCAAGAATCTACGAGTCGCACTTATACAAATCTCACAATGAGAGTCACACGTGATACCTACAGGTATCGTGAAACTTCTTCCCACGAAATCTCACGTCTCGCAAAAAGGAACAACGAATCTGTCGTAGCTGTAATTTCGCTATGCATAGCGGACTTCGCATCTCGTATAGTATGCCTGGCAGGACGGGGCTGCTGTATATTATGTACAATGGCTGGCTTATGCTTCGCATCTTCTATTTTTTATTTATTTATTTTTATTTTCCTTTAATTTTTTTTTTTTTTTTTTTTTGAATTTGGTGGCCTTTGCCGGGGTACGAGTACACTGGACTCGTTAACCTCTGTCGCAGTTGAAAATTTAAGAATATAGGTGAAAAAAAGAATCGTGAAATATCGGTAAAGATTGAAAAAATATTGGTAATGAATAAAAATAAATAAAAATAGAGATTTAGTGGACATTTTTTTAAGGGACCAGCAAGTTGCAATGCATATGCGGAGAAAGCGATACTCGGAGACGGATCCCACTTTCTATCCGGGCTCGAATTTGTGACGCAAAAATAGGCGCTCCATTTTACTCGGACCTGAATAACGAACGGTGCAAATTCCGGACAGGGGACGAATTCTTGGGTCGAAAGTGTAACGGTCAGGAAGATGTACCGATGGCCATACCCGAAGTTGGCTTCCGATATTTCCTGTCTTAAAAAATAATTTTTTTTTTCTTCAGAAATCCAGTTTCCTGTTACTTTTTATAAGTTTTATGACGAAAGAACCAAGGACTCTTGGGCCGAAACGCGTATATTCGTAATTGATTTGTTCCCTCTATAGACAAAACAATATATATATATATTTTTTTTTACAAATTTTGCTATTATTCGAACCGTCCGCAAGTTGAGGATTGACAAATTCTGTACAATAACTTTCTAATATTTTTATCCCCTCGATGAAGCAACTATTTAATACTCTCAAAATACGAATTCGAAGATCTTCAAGCACCGATACGAAGATGCTAAAAATTTCTCAAATCCTCAAGCAGTTTTTTTTTCTTTTTTTTTCGAGTGGAATAAAACGAGGCATATATTCGTCTTT
The DNA here is from genome assembly GCA_964017025.1 of Stenichneumon culpator. Classification (NCBI taxonomy): domain Eukaryota; kingdom Metazoa; phylum Arthropoda; class Insecta; order Hymenoptera; family Ichneumonidae; genus Stenichneumon; species Stenichneumon culpator. The sequence goes on from OZ024777.1 coordinate 6,604,311, forward strand.
CTTCAGGGGTTTATTTCTCGAGAAGGAGAGAGTAGAGGGTGGTAAAAAGGTCCGTAATAAAGGAATCTTGATCGTGTTCGATCGAGCGTGCTCGCAAGAAACGAGGGTGCATCGTCGAACCGTGGATGGGCGAGGAGTAATCGAGAGAGAAATCTTGGAGAAGTGAAAGTCTGGACCAAGCGCATTGCCATTGTCAAAGAAATCTTGGCGCGAGCGCTCTTGAAGCAACGATCGCTTCGTCGATTCACAAAGTGCAACCAGGCAAATTGTTGTCCCAAGACACAACGCAACCCCTGTGCTGTTTAAAGTTCTGTATCAAAGTAACATTTCACTTCGAACTTCACTCGAACGAAGCGGTGTTAATGCTCCGCTAAGGGGGCAAACGAATGCAATTTGTTTGTTGTGAAAATTGGTGTAAATCTTTTCAAAAAGATAACAAACCTTTTTTATATCGCTTTTTCTACTCCAATTCGAATTACACATTTTATGTAATTTCGACATTTTAGGAACTTTAGGAGGAGCTTTTGAAACTGCTGCAATTCCAAACTTTCAAAATTAAAAAAAAATGAAAATTTGTATATATAGATATACACCAAATATATACCGAATACATATAATGTTGCGGAAAGTTTCCCTCAAAAATAATTTTTGTGAAGGCTGAATGAAATGTCGTAGTTTATACTTAAGTTTGAATTTACCTTTATCCATTCTGCCCTTACGGTCGAATTTTAAGACGTTAGTGTGAACTCAAAACTAAACTGCATTGCGGACTTAAAATCTATCTTAAGTTCGATCTGAAGTACGCAATGAAGTTTAGGCCGAACTTCGATCTTAAGTTCATACTAACTTCTTAAATTTCGATCCTTAATCCACTAGATGTGTAATTTTTTTCGCTTGCGACTCTATATGAAAACCAGTTAGAATAGCGTGCAGCCTTAAGGCTGTTTCGGGGATCAAAGAAAAGGTGGCACAGTCTTCGAAAATTTTCGGCTCGAAGAGTATAATAGAAGATTCTTGCCAATAGAAGAAGAATAAGAGGCAGAATAAGAAGAGCAGATTTCGCAACAGCCGTACATGGATCGCCGGGACGCCTGGCGTTCTTTTTTTCCTCGCGAAACTCGAGCGGTCGCAGAGAGAATGGCCCAGAGGTGAAACGAGGGCAATTTAGGGCAGACCCTGATTTTCGGCTGCGGACGATATTTGCGCCAAAAGTTACACGGCGAATGGGCGCGGGAGTAGCGGAGAGAAAAGAAGAGCATTCGAGGCCGAGTTGCTATTTTTCAAAGGACCGACTGGTTGTTAGCCTACCGGTCCCGCAGGAGGGAAAAGATAGGATGTAATGAATGGACGAGGGGGCGAGTCGAAGGAAATTTAAAGGAGCACGCAGCCCCCTCCGCACGCTCTCCGGTGGAGTCCACCCGGACACTGTACCAATTTAGGGCTCTCTGGATCTAACAGTTACAATGGCCATTCTCGAGGCTGACCTCGAATTGCCCAAGGACCTTCGAGAGAGAAATTTGCATGACGAGGAAGACTATGCGGACGACATAAATCAGAGCGGCTTTCAACTAACCACCACCGTCCAGGAACATCGTTTCCACTCTCCGTCTCTCGAGAATCTTTTCTACGCGCGGGTTTTCTAAGGGCTTCCTCGCAAATCGCGGCTCGGGAATCTCAACGGCAAACTTGCGAATGTGTCTCTGTAGTGAGAAATTTTCGGGATTCGGTGATGTATGCACAATTGGAATTTATTATGTATTTTTCATTGTGTTGGAAGTAATTTTTTTTACCTACAACTGGAACGAGCGGAATATTTGGTTTTAAAAAAATATCATAAAAATATATTTATTTATGACACTAGTGCGATAAAACTTTTTCTGACGAGTGTGAGTTTGCAGCACGAGTCGAAGGCGAGTGTTGCAATCACACGAGCTAAGAAAAAGTTTTTCGCACGAGTATCGTACTAAATTTTACTTAACAAGGTGTGGAAATGGGCGTTTTACGCACGCGAGGCGTGCGTGAATCTACCATTTTCGAACCGAGCGAAGTAAAACTTTTTCGGAGCCAAAAATGAAGATGCTACATTGGAAAAGCTGATGGAACAAAATAAAATTGGAAACAATTTGGAGACGATAGTATCAGTGCGATGAGGATGGTATAACAATTTGGTGGCGAAGCGTTGAGCTGTTTGGAGAGTGAGCTTAAAAATAAAATGTGTAATTTGGACCTTGAATATCTACCACCGCGTTCGAAAAACTTGCACAATAGAAAAGAAGATGTTGCGAGTAGCAAAATGTGCTTTTTTTTTTACTTCTTGTTACATACGACAAAAAAATGTGTTTTTTTTATATTCATCGATCTAACAACATGCAGGACAGGATTGCGTCGCATCAGGCGGACGGGGATGCTGCGGATAGTGTAATGTGTGGCTGTGTCTCGCAGTCTCGGTCAACCGAAAGTACTGACAAAATAATATCAAACTGCGTCACTTTAAATTTTGTACATGTATTTAACAATTCCGTTTCTCATCATGGGGGTTTTTACAGTGGGGAAATATTGATTAGTTTTTTTTTTTTAGTTTTTCTATCTATAGGAACAGTCGAATAATAAGGGTAAAAAACTATAACAACATGACGCACGCAGAATTCGCAGCGAGGTGATTATTACACATGTAAAATAAATAGCGATGCGAAAACAATAATAATAATAATAATAATAATAATAATAATAATAATAATAATGAAAAAAGTTGAAAAAAACGAAGGGTTTGTCGACGTCGCGGGTGCGAAATTCGTGGTAAAAAAAATCATAAAAATCTGAACACCCGAGCGACAGAGGACGGACGGACCGTTGTCACTCACCCCCGCTACTTTAACTGTCAGAGGAACTTGTATACCAGTTACATTCATTCCGTCGTATCTCTCACTTCCTTTCTCTCAATTATCTTTTCTTTTCTCTTTTCTCCTATCGTTAAATCTTCAACAATAGACGCGAAGGAAACGAAAAAAAAGGAACATCACAATCCCGGACAACTTTGCATACACACACATTCGTACGAAAATCCTAAGATCTATCTACCTCGCTTTCGAAATCTCTCGCGACGAAAAAAAAATAAAAATAAAAAAAGATAATAATATGATACACCCGGAAACGAAACACTCACTAGCTACAACGACTAACTTAATACAATATACGTTTAAATCCGTATAATATATATATATATATTCATATATAATAATATCTACTCCAGGTGTGATTGGTGCGAGACTATTTACACGATATATATACGACGAAAAAAAAAATTAAATTCCTAACTAACTACAACCCGGAGACGAACTACCGTCGGTCCGTCTCTCCTCGCGAGTTTATCTTTCTTCCTAAATATAGTACTATCGTATAATAATATATATACTTTTATATAATCTACGTAAACGCTTCCCTGAATTTTTTATTTTTGTCTCCGTTAGTTTGTTTGTTTGTTCATTTTTTTTTGTTTTCCTCGTCATCATCAGCCGAGTGTCGGAGCTCCGATGACATAGCTACAATAGTCTTCATCGAAATATAATATATTTCTATTATTATTTTTTCTTTTTTTCCTTCATCTATATATGTACTATTTACATATACATTTGTATTCTTATAAAAGTCTCTTAACGCTTAGTGACTGTGAACCGGTGATTGGTTTTAGTGTTTTTTTTAGTAGCGATTTATCATCGAGTATACTATATACCGTGTGTAGAGTTTAAAAAAAAAATCGAAATTTCCGTGCCTCGGATATTTCAATTTCTTTCCATTAATTTGTATTCTCATCTTTGCCAGCGCGCTTAACGTAGAATCTTTTAGCCTCTCGACGAATTATTATTATCATTAATTATTTTCTCATTTCTCTTACTATCGGCTACGTACCCCTGATAGTCCACTAAGACGCGTGGCCTAGATTGGAGCCGAGATCGGCGAGATAGTGCCTGAAGTCGTGATGATGTCGCTGAAGGAACAGTGAGCTTGGGCTGGCCTCGGAGACGTCGAGCTCTTCGTCGACGTCCTCGTGAATGGAGTCGCTGCTGTGGCTGCGGCTGAGCGGCGAGCCGCCGCTGCTGTGGGAGTGCGAGTGGGATCTCGGGACGCCGGTCGACATGGACAGATCTTCGGGTTCGGTTTGTTCCGGAATTTCGACCTTGTTGCCCGAGAGATTGAGCGGCATCGACGTGTCGATGACCGGACTGGTAATCGGACGGTGTTGGCTCTGCTGTTGCGGCTGCTGCGGTTGCTGCGGCTGTTGCTGCCTCCTGACCGGTGTCGGTGCTTTCCTGACGTGAACGACCGACGACTCTGTCTCCTCCATCTCGACGTCGATGTCGATGTCGATGTCGTCCTCGAGGTCGTCGCTGGCCAACGAGGGCGAACCAACGTGCGACATGGACGACTGGTTACCGCACTTGTGATGCAGCAAATGATGCCTCCGACGGAATCGCATCTGGCAGTGCTCGCACTCGAACGGCTTCTCACCTTTGTGTATCAACAAGTGCGCCTTCAACTGATTCGAGTCGCTGAACTTCGCCGAGCACAGCTCACAGGCGTAGGGTCTTTCGCCGGTGTGGACGCGCAAGTGACGACGGAGATTCGCCACTTGGACGAACTGGCGGTCGCAGTGACTGCAGTGGTAGGGCTTCTCGCCGGTGTGCAATCTCATGTGCGTCTTCAGATGATGGTCCCGGGTGAATCTGTAACATTGAGAGATCCAATGGGCCGTTAGTCGAGGCTAGTAAACAATTTAGCGACGCTTCGGAGTTACCGGACGCTGTTCGACCGACATTTTTACGGCAAACTCTGATATCTCAAAGGCTCGAGCAACTTCGATAGGTTAACACTTTACTTTTAGAACTTTTGTCTTCAATTTTTTTTATGTGCACTTTTCGAGATTTTTTTTAGCTTTCGAAAATTTCGTCTTCCGACTCAAGACCGCTCTGTGTCTCTCGAACGTCTCGACGGACAGATACAACATTTTCAGCCCAACTCCTGACTTGAATGACTTTTATTCCTGAATAAATATTAGCTATCAAAGACAAACTATCGGTGTGTTGATGAAGAATGTTTCAATGAAATGATTTAATATATTTGATCTAGTATTATATTAAGATGCGATCTGGTGATATTATTCTAATTGTTAGAGACACTTCCTTTATTTAGAGATTTATTTTTGATTGTTGTATGTACGTAAAAGTGTTTATCCCGTAAACTATATAACTAAAAATGTAAATAAATAAATAAACTCCCATAAACGGTTCCACATAGTCGTGGGGGGAAAAAATTGTAATAGAAAAGATGCTGACCTTTTGTGACACTCAGGACACTCGAAGGGTTTCTCGCCGGTGTGAGTGCGTTCGTGGTTCTGGAGAACGTGCTTGTAACCGAAGGACCTCGCGCAAACTCCGCAAGTGAAGACTTTGTCCCTGGGATCTTTGCCGGCCTCGGGACTTATGGAGGCGGGCGGGCTCGGCGGCGCCGTTCCGTCGAGGGCGAGACTCTGGCTGTTGTCCTGGACCTTGCTCTTCGGTGCTCGCCTCTTCGCCGCCTGCGCCTTCTTCGTTATCCGGTCCGCGCTGCTGCTGACTATGTTGTTGTTATTGTTGTTGTTGTTGTTGTTGGCGCGTCGGGAGTTGTTGGACTTGGTGCTGAGGGCCGGGGAAACGGGCCCGGTCGAGTGAAGCAGCGGCGACGGTGGCGACGCCGCCGAGGGTGGCGCCCAGCCTCCGAACAACGTCTGATGATGACGGTAGAGCGACGGCGTAGCGCCCAAACTTGCATGCAGCGATACCGGAATCCCGGCAGCCATCAGAGCCGCCGTTCTACTTGCGGCTATCAGCTGTTGAGGCGTCAGCATCGACAGACCCGCTGCTGCTGCTGCCGCACCCATGCCGGGAAACATCGAGGCCGATGTGTTGTTGTTCAACGGCGGCGACATCGGCTGCTTTTCCGAATCTTGCTTCATGTCGTACTGCTGACTTGCGTGGAGTCCTGGAAACAAAAATTAAAAAACCAAAATTATTAAAATGATTTTTTTTTTATAAATAAAAAATTGAATTATTGTGATAGAAAAATGTATTTTTTTTATTGGAAACGTTGTTGAGCTTTGAAATTGAAATGGTACTTTCGGGTAAAATTAAGCTCGGGTTTTTTGTGATTGTGGATGCAGTGATAAATACATCACATTCTTTTGTATCTATCGTAGATAGTTTCCCCGATTTCTTTTCTCTCTAATTCTTCTAAATTTCAATGTAAAAAAAAAGTCATTCGCTCGATCCAATCCATCGAAAAACAAACAATGTCCACTATCATTTTTTCTCTCTATAGGGTGTCGCGTCGATTGTTCCACGGGCGGGATTTAAAAAAAATCGTTCCACCGATCCGATAAATCTCCGCGGCAGAGTAGGCGAAGTCTCGATTGAATCTTTATGCGCCATATATCATAGCTATCGAGCCTACGACCTTTCGGATAAATTTATTCGATTTCCGGGTTGCTGTATCTACCCATCTGTCTGTATCGCGTGACTGAGGTCGTAAGGGCGTATTTTCTACGCTCCCGTATGCGCACGTATGTGTGCCTACGAGATGGTGAAGAAAAAAAAAAGAAAAAAAATTGCATTATCGTCGATAGTAAGGTCGTTAGTAGTTGCCTGGATACGTTCGGTGGTAGAAAGGCTGTAAGAGAGATGCGCGGCATCGCCGTTTCTCTCGGAGTACTCGCGGAAGATACTCTCTCGTATCCTCCCCGTTCGATCTCTCACACCCACTCGCCGATCTTTTTTTTTCCTTTTATTTCTTTATTTTTGCCGCTTCTCTCGTTCCATCGGGCTTCGGGCGCCGAGGTCGACGGCGCCCCGAGTCCTCCATTCACCCACACACGCGTCCGCCGCTGCCTCTCCGCTCGAGCGTGCTCGAGCACGTACGAGATTCACTCTATATTGCGCTCGTACTACCGTACTATACAGCCTTTCCAGCGTTCATTCACGGATCCGCGAGAGCCACGCGCGAACGCGACGCTGTACCGTACGCGAACGGCACATCGCGATCTACACAACACGTCGGGACTTTTATTCATTCTTTATACGAACTTTCCATGAATTTTTTTTCTTCGGAAAAAAAAAGAAACGATTAAAGGATAGTCCGATCGAAATCTCAATACGCATTCGGCTCTTTGGGAAGTCATTTTTTTTTTAGAATAATAGGTGCAATGTATTTATATAGATGTATATATATTGTTTAGAATAAGTCGATGTAAGCACGTATTTGAAAGACTTTTGAGAACTACGAAAGAATTTAACGTGAGGATAATTGAACATCGCTTCGTTCGCGAATTTCTTATCCATTCACTCGGATACACAATCGAAAATATAAAGTAAAATATTCGCCAAATGTCGACGTCCGAAACGTGCGTCCGGTATTCTCTTTCTCCTCTACAGAGTGCTAAACAGAAAGGGTACGACGAGCGTAGCTTTGCTGTCCACGACGAGCCTCGCGATGTAAACATCAACAAGATCGGGCTCGGAGAACGGAACGCGAATTTTTTTTTTTCCTGATGGCAAAAGTCTTCGTTTTGTCGTTTCTCGAGAAGAATCGAGCGCGTCCATGGCCGGCCGACACGTACTAATTAATGGGCGCCGCTTAGAGGGGAATGTAACGAGCCCCGTTGAATCAATAAGGGTGCGTTTGGGCAGCACCAACCCGTGACGTCGGTTCTTCCCGCGATCTTGTTCTCTCTTTTTTTTTTGTTTTTCTCCTTTTCCGCCTATCGACGCGCTATATCGCTGGCGAGAAACAGAAGGGCGTAACGTGAACGATGCAACGTGCAAAACCGTGCGAGATACGCCCTTCCGTCTCTCGGCCGTCGACCTCTCGCAATCCCACGAACCCACCCTTGCCTCGAACTTTTCTCTCTTATCCTCGTTTTCCGCGCGTTCCCTCTCGAGCGCCGAACCGGCTTACGCCAGCGGCTTCGACCCCACGAAACGCTTTCCCGAACGGCGAGTCCGTTTCCCGGCAACACTCGCGGGCCCGCCCTCGCTTGCATCCGTTACCTAATTGGTCACGAGAAACTCCACGATACTTCGATCTCGCCAATCCTCGTTTTGCAAAAGTAAATTATCGGGTTATGAAAAATCTACTCGAAGACGGAAAAAAAAAATATGTTATTAAATTATTCTGCACTATTTTTACGAATCTCATTTTCCAGCAGAAAAAGACTTTTTTGATTGATTTTGATTTTTTGTTTCGCAAGGAAAAAAATATTTAAAAAATTGAAAATCTACTCGTAGAGAATTTTGATCATCAGTCTGCAGATTCAGGGATTTTTTGCCTTTTTTTACCCGTCGCATTTTTTGATAAAAACTTACTGTCTCGATTATTTTCCGGTTTGCAGAGAAGAAACGAAAAAGAAAATCTTTGAGCGGAATGAAACAAAAAATTAATCCCCAATTGCCTACGTAAATTTTGAGGTAGAGTGGAAAATGTGAAATCGCTATCGGGCTTCCCGCGGACGCTCGACCGTTCCGTTCGATTTCGTAATCGAGGATATAGATCGGAAGAATTTCGAAAGTATTTCGAGAGCAAACGCGCTTTCTTTGTTTAGGCCGAGTGTCCTATTGTGTGGCTTTTCGAGAATTCGACGATTGAACTGTTGTCTCATTATCTCCGACGTCTCTCAAGGTCACCGTTCGGAAACTCACTTTGGATAACATGGAACGAAAGAGAGAGTGTTGCGCTTGTGCGAATGTCAGAGAAGGAAGTTGCCCGGGTAAAATTTCCGAAGGCGGCGCAGCGTGCTCGTGTGTATACACATGACGCACCGTAACGCGCGGCAAAACCGTCACTATGAACGTTTTGCTTCGCTGGACCTTACGGTAAATTTTACGTTACGATATTATTCGCGTGTATTCGATCGAGTCAGTAAAGGCGAAAATGCCACGTTTATTCGACGATTAAAATTCAAGTGGGCCGGCCTTTCGAAAACCAAGGTTTTTCATTAATTTTTCACCTTAAAACGACAGAAGAAGCTATTTCGAACAGTCTCGAATTATAATTTATCGCTTAAGCATTGGCGACATTTTATTTTTCTTACATTAATTTTTGTCACCTTAAAACAACAGAAGAAGCTACTTCGAACAGTCTCGAATGATAATTTATCGCTCGAGCACTAAAGTCTCTCTATTTCGTCTCATTCGACCTTTCGTTCGTCCAGTCGACTGCAAATTGATGTTTTTCGCGCTAAGCACTAGTGACTTGAAACTCCTTAAGAAAAAAAAACCAAAACAAAAAAACTGGTACAACCGTCTCGAAATTTTGTCTTCGAGAGAATTCCAACTTTCACGCAACGGCGATGCAAGGTTTTCCGACACAGGGTTTCCGTCGGCGAGCGTTCGAGCCACCCTCGGGATCGGTGAAACTCAGTCGAAAAAAAAGCGAAACCGTCGCAACCAGAAGTGAAATCGTTTCTCCGAGCCGCGGCTCAATTTTTTTTCTTCCCTCGCCAAATCTCGTCTCAAAAACAATTTATTTTTGTACATTTTTTTCTGTCACTCTAGACGTACCTGCGTTGATCTGTGCTTCCTGCAGATAAGAAAGTGCCATTCTACGATCCGTGTTGACGTTTTCCACTGTGACACTCCATCCACTTTATCGACAGTGCGACGCGCCGGTTTATCTTTGTTTCTTTTATTTCCCTCTATTCTTCGAATCGAATCTCAAAATTTTTCTATATCTTCGGACGAAAAACAGAAGAACTATTCAATTTTCTTCCTTCACTTGACACACCGCACAGTAATTTCGCAGTAAAATTCGTCGACGGATCGGTTAAAAATCAACTTGGATCTTTAAAACCGTTTCTTTTTTTCTTTCCTCCCGTATCTCAGATTCACCACTCTCGATTTCACGTGCTTCGCCGGCTTTACTCGTTTCGGACTAGCAAAATCCGTTCGGGCCCGTTTTTTTTTTCAACTTTAGTTCCGAGGTACGTCTTCCATTTATGTATATATATACATATATATATATATCATCGACGCATAAAGATACGCAAACACATACAATATTTGTATATACCGAGCCTTGATGACGAAAAAATATACGAGAAAAACAAATGAAAATTTCGAGGACACATCGGCGTGTAAAGTACGCGCTAGGAAGAAACACGCTGCGCGTTCGACTACTACGACGACAGTCGGCAAACTACTACGACCGATGTTGCTCCGGGCTGACCTAACCCAATACTAACTGACAGCGGTCTCGCGCTAGCTGTAGTCAAACAACCCCCACCACCCTTTTTTCGTCTTTTCTTTTTTTTCCCAACTTTTACCCTCTCCACCGGGACAAACCGTGTTCGGGTCTCCGTCGTGAAGCGAGAGCGGCACAGCGCGCCCCGTAGTAAGAGAGTCGGGTACGGTGGTCATCCCTACCACCGGGGCGTTCAACCCCACGGCCGCATCTAGGATATATATCGCGCACCCCCATTGCTGCGCGCGTCTCGAAGCGCGCGAGCCGACGTGTTGCCTCTCTGCCTTACCGCGTGCGCCCGTGCGGTCGGCCATGAGTGCGAGTGAAAACGAGCGAGATTGGCGTGCGGAGCGAGCGAGAGGAGGGGACGAGGAAGCGAGGGAGAGAAAGAAAAAATTAGACGGCGAGCGAAAGCGAGAGGAGACGAGAGAACACGAGCACGAGAAAAAAATTGGAAAGGGTGGGGGTCAACCTGCGAGCGTGATCCTTCGAGGGTGGGGGAGGAGCGAGATGGACACCAGGGAAACTGAGACGGAGCGCTTTTTTTTCCTAACCCGCACTTGGAAATTGAATATATAATACATAATATATATCTACATATAATAATAATAAAAATCATGTCGATTCGACACTCACACCGATTCTCGCACGAACGTTCACGGGTACTCACATGTATACTCACGGATGCTAGATACTCGCAGATAATCACGGATACTCACGGATACTCATGGGTACTCACAGATTATCGCGGATACTCGCGAATACTCACGGATACTCATGCATACTCATGGATATTCACAGATAATCACGGATACTCACGGATACTCGAGAATACTCACAGATAATCACGGATACTCACGGATACTCGAGAATACTCACAGATAATCACGGATACTCACGGATATTCACGGATACTCACAGAACTCACGGCTACTCACAGATACTTACAGATACTCATAAATACTCACAAATACTCACAAATACTCACAAATACTCACAAATACTCACAAATACTCACAAATACTCACAGATAACACGGATACTCACAGATACTCACACATACTTATGAGTTCTCATGGATACTGACAGATAATGACGGATACTCACAAATACTCATAGATACTCATGGATACACATGCTCACAGATGCTCACAGATACTCTCACAGATACTCACACAGATGCTCACACAGATACTCACACAGATACTCACAGATAGTCCTGAGACTCACTGAGATACTGCGAGCGTGCGAAGCGCGCAAACCAACATAACCGCTAGTATAATATAATATAATACGGGCTCTTGTCCCCATAGAGAGACGATTTTTCAAAAATTATAACGTATATACCGCGAGTTGTTAGAATATTCATCACGTTCGATAAATTGCAGTCTGTCGCGTATCAAACTTGTCCCCCGTTCAATATATCGAAGCTTTTATCGGTAATTCTATATACCCTGTGGGGTTTCCTGATCGGAAAACTTCGCCGAGGACTGAGCTTTTATTGCTCGAGTATTGAGTACTCATAGCGCAATTTTCTTTTTACTCTTGAATGATGAAAAAGATAGAAGATCGTTCAGGTTCGCAACATTAAATTATCATGCGAGCTTTGTATATAAGAAAGGAAAAAACAACATTTGCGAGAAAACTTCACAGGACACATTAAATAAAATAATAGAAAAACTTTCGAGAGTTCTCGTGTGTGCATTTTTTCCTTCCGCGATTGCGCTCGAGCTGCACCTTGCCCAAAAAAACGTTTTATCGGCACTTCAGACGTTTCGTTCTCTCCCTCTCAGGTTGTTCAGTGTGTAAAAATTCATGCACGAGTTGTGTAAGATAGAGAAAGGGAGGAGGGAAGGATGGCCGGAAGAACGTGCCGACTCTGGTACAAAGCGCAGCAAGGAACAGAACACCCACTGTTCGAGGGAGACGGACATACAGGGCGCCGTTTTCTGTGTTGGCTACCGCCACCGAACGGATGAAATAGAAAGTGCCGGCTAGGATATTTTTCTTCCAGTGGTTCGAACTGGGGCTCATGTTTTTCGCAATCATTTTTTTTAACATACACCAACATAAAAATATTTATCGGCTTAATCGACATATTACAAAATTGCAATATTGAAACGATGAAGATATAAAAAAAAATTGGCGTTTCGGTTACGGGTTTTCCCATCGACTAGCCTCTGAAACGTACATACATAAACATATATAGATGGAAGAAAACTCATTTCGCTTGAGCCAATAAATTCAACTTTGCTACAATAAATTATCTATTCTTAAATATCTAAAAAAGTTTTTTTAGCTTACCAGGGTAAAACACTTTTTACCTGATTTTTTCTGTGGTACAGAGATCCGGAAAATGGGTTTGATCCAAAATCGGTCTATTCGATAGTCCCTTCGATTTAAAATCGGAGGAGAGGAGGATTCCAAAATTTGTTGAAAAAATGTAAAGTTAAAAGTTTAAAAAGTTGAAGAAAAATTATCCCGACCGCACATTTTCTGGATTTATTCGCGCTGAACGCGAATCGCTCACAGTTTTTTGACTCAAATTCAAGTACTGCATTACCAAAATACCAAAATAATGATCACCCATTCCCTCCGCGGATGAAATTATTCACGAACATCTTTTACCTCTAGCCTTAATCAACAGAAAGTAAAACGCAAAAAATGTCCTTTAATTGGAAAACATAACAAAAAAATATACTACACAAAATATTTTTGAAGAAAAATCCGCGGGCAAAATTTGTATCCTCGAATTTGGAAAAATCGGCTTGCGCCTCACCGAGCGCTCACGTGGCCACCTGCCCTCGCGCGGGGCGTGCGCCGCGCGTGCCCGCAGAGCCGAACGATAAAAAATAAAATGAAATAAAAAAGAAAAAAAAATTTCTTCGCCCCTCCGGGCGCATGGAACACGCACACTTCTCTTCTCGTCGGATGAGTCTGCCCATTCTCCGCTCCTCACGTGTGTACCTATATATATATATATACCATTCGTGGAGGTATAGATAGACCACATGTGTGCGAAGAGAAACGCGGCGTTCACCTAATACCCGCTTTCTCTCTCGCTCGGGGCACGAATGAATGAAAACACATGCGGCTTCAATGCCTTTTTCTCACTCTGGCGTATCGGCGGCAGCTACCTAGAGAGCACACTCCACCCTGTCGGCCGCCTGTCGTCGCCGTTGCCGCAAACGCAGAGATGGAAAAACGAAGAGAGAAGGGAATAAACAAAAAAAAGTCAGCGGGATTCTTCGAGGGCCCGTGCCTATGTGGGACCTCGCCCCGCAGGAATCAAGAATCCGGATCTCGAGTGGCGAAAACATCCGCAGAACAGATACATATGAAGAGATTTCGATCTTTCCGGAACTCCCGATATATTCACGTTTTAGAATCGACGTTTTTTTCTGATTTGTACACATAGCTGCGCAAGCTCTTCCGATGCAGATGCAGATTATGTACTGAGGACTTTCGGGGTATTCTGGGGATTTTTTTTAAATGCGAAAATGTATAATTGTACATTAAGGTTAATAAAATAAAAATTGTTAAACTGTTTTTTAATTTTGAAAAAAAAATCTCAAACAGAAGTATTGAGTCTATGAGAATATTATAAAAATGTGTTGATGCGATATATTATCGATGAGTGCAAGATAATTTGACTGCGCTTCGTCGAAGAATTGACTTTCGGAGTCTGTAATGTCCTCCGGTATTTTTATGCGGCTCCTTGTCAAACGTATAGGTGAGATCTTGTCGTTTCGATAGCACTACAAACAAGCCAAAAAGCCTTCATCCTGACCAAACCGGCGTTACGAAACATGCGGTCGAGCGTTAATTCCTTTTTTTCACGCTATACAATTTCTCAGTAAGCGAATTATCCAATTAATTTCTCGAGCAAATCCAATTTTTTTTTGCTGTAAAAAAATTAAATTTCACCCATCTCTGGAGTCTCATGGAGCGCGGAAAGTGATGGAAGAAAGGGGGTTCCCCTACTCTCCGACAATGGCCAGATTATTGGCAATCATTACGACACTTAACCCTTGGGCGTTGTGAAGGGTAAAAGCGTGAATTTCTACCTGGCCCGGCAGTGCCCATTGTCGCTCGTTCTCCGGGGTCCTTAACCCTTTACGTCGCTTCTCTACCTGCGCTCTTCGGACTCGTGAAAAAGGGATGAAACATCGAGTATAGAACTCACAGATCCTCCGTGAAAGGGTGAATCGGGGTGTCGTTACAACGATCTCGCTGAAATCCACGCAAGGTACAACACACACGCGCACTGGCCTCGTGTCGAATCGCGAAAAGGATTAACCCTGCACTTTCACCGTGTCACGTGGGAAAGTGCGCTCGGTGCAGCACCGTCCCGTAAGCCATTATCTCGTTCAAAAGTTTGTCAATCCAATACCAGACGTAAAAAAAAAATTGACAAAAAAAATTTAACCTTTGAAAAATCTGATTACAAAATTGCGTCACTTTACAATTGCAAATTTCAGATGAAAATATTGAAACTTGATATTGATAGTTGATATGAATAAAAATTGCCCCACAATGAAAAAAAAAAACTTGAAAAAAGTCTGATTATGTAATTGCGTCAATTAAGTATTGCAAATTTGAGCCGATTAATTTAAACTGCCGCGCCACATATAATCATCATAAATAAAAAAATCATTTAAACGAGAATCGAAAAAATTCTATAGTAATATGAATTTAATCAACTACAGTGAATTTGAGACCTGCACGACCATAAATAAAAAAGTAAATGCATTTTTTAAATCTTATTATAAAATTAACTAAACTGGCCACTGGAGTTTTAAGCCAATAGAGATTCGAACTTTTGTGCCACACGACCGGGCCTCGATGTTTCCGGTCCAAAATCGCCAGCGACCCCCGATCCAATTTGCGCTTAATTTTAATTTTTTTACAGGTCTAAACTGAATAATACAAGCTTATTGTAAAAAGCAAATTCGTGCCGTCGTAAACGGCAAATTGGCGATTCTTTTCATGCCGAGTTAGGAGAGCAATTGCAATACGGGCGTTCGGTGACAATTCGTTCGACCTTATAACAAACTCACAGAGTATATGGAGCTGTTATATATACGCACATTTCTTTTGAGGTATAGTCGGGATGAATTTTCTCTTGTCTTTTACTGCCCGAATTTTCGTCGTGATTAACGGTAAACGGTCCTTAAAAATTGTGCTCCAAAATAGTATAACTGCGGGCCGTAAAACGGCCTTTATACGACGCGGAGGATCGCCTCTTCGGGGTCGGGGTGTCTTTTGCCGAGTGGCTTTTTCTCTCTCTCCGGGGTTTTTGTTCAAATTTTGCGAGCGAAAACTTTCGCCGTCGGGAACCGAAGAAATTACACACGTTTTGCTCGCGGGTTCTCTCCTGTGTTTAGTTTCGTTATGGCATCGGGAAAGGGAGGTCCGAGCGGTCGTATTTACGGGTGGTGCGGAAAAGTCACGAAAGCGAGAGGGGTGGGGAAAGAGAGAAATAAAGTTGAACGGACGGCGGAACAGAAAAGGTGCGCGCTGCAATTAAACTTACGAAATTGCTCCAGTTTTGCTCAAAGGGGGACTGTAAAGGTGGAGGAAGAGAGACCTCGACGGAAACACGTCGAGCCTCGAACGGCTCGTCAGCCGTTCGAGGCTCGACTCTCCTTCCCGAGAGAGTTTTATATTTTTATTGCACAAATAATCAGGTAACGAAGGTAAACCCGAGGTAACAATATACACTCGTCCGGGCCCTCGAAATTCGTTACAGGACGTTAAAATGTATTAGGCGCTCGCTATGCTTCCCGGTGGAGCTGAAATTAGGCAACATTTTTTTTTTAGAATGGAATAAATTCCATTCCATGAGCCAAAATTTAGCCATTGGAAAGTTTTGCCCACAGAATGGAAGGAATTCCATTCCATGAGCTGAAGTTCGTTTTCCTTTTTCTGGGTTTTTTTTCTACATTTTTTAAAATATCTCGAGTGAGATAAAAATTGCTTTAGAATCGATGGGCCGAAGCTCTAAATTCCGTGGCAGGTTGTATAACAGTTAAAAAATTCGTTTCTCTCTTTTGTGGCACCGGCGTGTGGACTCAGCGTCGTCTGTTTGCTCTGCTCGTCGTGTAATATCGATAATCGTCTCCACCTTACAGTATATTATACAACAGATCGAAGAGAGTAACCACGGTCGTAAAAATTGCCAGCGGCTCGAGGGGTGGAGAACTTTGATCCACGATAAAAAAAAAAGACCCGCAGAGGTCTTGTTTGCTTAATGCTTTACAGTTTTAAGAGGATTTCATTCGGAGCCCCATTCACTGCGGTCAGGACGACGCAACGCAGCACTGTGTATAAGTAGTTTATACACTCGGGTTTACACTATAATATCGGATAATAATCAAATAATAAATAAGGAAACGATTATTCTTCGTCGAGTGTAAGACTGTAATTTCGATAATCCAATGAATCAATAGAATTATCAGTGGAAAATAAATCACTTGCATCATCGAATAGCAACGTCGATGACAAAATTGAAGAAGGCTTGTATTAACAATTTATTTATTATTATTATTATTATTATTATTATTATTATTATTATTATTTATAATAAATTTATGTATTATACAAAAAAAAATTGATTGTCATTCTTCATGTTCTTCGTTGAAGCTAAATGTAGGCAACGCGTCGATAAGCCACAGTCGACGTCGAGCTCGAATAATGGGGATGTTTCGGAATTTTCCAAAAATAAAAATATTTACCGTTTTGTGTTCCGATTCACTCCGTGTCGGAGACGGCGAGGAGCGTTCCCTCGATAATCTCCATAATCCTAGTTGCCGTGCAAATGTAGCGTGCGTAGATAACGCTCAGACGCTTCTCTTGGGTGCAGACCGAAACGGGTCCGTAATAGCTTGACGTGCATTTTACACCCTTCGAGGCCGAGAACGTGCTGGTTGCATGTGCGATATTCCCGTAGTACGGTAATCACCGTATATCCCCCAATACCGGCCCACGACAGAAACAAACCCTCGTATCCTCCGCGCGACGCTTTTCTCATCTCGCCGCGGATAAATTTCCGCACCCGTTTTATCCTCCGGCAGAAAGTTGCAGTCTCGTGGAAACTCATTTTTTTTTTTAATCTGGTTAAAAAAAAACTTACTTCCATTAATGTTAGAATAAAACTTACATCCATTAATGTTAGAGTTATTTGATTAATGTTAGAATAAAAAATTAGTTAATTAAATTAATTTTTTAATTGTAAAAAAAATTGATTCGAAAATTAATGAAGGGTATTGGAGGCTTTTTAACATACACCGTTTCTGAAATTTCAAACGCTTGTGCGTTTCGATTTTACAGTGAAATTTTTATTTTTGATGGACACTTTTGTAAACTTTAGGCAAAATTTTGGAATTTTAATATCTGGTATTTTAATTCCACAAAAAAGTACATTAATGTCCAATTAATGTAAGTAACGTAAGCAAATTTCCAGTTCCGGTACATTACATTTACAATTTACTTTTACAGTGTACAGTTCATAAAATGGAATTTACAGACGTCTAACACCTGCCGCTGTCCGTCGAGAGGAACTAAAGGAATTAATTTTTCTAATCTCATTTAATTGACGACCCACTCGAAATTAAATAGCGGGAGCAAAATTAAAAAAAATTGCATCCATATAAAAAATCCGAATTGCAAAAAAGCATCGAATGATCGGAAATAATGACCTGGTCGAGTTGGACTATCGGTCGGACCTAAATTTCGAAAACCGTTGAAATTCTCCCATTTCGCCGTGACACACTTATGCCGACTCGGTTTCCCGTTTCCCACACTCCCGCGAAGATTTCCCTCACTCTCCGATCTGGAAACACTCGAGGCGAGTGCATAACGGAATTTTCAAGTGACGCGAAGTGCGTTGACCAAACGACGAGAGCTGCCGGACAATCTTCCCTTCGATCTGACCGATCGTCAACCGCGCCGCGGATTAATTCGATGTATCTTGATTCCAGCCATCGATACAGCCACCAAACCGTCGTTTCGTCCCTCAAATTTTTTGCATTTGGAATCATCGAAGCAAGTTCCGAAACTGCGTCTCTCATTGAGAAAAATCTCGAAAAGTCCGTTTGAACTCGGCGACGTCGGTTGCCGATTTTTTCTCGATACACTTTTCGCCGTCCTGTTTCTTTTATAATTTTTTTGTATTTTTTTATTTATTTTTTTACATCAAATTCAAATGACCCTTTGCTCGTTCCGCTCCCGCGCGCACGTCACAACGGCAGAAGCGTCCGAATAATTGAGATCGTCCTGCGCACGTCGCGCTGGAGCTGCGGGGATTTCGTCCGATCTCGACCGGTCGAGATTGGCAGATGGCGAAAAGTTCGTTACCCTTATACGCTATACATCGGATCGGAATTTCGTAGTCTCCTACATCGGACTCGAATGAACACGTCTCTCGAAAACGGTTCCACGTCGTTGTGTCGTTAAAAAAAATTCTACAAATTGGTAAACATCGATCGATAAGAAGAAATCGTTCAACGGACTCTGCACCAGTTGTTTTCCTTCTCTGCTCTATGGGTTTGAAGATATATATGCATTTTTTTTATTTGTCGACACAAAGTCCTGAGTGGCGAGCGACATGAAAAGGGGGGAAGAAGAGCCAGGAGACAGTCTGTCCTATGAAATCGACGAGTGGAAGAGAAGCGAGGAGCATCACTTCATACTTACTCCTATATAAAGTTCCCGGTTCGTTTCTTCTCTTGAGTGAGTCCGGCGTTTTGTAATTAGAAGATATTTACTCGAACCGTGACAAACCGAGATAACAAGGCGCGCACGGTACCTACGCCGGACTGTATTTTCGGTTCGGTGCTTCGAGATATCCGTCATTTGTTGTAGAAATGTCACGAGACAAAAAAAAATCACTTCTCGCAGAGTGATTTTTTTTTATTTGTCGCTTCTTCTTGACCGAGCAAAATCATTGGGGATGGAGCTAACCGTGTTAGGTCGTTGGAGATGTATTGTTTATTATCGATACAGGAGATAGTTGGTCATTCCGGGTAAAGTAATTAATTTCTAATTGGATACTTTTTGAGAAAAAAAATTGAAAACAGTAAAAAATTTTTTTTTTTTACGTCTCGATCACATTTTTAGAACATATTTTTTTATACAAATTAAATTAGAGCATCATTTTTTATATAAATTTTATCTGAAGATTTTTTGGTGAAAATTCTTAGAAAGTAACAAAAAAAAGTAAGGGCACAAGGATTTCAATAATTTAACAAATCCTTTTCCGATTTTTTTTGTTTGAAAAATGACAACGCCTCAGATTTGACACATGTTTCAATGGCATTTTATTGAATAGTTTTTAAGTAACATTATATCGAAATTTTGATCTTAGAATAACGTTGAACAATCATAAAAAAAAAAATGTTAAGTCGAAGAACATTGCGTAATTTTCTGCATAAGAAACATAACTATCGGCTAATGAACTTTGGAAGAGGTGTTAGTGGTACGAAAGTTTGGTTTTTTTTTTGGCACATTCCATAAATGGCCCGGATCTGCATGGAACATCTTCTCAATTGTCTAGTCTAATAGCACAGTCCACGCTCGGCCGGGACAGCAGTATTATGCGCGGCTCTCGGCTATTCTGCATTAATTCGTTTGGGCTAGCCCACTGGCGAACATGTGGCGTGCGAATAGACCGCCGTGAAGGACAGGATAGATTCCGCAGTCGGAACACCAGCTGGTCTAGGAGGAAGGACGTCCACTTCTCTAACTTTATTCACATATCCCCGTCCAATTTTTTTCCTCCTTCTTCTTCTTCTCTTTGTACATTTCGCTGACCCTGAGCTTTCTACTGTTGTTGTGCGGCCTCGTTCCTCTTGCATTTCTATACTGCCGCGTGTATCGGGCGTCCTAGAATTTCGCAATTAAAATGAACGAGTTCGAGTCGAACCCTCGTAACCTTGACTCTCTCTCACCCTCGTTCTCGGCTCTTTACAAATTCGCAGAATGGATCACGTGAATACGGTGTAACGTTTAAAATTCGAGTGAATTCTCGCTCGTCGCATGATGCACCGTTCACGTTTCACGAAATCGCCGATTATTTTGCCGCCCGCCTTAATATTTGACAGGGAAAGGAGCTCGGCATTCGGCTCTCGTATATCCTCTAATATACCGGTGCCTTAAGGCGATGCGAGACGTGGAGAATGTCCTCAGCAGCGTAAGGAAAAATTACCGATGTTTTTTATTTTGTATTTTTCCGATGAATTAATATTTTGATCTTCGCTCATTAATATCTTTTCAAATCACAGACTGAGGATCGAATTTTAAGACGTTAGCTTCAACTTAAAATCCCTCTTGGGATCAAACTTAAGATTGAAGTTTGGTCCGAACTTCATAGCGTGCTTAAGATCTATCTTAAGTTTGAACTCAAGTCTGAACTCAAATTCGATTATAGTTTGAGTTCGATATTAAGTTCGAACTTTACCGCTCGTTCGGTGTAGAATCTGTATCTGGATCTCAAATGCGGATAACTTTGAAGACACAGCACAGTCATGAACAGGCGATCTGGCAAAAGAATTTCTTGAATCCATTTCTAATCGAATGTTTGTTAATTCTTCCCCTCAATAACATGATCAATGGTTGTGAAGATGGGTGGAAAACGATACATGGAAGGCGATAAATTTTTTTTTTTTAGTATCTTCTTATCGCTTTTTATTAGTTCGAACTTAAGATCGATCTTAAGTTCGAACACACGATCGAATTTAAGATTAAACTTAAGCACGAAATGAAGTTCTGAATGAGGTTCGACCTTAAGTTCGATCTCAAGAGTTACTGTCTCAAGTTCAAACTAACGTCTTAAAGTTCGACTTTCAATCACGATCTGATAAATCTTGATTAGGCAATGTTCGCGAGTCGTCCTGATATAATCGGCTGTAGTTCGAATACATAGATTTGGCCATAAAAAATGTATGCTTAAAATAATAAAAATGTATGTATATTCGCATGAAAAAATGTACCTTTTAAATATAATATATTTACTTTGCAATGGCTCCGTTCCCTTGAACTGAATCTTGCATTTATGGAACGGTTAAGAAACGATTTCTCCCATAAATTCTACATAGTTAGTATTATATTCAGCATATCGATCTTCCAGACACGGAGCGCGCCGACTTAAAATATTAGTGTAACTTAAAGTAAGACGTCATGGGAAGATTTTACAGTACATAGACGGAATCTCGACAGAAATACACCATATCATCGATCCTCTCTTGTGAGCAACTCGGACGGATTGTAAATATCTCCGAAAGACCGTTGATATCTGAGTGTGAAAAGAAACGGTCAAAGGGCGCGAGACGGCCAACGATGCGTCACTGTCCGATTAAGTGCTTTGTTCACTTTGTTCTGTGTCCATCCTGTACAATATAACCCCTATATTTGAACATCCCGCCTTTTTTAACAAACGTCGAGAAAAATACAAATCTATAGCATTTCGAAGTATTTGTGATTGTCATCACAGACAAAAATAGTTCAATGTAAAAAACGAATAATAATAATAATAATAATAATAATAATAATAATAATAATAATAATAATAATAATAATAATAATAATAATAATAATAATAATAATAATAATAATAATAATAATAATTGGAAAACAGAGATGCGAATGGCCGTGCGTTAGTTTCCATTTATAACTCGTTTTTTTCGTTCTTTTTTAAATTCTCTTTTTGCGGGGATCTGGCGAGGAGAACGCGAGCCGAACGTAACAACGGCCTAACAGAGCTGTCAATCCATCGATAAATTGAATGGCGCGGCTAAAACCACCCCAGGATAGCTCTCGGCTGCCCCTCACTCTCGCCCCCCCTCCCCCTGTCATCCCTCTGTCGCGGAATAGCATGTTTTACGTGTGTCTGTGCGTGTGTGTGGGGCGCGCGCACTCTTACACACAGCTCATCGACGCGTCCTCGTGGACGAACTTGTTCAACATTTTCTTTTTTTTTCTACTGTAATACTCTTCTCAGTCTCGCTCAGTCACTTTTTCCTCGGAGGTGTTTTTTTTTCTTCTACCTCGCAACAAAAACTCCCGCGTCTCTGCATCTGACGTCCGATTTCACTGCTGGCGACCCTCCGGCACGTCCGAGCTGTTATACGAAGAGCCGCACGCGCGGCTAGTGACCGCTTCGGTCACGCATCCCTCTTTTACCCGAATGTGAAACTCGTTCGTCCCTCATCTCTGCAGATCGACGCGAATCGTCTTTCCAAAAACTGTATTAAAAATTGAAACTTTGCGAATGAAAAAAAATTTATAATAAAAAATAAGTCTGAAGCTTTCTTCATCTTGGCAAAATGATTTTATTGTTCTAGCTGTTGGAACGCAATTTCAAAGGTCATTTTTACCGTTTCAGATACAATTTAGGCATCTATGACGATTAGACGATTATGTGTTTACGTGATAAAAAAAATAATAATTTAGTTCGTCGATTAAACTGGCTATTCTTCATCGACAATAAAACTCATTCGTTACTGCTACAGAAGCCCAAAATCGTCATTCTCTTCGTCTAAAAAAATCAAACTATAATACAAAATAGAAAATAAAACTGTTAAAACGCTATCGCAAAACAGTCCAAACTTCCGTTGCATTGAAAAGCCCTATAAAAATTAAACCCCGCCCAATACCGCGCCAGACCTCCAAGTACATATTTTCATACCACAATTACAATAAAAATTGTCTCATTTTTCGAGCCCATTCATCGATTAATTTTTTCCTCACTCCCCAAAAAGTGCATTTTCCCGTGACGACTCGTGACCGACCCAAATGAGTAACGTATCCGTCGAAACCACACACGCGGTTGAATCTCACAGAGCAGAACGACGGAAATTTTTCTCCCGTGTCTCTCCTCCGCTAAATTCATCGAGGGGTTGCTGTATCGAACCCTTGACGCAATATAGAGAATCGGTATATGAGCGCAGGAGCAACCTTCGCCTAGGAAACAAATCCCCTCGTTTTTGGATTTTCGGGGTAAACGCGCCTCGATAAAGGGGGGGGGCGTCGGGAGAGGGAGAGAAACGTGGCGGGGTGGGGGAGGAAGAGGGTAGAACGTCGTCACTGGCCTTGAGAGGGGAGGGGAAATTAAGGAGCGAGAGATGAAGGGTGAGTAATTCGAGGCGGGGTGGATGCGAGACCCGAGAGAACTCCTCCATATATAAGGGGGAGAGGGTTGTAGGGGGGGAGGGGGGAGGGAGGGGGGTTGAGATCACGTATTGCGAGGCTGCACCCTTCACCAGCGTCCACCCCCGTTAAGAGTCCACCGACATTTCCGAGGGTTGACCAACATTTTTGGGGGTGTTCTGTTTCTCTTCTGCTATATACACACACCCCGGTCTCTCTTACGCGTACGGTGATTCCACATATACCCCCTTTTATTTTCTCGTACATGGCAGACTCCGTGCCATAGTAATGGCTCTGCTCCCTTTCCCTTTCTCTTATCCCGTGTCTCCCTTTTCTCTTTTGAGCCGCACATTCGCGGACTAATTCGTCGAGGCCCCCGTTCCCTCCGAGGGCAGCTGCGATGGCGACGCTCTACCGACGAATAAACCAGCTCGTATTTCCTGGTGGTTTGCTTTTTTTGGGAAACGTTGCGACGCTTCGCGGGAAGGTTGATTAAAAAGAGTCGATATTTTGGTTGAGAAAATGACGATTGGGAAAACTATATTTTGTCTAGGAGAGCAGGCTTCTTTTCTCTTTTTGCTTCCTCGTAGAGGAAGCTTTGTTATGGTGAAAAAAATAATTCGAGACTTTAATGGAAACGTCTTCAGAATATTCCAAAACATCGAAAAATCACATTTAGAAAAAATGTCCGGATGTATGCATGTGTGTGTACGTGCATGACTCAGATGCGAAAAATTCAAATCGCTATAACTCGAGAATGCCTCAACCGATAAAGGTGAATTACAAAGCCAAAGATACATACACTGCTTTTTCATAGAAGAAGCTTCGCGAGTAAAGTAACATTATGAGAAAGCTATATGAAACTTTTAATTTTCAACTTTTTTTTTACACTTTTGAGAGTTAGTTTCAAGGCCTGTAATTTTTAAACTATTTACAAAATTGATGTTCCTTCTGGACGACGATTTTGGTCACATTCTGGCGTATAGATTTCACTACAAAGAAGGTGACAAAAATTTCATTTTGGCTGAGTAGCGCGACTTTGAAGATGACTTTGGGGAAAGGTGCTACTAAATTCGTACACAGTAAAAAATAATTTCGTACAATCGGAATGCGAAATGTCGTCAAAATAATTTTGTTAAATAAGTGACAAACTCGTTTGTCGCTTATTTGAAAATTCGAACCTATCTTTTTATTTCCCGCGTCACTGACAATTTTAGTTTGTAAAACTAGAAAAGTAACAAATAAAAAATTGTGGATGTTTGTGGACAATAAGTTGTAAAAAGTACAAACTTTTTTTTCTGTGTAGGGTGAGTGCACCAGTGATTGGACAGACACCAGTGAATGGACAATATCCCTTATATGCTTAATAAAAAAAAAGTTCTCGGTCGAAAATAAATCATTCAGTGATAAAAATTTAGAAAGAAATTGTACTTAGCATTGAAACTATCGCCGCAGGTTTATGGAGATTACCGAAAGTAAGAGAAATTTTTTTTCTTTCATAGTTTGAAAGTTACTCGAGGCTACTAAGCGACGATTGTTAGACTTACTTTTTGAGGGTAAGTAGTGCAATGAATAAATAAAGATATCATTAATTATTGACTCTATAATAATTTTTTTAAATATATTGTTGTAAATATGCTGAAATTATCGACGCCCCTTCACTGGTGTGATTCCCTAACCTTTCTCCAGTGAAGGCACATAGAGAGTAGTTAGGAACATGTACATGGCACATCTTTTATTTCTTATTTTATACTGAATTAGAAAATTCTTTATTAATAGACAGTTTATTAATAAATTGTTTAAGGCTGTGCCAAAGGAATATCTAAAAGTTTAGAGTTCATTTGAGGCTGAGACTGAGAAGCTAATAAACTTATTTTTCTGCTTTCTCAGTATTATTATTAACATTATTAATATTATTTAAGTAAAAACACTGTAATTATTAAAGTATAATATTTAATTCAAATGATTAAAAGAAATATAAAGTTATTGAGTTATTTTTCTGTTATCTACGAACGATAGCCTGGATGGCGCATACGTGTCCATTCATTGGTGACTCGCCGTTCATTTACTGGAGAATTTGTCCATTCACTGGTGTATCCGTGTTTTTGGGATTTCATCTTTTATTTCCGCAGTGTCAGCTTTTAAAACATCCTGCAATATTTTTTGTCACAATCAAGATGATATATTTTATCAACTGCACCAAGCCCGAAAGGTGTGCATACAATATTTTTACTTTGCGGCACTTCTAAAAACGACCAGCGGCTTAATGGTCCATTCACTGGTGCATTCACCCTACCTCATTAAAGTACCGTATCTTTCAATTGGCTTGATGAATCATTGCGAAATTTGTATCATACCTTCAGACATGCGATGTGTCTCCTTCAGAATTTTTTCAAATTTTTCCCGTCCCTTCTTCCAACATAATATTTCAATTTTACAAAAACGTTCGGTGAACGGTCGCGCTCCGCGGTCCCAAAGTCCGTGATCGAATTTTACTTCGGCATAGACTAAACGCGTTACTCGGTACCGGCGACGCAGACTTCCGCTTTCGTCTATACCCCGCCGTGCTGTGCAGACTTTACGTGTGTAGAAAAACAAAATCGATCGACGGTATCTCCCCACGAAAGCCATACAAAAGTCGTCAAAGGTAACTCGTGAATACGTATGATACAGATGTATCATGAACAGGAGAGATCTATGGCGCGATGACGTGGACTCGCGGAGTTCGCTGTCCGAGAGATAAAAGGGGAGAATCGAACTTTCGACCCTCCGCTGACTTTCTCGCGCATTCTGTATGAAAACCCCCGACGATTCAATGGTCGTCAAAGGGCCACTGGCCGATCTGTCGTCCGACACTCGGAGAAACAGAACTCACTCGTCCACATCATTTTTCCCTCATTCAAATTTACTTCTCATCTACACTGGCCGATCACGGGACCCTCGAACTTCCTTATCGTGATTGACAGTCGGATATCAAAATTTTAAGAAAAAAAAAGACAAAAACGAAATCACAAAAAAAAATTGCTCCATGCCTATAGAAAAATGGTAACCTCTAAAAATCGGCCTCTGACCATATGTCTTATCTGCCTTCCTTCTCGCGAAAACTGACTGTGCAACCGTCTCCTAGATTCGTTCAAATCTCTCCATTCAGCCTATTTTAAGAGATTAATGTAAAAAATTGCTATTTTCCAACGAATAAAAAAGAAAAAAAAACGATTTCCAGTCTAACTGGAAGACACGAAGAGCCTTAACGGAAAGCTGCACTGAGAGAAAAATCGGGGATGGAGCAAACACTCACGAGAGGTTGACTCAAACAAATATGGTTGACTCAATGACGATGTAGGTGGCTTAACCACCGAGAGGTTGAGTTAACAACGTAAGGTTGGCTCAACCTCTCGGTGACGTTAAATACGGCGAAACTCATGGTGAACTTGAATCAATAGATCTCATCGAGGCTGAGCCAACCACAGTGAGGTTGATTGATTCAAATTGAGGTTAACTCAACCTCAATGAGGTCGATTGTTACAAGTTCACCATCAGTTTCGCTGTATTTAACGTCACCGAGAGGTTGAGCCAACCTTACGTTGTTAACTCAATCTCTCGGTGGTTGAGCCACCGAAATCGTCATTGAGCCAACCATATTCGGTTGGCTCAAGCGCTCATGTATGTTCGCTGCATCCCCGTTTTTTCTCTCAGTCTGCCGGCAGAGTGTCTACAGAGTTTAGGATTTATCTATGACATTAGCATAGAGACAGGTGCGGTTCGGAGCTTTTAGTTTCCTTTCCACTCAGGTGCCATTCAAACGCAGCTAAATCAAGAATAAAAAATAAAGAAATAAAGATGTTAGGGCGAGTAAGCGATGATTCTTTTACACTGGGAGGTACGGCACGGTCGAGCTAATAACACGTTGCACCGAGAGTACTCGATTACGCCGGGGCAGACATCGTCGTACCGATGCCCGAAAATAAACGACCGCGGCGTCTGTGAGGATCTTTTCTAACTATATGTGTATATGCCTTCACAAACTCGTATACACAGCGTATAATCGTCGGGTTTCATTCGAGTTACGACTCAATCGAGACTCGAGTGATCGATGCGCTCGCCCGTGGCATCGAGAGGCTCTCTCGCAGTATGTGTGGTCCGCCAGAGACCGGGTAGATCCAACTTCCTTTATTCCCTTCTCTTTAATCCTTCCACGTTCATCCGCATCAAATCGCAGCGAATCTCGAATCCGTGCCGTCGAATCCATTGCGCAGATCGCGCATGCGCGCAATGCAGTTCGCGCAGGTACGGATTTGGGACGGTGGATTAAATTTCTCACAGATCAGGATTTTGCGGATCGAACGAAAATGGTCGAGTAAAATCGAACGTCCCACGCTTGTAAATAAAGTATATTTTTTAGTATATTAAATATAAGATGGCGAATATAATTCAATTATATTAAATAATGTGTATATATATAGTGGAAGTCCTTGAATTGTATGCAATTTATGCGGAAAGTAGATGCAAAATATATTTGCGAAAAACATGTTTGTCGCATATATTCCAAAGTATTGTTGGTACCTGTAAGTTTTCGTAAAAAAATATATTTTGTACATTATTTTTTTGTAACTCATGCATGAAAAGTGCGAGTTTATGTGCGCGCCAGGCGCGACATAAAGTGGCGTTTTTTGAGAAGGCGTTACATAAATACTGGAAGCGATGCACCAATACTCTAAGCGTTGGATAAATATTCGAAGCGTTGCATAAATACTCGAAGCGTATCGTAAATACTGTGCGCATGCGCACATCCGTCTGTTTTTCCTTTATTGTAGCACCCGGCCAGAAAAATAACCTGGCTCCTTTCATGCATTTGTCACAAAAAGTAGTACGCGATACTTGTACGTAAAAGCGGACTCCCGACGGCGGTTGTGAAGTGAAAATTAATATCATGAATTGTAAAAAACAATATTAATTATTGTTATATAAGTAATTATTTCCTTCTTTTTAAAGTTACTTTTTTACGTTGATTAATCGGTTTATCGTTGGTATTTTTTCTTACAAATATTTGTTTAATAAGGAAACATTTTTTTAAAGAACTTTTAAATTACAACTTCTTTTTTGCAGTCGGGAGTTTTTACATTTTCCATACCTGATTTACCGCACGACTTGATATTTAATTTTCCATTGTTAAATAATAACTCTTAGTTTTTGGCGCATTACGACGATGTTCGGTCGAAGCGCCAATGACGTAGACGGCGAGATTACGGAACAAATAAAACTATGTCAAACAACGTTAAACACTCAAAATCCGTTATGCGATAAGGTCGCGCGTGCAATCAATATTTACACAGTATGGATACAATATGTATGTACATGCAAAAAACATTTTTAATCAAACTTTCAGTGATTTTCGGTAAAAGTACGTTTCGTTGAGAAAAACAAAATATCGAATCGATTAACCTTTCGGAGCAACTCGACAGATAATGATTATCCCAAAAAAAAAAAAATCCCGACACCTCCGGCCAATTCAAATCCTGTCACAAAATCCCGGAACCGATTCCAAAACATTCCGCTTTCAAATATCCAAATCTATAAGACTCTTGCGAAAGAGTTTTCAGGGTCAACGAATCCTAGGTGAATGTCATTTGTCTCCGGGACGTCCGCGTTCCCCGCCTTAACGACCTTTTAATGTGATCCAATAGGCTAATCACCCTTTCTCTAATTTCGTAAACGTATCCAGCCCGAAGCTCAATACAAAATTCGTGGAAATTCGTCAACCTCTCACAGGACAACAAAAGACCCGCCCACTTGACAAACATTGTGTGTCCACAAAGTTCTATAATTTTTTTCTTGTCAATTTTACGATTTTTTGCCATCGAACCGGAATTTTTTTTACAAAAAAATTGTTCCTTTACTAAACACAATCTAAAATCTACAATGTTGAATTTTAATCCTTGCACAGTGACGCGACCCTTTTTTGCACGGTTGCTCGAGTATGTCTTCGGGCACTTATCGGCTTTTTCGTCAAGTGGCCGTCTTCGAGTCATGCGGATCGCCAAAAATATACCGAAAATTTTGCGCAGCCTGGGACAATTCAAGCTTATTCATGCGATCGGTGGAGTTATTTTTTTTTCTCTTCTGCAAACGCACACATCGGTTCTCGACAAACGCCAAGCGTAAAGGTCCAAAAGAGATGTCCACAGCTCGTTTAACATAGTGCGCGTCTTCTCGCCCTCGCAGTTTTCCCGCTTGGTTTCACCTAAAGAGGCTACTCTCATCTATGTGAACTTCTTCCTCTTTCCTCCTCCTCCTATCCGTCGCGAGCGAGAAGTCTGGCCTGCCTTGTGGACCCTTTGACGTATAAAGTGTACGTATCCCTTTACGGGACTCGATGCATTTCTGTCCCGCTAGCTTATTCATCTTGTTGCACACTTCTCTGCAGCTGCACAATCGTCGCTCGCCGGGCAGCACCCACGGTTCATTTAACTTCGCAAATACACAACTCTTTAACATTGTTGTGTCGAGAGCACGGCGAAACGTCCTACGCTCTCTTGGATATCCTTCTCGCTAATGGACACTGACAAATGGCCAGCTACGTGACGTTTAACGACTGTCCTCTTCCGTGCGCCTCTTACCTTTTACTCCACTGGCTGTTTGGGTGGTCGACGCTTTTTTTTATTTATTTTTTCCATTTGATTTAACTGGGGATTTAACCCTTTTCTTGAAGACTAACCGAAGTGGTACCGGGACTTTTGGTAGAGGTTCAAAATTTTGAACGACCGAAATGTACGACGTCCAATATTTCGAAAAATCATTATAGCGAATATTAATATCGAAAAATTTGTTCAAAAATTGTGTTTCCGGTAGATCGCTAAGTGAAGTAAACGTTTCTTTGCTCCTTCTTTCGTAACATTAAAAAAATGTTTCCATTTCATAAAATTTAACCGGACAAACTTTACCTTAAAATTTGTTGTAAAAAAGGTCGACAACTGAAATTTTTGTAACTTGTCGTTCTAAGGCTATTTTTTCAAATCTATTCTTCACTTTTTTAATCAATAAAAAAAATCGTAAAAAAAGTCATACAAAATTTCATAAACAAAACAAAAAGGGAGGTCCCGTCTCGTTTTAATTAAAGGCCAAAAAAACAATACAAAAAAAAATTGTCGTTAAAATTCTACGACTTGAAAAGTTTAGGCAGATAATCATATATTAATAGAAAAAAGATGTCATGTTACTCATCGAGTATCGAGTAATGCGAGCGTCTACTCAACAAGTACTTATTCTTGGTATTTGAAATCGTAAAAAAAGTACCTGAAGTACTAAAAAAATGCTTGTGCATTTCAACTACTGCCCAGCTAGGATTTGATGTCAACTGAAATACAGAAAACTTTTTTTGTAGCTAAACCAAACAATCACCGCAAAAAAATCTTCCGTGCCTCTGAATCCTAGTTGGGTTCGGGATGAGTTCGTGTAGAAAATAGAAACACGTTCTTTCTTGAATGAGATATATATTGAGTCTCTCGGCATCTTCGTAAACACAGCAGAGCACATCACCCTCGTCGTTGTCGTTGCCGTCCCTTTTTCCACTATATATCGTCTACTCATCCTCCTCAATGCAGCAGCATCACCTACTCCTCCCACTCCAGCCGATCCACCTTATCGTCCTCTTGCTCTCTTGCTGCTCTTCGGTGCCGAAGCTATCTCCACGCACGCGACCAGCAACAGGCGGCTGATCTAACTTTTTTTTTCACTGCTTTTTCTTGTTCCTTCTTCTTCCTTCTTCCTTCTTCCTTCTTCCTTCTTCTTCTTTCTCCTTTCTTTTTCTTTCTTCCTTCCTTCTTCTTCTTCTTCTTCTTCTTCTTCTTCTTCTTCTTCTTCTTCTTCTTCTTCTTCTTTTTCTTCTGTTTCTTCGTTTTCTTCGTTTTCTTCTTCTTCTTCTTCTTCTTTTTCTTCGTTTTCTTCGTTTTCTTCGTTTTCTTCTTCTTCTTCTTCTTCTTCTTCTTCTTCTTAGCTCCCAACCGAACCCCCGCTGTGTTCGTCTTTGCCTAGTCGCTCCCGCCAGTGGATCATCTTACTATACGGCGAGCTCGTGCTTCTGGAGGCAGAAGAGCATCTTCCGGACGGTCGAATGTTATGTGGCATAGAAATCTTGTCGTCGAGCCAACAGCAGTTATTCCTTTCAAATTTTATTTAATTTTTCTGCCTCGATTGTTACATTTTTTTATATGTTTCCATTGTTGGCGTATCGTACCTCCGAAAAATAACGGTGGATGATATTTTTTTTACGATTTTTTCCTCGCGAAAAAAGTTTTGCTTTTTGAGTAAATTTTTTTTCGAGATTTTCATTTTAACTTTTCCAAATTAAAAAATGGACGAATTTTGTGGATTCGGTATAAAGTTGTTAACCCTTCGAAATATCTCTTACCTTTTGCTTTCTCATAGAGAAAGCTATATTTGCTTTGTTCTTTCATTCCTCTTTTTTATTGTCAGAGTGGATAAGATATTTTTATCTACAAGAAAGCCAAAATAATCGGATAATCGGTAATCGGAGCATCTCCGATTACCCGAGAGACTCTCTTACACAAGGAGTTTTGCGAAAAAATAGACGAAGATATAAGAAACGTTTTAATTTTGAAGATATTTAAAGAAAAAAAATTATCATTGACATTAAAAAAATAATAATAAATGTCGTCGAATAGAATTCAAAACTGCAAATGCCCGAGGACGCCTCTCAAGGGTGAAAAGTCGCCGACAAGTGACTTCAAAGTGAGAGGACCGCCGGAGCGCCCTTTCATGAAGAGAAAGCACCGAGTGCTTGCCGCTGGACAGAAAAGAAGACCGGAAAGAAAAAAAAAGATGTAAAAAAAGAAGGCGGAAAAAAATGAAAGAAAAGTAGAAGTCAAGTGGCGGGCCTTGTGGAACTTGTCGATCCACCCGAGGGCAACTTGACTCCGCGGATAATGACTGCCAAAAAGGAAAATCTCAAAGATATCGGCGCGGTGACCGGCCAAAGCCAGAAGTGGTCGGACATATATATTTAGGTGTCTTCGACTACTTGAGAATCTTTTGAGCTTTGCCGATTACACTCCTTCGAGTATATTGTTTATAGAAAACGTGTATCCCTCACTTCTCAGTCCGCTTTGCTTCATTCGTAAATTTTTTACCCAAAGTAAAAAAAATAATGCAATAATAATAAAAAAATATTAAAAGAAAATAAAAAATTCTCTCGTCGTTTCAAGGCTAATTCATTTTTTCCTGCCAATAACGAATTTTTAGAAAATGATGAGTCGAATATTCTGAATGTTATATACGATGTACATAATAATGAAGTGCATGTCTATTGGACACTCACACCGATAATCACAGGTACTCGTAAATACTCACAAATACTCACAGATACTCACAGATACTCACTGATACTCACAGATACTCACTGATACTCACAGATACTCGCAGATACTCGCAGATACTCGCAGATACTCGCAGATACTCATAGATACTCACAAATACTGCGAGTGCGCAAAGCGCGCGAGCCAACATAACCGATAGTGTTATATAATTTTCAGCGTGGCGTGACTTCGACTTTCGAGCGATGAAAAAAAAAGGAAAATTCACGTTTCATCGTGACATTTTATTCCGATGAGCCTCGGCAGGATCGAGCGACATATGTCCCATCGTTCGAAGAAAACGTCGTTAACACCCTGAGCGGGCGATGAGCTTGACAAAGGAATATAAGGATGTTACATAGAAAAAGCGTGTGGTTGCGTAAAATTATTCGAAGCTGGAGGGTGAATGCGCGAGCACGAAGCCTCGGCGATGATGCGATCGTTGTCGCCGATTCGAGGTTCCGGAGTGAAAACGCGCGTGGGCGATTGGAGATCGAGAATAAAGGATCCCTTGAGCTCTTGGCGCGGTAAAGAGAAAAAAGAAACACCTGCCTAGGTGCGAACGCGCCGACACGCGCCACAAACGGCGTATCAACGTACCTCTATCTGCTCGGAGAACACACAAGTCCGCTGCGAACAAGTCGAGTTTGTGCACCAGTTAGCGCCCGCGTAGTTAGTTAGCGTAGTTAAAAATTTAAAGCGTTATTTATGCTGCACTTTACGTTGATTTAACTTTACTTCGAAACCTGACAATTTGTATATCACTGGTTGAAATTTTTTAACTTTTGTTTTTTTGACAATTTGAAAACTTAATCTGCGTCGCAAATTGCGCAATTGGAATAAAAATAAATATAAATACAAATAAAAATGTATCAACATAAATACATAAAAAAATAGTTTAATTTTTGTCTACATATGGAAGCAGTAATGTAAATAAAGTATTCCGTTTTACAGCGTTAATATACATCTGCGAATTTCAACGCGGGACAGAAATTCATCGCGTTCCCGTTAAATTTCAATGTGTTGAAAATGCATAATGCGAACAATGGGAGAGCAGCGGGGCTTGTCCGTCGAGCACGCGTGCACAGTCCGAGCGATTGAAAAATGGAGCATTTTTTTTGTTCAACAAAAGAGCGACAGGCGCTTTTGAGGCTGAGTCGCCGAAACTGTCGAATTTGTATCGGCCAGCTAGGTGAAAAAAATGTATATATATATTTTTTTATTCTCGTACAGTCTATCGGCTCGGACAGATGCCGACACGCTTCGGCGATCAAACTTAATCATGTTTATGCAACACGCGTGCCCTGCCCGATCTCTCCTCTATGCATTGGATTTCCCTTGCGCCATTGGATTCCATTCGGGATCTCCTCGAGATCCGTTTTTTTTTCTTAGTCGACCTTTTCTCCCCGTCGTCGCTGTGTGTACATCAAAAACTTCTTCTGGATTACGTCTTGAGAGGTCGTCGAGAAAAAAATAATCAATGGAATATCAATGGATTGAAATTTCGTCCGTTGGCAGATAAGAAAAAAAAATGTCCACGGTGTTGTTTTGATCGAAATGAAATCTCCAGCATTTTTACCATTTAACCATATTTTTTGTCGTTTATCCAACAATTAAGATCGATTGTAATGTTTCCTATGAAACTCAAATTAATCTATGGTCCACAGATTGTAGCCGTTAATGCAGAATACTAAAAAAATATTATTTTACCGGATCGAGATCACTTCAAACGAAAATTCCAAAGTTCATATATACATGTCTATGGTGTCATCGAAGAAACAACACTTTAAGTACCTTTGTAGTTATTTTCAACATTTTTCAAGTAATTTGACAAAACGCGTAATTGAAATTTCTGTGACTAGCCTTTGGTACGGGAGATTTTGTGTCTGGAGCGAACCGCGTTGCCTTCGTTTATTTTAAACAAGGGTACGAACCATTCAAATTAATATTTTTTCTTTACTATCAAAGAAACTACACTTCGAAGTAACTCTGTTAATTTTTTCACAATTTGTCGACGACGTTCTTTTTTTGCAGTTTGAAATTCCCTCAAAAGTTTAAGAGTCTTTAACAGAGAATCTGTATGTTATAGCAAAAAATGTTATGCAAAGTGTCTATAGACCTTGCAGCCAATTTTGGAGTCACTCATGAAGATGGTAATGTTGCTTAAATCAGTAAATATTTGTGTCCAATCAATATATACGGCCATGTACGAAGGAGCCGTGAGATTTTGACGCGGAAAAGGGGTGAATCCATGATGGCCGCTTTTATAAGTGAGCATTAATTATACACAGGGCTCAACCCCTTCGCGAACCCCTTCGCGAACCACTTCGCGCTCCTATCGACCCTATCACCCGTTGGCCAATCAAAACGCCTCGCCGATTTATTAAACCCTTCCTCCGGCTCGCTCGGACTCCGTCGCTCTCCCTCTCTCACGGTCCTGATCTGTACGCAGCACCGGAGAAACCCTTGCCGCACCTGCTGCCAGAGAACGGGTTTCTCGCGTAATTATGCATTCGAGGCAAACCCCTCGAGTCATTGGATTGGGCGTGTTGTCCGCGATGGGCGTGTCTCTCCGTCACCCTTTTTTAACCTACACGCGCTCAACCCTTTCGCCTGCGGTACATACGTAAAGTCACATGTATACTGTGTGACGTAACTCTTTCGGTGAATTAGGGCGTGGCGAAGGGTTGTGCTGCGCCATAAGCGCGATGGCAGTGGTCGAAATATTGGTGCAGTAAAAATTTTTTTTTTTTTATTTTCCTGAATGACCATTGAATTTTCACGCACGTAAAACAGGAGAACGTCCAAACACCCAAACATCCATAATATGGATACATTGTAAAAAAATATTCGTATGAAATTTAATGTACTTGTACTGGAAGTTCTTATGCATAAAGTGGTATATTAAATTTCATGTGCAAATATGATGAAAAATTAACGTACCCTGAATTAAACACTTTAGAAATACTTTACTTTTAATAGTTTAATTTAATTTTACTATAAAATTACTCAAAATCCAATAATTCACTTTAATTTCAATGTAAAAGTCCATTGATTCTTCATCACAATTGTACATTATATTTAATGTACCAATTTTCGTATAAAAACTTCCAGTCCGATGCATTACACGTTCAATTTTTTTTAACGGTGTATTCTTGTTCAAACTAGGCGAAAGCAGCTCGGTTAGCCGCGACAAGAAGGCCCTTGTACGCATTACAATCTTAAGTTTGATTCCAACTTACAAAAAAAAATTCCGTTCCTTTTGGAAACTTCGCTTAAAAATTGCCATAAAAGAATGCTCTTTAGCCATTATCCCATCGCAGGTTCTGTCCCAAAAAATATTTCATCCTCCCCTCGAGCCTGGACCCCCCGAACTTTTGCTTCAAACATAAACAATTAATTATTTAACCCCCCTTTTCTTGGAGTACGATAAAATAAAAAAAAAAGTTGTGGTTCAAAACAACAGCTGTGTATATTTTATACCGTATAAGCTTTTTATCTGATCGATACACTTTCGGGTAAAAGGTACCATATCGCGTCAGGAGTATGCATCAGCTATAGCCCTAGCTGCTGGCGCCAAAGTTTCCCCTACTTCGCTTCGTTCCATCTTTCCACCGCCTCTCGCCTCCGCCCGCACCTCGGTTAGCTTTCTTTTTTCCCTCTCGCCAGCGCTTAAGCCGCCGGCGCTGCCGGAATTAATTATTTAGGGGACAGAAATGGCACCAACCCCTCGGCCGCTCTCTCGCTCTCTATCTCCCGGTTGCGCGACGCCGCGCGTTTTCAACCCTCTGCCACTCGCCATCAGCGCAGCACCGCGTACCCGGGATTCCGCGTAGTTCTCCGTTCAAGCTCGCTCGAGGATATCTCATCGAGAGCGAGAACGATAACGGGTGTAACGCAGAGATAGCCGGGCCAAAGGGGAAGCGAGCACGATGGGGCTGGAAGTGAGAGAAAGAGAAGGGCTCTCGCGCGAGAGCGAAAGTCCAACCCCGAGGGCGAGGATATAATTATTGAGGGAGGCGAGGAGGAGGCGATGGACGGCGAAGCTCGGGAGATGGGTTGGCTTCAAGTATTCATGTTTTCATTACGTCCCGGGGCCTTGATACGCTGTGTTGCCCTGGAAAAAGGGATTTCGAGGAGCTTCCGCTACCCGCACCCCTCTTTCACCTTTGCTCAACCCGGGCAGCCTCCCTTAAGAATGCCCTCGAGCCTCCGTCTCTCGCTTTCTCCGCTTCTTCTCCCACTGTCACCCTCTCGCTCGCAACCTCTCTCCGAGTCCGACGGGACGTAATAAACTTTTTCTCCTTCATCTTTCCTATCTGAGTTTGAGTTTCTTCTTTTTTTGGCTTGGTTAAGGATCTGCGGTGGTTCGAGGGAAAGGAGAGCCTCGATTAGCCGAATCGATATTCCGAGATCTCTCTGCCTCAAAAACCGCAGCGACGGGGACGGCTCGAAGCTACACGAATTACCGATGCAAATCGCGCTAATTAGATTATACTTGCAGATGAGTCTACCACCATCTCGCCCCCCCCCCACCCCCCTTTCACTCAGACTCCGTGAAATTTTGAGGTCGCCTAACTTTGGGTAAGCGAATGCTGGGACATAGACGGGAGGCTTTCACAGGGACGATGTTTGTTCTGTGGAAATGCTTGGGAATTATTTTTTTGTCGAGGGTCGCGAAGAAGCGGGCGATGGTGATTGATCAGATCAGGGACTTGAATTGGAAAACTCGATTTCATGCGCGGTAGAAAGGTTTTTTTTGTACGTTTAACGAACAATTGTTTTTCTTGTCCACAACTCACTCGACCGCCTCGACTCTTTGGGCATCGGCGAAAGCAAGAAAAACTTCGATGAATAACGACGGGAGAAATCTAAAATAATTCTCCGACATTGCTATCAATTCTGTGACGACGCCCAACAAATTTGGCAACGAATCGTCCATCAGTTTCGGCGACACGGCTACTTTAACGAAGCCCCAGATGCCGTTGACTATCGTTATCGGAATTCGCCCAGACGAAATTCAAAGCCAGGTAAAATGTCCAATTCCAATCTCACCTCCCGCTCGCGTTGATAGATCGTCGACGAGTCAAATGACCCGTTTCCAGGCTCACCGCAATGGTTGCCTCGTTCTCATCGTTAATCATAACCCAACCCGTGAGGCTCGATATGGTGTTGCCGCAAAGGCCGGAAAGTGAGGGACCATTTTTTCCCCCGGCCAATTTTTCTTCCCGAGACGAATGTGGTGGTTCGCGCTTCGGCGAAGTTGCAGGGTTCGTATCTTCGCGGCGTATGACGCGGCTGACGCTGCGTAGCTCTTGAGGGGTGGAAAATGGCAAGGGACTTCTCTTCCGCCTCGCGTTTTCCCTCTCGTGCCATCAGCCTCGGCAGCTCCGGCAGCAGCGGTACCAACGCCGAAGCTCCTCGGCCTCGTGTTTTTGCAAGGTCCGTTATCTGCCCTTTGTTCCAAGCGTTCTCGCACCCTTTGTCCGAAGGGAGCCTTCTTCGTCTCCCCTTTTCCTAACTTCGACTACGACGAGTGAGAGGAACTAAGTAAGACGGCCATTGTCCTGCCTTCCCGGGGACGGTACCAGAACCGCAAGAGTCGGGAGAGAAAGAGCCAAACGTTCGCTCTTCCTCTCAGCCTCAACGAAAGGGTCTTCCTTGGCTGGAACTTTTGCAACGCGCCCTAAATTAATCGAGGGAAAGCTTTTCTTATTCTTTTTCGCAGAGAAAATTTTATAATAAAGGGCCATTTAAAAAATTTACAATTCGCGTCTCTACCTCGCTGCTCTCGGGTTTCAATGGAATTAACGTTCTCTCGCGGGTCTTGCGACTGGCCGATAAAACTCGTGACAATGGCCGAGGAATAATGAACGCGAAATAAAGAAGTTCTCGCGCGCTTTTGTCGGCAAGTAGATCGAATTGGATGAGTTTAATTGCTTTTATCGAGGAGACACGCCTCTCGAGTGCACTACAGATGACGTTATTTGACGTATGGAGACATGTATGGAATTATGTGTTATGGACGCTTTGAGACTTCTCGTCCATTCGCCACAATCGTTAACCCAAGAAGAGCAGGCATCGGTTGGATAGACCTGAATTGTTTAGCTTCTGAGGCTTGAAATTGTCATATTACTTGTTACGTTGGTATTGAACCTTGGCAAATTTCTTGCTGAGAATATGCCGTTTCGATTTCACTACAAAGAAGCTGAAAAATATTTATTTCAGGCCAAATAAAACGGTGATGAAGACCGGCATTAAAGTATATGGGCCTTGTAGGCTTATCCTTTGAGGTATGTCTCTACTTGTTCGTTAAGGAGATGTTACATTGCAACGGCTCTATGAATCATTGCGAAATTTGCACTTCTTCAGACAGTTGATAGTTCCGTTTAAGAATATCTTTCACACTTTTTAAAAACTTTTTGCCAACGCAGAAAAAATATTTTCCTCTTAGAAAATGTATTTTTTCGTAAAAACATATAATTCGTAACTTTAGATCAACATGTGCCCAATCTGAGTCCGTCTTGACAAATACCCAGATAGCCAACCGTAGCACGGGCAAACAAGGGCAATTGCTTTCTACCAAGCTTTGCTGTTTTCATGCCAGCAATATTGCAACGATAGTTTCCAGCACGAGATTGCAGCATATTGGTAGTAAAATTCCAGTAATATTGTTGCTATAAGCTGATTGGGTATTGGGTATTGTGTGTTACACCGATCCCCTAAGCTATAAGCTGATTTATTATTCTTAAATGCCGTGAAAGAGATCAAAATTCCTTCTCGTCGGAAGTCGACCTCTAATTACACATTTCCTCAAGAAGCGTTATTGCTAGTGATAACGAAAGCTTATATTCTATCATGAGATGAATGAGTTCGGTAATGGGTTTATAATGAATTACGTTACATGATAATGAGTTATTTAATAGTTCGTTTGCCTAAGTGTAATGTTTGATTCATAACAGGTAACGCAGCAATTATTGTATTACTTGTAATACTCTGCAATTAATTTTTTGAAATAAAAGTGAATTAATTGGTCTAAGAAAGATAAATCATAGGTCAATGACGAGGGTATGTATGTGACTCGACACGCCGAAATGAAACCTCTATAACCATAAAAACGAATGCACGTATTTCGATTTTAAATTTGTTCGAAAATTGTGTCAAATTGTAGGTTAATTTAGGATCGTTTTATATTCCTAAAATATGATACATAAATGGAGTAGCACTAACGATGCTTGGAATTCAATTTTTGTGAGAATCGATGGAGGCACTTCAATTTCATAAGAACTCGAATTTTTCAAAATTTCACCCAAAATAACCATGACTCAAACACATCAATCTTCGCAGTGAGACGCAAAGCACCAGCAAGCCTTGCTGACAACTTGCTGACAACATGCTCCTAACAATTTTCGGCATTGAATGCTGGCAAAAACATCGGCAAATGCGGACGCACATGCCGCAATTTTGCCGCCGTCCCGTGCGGACATATGCTGCCTATTTGCTGGCGGTTTGTTGACAAAACGATATCTGGGTAAAAGTTGAAGTAATTTTTTTGTTCCCAAAGAGAAAAGAAAAATATTCAGGATGCATTGACCGTTCGTAAATGCGTGCCTACGTTTATCCAGTGATGATCGAAGATTCCATTATTGCTCAAATAGTTAAAGAATTACAGTGGCGCAGACGGAACTTTCGGATTGCGCTTCGTCGTCTTCGGTGTCTACCATTACAGAGTTCAGAAACTATACGACGAGTACAGGGTAGCAGCAGGGACGTTCCCCCGAGTACGTTATGGATTACGGGAACCACGCTCATTTTATCGGCGACGGTGAATCGCGAGTGGTTTTCTTCGGCAAGGCTAAGTTACGTCTCGTCGTCGTCGTCCACCCTACCGCCACCCGCTTTCCGTCGACAGGATGTTATTTTCTCTGAGAAGCGTGCGAAGCTCGACACGCGGGCTGCACGCGAGAGCCTTCATTGTGCTTCCATCGTCTATGATATTCTTTTATCTATTACCTTGCAGGGTCGAACGTATCGATCGCGCTTACTCTCCACTCTTGCTCTAGCCAGCTCGATCCATCTCCTTCTTTTTTTTTTGTTCTTCTTTGTGTTCCACGGGGTGTGGACACCCCTATCGTACAGCCTATTGGTCAGTTGCAGCGTGCAACGTGTCACACGCACACACTTTCGAAGCGCTAAGACGTGGGGGCTGGCCCCGCGTTCGCTGTCCATGAGCGATATACGGCCTTGTGGCATGGAAGGAGAAAATGATACGAAAGAGGGTTGCGATCTCCCTTGACGGGTAGGGTTGCAGGCCGAATCGAGCGAACGATTTTCAAATACTCGGTAAAATGGGGGCGTTTCCTCCGCCGCTCAAATTTTATCTACACGGAGAGCAGTTTGCAGAAAAAATTTACGGCAAAGCGTTGATACGTTTTTTTTGTTTGTGCTACTTGATAACGAAGTTTCACCTCACGTACGAATTTTTCTAAATAATAATGACCCTCGTGACGAAATCCTCAACGCCAAAATTACAAAATTTCTCGGTGACATCACTTCTGGTTCTAAATTTCACTTTTAAGCCACAACCGATGACGCGCTGAAATTTTTTATAAATTTTGTTGTAACGTCACTTCTAGTTTCATAATTTCAGTTTTTAACCAGAAGTGACGTGATGCAGGAGAACATCGCCAG
The DNA here is from genome assembly GCA_964017025.1 of Stenichneumon culpator. Lineage (NCBI taxonomy): Eukaryota > Metazoa > Arthropoda > Insecta > Hymenoptera > Ichneumonidae > Stenichneumon > Stenichneumon culpator. Next base: position 6,645,779 of record OZ024777.1, read on the forward strand.
CGGTTTGAAAATCGGAGTTTTCGACCGGAATTGACGCTATATGGGAAAAAGTCACTGTCGGTTTGAAAATCCTGATTTTTGAGTTTGCACTCGACGCTTGTACTCGACAGTTATAGGTGGTAATTGGAATGGAGAGTCGCCTCGACCGTGGGACTTGACACTTGTAATTGACTTTTGGACTCGACTGTTATTTGATGCTTATACTCGACAGTTGCACCTGGTACTTGGAGAGGAGAGTCGCCTTTGTATACGGAGTTGACACTTATACTTGGCTTTTGGACTCGATCGTTATATCTGACACTGACACTTGACAGTTGTACCTGGCACTTGGACTCGTGAGTCGACTCGTCAGTCGGGCTTGAACTTTGACAGTTGGTCTTGACAGTTGACCCGATACTTGCCCTGCAGTGGGACTGAAGAGATCACTTGACAGTGGACTTGACAGTTAACATAATACGTGAACTTGACACTTGGACTGGACACATACGTTTGAACTTTGACTTATACGGGACTCGTACTTGTACTTGACAGTTTAACGTGAACTTGTACTTGACAGTCTGACTGAAGTGGAATCGATTTGTGACACATGAGTTGACAGGAGGTAGTGATCTTGACGGTTTACAGCGAGCTTGACAATGACTTGGACTTGAACAACTGTCACCTGACACTAGGACTTGACCGGCGGACTTGAACTTTGGCTCGAAAGTCGTGCTTGACAGTTGGATTTTACAGTTGGCAGTTGGATTTGACACATGACTCGACAGTTGACAGCGAACTCGACAGCCGACTTGATTTTTGCCAGCGAAGTGGACAGCTGACGTGGCAATTGACAGTTGACAGCTCTCAAACTGACAGTCGACAGCCGATCCCCTATCCTTTCCCTTTGTAGGTTTTTATTATTAATTTTTTTTTTGAGGCCTACGAGAAACCTGATATTCACGAAATGGCTAGGCAATTCAATAAAAAAAAAAATTTACGGCAAAGCACGTGGTTTTCGCCTAAGGTACGGGGCCTCGATGACAAAGGATTACGGCGTAACAGACTTCCGTACAAACAACATAAGGCTAGCCTCGAAGGTCGTCGACAAGCAGCCACGCTCGGTCCTCGCCAAAACAATAATACACGAGATGATACACGTGTATCTGGATTGCACGTATAGCGATCTTTACGACAACGCGCTGCATCGTGCCGATTTCAAGAGGGAGGTTAGGAGGATTATCAAAATTGCTCGATCCGATATAGAGAGCGAAAGTGATGTACATGCTAATCTTTTGCCGAAAGGCTACAGATACGTCTGCGACATTTGTCCCGACACTGTCGTAAAGCAGATCAAGAAACCACCTTGCGCAACCCCGAAGAATCTCGGCGCCGCTTTCAGGACGCACGAGCGAAACTGCGGCGTCAAATACGTGTTGTGCGAGTGAGCGGGTGTATGCGTGTGTGTGCGTGTGCGTGCGTGAGTGAGTGACTTCCTTTTCAGGGCCAAGTCACACACACACACACACAGACACACACACACATAGTGGGTACAGAGGGTTTGGAGTCGAAAAAAACTGTGGAAGTGACGAGCCACGGGGTCCTTATCTCTACCCACACACACACCCACACACTCACATAATTCAAATTTCGGAGTGGAAGGAATAGATCAAAATCACATAAAATAGCCACAGAAAATAGCTCATAAATGGATCAATTTCAATGGAATAAAAAAAACTTTAAAGTGTCCGAGAAAAGTCGAATGGCCTCGGATCTCAATGTGACTAGTCTAGATCGACTAAGAAAAAAAAAATACGTCGAATAAGACTTTTCTCGGGAGCATCTAATTTTCAACCCGGCCGTATAAAAAAAAATTCAAAGTCCAATTTACGGCTGTTCCAGGGGTCTGAGGGGTGTAGAACCGGTCTAGATCGACTTAACTCGATGAAATGCGTAAGAATCCATGGGTCCCGGGGCCAAAATAAAATAAAATAACAGGTGAAATAAACAAGTCTCTTGTGAGTCTTGTTTGTAAAAAATTCCGATTTTTGACCGGAAGTGACGTCACACTGGAAATACGTCACGTCCCGTTCGAAAATCTCATCTTTTGACCAGACGTGACGTCCTATCTATCTACACAGAGAGAAGTTTGCAGAAAGAATATACCGCAAAGGATCATTGATACGATTGTTTTTATTTGTACATCTTACTTGATGACGAAGGTCCGTCGCGTGTACGAATTTTTGTAAATAATAGCGAGCCTCGCGACGACATCTTCGACGCAAATGGAGCAAGCATCAAGAATCTCTCAGATGTTGTCATGAAAAAAGAGCGGGAGATAAAAAGGGCGCAAAGTAAAAGTTTCCGATGAAAATTTAATACTGAAAGCGACAAGGGAGTGCCGCGATACCCTCTTCTCGATCTCCCAACATCTTTCGCAGGTGCTTAGCGATTCTCGCGGATTCCCGAATCGCCTGAACTTGTATGTATATATATAATATATCTTCGAGCTCGGGAAACGCAGACACTCGCAGAGTTTGAATTCTTCGCGGACTCGTTCCAGCAACGTTATCTCACCCTCGCGATACACCACTCGGAATTCATAGAATATTTGATACACGACAGACTCGTCATCCTCGCCGCGGGTTGTGTTCATCTTCTATTACGAGGAAATGATTCTTCGCTGTTTTCGGTCGAAACGTGGAAGGAGGGAAAAAAGCGTAACTTTCGAAAGAACATCTCTTCCGTAAGGTCAGAAAAGTTTACCTCGACTTCGTCGCACACACACACGCACGAGGCAGAGAGATAAACTTTGTTCTCGGTTGGGAAGACGAACGAATCCAAGGGTGGAAAGAAACGATTCCGCGAGAAGAGAGCTGCATAGCAGTGGTAACTCTAATGCTCTCTGGGAAGTACGGATATCTCCGGATCAAGGTGTATCCGAGGGAGTGCATTATTCCTCGAAAATTCCCTCGTAAACCTCGCACGTATAGAAAGAAACTAAAAAGAAAAGAAAAAATAAGAGAAACAGCGAGTCCATCGAGCTCGGGGAAGATCGATCGCTCGAGCGACCTCCTCGTCGACTGCGTTGGACGTTGAACGCTATACATATTTACGGCTATAATAACTTTTATTTCTTTGCAATTCGCACTCTTGCCATAAAAAATAAATAAAACAAAACGCCTCGTGAGCAAAATTGTTTATCTGCGACAGGTATTGAATGATTGGAAAAAAAGTATTGAAAAAAAGAACCAAGCTTGGCGTTTCAAACTTTTGTCTCACGCCTTTTCTGCGGATCCGCGGAACAAATCAATACTAAAATGGTAAAAATGATAAATTAAGGATATTGTATATTTCTCTGGAGAGAAAAGTGCGCGAGTTCCTAATTTTCTCTTGTCTTTGACAACCCCGAAGAAAGTAAAAAAGAAAACCAAGCTTGGCGTTTTGAACTTTTGTCTCATGCCTTTTCTGCGGATCCGTGGAACAAATGAATTCTAAGCCGGTGAAAATGATAAATTGAAGATATTGTGTATTTTTCCGGGTAGAAAAGTGCGCAACTTCCTAATTTTCTCTTGTCTTTAGCACCCCCGAAGAAATTATTCGCGGTTCGAGCCAAAAGTGCGATAGTCATTGATGGAACAATGGGAAAATAATTTTCGTTTTAGGTTTGATGGGTAACGCGCGAAAGGGGCTCGCTGGACTTCCCGCTGCGCGGGGAGTTCTCGCTTCATTCCGTGTCTTTCGTTTCAGTCCCGGCGAAAGGTTGAATGATTTTTCACGATCGTTGTTGCAACATCACGGTGGAGTTGGAAGAACCCGAAAAAATATGGATCTGCTCTCTACGTTCGTTCTTCGGCTTTACGCTTCTCTTTCCTCACTCTTCGCAAGAAACCGATCGCGCGTACAGTGTCGGTTCTGGGGTGTTGGTCGATTTTACACCGCGGCCTATCGATTCCAGAGAGGTGAATGCTCTTCATGATTGATAGTTTCTTCTTTCCTCGACTGATGCACTTTTGGTATCGGTAGCAACGGGTCAGCCGGAACGCGCGAACTAACGATACGTTTTAGATAGCGAGGACTTTTTTGGATTTCTGAAAAACGGTACAGAAACCATGGTAATGGAACCTCGATTATCCGAATCTCGATCATCCGAATCCTCAATTATCCGAACCATGACTCTGTTTATCCGAACGCTCGGTTACCCGAACGTTAGCGCAAAATGTTACACATTGTTGCTCGCATTGGCAAGAGCCGCGCTCGGGTTCAAGCGTGTTCAAGCGCTCTTTTCTTCGTCCTGCGTCAATCGGCTCGCACATTGGATTCCTTCAGCAGTTTTACTACTCAGAAAATATTTTTTATATCAAATCGTTTGAATCGCTTTAAATACATAGATCACCCCGAAGTGACTTCGAGATTTTGCTGCTAAAAATCGCGTAGCTAGCGTTATTTAAAAGTGACAATTAAAAATGGACGGCTTTGTTTGAGAGAACTCTTGGGATAAGAGTTCGATGTCGGAAGAATGTTTAAAATATGTTTTGAAGCTTAACCCTTTATAATTCACACCGCCCCAAATCATACCGAATCGGGACTAACGGACGCGGAGTGGGGGCTACGCGTTGCTACGATATAGCGCCTAAGAGTGGGGATAGAAGTGTGACTTATACAGAGTTAATATATAGTGCTCTTATTTCATTTCGATATGTTATTTATATACGTGTTGTAATGTCGTAAGAAAATGTGCGTTTCAACTATCCAAGCTTTTGATTATCCGAACCGGACCCAGACCCAATGGGTTTTGTTAATCGAGGTTCTACTGTAATCACAACAACAAAAAATTCGCTTATGTAGCTGTCTTGCGTATCAAATATCAAGGCAGGTGTAAAATAACAAAGTAGACATAATATAAATTTGATAGAAAAGTATTAAATTTTGAACGACCGAAGCCGAGCGAGAGTTGTAAAAAAGGCGGCGTTGTCCGGACTCCGTATTATTTACTCACGCCTCTTTAAACTTTTAGAGCTTCGCGAATGCGATTAAGCTTTGTCCTCTGCTTTGGCTGGGGTACGGAATATATGCAGAGAGCTTTCGATTACTTGCGAGGTTTCCTCTTCGGCCGGCGAAGGATGGGAGTGACCGCTCTAGGGGCAGTGAAAGGTTGTTAGACTCAAACCTTGGCATTATACACTTCCATCTTCCATTCGACGTTGGTGTCTCGACGCCCTTGACTAATTATCGCTGATCAGAGGCGAAGGATTCCTGCGACGAGTCGCAATGCCCACCCTCGTGGAACACGGATATTCGACGATCGGCGCACGAAAATGAAATCCCGCGCGAGTAATTTGTTGGGCTGGACGCTTTTCTTTCTATATTATCATCATCAGCCTTCTCGTCGAACTCTCGTATTCCCCGATGGGCGGCCTGGCGATCCTCGTGCGGGCTCGCACCGAAACATTGAATACACGAAGCAGCGAACCTGTAATTACACGAGAGCCGCGCATATCCCTCGGGGACAACGAAAGTTTTAAGCTTCTTTCTGGCTGCTCGATGCTAAACGAGAAACTTTTCGATTGCCAGAAAAAGAAAGAATAGCTATGCAGATGTAGATTTTTTTATTTATTTTTTATTATTATCTGGAATACGAGTTTTAAGATACGAATGAATAAATGTCTTGCTCTATTTGAAATCATATTCCTAGTCATAGTGTGATCTCGCAACAAAGTCTACGTAAAAGCGAAATAATGTAAAATAATGAATGAATAGTAATGGAATTTTTATATATTATATACTGTTATACATGCTACAAGCTATATTTTTTGTGAAATTTTACCTGAACTGTAATGTAAAAACTGTAAATGTAAAAATGTAAAAGGGTTCGTCCCGTAAATAAATAAAGAAAGGAACAACTTTTTATGAAACAATGTATTTTGTGAAATTATGAAAAGAATGAGACGTTACTTGGTGAAGTTTAAATTTAATTTAATTGATTTAATTTTTTTTTATTTGTTGAAATTTTGATCCCTCAACTCAGAGATACATGTGCGTGATGAAACCATCAGGTACAGTTCGAACTATAGAGTAAGCACTGGGGAGCGAGATCCTCGTAAATCTATCGATGATCGAGCTGTATGAGTTAAGAAACCCCTTCCAAAGGGAAGCATTCACGCGGAATGCCGGGGGATCGGCAGTGGATGCTGAAGAAATCGATTCGGGACCACCGGTGGTGCTAAAAATTCTCGAGGAATTCTTTTTCTCGGAACGTCAAGCTTCTTCTCTTCTTTTCTTTTTTTTTCATTCTTCATTCAGTATCTATCTCACTCTCGTCTTTTTACCATCCCGTCCCCGTACTACGGTCAAAAACAGTCAATGCACTGTCTGATACCTCTTCATACCACGCACTAAAAAAAGTGGACGAAATCGACTAGTCAAAAAATACTTCAACAACGAAATGTAGGTAATCTGGGGTATTCTTTAAAGATGTAAAAAATTTAGTTAAAAATAATTAGTGTCATTGTTTTTGTAAGGAGCACGCCCAGAAAAATAATTTATTTGATCTCAATAATTATTTATTTAAACTAAATAAATTTTTATTTACGCCCGTCAAATAAATTTTTTTTGTTTATATGCCAGAGAGTGAGAAAGTTGTACATTTTTGAGATTTTCTGAATTAAAAAAAAATAGGTTTTACAGCAAAAAACACGATTTTTCTTCGTTCAACATTATGTCGAGACGTCTCCCTTCCGTTTTTTCCCCCTATTCTCGTTTTCTCTCCCAGCCCTTCGGTAGTCTACCGCAGGGCATCGGACTCCGGCAGCTCGTTGCTCCGGGCGACGTCTTCGGCCTCTTATTATCTGTCCTGACTAATTTCCAGTGCGGTTCCAACTGGAACCAACGTCACCTCATTCTAGACGCCCTTCGCGTGTATCCCTTTCTCAACGGATCCTCGGTACCTTTCGACAAAGAAATGATGCGGGGCCACCTATTTCCGGTACCGCGCTCAAAGGACCAATAGCCGCCGATAATTATTGGCTTTTCGCGATACCCGAAGTTCGTTTATGCCCGCAGTTACGAACTAAACGGGGCAGCAAAGGCGTTTCTTACGAAAAATCTATCGATCCCGCGTACGGAACGACAAAACCCCATCGGCTAATTTTTCCTTTTTTTCCCTCCGTTCCTTATTCTCTGTTTCCCGAGTAAAAAGCGAGGCCGCCCGCTGCGATGGTAAACCACCGTCATTTACAAATTATAATCTGCTATTCTCCTACACCACTCCAATAGTCCTTTGATTCTCGATAAAAGGAATTAGACCAGAGTGGCTATGTATTGCGCGATAGTATGGCTTGCGCTTCGTCGTGACAGTGAGATAAGTACGTCGAGAGAAGGGTATGAAATCTAAAACGGGTACCCAGGTGGGATCAGTGATGTAAAATGAGTGTCACTTTATACTTGCGTCAGAGGCGGGTCGCGTGACGTTGTTTTCGTTTTCGACAATTTTCTATGTTAAAATGACCGTCATTTTATCCGAAGTCATATGACGTGACTTGCAAATTACAAGCGTCCTACTCAGTAGTAAAATAGCGGCGTTCATCTACTTAGATGTAAAATTACGGTCATGACTTTTTCTTTCATTTTTTCCGTCACAAAATCCGTCGAGTCTCGGTCATTTTCGTCAATTTAGCATTCGACATATGACGGTCCTATGACGGTCACATGACGTTACGGCTTTACATCACTGGGTGGGATCCTGTCGTAACTGGAAAAACGGCACATCCCTGGCTCCGCATTGGCTGTCGTACCGTGGCAGAGAAAAATTACAACATTTTTCAGTAACGTCTCAGTAACCAGCAGAACCGATGACGCGAGGAGAAATTTGAAAAATTTTGTGGAGACGTAACTTCCGCTTCAACCGGAAGTGACATCACAAAGGAAAAGGTCATCTCCGGTTCGAAAATCGCAGTTTTCGACCGGAAGTGACGTCATACCGGACATACGTCACTTCTGTAAAAATGTTCATTCGAATATAGCATCAGCGTTAATCTTGAGCCTCGTAGGCAATTTTATTTTGAGCCCTTTACACGCAATAAACCAACTATAGCCTCAACGTTATCTCGCAACTTAAAATCTTCACCATCCACCGTCTACCTAAGGACACAACGAAGATTTTTTTTCTTAAATATCGTATACGTACCCACACAATTTTTTTTGCTCCCGTCCCTAAGTGAAAACCGGAGCTCAGTGGTGGGTATGGGGTTAGAAAGGATTTTCCGCTCGATAATTCCCGCGCTCGGTGATGCACCGCTAACACGTGAAAAGGGTTTCGTGGTGGTCCCAACCTGTTTTTCAGTTCGGGTCTCATCCTCTTCTTCTTCCGTCCCTTATTTTTTTTTCGCCTCTTTCTCTCTTCCTCTCTCGGTTTCGCCTCAGCACGGTCCATGCTCTCCGGGATAACGTTTAGTGACATAATACGGGAATAGTCGAGGAAAAAGGGTTGTTTGCGGAGCCGGGCCATTGTGATCGCGTGTCGCATACCTGCACCGGAGCTCCAGCGGGGTCACGTCGGGCCCTCCAATAACTCTTTCCTTTTTCCGGCACGACACGAGAAGGGTTCGCCACTCCGAGGGAGAGAGAAACCGAGTTCTGGATGTTTTTCGTGGCCTCAACCCTATCCCCGTGGCGAAGAAGGGTGCCGGAAAAAATGAGCGAAGCGTACGGACCAAGGTCGGTGGCGCAGCAGGTGCATCGAGGGCATACACGAGGTTAGCTATGGGCGTCGAGAGGGTTAGCGGTTTTCGGTGCTCTGCATGGAGAGAAGGGTTGGCCAACCCTTCACAGGTGTATGACATGCGGTGCGCTCGGTGCATCACCCACGTGCAGCACATGCGACTCTCGCAATCCCGTGGGAATCTTCGGCTATTCAATAATTCGAGTACAATGATGCGAGCAAGGGAACAACAATTTCTTGCGTGGCTATGAATTTAAAAAATTGTAACTCATTATAAGCGCATGGATAAAAAATGTTTTAAACATAAAATATATTTTATGTTTTCCCCGTCTTATGTCTCATTAACTGGGTACCTAATTAGGATATGGATCTAATATATGTTAAGGGGGAGGGGGGGGGGCGAAGATTGTTGGCAATAACAACGTGTTTTAATTATTTGTATCGGCACAAATATCGATAGTGTTGTGTTCGTGTAAAGAAATGAAAGTGTCGAGAGTTGATAACATTTTATTTTTTGCACTTAGTTTTCATAATTGAATAATATTAAGATAGTCCGAGCGGTACAGTTGCGCCAAACGTGAGTTTCAGAGAAAATTTCGAACACTTCTCGATGGAATAAAAATCTGAAAAAATCAAGTATATGGGAGTGCTGCAATGATTGTTTTTGTGCAATGATAATTCCAATTTGTTATTAACACATTTAAGATAAAAATCACTATTCAACAAATTACCCGGGAACTTAACTATTTTCCTTCATAAAAATGATTCGTTTATTTTTGTAAATACATATGAATTTTTTCAGAATTTTTCATGATCTTTGAAAATTGCGTTTTTTCACAGCTTGAACATAGAAAAAACGCGATTTTCAAAGATTACAAACAGTTCTGAAAAAATCCATACGTATTCAGAAAAATAAACTCATAATTTTTATGGAAAAAATAGTTAAGTTGCCGGGTAATTTGTTAGGCAATTATTTTTATCGTTAATTTGTCAATAACATTTTGGAATTATTAATACATAAAAAAAAGTATTTGCAGCACCTCCCACAACTTTTTTAAAAAATTTTATCCCATCGAGAAATGTTTGAATTTTTCCCTGAAACTCACATTTGGCGGGACCGTATCACTCGGACTATCTTAAATTGAACCTCCTGAATTGAAATGAATTGACGCCGAAAAAAAAAAAAATACCATTTCGATAAAAGCTAGAATCAGGTGCAGGTAAAGATAATTTTCCTTCGTTTTTTTTATCTTATTGATCGTACGGTAAAGAAGGGAATAACATTGCTACCTTCACTCACGGCGATCAAGCAGCTTCGGACTCTTCTTGATCGTTCATTTTGCCGCGCTGACCCCTTCGTGGTCACCCTTCCTCGTGAACTACCCCGCGTCGCGGCTTCTATAATTTTCCACCCCCTTAATGACCAGACACGATCCGCGGGTACGTCCCGCCGAGCTAGCCACTTATCGGCGAGCGAGGGCTTTCGCTCCACGAAGGCGTCACCGACAATTTGCCGCTCCGCGACCCTCTTTAATAAACCTGCACGGCTTATTTCGCCGCGAAAAAATTTCACCCCCTTCGGCTATCGCACCGACGCTGACTCGTCATTTATTAATAATCCCGCGCTCCCACTCGATTATCCCTTTTTTCTCACAAAACTACATTTTCCATAAACGATTTTTATCTGCCCAATAATTTGTCGCAATTATCATCCCCGCTGTTAAATTGATAATAAAACTGTCTTGGTTGGAAGAAAAAAAAACCTGCATCGCACCCCTTTACCCGGCGCACCCCGCGACGAGTGCAAACGGTCGGCGGAACGTGGCGTGTTACATCGAGCGGAAGGCTCCATCGCTTTCCAATTGCCCGTAAAGGGGTGCGATATTGGACCACGAGATACAAAAAAAGGTTCCAACCGCGACAAGTATTACACTCGATTTTATTTTCTCTCCACACCCCGTAGAGGAGAGGGCAGGTACAAATAAAGTGGCAATTGATAGTTTGGCACGAAAGAGCTCGAAAAAGGGGTTAAAAAAAAGGACGCGTGCACGAGCGGGAGAGGGTCGCGACCCGCGAGGAGGCCATATGGGGTACAGTCATTTGCGGCATCCTGGGCGTAATCTATCACACGGTCCATTAAAAAGCAGGTACGCGTCGAGAGCTCGCACACGACGAGGATGAAAAAAAAAAACGCTACAAAGAAAGAAAAAAAAGGGTGCTTCGTCGGGATAAGGCAGGTATAAAGGCGGCAGCCCATAAATCCCGAAAAAATCGACGGCGGAAATGAGAGCTAGGAAACTGGAACAGGGTCGATAGATCGAGAGGGTTATTTTCGACATACGTGGGGTAGGTCGTTTCCTAATCTATAACACGACGTATTAATTCGTCTATCGTCGCGTCCACGGATCCAGGTAGTAAAAAGATGAAAAAAAAGGAAAAAAAAGGTGCGCTGTAGGAAAAGGAAACGAGCCACGCACGCGCCCAGGTAGAGAGATAGGAAAGGGGTCGCCCACCCGGATAGGACCATAAAAAACCCTCGACAAAAAAAAAAAGAAAAAGAAGCAGGGAGATCATAGTCGAGGAAAAATTGCGGCGAGAAGTGCGCCAGGGGGAAAATGATGGGAGGTTGAACAACAGTGGAGGATTGAAGATACTCGCGTTGAAAGGAAGCCAGAAAGAGGCAGAATCACTCGATATCCCGGAAGTACCTGCAGAATAGGCGACGACTCCGCCGGTCCAGTTTTGGCATCAAAAGTGAGCCAGAAAAAAAAAAAACCATACATCTTCGAGTTCTGGTGTTGCATATGTTAAAATACTATCGCCGGTTATAAGTAATGAAAAAAAGGAAAAAAAAACCGCTTCGTATTGCAGAACGGCCCAACCGATTGCAGTGGCAACATTTATACCGAGTTTCCCTGACCGCTGGAGTCTGACCGGTAGAAAAAACGACCATTAATTCCTGCCGTTCGGTCACCTGGCACGAAACAACCCCCCGAATGTCCGAACTCGTGCGCTCTTTGATGGCCAACCGGTCCAGTATTAAATTCGATATGCGTGGAGAGTGTTACATTCGCAGAAATAATAACGGTCTGGTCCGCGCACGGCAGCGATTCTCTCTTCCGGCGTCTCATGCAGAGGCCAGTGGCTTGCTCCAGGAGCTTTATGTACGTACGGGGGTTAGAGGGAAAGGATATTGAGAGAGTGGCGTGGAAAAGAGAAGAGAGGGGCCAAAAAAAAAGAGGCCTTTGGTAGTCCGGCAGTAGCTGGGGCAGCTCTTTTACGGGGAGTCAGAGCGATGTGTCCAGCGAGCACCCTACGGTGCTCGCGTTGGGGTCAAGGGGTTGGCCAGCTGGCGCCGGAACGGTTGTGCAATCGGTGGGACGATCCCCTCCGCGTCGGCGAACCCGCTGCAGCCCTGGACATTCAAAGGGAAAGAAAGAAAGAACGGAGCGAAGTAAAGGCTGTTGCTGTTCCAGAACTCCGTTGGCCTGTTTAGCTGTTAGCCGGCTCCCTCCAGCCCTCCGGGGGCACGGAAGAACGACAAACTCTCGTGGGGGTTGGGACGTCGCGACGCTCCCGCGGCATTATTGTCGCGCAACCCCCTCTTCTGTGTTGCGTGTATGCTCGGGTGCTACGGGTAGAAAAGTGAAGGGGGAGAGAAAGAGCGAGGCATAACCAACAGGACGATGGCTGGCTGTCCGGTTGGCAGCGGCCATCGTGAGTAATGATCTCCCTGGCGAGAGCAGGCGTATCGAGCCGTCGAGCCATGGGAGCGAGATAAACTCGATGCTCTCGGTGTATCCGTGAATGACGACTGCTCAACAGATTAAACACGATTCTGGAATAACTTTCGCGCAATGGCAGATTCTCAGGTCTAGATCAATGCTGAGGTTAAATATGATTTATGCTGGGATTGGCCCTTCGCACTTTCTTTTTTTTGGGTATAATCCTTATCGGGGGTGGAGGGTATGTAGCGATATTCGTTAGCTAGATTACGACGATTACGACGATTACGACGATTACGACGATACAGTTATATCATACAAAGTGCATTATTCAGGATCGCGATAATATTCCTATCGCTGGAAGATACACCGGTGGTCTTCGATGGACGCTTGGCTATGCTGTTGTGGAACGAAGGTCGGTAGACTCGTAGATCACCCTAGCTCGTGTGCTCCTCGGTGACTCGACGACGAGCATTTTAAGCAGGACGCGAGGTTCATTAGGCAGCCAGGTTCGCACCTCTTCTTTCCTCTCGACATTGTCAGACGTTCGAGGGTTCGAGCGCACACGCTGCCTTTGAATTATCGCTCTTGCCGAGAAGGTTTTTCTTTTGTTTTCACTAAAACGTCGTTTCTTTTCTCTCGTTTCTCGACGAAGAAAAGGTGGATAGAAATTTATTCTCGATGCGGCCCACCCGGAGGCCCGTCCGGTGCACACCGACGTATATAACGTTGGCTCAAGTAACGGAGAGAGTAAGGGAGAGATATGGAAGTGAGGAAGAACCCTCGAGGCACGACAGGAAGGAAGTTACGAGCCCGGAAGGAATATTCGTGTCGCGAAATATGTATATCGTTACAGCTACACCGTACGATATAACTATATAAGCGAGGTGCAGTGTGCTCACGTGGGCACGAGGCCAAGGATTTCGGCTTCCCTCTCGTGAGATTTATCGACGGAAGTAACCGGCGGGAAGCTTTATACCGTTTCTCTACATTGGAAACGGAAATAACCTGTTAGGAATGCCGGTAGAGACATTTTTACGTCAACAATCGTCGGAACTCGACGATTTTTCAGGCGAACAAAAACTATCTGAAATATCGTGAATGCACTTCGTCCTACGATTTTCGCTTCTTCGACAAGATTCATCGAGAAAAATTATTGCTTAAATAAAAACAATACAAAGTTCATTTGAAAAAAAATTTGTTTGAAAATTAATTAATGGTATTGGAAAGTTTTTTACATAAACTGTTTCTGAAATTTCAAATACATGTTGCTATTTGACAGTAACATTTTTATTTTTAATGAAATTAAACAAGAATTTCAGGCAAATGATTTATGATTTTAATATGTGGTATTTTAATTTTACGAAAAGTACATTAATGTCCAATTAATTAATGCAATGTAAGCAAATTTCAAGTTCCAGTGCATTGAACTTATCATTCATTTTTAAGGTGTCGTCTGTGTCACTGTACAAAAAAAAATAGTTTGAACGAATTTTTGGCAACTTTTAAACTTAGAAAAACGTTTTCAATTAACAATACTTGATTTTTTAAGTTCTGAAAATAGAGGTTTTTTTTTTCATTGAAAGAGTTATCGAAAATGATTTTTCTTTCGACAAGTTATGTGGAAGAAAAATGTGAAAATATTCTTAAGGGTAAAGGAAGCAGGTGAGGCCATTTTGTAATCGACACCCCGCCATAGTTCAATGTTCCGTCTGGTTTAACCCTTGCGCAACCCTATCCCCCGACGGGGAAGGGATTGCGAGACGGGCTGGTACCCGAAAGCTTGATTCATCCTTTCACCCTTTCGACGAGTAGTGAAAGAGAGCCGCCCCGGCGCCTCTTAATTCGCCCTCCTGTCACAACACAAGCATTCGGGCGTCAATCGAAGAGACTTGATTGGCTCGAATGAGGACTGCCCGTCTCGACACAAAAGGGGTACAAACGCGTTCGTATACGCGCATTCAATCCGTTCGTCGGGCTATTGGGGCTTGAAAATTAATCTCTTCCGAAACTGGCGCGCCGGGATCGCTCTTAACCCTTCGCGTTACGTGGGGGACGTTTTTTGCCCCCAGCAAATCGCGCTGCCGTCATCGAACGATGGTGATGTTCTCGGTCGACTTTTCTGGTCCGCAAAAAGCAAAAGACAATTTTACAGACCAAGCACTTTTTGCATCACCAAGCACTCACTCTTATTTGCAACGGTAAAATGAAGTGTCCCAGATTGTCCCAGATAGGATTTTGCCAACAACCCGCCAGCAAATAAGTAGCATATGTCTGCACGAGATGGCGATAAAATTGCGGATGTGGGTTCGTATTTGCATTCAATGCCGAAAATTCTTAGGAGCATATTGTTAGCAACTTGTCAGCAAGGCTTGCTGGTGCTTTGCTTTTCACTACGAATATTAATTTACTTGAGTCATGGTTGTTTTGCGTGAAATTTAAAAAAAATCGATTTCTTATAAAATGTATGTGCCTCCATCGATTCTCACAAAAATTCAGTTCCAAAGATCGTTAGTGCTAATCCATTTGTGTATCATATTTTAGAAAGATACATCGACACTATACGAACCCACAATTTGACACAATTTTCGAACAAATTTAGAATCCAAAAACGCGCATTCTTTTTTATGGTTATAGAAGTTTAATGTCGGCAAGTCGAGTCACATACATACACTCATCATTGAACGATAATTTACAACTTTCGTAGACCAATTAATTCACTTTTATAAAAAAGAAAAAAATTGTAGAATATTTATAAGTAATACAATATTATTATACAATATACAATAATTTTGCGTTCTTCATTATCAGTCAAACATGCATATGCAAATAAACTCTTAAAAAACTCATTATCATGTAACGTAATTTATTATCAACTCATTATCGAACTCATTTATTGCACGAAAAAATAAGCTTTCGTTACTGTTAGCATTAACGCTGATTGAGGAAATAGGTAAGCAGAGATCGGCTTCTGATGAGGAGGAATTTTGATCTCTTTCACAACTGTTAAGAATAAGAAATCAGCTTATAGCAACCGTTGTTGGATTTTTACTACCAATATTCTGCTATTTCGTGCTAGAAACTATTGTTGGAATATTGCTGGAAAGCAAACAACAAACCTTGGTAGCAAGCAATTGCGCTTGTTTGCCTGTACTACGGTTGGCTATCTAGGTGTGTTGCGTTGACGCATTAGATCGGGAAAGTAGGAAATCGCCGACAGTGGATGATTCTGTTACACGCTCGAGTATTGCGGGTTTGGCAGTGCCTTATGGCGTAGCCGCTGTACAGTAATTCCCATTTTATGGTACATAAACTCGATCGGCAAGGGATACTTTTTTTGTTTTGTTTCTTTTTTCCCTCCGATCTTCGTACGGTGATTCTGGATTGGCTGTTCGAATATCATGGACGAACGGGCTCGCGTTACGAGAATGGCACCCGGATCAATGATGTCGAGTACCTTACCTAACTGTACTTTAACCTACCGTACAGGAGTGTATATGCCGTTCTTCCGCTTCCTCCCTCACTGCGAGGCGTTAATGTTCGATCGTTAACTTCCGACGCCGGTTGGCGATAGTCCGGCCACTTCGGCGGCAACGAACTCACCTTTAAGGGCAATATAGACGGTGATATAGAACCGATGTTTCTATGTAGTCTTTTATATGCGCCGATTGTATATACTGTGAGGTTATGTATAAAATGCAATGCTACGAACGGTCTATTTTGAAAAGTCAAATCTAGTAGTATAATTTGTAAAAATATTGAGCTTCAAGCGAAATTTTGAACTTCACCTCGAATTTTGCCCAAATTTTGAACTTCAAGTCACATTTTATTGAAATTTTATCGAAAATTAAATAAGACATTTTATCGACAGTTTGAATATAAGGTCATATGTTAAAAATTGTTAACTATCGGTTGAGGGGGCAAAGTATTTAAACATAATATATTATGCCACAAGGGAGGAAAGTGCGTATTTTCACCGAGTGTGAAGTTTGATGCCCGAGCGAAGCGAGGGCAGAAATTCACACGAGGTAAAAATACGCACTTTCCTCCCTTGTGCCATACGATTTTTTTTTCCGACTTCGTTAAAATAACCGCATTTCTTGCGTCGCGAAATCGTCATATTCGCCAATGACCATTTCTCCCCGGGAGTAATAGAGCTTGCAGAGGGAGTAATGAGCCCTATTACTCCCTTGGGAATAATGAAATTGTACTGCCCATGCGCACAGGTTAATAATGATCATGGGTCAATAATAGGATATTTTCCGCCCGTATTGCATGCAAGGAATGTGGTTATTTTAGCGAAGTCGGGAAAAAAAGCTTTTTCATCACTCGGTGCGGAAATGGCCACTTTTCCGCCCGCTTCGTGTGCGTAAAACCGCCATTTTCGCACCTTGTGATAAAAAACTTCGTACATCCCTCGTGCGAAATACTTTTTCTAACTTGTGTGATTACATGAGTAAACTCACACTCGATAGAAAAGTACTATTTTCAGCGTACCCTAATAGCTATGATTCTATTCAGCGACCAATGGAAACTTGATGATTCATTTCAGAATAATTTCTTTACAGTCGCACATTACGTAACAAGGTTTATTTATTATTATTTCACTTTTCCCAGTTGTCCCATCGTCGATCGCCATTTGCTGTTTGATTTTTGGTCGGCACGTTGTCGGGATGCTTTTTATCGATTCTTTCATGGGCACCAGCCAGGGATCCGAGATTCTGGAAAGCGCATCCGATCCGCAACTGAATATAATCCAGATTCCATTTGACAGAGGGCGGATCGTTACTCATGGACAGATTTTTTAAAACGTCAAATGACGTTCCCTGCTGCACGGAAAAAATAAAGCTATGAAATTTGGTCCGGTACTCGTCGTTACGGTAGGCCGCAACAATATTTTAAACAATGACCCGAATCAAGAGTATTGTTTCTATAATTCATGTGGCACGCTTGAAATCTTGAAAAACCCTTTTCCATCGATTTATCCTACCTTCTCAGCCGGTGTACTTGTTTCTGTATCTTGTACTTGGTGTACTTGTTTGACCAGTGCATACTGGAATCCGTATTTCTGGACGCATTCCGCGTGACTGGCAAATCCGGGATTGATGGTCTTGCAGGCCTCATCGACGAATTTCGATTTGCACGAGTACTCGTAGAAGGTCTGCTTCTCATTTCCATTTCGATAGAGCTCGACGTAGAGACCTAGTCGATTTTTACCGCCTACCGGTTGCACGCCTTCGACGACAGACGGACAACACTCGACCGGTGCACTTTTGTTGTCACTCTCCCGACGGAACAAACTCTGTATGGGCGTTTCAGACTGTTGTAAGTACTCTCACACTAAAATCGCGATTTCTTTATTTATGTTTGGCGATAACATGACTTCTTTCGTTACGTAGCAATAATGAAAACCAAAGCGAAGCGAAGATGTAACGTTGTTGCACCGAGAAAAATTGTTTATTTAATGACAGCCGAGCAAATGAAAGTGAAAAGAACATTTATGAATAAGAAATGTTTAATAACAGTTAATTTTGGTAGTTAAAAAGTTTAAGTTGAGAATTGAAATTGTTAGTATATTTCCGTGTTAAATTTAACATCGATATTTCTATGTCTACTCGAATAAGAGTGTGTCAAGCCGTTTTCGAATTATACCCATTTTAAAGCATCCAAACGCACACCCACGCATATACACCCGGACGCCAGCTAAAAATCGCTTTCTCGACATTTTAGACTATTTTAAGTATTTTGACGTTAAAATCTCGAATTTTTTTAACGAAGATATCACTTCCTCTATGAGGAAAAGAAAATAATTTAATTGAAATGAACATTTATTCAATTGATATAAACAATTATTTAACTGAAATAAGCATTAGATGAAAAATACTGAAATAGTACTTACATGATCATTTTTTTCGTTGTACAGTGAAGAAGTAATGACAACATCCACTGTTCCCATCGCGGCGAACATGCAAATCAGGATTCTCGAAATGTTGAGCTTCATACCGCGATAAGACGATTCAAATAAAGATCATACAATTCGTTAATTCTGCGATTTTCTTTCTCAAATTTTTCGACCACGTTGCGTTGCTGAAGAGAAGTTTTTATTTTTAGAAATCCGTATATGGAGGATTTAATAAATGTCTGACAATATGGAGTTTAAAGATAAAGTTTCCTTGACGCGATGAACTGCCCGGCAGTCGAGCGGTTTTTAGTTTAAACTCACTTGGTCTCACAGCGCTCCCGTATTTGTACAACTGGCCAACAATATCTGTTCTTTTTATTGACGCACAATATACTTTTGACATTTCAATGGGCTTCCGTGTTCCGACACGATAGTTTTAAGAGCATGTGAAACACATTCTCATCGTGTCTCTCTTGCTCCGCCCGAGAGCGCCACTGATGCTATCTCTCTCGCACTCCATAGTGTTCACATGCTCTTAATTAATACGATTTTCGTTTCGTAGCACGATTAGGCGCACGTGTCCATAGAAATGTTGAACGGTTTCCACTTGATTTGCGATTACCTTGGTGAATCAAGTCACTCGGTCGCAAATCTAGTTTGCCATTATTTAGTCTTCAAGGGAAATTGTATTCCGTATAATTCACTTATTAAATTCGGTCTGCCATTATTTATCATTCAACGAAAATTATAATCAGTATTAGTCAATTATTCAATTATTAAGAGTAAATATTTCACGTTATTATATCCGCTCGTTATTTCCGGACGATTCCAACCGACAATTAGGCAAGGATTTAACGTTGTCGTGCAAAACCGAACGATTGCGAGGATAAATTGTAATTGGGCCCAGTCCGTGAAAATTGCAAATAAATAAATACATTCTGACGCAATATTTTACGTCCCCACAATTGCAGACTGGGTGCAGAAGTAACCGTCACGATCGTCGATGTGACGAAAATGAAATTCAGGAATTACGAAACATTGAGCTTAATGGTACAATAATAAGGTATTAATGAAGAACATAGATTTTTTATTTTAATGTTTCCCCCACGGAAATTATGTCACCAGATATTGACCCTTTAACAATCACCAGAATCGATGTCCTTTTTATAGAATCTACAATTTGGGGTCCCGCCATGATTTTTTTTTCAATTATTCGGTGACATCTCGTGGATAACGAGCAGTTTCAATTTTGAGTCCTTCGTAATTGGAATAATTGGAAGATTGAAAATGAATATATGAAAATATGGAGATTTAAACGAAAGTTTGCTTGACACGGTGTGCAGTTTAGTAGCCGCGCAGTTCGTAGTTGAAATTCATGTCACATAGTGCACGCGTATTTTTTTTTTATCGGTGGCCGAGCGGAACGATATGCTGAGTCGCAATATATTGTTAAAGATATCTTGCACTTCCGCATACTGGAAAAGATGTTTTTAAATAGGCAATAAACTACGATGAATATTTCATAGAACGGTGTACCGCACGTGTATATATGAATGCGGAAGACGGTTTCGCCTTGACACGATTCACTATCACCGCACAAGGTCGAAACTGGGTCGAAAATTGAGTCTACCGTTAATTGCCATCCATGAAAATGTTTCCTTAACATTATTTAATTTTTTTTTTTTTTGTAATCAGTAAAAATGTCACATTCCCCTATTCCCTCGTTATAACAACAAAAAACTCGCAACCCACGTACGCATAGACCAAACAGTATTTTTAACAATAATTGAGCCGTTTTTTGTAAACTTTGAATTAGACTCTTCACGAACATGTATTGCATGTTTTAAAAAATTCTCATCGATTTAATATATTTAGTACATATGTAATACAGTAATGGAAATTTTCTTCAAGAAACTGAGCTGTATATTAAAAAAAAAATTTATATGCGGTCGACCGTCGGTATGGAGTTATTCACATCGGAGTATTAAATAATTAACGAATCCAATTTTCAATAAAGTAATAATTGAGTTCGACAACATATAAAATGGTTTTCTGCAAAAGAAGAGGTCGAAAACTAGGACAGCCAGAATGAGTTTTTTTTCCCACAGGAATACAGATTGGGTCGACTGAAGCGGTAAAACTCTAATAAGACTATAAGGATATTGTTTAATTCAACATCTATATATATTTCTGAATAATTTTTTTATTGTTTACAATTATGTAATAACGAAATGCTTGACATGTGCTTCAAAGATTGAAATTTAAGTATACACAGCTTTGGGAGACCCACAGGAATTTAAAACTACAAGTTTCCAGTAGATGGGTTTCCAGCGAAGTTGACGTAGTTACATCCACTTCGCAATGTAATATAGTCCAGCATCCATCCATCCGACAGAACGAAGCCCTTCGGTTTTATGTCCTTCGGATGTATCCCATTCTTATCCTCCTGATCATCATTGCACAAAATAACGAGCATTAAATAATACCAATGCCAAAAGGAAACATGTCTTCGTAATCTTAATGGCGAAATAAAACGTGAAAAAAAGATTGTATAAAAAATAGTGAGAAAGTATCAAGAAAATGTAACAATGTTAAGTTTCTGTTCGGTCCAGGGAAAGATTTACACCGAATTTAGCGTTGCTTTTGTTATCTTATTTACCCACTTGTATGAGATAAAAACACACTATTGGCATGACGAAAACAAAAAAAAATCAATGTGGGTGGGACATCAAGTTTTAGCTTAGCGTACCGAGCAAAACTGCCCTGTCTAAATTTTTTGTTTTGTTCTGTTCTTTATTTGTACTGATTTATCTTACGCTATTTTGCAACGGTGTTGCTTTGTTGCTGGAAACGATTGCGTGCGTCAATGAAAACTGCTGAACGCATTTCGACCGTTTCACGAGACTGGGATCAAGGTAACTGCAGGCCGCGTCGATGACGTCAGATTTGCACAGGTATTCGGTAAAAACCTGCTGAATTTTTTCATCCCGATAGAGTGTGACATTATGCCCCTGACTATTTCTACCGTATTCTGGTTCGACTAATTGCTCCAGAGTCGGACAGCATTCCACCACTTCACGTTCGTCGTCCCTTTTGCGACGCAACTGATTCTGCATCGAAATTTCCCTCGACCTGCGAGAACGGACGCCAACACGCTCCGAGCACAGAGATGCGTCTCGCAAGCCCAACTGTAACGGTAAATCAGTAAACTCGCCAATAAACACCTTAAAAATTCAAACGAGAGTAATGCAAAGATGAAACGTCGTTGAGGTGAAACAACTGATTCGGAGGACAAATGCTGAAATAGTACTCACATCTTTGCTGTCGCATGGTGAAGAAATATCAGAGCCAGCGACGGTCATCGACGTGACGAAAATGAAACTGAGGACTTTCAAAATATCGAACATCATCCTGTAATAACAAAATACACATAAGGAACGTAGAGTTCTTTTTGCAATTTTTCATATTTCTACTACTAAAGTTATCCGCTCGAGTGTTAACTATTTAACTTTAAGGACGGGCGGTTGCTCGTTGACTTGCCTGCAAATTATCGATTCTGCAGTGGCAAAGTTGTAATAATTAAAACATCATGTATCCGAAGGAGCGCTTATGCGAACAAACCTCTGCTATATTTTATGTATAACAACGATACGAACGTCTTTAAATCATTTTTTTGTATCACCAAAGAAACTACAATTAAAGTCCAATTACGATCTTGTTTGTTGAATTTTGAGATCCTAGTACATGAACGATTAAATAAATATCCAACTATACGAAAATAAACAAAAATAATTACTTGACACGAGGATCAGCTTGACAGGCTGGTCATTTGTGGTTCGAACTTACTTTTTCCACGGTGCTCGCGTATTTGTACTGACGGCCGACACTATCTATACACGTTATATGAATTTCCGATATAGTTTTGAAGACTTTGTGTATTTCCGTGTCTTCAAAAGATAGCTTTGAGTCGTGCTTGAGCTGTAATTTGGGTTTTATAGTCCAGTTGGACGCAACAGTCTAATCCAATGGAAAAAAAATGGCTTTCCCTCGGCTCAATTCACTATCGCCGCGTAGGGTAAATCGAGTCATTTAGCCGAAAATGTAATCCGCCATGTCTTTTGATCCAATGATAATTGCACTCGATACACGTGATTTTGTTCAACCGAATAGGCAGTCACTTTACTATTTAGTTGTGCAACGGTCATCTCGCCTACGGCTGACAAAGTCGAGCAAAATAAAGGATTAAAAACGAAAGCGTGAAGCTGTAAATCAGAGCACATCCATTGTTATCCACAACTCTTCGTCAAAGAATCTTTCAGAACCCCCTTTATTTTTACCCCTTGTAACATCAGACGAAAATCGTAAAAACCGCCGGGAGTCGCTCTTCGTTCTGCTATTACGAATTTACAGTTTTCAGTAAAAAAAAGTCGGCTTAGAAAAAAAAACCACACAGACGCGTGCTCCAAGCTTTCACTGTACAGTTAGCTCCCATCTCGCCCGACGAGTTTCTGTACGCAGATGCATAGTCGGCCACCCTTCTCGATTTTCGATGTGTTTTGCTCTCGAAAAAAAACTCGCTTTTTCCTCTATCTCATTCCTTTTCCTTTCCTCATCCGGTATTATATTCCGCGCGCGCGCCGGGCGCGCGCCTGGACGGGAGAAAACCCCCGAGCCCGTAACGAATCCACTTTTTTTTTTTTTTTTTTTTTTTTTTACCGCGCCCGCCGAAAATATCCACTTTTTTGGAAGGGAGAGAGAAAGAGATCACAAGAGCAGCGAAGCCTCTCTTTGACGGGGTAACTCTCGCGACCCCCTAGTTAAAAATTTTCCTCCCCTATTCTCGATTCGTTCGCGCCGTTCGGTTCGGGCAAGTGCGGCGAGAAAAAACGATGGTTAAAAATATGTAAACCTATGCCCGGGCTGCCGTCGGCGAGGGATGTAGGTGACACGTGTAAGAAAGAGACACTTCGACGACGGGACAATCGAGGGAGACAATGTGCCCGCGCTCTTACACGCTGTCTTTTTACGGGGCACGCGTGCATTCTTCCGGCTCTCCTCCGTGCTTGTGTCTCACTGCACGCTTCTTACTGCCTGTCGTCGGTATATGATCGTGCTCGAGGGACTCGCAGGATGCTTTTTACGAGCTCAACAGCAGCAGCGGGGGAAGCAGAAACAGCAGAGAGATCTCTCGCGTGACTCTACTCCGGTCGGGGATTCCCCGGAGTCGAGGTGCTTGTTACGATGGGCTTTTGTCATTCTGACGAAGGAAAACGTGTAAATCATCGGTGACAAGTTTTTTTTTTTAGGATATTATTACATCATTGGAGGTACCGCAAGCCGATAGGTAGATGGCAGGTAATTATTGATGTGTGGATTAGTAGTTTGCGCTGCAATAAGAGTCCGCATACGCAGTTAATTCTGCGGAGACCCAAGTTGTATGAGTTTGGATTTAGACGTTCGAAAAAGGCTTGATAACCCTTGTAAAAAATGCAAAGTCTCACATCAGACCTCGATTTAACGCCCCAAAGTTTCTACCAAAGAAGCATTTGACAAGGCTTTCTAAGGGCCTTACCAGGCTCGATGGAATGCTCTAAAATTTCTGCCGAGCTGCCCGAACTGAATAATGGATAATTCTCGTAGAAATCAATAATGTTCCATTTTTATTAACCAAATATCTTTAATAACGAATCTAGCTCGAAAGCCCAATTCATGCTGAGACAGGCTTTTCTTTTCACAAATAATTATAACCAAAAAGTCTACACCTGCTGCGGCCGGGATCTTCGAGTGGTCGGGCTAGGAGACATTTCATATGACGATTACATTTTACTGTTCTGCGCCAATTAGTATCCACGAAACTAATCAATTATATTCTCGAATTTGACTAATCTTAATCGACAAGGAGACGTATTATATAAGGGTTCAATTTGAGGACCCAAGAAAAAATAAATTTGCGTAAAACTGCAGAATAGAAGAAATTGATGGATAAATTATAACTTTATTAACTCGACTTACGTGCAAACTTTATCCCTCCGACACGCACACTTTATAATTATAGTGCACTTTACAATTTTCACGAAACAACGAAACGAACGTCCTGCACAAAAGACCGTATAATTATAATTTAAATGATAGTTTTGACAATAATCTCGACAAATAAGACTTCCCTCGTTTATCGATACCGATCAGAGAGTGTCTCTCTTTTCGTCGATCTCCCCCCGTCAGCTTATGTGCCCGGTGAGATACTTTGCTATCCCCTCCAACGACATTGGCGTCTCGGGTTTGACAATTGGACATGTGCGACACACGCGTTCGTTTGCCGTGGTCTATCGCTTGTATATGTAGCAGATCGTGTGTGTAGGCTTGCCTCTGCCTAAGTTTTCGCAGGTGAGTTCAACGACTCGCGGATAAAACTGGAACGCTCGAGGAGTCAACATGATCGTAGGCGTCCAGAGAAGAGAGTACTTTTATTTTGCTGTCATTACTTTTAATATACATTGTCGGTTGAAATATAAAGCGTTGGTATATTAATAATAAGGTACACATCTCTGAAAATAATGAACTGGTACTCTAATACTCTCATATTGCTTGCGTTTTTTCTTTCATAATCAAATGACTTTCTGATATTAAATGATAAACTTATAATAGTACATACACTATGATAATAGAAATAAAAAAATAAAAATGTGATAAAAAAATGACCACGAATAATCGAACTACCTATAACAAAGAGAAGAACGGCCTGGGATGGGGATCTATAAACCTAAGACGCTACCGACTACGCTATTCCCAACTTGTTAATTTCATTTATTCAAATGCCCTGTAAGCTACATCGAACATTATAGGTGAGACATTACTTGCGATTCTAGTAATCATTAAGGATGCAACACATATACATTCCCAACAATAAGTTTAGTTTGATCAAAAATGCCAGTATTTCGCGATATGCCAGAAATCTGAAAAAGCAGCCGTATCAATGATATCAAGATCAATGATTTTGCATAACAATAATGCTAAAAAGTTTTTAACAAATTATAAAAAAATAGTTTTAAAAAGATCGAAAATCTTTTATTTTCTCATTTTACATGAACTCCGTGATTTTTTCGAATTCGTGTTAATTTTTTTCAGAATTAAGAAAAAATAATCGTATTTCAGAATATTAATTTTTTTTTTTATTTGAAAAATCGATAAAGAGGCATGAATTTCGGATGTTTTCGTATTACGATTCCATAGTACACACAAAAAGTTTTGAAGCGATTCAACGGAGGGAGCCAACGGTTCCGTAGTTACGTCGTTAAACTATTTTCAAAAACGGGAAATTCAAAAATGTAAGAAAATTTTGAAAAAATTCATGTGCCTTCAAAAAAATCAACAAATTTATTTGAAAAGAGAAAAAAACAGGTTTACTGATTATTTGCCAAACAATTTTTTTTTTGTATTTGATCAATTCAATGCCAGTGGTTGAAATCTTAACAACTTGATTATTACGATTAATCCACAAATGAATATTAGATTCCAATTCGAATATGAGATTTACGAAACTGTATATTAATTTTCATGCACGGATCCATTAATGGTCAAATTAATATACAGGTATTGTCATTTTCAAATCTCGATATCGCACAATTCATATATTATTCTTGAATCTGTAGCAAAAGTATATTAATATAAAATTTATATACCGAATTCGTAAATTTCATGCTCTTCGATATATTATATTCACCGACATTTCTTAACAGTGCGGTAGTCCGGTATTTCCATTAGGCGCAGGGCTGATCGCGGCGACCTAGTGGACTGGCTGAGTCCACTAATTATTGGAATTAGCCGTGAGAGCGTCGGCGGCGTTTACTCGTTACGTAAAAAAAAAAGGAAAACGAGGAGAGAGAAACCGGGCGGTCGATGGGGTAGAAAGGGGGAGATTAGGGACGAAAACCTTCCGGGAATGCGATGCGCCGGCAAAGCAGAGAGGTGAAAACTCGCGAGTGAGTAAACGAACGAGCCCGGGGGACTTTATAGCGGGCGTGGTCGCTCTTCACGGGGGCGTTCAAGTATTTTCGGTTGTTCGTTGCTGGCACGCGCCCCGTTTTTGTTTCCCTTCTTTTTTCTCTTTCTCTCTGTGTGTTCCCCGTTTCACTCTTCCACGCGATGTTTTACCTTTTCTTTTTTAACGCGCCTCGCGCGGTAGCATCTGCCGCTGAACGAGAGCTGCTTCACCGGATCCCGTTAGTCAATGTCCGCGCCTGCCCTATGCTATTCCCCCGCGTATAATGGGAGCATTGGCTCACTATTTATTGTCTCGGAAAATGGGATTGAATTACACTACTTTTTTCGTAGAAATTTTCATCCTTGTGTCCGGAAAGTGCAACGGTATTTACCTATTTGCTTCGACGATATTGAGCCCGAAACGATTGAATGAATTTTGTCGAAACAACAAAATTTTTCTTGTTATCATACTACGAAAATTGTATGATTTAAAAATGTTGTATCAAGGATATTTGGGCCAAAATCGAGGAAGGGGAACGGGAGAGGGACTTTGCTGACCGCATTCGTCAGTGTGCGGGTGAGAAACGCCGACAAAGCAAGCGGCTAGACAGAGATAGGGTCATTCGTTTATTGAATTTATTTGTGAAACAGAACGGTGAATCTTTTTGAAATTTGGACACAATCTGTCTGATAATATGCCCTTCGCTGTGGCAGTTTTTTTATTCGAATCTAACAGAAATCGGCGGAGAAAATCGCTACATTCTGTCGTTACCGGCCGATTTCCGAAACGTTTACACGGTACCTTATGTAGCTTTGTACACGCATTACTAAAAAAAACTACACGGTCAAAAAATCTGAAAAAATTGCAAACGATTCAGTGGGTCTTTCCCTACGGAGTAGCAAAGTTTTGTAGTGATCGAACAGAAACGCGTTTTGGCCCAAACATCCTCAATTCAATTTGCTTGTCTCAGCATCAAACGGAGTATTCTGTAGGCACGGTGAAACAAGCAAGTGCACCAACCTTGATGAAAAAAAAAAAACGGAAAAAATAATGATTTTTCATCATCTTTTTTTCGTCGATACGAGATCGACAGAAATAAAAAAAATGTTGAACTCCATTTTCCTCGAAGATGTTTCTCGAACAGTCTATCCGACAATATAAGTCCATTTCGCCGACATTTTCTCTCCAGAGATCGAGCCAAGTACGTACAGTCAGATGCTAGTTTTTTAGCTCCAAAGAAAAAGCCGGATTTGAAAGATTAAGCGGGCCTCCCCTCGCGATCGTGGATTCGGGTCGCAGCGAAGCGTACAGTTCGTTCGAGAGACGGAGGAGAAATAGTGAAGGATGTGATACCGGTAGTAAAAGTACGCGTATAATCGCCGAGAGCCCAAAGAAACCGGAAAGAATGAAGGCCATAATAGGAAGAAGAAGTAAAGAAGAAGAAGAAACACGAGACGCGATTATTTTGCGAGCCCCGCGAGCGTCCCGGATACTTCTTATCTGAGCAGCGAGAGATGAGGGGCCTAAGCCAGCAGGGCCGCGTGTCCACAACTACCTGGCCTCCGGTGTAATAAACGGACGTCGGTTCGTAGTTTTTCTTCTGCTCCTCTATATACATAATCTCCAAGCGATGAGGAGACGCGTGTAGAGTCCTGTCGCTGAAGCGGCCCCAGGTATCGCCAAACACCAGCGGCGATGTGTGCTCAAGTTGTTCGAGGGTACAGAGCTACCAGCAGCGACAAGCGAAACGGGGAGGAATCTCGGAGATATAGCAGGAACTAAACTTCGAGGTGGAAGACCGAGAGAGACGGATGGGGTGTGGTAAGAAAAAAAAACAGAAAAAAAACTTAGATAAGAGGGGGCTCCTCGAGGCGACGAGAAATGTAACTCTGTTGTAAGAAAAAAAAGACACGAAGATCCGACGCTCTTTCTGGAAGATCTTACGATCAAAGACAACTAATGCGGCGTCGAGAGACGGAAATTGCAGGCGATCGCGATGGCTTGGGGACGAATTATTGCGAGAGGAGGCCAAGACGATCCTGCCGAAATCTGCTGGTATATGGGAGTGTCGGTTTGATGAAGCTGCAGGCGGTCTCGACAAATCTGACGTAAGTTACTGCTGCGTCACGTGGCTCGGTCTTCTACTCAAATTCGCATCAACTTGAGGCGGAAAATGCAATGTTTTCTTAAAATTACAAAATACTTTCGGTTTGAAAATTGTATTTTCCCATCGAAAGTGACGTCATATGGGAGGTACGTCTCCTCCGGTTTGACAATTTCATTCTCCAATCGGATAAGAAATAAAAATAAGAGCGGAGTTACAAGCGACGACAATCCACTATGACGTCTTTTGGTCCCAAAACCAAGTAACTCGGAAACCATTATCGGCCATCACGCCTACCAATTGTCATTCCCGCATGGCGTAAAGTGCATTCTACCGATCCCAGCTCCGAACGGAAGTGATTTCTAATTGCTCTCACAACAGCCCAGCGAACGGTAATAAACCCGATTATTTCTTCGGCCCGTTCGATCCACGGCGGTTCCCTTTATGTCTCTCAAACGGCATGTGTGCGTGTGGCTTTCGCCTACCTTGCTTCGCCATATAGCTGCGATATAGTTGCCTCGAATTTGATTTCGTCACGGGACGCGGAGGAAAACGGGCGGAAAAACGTACGAATGCGCAGTTTCATATGCAGCTCCCCGTAAGCTACGGCCATTTTCACATTTTTTCCCCGATCGCCTCCAACACCCACTATAATGTTTCGTACGGATAGTTTTTATCGTCAGTAACGGGCGGGAGACCCCGTCGAGGCATTGGTCCGAAGAGGCGTCGGGACGCCCTTTGGGCACCCTTCGAGGAGCCCGTGACTGTATTCACCCCCTCGACTCCCCTCCCCCCCCCCCCGCACCAGTGGTACATGGTCACTACCACGGGGACCAAATCGTCGTCCCGCTGCCGAATCGCATTCGCGCCAGTCGCAAACGCAATAAATTTTCCGGGTTCTATCGCAGATTTATCATAGTCACGCGATCGCGCCCCCCCCCCCCCCCCCCGGCACTCACCTCTCTCTTCGATAATTGCCGGTTCGTGGCAATCTCTTGTGGATAGCGATAGAGGTTGCAATGACACATCGCTCGCCGCATTGACCTCTGACGGAGCTCGCTTTGCCAGCTGGATGTCTCTGAAACTATAACACGCGGTGAAGTTGACTGTGAGGGAAGTGAGCTTTGCTGCCAAATATTGCAGTGAATCGGTCAACTTCTTCACGTGGATCAACGTCGCAGGAGGCAACGACCAATAACCCACCGTTCCGTTGGGAGGGTGCCGGAGAAGTAATGATCACCGGGTGATTTTTTCCTCATGATCGAAGCCGCGGAAATAAAATTGGGAGCTCTTCATGATCGGAAACCGAAAAAAAAGAATGATCGCTTCGATTCGGGTCATTTTATGTCTATGTCGATGCGGGGGAAGGTGGGTGGGTCTCGTACTTTACGCAGCCAGTGTACGTAAAGTACGAGAAGCGTGCGTAAAAGACGGAAGCGTGCGTAAAAGACGAGAAGCGTGCGTAAAGTATGAGACGCGTGCGTGAAGTATGAGACGCGTGCGTGAAGTACGAGAAGCGTGCGTAAATTAGAGACGCGTGCGTAAACAAATCGGCACGATGTGCGGATGCGCCGGATATTCACAGTATAGTTGGCTGTAAAGCGCCACTTACGTCATTCTCGGCAGGCAGGAAAAGGAGCGCTTTTCATGCATGAGTTACATAAAAAAATAATTAAACTGTTAAAAAACATTATCATGGATCCGAATTTTGTAAGAGTTACATTGTGGCCGTGATGAGCCTTATCGTAGCCTGATGTAACAATCCAAAATTTCTACGAGGGAATTGTACTTTGCGCTGACCGATCTTCGAACAACTGTCCAAAATGTTTCCCTTCGGAGCTCCGTTTTCGGAGGCTGTGTGCGCCCGAATTATCCGGTTGGGTGCGTCGTCCACAGTTAATGGTAACAATAAAATTTCGTTGAGTTTGATCCGCGTGTATTGTTCTCCGGCCGGTTGTGTTCTCTCACCCTTCGTCGAGGGTGAGAGTCCAGCGAGGTTTGCTCGAGCTTACAATTGCGCGAGCGTCTGTGAGCCGGAATTAAGTCGGTATCTTAATGGTCTTTCGTCGCTCTCGGTTTGGATGCAGTTAGTCGTCGTCGTTTGTGGAGGAGCCTGCGCGAAAGCTGCGAGTCGTGCGAGCGTAGATCTTTCTGGACGACACGTAACAACGCGGGAGGCCGATTCTCTCGATGCAATTGCGTCAGTCGCAGCGTTCCATCCCCCTCAGCAACTCGCAATATTCCCCTTTTGGACTCGATACGAGCTCGATCAATCAGCAGTACCGCGCGAGGGTGAAACAACCCCCCCAAATGTGCGCCAAAACCAATGTGATCCGAAGCTCCAGACCACGAGGTCGAGGCGAATCGAGCGTGAGATTGAACCGTCGAGAATGTGAGCGACAATTACACGAAGAAGGTCAAACATGGAGAAATGCAGGGGGAGTGCGGGGCAATATGGGTCCCGAGGCAAAATGGGCGGCGAGCAAAAACTACGTGCAAACTCACACTGTAAAAAAAACTCGTATGAACTTTAATGTACTGGTACTGGAAGCTTTTATGCATAAGCTGGTATATTAGAATTCATGTACCATGTATGAAAAAATTAATGAACAGTACATTAAAAACTTTATATAACTCATGCATGAAAAGTGCTACTTTTCGTGCCTGCTGAGAGTGGCATAAGTATCATAAGTGGCATAAGTGGCGCTTTAAAGCCAAGTATGATATAAATACCCGGCGCATGCTCACATCGGGCCGATTTTACTTTACCGCACGCTTCTCCTACTTTACTAACGCTTCTCGTACTTTACGCACGCTGGCTGTACGCGCCACAATCAGCAGGCACGAAGTAGCACTTCTCTTGCATTCGTTACAGAAAATATTATGCGATACTAGTGGCGAACACCATACGCGGACAGTGATGTCCGCACTCGCGGCACTCGTACCAAAGGGGGTACTCGCCTTCGGCTTCGCTCCTGTGGTACTCGTGCCGCTTGTGCGACTCACATCACAGCGTGCGTATAAAGTTCGCTTTACCGCACTTGTATCGCCAATTACCATGAGAAATACTTTACTTTTAATAATTTACTTTCAATTGACTATAAGAGTACTTTAACTCCAGTAATTTACTTTAGTTTCACTTAAATCGGATCAAGCCGTTTTTTTAACGAAAATATATCTCGATCGATGTTTTTTTTAATTTCATTTTTCAAGAAAGCCTAGCCACTAGCAGGTAAAATACAGCGGCAAGTGTTGCGCCGTCTCACCCGAGGCGGCTTACCGGATATTCTCGGTAGCGCACAACGGGGAATCTTACAGATCGCTGTTTACTTTTGCAAGAATAAAAAAAAAATCTATAATAATCGTGAGCGTGAAGGACGAGTAAACAGGATCGAGTTTGGATGAGACTGACGTATCGAATGCTAAAAGCGACAAAACTTCCGGCGAGAGACTTTTGTCCCGACGAGACGCGCGAGGTAAGACCGCAAGGCCCCGACGAGGATTCCTCCGTGAGTCGAGTGAGTATACCCGGGTACAGAACAGCTCGTCCGAGTCTTTTGTCGGTTAGGCGAGCGAGTTGACAAAACATGACAATCATAACCGCGCGTCGCACAGCGCGGTTCCGTAACTCTCGTGTCCTCCTCCCGGGCCTCGTTGTACCACTGTCGGCGATGTATATTCGAAGCCAGTTTTTCCATGGATCGCGACAAAGCCCTGAGCGAAAGGGATCAGAACCAGCGGACAAATATTATTTTGACGAGAGATTTTCCGGCCGAAGGAACCGCTGAACCGCTGTACTTACCAACCGCTTCTCTTATGCTGTGTCTGGACGGCATTCAAAATTATTATATTTCAGCTCATGACTAAGGACACTAAAAATAAAAAAGATTTATTCCAATGATAGTTAAGGTTGCCATAATAACGATAAATATTATTGTTATTTTCAGACGTGGGTAGTATTCTAAATACTTTATGTATTTCAGGTACTTTAAATACGTATTTTAAGTACTTTTCAAGCCCTTTAAGTACAAAATGCGAAATATTTTTGCGTCTTCTCCATATTAGGACTGTACGATTATGGAATGTCAATCCCGTCCATCACTATTGATTTTTAAGAGGCACTTTAAAAAGTACTTAAATGAAGTACTTATAAATGTATTTTAAGTACAGAAAGTATTTTGTATTTTAAATACATACAGTATTTTTTATTTTGTATTTTGAGTATTTTCGAGTATTTTGCCCAGCTCTGGTTGTTATTAACTCTAGCGACATCTACTTTTAGTGTCTTTTATTGTGGCGTATAATCCATTAGACTCCCGTGCTCATTGCTCTATAACTCTAAAAAAAAGTGTTATTGAGTTCCATTATGTTGAAAACGAAACGCCAGACGCTGATTAACAAGAATAAATTATAGTCAAAAACAGAAAATTACTTCTTCAAAAGTTGTAACATTTATAAGAAAAGGTTTAATGAAAAACCGGTCAAACTGCAGTTTCTGGCAAGTTAGGGTAAATATTACGTAAAAACGTGTAATCGATAGGTACCTTAAATCGTGTGCAACGACCAACAGGTAGTCTATTTTTAAGTGCAACTCAGGATTGACGAAAAAGATTTTTCGAGAGGTTGTGCCTCGTTGTTCTTTTACTGCGAGCACATAGCGAGTTCGGAATGGCGAGAGAAACAAGTCTATGATGAAGGCAATAACGAGGAAGAGGGTGACAACGCGTGAGAAAAATAAAAATTTACGCCATCGGCGGAGTCCCGGAGGCATAAAACATCCATCCGGCGTTTTTTTCCATCGTGGCAGAATCTCACTCTCTCACCTCACTCAGGACGATGACGAGGAAACCGACGACGGCGACGTCGACGTCGTCGCCGGATCCTGGGAATTCGAACGTACGTGGATCGCGCGAGCGCGCGTTAAAAGGTTCTTTTACGATGTCGTAACGAGTATTATATTTCGTTGACGGTCCTCGAGTGCCTCGTCTTTTGCGCTGTGGTGATCATAAAGCGCATAATGTTACCGCGGAAAAGCTTGGCTCGCGTTACTCGCCCACCCATTGGCGGTTTTCTCCTGCGCCAGTTTTTTTTTTTTGCTCACTCCTCATCGCTGACATACATGACACGCGGAGCTTTTTGTTCGTAAAGCTGGAGCCCAGATATAGACGTCTGCGCGACATCGCAAACCTCCTTTGTCCCGCTTGATCTCCTGTTCGATCATTCGCTTTTGCGAAAGTGAAGTTGAAGATAAAAATCTGCAGAATAGTGCGGCGTGAATTTAAGATATCTTTTTAAAAATTTTGTTTTTCTTCATAAGTCTCCCGGGTTTAAAAACCCCGATTTAGCTTAATTGATAGAATCAAAATAAGGAACTGAGTCCTGATCGACGCTGATATAAGAATACAGTTGAATTAATTAACTAAACATTCGGGCAGGGACGTCCAAATAAAGTTTTTTTTCGTACAGCTGAAAGGTTGGTTAGTTCAACAATTTTTTATTTTTATTATTCACCCAAATATTTTTGAGGCATTAAAGTATTCAGTTTGTTCAGTTAAATATTTATTTGAACGTCACTGCCCGAATCTTTTTGTTCATTCAACCGCATTTTTTATCAGTGACGAGAAACAATACATTTTTTTATCATAATAGAAAAAAAAAATTTCCCATGTATTACAAATTTTCGTGCCAGCGGAATTTTTAAAAAATGTTGGATTCTCCAGACCGCGCCGATCGCTCCCTTGACTTTCCTCCCAGGCAACAAGGCCATGACGTTAAAAGTTAACCGTTTTACCGGTGCGTGCCTCTATTGAAGGCTCGAATTATATATTTTCCGTGGGTCCCACAGTGGGACGCGTACCTCGATATGGCCCCGTAGTCGTTCTCGAAACGGGGGCCAAAGGTAGAGCACCAAAAATTTGCATGCTTTCGACCGGAGCATCGGTCCGAACGATGCTCCATCGTCCGACCCGAATTGGACTCGGGTGGGGGGGCGGACCGGCAAAAATGTTAAAATGCGGTTTATGGCTTTATGCTCTCGTATTTTAGCGATATTTGGAACAATCCTAGGGCTCCTCGACCTAACTGTCCACCGGAGCCTCTACACCATCTTTTACTCAATTTTCCATGCGGAACAAAATTTCCTTCAAACAGCTGCAAATATATTTTTCACAATATTTTTTTTAACATTTTTTGTAACAGTTTTTTTTCAAATATTTTGGCTTCCTTATAGAGGAAGCTTTGTGATGGTGAAACAAAATTTCGCTATTTTAATGAAAACGTGTTCAGAATGTTCGAAAACATCGAAAAATCATATTTAAAAAAAATGTCCGGATGTATGTATGTATGAATGTATGTGTGACCTAGATGTGAACAATTCAAATTGCGACAACTCGGGAATGCCTCGACCGATCAAGCTGAAATTCCACCCACAGAAGGTGTGGTTAATAGTCAATGTTTCTTGCAAATTTTATTTTTAAATGTTCAGTTTTCTTTTAAAAGATTTTCAATTTCTTAAAAAATATCTGTGCGCACTCTAGCTCTTACAATTTTTCAGCTATCGGGGCAAGAAGTTGTACACAAATGCAATATGTTGTATAACAATATGACTGCCTGATAATCCTTATTGAATTCGGGGAGAATCGATCTAACCGTTTAAATCCGTTAAAACCATTTAGATGTTTTGAATTTCACGAAAAATTTGAACTTTATTTCTTTGCTTCCCGATGGCATCGCGGCAAAAACCAGATGCCAATCCTGTTTTACGGCAAAAAATACACAAGATTATGGATATGACGGGGTTGAAAAAGTTTCATAAAGTGATATTATTCGGATTTCTTGAGTAAAAATCGAAAGGCTCATAAAATAAGTTAGGAGCACACAATTCAATGTATTTTTTCGCGCCGAGCACAGATCTGACAGAGTGAAGCGCGACGTTGGTATATTTTTCGCCCTGGACCAGAATCGGCCAACCGTTTTGCATAACAGTCTAAAACGGCGTTGATTTTCAAAAAAGTTGAAAATTGAAATTTTCATATCGCTTTCTCATAATGTTCTTTCATTCGCGAAGCTTCCTCTATGAGGAAGCCAAAAATACAGAAAATGCTTCCTCATAGAGGAAGCTTCGCGAATAAGGGAACATTATGAGAAAGCGATAAAAAAGTTTCAATTTTCAACTTTTTTGAACAATATAGAATCATACTTCAATAATTCGTTGCATAAATAAATAATTATTTATTGAAAGCGGCCACGACGTGATATGTTCAGTGACTGTTGTTGAGGAATTCGTCGCATAATCCGTTCGATATACAATAATCGATAACCCCTCGATTTACCCCCAGCAATGGCGGGAGGTAAAACGCTTCGCTCATCTTCCTCTCGTTCTTGTCACGATTACGCAGCCTACCCTTCTGTATCCAAAGCGTCCGCCTTGCTCGTTCTCGTTCGCTGAGGATTACGTCAGGACGGGCTCTTCGAAGTGTCATAAACCCGTCACCGACAGCACGTGTCCGCGTGTATATATCCCCCCCCCCCCTCTCCGCTGATATATCCGCGAAGCGGCTGATCCACTCGGGCGGAATTATATCCGTTCGACAGGAACAGCAGCCGAAGCTTGAGGCTGTCTCGATTGCTATGTGAGCGGATCTCAGACGTCTCTTGTCGGTATGGGGAAACACGGGTTAATATCCGCCAGGCTGATTTTACAGAATTCAACATAGACGTTAAGATGATTCTTGATTGATCCTGTTTCGTAAATAAAAAAAAAAAAACACGACGGAGTTTAATTTCGTGTTTTTCATTTAAGAAATGCCAGACTTTGCGACGCTGATTTTTAGTAATTAACGTAGTAACGTAACGTAAGTTTTGGCGCTTTTTTAGCAATTATTTTTAGCTCTGGTGAGAGTCAAATGCGACCGATGCTTATCGGTCCTGACGAACCTGATGAATTTCTAGTTCCGATCTTGTGCGCGTGATTTTTTTTTTAACTTCGACCTCGCCCGTTTTCATCTTCGAATTCCGAGCTGCATCCCGTGCAGCGATCCCGGTGGTATTTTCCATTCGTGAGTTGGATAGACAAGGAATTTTTTGACAGCTCACAAATCAGGCCGAACGAAGAAGCGGGACCAGGACGGGGAAGTGGGGGAGGATGAAAATCGCGCGGTGACATTGGGAATACGAAATGGAAAACAATACGAACGGTACCGCTCCAGATTTTCACGGCTGTTAAGAGTAAAACGTGTGTAAACCAAACAGCCCCACTATGTATATGGACGAGCGTCCTTGAGGAAAAAAGGAACACAGATCGAATCGTTTTGTATGTCGGCGGAAATCGGTCCACCGCCGAGTTTCTGGAGCGTGTAACTTTGGCGCATAATAAAGTGGGACCTTGAGAATTTTCCAAATACCGAGCCTCCTGCTGTCTTCAGCGTCCACGAAGCTCGTTCTTGGATTTATTTCCATTTTTCCCCGGGTTCACATACCGGAATGACGGATCGTTGTTTCAATCACGTTTCGCCACAGAAACAAAGACCCGGTATGTTTCTACGGTTTCTTAAAACTAATTTTTGCCAAATTACGAGGAGGCGATGTAAAAACTTACAATTTTGAGGGATTTTCTCCCACAAGCATGGCCAATACACTGTAAAAAAAATTTGTGTGAAATTTAATGTAGAGTCGTGATGAAAAATTAATGTTCAGTGTATTGAAAACATTGGGCGTACTTTATTTTTAATAATTTACTTTAATTTCAATGAAAAAGTATATTAACTTTTCATCACAATTGTACGTTAAATTTAATGTGCCAGTATTTTTTTTTCTATAAAAACTGCCTGTCCAGTACATTAAATTTACGGTTTTTTTTTACAGTGTAGAGTCAGAGACATTTAAGATTTTTATTTTTTGAATTTCATCAAGGTTAAATATAGAAATAAACATATGAAATTAATTTTTTGATAAAAATAATATTTTCGATCTGAATTTTTCATCAATGTCGCCGTCAGATAACTGTCTCGTGATGGTAATTTTACCGGTAAGATGACAAGAGTCTCGAGCACGTGGGTGCCCGCGCGTTTAAGCCTCGAGCCAAACACAACGACTTCGGTAAACCACTCGCAAGGCGTTATCTGTTTGCAATGAGTCCGCAAACCCCGTTAAACTCTTCGGCAACGTCTCTGAAGCCCGTCGGAGGGCTGCGATAGTGTGA
Source organism: Stenichneumon culpator (assembly GCA_964017025.1). NCBI lineage: Eukaryota > Metazoa > Arthropoda > Insecta > Hymenoptera > Ichneumonidae > Stenichneumon > Stenichneumon culpator. Next base: position 6,683,385 of record OZ024777.1, read on the forward strand.
GCGCTCATAATACACCGGGGCTGGTTTTACCCTCCGCACACCAGCAAAACGATAATATTGCGACAAGCCCTGAGCGCATAATATTTGCCTGTTTGTTTTTCCCCGATTTGGAGAACCGACCGAGCTTTTGTATCTCTCCAGCGCACTCTCATCTCTCATGAGACGACAGTCGAGACGAGATGTTACTTTGACGCTTGACGAAAACCGCCTCCAATCGGGCGTCAGAAATCGTCACCAGAGATCGGCAAACATTTGCCACTTTTCCGATCTAAATATATCTGTCAGCGAAAATTCTCCATTTCGAATTCGTACTTTCTTGTCGCATAAACGGTGGGGTGAAGAAAATCATTATTAAAAATTTGAAGCGTTAAGATTCGGCTACGGAAACTCAAAACCAAGGAGAACAATTGGATACTAAGATTTTAGCTATCTTCATTTTCTAAATATTTTTATACTAGTTATTACGATATAAATAGTAAAATTCGCAATGTGCCTCGAACAGTTTTCAATTTTTCATAACCCATGCATTTATTGATATAAGATGTGACAGTTAAGTCTAAGGTCTGTATGAGCAGAAAAATTCTGAATTTGTTGTGGTCGCAACCTATGTTGCGTGAACGTGTTAGTTTTCAATGAGGCTCCAAAGGGCGATATGTAAGGTGATGTTTTATTGTTTCGAGCTCGCATGAACTTGAAAAAATTGAAGGCAAAGTTGAAATGATAATATTTTTTTTGGCTTTCCGTAAGCAAATTGTTGTTGAGTCATTGACATATTTTTCAGTGTAGGAAATGAACTGGTGCGACGAATCCGCCGAGCCGTTCCAAGAAACCTCGATACAATCGTAAAATCATAGCAAAAATTTATGAAACTGTACAATATTTTTACGACTCTCAAGGCTCCGGGAGAATTGTAAGGAAAAAAGTCTAGGAAAGCAAGAAGTCAATTCCTTGGAAATTAAAAATTGACCGGTTTTTACCCCAATCGGGCGTTAATGCTATTAGAAATAATGGCCGCAGCTCGAAAGTCGGTGTACCTTTTTTATTGTCGATTGGGTGCGTGTCGTAAAGTGGTCGAAAAAATTTATATGCAAAACGAGAGGTAAAAAGGAACGGACGAGTAACAAGCCGGGATCGGTACTTTTCGTCGAACAGGCAAAAGAGGTTTCCACGAATATTGCGGGATTTTTGTTAATTGTGTAGAATTTTTTTCGAGTAAGAATATAGTGTATTATATATATGGAACACAAAAGTCGAAAATTTCAACGGCGAGAGACGAATAATAGAGATAGGTACGTTTTTGTTGCTCTAGATGTTTTACGAGGCAACCTGGACGATCCGAAATTAGGTGTGTATAGAACACGATTTTCTCCCTCTCTCTTTCTCTCTCTCGGGTAAAGAGGGTAGAAAAATTTTTGTCGCGAAACAGGCTAAACAATAATTACAGTGAATTTTCGAAAATCCAATTCTCGGAACCGGTATCTCATTGCGGATAATCCCATTTCGTTTGACCCAGTGCCAGTGAAGAAGTCACAAGAACGCCCGGGCTGCAGAGCTACGAGCGCCGAGGCTAAACAATGAAATTCAATCTCATTCCTAGGTAATGGGTTCCGCCTTCCAGGAATCGCAAGGGTTATTCCGAGAATAAAAGGAAAGATTGTAAACGAATAAAAATGGTAATTGGCGAACGCGCGGACCTCGAGAGCGGCGGCAACGGCCGGAAACCCCAATAAACAAGAATGTACTTCACTAACCTGAGACGCACCCCCGGTGCTCCTGCGTCCACGCGAACCCCTCCACACGATCTTTCATACCTCTAACGCGACTGCCAAATAATATTTTTTTAATTTGTCAAAAAAAAAAATATATATATATATATACATATATATTTTCACCAACATTGTATCGATGGGGCGGCAAGGCCGTGTAAAAGCGTGGGATGTGAACAATTTTATTACAATAATTACATTTATTATAATGATCTTACATTACACGTATTTAGTTTTTCTCGCATCATTGTTTATTTTTTAACCCTTTGGTTCGGGAATCTATTTTTAGTAACTAATCGAGTTAGCGTTTATATTTTCTTATTACTTGGTACGCTAGCGTTATAGTATAAAATGCTAAAATAAAAAACCTACAATTTTTTCTTTTTTTTACAATAAAATTTGAATAATACTCGTATATTAAAAAAAAAGAAAATGTTTATGGTATTTAAAATTTTTTGAAAGGGGTTGATAGCTCAAAATCTTTGACAAATAAAATTTGACTTGTGTTCATGAACATGGAATGTTCAATGGTTTCGCTATGTGGCCAATTACGATTTTTTTTTGTGTGTTAAGCTGTAAGATTTTTTTTTCAAGGTATCGAAGTGCGGAGTTTGTCAAGAAAGGCGTGGAAAAATCGGGTTCGGAAGCTTTGCTTTTCTTCGCCCTTTGACGTTTTAACGAGTCATCGTAAAATTCGACTTTATTGAACCTCGTGGTTTTTTGTCAAGTCTCGTTCGCGCGTGGGGATAACGTTACCCAGCAGTGACAAAAAAAAGAAAAATGTGGAAGGGAGGAAAAAATGGAAAAAGCTGTTCCACGGTCTTTACGAGGGCTTAAGCTGCGAGAGTGGGTCTTTGCCGTTTAGGATTGCTCGTCGTACGGCGCAACTCTTTAAGCCTCTCCCACGGGACGTCGTCAGGTCTCGCGGGATGCTGAACAAAAGCCTCGACAGGGTCACGGCGAGCGCCTCTGCAACATGACTTGGGAAACGTCAAAGGATTAACGGACGTTTCGTTGTACGCTTTCCAACGAGATATATCGCTTTTCGATATTATGCATCTTTTCGAGGGATCGCTTAACGCTCCACCTTAGTCATCGAATATTTTTTCTGCCTCCGGGGATAACCTTCGCGAACGGACACGAAAATTCCAAAATGTTGTGACAGGCGCCAGTTTTTCCCAAAAATGCAGCTGCATAGTAATTTTTTTTTTCATGCCGCTTATGAGACACCTCCGGTCTTGTAGCGGGTTGGCTCAATTTTAACCTCTTTTTTACCTGACCATTCTTTTATTTTTTGAAAAACTGATGTACAAAATTATAAAGTTTTTATGCATAAGCCGGTATGCAGCTTTGATCTATTAAATTATTAATAATAATAATAATAATAATAATAATAATAATAATAATAATAATAATAATAATAATAATAATAATAATAATACGTTTTTATGTGAGTTTTTTTGAAACGTTTCCCATAAATTCTAGCTTCAAAAAGGGTTCAGGCGCTTCGAAGTCTCAATCGACTAGACGCGGATAAAATTTAAATATCCGGAAAAAAGCTTTCCTTCCGCCGTTCCCGTCGTCGAAGCGTCTCGTTCACCGGTTTTAATTTCCTCCAATAAAAGCGTGTGCTTGATTTACGCACCGCAACCGTCGTTCCATTCCTTCGCGAAAATCCTGCGAAATCCAATTTGCCAAAAATATTGAATTCGGCATAAAAATCATGGACACTCATAGTGTATAGTGTCGTACGGAAGTTAGTTTGGTGTTTCGACCTTAGGCCAGGTAAAGTCGGTCCATGCACCGCGTATATATATATATTTATATAACCTAGCCTGGACAGATTTTAGAGCGTATAACAGTACAAGAGGTGCAAATGAGCCCTGCCGAGGGTCCCGAATATTTGCGACGAGACGCGAACGGCTGCTCCCAGGGTAAAACAGGGTGAAGAAGGAAGGAAGAGAGATTCGACTTCGAAGCGAAAATTTCGCGTTGGGATCGTAAATAAATAAACTAATACAACATAATTGGAACACGCAAACCAAAATCGTCGATGACTCCAATACCGTGGGCAACCGGCAGTGCGAAGGGTACGCTCTTCGGGGCACTTTTATAATTTCGGCTAATAAAACGAAACGACTCTTCTTGCAATGCGCAAAACGGGTCGTTCGTCCCCTCGGAGAGTAATTGCCGCCAATTTTTCGGGTAGGTACAGATGTTGAGGAAAAGTGAGAGGGAGGTAGACGGGATGGACGCGGAGACGATGAGACACAGTGAACAGGCTCTGCTCTGATGGCAAATGGGGTAAGTCGACGTGATTCGAAATCCGGACCGATCAGTAACAGGCACCACTGCTTTTATTCAATGGTACGCAAATCCTTCCCCTTGCCTTCTGCTCGTTATGTCGCATAATCACCGGGTCGAAAGACGACAGACAACCCTTTACGCTGGACTTTGCATCTCCCCCGCCCCCTCCCCTCGTGCGGCGGTGCACCAGCAGTTCGTGTCCCTTTGCTGCGCTTACCTGGACTTCGAGGGGACCGCACGTTAAATGCTATTTTTTATAAAAAAAAAATGCAACTTAAAAAAAAACCTTTTTTTATCTCATAGGGAAAGGTTTCTTATCGTGAAAAGTAATAATAACGAAGGTTCCATAAAACAGAAGGTAACATTTTTCTCAATAACGTTCCATTATCGTTCACAAAATTTTGAACCAACATGCAACCGGATAGTTTGTGGCTCTAACCCTTTGAGGCACAGTAGTGCCTTCATGAAACCTAGTGTAGTATTGTATCTTTCAATCGGCTTGACGAAATTTTACCAAATTTTTACGAAATCCTCGGAGGATTGACATGTATTTTTGATAATTTTTTTAAATTTAAGCTTCCTCATAGAGGGAGTTATATTTGCGTAAAAAAATTCGAGATTTTAATGTCAGACTACTTAAAATAGTCCAAACCGTCGCAAATGCGATTTTTAGCTGGCGTCCGGATGTACGTGCGTGCGTGCGTGCCTGCGTGCGTGCGTGCGTGTGCAATTTGCCTCGTTTAAAACGGCTATAACTCGGAAACGGCTTGAGACATCGAATTGAAATTTTTTGAACATTTTCTGTGCCAACTCCAACTTTTCGAGGTATTGTCGTAAAACCGTACACAAATATAATCATTTGATCACAGACCTTTGGTATTGAATTAAGTCGAAATCTATCCAAGCGGTCAGGTTTTATGGAATTTTGAGTTTTTTAAAACTAAATACGGTATAATAAAACATGGAGGGAATATTGATCTAACCGTTTAAATATTCTGAGTTTTCGACATTTTTGAACTTTTCGGAAAATTTTCATTTTTCGTCCGACACGAGTTCATGTATCAAATGTGGCTCTAGGAGCAACATAATTTGGAGATTCGTCATCAGTGGGGAAAAGTACATAAAACACAGCCTCGTAACAATGAAATTTGTAGATATTTCGAAAATTTTGACCGTTTTCATGTTATGACATGTTAACATATGTTTAAGTTACGAAAAAGGGTGCAAAGTAATTTGCAAACGGCTCCCTCATTTATTACAATTTTGCGCACAGCTCCGCTATGACGAAGCCAAAACCGATCAACAGACTATCTCATAGAGAAAGTTCCCTGTCTCAAAGAGAAGGGTCCTCATCTCCAAGAAATGTTCAAAAACGAAAACAAAGTTTTGCTATATTGAAATTCAAAATTATCTGCGAATTCCGAATGTCAGTATATCATCATCGACCACGAGCACGTAATTCGAGATGACCTCATGCGGTGGAAGTATTTCCCCGATCGGTGGAGTTCCTTCAACGCGTGAGTACGGTGAGTCGAGTGGGACCGGAAACGGACAGACTTCTTATAAAATTTTCGACGTCGACCCTGCGGTTGATCTATCGTCTCTCCGTATCCATACATCGACCGCTAATAAACAGAAGGGCGTATCCTGTCTCGGTCAACATGTAAAACCACGGGAGTTACGCCCCTCCGTTTCTCAGCAGTCGATATACACACGGAATATGCATCATTCCCTTTCATCCCTTCGCGGAGAAAAACCGCGTTCCGGTCAAGCCTCCTCGGAATCCTTGGGGATTGAGTAACATTATATTTGTTAATTGTGAAACCCGATCCGTCACGCAGGGGTTCGTTGCTTTGCCTGTAGGCTACCTATATGGCAGCAATCCCGAACCCCTCGGAACTTTGCATCGTCTACCTGCCCGTGGCGTGGGAAGCCTGGACAGCCGAAGACACGAGCTTTTCTCGATTCACTCCAATATAGTCCGAAAAATGGCAGTTGCCGCAAATGGTCCAGATTCGAGATAACGTCATACCTGGCTCGCCGTAGAACGATGACGTCTTTGTCCATCGCGCGCAGCAGATACGCCGCAGCGTCGGTTTAGCTCGTTGAAGCTTGAAAATAATATGGTAGAGAAACGAGGATTCCCGGTGAACTCTTTGCAGGTGAAATCGACGATAGAGATCGACGGGGATTTGTGTACAATTAGGAACATCGTTTTCATGAACAGATAATTTCCATTTTGATGTCCGGAAATTTTTCTGTGATATTCTGTCGCTCTTCCTGTGTCACCACATCAGCCAGTTTTATATAAATCTTCGCAGAACATTTCTGTAATGATCCAGATTTGAGATAAGATCATGAAATTGCGTCGAAAAAATTAGATCCTGTTCCAGCATCCCGACAGACGACGATAGGGGCGCGTCAAAAGGATCTGCGTTAAATCAACCTTGACTATTTTTTTTATTAGATTTTTTTCTCAGTATCATTTTAAATTGTCAAAGAGGAAGATCGGAGGTGGAGTGTGTAGCGGATGGGAATTACGCGTTTTGAAAAATTATCCTTAAAGTCCTGAAAGGGTCGCTGGGAGAAGGCCTTTGGCGAGTGTATAGAGCTCTCCTTCTCTCTCGCTGTGTCCATCCCGAGTGCTAAGCCGCCTAATTTCATCCCCCGGAATCTCCAGATACTTTTTCATCTTCTCTCTTCCACTCGCTTCAGCTTCGGTCTCCCATTCTCTCCAGCGGCAAATCCCTCGGACAGGTAAGAACGGGGGTGAGTCGCCGCCGTCGCTGCAACATATACGTATACTGTATAGGATAACATAGCTGGATGATGGGGTTCCCACGCTTCGGGTTGCAAAACATCGGAGCCGCACCAACTCGTCTCACTCGTTTTCCCTTTAACGATTATTTCGCCTGTCTACCTCAGCCACTCTTCGCATTATTACGGACTTTTGGGATGCATCGCCTAGACGGTTCTTGCGTATGCTTCGATTCCTCCCGAAAAGTAATTCATATTCATTCGCAAGCGATACGAACGGAAGTTTCTCTCATTGCGGAAGTTGCACTTAAGGCATTTTTGTTAAAGCGCAAAAAGACGGTAACACCTACCGATGTGTTCCAAATATCATTACGTGGTGATTGAAAAGAGTTGACAAAAGCCTGAAAAATTTCCGAGTCCGACAGCGTCTAAGATATTTCAATCTTTGTCGAACAGTCGGAGCGATCGCTCGACCATAAATCGATAAGATAACAGCACGAAGCGTAAAAAACCTCTCAGCGCATTCGCGCTCGTTGATTCACTTCCCAATTTTCCCGTGACTCACCGATCAAATTCTCGTGCGACATTCCTTTTCGCAATTCATCCCGTTTCATCTTTCCTTCAACGCGTCGGCAATTTATCTGTGGCTCTCTCCAAGACGAGGATAGGAAAAAATCGTTTCGACGATCTAACCCTTGCCGGGTAAATCTTGACGACATTTTTGAGCGTTCCTTTCAGTGGCCGTGAATTTTATTTATTTTTTTTCCTCTCTATTGCGTGCATCGGACAGAGGCTTCTCATCGCCTTATGCAAACCCCATTCAAATATCACGGAACCCCGTGACACGTAGCAACTCCACCTGTCCGGCGCGTCCTGGGAAACGCCGTGGTCGATCCCAATGCATTTTTCGGTTCGATCGACGAGAAACGCGCAATTTTTTTTTCCCGTGCCGGAGAAAGGATGGGCTGTTTGATTATTACCAGTTTGAGGAAAAATCCTCGAGCTCTCCTCTGAAAACGATCGGGCGAAAGGATACCTGCGGAATTGTAACGCAACGGTGATGCGACGACGCCACGACCGTGGGAGCGATATTCGCTCCGAAGAGAGACGTTGACCCCTCATCGCGCACCCTTCATCCCCGGTATGGAGCTCACATGCATATTTCGTGTTTGCATTGTCGAACCTTTTTCGAAAATTTTGGATTCATTTGAATAGGATCCGGCCGTGGGAGTGCGCTTAAGGTGGAGGCGCAACTCTTGCACCATACATATTCGTGCATATTGTCGTGTATTCGAAGCGAAAGGGTTTTCGTAATTTTGTGTCAATATGTATTATTGGACGAGCCCGGAGAAACGCCATAAACCTTTTTCGTACCTGTAAATTGTGTATGTGGGTCCTGAAGAGGATGACCCCGAACGCTTGTTCCGAGACCCGGAGGATCGTTCGGTCGACACAAGCGCTGTATCGTGGGTGTGGGAATATTTTTGGACCGGGCAAATTTTTCAATTCGTAGGAAATGATCGATTATCTACACATTGCAATGCCGCGAACCATTTTTTTTCTCCTTTAGGCATGCGATATAATACTACGTCAGTCACTCATTGCGCAGACCGTCAACCGTGAGATAATTACCTTAAGGGATTACGCCACAGTAAAATTTCGATTTTTTTTCTTCATTTTTTAATAGTTTATAGCGTTGAGAATATTTAGTTACATTTTTATATCGAAATTCAACGAATTACGAAAGTTAGAAACCATTATTTGGAAAGTGACGGAGCGCTTGAGCAGCGGCGCGGCCGAACTTTGAACGCTTTCTTCTCGAAACGTCATTTTCAAAATCGGTGGCCCTAAAATCTCAAAAACCGGTTCATGGATTTTTATGAAATCTTATACCGATTTACTTCTACAGATTCTTTAGTCCTTCACGTTTTCGTATTTAAAAAAATATATATCCAATGTGTAAAAAAATGGGTAAATATCGATTTTTTTCAACTGGCTGCTATTTTGCCTATTTTTTATTTTTTCCCCTCGTCAAAAATTGCGTTATATATCATTTTTTTTTAACAATTAAAATTTTTTGTTTCGGATAAAATGACAAGTCGAAGTCAGGGCCACCGCAAACGAACTTTCGAAAAAAATTGTACGCCAACCAGTAAAAAACATACATAATAAGAATAAAATTGAATGAAAAAATTCCTAAATATTCTTTAATATATTCTGCTTCCACCCTAAGAAAATCAAATCGATCAAACGTATATTGACTGAGAAAAAATATTACGAAATTACCGTGCGTTGTTACGCATTTACTGTCGCGAAAACCCTTAAGGCGTGCTAAGAAATGATTTTCGTTAGTCTCAATTGCTTTCACCTCGTATATTTCCGATTCACAACTCCCACTTATACTTTCGTCTCGGTATCGCTTTGCATTACTCATCTAGCGTAAGTATGAGCATACCTCGATTTAGTCATCGTTATCGGATGTGAGGCGCTCTGATTAATTCGTCAAACATTGTGATTTACAATACCGGATGATTCACGCTTATCAGTTTCCATATGTAAGACGGCAGAAATACAAGACCGCGGCTCCACCCAGCAAAGAATCTCCCCTCTACAATTTTTTGCCCAAAATCTTCAAGAGGAGCACCGAAATTTTTTGCCCTGCACCCGGTCGAAGAAAAATGATTTTTTTCTTCTTCAAATCCCGAAGCTCAGAGACCGTGCATCCTGCAACCTGTTCCCAGCTTTACTTCCGGTCAATTCTAATTTTTTCCCCCAATACGAAAACGATTGTCGGAGCGATGATGATTTTTTCCCATGATGCACTGGGGGAAAAGCATGTGTTGTGACGAGAGATTGAAAAGTGGTAAAATGTCGAGGCAGAAAGTGGGACGAACCGGTAGTCGGAGACATGTGTGTAGGAAATGGGGAAAACCAAAGAGAAAAACATCGAGGAGACCGCGAAGATTTCGTGTTTCTCAAGGACGCGATCTTCCTCGTTGGCCACTTTGTCCTCACACGCTACCGGCGACTCCTTCAATTAAATTTGTTTATTTAACTTGGCACGTATTTCCGACCCTCGCCGGGACGACGGCACCTCGCGTGTTTCAGAAGTGGTAACCGATCCGGTGGTCAGGATGCGGAGAGGAAAAACAAGAAAAAAAAACTTCGTACGGTCGATTCCTCCGGTTTGAACAAATTTTCACACGGAGTGTCATGTGGCTGGACCTGCTGCTGCTGCGTCGTTTCCACCCTCTGCACTGTCCATCCGGTCATTTTTAGCTCCCGGACGTGCAGTTCGACCGACGTATTTTCTCAGGAAAGGGATGCAGCGCGTAGTTAACCGAATACTCCCCAGAGATTGTGAAACTCGGGAAACTCGCAGGCTCAACCGACACACGAGTTTTGATGCAGATGCTTTGATGAAATGAGTTTTTCGTGAGGGAGAAGAGGTATGGGAAAAGGGACAATATTTGCCCTCGTATGAATCGTCGAGTTAATTAATATCCGGAGGTTGTAAAACAAATGTTTCGTCTATTTATAGAAATGAAAGTCATGCCATGATTGATCATTGATCTATCGGATGAGCTGTTCAAATTTTCCGAGTTAATTCATACTTTCTGAACAGTTCCTGAAATGAGACTAGATCATTGCAGATAATAGACTGCAGATCTATGTATCTGTTGATTAACTTCTATGATCTACTTTCTAGACCATTGTAGATCATAGAATCGTGGAATAGGGCGATCCAAAACCCTTTGGATCCAATTGTATGAATGAAATTCTAGGCCATCACGAAAATTGTGAAAAATCATTTTAACGCTATTTGGATTTGGTAGATCTAGAAATTCTGGACCATCACGACAGTCGTTAAAAATCATTGCAGAGCTATTTGGTTTTTGGAAGTCTCGTCATATAGTAAATGCGATAGAATAAAGTGGAGAGAGAGAACGAAAGTTGATACAGAAAGCGAGACAACCTCGCGTTTATCCTAAGCAAACAATCCCGTGGACGCATCTACCGATCATTACGCAACCCGATGTAACCGGACCGTAGATTTTATGTCCGGCGCAGTTTAAACAACGCCCAATGTTCTCGCTTCCTACGATCGCATCCTTCCCGCTTACCGGATGTCCGCTCTTCTGCAGGCCTGCGAGGGACAAGCAGCGTCCGGAATCGTCGACAAATTTGCTTTGGGACAAAAAGTGTACGAGAGAAAACGTCGGAGGACAGCTAAAATAAAGGTAAGCTGGAGATAGATCCGAAGAGATTCACCGGATGATGGTATTTTTGCGCCGCTTCCTTCATCACGGCGCTACTCAGTGAAAAATTAATATTTTTAGCTTCTTCGTAATGAAATCGATAAGTCAACATTTAAACAACATGCTTGAGTAAGCAAAATAATTATTACCGATTATTAGTTAAACAATTTTTTTTTTATTTTATTAACAAATAATCGTTTCCGTGAAGAGCCGCCGTGTAATTTGAAACACGTGCCCAGCTCACTGAAGTTCCACCTTGCCCATTTCTTAGCCCCTAAAGTCTGAACCCTCATTTATCACGCTAAGGACCTGCACGATGCAACATCCTCCACAGGCTGCTTTGATCGATATACATAATTCCATTCCATTCCTAATATTATTTACACACGATTGTATCATGGACTTCGGGTCGAGAGGTCCATATTTCGACACTTCGAATTCTTCCAAACGAGTTTGAGAAATTAATTCAGGGTTACAATAATCGATTCATCAAAGGGTTCGGACCGTGGATCGAGATCGAGTGTCGATTATTTTTCAGGCTCGGTTCGTTTAAATTACTCGGCTGCGGCGTTGAGAGATTTAGATTGTACATTAGAATTAAAAAGACGAAAAAAAACTGTATTAGAATTACAGGGATACATTTTTTATGCAGCCGCATCAAAACTCGAAGCAACCCCTTTCGGACGGGGAAACGAATACAGAGATAGGTTTTTGTTTTTTTTAATTTTTTTTTGTCATGTACAAAAGGACACGAGGCAACCCTTTCAGGAATTCGGCTTTGCGGCGAGAGATACACGGCGAGGGACTAAACGGGGGAGGGGTCGGTATTCGTTTAGGAAAAACTCGGACGGTTAACGGTGCTCTCGGATCCCGAAAAAGGTTTCCAGTATCGTCGTCGAAAGACAGAATTTCTCTTCGGCATCTCCTTGTTCGTTCTTCTCGTTCTTCTCATTCTTACGTGCAGTTATTTATCTACTTTACGACACCCTTTTACGCCCTGACACCCTTCTCGCCCCCCGACAGACCCATCACGCAGACTGCTAAAAGCTCTCGTGTACCGTTTGGGAATATTTAACGGGGCAAATGACGCGCTGCCGCGAGTCTCGAAAGTGCGCGTGCCATCGAAGTCCCCAACGCGCACAGATTTTTCATTTTTATTACGAAAACGTTGGGTCATTAAGGAGATCATTACACGAGCTTGTAACGCCTTTATGCACACCCTTATCCCTTTATTTTTGAATCTGTCACAGTCTTTTCTTATAAATAACCTCAAAGTATCGACGAGAATCGAGCAGCGATCGGCGGATCAACATTTTTCAATTATTGCTTCCTCATAGAGGGAGCTTTGTTTTCGTAACATTTTTTTTTCGAGATTTTCATGTAAACATATTCAGAATGTTTCGAACCGTCGAAAAATCACATTTATAAAAAATACGAACGGCTTTACCAATCGGGTTAAAATTTTGCACGCATATAGAGCAGGCGGGTGCCTCTGTTTGTTACAATTTATACAATAATTGAAACACTTGTTCAGATTTTATCAGATTTTGAAATTTTCGACAAAAGTGTGTTCGTTTTTGAGTTATCGGACTGAGCCTTTCTACAGAAGTAGACTGACATCAAACAATTTTCGCTATTGTTTTTGGTAAGAATCGGTTGAGGCGTCTCAGTTTTGATCGATTTTCAAGTTATCGAAAAATATAATTTAAACTAGTCTATTATGTCATTAACAAGAGACTATTATAGATCCATGATCTCTATTTAATATGGTGAGGATCGATTGAACCGTTTGTACTGTACGAGATTTTGAATTTATTGAATTGTACGAAAAATATGTATTTTCTTTCTGACTCGAGTTTCCGTATCAAATAATGAGCAAAGATTAAAATGAGTAGCAGATTCGTTATTGGTGGGAAAAATAGATCAGCCATAGCACCCGGAACGACGAATAACTACGATTTTTATAGGGAATCTTTGTAGTGAATATTCGCATAGTGAGTGATTATTTGTACTCTTTATTTTTTTACCGACAAAGCATTCTCTTAGAAGAAGCCAAACAATCACAGAAAATGATTTTTCATAGAATCTTTGTACCTAAAAGTAGATCAGATGAGGAAGCTTTGTGAATACCTCGATTTTCACGTTTCTTCGTTCTCGTGACACATATTTCAATCATCCATGAAGTTTCAAAATTTGCACGTGAAGTGACTTACTAAATTCCCTATAATTTTTTTTCTGACCTTCTACTTGGTCATACAAACATCTATAGACTGAAAAAATATGTTACTCGGTCTAAAAATAAAAAAGGCTTGATCTGATTCTTAGTAAAATCTTGACCACACGCACCTCAACGCCCACCCTTCTACTTTACGACCTCGTCCCATTTGGAGAAAGAAAATTCTCCGACGATACGCGTCCCCGCCCGAGACTCGTAGCTCGGCCTGCGCAATTGTGTGCGATAGCCCTTATCGCAAGCACCGGGACGTTTACGAAGGGAGCTCTCGAGCCGGGTCCATGTACCGTTCGGTTGTTCGCAGAGCGTGCTGTTGTTACGACGTATGTGCGCACAAGTAGCCTCACAGCTCACGGTGCGTGCCATGGATACGCACCTATACGCCTCGTAAATAGCCATAGATAAAGGGACGCAGGATAACGCTCGTTGCCATGCTATTCACTGCTTGATGGTGCACTAGCCAACTGTGACTCACGGTGTAGAAACCAAAGTACGAGCAGGAAAACCGTGATTTAAATGGGCACTTTGTTTAATTGCGTTATGTTTACGAGCTTGACAACGGCATCCTCGAACGATAGTGAGGCGAAAAAAATGTCAGTCGTGTCCGTTATGTGGGGTAATATGGAACAGGTTCGACGCACCAGCTACGTAAATGAAATTGGCATTTTTTTCGTAAGTCAGATATAGGATTGTTTTTCAATTATTCGCTGATACCTTAATTCAAAAGATGACTGAACTACACTTTCTTGGACATGTATGCAAAATACGTTGCATGCACGGTAACATAAATTTTACGTAGCACTAAAAAAAATTAAAATATACAATTTAAACGGCACGTCGTTAAAACAATACCGTACATTGGCTCGTACACATAACATAACGATTTTCTACTACCGTAAAAATTTTACCGTGTTTCAAAGGATAAAATGAAGAAAAATTTAAACTATCTCTGTATTAAATTTTTTATATAGGGCAAAAGTGATGAATATCCATTATCATTGATTTACGTGCTAATCGGCGTGGTCAATACTCATAACTTTTACCATAATCCTCAAAAGAACTCATTAGGTTAAAAAAAAAACTACTAATACCGTGACGCGCATTCGTTGTAGACTTGATTGCCGGGCAGGTGGTGCAAAGCCACTTTGTACATGCTACAGGTCGACGGCTCGCGCCCGCGCTAAGGCAATCGTTCGCCTCAATCTAGCGTTTCCCGCGCTTAATAGCTTTATTGTTTGTAAACGGCGATGCCGAACGCCTCGAGCCTCGTCTTATCGACAGATACGATCGAGTCGCATGTTACGTACGCACTTTGGACCTGAAGTGTCGGTACGATTCAGCTGCGTCGGCGTGAGTTCGGTGTCGAATTACGAAATCGCTGCAGTTCGTTTAAAAGAATTGTTAAGCTTCGATTCCATGGGGTACAATTTTTTTTTTCAGCTCACTTGAGCTTAATGAGATTAAACAATTTTTTAGAACGGCAATCTTCAAAATCCGTTGCAAGAATAAATTCAACCCTTTTTCCAATCATCATAAAAATCCAGACTTCGCACAGACAAAAATGGTTTAGCTGCTCTAACAAAATGAGTTTTGCTGACAATGACCTTGTTTTCCCGCAGAAAAACGATTAGTAAAAGCAGCAAAAAAATTTCTACCCATAAACAATTGGTATTGGTTTTGCTATCACGACAAAACTTTCTTGTTACTGCGACGATGTAGTTTGCTATGAAAACAAACGACGCCTACTGCAATTTGACGGTTGAGTAATGACTGGTAATACGATATTTATAGATACGTACTTACATTTGTTTGAAGATTTACACATTGCGTTTGTATTCTATCATTTTATTATATTGGAAATAATGTCTGTATTTGCAATTGCGAATTCTTGAAATTTGCTGTGTATGGATGTATTAAACTCCGAAAGGTATTCTATGAAACTATGAAAGGTAGCTTTCACAGTTTATGCATCCATATATAGCAAATTTAAAGAGCTCGCAATTCGACTCAATTTTTATTTTTACTCGAATCAAAGCAACTGTTTCTTTGCGTCAATTTGTTTTCATTTCGTGCGTCGATCGTCCCGACCTGAAATTTGCTGTATATGGATGTATTAAACTCCGAAAGGTATTCTGTGAAACTATGAAAGGTAGCTTTCACAGTTTATACATCCATATACAGCAAATTTGAAAAGCTCGCAATTCGACTCAATTTTTATTTTTACTCGAATCAAAGCAACTGTTTCTTTGCGTCAATTTGTTTTCATTTCGTACGTCGATCGTCCCGACCTCGTCGTAGCGTTTGCACATATACGCGCCCAACTCAGTCATATAACAAATTTTTTTTTCAGCAACAAAGGCTGTTTTATTGCGGTCGCAAATCGCTCCAAGCGAAAAATTTAGCTATGGTTACAAGCTGGTTTTGTTATCCCGATACTAACAAACTAAATTTGTTGCGGTAACAAAAATCTTGTTGTACCAACAATTTTTTTTTTCTCCGTGCTAGTGTTTTATTTCCGGCGCCTGTAGTCGAGATATTATTCGCTAAATCGTCGCGGCGCCTCGTCAGAAATGTTCTTCACATCCTATCGTATCGATTTCACTACGAACAAGCCAAAAATCATCGTGGGCAATCCAGCATACGGATGAAGACAGGGGTGGAAAAATATGTGCGGTATTCTCGAGCTCGATTCAAGCTCTTTTCAATTTTCTTTTTAAAATTTTTTCGAAAACCAAATCACGGATTCAAGGTTCCCGGATTCGAGTTTCAGGGAGGGCACCCGGGGATGCTTCGGGAGTGGTGAGATTACGCGACGACGGAGCTCGAGAGAGGAAAGGATAATTACGACGGTTTCACGGTGAGGGAGACCGACGAGACGCGCAGCTGGTTTCTCACCCTCACCTGCCCTCTCGTCCGTACCCTCGCCCGACACGACGGCGAGGCTCTCACCCTCGGAAGACGTCGAGATAGTCCTCGACGTCTCGGAAACTCTTCGCCACCAAGCTCCGAACTGTACATATACATTCACAGGCACCGACGTCCCAGAATCCATAAACCCGCTTCGATAGCCCACTCGTACATCGCTTATCGCTTCGGCACGACGCCTGCATTGTTTATACACGAGTTTTATCTCGAAAATTGTTTCCCCACGATTCGATAAGCGACGAATTCTCGCTCCTAGTCAAAGTTTCGAAGGAAGATTTTTTTTTTATTACTACATCGAACGTAGTTTGGAGACTGGACATCGAGTCCGGTAATGACACTATTCTGTAATCAGTCGGATGTTGCGGCCGACCAGATCTCACTCCGGACTTCGATAGGGACATTTTTTTTTTTTTTTAATATCCACCTGTCGAGCACCTGTTTGACAACGGAACGGGAAGAAAATAAAGGAAGAATTCTTACTGAGCCAACCAGTACCATTTTTTAACACCCGGAGCTGTTATCTTTTTATGTATTTTTATATTTTTGTGAGTTCAAACATTGAAGCGAAATTTGTATGTAAATTTTTATCTTTTTTTATATCCCGCTCGAGTTGATTCAATAGTCCGTGGGACAAGCACATTTTATGTAATCTGATCAAATTTACTCGAATTAAATAAATGATTCCTACAAGCGTAAAAATATCCATTGGGATGATAATTATTTCGAGGTATTTTCAATAAGAAAAAAATTTGACATATTTTTCTAAAAGCGATTCGATAATCGAAGCTGTATCGAGCTGAATGGTTCTCTCCCAGACCGGATGAGCGTGTCTCCGTTCCCGTTGGGAATCGAGTTTCCGTCACCTCTCGAACGCCGAGACTCCGATAATTCCATCTAATTGGTCCTAATACCCTCTCCAAGCATTATGTCGTCGCTAACCGTTTTCCCGTATTCACTTCCGATATTTCGGCGAGATCCCTCGGCGGCAACCCTTCTTTACTCGGGCTTGAACCGAGAGGGCACACAGTGCAAGGGTTGCACGGTCGCTGAAGGCTTCAGCGACGATCGAAAGGAGATTTAACGAGATTAAATCGCTCGACAATGCCGACGCACCAACGAATCTTTGGCTCGATCGTTCACTGGACAAGTGAATCTCCCGACGCACTGAAGAAAAAAAAACTAACTTCAAATTTATTTTAAGCTCAGAAAATTTCTCTTAAAGCGTAGGGGAAAAAGGGGAAAAAATGTTCAACATTTTCATCAAGCGTCTTTTTCGCCGTACTCAAAAGGGGGGAAACAAAAATTCAAAAACCTTTATATTTATATTTATATTTATATTTATATTTATATTTATATTTATATTTATATTTATATTTATATTTATATTTATATTTATATTTATATTTATATTTATATTTATATTTATATTTATATTTATATTTATATTTATATTTATATTTATATTTATATTTATATTTATATTTATATTTATATTTATATTTATATTTATATTTATATTTATATTTATATTTTTTACGAAGATATTCGGAAATAGAACTGATGAAAGTCTTGACCAAGCGAGAGATATCGAAGAATGAGAATGAAATCTCCTTTTTCATTCCCTCGATATTCCCGATGTCCGCGCAGTTAGACGTCACTTTCGCCCCTTTTTATTTTTCATTCCATCGATAGGGGAAGAAAAGTTTTCTCCTCGAATCACTCTCGCTAGCACACACGCACACGATCGGACTGCCTAAGGCCTCTGCAGGTATACACAGCACATATACATATATGTAAGCATACGTACATTCTTGCGTATGTGTATTATGCCATAGTTATGTAGGGTATCCGTGAAAAACGCTCAAACGCGGGATTCGAGAAACGTGTTCGGGATGGAGTGGCTGTCGGGCCCAGTCGATACATTCTTATTTCCGTACAAAGCCTTTCAATTTCCCTACCGAGCCTTTGATATTTCGCGCAGGGCCGTGGCCGCGCGAGGGTCCCTCCGTTTGCCTTCCCTTCCCATGGACCGTTTTCTCATCCCTCTTCGGCCACCAGCACCTTCCGGTCGCCGGCTTGGGAGAGCGAAATAACGCCACCCCTACGCCGCAATCCAGCCCGGAGAACACACTCGCCCTTTACCCTCTTCGACTACGACCAACCGCTTCGACGGCCCTCGCGAACGTCCGCTGGCTCCTTTCCCTTTTTTCCTTTTTTTTCATCTCTTACTCCGCTGCGACGAGCGCGAGGGAAAATTATGTAAACCGTCTAAGCTCGATCCGGATTCCGAAAATTATTTTTATTATTTTCGAATGAAACGTTTTGTTCCCTCGAAAAAAAGTCACGATATATAATAAGGAAAGCGGTCAAGAACCGAAAAATGTGTTTCTATTTTTTCCGATAACGATTTCCAAAGAGTTTCGATTCGCCACCGATTTTGCCACTCGATTTCGCAAAAAATTACGTAAAAATCGAAAATAAAGGAAACATCAAATTTCGAAGGCATGAAACTGGTAGTCATACATCTGGTGCATCTAAAAATCAAATTCCGAGCTCAAAGATTGTCAATGAAGCGTACGGGTACTTCCTTTTAAAAAAACCAAAAATAGATAAAAATAAATGGTGAATAGCCGCGTGACGAGGTCGAATTCTTGAGGGAAAAAACCCTTTTGGTCGGTACCTTTTAGTACTCTACAAATCCACCTCTGCCAAGCGGGTTCGACACAGTTTGACTCGGCGAAAGGATACTTATCGTCCTCGATTATCACAGTGCGACGTATCGCGTTCCCCAAATTCCTCGGCTACCCTCGACGCAGAGTAGACGCTGCGGAACGAAGGAGCAAAAAGGGTACGCGGTGCGTAGTCCAGGTAGGACATTTTTTTCACTCAGTCTCTCATTCAATCTCTTTTTCTCCGTTCGTTCTCCGGGAAGCGATAAATTCTCGAGCCGTGAGTGTGTGCGTGTGTGTGTGTGGGTGTGCGTGCGATGTAAGCGCGAAAAAATGTGTCCAGCTCGAAGCAAGCACAAAAGATACGTTTAGCGCTTTAGTCATTGGAAACGGCAAAAGGTCCTGCAAGGGATGCTCGTAAAATCGAGACGCAGACAGCGAAGTTTCGTAAGAAAAGATCTCCTTTGACTTCACATTCCTGCATCGAGAATTTTCCTGGTGCGATGTTACGGAAGAATGAGTGGGAGACTCACGAAAGGATTCTATCATCCATAAAGTAATTTACCGGATAAAATTTAAGGATCATGTACCGCGGAGATGTATTTTGTTCGTCGGATAGGCGTGAAGATCTCCATCGTGAAGTTTATAGCGACGATGATACATCATCGTTTGGGTTGCTAAAGGATTGTCCGGAGTTTGAATGAAATTTGGAGAAAAAGAAGAAAAAAAAAGAACGTCTCACTCGACGGAGTTCATTTTTGGACGGATTGGCGTGAAGACGAGCTCGGTATCGCTAAAGCGCGTAACGCGCCGATTACATATTTCCTACAGGATTCATAAGGTTCGCAGTGATATATCGTCGTTTGCTCCGTGTTCGGACACGGAAAGGGCTTTTGTCGGTGAAGCTGTCGAGGACTGGCAGGGACCGTTTTCCTGCTGCGGTCCAGCCGAGAAGTTAGTTACGCGTTAGATAATTCGTTCCGTCGGACCGAACAACCCTTTTTCGATTCCGGTCGACCATGGTCCGAGACTATTCAGATGCTGGTTGCTCCCAGGATAACGTTCGTAGATTGTTACATCATAATCATAGATCTAATAAAGACCCGGATGGAAAATCGACTATGAGCCATCAATGATGTCTTCTTGTCTTACCCCCAACATAGTCCATTTTTCAACCTACATTACTGGTTGGAATTGAAAGTTTTTTGTTTGGCATCGTCTCGGGTCCTTTTGCCATAAACTTCTCCCAACATCGCGTGTAACTAAACTCCGTGTTCCAAGGTGTCTGTGAAGTGTCCATCAACCTGGTCCCTCATCCATGCCTGAAAGGGAGGCACTCGACTCTTCTTAATTCTGATCCTACCGGACATTCTTTCCTACTCACTGCCCAAAACATCGCAGAATACTTTTCCCCTTTCGAAATATCGCCGATTCTTGTTCGAGCAACCTCTAGTCCCTCTCGCAAGGATCTTGCAATCGATGCCTCATTGTCGAAACTCGGACAGCCCGTTGAGTCCGAGTTTTCTTCTGCGACGCCCCGCGATAACGATGCCCGAGATGATTAATTGTAACGCGGATAATAACAGCTACGATGCATGTAAACGAGACGGTCTCCCGTGCGAAGAATTCTCCTGAATGAAAAGTTGCCAAGTGGCGACCATCGGGAAGGCCTCCCCGTCGATTTCGTTGCTGCGTAAACGTGGCACGACATTGTGAGCCGGAGTGAAAGTTGCCGTTTGAGTGTGACACTCGAGATAAATGTCGTACCGACGGCGTTGCAAGACCGCCTTTTCTCTCCTTTCTGCACTTTCTTTCCTCCATCCCCGAAGGCAACAACTTCCTCGCTTCTTATGCTTCATCTTTTTTTCCCCTTGCAATCGGAGAGAGTGAGAGCCGAGGGCGCAGCCTCGTTTCCCTCACTCGCCGGTGGTCCACCATAAATCCTCGTCACCGCACCCGTTACCGACCATTTGCGAGCGTTCAATGCACGTTTTCACGCAAATTCAAGACAACCATCCCCTGTTGAGCCAAAACGGTACTGGTACTGGTCCACTGGTCATCACGTGGACAACGTCAGCGTTCAATTTCAACGTCCCTTTCTCTCGTCCCCGAATCCCTCGGCAGATGAGGACTGGCTTGGAGCCCACGAGTCGCAATATGTCGCGCAGCTCTTTCGGCGGCGGCCGAGGAGGCTTGGAAAAGAATTCCCCAAAGTAATTACGAATTTTCATGCTTCTGAACGGTCGTAATAGCTGGAAAGACGTCACGCTCGACATGTCATGTATGATTCTGGCGGGGTTAATGGAAAAAAGAGAAAATAGCAGGTCGACGCTTTCTCGCAACTGTCTTTTACCCTCACAATCGCAACAAAAGAAATTTGTTCAAATTTCTCGTTGATCTTGTTTTTTGCCAATTTGTTTTCTATTCACGAACGCAACGAAAAAAGAAAGTCAAAAATTAAGAAATGTTTTGTGGATCTTGCGAATCTTGTGGTTTTTCTCGATAAAGACTCATAGGTTCTTGTAGGTTTTGTAGGATAATAGGAACATTTTCGGCTTGTCGACCTCCAGTACCGCTTGAGCAGCTCCGACAGCACCAATGCCTTTTGCTAATAATCCGTTTCCTCAAAAAATGTGGGCAAACAATTACTTAAAAATTCGCGAAGCAGCCTTGAAGCATGTCTTTGATGGATCTATAAAAATATCGGGTACAAGTAAACGCGTATCGATGGTACAAATGAAGGAAGGAAACGCTACGAGTGCCGCCAAAAAGACCGCCTGTATACGTGATGGATTGAGAGACCAATAAAAATGCCTACATTCGTTCCGTAGATGATCTTATACTTTTTGTCATAGAGAATTCTGACGACTTCTGTTCAATTCCGAGAGGTAGAAACGACCTTGTGCCGTCTGTATCCTTAACTCACCGAGAAATCGAGGATCGTTAAGGCGAACGCCCCGCAGGCTTAAGAGCCCAAGAAAACTTGCACGCAACCCCAAAAGCGAAACGAGAGATCGGATATATGTATTCTGACCAGGCTGCTGTTCGCTTGACCCACATTTAGGGAATCCAAAGGACCGAACAGGCTCTCCGACAGAGCAAGACTAACTTTGTTCCGCGTACTGCAGTCGCAGATGGTGCTGATGGGTTATGCGTGCTGCGCGCATAACTGGGCACTGGTCAAGGCTACGTGGAGGGTGGTCGAACCGTTTTTTATCTCCATTTATTGATCGCTACGCGCGGGTCTGCGAGTAAAACAACTTTTTGAGCCACAAACGATTTTTTGAGCAATTTTAAACAAATTCTGTAATGGACTTCCGATTTGAAAATCCTATACTTGAAACTGGAAGTAACGTCACGCAAAAAAAAAAAATTTGAAAGAGTTCATTGTAACGTCACTTCTGACTTCAAAATCTCAGTTTTCAAGAAAGCGACGTCACACGGAAACGTCACTTCCAGTTTCAAGACCTCAGTTTTCATCCGGAAGTGACGTCATACGGGAAAACATCTCGTCCGGTTTCAAGCCTCGGTTTTTAACAGGATGTGACTTCATACGGGTAAATGTCTTTTCGGTTTCAAGTCTTGGTCTTTGACGAGACGTGACATCCTACGGTAAAACGTCACTATCCGTTTTTAAATCTCAATTTTCGACCGGGAGTCATATCAGACCGGAAATACGTCACTTCCAGTTTGAAAATCTAATTTTTCGACTGGAAGTGATATCAGACCGGAAATACGTCGCTTACGGTTTAAAAATCCTATTTTCCGATCGGAAAGCACGTCATACCAGAAGTACGTCATTTCCGGTCGGAAAATGAAATTTTCAATTGGACGGTCGAAGACGGACGAGGTCGGAATTGAACAAAAAAATCATTCATGGTTTCCAAAGAGCTGGAGGAGGTCCCGAGATCTCCCTCAGCGCTGCGTTCGGATTCCGTCTGAGTCTCGCTGCGGTCCGCCAACCACCCCGTAATTACATAGAAACCGTACTGCTGTTGCCACCGCTGCTGTTCTCGGCTTCCACTTTTTTATAACGGTCTCTTTTTTTTTCGTCGTTCATTAGCTTCTTGGCTCACTCTCTTTCGTATATACGATTCTGAACGTAATCCGATATATTATCCGGGTCCTTTGTTACGGTTCGCAAAACATAGGTATATAATCGGTAATGTATATAACTATCCTAGTGCCTTAATAACCCTCGCTATTTTTCGGCACGTGTGTGTCTCATCGTTTACAGTAAAAAAATGTTCTGTTCCCGGTTAATTTCAAAATGATTTGAAATATAAAACGCACAGGTTCACACAAATTCAACCACTTTTCATAGCTTTTACGGCTTCCGCAGACAGTTGATTTTAATTAATCTAATAATAATAATAATAATAATAATAATAATAATAATAATAATAATAATAATAATAATAATAATAATAATAATAATAATAATAATAATAGAGGTAATAATAATAATAATAATAGCAATAATAACAATAATAATAATAAGAATAGCAGCAGGTGTCTCAACATTTGCGGTTAAAAAGTGTTTAAAACACGTATTTACCTTCTCACTTATTTTCAACGATATGTTGTACCGTCGAATCCAAACCTCATTAATTAATTGTTACGATTTTTATTTTCGACGTATTTTCCTTTTAATCCAATAATCAAAAATGGGTCAAGCGCAACAATCGGTTTTGTAAAATACGCTGAACTTACGGGTTTTCTTTTGGAGTTGTAAAAAAATCGTTTGGAGCTTCTCGAGATTTTCCGTAGTGTTTTCATATTTTTATTGTCCCACTCGAGCTACCGACTCGTTTCACGCGGCACTTCGGGTCTTCGAATTCTGAAGCCTCCGTCAGCTCCCGCAGATCATGATTTTATGACGGCCGCTGACTTTTTTAAGTCCCGAAATGGCGCGCGCCCTCGGTGCAACAAGCCGCAGGGGTTTGCGGTATTTTTCACAAAAACGAAAGAACCGTGCGGTACGCGAAGTGAAGAGAAACGACGGTTTTCCTTTTATTGCCCCGTCGATGACTGTCGTATATTTTACTGAAATGTTTTTGGGCACGAAAAAAAACAAGAAAAAAAACCGAGAAGAAAATGCGCGTGCCACCGGTTCGATGGTCCGATAAATCGGCAGTCCTCAAATTCGTCGTCGCAATGACGAAAATCAAATATATGCAAAAAATATTTTTAACTCGGTGTTTTTACAAAAATATATTATATATTTCATATGTAAAAAAGCTGAAAATTGAAATTTTCATATCGCTTCCTCATAAAAGTTGAAAGTTGAACGTTGAAAGTTGTAAGTTGAAATTTTTATATCACTTTCTCATAATGGCCCTTTATTCGCAAAGCTACTTCTATGAGAAAGCATTTACTATATTTTTGGCTTCCTCATAGAGGAAGCTTTGCGAATAAAGGGCCATTATGAGAAAGTGATATAAAAATTTCAACTTACAACTTTCAACGTTCAACTTTCAACTTTTATGAGGAAGCGATATGAAAATTTCAATTTTCAGCTTTTTCAATATCAACGTCGTATTTAAATTTTAAGCAAAACTGATGGCCGACTCAGGTTAAAAACCAACCTTACGCTTTTGGTCAAAACGGCTGTCGAATCTGTACTCCAGACGAAAAAATACATAGAGTATCATAGAGTATTCATCGGGAAGCAAAGAAATTGCTGTTTGAAAATACCCAAAATCACTCTTTTTTGAAATTTTAGCTATAAAAATGCCCAATAAACTTTTTCGTTAGCCGTCACTCCGGGATTGTATTAAAAGTATTTTTTCACGCTGATCACGAATCTGACACTTTTTGTATTCATAGATCAATATTTAATACGGAAAAATGCGTCTTGAAAAAAAAAAAAAATTCATGAAATTCAAAAAATTCAAAATGACATAAAATTTAAACGGCTCGATCGATTTTCTTGAAATTTTAATGGGATCATCGGGTGATCATATTCCATCTGTGTACGCATTTGTAGCCCGATAGCTAAAAAATTGCGAGCGCTACGGTGCGCACAGACTTTTTCGAAGAAATTAAAAATGGCTTACAAAAAAAACAACTGAACATTTTTGGATGAAATTTGGCAGAAACATTGACTATTAACCACACAAGCTGTGTGCAAAATTTCAGCCTGATCGGTGGAGGCGTACCCGAGATATAGCCATTTGAATTTTTCGCGTCTGATTCACACACACACACACACACACACACACACACACACACACACACACACACACACACACACACACACACACACACACACACACACACACACACACACACACACACACACACACACACACACACACACACACATACATCCGGACATTTTTTCTAAATGTGATTTTTCGATGTTTTGGAACATTCTGAACACGTTTTCATTAAAATCTCGAAAAAAAAATTTTTCACCATCACAAAGCTTCCTCTATGAGGAAGCAAAAAAAATTATATAAAACTTACATTTTTATCCTACATATTGTTATATAAAATATATTTCGTATATCACAAGTATATATTCCGATATACGCCACATATCTTTCGATGTATCAGGGTTTTCAAATTGTCCGTGTCAGATTGAAAATATGAATGAAACAAATTTCACCACAAAGTCACAAAAAATTTCTCATAACGCACCTCATTGTCGGCAGGGTATTAAATATACTTGTACCTTATTTTTTATTACCCAAACTCTGTTTCCTTCCCTTGCAGTAGGTCCTATTTCGAATTCTGAGCGTCGTCCCTGAGCCGTGAGATACGGCTCGAAACTCCGAATAAATAAAGCGCACGTTTGCAAATATATCCACATTTCGAAATCCCGTTGATGTCACCGCACTTCTGCCGGTTGTTGGCTTGCCGAAGAGATGGATTACCCCGGTAATTTCATTTGCCGGCTTTTGCTGGAGTATTCGGCAAAATGGAAAAAAAAAGAAAATAAGGAAGGACTTTCCGTAGGCTCGAGTGCCCTGGCAAACGCAGATGGGTTACAGAGAAATCTCTTATAGAGGGTAACAATATTGTTGGGGATACAGGATCTTGAGGTAACGGAGATTTAAGACGCGCACGCCTCGACGACTTCACGACGCGATCCCTCCAGCTTCTTATTTCGCCCACAATGACGATGTTTGGACACACGGAATTCTCCCTCCGATCGCGCTTTTGCACCCTCTCGCCAGAGAGACGAATAACTGCGGTAGAGAAAGGCTTGGACTTTTTCTTACGGTGGAATAAACACGGGTCATCGTTTGTCCCAATGCCAATGCGCTCAATCGAGCGAGTCTTTTGATTCTCTCGGCTTACACATAGGTCTCCTCAAAGATGCGACGAGAAAATAAAACATATTCTACCGCCATCAAAGACTATTTGACTAGAGAGGCAAATAACCTTCCGACAGGAATTCACAACTCAGCGAATACCATCGATCGACGGTTATCCTTTCAATGAAAGTTCGCAATATGAAAAATAAAAATTAAATGTAAAAGTTCGATTAATAGCTGTACCACGTGATTAGTTTAACCCTAAAACGCAGAGAGGCAGACGAGCATTAAGGCTTTTCGGAACGCATCTTCTCGAGCATATACTGATAAATTTTTCTTTTTTTAGGTTTTGTTAATCATATTTTTTTGCTGTTGGAGACTGAGGTACATATGTACCCCACGCGTTTCTTCAATGTACAAGGGTCCTATGAGCATTAAATGGGTTTTGCCGCATATGAATCTCTTCGTTTTTTTTCATAAGGAAGAGAATGGTATGCGGCAAATTTGATTTTAGTGAGATTTAGGGGGAGAAAATCATCCTTAAAGTCCAAGACGTAACGAAAATGGTAAAAAAATCGCACTTTTTGTGGAAAAAATTGTAGTTTTTTAAAAAATGGTCCGATAAAAAAATTTCAAACGGCATTTTACAGGGGAAACATCAGGCTATTAGGACAAAAATAATCCCATTGTATTCCGTCCAAAAAGTCTATGTGGTCATCTGAAAATGGGGAGAAGTCAAAAGCATGTAACATGGAAAAAAAATCAATGAAAGCGCAATTAAAATTTGTTTTGCATGGGTTTTAAGATTTATTTTTCTTGAATCATTGTAAGTAATTAAGGTAATTTAAGGATAATCATAATTATTAGAATTTTTTTTTTAATTATTTAAAAATATAAAGCCGATTATAAACGTTGAAATTATATAAAACTATCTTACATTCGATAGTATTAACAAAAAAAAATCACTTACTTATATAACACACGAACGGGAACTCCTGACTGGGGTATTTTGGTACCCCAAGCGCGCTGCGTTATCTTTCTGTGCGACAGCCAGCGAGTAACTGAAGCTACTACCGGCGTCCGCACATGGTCAGACCATGGAACTAAATTATCGTGAAAGTCCCAAGTCGATAATGTCAATTTCTACATTGAAAGTGCAGTTTGACTCGAACTCGTACAATTTTAAATATGAATCTTAACCCTAGAACTGCTAGGCGAAGACGCTAATAATCTGCGATTCGCTCGAGCTGGAAGACCCTTGGAAGCAATGGACTAAAGTTTTTTTTACCGATTGAGTCTGTTTCACATTACGCATCGCTCTCTCCTGTTTTTCTTGTTCTGATGTTCACAAGCTGTTGAAAATCTAGCTGTCTTGAGGTTGGATTTCCATTAGGATCTTGCGAAACCATTTTTCCTTTTCTTTCTGCGTTGAATAGTCCGCCGTCGACCGACTTCCATTCGAAGTTTGATTTACCCTTGTCTCGTACTGCAGTAGTAAACTAAAAAATATTTCCATCTTTATATCTCGAATCACATATAAATCAATAGTATTCTCATATATATTTTTAACGAGTAAGATACATGAATAATTTATTGTACGGAATCACATCATTACTCCAAGTAGAACCATTGCCCATCTTCGACATCCACTCGAGTTTGCGCTTCCGACAAAGCGGCACGGTGCAATTAGTTACAGATTTCCGAGTAGCCGGTCGATAGATCGTCGTCGAATGTATGAAACGCATTCTTATTTATTTTTCTTATTTTTAAATACAATTTTTTTTTTTTAATACGATAGTCGTTCGCGTAGCACCGTGGATTCAAGCGGTCTGGCTCCTCATCGACAAGAATAGGACAATTAGGGAAAACCGTATATAGAATAAAGAAGGAGCCAAGAGACGCCCAAGGTAAAGAGCTTTCCCGCAGGAAGTTGGATCCTTCTCAGTGACGAGACTGCCAGGACGACGCTGGCGTTCCTGTATATAGGGACGACTGGGGCAAAATGAACACGCGGGGCAACATGGACACGATCAGAAATATAATATAATTCTCCCGCTCTATAGATTTTGGAAAAAAAATTCTCAATTATTGTATACGATTCCCGAACAATTGAAAATCCTTCTTTTCAAGAAAACTCGATATGTTTGAATAGATTTTTTTTTTATTTCGTTAAGTCCAAAAAGGAGTTTCCATTATATCCTGTATTAGATTTTATATTTTCAGAATTCATATTCGTATTCATTGTTGTCTAAAAAATAATTGAAATTCAGCCTGCAAGACATTAATTTTTCAGAAATCAATTTGATTAATTTTCTCTGCAATTCCAGGACAGTCCATGTTGCCCCGAAACGTCGAATGAATGTGACAGATTAATTTCGTGTTTCAAGAAAGGTAAAACATCGACCGTTAACCGGATAAAACTCTCTGTAACGTTAACCTGGTCCGTTTTGCCCCCCCCCCCCCTCCCCGACATACCATCGCGACTTCATCTCCGCATCCTCTTCGCTCGGCACTCGCCTGGTGCATTCGATAAGACCGGGGGATGGAAAAGATTGAAGTGAGGGGTCGTATGAAATCTCAATCGGTCCTGAAAGCAAAGGATGAAAAAAAAAACAAAGTTGAAGGGGTGGGAAAAAAAAGAAGCGCGGTAGAGTCGTTAGTGTCGCGGGATCGACCGCGACGTCTTCGGTGCTGTTATGGGGTAACGATCTTCCACGTCATTCTATATCAGCGTCAAGACCGTGTTATATATACATATATTCGTCTCTCGGAAAAACCGACAAGAAGAACGACGGAGAGAGAGAGATGGAGACGGACGTAGATAGAGGCAGAGGCCATTGTTATGCGAACGGCGAGTTTTCCCTCGCCGTAGCATTTCCAATCCCGGAAGAGACACCACCACGTCAGTCAGCAAACCAACGGCCTTCGAGAATGTATAATATTCAACGTCGTTCGTGGAGAGATTGGGGGGAGGGGGTTGGGATAGAGAAAGGGATGTTATAAGAGAGGAAATATCCTTCGAGAGGATAGTCACGTATAACTCTCGGAGAGCACAACGCGACAGAAGAATTCTCGATAGTCAAATTTAATTGAGTCCAATTAGCGTTATACGTGGACGGGGCTACTTTGAGATGAGACGCTGAGGACCGTTAGAGCTTGCTATTTTATCGGTTTTTTTTTATTACGGCCTGACGAGAAATAATTCCGTTTTTGCACTTGCAGTCTTTATCTTTTGATTTTATTTATATAGGGGTGCTCCATTTTTTTCGGATAAAAATTGCTTACGCTTTTCTGCACTTGCTTTTGGTTCCTCATAGGATAAGCTATACACGGAAAAAAAGATTTGTTGGCACAACGAATTTTTGTTGTCGTAACAAATTTAGTTTGTTGGTATCGGGATAATAAAACCAGCTTGTAACTGTAACAACATTTTTCGCTTGGAGCGATTTGCTACCGCAACAAAACAGCCTTTGTTACAGTAATGAAAAAATTTGTTATATACTTGAGTAGGGGGCGAATATGTGCCAACACTACGACGAGCTCGAGACGCTCGACGTGCAAAATGAAAACGATGAGACGCGAGGAAACAGTTCGTTTGTATTCGATTAAAAATAAAAACAGAGTGGAATTGAGAACTCCTGAAATTTGTTGTATATCGATGCATAAACTGCGAAAGGTGATACCTTTCGGAGTTTAATACATCCATATACAGCAAATTTCGAGAATTCGCAACTGCAAATACAGACATTATTTTCAATATAATAAAATGGTAAAAGACAAACGCAGCGTGTTAATTTTCAAACAAATGTATGTACGTATCTATAAATATCCTATTACCGGTCATTACTCATCCATCAAATTGCAGCAGGCGTCATTTGTTCTCATAGCAAACTAAATCGTCGCAGTAACAAGAAAGTTTTGTCGTGATAGCAAAACCAATTTTTTCTACGTAGTAATTTTCTTTTGCTGCTTTTACTAATCTTTGAGCTGCGGGAACGAGGTCGTTGTCAGCAAAACTCATTTTGTTTAAGCAGGTAAACAATTTTTCTTCGTGTATTATTAATGTTTGCTGCGTTGGCGAAACAACTATTTTTACAAATGTCTTCTTCAATTTTATTTTTTTAATAGTGAAAAAATTGACAAATGGATATGAGTAGTAGTAAATGGATTTATTGACAACGTTTTACACGATAAGGATGCTGATGAATTTGAAATATTATTTACATTATATATTCCTCTCGCTATTGCCATTGCCAACGGGCCATCGACCTAAGTCCTTCAGCCCATAGATATGATTTTTAATTTTTTGAAAAAATTACTGCAATCGGCGTGGCTCGAAGTGAGGTTTGCACCGCACAAGTGGACTCAGTCGGTAAAAAAAACTCTAAACTATTTTTTCAAGGGTCTTCAACATTTTCGGCTAAACGTAAATTATTATTGTCTTTGTCAGACAGTTGACGAGACGCTGATAATGGGGTGTTTCTCAGAAAGGATTAGCAAACTTTTTTCGTACAGGGAGTTTAACAAACGACGGTAAAGAAATGTGGAAGCAATGTGCAAAATTCATTTTTTTTCGATTCTCGTAACAGAAACCTTTCATCTCGGAATATTTTGAGGTTCTTTCGTCTATGAGGAGGACGATGAGGAAGAGGAAGAGAAAAGTGGCCGTAGCACATAGGTATCAATGCACGCCCGGCGGCGACCGCCACACGCAACCAATCTGCGGCACGCTTCGTGTCCTGTATACTATTAAGGAAACACTGATGCTCGTTCGCTCGCGCGCCAGATGCTTACCGGGTGACTCAGGATACGCGGTAATTTGCGAAACCACCGACTATAATGATCCCTCTCGTCGATTCACTCTCATTTTCCGTTCTACTTTACTCGTCCCGCTGCTGCCGCTGCCGCTACTCCCGTTCCCTATCGATTCCTCGCTGATGACAGCCCAAGTTTATGTTTTCAGAACAAAAAAATAAAAATAATTTCTGTAACTTATGAACGAAATATCTTCATTTTTTTCAAATGATTTTTTCGAAAGTTTCTGTATAATGCGAATAGACAAAAACTAAAATTATGAAAACAAATAATAAGGTAGTTTCTATAAATTCGGGTCAAATAAGGCACCCTGTTGGAGCGTAAGAGTTACAGTGTAATATTTTGAATTTTCCTATGAGTAAATAAAATACGGGCTACAAAATTCAACTCTCCCTGTATATAATACAAGAAGAGTAAAGAACGAGATTTCAGGAATTCCGCTATGCAGCCTTCGTGTGGGATTACGAAACCCGCCGGTGAATTATTTTCTCGAGTGAGCTGGAGGTAGGTCAGTTTTGCCGCCGGTGGGCTACGATGTATTGCAAAGAAAGGGAACAAAAAATAAACGAAAAAAGAAAAAAAAATGAAACGCGGAAGCTGTCAAACGCAATCAATGTCAGGGCGTTTTCGTGGCTCGTTAAGTCTTCTTAAACCACTCGAAAAATCTCGAAAAATTCAACGGTGGGTACGGAAAAACAGAATTTTTTAGTGGTACAAAAAAAAACATCAAAATTTCAGCCTGTGATCGAATGTACCGGTTCGATTCAAATCGTTCGTTCCTCTGTTTCGCCTCTCTTCTCAGCGGTAGCCCCTTTTTTGCATTTTTACCTCTCGTCCGTGGCATTGTGACGTCGCGCTCCTCTGTATAGGTAACGTAACACTCTTTTCCCGTGACAAGTGTCGTGTTACTTACGAAATCACGGGGTTACGCAATAATACATTTTTCGATGAAAAACAATTTTTTCATTTATTTTTTTCGAATTTTCGTCAATCGTACTGCAAAGCGTGAAACTACCAATCCGATAAAAAAGCGCAGCTCGAATCACACGTCAATCTTTGTGACAAATTAAAAAAAAAAAAAAACTGAGTTGAAACCAAAAGTTGTAACTGACAAGAATTTTTATACCGCTGAGTAAAAAAAGGTCCAATTCACTGATAAGAATCTTTTGGCGCTTAACCGATGCGATCTACAGTGGGCTAAAAAATTGCATGAAATGAATGAATGATTTAGAATGGAAAAATGAAGAGCAAAAAAGAATAATAATAAAATAGTGGAACGAGGAAGCGTGGGTGAGTCCGGTTACCGAATCCTTCGACCGTTCTCGTTTTACTTTAGGAATCACCGCGCACTAACTCTCCCCTGCCCCGTCCGGGTAAAACCGTAAGGATTTGCGAAGAAATTCAAAACCCGTGGGTGACGTAACAATGAGCGTGGAATCTGGCCGATTGGTGTCTGCTCTTGTACACTATTACGGAGTATTGGCCCGAGCTCTCTCGAGCTGGACGAGGGATGTACCCCATCGACAGGATCGTTTCGGCACAGGAACTCCTTCCGCCCACAATGCGTGGAACCTATCTTGAAGGGGCATCTGTAAAAAAAAAAAGGAAAAGAGATTCCTCTCCGTTTACGTCTTTTCCGTCTTTCTTCCAAGCCAGACTTGCGTAAAAATTGTACAAGGATCTTTTTTGCCCCGCCGGAGCTGGACGACGAGTCCGGTGTCTAATGCAGAAGAAGACCGAAATCTCGCGGCCCTTGGCGCACCACTGCCGGGGATCGAATTTTATATATCCTTTTCAAACTTTACCGAGAAAACGTCCAGACTCGACACGGACCATCGGGGTAAAAAATCATTCCCGAGGATATAATATAAGTGGAGGAACTATAAGTATACCGTGCACAGGAGGTCCCGTGGAACTTTCCGAGAATACGTGGCGAGGTTTTTGAGACTGAGCGAGATAAGCAGGATATCGTTGTCATCTTATTCGTTCAATGATCGGCTGCTGGGCGCAAAAAATTTCTCGAAAAAAAAAAATAACGCGAATAGAAAACGCTGCGGCTATAAATAAATAACAATTCCGGGCTTCTCATTGGGCATGGGAAACTGACTATCTCGGCAGCAGCGTCAAGTATGCGACATAATTTGCGATTGTACTCAGAAGTGGCGATCGCCGACGTGATTTTTTTTATATGTCACCGCGAACTTTTAACCGGATATGTCCAATTATGGTTTATTACCGTGCATTCATTGTCATTGTGTTCATGTGCATTCATTGTGCATTCTGTGGCGGATCGCAATAAAATACATAACTCTCGTCTTTTTCTCTAGTGGGCGGTCGGGAGTGAAAATGCACTTTTCGACACCACCTCCTACCCACCTTCCCAGTAATTACAACTAAATAAAACATTTTTTGCAAAAACTTATACTTGAAAATTTTTTCTTAGGATGCCTTATGTTTCATAAAATTTTTCGAGAATTTTTTGTATTCAAATTTAAACAGAATTTTTTAAAAATATCTCTTTCATCGACGTCGCGAATATGGTACAAAGCCTTCCGATTCATAGTCGTTAATTTCGCCTGTATTATTCCCATCCTCCGGAAGTTAAAATTTCGCGGTATTTTGCGTTAACGGAGCCTTGATGAACGTCGGCAATTGTACACAACGTCCAGTGTGAACAGTAATGGAAGGGTCCGCGGTGATCGTGAAACTGCGGTTGGACGTACGAATCGAGTGCGTGTTTCTCACGCCAACGTGTGCATCGTGATCGTTTTCCCGAGTGCTATACTGTGTAATGCGATAGTATACGCGTCTGCATTCTTTCCGTATATATTACTGTAGGCTTACAAAGTAGTGGTTATATATATATATATATATATATGGATGGTGTACAAACCATCCGGGGGTCGCGTGCCTATAGCAATTATCGATGAAACCGCGATCGCCGCACCCTGAAGCCCCCGCAGGAGTCTATCGCTGAACGTTTTCAGTTTTTCCTGTATATCCACCGTACAGGCTAAAAACTCTCCTGCCGTTCGTGCGAGCTGCCTGGATGTGCCATTGGGGATCGCGTGTGTCCATTCGACGGGACACACGTCCTCAACTTTCAGCTCTGCTGTCGATGATGACTCACACGTCATATAAACGCTCTACGGATAGACATACTCATAAACACCGATATAAATTCGCCGATAAGATCAATAAAGTTCGTCGATGCACTGAGAGAAGGATCTAGTAACTGCGACTATATCTTGAGAGATATTACCATAGCATGTAGTAGTAGGGAACTAGGGCGCCGCATATGGAAAAAAGTACTGGATTTATAAGAATTTTTTTCGTATATATTATAATGAAAATTCTTGGAAAAATCGGCGACTTTCTGCCACAGGTAGTGCCCTACTACCTATTGTAATTATTCTATGTGCTATTGTAATTATTCTTAGATGATCGGTAGTTTTTACTGACCCTTCTCTCAGTGTCGATATCCACTGATCTCCAATCAGCAAAGTTTGCTCAAATTTGTCAATAATCGCCGCATCTTCAGCGAAAATATGTCCAATGTGGTCGCAAACGGGTCTCATTTTTCCGAAAAAAAAGTTGCTATCCAAAAGATCTCCGGCCGGTCGGTGCCCAAACTCTGTCCTCATTACGAGAGCCTCCCGAGAGGATCTCTCCGTTCCATTTCTCTCCCATACCGTTACGAGAAACTCCGCACAATGACGGCATTACGATCTGTTTGCTACAAACAGCTCCATTTCCCAAGAGAGATTAAAGGATTAGGTGTAAGGGAATACACGCCTGGACGACCGCCAATGAGCCAAAGAACAATGAGGGATACTTCGAGTTCCGACCGAGATATCCACCGCTTTTGGCGGTGTTACCGAGATCGTAGAGCAAACAGGAACCGCGCCTCGGACGGATGCGAACCATCGGCGGTGAGAGGAAGGCACAGAAGATTTCGAACAAACACACGCTGTGTTTTCCCCAAAACACGGCGGGATCCGGGAGAAAGGTTTGGTGACACTACATCCAGTCCACCTTTCCCGAGCCAAGGATCATCGCAACGAG
This sequence comes from Stenichneumon culpator, assembly GCA_964017025.1. Taxonomy (NCBI): domain Eukaryota; kingdom Metazoa; phylum Arthropoda; class Insecta; order Hymenoptera; family Ichneumonidae; genus Stenichneumon; species Stenichneumon culpator. Next base: position 6,718,446 of record OZ024777.1, read on the forward strand.
GATTCGGAAGGGAGACGCAACGCCGATCGGGGGCCTCTCTTGTTGCGGGCGCGATGGTTGCTTTTAAAGGAAAGTCCGCAGTAAGAGCTCCGCAAGAACTATCCGGACCATGAGCCGGCTGGCTCCTCGGTGTTGCTCGAATTTTGCGATGGCCGAAGAGAGTACCCAGCCGAACTTGCACCACGGGATCATCGGGTGGCCCAAGCACGCTCCAGTACACGCGGAGGAAGGGATTGTGGCGCACCCCCGCGTGGGCCTGGACGCGCGCCCTAATGCCTTCTTACTGTCAGCGTAATGCCGGCCTCATGACACGACGACACTGTTGAAACCCGAACGCCCATTAAACAACGTAATTTTTGCGGTCCAAAAACTAACCCGGCCGGCACAAAATCCGCGCGTCGGGACTTATGTTGGGACGGTATATTGGAGTGTAAAATAGGATTTGCCGAACTCGCGGTACCGATGGGGCGCACAGGGATGAGAGACGCCCGGCGGCCACTGAGCGAACTAGAATTGGGAGACATCCGTCTGCATAAGAGATGTGTAGATAATAGAGTTTTTTTTTTCGTTGATGGGGCCGTTTTATGATGATCGGGATTTTGTACTCGGACGTATTTGGGCCTTCTTGATGGCCACGATTTAATAGGAATTCTATCGAGCGGGTTAGAGGCAGGATTTTTCAATACACTCGCGAAGTATTTTCCAAAATCAATACGTGTTTTTTTCTTATTGAGCTGCAATGAGGTGAATTTTTCTAACCATTTTTTGTAATAGACTTTTTAATCCGTCTTTTAATTTTGTGATTTTCTTTTCTTACGATTTAATGAAAATTGTAATCGGACCGGTTTGAATATTACTGGCTGGTGGAATGAAGATCCTCATTAGACGAGGCGTCCGTTGGTGAACAGTTAATCCTATAAGAGATTGTTGAAAAAAAAAATTGTTCATTCGTTATTTCGAGTAAACGGCCAACACGGCTTCTAATGAACCCAGGCCAGAAGCCTCATGGGTGTCGTAAAAGTAACGATTTATCCTGTACGGTAAGATAAATTTCGTTGACGGGCGCTTCCGTCATCTTTTTTTTCCTCAAAGGAAGAGAAAAATAGGAAGAGGTTCTTCCAGATTTCTGGCTGAGTCGCGTGTCTCACTTCGTGAACGAGTATAGAGAAAGCGCTTAATTTTTTTTAAATATATTTTTTTGTTTTTCTCTCGGTCTCGCACCATACGCGACGAGACAAGGCTGAAAATAATACGTCGGGAGAGGGTGATGAGGTAAATTTGGGGGGTTAGCCGTGATTCCTCCGGATGCAATGCTGCTCCCTTGCGAGCTGAGCAAATACACCGCGGCGCTATAGAAAAAAAAAAAACTAAAAAAAAACCGTCCAAAGTTCAGTTAAAAATATGTAAAACTCGGCTTCTCTCGACTCTTCCCCCAATTCTTAGTTCAAACTCGCTTTTTTGTGTTCCTCCAGAGAGATCGCATGCACATGAGCACACGCCGAGAGGGAAACAATGAGAGAGGGGCACGCGTATGGTGGAGCTCGCGCGGTATGTCATCGAGAAATAGAGCCTCGCGTCTGCCCCACAAAACGGGGGATTTTTTTCTTTTTTTTACATTCGTGGCACCGAAAAATGGAGAACTGTCATGTTGCGGCACGCTCGAGGCTGTTGCTCCCTATTTGGGTATTTTCGGGAATCGGTTCGAAGTCATTATCGGATACTAATTATACCTTGAATTTCTCAGGCGACTGCTAGAGAATTCTTTTTTTTTTGGTATTGTGAAAATCGCAAATATTGCCCCGTCCATGCATTATTAATTAAAGTCGTCATCCGGGTGGGCAATATTCGTCACATTTCTCTTACCTCAATTTTGATTTCTCCCGTAGTCGATCCGAATTTAAACTCGCGAAAACTAAACGGTGATTCTTTGCTGTTATAATAAAGAATCCTGAAAAATTAACTAAATAAAAGAATTTTACCAGAAATCATAATTTTTACAGCAACAAAGTAACTTTATTTCTCACCATGCGCACAGCACATTTACATTTCTACCAGAAAACATCTACCATATTACAACTCTACCATATTAGAACTTTACCAAAATCTCTACCACTGAAGAAAAAAACTACAGGAATTGAAATAATACTCTACTGGAATACAAGGCTAGACAGTAGCCTTGTATTCCGGTGCAGTTTTATTTTTATTCCGGTAGAGTTGTATATAAATTCCGGGAGAGTTTTACTTCAATTCCGGTAGACTATTTTTCTTCAGTGCTAGAGATTTTGGTAGAGTTCTAATACGGTAGAGTTGTGAGTGGTAGAGATGTAAATATGGTATGCTCACGAGCAGTTTGCGTATACCGACAGATGCTCCCAATCGACTATCAATCCATGTAAAAGAAAGTACTAAAAGAGTAAAAAAGTATTGAAAAAATGTAGTGAAAAAATTGTACTTGACGATTTATCGTCCGTAAACTCTCGGAACAGTTTTCTTTATCCGTTTAAGCGGTAGTTCATGGTGCCTTGGAAAAAAGGAAGAAATAATAATGGCGTCGTCGGCCATCGCGGCAGTCCCATACACACCGTCGTTTGTAACAATAACCGCGAATTCCAAGTGCGTTCACCCTTGTGCGACGAGAAGTCACCCCTATGTGCGCGGTCCGAGCCAGAAAGGCCGATTCTACCACACCCTCCTCTGCCGGATCGCGGGCTTGACCGGGTCTCGGGGTCCGGTTGTCCGGTCCAGGAACCGTTCCAACAGACCCCGTGCACGATCGCAGCTGTTAAACCCTTGACCCCGCAGTGACGGCACGCTCCCGAAATTCACAATGCAACGGAACAATGTCTTCCTAACGTGGTCCAGCCGATGTGCCGTAACGTTCACCGGCCCAACCCTCGCCGCGTCATCCGAAGAAAAGGTTGGAAAAAGTTTTATTACACGGAAAACGTTACGTTCTCGCTACTGACCAGCCGGATCGGAGATTCTTTCTCGATCGACTATTTATCCCATGAGCGATTAGCCGCGCGAGTATTGTCAAACCTCCGACTTCCATACGTACGGGGACATAAAAAGCTCACCCTGAACATCGACGCAGATGCCGGCCCGGCCGCGACAATATAATTCTACAGGAAAAAAAATTCACTCTTTCGATTTTTTGAATTAAACTCCAAAGGAGATTTCGGCAGTTTTTAGTATAGGTTTGGTTTTTTTTTAATACCTTAGGTATGACGAGAGAGGGGGTATCATTTCTCATTTATATCTTAGTTATAATGCATTTTTCTTGCCATCGAGAAAGTGTATATACTTTTAGGTAACTTTGTGATTTTTTTCGAATTTTTTGAAACCACGTAGTTATTAAAAAAATATACTTTTTTCAATCCCCGTAAATTTTGGTGTGTCGATCATTTATGAACAATTAAATTAACTCAAACTCTTCAGAAGAATTGAATTTTTATTTGTGTATAATCGTACCGCAGAAAGAGCTTGGGGAGCGCAAGTGAAGTTTGTACGGATATGGTCGGATGGCCTTTCAACGCAATTAAAAAAAATTAAGAAGGGCAAAGATAATAAGTACGATATCCCGCGTAAAAAACATTCGGAAATCTTATATTAAATGTTTGCGATGCAAAGTACACTGTAGATCGAAATTTATAATAAAAAAACTCAATTCAAACTCCATGGGGCAATATTTTTTCAAATTTTATATATATATAACCGCGATATGAAAGGACCTTGGGAAGCGCAAATGGAATTTGTTCGGATAGGGTCGGTTGTCCTTCCGTCGTAATTATCTGTGTTGTTTTTTCATTAAACTTCTATCAAACTCATCTCATCGCAGCGTGTATCCACGATAAAACGTTTTCTCATGGATAAGACGTGAAATCGTTGATGTCACAGGAGCTTGGGGGAAGTATCGCGACGAGTCTACACGAGAAAGGTAAGATAAAAAAAAATAGCGCGCAAAGAGGGTCTCTCGAGTCTGTCGGTGGTGGGGGAGAAAAAATTGGTCGCCGTTTACACCATCGCTCGGAGACTCTCACGAAACCCCCTCATCGCCTTCTCAAACGCACTTTCTCTCCACTTCACCAACGCTCTCTAATTTATTTCTCAATTTATACGGCGTTATCTTAATGAAGATTTTTTAATTACTTTCAACGGTTAAATATGCGAGCTACTGGATGGGGATGAGAGGAGGAAGATATTACTTCGAATTTAGAAAACCGGCGCCGCTGAGACAGCTATTAAATCGCCGCTTGAGAAAAAAAAATTAAATAAGCCGAGAAAATTGTTGATGATTCTATCCATTAGTCATCTTTATGGATATAATGTAGGCGAAGGTGGAGAAACGAGCACGTGTCGGACGATGCACCGGAGATTATTTTTTTCCTCTTTTTTGCCTCTGTTATTTTATTCCCTCGCTATAAATCTCCGATTTATACCTGCGACTCTATACCGAGCACACGCGCGAGACGATCCTCGCCTCTATTAATACGTCGGCGCGGCTGAGCCATTCGACTCGAACGTCGGATCTCGGGGACTTAAAAAACTACCCTCGATGCCTCGACACAGTGAGGTATCTCTCTCTACCCTCAGAGAGATTTTTTTTTACGAACCCAATGGTAGGATCGATCGCGCGTGCGGCTCGCGTGCTCCGCCGTTTATATCATCTCGGGAGATCAAACTTGATCTATTCTTGTCAGTAAAGCAGTTAGAGATATACTTCTTTTATTGAGGGGTTCAAAGAGTTTACGATTCGAGGAGCAAAATTGATCTCGATAATAAAAGTTCTATGTATTTATGTAATTTTATTGACCCCATTCATTATTGATTTATAAAATTGTAATTAGGCGATTAGCGCCATCAATGAATCCTATAAGCGCGATATCTTTGGTTCCTCATTAAATTATTTTTATCTTTCTAGCGGCTCGATAAATCGTTGCCAAATTTGCACGATATCTTCGGAGAGTTGATGTGTCCATTTGAGAATTTATTCACATTTTTTTTCGGCATTTTCGTAATTCCAAGTTCGGCAGTTGCTCAGTGATTTTCGCTCGGCGTATTGAATTTCAATTCTCTAATCCCTGATGACCGGGTTCGAGAGCCTTTCGCTGAATCCTTAGAAAGTAACTGGCACGTAGTGTATCTAGATCCTCTACCACCGATCATTTTCACTTCCTAGTTGTCGACGTCAATGTCACTGCGATACCCTAAGCGTACTGCACAATTGGGCCACGGGCTTCTCACACTCTATGCCTCGTGGCTTTATTCAATTTAGATAATCAGCCATTTGCTACTGTAGTATATATAAAAGAAATCGTAGACGCCATTAGCCAGTTTTTTAAATTTATTCATTATATATATTTTTACAAATCCTTAAAGTTGTTTACTTGTCTACAGCCTGTTGAGATCATGTGACTAAATATTTTTACATTATTTTCATACGCAAGTAAATATCTGATTCCCTCTTAATAGGGGCCAAAATGTACAGAGAAATACGTTTCTCTGACAGTGAAAGGATTAATGAAGTTAAAAGACATACCTAGAGCGTGACTTATCTTATACCAAAAAGTGAATTAGAAAAGCTTTTTTTGATGATATTCATCACCCAGTACAAAAATTTAATAATTAAAAAAGCAGTCATACACCTCCGACGTATGGACTTATGCAGCATGGCAAAAAAAAAAAAAAAACCCGCCATGTTGAACAGTAACGGTTGGATGAGATTTTCATAAAAATTCAAATCGATACGCATGATGATTTTATCGAGAAATATTTTTTTCCCCGTAAGAAGAACGACAAGCTGCGACGCCGGAGGGTCGAGGGCTGATTCGATTACGCAAGAAAACATACTCAAGATGTATATATATATATATATATATATATATACGAGTTTTGCCAACTCTATCCTTTCCAAACGTCGGAGGCAGAAGTTCATCAGAAAAACTTTGTCGCCGACCTTTGAAGTTTCCGTGGAAGGGAAGATTCAGACACGCCACTGCTGGGTTAATGAAAGCTCCTCTCGTCCTCCTCGTCGCTCGGTCCTCGGGAACTACTCGGTAGCCCTTGGGCTCGTTTTACGACGTTATACGACGTCCACCCGCTCATCCTGCTCCCAACCGCGGAAACTTTTATTTTTCCATCTTCAATCCGACGGGCTTAAGTAAATAATTCATTTATTATTAATGACCCGAGAAATCTCCCACAGGAGAAGCGTTCTCGCTGGAATAATATTTCTTATTCGCCACTTACCAGGCGTTTTTAATTTTAAAACGCGCTCAAAATTTTTTGAGACAGAACTCCGGAAGTGCAGCTAGAGATTGACTGAAAAATCTTGCATTACCTCTGATTTGACGGTGAGATCGAAGCCAATTGACTAGGCCTTCCGACAAACAAACGAAATGAGATTCGTCATGGATCTTTTTTTTTTGTCAAACTAGACTGTATCTCGATGCCAAAAGAAAAATTAATGATTACCGCTAAGGAATCGACACACTAAACGGTACAAAAAAAAAATTATAAACTTAACGAAAAATCTTTTGCTCAGGGGGAAAAAATGGTGTAAGTTTTGCAATGAAATCGGTACATCTTTTGCACAAAAAAAAATTATAATTTGAATGTAACTTCGTGATTCGTGAAGAAGAAAATGCAGAAATATGTTTTTTTTCTCCATGATAAATTCGTCCCGCGGTAAAACATAAAAATTAGAACAGAAAATTACAGATCGAATTACTTTTCATCCAGTTCGACCTCGCCTAATATGATGATTCTTCGCTACCGTGAAAAAATAATTTGACGAGTTCCGGTAAGGGAGATAAAAGCTTAAATAAATGATACATATATAGCCGTAAGGGATGCGACGAGGGAGTAGGGAGAAGAGTGGCGAACGGTGAATGAGAGTGGCAGTAAAGGATAAAGTCCGTCTCCAGGGCAACCTGACCCCTGGCACTCCTTCTTCATCTCGCGAATGCTCGCGAAAGAGGAGCGTTTCTCGATGTCTTCTTAAGTTGGCCGTAACAAACTTTGACCGGGTGCGGAACAACGTGTAATGCCCAGAGGGTTGTGCCAACGGTAGATGAGTAGGCGGAGAAAATGGAAGAGTCCAAAGAGAAAACAGATACACACACACGGAAACTCAAAGGGACCCTGTAGATGAAGAATTTTTTTTTTACTGACCAGGAAGGATTGTCGGGTCGATTCCACTGCTGCAGGTATGTAGAGGATGAGAGATAACGTGGCGACTTCCTGTATTCTCGTAACTTCATATAGCTCGTTGTATCGAGTAAATAATTAATTTCGTGACTAGACGATACTCGATACGACTTTCGGCCATATAAACGATCAACCGTCCACTCTGGTCCCGAGGGAGGAAGAGCGTCCAGCTTTTACCATCGGTGTGTGCCTGATTCGTAAAAACTCGATAACTCGAACGCAACAAAGTACGAGCTGCGAAGTGAAATTACTGTTACTAAATTTATTTAATTTTTCTTAGAGCGGAAAAAATGTTTTCGTTCGAGATACAATCTTGCGCGAGGAACTAAAAATGTTGCAAGGGAATGTCCGTGTTTGAATTTCATACAGAATTGTAATAATTAAAATAGAGTTGAAATGACAGCATAAGGTTTTGGCAGACCGGAAACGAATTTTTTTCGATAAAATGACATCTTTTTTTACGTGGCCTCAATTAATAATGCCGTACTTGTTCCAATCGCATCGACGGTTCGTGGATGTCAAAACAATCAATGAAGATAGTTCAGAATTACAGGGCAGGTGGCATTGCGTTCGTTGGTGAATGTTTTTGCGTCAATTTAATGTAGTGCGCACCGACGACCCTTGAACAACTTCCTATGCGTGAGTCGTGGGTTTGAATCGGTACGGTGCAGTCTGTGGATCACTGATCCCAGGATTGCACTTTCGGATGGTTGCATCACGATTTTTTGGCCGACAGACCCGATGTTCAAACGATTTTATGTAACACACAAACACACACATGCAGCCTAAAATATATTTGTGAATGACCGCGAAGACTTCACCATTTCGCGATGCCTTCGCGCCAGCCGTCGTAAGGGATCGGGCACGTCGACGGCGCGTCGGCCTCTTTCACAATGCTCGATCGTTATGCGTATTCAAAGTGGGCTGTACCTGGCGGGGTGCACCGGAGCTCTCCATTGTCATGCCACCACGGTTTCCAGGAAACTCTCTGAAGATTGTGCAAGAGAGCTTTTGCTGAGTTACCTTTGTAACGATCGCGGCGAACTGCGAAATCGAAATACGACCGGCATCGACCTCATCAGCCTCTCGAGCTCTATTAGCCACTGCTCGGAATGCGATACGAGAGGGAAGGGTGAGGCAGCACAACAAATTAAAGAACCTGCACCCGAATGCATTTTTTCGTTGTTCTGTGTTTCTTTAAACAATAGTCCTGGTTGATGCCAATATTTTGGTGTCAAAAGCATCATCGATCCTAAAAGTACGATTTATCCTAAACGTATCGTGGCCCAAAAAGTATTATTTAATCTAAACGTATCATTGCACTCTCGTCAATGACTCTTGTGTAACGTCGTCATACGCCAACTTCAAAAGGTGGCGTGTGACGACATTATCTCGAAATTCTTAAAATAAGTCGAAAATGGATACTTATATTGTTGCGTGTCTATTCGTGCCACGATTGGTCGGGATCGTACAACAAAATTCGCACTTGGTAAAGTGATCTAAAGACATACGGTTTTCAAATACATTTGAATTTGAAATATGAAATACAAATGAATTTCAAATACATTTGAGACGTATCGCGCAAGTTTTCTTACGCCTCCCTTTGTTCCTTAATTCCCACATTTCTGTCACAGGCTGCATTCGAGATGCGTTCGACAGAAAGATTTTAAAATGTCTCTATCATGTCACTTTAGGTTGGACAATCGCACTTTTACACTGAAAGTGACAAATGGCCGATTTTTTTTTTATTTCGTTGTGACGTCACTCCCGGCTTGAAAATATCATTTGTCAACGGAAAGTGCCGTCATATGCAAGATCGGCATTTCTGGTATCAGAATTTTGGTTGTTGACTGGAAGTGACGTCATACGAGAAAACTTCACACGTTGCACACCGCATACGAGAGCGCCTCTTATACCCTTCCTATCCCCATGATACTCCCTCCTTAAGGGGTGTCGACACTCCTCTCTCTCGCTCTCACAGAATTCCCATGGCATTGACTCTCTCACACCTGAGCAACCGCACGTTGGGTTTAGACGGGGTATCTGTTTTTTAAATGCTTATTTACCTTTTTTAACGATGGAACTAGGCGATTTCTTAGTTTTAATATAGAGTTATTAATATGCTACGCATATGCTTCAAATCGTGCAGGACTATAATATTGACATAAACGCTTCGGCGTGCAGTCGAATTTTCATTAACAACGTACAAGAAATTAAGAAAATCGAATGTTAAATGCGAAAAACACACTGGATGTAGTATAACGATTGATACACCGGTGGCTCCATGTCGTGCCCTGAAAAATCGGTGTAGAGGCAGGACTTTCGGATATGTTTCGGTATCACGATTCTACAGTACACACAAAAAGTTTCGAAGCGATTGCGCCAACAGTTTTGTAGTTATGGCCTTAAACAAATTTCAAAAACGTAAAATTCAAAAATGTAAGAAAATTCTGGAAAAATTCATGTGGCTTCTAGAAATTTATGAATTCATTTGAAAAGGGGAAAATAGGTTTACTGATTACTTGTTGAGCAATTTTTTATTTATTTAATAACTTTTTTAGCATTATTATTATGCAAAATTAATGTTCATGGCACCTTTAATGCACTTGATTTTTTCGGATTTTTATACCATTAGGAAGTGTTCAAATTCTCACCGAATTTTACTTTTGGCTGAGAATGTGCGTGTGAAGCATCCTTACGGAAGACAGGAAATTTGGTAAAAGAACTTATGTGATACGTCTCAAATGTAGTCAGCGAGAGAAGCGGATTAATTAAGGAACACTCGGTGAGCACCCCAGCGCTCAATACGCACGATATAGTCTAATGATCCTACAAGGACCATTGCTTCTAAATGTATGATTATCGTAACAGTGTGTTTTACTTTGTAGTTTTTATTTCCTTTGTGATAAGAAGAATCAATTCGCCCTCTGTCACAAGTCGAGACATGGTGTTTGTCTGACTGTAAAAAAAGCCGATACTTCTGATCCTGCAATGCGAGGTCAAGTGCGTGTTAAGGTAACATCTTGGTCTCTCTCTCTCTCTCTCTCCCCCCCCCCCCCCCTCTATAGTAATTTTAAATATTTGCGATGATATTTGTGACTGCTGAAGGTTTGAGTACTAACCACTAACTAATGAATAAAACACAGTTCAACCCAATGATAACAATGCTGATCGGTGTCGAAGAGACCCGTCTTACGTTACAAATTTTATCTATATACTGTATGCAATGGCTTGTCGAAAGTGAATTTTTCATAAATTAGTCCAACAACCGAGCGTTGTATGTTAATGAGAAAGTTTATACAAAAGGAATGATAAAATAAACCGTTGTAATTTATATAGCAGCCAACATATGCGACGAGTCATGACAAGTGACGAGCCTTATCTTTGAGCGCTTCCGTGGTATACAAGTAATTTAGTATGCGCATCTGATAGAGTTGACTTTAAAAAGCATCGTCGACATTCCAATAGTTCAGTCTCCGCATGCAGCACTTAATGAATACTGTTTCGTCAATCTGAATACAAAGCAATTGGAATAGAAACTTGAATCAAAGAACGAAAAAACGACGAAATGAAGTGTCTCATCGCATTTTTCTCATTGCTCGTGATTCTTGTCGTAGTTAGCGAAGCTCGTCCTCAGGACCCTAGTGGAGGTTCACAAGCATATGATAACAATCCGGGTTCGGATTCATTGGGCGACGATAGCAGATCTGATTCGACAGTATCCCATGATAAATCAGGCTCGGATTCATTGAGCTCGGATTCATCGAGCCCGGATTCAGCGAACGCGGATTCATCGAGCTCGGGTTCATCGAGCTCGGGTTCATCAAGCTTGGGTTCATCGAGCTCGGGTTCATCGAGCTCGGGTTCATCGAGCGCGGGTTCATCGAGCGAGGGTTCATCGAGCGCAGGTTCATCGAGCGAGGGTTCATCGAGCGAGGGTTCATCGAGCTCGGGTCCATCGAACGAGGGTTCATCGAGCGCGGATTCGTTAAACTCGGGTTCAGCGAGCTCGGGGTCATCGAGCGAAGGTTCATCGAGCGCGGATTCCATAAGCTCGGGTTCAGCGAGCTCGGGTCCATCGAACGAGGGACCATCGAACGAGGGTCCATCGAACGAGGGACCATCGAACGAGGGTCCATCGAACGAGGGTCCATCGAACGAGGGTCCATCGAACGAGGGTCCATCGAACGAGGTCCCATCGAACGAGGGTCCATCGAACGAGGGTCCATCGAACGAGGGTCCATCGAACGAGGGTTCATCGAGCGCGGATTCGTTAAGCTCGGGTTCAGCGAGCTCGGGGTCATCGAGCGAAGGTTCATCGAGCGCGGATTCCATAAGCTCGGGTTCAGCGAGCTCGGGGTCATCGAGCGAAGGTTCATCGAGCGCGGATTCCATAAGCTCGGGTTCAGCGAGCTCGGGTCCATCGAGCGAGGGTTCATTGAGCTCGGGTCCATCGAACGAGGGTCCATCGAACGAGGGACCATCGAACGAGGGACCATCGAACGAAGGTCCATCAAACGAGGGACCATCGAACGAGGGTCCATCGAACGAGGGTCCATCGAACGAGGGACCATCGAACGAGAGTCCATCGAACGAGGGTCCATCGAACGAGGGTCCATCGAACGAGGGTCCATCGAACGAGAGTCCATCGAACGAGGGTCCATCGAACGAGGGTCCATCGAACGAGGGTTCATCGAACGAGGGCCCATCGAACGAGAGTCCATCGAACGAGATTCCATCGAACGAGGGTCCATCGAACGAGGGTCCATCGAACGAGGGTCCATCGAACGAGGGTCCATCGAACGAGGGTCCATCGAACGAGGGTCCATCGAACGAGGGTCCATCGAACGAGGGTCCATCGAACGAGGGTCCATCGAACGAGGGTCCATCGAACGAGGGTCCATCGAACGAGGGTCCATCGAACGAGGGTCCATCGAACGAGGGTCCATCGAACGAGGGTCCATCGAACGAGGGTCCATCGAACGAGGGTCCATCGAACGAGGGTCCATCGAACGAGGGTCCATCGAACGAGGGTCCATCGAACGAGGGTCCATCGAACGAGGGTTCATCGAGCGCGGATTCGTTAAGCTCGGGTTCAGCGAGCTCGGGGTCATCGAGCGAAGGTTCATCGAGCGCGGATTCCTTAAACTCGGGTTCAGCGAGCTCGGGGTCATCGAGCGAAGGTTCATCGAGCGCGGATTCCTTAAACTCGGGTTCAGCGAGCTCGGGGTCATCGAGCGAAGGTTCATCGAGCGCGGATTCCTTAAGCTCGGGTTCAGCGAGCTCGGGGTCATCGAGCGAAGGTTCATCGAGCGCGGATTCCTTAAACTCGGGTTCAGCGAGCTCGGGGTCATCGAGCGAAGGTTCATCGAGCGCGGATTCCTTAAGCTCGGGTTCAGCGAGCTCGGGGTCATCCAGCCAAGGTTCATCGAGCGAGGGTTCTTCGAGCGCGGGTTCGTCGAGCGAGGGTTCATCGAGTTCGGATTCATCGAACGAGGACAACGGATCTGGGCTGACAGGATTCGGAGGCAACTCGGAACCGGAATCATCGGGCGAGAATGCAGACGATTCAGGTGATGCACAAGACTCAGGAAACATATTCAGTTTAGGTTATGGAATAGTTATAGAAGAGACAGATGATAATCTAGCGGGTTTTTTTCATAGGTGGAATCGTGTGGTTCGGCGGGATCGAGGACGTTTGGTCGCGGGCGCTCCTGATTTTTTGAAGATTATTCAAATGACTTGACATGCTGTATCTGAAAATTAAGAATGAAAATCTACAATGTGTAGAAAAAATGTAGTTAACGTGCAAGCTTTTTACCGACTATGCCTGCTCTTTGTTATCCCATAGTCTTAGCGATAACAGGACACCCAAACGCTTGTCGACTTGGATGGGATATTTTTGTGAAAATAATTTTAAAAAATGTCTTTCATTCCAGTAGTTTGTTTATTTCTTGTTATTTTTTCTAAGGCGAAATTCCTCCAGCACGCACCTAATCGTTATAAGCTAATCATATAGTAAGTTATAGGGGAAAGGGAGGGATGAAAAATATTGTCGTTCTCTTCTCACAGTTCCAACACAATTCTGACACAGTCCCACAGTTCTCACAGTTTCAAAATAAAAAAGAAAAAAAGTCAACGAAATATTTTTATTCCCATTGTACCTATGTATTCTATTTACAATTATTTAATAGTTACTATTTAAACGATGATGGCAACGCTGTATGGAGCGAATCTTGATTCTTAGGTCTAAAATTTCGTACATACGATCGCGAGTTTGATGGAGTTAGTGAGATTATATTCAATGGATAATGATGTATCCGCCCGACTCTTACGAGATTATTTATTTTTCGAAAAAAAATGTCTTGAAACAATCTTCGAATCAACTAAATTCTAGTACTTTAAAAATTGGTAATCCGCAAATTGCTCCATCATCATTGTTATTTATTGGTAAGTGTCCTATATGAGACCACCCAATGGTTACGAAAATCGAGTTCTCGTAGCAGAACATATTTAAGTCAAGAAAAATCATGAGGGAGCAATGTGCGCAAATTCCCCATCATGCGGAATTTTTTCTTCCTATTGCGATATAGACAGTTAAAAAAAAGGATGTCTCACTAATATATAAACGTCTCGTCGCCTTCGTGATAAGAATTGAGGGGGTGTCAGCCTCCCCATATGGGAAGGGAGGTCCTTTTTAATAAGGTGACGCTTTTCCTCTTTATCGTAAAGGAAAAAGGCCAGCTTCATTATAGGCGGAGGCGCTCGCCGTTTGGTGAAGCTGCTCACGCCCCCTCCCCCAAGGCTGGAATATTCTAAGTCTCCGTATAGAGGGTGGGGGGCAAGCAGGGGACTGATTATTCTGAATATCATTGCGCTCCTACCCAGGCTTTTATTTTTTTAAGTCAAAAGACTTAACTTGGCTTAATTCGCGTTTAGCACGCAAGTCACCAGAAGCACTAAGGTAAACGGTCCATCTTCCGTCACTGTCCCAGTGACCGTCATCGAATATAATTTATACTAATATTAAATGCAGTTTTCGTTTAATACACAAAAAATTGATGGCGTGTTTAAAAGCGGATTTTACTCTTCATTATTGCCGCAATACGTTTATTTTTATAAAATTGTTCATTTAACAAATTAATAGTGTGTGACGCTATTCGCTCTTAGCCATTACCTAACTTGGCCTACCATTCAGCTCGACGTTGCAGGCTCGGCAATTACTTAGTCTTGCAAATTTTCTACGTACTACATTTACCTGACTTAACGAGGATTTGGAATTAGTATACAATTTTATTGTGACGTTGTTTCATGTTCTCCAATAAAAAGATTCTAATATTTTTACTATCATCGGCATGTCTGAATTGTATTAAAGACGTTATCTTGTTTTATTATCCATTGTGTATAGATCATGAACGTTGCTTAATTTTAAAAATAAATGAAGTTTGAACCAATTGCGCAGACTCGTACCCGTGGGTGGTTGACTATAGGAGCGTGCTTGGTTGGGTACTGGAGCATAATCTGGACTCGGTCGTTGGGTACTAATCCATTCACTTTTTTCATTGTTTCCTAACTTTGGAAAAAAAAACTATACCCCATGACACGAATTGATTGATGCTTTGCAAAACGTAAAGAAGCCAACCGTTCCATCAATCTCAGCCACAAATACAAAAAAAGTTTATCTTAGTCTGAGAAATATATATTTTTTTTACTTTCCTGTTCTCTAAGATTGCCGGTTATTGGGGCGTTTACCTTACCTCTTTATCTAGCTTTTTCAACCCCGTCATATCCATCATCTTGTATATTTGTTGCTGCAAAACGTGATAGGCACCTGGCTTTTTCGCGTGTCATTGGGAAGCAAAGAAATCGCTGTTTTAAAATATACAAAATCGCTCATCTTTGCACTTAAGGTTATAAAAATTCCTGATAAACTTTTTTCGTTAGTTGGTGCTCCGACACTCTATCTAAAGCATTTTTCCACGTTGATCACGAATTGATCACTTATAGATGAATATTCAATGCGGAAAAGTGCGTCTAAAATAAAATACTAATAAATTATATCATCTCAGCCAAGTTCTGGTGAACTTATTAGTAGCGATCTATATATTATATATTTAGTATAGTAATTAGGTAGTCAAAAAATGAAGAAAAAATATTAAATCATTGTTTTCGTTCTACATTTATTTTTATATTATAAAAATATAATATAAAAAATAAAACAAAAAATACTTGGTGCGTCTTTTCTTGTGATGCATCAAAATGTAGTTTCAATAGGAACGAATAGAAAGTCATAAATGGTCCTTTTATCAGAATCAAATAAAATTGACGTCTATCGACTATATATGTATGCTTGCAACATGTCAGAAACGTCTCTATGCGCAGATCTATATTGGCATTGGTCGATATTGAGCGCCACCGAATAAAAAAATTCAACCATTTAATAAGTAAATTAATAAGTCAATAGTTGATACAAATAAGTATAGAGCCATTTTGTCTTTTGAGGGCGAACACCGCTAATTAATCAGGTGTAATTACAGTTAGCGACGTACTTAATCAATTAATTAATCAGGTTCTGGAGGCTATATTGACGTAAAATATATACATTCTTTCTGCGTACGATCTATCTTATAGCATGTTTAAACAAAAACAATAACGGACTAACTTTGATTGTGTTACTGAACTTCGACTGTATTTGGAAGAGTGCAGACATTCACGTTTGGATCAGTCGTACCAAGATGAACATCGCTTTTCGCGTCACGCACTTTCCGAACGGTCAATCATATTCATTTTTCTTTAATCTCTGTCACAAGTATAATCATATTATTTTTGCGAAATCAATTTACAATGTGTAAGTGATTCGGTTCAATATCTCTTTCTAAGGGATCCCATTTCCTGCCAATTCGATGACAAGTCCCATCAACAGCGGAAAATACTGGAGTTCTAGATTCGTCTTGTGAATTCATTCGACAATTCAATGATGCATCTGTCTTGGTCCAGTATAAGAAGTGCTATGATGAAACATAACGTTTTTGTAGTTGCATCGGTTGAATCTCATTTCCGTCAATTCTGGCAAGCATGGCACCCTCTGTTGTTTACTGATAATGCTTTATCAGTGGCCGGTGGTCGTATACATTTTTGCCGAATTGCCAGGGTACCTTGTCAGAAGGCCCTGCAGTTACCACAGTCTTAAGGGTATTTAATTGCAGCATACAGTTGGCAATTTGTTCAACTACTCTCTTCAGTCCAGTGACAACTTTCTTCAGATTACCGATTTGACTTGCCAACGACAAGCTTTCCGTCGATTGGAAAATAGCCGAGTAATCCCTATTTAAATGCAGCGCGGACAATTTCCATTTAGATATCCCATTCAGAATATCGCCATTCATAATGCTGCTGTTGATAACAGTTCGCGCCGATAAGATCCGATTGACGTGAACTACTGAATATTTCCATTGATACTGACTCATGGATCACTATACGTTACTGTAAATTCCCATTCAGAGGAGGTGAAAGTCAAGTCAGTCCCGCACGAGAGCGAGGTAGATACCGTTATCGTCTCTCGCAGTGGAGTGAGAGAGACACCACGACAGAGAGTTTCACATGGCGTTACGAATGTTTGGACCAAAATTGCGGGAGGGGAACGGGAAAGGGGCTCCGCTGACCGCGTTAATCAGTGTGCAAGTGTGCAAGAAACGCAGTTTCTTGCACACTTGCACACTAAAAAAAACTACACGACTAAAAAATCTTTAAAAAATGCAAGCGATTCAGTGGGTCTTGCCCTATAGAGCAGTAAAGGTTTATAGCGATCGCACAGAAACGCGTTTTGGCCCAAACATTCTTAAACGAAATTGCCGTCTACGGGGAAATATCCGTATAATTGCTATTTAGATGCAACGCAGATGATTTCCATCAAAAGCGATCCAATTCACCAGTTTAGTCCTGTAGGATCGCATTAAGGTGGGGCTAAATCTCAACATATCATCAAAATATTTTGAATCCATTTTCCTCCGATTTTATAAGATAAGAAACGACCTGCAGGACGCAGTGCATATTCGATTAACACAGTGCACCCACAATTTGTTTTTCATTTTATATAATCGTTTCGGAGAAAAATGGATTCAACATTTTTACTCTATCTCTTTCGCACTCATATGTGTTTAGCCTCCTCTTAAATACCGTCATTGATAACGGTTTGAACCGATAAGAGCCGATTGACGCAAACTGCTGAACATTCTCGTTGACACAGATTCAAGAATTTACCGCAACGTTAATATAATTTCCGATTGAAGTTCATTACTTTCGATTAAATACCAATAGGATAACCCCATCTATAACCGAATACGGAGCAGCAGTCTACTGTCGATTCATCTGTCCAGATAAAGTGCTATTATCTATTTATTTCCATTGAGTACAACAATGGTTATAAATTGGAAATATCATTGACAAAAAAGTCATTCATACCTATACGTTTTTAATAGTATTTTCGAAGGTGGGAAGAAGTTTTGTCTAATGTCGACCACTACGTGCGTGTGGAATCTAATAATCGTATAGCACCTCGCGAGAATGCACTTCTTTGATTCACAATTCCTGGAACATTTTTTCTATTTTACTTTGTGTGACAGGGTACAATTTGGCAAGGCTATGTGAGTCGGGAATGCATTTCTTTTTATTGCCCTCCTAGTTCTTTCCATTTATTATCCTTGTCTACCTTTTTCACATTTTGGTCGTCACTTGGCATTGCGATGTTCACATATAGATCTCGCAAAGTGAAAACCAGTCCATCGTAATTGGCGGTCATACGATCGTAAGCGAAAAGGCTTCTCTTCAATCCTTGTTGGTTTCTTTATATCAACGACACACTTCTTCGTAGGCTGCAAATATAATTTTCTAGTGTTGAATAGTTTTTTAGAACAGTCATTTAGTTAACTAAATTGCTGTATCGTATCTTCTAGTTGATTATCAAAACACTACATACATTTAGATGGATGCTTATGAATGAATGAGATCATTTGCTATTTATTATTTATAAATATGATATCCTTACAGATTGGGACGATATTCTGTTGGGTTTCCAGAATTGTTATATTTATGACGCTTTGTTTTGACTTTTTTGCAATCATCAAATTTTACATTACACCGGCATTTTGCACATTCAATCCTGTTAAGCTAAATAAAGTTTGTTGGTTCATAGATGGTGATTTTTCATTTAAACAAAATAAGCAACAATTTTTTACTGGAAACATTGATCCTTTGTCTGAATAACAATAATTCCCAAGTGTCGTTCCAATCGGTCGCTTTTAACATGTGATAATCACTAAGTTTACGATCCTGCATATTTTATGACGGTACAATCGTTGACAGGTGTGCACGACGTTAGAGGTGAGCGAAAAATCCATCCGACAACTAAATAGTAAAACACAGTGGCACCGTTGTCAATAAAAACACGAATATTATCCAAAAGTTTTTCGACAACTTTCTTTTTACACCCAATTGCCAGAAAAAATGTATGCAATATTGCATTACTGATCGATAGTGCATACAAATAAAATATATATTTATAAATCGATGTTTATTCTCGCGGAAGGTCAAAAACTCCCGACTACAAAAGAATGACTGAATGGAAAAAAGTCCAAAAAATTCAAAATACTTTTAAAAAGTCACAGTAGGTATATATAGTGTTGACAGCTGACTCGTAGGGGAAACGAAAAATGCTCGGGAGATCGAGCATCGAGCCACTGTGTAATTAGGTGCGATACACGATGAAAAGGCAAATGGCATGTCTCGCTGAAATTTCGACATAGATAAACAAGCTTTTTTCGAAAAGTGTTTATCTCTATGAATTTGCATAAAAAGGTAACAAAACCTAAGAAAGACACAGGTCATGATTCAAAGAATCTGCTTGCCAAATTTCGTCAACAGATTTTTTGTCGACTCGGAGATGACCGGACACGGATTAAACACGCAAAATCACGTGACCGTCATGAAACGCATAACTCCCGTCTTTTTGCCCTAACGGACAGTCGGCGATTCAAAAATAATAAGTTATGTTAAGTATGTAATTTATGCATTTTTTTATCAATGTTTTCGGTAATTCTTGCACCAAATATTAATATAGACACTGCATGGAATAATTTTTTTCACACACTGATCATGCACTAAACAACGATGACGTATTAAAAAAAAGTGGAAAACGGTCATGATTATCAGTAAATAACAATTGCGAGCTTCTCATTGGGTATTGAAAACGAACGATCTCGGCAGCAGAGTGAAGTGTGCGGCAACATTTGTGATTGTACGTAGAAGTGGGGATCGCTGACGTGATTTTTCGATATGTCCCCGCGAACTTTTACCGGATTAGTCTAATTATGGTTTATTTCCGTGAGTTCATACCTCCGCTCATAAATGTATTGCCACAAACATCCATCAGGCTATGAAGTGTTAGTACACCAAAATCTGTTAAGTCATTTTCTGCTATCCCAACGTTTACTGGCGCTTGCGGAATGTCGCCGAGCCGGCGGATCGCAGGGAAACGCATATCTCTCGGCTTTTGTGCTAGCGGGCAGTCGGGAGTAAAAAGTGCATTTGCTCAAGTAAAAGACTCGCGGTCGCGTCCCGCGAACTGTTTTACCGACGGTAAGTGTACTTCTCTCGAAATGCTACCGTGTCTCTTGTACCGTGAACAAATGTATTTCGAGAAAACACTATAGTAAATATACAGTTATCGACATGGCGACGACTGAACAGGACGAATACAGTACATCAAGTCTGTACAGACTGACAACTGTACACCGCAAGATTCTATACGAATGTAGCTTACTTCAGGGGTATGCCTAGGGCTTCATGAAGCTTCATTGACTTACTGTAACCTCTGAAGAAAGTTGTATTTGAGTAAAGTTTTTTAGTGTAAGTACAATTGTGTACGTTTACATGATAGTTTTTATAAACATGATTTTTTTTATGTATTGGGAAATTCTGAAAACATTTATATAAAACACCAAAAAAAATTTCACGAAAATGAAGCTTGCTTTACAAAGAAATTAAAAACAATAAAAAAAAATCCAATATTATTAAATTTCTAATGACTTTGAAGGTTCACGATCATTTGGATACCAATCAAAGTTGGCATTGACTCGATTGATGTAAAGTTGGTGCAAAGTTTCGGCCCGATCATTAAAAAGTTGTGATTTATCAGTTGTATATGTGGAAGCAGAATTATTGACTAGGGGGGTTAATTTTTCAATTTCACACGACGTATTTACTTAGGAACAGGTTTCTCTGGTAGAGAAATCTTGCGTCGACCGTGAAAGTACGATCTCACCTTCATCCATGCAGAAAGAAAAATGATCCAGTGTAATTAAATTTTATAATTACACTTATTTTCCAGTTAGCGGTTAAAATAATAAGTATAATCATTTTTTTACTTCCAAATACTGTAGTTCAGGTGCTTTTATTTAAAACATTCATATGTTCAAACACCCTTGCCCAGGGACCTGTTGCCCCTGTAATGGATTTCATAAAATTGAAATTTCCATATCGCTTCCTCATAAAAGTTGGAAATTGAAATTTCCGTATGGTTTTCTCATAATGTTCCTTTATTCGCGAAGCTTCCTCTATGAGGAAGCCAAAAATACAGTCAATGCTTCCTCATAGAAGCATTGGCTGTCACGAATACTTCACGAATAAAGGAACATTATAAGAAAGCGATAAGAAAATTTCAATTTTCAACTTTTTCTTTTGAGACAATACATGTCGTTCAGCTGCTTCTCTTAAAGTGCAGTGCAGAGGCACTGCAGCGAAAGTAGCTGCACGCGGGGCATACGGAAACCTGTTTGATATGGGTACAGTAAAAGTAGGCTCCAGACGATGCTCTTTCCCAGTCATACTGTGGTCCGACACACGGCGGCACGTTAAATCGCATAAAGTTGAAAAACTTCGAGACGGGTAACTGCGAGTGCACATACTTTTCATTTTGTAGCGTTGAGGAATATTGGTGAATTGCTACAATTGTTTAGAAACGTAAGCAAGCTTAAAAATGGAATTGACTTTCAAGACTGTTG
Organism: Stenichneumon culpator; assembly: GCA_964017025.1. Lineage (NCBI taxonomy): Eukaryota > Metazoa > Arthropoda > Insecta > Hymenoptera > Ichneumonidae > Stenichneumon > Stenichneumon culpator. The sequence continues at coordinate 6,739,712 of OZ024777.1, forward strand.
ATGGGGAAGTCGGGAAAAAATTAGACCGGATGTTTGGGATAAAATCATGCTTTATGCGTGTTGAGCCGGGGCAGTGCTTGCTTCCACCCCATTACGTTTTTTTGGGAACCAAAATTCGGGACCTGGAGATACGCGATGACGATATTTGGATGGTTTCGTATCCTCGCACAGGTATGATTGAGAATGAGATACCGTTATAAGAACAAGCTTTGTTTCTATAAATATAAAAAGATTTCACTTCCGCCGCCGCCGCTGTCATGTTAAGTATCGAGGGGGTCAATAATTGGGTCAGGCGGGGGTCAGTAATATGGTCAGCGGGTCAGTAATAGGGACGTTAAATTGCCTGATAATAAGGGCTTAAGTTTATAAAGGGGCACGAGCGCGCGATGCGTGCGAGGAACCAGCTTCACGAGTATATATTTATACTTTGCTTTTCAATCGGTCATTAGAACATATTTACTTACCGTCTTACGAATAATAAGGTACATTTTTTAATATCCTGTCGATCAATTTTTACTTGTCATTGCCAAAATCGTTTTTCTTCTCAGACGTATCTCGCAATTTAATTTGATCACTGAGAAATTATAACTGCTGCGGAAAATATATGGAACGATACCCGGATTTTTTGCATACCTAAAATTTGTTCGGTTTTTCTCTTCAAATAAAGCATTTTTCCGATTATTTCCTAATAACAACATTCCCCGAAGAATCATTTTTTTCGTTTGTTTGGAGACGGAGAAAATATGATTAGTTGGCCAAAACACTTAAGAAATTGAAAAAAGTCTCTACTTTGCGGAGAAATTCAGAGAAATTTGTCCACTTTTCTTATAAATTTCTGGAATGAGTAAATCATAGTTTTTTTTTGTTTTTTTTTTACAAATTATGGGAAAAATGTTCAAGAACGTATTCTTTTTAAATGCTAATAAAATAGGCAGATTAATAAATTACGTATGCTCAATCTTCTGTAACAATTTTTACTTTTTCCAAAAAGTAGCGGTTATTTACCGACCGTCTTAATTTATATTATGCTGCCGATCGCAGGTTATATACTGTTTAATTTTATTCTGCAGTATGTATACAATCTTTATTAACATATAGCAGTAATTCCTTAAAACGGATATTTCTGTGGACGTCTTCGTCCTAGCATGCCTAGAGACATCAGCATGCGCTCACATATGTTCCAGGGATATACATTAATTTTTTTCAGATTTTTGAACTGCCGCGTTTGAGCATGGCACGACAGCACTAAAATTCGAAAGATAAAAAAAATTACATTCCAAATAATTTTTGTGGTTTGTCCATTAAAACATTTAAAAATCCAGAAAAAACCTGGCTTATCTGAAAAATAGTGCGCTTCCATTGACCATTTTGCCGATCCATTTTTGATTCAAGAAAGCACTCACAAATACAACAAAAAAGTGTTACGTATTGCATCATGATGCCACATGCCCACATACATTTTTTAAATTCTTTGCCGTTCTTTGTACACAGTGCAGTTTCAGACTGGGATAGCCCATATAGTTTTTATGGGAAAAAAATAAAAACGGTTTTTTATTCCCTTCGCACTTGGGTAACGTTTAAAACCCAAATCTCATAGACAATCATGGTCTAAGGTCGGATTGTAACACTGGGGTATTAATGTATTGAACCCTGAAACTTGTGAATCTTTGGTTCCAGGCCATTTTTATAACTTCCGTTTTACTGATAAATTTAAAGAAATTTTCTACATATTATTAAAAAATAAATTGATTTTGTACGTACAAATTCTGAAAAATTGAGTTTTTCACATCGCTCTGTTATTTCCGTGTATTTACACAGATTTTTGTATGAGAATGCGTTTATGGATGTTCTGTAATTATTTTGTCATCCACGTAGACTGAATCCGTGAAAATAAACATTCATAAGCAGGTAATCTGATACATAAAAAATGTTGTACTAAGTCCAATCGTCGGTAAAGATTTTATTTTATTTATTGTAATTTATCAACGTTATATTTACCTGTAGCTTAGCCTGTATGGCCTTATGACATTAAGCCATCGAAATGTAAACGCACGCAAAATGTACAAGGTGATCGAAAACAGCGGGGTCCAAAAATGTGTCGATTTTTTAAGAATTAGTCATATGTTAATGATCAAATTTCAGGAAGTCATTGGGCCCAGGAAATGGTTTACTGTATAGCTAATGATTTCGATTATGAAAGCGCTAAAACACCGTTGTTCGTCCGAAATCTGCTTCTCGAGTGAGTATCCACCCCAGTCACTCATAATTGTCGCGGACCGAAACTCGATTGATACTATACCAATGAAACTTTAGATAATTGTTTCGTTAAATTGCAATGTTTATTCGTAAAGGGCTTCAGCTCTCATGGTAACTGGGGAATATGCGAGCATGTTCTCACAATTTGGAAATTCAGTGGAAAACGTCGAGAAAAGTCCGAGTCCTCGATCCGTTAAAACACACTTGCCCTGGGACCTGTTACCCCTGCAATGGCATGTAAAAAAACCAAAGGTACTTACTGCACAAATATTTTGAATTGACCGAGTTCTGAATACGACTTATAACATTTAATAGAATGAATATACTTCCAAAAACGACATTTTTATAACATGACTATATCAACGTTGATTAAAGAATAATATTCTTGAATGGTTGCGTTCAGAGTACTTTTTTGGTATTTATTATTTTGAACGCAATGCTTCTATAGTATATAAGCGTTGAGTTCAAAATACTATTTTTAGTCTAGATAAAGTGTAACAGAGAAACTTGATTACATCATTGATATATAACTTTTATATACTTTTTTATGGTATCGTTGTTCTAGACTGTTTACGTAGCCAGAAATCCGAAAGATACTTGCGTCAGTTTTTATCACTACTGCAGACTGATCCACAATATCCAGGGAAGCTTCGAGGATTTTGCAGAGCTGTTTCTCGAAGATAATGGTAAATATTAATCGATACTCTACTAATCATCATTCTTATCGATATTAATATCATTATTTACCATTAATATTTTGAAAACAGTATGGGGTTGTTTGTTTGTATTTAAATTTAACCTTAACAATTCACAATGGCCTCACAGTGGCTCTGCAAATAGACAGTATTGTCATATACCATTCACATGGAATCTCTTCCCATAACAATCGTCGACATGAGCACCATTAACGTTGAAGATGTTGACGGAAACCGTTGCAGATACGGAAGCAATTACAAGATTTCTAAAAAGATTATTTCTGACGATAATAATAATTTTGTTTAGCCTTGGCAAAAACCATTTTACAACAATCTTTTACAAACGCCCAATGGGTGCCGCGGACGTTGCAAAAGCCCACGACAGTTAATTTATGACCATGGGTTTTTTACCCGGAATCCCCATATACTACTTTTTTCCACATGAGCGTTTATTAAGTATACCAATCATCATCTCATTGGCCCATGGTGAACTCACTATGAACAAAACGTGCCGTCACTGATTACAAATCTAAGGCTTCCAAGATCAAATTCGGCCGATGTCACAAAAATTTATATTACTTGTTACATTGCGTCACATTATTATTACATTCCGGTCCAGTGTTACGGGGTTCACCGAACTTCTTGCGTATGTATTTCTCCAGAAGTGTCAAAACTTATCAACAAATATTTGAATAAATATATAGAGGAATAGGATTTTATAATTTAACTGTACTGATTTGTTTTCGGATGCTTCAGGGCCAATGGGACCATTTTGGAACCACGTTCTTCGATTTTGGAACAGCAAAGATCAAGATAACATACTATTTCTCACTTACGAGGAAATGAAAAAGGTAAAAAAGAGACATTTAAAATTTTTACGTAAGAATGTACGTGAGCTCTGTAATTATCCTTATCTTTCACAGGATCAAGCAGCAGCGATTCGGCGAACCGCTAAATTCTTGGGAAGAATGGTGACTGATGAACAAGTAGATGTATTGGGAAAGCATTTAGAATTCGCGAAGATGGCTGCAAACCCTGCAATTAATTTAGAAGGGATACTAAAAAAAAACGATACCGACCAGAACATGAAATTTATTCGTAAAGGAATAGTTGGGGACTGGCGTAATCACATGTCCGACGATTTGTCGCGACGATTCGACGAATGGTCAATTAAAAATCTGAAAGGTACCGGTCTCAAATTTGACTCCATTGGTTAGTGAGAATAAAACAGACCGTGCAGTGAAATGTGTGTTTAAAAACTTAGCTAGTTTTGTTTCGTAGTAGAGAGAGTTATGTTTTTGTAACGAACATTTTTTTCGAGGTTTCATTGCATGTTACGTAAGGTCTTATATATCCACTAGTGGTCAATTTTCAAGGAATTTCTTCGCACGCGGTTAAAACTGCAAATAAAGCATATATTGATTTTTTGTAAATTTTTTGATATACTCTTTAATTGTATGTATGTTACGTGTTCGCCCGTAACAACGCGAGATAGCTGCAGGGAAAGGTGTTGCGGAAAGTAGGAAGAAGGCGGAGACACAATGTTGCGTTAACAAGCGGTTGGAGAGTTTAAGTGCGAGCAATAGAAAAGATACGTGCGCGCGTTACTGGTACCGTAACGTTCTTCTTCTTCTTCTTCTTCAATTTGCCTGGGCCCACGGTGGAGTGGGCAAGCCAGGCTGGCCTCTCGCGGAGCCGTGCCGGCCAATGTTCGGTACCGTAACGTTACTGCCTCGTTTGCGGCAGTGCCGCGACGCGTCGAGTGGGGGGGAGCGAGAGCTCCGAAGCGTTTGTGAGGCGTACGAATATTAGAGTCGCAAAACAAGGGTGTTTGTCGCGAACAATGTACAACAAGAAAAAGTCATCAAAATGTTAAAAAATGGAGGTGTTCCCGTCCCAAAAGTAGAAGGTCGGCTTAAAAATTTGCGTCCGTGGTGTATCACGTCGTCGCCGAAATAAAAGACTGAACTAAAAATAAAGAAAAGTTCACATCGTTACACATGTATTATACATCATTATCAACAACACTACGAATAAATAAAAAATGGTAAAAATTGGAGTGTTTCACCTTATTTATTACCTTTTCGAACAACGATTTATTTATTAAAAAAAAATGACTCGATCAGTTCTCGTTTTTGTAAGTTCTATGGATGGATATTGATACATAAAATGTGCTGCAAAGATTGTACTTCACGCACGATGAATTGTAGGAAAATTGCAATCGTAAAGTAAGAGCCGATCGATGCGCGCATGCGCCGTCTATTTTAGTACACTTGGTTGTAAAGCGTCACTTTCGCCACTCTCGGGAGGTACGCAAACAACGGTGAGCTTGCTATTCAGTTGAAGGTAAAAATCCTGAAATTTTTTTTGTTTTGCTACACATTCACAAATCCAATTTTTCTCATTAAATTTCCTTACTATTCCCCGAAAATGTTAGCCAAGTTTTAGGAGAATCTGTCGGGCGGACAACTTTCTACACTCTAGCAACGATGAGTTTGGGACTGAAGTGGCCGTTATAAATGTCTAGTATTTTATCTCGAACTATTCCATACTTTACATTTATATTTTTTTTTCAGGTTCGTTTCTGGTTCGTCATATACAGGATGCTTCTCAGAATCGCGACAGATCGTTAAATGAAAAATCGGTAATTTCGTTAACTAGAATTTGATGAGCAAAAAATGGCACGGAATAATGAAGATTAAAAAATAGGTACTATTCATAAACAAATGCACCGTGATAGCCAGCAAGGTTATGCTCTTGCTCACACACGCATACTCATACAATCGTACCCACAAGAATAAATTATACGTATAACGGGTGACGTTTTTTACTCGATCTCAACGCTCTATTCCTCTCCGCGCGGTGAAGCAGACCCACCCCCCGATTCTTGACATGGCGGTGGCGGCTGTGGCGACGTCGGTGGAGTGACTTTTATATATTATAGTGGGTTGAAGAAATATATATAAATGTATATATATGTGTTTGCCATTATTTTTTATCAATGAAAGTTATTGTGAAAGAGATCAATTTTATTCCACTGCGCAATTAGTCCATATTCCGTTTGATTATGGTAACTCGTTTCATCGATATCGAACTTCATGGCTGATGTGTAGTACGTGCTGGGAGTGGAATTTGTTGGTCACTCTTTTTTTCATGGTGCCCGGCAATAAATTATATGTATTAAACCAAAAGCAAGTAAAGGTTAAGTCTTTCTCGTGGAATAAAATACCGATAAATTGCTAGATACATACATTAGAAACTACGGAATATTCTATGCAAATCAGTACAGACTTTCCTCGAGTCTTAATGACATTCTGCATTGTCTCATTTATTTATTATTTCTTATTTTTCGTAAATCTTTCGTATCGTAGTGGTTCTTCAAGGTGAACCACTTCAAGTTCTTTCTATGCATGATATTCTACAATGTGCAAACACTATATGGAAAACACTTCTGAGATATCGACCGAATAACTTAGAATTTGTACATCACGCGTTTTTTTTTTATCCCGTAAATTCCGCATTTTTTTACTGCAAAAAAGGTCGATCACACAACAAAAAACGAAAGCATAAAATATAGCAATTTAAATGCCTCTTTTAATGATATTTTTTCGAAAGTACTCGGAAATGGACCCTCTCCGAGCAGAATGAACATACTACCCGGTTATCGTGTTTCAGACATAGTGTCAGAGAAACATTTTCACCAGGTAGGGAATAACAAAAATAAAATCGGAATCGCTAAATAAACGTATTTCTTTGTTTCTGAATTATTCCTCACAGTACATTATATTTTCGAAGAATAAAGAAGGTTTATCCTCAGATTCCATTTCCCTCGAAAGACTATCATCGTTACGTTTCCCCTTGCGCCCAAGCCCTTCCGGCTTTCTCGTTCATTCCGTCTTTTAATGTCTACCACACGCCGAGATATCGGAGAAGCGCACATGACAATACCGATGACCGATGACGTTTTCACCATATCGCCTACAGCCCCGATACTCTTACCGCATAAACCACCCATATCTACCGTCGAACTTTTTTTTTTATTTTCCGAGCATCCGTCGACCAAAGAGACCACGGATGAAAAAGTCCGATGAATCCGTACGCATTTTCGTCTTGAAAGCCACCAAAAACTCCTAAACCAACTCGGCCGAAGGAGAAAACAAGAGTAGAAACCCTCTGCGATCAGTTGATAATTTCTTCGACGCGTCGTTCCCGACAATCTCAGGATCAGGAAGCAAAGAAATCGCTGTTTGAAAACATACAAAGTCGCTCATTTTTGCAACGAAGGTTGTAACAATTCCTGATAAACTTTTTCGTTAGTTGGTGCTCCGAGACTAAATCTAATGCATTTTTCCACGCTGATCACGAATCGATCACTTATTTTATTTATAGATAAATATTCAATACGGAAAATTGCGTCTAAAATGAAGTACTAATAAATTAAATCACCTGAGCCAAATTCTGATACACTTATTTATACAGACCTATATATATATTTAGTATAGTAATTACGTAGTCAAAAATGAAGAAAAAAATTAAACTATTGTTTTCGTTCTATATTTAGCTCAAAAATATAATATAAATAATAAAACAAAACAAAAAACTTGGTGCGTCTTTTCTTTTGATGCCTCAAAATGTAGTTTCAATAGGAACGAATAGAAAGTCATTAAGGGTCCTTTGATCAGAATGAAATAAAATTGACGTCTATCAAATATATATGTATGCTTGCAACATGTCAGAAACGTATCTATGCGCAGATCTATATAGGCAAGTGGCTAGATAGGGTGTTTCGTTTATTGAATGTATCTCAGATACAAAACGGTGAATCTTCTTGAAATTTGGACACAACCTGTCTGGTTTTTTATTTGAATCTAACAGAAATCGTCGGAGAAAATTGCTACGTTGCGAGGTTACCGATCGATTTCCGAAACGTTTACACGGTACCTTATGTAGCTTTATACACGCATTACTAAAAAAAAAAACTACACGACTAAAAAATCTTTAAAAATTGCAAACGATTCAGTGGGTTTTCCCCTATAGAGCAGTAAAGGTTTATAGCGATCGCACAGAAACGCGTTTTGGCCCATACATTTTAAAACGAAATTGCCGTCTACGGGGAAATATCCGTATAATTACTATTTAGATGCAGCGCATATAATTTCCATGCAAAGCGATCCAATTCACCAGTTTAGTCCTGTAAAAGCCCATTAAGGTGCGGCTAAATATCAACATAACCTCAAAATATTTTGAATCCATTTTCCTCCGATTTTATAAAATAAGAAACGACCTGCGGGACGCACTGCATATTCGAATAACACAATTTGTTTTTCATTTTATATAATCGTTTCGGAGAAAAATGTTTTTACTCTATCTCTTTCGCACTCATACGTGTTTAGCCTCCTCTTAAATACCGTCATTGATAACGGTTCGAACCGATATGAGCCGATTGACGAAAACTGCTGAATATTCTCGTTGACACAGCACCGCAACGTTAATATAATTTCCGATTGAACTTCATTACTTTTAATTAAATACCAATAGGATAAGCCCGTCTATAACCGGATACGGAGCAGCAGTCTACTGTCGATTCAATCGTCCAGGTAAAGTGCTATTACCTATTTATTTCCATTGAGTACAAGAATGGTTATAAATTGGAAATATCATTGACGAAAAAGTCATTCATACCTACACGTTTTTTAAATCGTTTTTAATAGTATTTTCGAAGCTGGAAAGAAGTTTTGTTTAATGTCGACCACTACGTGCTTGTGGAATCTAATAATCGTACAGCACCTCGCGAGCATGCACTTCTTCGATTCACAATTCCTGGAACATTTTTTCTATTTTACTTTATGAGACAGGGTACAATTTGGAAAGGATATGTGAATCGGGAATGCATTTCTTTTTAATGCCCTCCTAGTTCTTTCCATTTATTATCCTTGTCTACCTTTTTCACATTTTGGTCGTCGCTTGGCATTGCGATGTTCACATATAGATCTCGCAAACTAAAAACCATTCCATCGTCATTGGCGGTGATACGATCGTAACCGAAAAGGCTTCTCTTCAATCCTTGTTGGTTTCTTTATATCAACGACACACTTCTTAGTAGGCTGCAAATATAATTTTCTAGTGTTGAATAGTCTTTTAGAACAGTCATTTAGTTAACCCAATTGCTGTATCGTATCGTGTAATTGATTATCAAAAGACTACATACATTTAGATGAATGCTTATGAATGGTTATGAATGAATGAGATCATTTGCTATTTATTATTTATAAATATGATATCCTTACAGATTGGGCCGATATTCTGTTGGGTTTCCAGAATTGTTATATTTATGACACTTTGTTTTTACTTTTTTGCAATCATCAAATTTTACATTGCACCGGCATTTTACACATTCAATTCTGTTAAACTAAATAAAGTTTGTTGGTTCATAGATGGTGATTTTTCCTTAAACAAAATAAGCAACAATTTTTTACTGGAAACATTGATCCTTTGTCTGAATAACAATAATTTCCAAGTTTCGTTCCAATCGGTCGCTTTTAACATGTGCCAATCACTAAGTTTACGAACCTGCATATTTTATGACGGTACAATCGTTGACAGGTATGCACGACGTTAGAAGTGAGTGAAAAATCCATCCGACTACTAAATAGTAAAAACCAGTGGCACCGTTGCCACTAAAAACAAGAATATTATCCAAATGTTTTTTCGGCTACTTTCTTTTTACACTCAATTGCCGGAACGAATGTATGCAATATTGCATTACTGATCGATAGTGCATATAAATGAAATATATATTTATAAATCGATGTTTATTCTCACGGGCGGCCAAAAACACACGACTACAAAAAATGACTGAATGAAAAAAAGTCCAAAAAATGCAAAATACTTTTAAAAAATCACAGTAGGTATATATAGTGTTGACAGCTGACTCGTAGGGGAAACAGAAAATGATCGGGAGATTGAGCATCGGGCCACTGTGTAGTTAGGGGCGATAAGGCAAATGGCATATCTTGCTGAAATTTCGATATGGATAAACAAGCTTTTTTTCAAATAGAGTTTATCTCTATGAATTTGCATCGAAAGGTAACAAAACCTGAGAAAGACACAGGTCATGATTCAAAGTTTTTATTTAAAACATCGATATGTCCAAACACACTTGCCTTGGTACCTGTTGCCCCTGCAATGGATGTAAAAAAATTGAAATTTCCATATCGCTTCCTCGTAAAAGTTGGAAATTGAAATTTTCGTATGGTTTTCTCATAAAGTTCCTTCATTCGCGAAGCTTCCTCTATGAGGAAGCCAAAAATACAGACAATGCTTCCTCATAGAAGAAACTTCACGAATCAAGAAACATTATGACAAAGCGATATGAAAAGTTCAATTTTCAACTTTTTCTTTTGAGATAACACATGTCGTTCAGCTGCTTCTCTTGAAAGCTTCCGCACAGCGGCGCAAGTAGCCGCACGCCGGGCATACGGAAACCTGTTTGATATGAGGACAGTAAAAGTACGCTCCAGACGATGTTCTTTTCCAGTCGTACTGTGGTCCGACACGGGGCAGCACGTTATCCCGCATAAAGTTAAAAAAACTTCGAGACGGGTTACTGCGAGTGCACATATTTTTCATTTTGTAGCTTTGAAGACTATTAGTGAATTACTACAATTTTTTAGAAACGTAAGTTAAGCTTAAAAATGGAATTAACTTTCAAGACTATTGATGGGGAAGTCGGGAAAAAAATAGACCGGATTTTTGGGCTAAAACCATCCCTTATGCGTGTTGAGCCGGAGCAGTGCGCACTTCCACCCCATTATGTTTTTTTTTTTTAACCAAAATTCGGGACCTGGAGATACGCGATGACGATATTTGGATAGTTTCGTATCCTCGCACAGGTATGGTTGAGAATGAGCTACCGTTATAAGATCAAACTTTGTTTCTATACATATAACAAAATCTCAGATCATGCCGCTGTCATGTCAAGAATCGAGGGGGGTGGGGTCAATAATTAGTTCAGAGAAGGTCAATAATAGGGTCAGCGGGTCAGTAATAGGGACGTTAAATTGCCTGATAATAAGGGCTTAAGTGTATAAAGGGGGAGGAGCGCGCGAAGCGTGCGAACTAATAGCTTCACGAGTATATGTATATATATATACTTTGCTTTTTAATCGGTCAATAATATTACTTTGCGATACTAGTGCGTAAAAGCGGGCTTTCGGTGAAGGTTGGAAAGTGGCTGCACGAGCCGTATCGAGCACTACAACGGCACGAGGCGAAACCGAGTGCTGTTGCAGCGCGAGAGAAGGCGAGTAATATATATGGGAAAATATATGGGACGATACCCGGTTTTTATTTTCATACCTAAAAACTGTTCGGTTTTTTTCTTCAAATAAAGCATTTTTCCGGTTATTTCCTAATAAAAACTTTCCCCGAAGAATAACTTTTTTTGTTTGTTTGGAGACGGTGAAAATATGATGAGTTGGGCAAAAAAACTTTAAAAAATGAAAAAGTCTCTACTTTGCGGAGAAGTTCAGAGAAATTTGTGCTCATTTCTTAGCAATTTCTTGAATAAGTGAATCTAATTTTTTTTTTAGGAACCATGGGAAAAAATGTTCAGAACGTATTCTTTTCAAATGCTAATAAAAAAGGCAGTTTCATAAAATACGTATGCTCAATCTTCTGTAACAATTTTCACTTTTTCCAAAAAGTAGCGGTCACGTACCGACCGTCTTAGTTTATATTATGGCATGGCACGACAGCACTGAAATGCGAAAGATAAATAAAATTACATTGCACATAATTTTTGTAGTGTGTACATTATAACATTAAAAAATCCAGAAAAAACCTGGCTTATCTGAAAAATAGTGAACTTCCATCGACCATTTTTGCTGATCCATTTTTAATTCAAGAAAGCACTCACAAATACAACAAAAAAGTGTTGCGTATTGCATCATGACGCCACATCCCCACACACGTTTTTAAAATTCTTTGCCGTTTTTCGTAAACAGTGCGGTTTCAGACTGGGATAGCCCACAGTTTTTGTGGAAAAAAAATAAAAACTATTTTTATTCCCTTGGCACTTTCGTAACGTTTAAAACCCCAATCTCATGGACAATGATGGTCTAAGGTCGGATTGTAACACTGGGGTATTACACGGAGAAAAATAGCTCTGTTTCTCTAACAAAATGTACACGGAGAGAAAAATACGGTAATAATCTCCAGATTCGTGTAGTAATTCGAGGACGAAGTGGGAAAATTACGATTTTAACCAAACACATCGCGAATTTCGCTATGCATAATCCGCTGTACCATTTACAGCACATCGTAATTATTCCCATACTTTGCGCCCACAAATGTTTAATATTATTCTCCAGACGCATATAAAATGCACCAAGTTAGTTCGGTATAAACTACTAGGAGTTTAGTGATAGATTGCGCAAGCTTCATAATTTCTTGCTATATACGATTTAGTAACGATTAACTGTGGCGGCCGCATCACACGACTGAATAGTTTCGTCGGTTTAATTTGTCGTCCCATACGGTATAGGAAAATTTCCCAGACTTCCGATATGTCCCGCGTTTGCTATACCGTCTGGAGATTATTCCCAAACTATTTTAGATGATATTACCATATTTTTCTCTCCGTGTAGATAGTTAATAATTTATTGTTGTAGTAGCAAAAATATTTGGTTGCTACAGCAAAATATTTGTTGCCACAGCAAAACGTTTTGTTGTCCCTATGTTAAGGCCTTATATACGCGAAAAATTTCAACAATTTTCATTTTTGATTCCATTAGTCTGAACGGTTAGGAATATTTTAAGTTTTACAGAATTGAAAAATTCCAAAAATTGTTAAAATTACAGTATTTCTAACTTTTGAACGAAGGTTCAGATCGCTTTGAAATGTGTACAACATATTCTTAGTATCATAAACTATCTTGTGAACCACAGAAACAAAAATTTCAATGACACAAACAAATATAAAAAATAAAATACCGACAGAAAATTGAGTAAGAAAATTTTAACTTTCGAATTTTTATTATAATAATTTTTTTAATAATATTGATGGTTCACACTGAAGATACATTCATTATGCAATTATAAATATGCTCATTTTTTTTAGAACACCCACATCGATGCCGAGAACTTTCATCATCAACGCGCGCGCAAAAAAAATACATTGCTTTATTATGTAATATCTCCGCCATTTGTTAATATTTCTGATTTTTTTACATATACTTAACCATGTGCATAAATGATCTGTAAAAAAATGTTGTCAATATATGCGTCATTTTTTTTAACCGCGTCTAGAAAAATATCTTGGAAAATCAAAATGTGCAAGACGATCGAAAACAGCGGGGTCCACAAATGTGCCGATTTTTTAAGAATTCGCCATATATTGATGATCAAATTTCAGGAAGCCATTGGGCCCAGGAAATGGTTTACTGTATAGCTAATGATTTCAATTATGAAAGCACTAAAACACCGTTGCATGTCCGAAATCCGTTTCTTGAGTGAGTATCCACCCAGTCATTCATAATTGTCGCGCAATTAGTCCATATTTCGCAAACGAAATATGGACTAATTGCGCAATGGAATAAAATTTATCTTTATCTAGTTATCTAGTTTAAAGTTATCTTTATTTAGTTACAATAATCAAAATTATGGTAACTTTTTTTTCATAGTGCCCGGTAATAAATTATATGTATTAATTGAAAAGCAAGTGAAGGTTAAGTCATTCTCGTGGGATAAAATACACATAAATGGCTAGATACATACATTAGGAACGACGGAATTTTCGATGCAAATTAGTACAAAGTTTCCTTGAGTCTTAATGACATTCTGCATTGTCCCATTTGTTTATTATTCCTTATTTTTCGTAAAACTTTCGTACCGTATGCACATATTCGAATTCACCTTGAAGTGGTTCGTTCTTTAAGGTATTCTACAGTGTGCGCACCCTGTATCGAAAACACTTCTGAGCGTCAGATATATCGACAAAATAACTTAGGATTTGTACATCGCGTTTTTTTAATCCGGTAAATTCCGCATTTTTTTACTGCAAAAAAGGTCGATCGCACACCAAAAAACTAAAGCATAAAATATAGCAGTTTAAATGCCTCTTTCAATGATATTTTTTCGAAAGTACTCGGAAAGTACTCGGAAATGGACCTTCTCCGAGCAGAATGAACATACCACCCGGTTATCGTATTTCAGAAATGGTACCAGAGAACCGTTTTCACCAGGTAGGGAATGTTAAAGAAAAAGGATTCGCTAAATGAACGTATTTTTTTGTTTCTGAATTATTCCTCACAGTGCATTATATTTTCGAAGAATAAAGAAGGTTCATCCTCAGATTCTATTTTCCTCGAAAGACTCTATCGTTATGTTTCCCCTTGCGCCCAAGCCCCTCTAGCTTTCTCGTTCATTCCGTCTTTTAATGTCTACCACACGCCGAGATATCGGAGAAGCGCACATGACAATACCGATGACCGATGACGTTTCCATCATATCGCCCACAGCTTCGATACTCTTACCGCGTAAACCATCCAGATCTACCGTAGAACTTTTTTTTATTTTCCGAGTATCCATCGATCAAAGAGACCACGGACGAAAAAGTCCGATGAATCCGTACGCATTTTCGTCTTGAAAGCCACCAAAAACTCCTAAATCAACTCGGCCGAAGGAGAAAACAAGAGTAGAAACCCCCTGCGATCGGTTGATAATTTCTTCGGCACGTCGTTCCCGACAATCTCAGGATAATTCTCGTACACCGTTTTTCCACTTCTTTTTTCCAAAGTGTACCTGCAACTAAAACTAGTATCCCAACGCTAGCTGGAGAAAGAGGGGAGAACAAAATAAAAATAAAAAACACAGAACGAGAGAATCACCAGAGTGTGCGGAAAGAAGTTTTAATGGCTTCGCAAAGAAGTTCCACGGAGGTGCAGAACGCGGGAGCGGACTCAAAGTGGTCGGTTGGTTGGGGTCTGAAACTTTAGGCCTCCATCGTGCCTCCATCTTTTTTTCTCTCTCGCTCGAATTTTTCCCTTTTTTGTTCTCCTCCAACCGGGGGGTGGACGAGTAAAACCCCGATTGGCCGTAAGTTCGGCCTCAGCAGCGACAGAGGATCGCTCTTTATTCGCAGAACGTCAGGGCAAGGATGCGTTTCGACGATGAGCTGCTTGCTGTTGCTGCTGCTCGCTGCTGATGCTTTTGGTTTTCCCTTTATGTTGTGTGATGCCCGCGCGCAAACGTTGCAAGAACGATTTATTGATCAGCGCGAAAGTCCGAAGGGCTTCTGGCCAATAGGCGACGCTCGGTCAGTCGCACGGGAACGAGGCTGAGTTGAGTAAGAGAGTTTTTCCCCGGTAGACACAACCCCCGGGTAACGCGACTAGCTAACGCGAGCGAGGGGGTTGCGAACGAACGAGGGGGTTGTACGAAGTTAGGGTGAGAGAGGGTTGCCGCTGTTGCGACCCCAACGTCCAGCGAAACCGGGGCTGCTGAGGGACCTGGGAGAGATGTGTAGCTTATCTCATTCTCGGAAATTATGGTGGAAGGATGAAGGGTGACCAGGGGCAGTGAAGCCGGTAGATGCGGCATAAACCCCCCTGCTGCTATGTTGGCGGCCATCGCTGCGTATCTTCTATATCCCGGACGGGTTTCTCTGTAAAAGCTCGAACACGGATAGCGTATCCAATATCTCTTTTGATCATGTTGGGTAGAAAACCCGAGATTATCGGTAGTTTTTCCTCATTCGCTGTTTTTCGTTGCCTCTTGTTTTTGAGTATGTATTTTTGGCTGTGTTGGTTAGTTACCAAGCTTCAATCGATTGCTGTCAGATACAAAAAGTAAAAAATTGAAATTTTCATATTGCTTCCTCATAAAAGTTGCAAATTGAAATTTTCGTACCCCCATCTCACAATGTTCCTTTATTCGCAAATCTTCTATGAGAAAGCATTTTCTGTATTTTTGGCTTCCTCAATACAAATTCAATACCAAAGGTCTTTGATCGATATTTGTGTGCAGTTTTAGGACGATAGCTCAAAATTTACGCAAGTTAGAGATACCACAGAAGTTTTTCATAAAATTCAAAATCCCGTAAAATGTCCAATTTGGCCTCAATCTTCATAAAAATTGCACTGAATGAAGAGACGTAAAAACTCTACCAGTGTACCAAACTTTAACTGGCTATCTCGAACCGTTTCCGAGTTAGTGACTTGCACAATTTTAAACTGTGCAAGTTGTTACACGCACACATGCACTCACGCATACACATCCGGACGTCAGCTGAAAATCACATTTCCCAACGTTTCAGACTAATTTAAGTACTCTGACATAAAAATCTCGAAAACAATTTTTTTCGCGAAAACATAGCTTCCTCTATGAGGAAACAAAACTGCCTACTTCCAGGTTCTGCCGTACCTGGAAAAAACAGCACGTCGCTAACTCTATACTGGCTGTCATCCGCCTAAACGCCATATCAGTTTGTCTCTAGCCAACGTAAGTAGCTTTGGCTACTGACATTTCTCAATATGTATTGGGAAATGCTACCACACTACTACTTGGCAGTGGATATTTTTAAAATTTCTTTGTGACGTCACTACTGGTTTCGAAATCTCAATTTTCAACCGGTAGTGACGTCATACGGGAAAACTTCACTTCCTATTTAAAAATCTCCGTCGTTGACCAGAAGTGGCATCGTACAGAAAACCTTCACTTCGGGTTTGACAATCTCATTTTCCCATCGGAAGTGACGTTATACCGGAAATGTAAAAATTCTCATGAAAACTTCACTTTACAATGTGCTGCAATGTGTGTGTACACTTTAAGCAGCTATATATGTCTTTTCATCCTCATTTTCCTTTACTTTCAGCACTTGTCCCAAAGTCTAAAAAAAAACCATCTGTGACCTCTCCACCCGCAATTTTAATATTTGCCTACGTCGACGTCTTTCCGAAGTAACGAAACCATAAAGATGAAGAGATTCTAGAAAAAATATATAAATAGAAATTAGAATATCCCGACGAGAATAAAGATTCTGGCCGCGACGATGCTGATAAGTATTCTTTCGCCTCCTTTCTTCTTTCCCTCTCCCAGCTGTACCGAACTCCCCGAGGGACTCCGCTTTTAAGCCAAAAACCGCCGTCGTATCCAGAATTAATTATTCAGAGGCGCGGAGCCGACCTTTTCAGACAGAGGAGAGAACCCCCAGCTGCAATTTTTTTCCCCGAGTTGCAAATCAGCACTCGCTTTCAGCCATTCCACCCTCTCCTCTCTCACCCTTAAAAACTCACGAAAATTTTCTTCGTCGTTGTCGTCGGCCTTGTCATGCCTCATCTGGACGATCTTTACTCCCGACCTTCACAGTTTCTCTTGCCTCGTGCAGCCAACGCCAACCCGCGATATAATTACGCACCGTACTAGGCGGCATTAAGTATTTATTCTTTCATTACACCGCGGCACGCTACACGAGTATTAAGTGTATCGCGTATGCCTGCGCAGCGATAAAAAGGAGAGACGCAGGAGTTACAGCAAGTGTCATCGGGCTTGCGAGCGGTTGGAACAGCGCAGCAGGGTTTTCTGCGCGCCCCCGCCTTCGCCCTCGCTTGATTGGATTAAAAGTTCGCTGTGCCCCGAGGGAGAAAACTAGCGGTAGAAAAAACGCGGTTTTTTTTTCTTCTTTTCTTGCATACCAAACGAGAGCTTCCGCGGCAAACTCAGGCTCATTAATCTTGATTTATTTTTTCTCTTCAAATTTTATTTTTTTTTCCAAGTGGATAAACCAGGGTGGAGTGCCTGTTATGCTTGGAAGAAGCTCAGACTAATTACGCACCGTATGACGCGCGGAATTATAGGATTAAAATTAATTGGAATAAAGCGAAGGGTTGAGCAGTGGATAAGGACGGCGAGCCGGCCATTTCGGGCACGCCCCGAAAATCTCGATTGCATGTACTAGAATAACAGAGGATCCATGACTGGACAAGCCAAGGGAGCAGCAAGCCCCGCGGGCGTACTTGTCGGACTAGTTTGAGAAGAGGAAGGGTTGATTCGAACCCCCTTCGTTGGATGTTGGAGCCGGCGCAAACGGTGAATGGCGTTTGCTGCGATGGAAGGGTTGTGCGCGGTCTTTCGATGCGCGCCAGGGATTGGAGGGTTCGGAGACAAAGATTGGTGTGGCGGGGGGGGGGGGGGGGGGGAGGCGAGGTTACTTACGTGTTAAATTTTGCTTTTAAGCAAAAATTTGAAAATATTTTTTGTTATTACTTTAGATAAAAATATTTACATTTTTACGAATGTTCATGAGGATTTTTTTTCTATATACCATCAAGGAAAGAAGACTTCAAGGGTACGCTACATTTTTTTCTAAATTTTTAGCCCTCATCTCCCCTATGACGGGTTGCAGTGTCAAAAAGAATGGATGCGAGAAAGGTGTGAAAAAAATTGTTTCACCCAAAACGGCACGAGTCCCGCGCGAGCCACCCTGAGGTAAAAAAAAAGGAACGTCAACGACCGATGGACACGAAAATCAGAAGGTCGTATCTTCCATCGTTATACACGTAAAGTATGCCGCCCAGATTTTAGTCACGCGATGTTGGGACAATTGCGTTCCGCGAAGCATGCAATCTCTGCATCTGCCAGGCGCGACGGCGGTGAGAATATATATATTACGTATAAAAAAAAAGGATTCGTGTCCAGCAGCCATGAGGATTTGTAAATTCCGTCGGGATGTTGGTCCGTCCATTCTCACCCCTGTACCGTTTTTTTTCTCTCACACACTTTTTTCATTCTAATCGTCGTATTGAACGCGTGCCGGGCGACCGTTACGGTCATTCTCGCACCGGTCTCTCCTCTCTCGAATCGTTGCATTTTAACCAGAAAGATCTCTGCGGTTTGAGTTTTTTTTTATTTATTTTTTTATTCGTGCCAAGGTGGCGGACGAGGGTCGGATCAGCGACGTTCACGAGAGAACCCGTCGTTTCGCCTTTTCCCTACTTATTTTCCCCCTACCGATTTTTGGCACGATCTAACCACGCGCCGAAAATTGATTCTCAAATCCACCGCTGTCCCCACCTATGATACAGGATTTTTTTAGACATTTCTTTATTCACTCTTGAAAAGAAAAAAAGCAACATATTTAAAATACCTGACACGTTGCAGATGATATATTATGCGCTTCAAAAAATAAAATAAAAAACCAGGAGGCATAAATCAAATTAATAATTATATAGACGCTAGCTTGGTCGTTATCTGCATTTGGCGCGACGCAGCTTGTATGATATTTATGATGTCCACGCGACGTGTTCATCCGTCGGGCCTATTAGATGAAAAGAGAGTAAAACCAACGAGACCGGTGCGCCCATGGACGGACCACATTTTCTTCGACAGCGAAATGTGGTAGTACTGTGCAGTTAGACGGGTTTTTCGAGAGTTATGGAGAACAGGCTTGGTAGTCGTGGGTGGGCAATCATCGCATGTTCCTGCCGCCTAAACGGAGAAAAGTGTCTTTTAGTTTTTCGTTGCTTCGGAAGCCCTAGATCCATTACCGGTGTCCGATTTTCTTGAGCTACTTGGGAAGTAGGAACTCATTTCCATCGGCGAACAGCTCTTTGAAGGACGAGAAACTCTTCCTTCGGCGAATAATTTGTAATCGTCTTCAAAACGTGTGACACGATTTTTCATTCAGTATTGTGGTGTTGACTTTGTTGTAAGAATGTCGAAATTATCGAAAAATGTAATTTCAAAATTTCGTCGAAAGTCGGTCTTCCACTTTACCCAGAGTTGATTAACCCGAAAAGTTACTTTCATAGGGCAACTATAAAAGATTCATCACCATTTTTTAGCTACTTCGAATTGAATCTCAGCGAATCAATGAATCTATGACGTTGAAATCTTGTTATTTTTGTAAGTTGAACAAATTTTTTGAAAACCGCAAACACTTAGTGCTCTTAATAGAATGCAACAGAGAAGTATGAAAACAGTCCGAATGTCGTGAACGTAGCAAAAACGCCCGATATAATTGTGTCATTTATGCGAGCCTCGACTGTACCAGAGCTGCACATCGAACCTAATGGAACTCGTTATTGATACTCCATCCCGTCATCTCCAGTCGAAAATAAAAGAGTCAGAGCGTTCTTTATGTACAACAGCTCCGAACGATATACAGATGTTTACGTCTCGTCTACTCTGTGACGAGAGCGATGCTGAGCGAGCCCGGGGATCGAAGAGTCTGAGTCTCCGGAGCGATGAAGTCGCTCGGTTGCGATAAACTGCCTGCGGGGATCGAAGCCAGGATAGTGGTAGTACTACAGCTCGAAGTTCTCACTCTATCACAGTCCCGCTCTATCGTAAACATCGTTCTTCCCGGCCTCACTTTTCTCCTGTCGGGTGGATGAGAGGACGGGGGAAAGGGGGGAGGGCCGCGCGCACCCCCACGTTTCAAAGACGATGGCATACTGCCGGCACGGATCGCTCCCACCTCCATAATCCACCTCATACTCCACCTTCCCATCCTTTTCAAGCTCGCTCACACTCTCGAGACTCCTCCGAAGACGAGCACGAAGAAGCAGCAACAGGCAGCACGTGTCCTCCTTAACGGGACCTACCAACACCATCTCCACACGTGGTCCGATAGGTGAAAGTGTATCCCCAGACCTCGATTCCTCCCACGCGTCGGTTCGCAGGATCACCACACGCCTCCTACGTCATACTGTAGGGGCCAAAGCCTGTAAAACTTCGAGGTGTCGCTTTTCTTGCAGATTATGTGTCCATGTTACCCTACCGAATCCAGGAACCAACTGGCACGACCAATTAATGGTCGGTTGCTTTTCCATAATAAAGCAACCGGAAGGCAACCGTTCAATGGGTTTTAGAGATGTAAAGATGGGTATGAGTTTTCTTATGAGCGGCACGACGAACTTATAGCAACTCGAAGCTTGGTGGACCCTCCAAAAGAGGGCCCGTGACTTCTCGTAAGAAAAACCTCCGTCAAGGAAAACCTGGAAAACCTAGAAACGTCAGGGATTTTCGAAAGCGTCAGAAAAATCAGCGATTTTTTTTTGTCATCGGATTTGTTATCCTGCCTTACGTCTTCGGAAAATCGACGTGGACATATTCGAAGAGCTTCAGAGTTATTCGAAGAGCGGTTTGTTAATTGAAAATTGAGTTTGCAACTTCTGTCACTTTTCCATCTTACAAGTGTCTCATCGAACATTGTTCTCTTGTACATGACCGCGTTGTTAGTGCCTCGAGCCTTTATTTACAATTCTTCTCTACGGTCACAAGCTCAGTCAAGGTTCTCTAGAATGGAAGAATGCGCTAGAAATTCATTGAAAAAAATTCGAAATCTCAGATACAATTCGCACAATTCATAGGAATGTGTTACGTTTCATTCATGGACAAACATGCAGAGTGTGTATATTTGATGTAGAATGGATAAACCATGTTTGCCATGGAAAAGATATCGATCGAAACAGTTGACGACGCCGATCCATCGTAGATCCGATCTGACCGATAGGAATATAAACGGACCCGCGACAAGGTGTCGTTCACGCCCTTTTGACTCGATCCGCGCGGAGTCTTTGCGGCTTTTTAGGATAAAAACGCGGAAAGAAGAAGAAGAAGGAGAAAGAGAAGAGAAACGACGATAGAATGATCCCCGGTCGTTTCTCAAACGAGAGGCAGAGAAAAAAAACCGGGAGGGACACCCCATGGTTACGTTTTATTATTATAGTTAGATGGACAAGGAAGATCGCGAGACCCCTCGGTCTGACCGGAACACATGTGGATTGGCCTGGCGCGCGCGAGCGCGTGGGCCAGGTGCGTTCTTTCCGATCTTTCCTTTTTTCGGTTGGGTCAACCGACTCACCCTCTCGGAGGTTGACCGTCGCGGTCCGAATTCAAGATCCCTGCGACGAACAGGATCTTTTACGTGGATTCTTCCGTTTTTCAAACGATTCAACGTCCGTTGGCGTAACGCTCGTCCAGGTGAATAACTTATCGAGGGATGGCGAAGAGCTCTCCGGAATGGACGCATCAACGATCTCAGCGAGCGAAAAAATTAATCGGGTCCTCGTCGGGATTCAATAATACACATCATGTAACCAAATTGTTATTATACCTTGTGAGATTTATTGAAACGTTTCCGTGTGCGGACACCGGGCAGGTGTGTCGTATTTTAATCGTCCAGTGTCCGAGAGCCACTCCCGAATATAATACGTGTGTCTTCTTCTCGGAGGTGTAATTATAGGTATACGTCGAGAGTGCGTGCTCGATAATATATCGAAGATGCTAAACGTATGAAATTAAGGATTTGTTGGTATGGGGAGAAAGCGGTGAATATGGCCCGATACATCGTGGTTCCTGTACATTGTGGAAACACCGGGACAAAGGATGTCTGGTTAAAATTCATCGATCGTTTTTTTCCCAACCCCGTGCGAAATCGAGGTTTTTTTCAAAGCCGGATAAAAGTCTGTGCCAGGCTTCGGTACGTTTGTGAATGTCGTTCAACATTTAGGGGTTGAATTCGGTAAACGCCGATGGCGTCGTGAGCGATGTACGACGACATATGTGGTACCGCGATCTCCCTCCCTCGCTCCGGGTCCCACCCTCCGACTGGGACGCGACGAATATATATACATAATATGTATAGTACGCGTCAACCCCCATCCTGTATGCTCCATCAACCCCTCTCTCGCGCGATCTCCTATTATGCAGAAATGTTCATTGTTGCACCTGAATAGAGACGGGTAAAGGGAGTGGCAGAGGGAGAAGCTCGA
This sequence comes from Stenichneumon culpator, assembly GCA_964017025.1. Classification (NCBI taxonomy): domain Eukaryota; kingdom Metazoa; phylum Arthropoda; class Insecta; order Hymenoptera; family Ichneumonidae; genus Stenichneumon; species Stenichneumon culpator. Next base: position 6,762,438 of record OZ024777.1, read on the forward strand.
CGGAGAGTGAGAGAGCGTTCGAAGGGTCGCTGAGAACGGCGCAACCCTCGGTCACTTGGTTTTACATAACTTTTCGCGGACCTTGCCGACGACGCTTTTGCCGTTACTTCATTCACGCCTGACCGGCCAGATTTAGTTTCATTTTACCCCAACGTCAAAATATGTACACGAATCGATCAAATGTGCGGAAACTAAAAATTACCAATAGTTACTGAAATTCCCATGAATGATGCGAGCCGAAATGCAAAAACGGGAATTTTTGATTTTTGTAAAAAGAAATTACTGGAGAAACAGCGGAATTTTTAAGTGAAAAATAATACGTCTGCGTACCATAAATACGTTGCTTCTAGTTGGAGAATTATGTTTTCAAACCGGACGTGACGTAGGGGAGAGCGGGGCAAAACGGGACAGTGGGGAAGACACAATTTTCCAATAAAAATTTGGACGACCCATTTTGCCCCATCGATACATCTGGATTTTCTGCCCAGTTCTGCCTCACAGTGCCATCTAAAAATTATTGGAAAATTGCGTTTTGCCCCGCTGTCCCATTTTGCCCCGCTCTCCCCTATTTCCAATATGACGTTAGTTCCGATTTAAAAAATGAGATTTTCAAATCAGAAGTGACGTTACAGAGAAAATGTTTTATTTCTCTCTGCCAAACAGTGGCGTAGTAACATTACCCTACACCAGCCGAAGAAGGACCGGTATAGCTCTTTGACGTACGGCAGCCAGTGTAGAGCCAGTTACGACAGTGTTTAACCTGGGTTTATTCCGCCCAAAAAGCTTCTACTGTGAGGAAAAGTCCTCTTAGATGTTCTGAAGAAGCAATTTACCATTGTTATGACGGCAGTATAATCCGGAATAAAAATAGCAGAAAAAAAATATTGATTCCATCCCGAGTGATTCTCGACTCGGATAAATAGAAGTCGAATCTTTGTCAGGCTCATCATTCCTTGTATCCTATCTCCTCATTTATCCGCCCTCTCGTTTCGTCTCATCCGCGTCGTTCTTCGAAAATATAATTACCACCATCGACTCTCGAGAATTGAATGACAACGGACGGCAGATCTCGAGAAAACGGGAAATAGTTTTCCGGGGAAGAAAGGCCAGCAGAAGGCGGGCGATGGCTGGTCACGTATTATCAATAGCTATAGAATGATGGCGCGAGAAGGGTGAGCGAAAAATAAGACAGAGAGACTTTTCTGCGCCAGATATCCCTTGTTTGTTCTGATATATCTTCGCCGAACACTCGTTCGTGGAAAGGCGGAAGCATCAACAGCATCGATGGTTTCTCTTCCCGGGTGTGCCTTAGCGTTTGATAAGGAAAAAGCGGAGGACTCAGTAGCATTCGCTCGCCTCTTATGTGGACACTCTTTCTGCCCCACTTCGCGAAGGCAAATACAATGGAAATACGGAGCCAGATGATCGGAAGAGACGGGAAGACGGATCTGCGCTGAAACATCTCACAGGCTATATAGCGGTTAAACAATAAGGAAACTCCCCAATTTGCCACTTCGCTTTTACGTTTCCACCGCTCGCCGACTTTTTTCGGAAAGCTTTCTGTCTTCACTCCTCGTCGAGCTGATGCGGCAAGCGTGTAATGTGTTTACCCGCGGTTTCCGCAGCCAACAACTGTAATAAAAATATGACATCCGCGGAATGATGGAATATCCTCGAGGTTCTCGGAGACGTATGGGGATGACGATTGTCCGTTGTACGTGGAACACTTTTTTATGTGCGTTCACTGCGCGGAGATGAGGGAAACGGAATAGCAAGATTTTTTTACGTCCGACGTATTACGTATTTATCTTCCTCTATAAGAAAGCCAACATTCGTCAACGAACTTTTCTACAAAGGAAGCAATGTGCAAATTACTTTGCACCTTTTTTTACAGACCAAAGGGTCTTATCAGCGAAGCGATACGAGAGCCGGACGCCACAGTGTAAAAAAATGTTGTTTGAAAATTAATGAACGGTATTGGAAGCTACTTTACATAAACTGCTTCTACAATTTCAAACACATGTGCGTTGCAAATTTTACAGTACTATTTTTATTTTTAAAGACATTTTTTTATTTCAGGTAAAATATTTGTAATTTTAATATCCAGTATTTTTATTTTGCAAAAAAGTACATTAATGTTCAATTAACGTACGTAATTGAAGCAAATTTCAATCCAGTACATTAAATTTACAATTTATTTTTACAGCGCATCCCCGGGATGGCCGATGAACAGACACCAATCTGAGAAACTCCTTCGTTTCTTCCACTCAGAAAAAAAAGTATAAGTCGATACACCTGGGGCGCTGCCGCACCGCCTCTTCTTCGAGGCAATCCTTTCCGCGTTGAAAGATCGTTTCGTTCCCATTCTGTGCGGCACTCCCGTTCTCGATCGATCTTAGTTCCGGATGTTGAAACCCTTCGCAATACGAGAAGAAGCGCAAAGCACGAGGAACCAAAGAATTGAAAAAGAGACTTTGGCTTATAATACACTGGGGAATGTCGTACACGCGCGTAAAGACCTACGAGGAGAAAATGATTCATCCATTTAGCGTTCGGGTCTCTGACTCCGCCCTTGCAATACGCTCGGGGGAAGTGCCGGACCTTGCGGGACTTTTACCCTTTGAAGCCGGACGCCTTTCGCAAGAGGAATCCAAGATCGATCTCCCACCCTGGCGCGACTACTGGCGCCCTTGTCGACGAGAATCCCTGGAAACTCGAGCCGACGGTCTGGTCGTGGAAAACATCCTCGAAGTCCAGATTCTTCGAGTTGAAGAAAAATTGAGAAAACCCAGAGACGCGAAGTTCAAGACACCCAAAGATGCCGGACGCTTGTCGGACCGGAAGTCCATGGGGAACAATGGCGCCTCACCGGCGACACGAGGCACCCGGTGGGGAGAAAGAGGATTCTACGGACGGGCTTTTGTTCGACGAGGACCGGTATCCGGAGGCGTTAACAGGAAGAAATGCCCATGCATGCGAACGGATCAGAAGTGGTCGGACACGATTCGGCTACAACCCGCCTGGTGGCAGGCGTCTTCCTGCTAAATAGTCGTCACGCCCTTTGGTGGCGTGATGCGGTTCTTGTCTCGATGTCTTCGATTTCCCCTCCGAGCATCCCATCTGCGAAATATCCGTGAGTGACGATAAGCAGGGATTCGTCGAATCTCCCGACAGGGGGCAATCATTTTTGTCAATGGGAAAATTTAACGTGTAGACGGCGAGGAAAATTCTGCTGTTATTGCGGCACTGTGCCGATTCTCTCGTCCGCCGATTCCGCTGTCAGTCGGTAACTACTCGTCTTCCCTATTTTCTTCGAGACTGTTAATATCATTGATTTTTTAATTTTTGAAAAAGATAAGCCATATTTCTCGATCCATTTTTATGCAGATCGGCTCATCCTCTTTCTTGAGAGATCCCAGATAGCCAACCGTAGCACTGGCAAACAAGTGCAGTGCTTGCCGCCAAGCTTTGCTAATTCCCTGCCATAAATATGCCGGCATTTCATAAAACCGCACCATAAAAATGAATGGGCGTTTTTGGATTTTCACTTTGTTCGAAAATTGTGTCAATTCTCAGGTTCATTCAAGCGTCGATATATCTTTCTGAAATATGATACACAAATGGACCAGCATTAATGATCCTTGATATCGAATTTCTATGAGAATCGATGAAAGTACTTAAATTTCATAAGAAATCAATTTTTTTTTATTTCACCCAAAATAACCATGACTCAAGCGAACAAATTTTCATAGTGAGACGCAAAGCACTAGTAAGCCTTGCTGACAACTTGCTGGCTATCGCCAGCATGCTGCTGGCAACAGCCAGCAACGTTAACAATTAACGGCAACAACTCTCTTAACGCTCTTAACAATTTTCGGCATTGGATGCTGGCAAAAATATAGACAAATGCGGACGCACATAACGCAATTTTGCCACCATCCTGTGCGGACATATGCTGCTTGCTTGCTGATGGGTTGTTTTCAAAGTGCTATCTGGGATGCTCCACTAACTGACTACCTAGATATTCGGTAAGATTCTCCGTAAAAAAAAGACATTATTTTGTTTCCCCATTGACGAAGTTTCCACATGAACAAACAGCTGTAATTCTCAACTGAATATCGAACTAAACTACCGAACGACCGAATATCGAAATAAAGATTCCAAATGATGATACCAAAAAATGAAAACTGAACAATACACCCGAAAAGAGATCGGCCTTAAAAAAGTGTATGACGAAAAATCACCGTAATATGACTCCAATCATTTCCCGTTTTATCTCATACACAGATTCGCCCATTACCCATCGTACACGTTTTCCCATGTATATCGTGCCCGACGTAAAAATATCGCACACCCTTTTGCGGAAACATAAAAATCTCCCTCGGCCGCGCATTCCTACGTGTATCCTACGTGAATATTCCGAAATGCAACACTTGCCCAAAAACCTGCTGTGGCGATAGAAATCGAGAGCAATAGTTGTATAACGTACGCGGTACAGCCTATTGGCGTAATACGTTTCGATGCGAAGGAACCCCGAGCGCACGGTCGGGGCTGTGAGAAAGGGAGACGAAGAGAGGATGAGGGACCACGCACAGGAACGATGAACCCCGAGGAACCCTCGTCGCACACCCGAGAACAGGAGCGGAGGAGAGCCAGCAGCGCGTCAGAGTCCTTCAAAGGTTCGGCCGGTGAAATCGTATGGCTTTGTATGGAAATAAGAATGCCCTCGGCACCCACACGTGCGTACCGTCCGACAAGTCGAAGGCCTGCGATATAAATTCGAATGCGAACTTCAAAAGAGAAGCTGATGTGAGGAGGGAAAAAAGGTGGTTGAACGAAAGGAGGAAGGAGAGGGGGGAGTGAGAAGGGTGAAGCCCAGGAGGAACGAGGGTGGCGCAGACGAAGAGGAGCGAGAACTACGTCCAGTACTGCGAAAATATTTTTTCGGGCGGAAGGAAACTCGCGCGTACGACTGGTAGTCTGTATAGAGGGATTCTTTTCGTGCCATTGTTAAAATCTGATCGCTCCAAAGGCCCTGCCGTACGACGAGTAGCGAAGAAAATTTCAATTCTAATCGTCAAATCTGAATTTTTTAATATTTTTTATAAAACACATACGGGATGAGACTCATGAATGTGGTATTAAGCATAGACCTGCACGAGATATAACAGCTAAAGTAGATGAATGGATAATTATAATTTATAAAGATAGCGAAGAAACGACTGGAATAGTGAAAAGAAAGTATGAGAATTGCTCAAAATGGCTTTGGGATTGCTGAAACACAGGATAAATTAGCTCTTTCTCAAATTACATGTCATTCGTATAATAACAGTTACATATGTCATTATTTTTACGAGCTGTACCGCGTAATTTTTATATAGAATTGCCGCATTAATATGAAAACTCCGCATACATATTGCTTAGAGAAGAAAATTTCAATACTAATCGTGAAATTGTAATGTTTACATATTTTTTATAAAACACATACGGGACGAAACTTATGAACGTGGTTTTAAGCCCAGATTTATACGAGATATAACAGCTAAAGTAAGAAAAAGAATAATTAAAATTTGTAAAGATAGCGAAGAAACGGCTTGAATAGCGAAAAGAAAGTGTGAGAATTGCTCAAAATGGCTGTACGATTGCTGAAACATACGATGAATTAACTCGTTCTCGAATTACATGTAATTCGTACAATAACAGTCACGTATGTAATTATTTTTACGAACTTTACCTCGTAATTTCTATATAAATTGCCGCGTTGATATTAAACCTCCGTATACATGTTGCTTACAACCTGTCGTATCGATTTCGCAATAAGCCAGCAAAAAAAAAAAATTGTTTGACCGAGCAGTGCGCCTTCGGAGGGACCACACGCGCGACCAGACCTGAAGCGTTGCAAGGGTGCGAAGATTGGTGGGTTCAAGTTTATTCGCTCGATAACGAAAATGGATCTGCGGTTGAGTCTCGAATTTTTTTGGTGCCGTTATGCGAGTAGCGGTGTCAAGGAAACCGGAAGGAAGCAATCCCTCCACCGTTCCCTGCGGCCATCTTTGAGTGATAAAAAAAGTAAAAAGGGAGCGGCTATAAAAGCAGTGAGTTAGAGAGAAAGGACGATAAAAGCCTCCCCGCTGAGCCACCCAATCTCATTAACCCTTCACCGCTCGGAATTCATTCGGAGGGTCGTGCACAGGCTTCACCCCTTCGCCGTAGCCATGGTAACCCTTCTCTCGATCACTCGTGTTTCTCCCTATTCTCTACCTCTCTGACCCTTTTTCCCTGACGCCGCACCGGCTCTTCCACTCATCCGACGGTTACGATTCAACCTGCCGTACGAAACTCTTTCGCAAGGTGCACACCAACCGGCTGCACAGACTCGGCCATTTTGAAGAGGAAATTATAACGGGACGAATTTGCGTTCAATCTTTGAATAAAAAAATAATAATTAATCGCACTTGCGGCATCGGAAGATTTATCAGCCTCCCTCCGACAAATGCCGAGGGTGGCGGAGGTGTAATTACATCATGGTTTCTTGTCGTTATGTCTTCAAAAGTTTTGGCCCTTCGGCCTGCTCGAACCCTCGAGAAATTTATGCAAAATTCGCTGATGTACAGGAGGCAGACATCGGCGGTAGGGAATTCCAGGGAGTCGGTGAAATCGCGGCATAAGCAGTTTTATTGGGCTTGTCCCCCGCGCCCACCAACCATAACGAGCACGGTGGTGGTTAATAATGATGAAACGCCCCTCGATGCTGAATGCAACGCGGACAAATGTTGTTCAATAAATTTCAAAATACCGCCCGAGAACGCGGGTCATGAGCGAAAAGATAAAAAACTCATTACCGATTTTGTTGAAATGTCAGTCGCAGATTTATTTTTTATGCCTTTATGTTGCAAATTATGGCAATGGCATATTCGCCATAAGTATGGCCAGATTTAAAGTATGGCAAAGTTATTTTCCACCGGTGTTGCTGGATTTGAAGTATGGCCAAATAATTTTCCACATAAATGACTGGATTTAATCTAGACGAAAGTCATATTTCAGTCATACCCGAAAATTACTGTACCGTTAAAGAAGACAAGCAATAATAATTCTGTCATCCTTGTGTTCCGTTTCCACGGAGCAACGGTACTATCGAGTTAAAGAAAAGAACTACTCTACGATCGGATCGCTCGATCAGTCTATCGCCACTTGGCAAAAGAGGTAAACTTCGACGACACTCAGTGAAGCGAACGGGACAATGCAGCCTTGAGATCTCCTTGTATCGACGACTATTTAAATAAATAATCGTGCAGAACGTATAGATCAGAGACTTGACAAAAGACCGTGTCCTGTCACAACAGCGGTCCGCGAGAACAACCGTGAGAAGCGGTGTTGTCGGCCATTCATTTTTTTTATTTTTATTTTGCTTCGTTGTACACGGAACGAGCGCAAAGTGAGCCGGAGCCTCGCGTTTTGGAAATATTTAAGTGGATCTGCCGATGCTCAGAAAGATATCGGGATGAAGAACGACGAAGTACAAGAACGGAGGGGAAACCTAGACAGCCTTGTAGATTCCAATCGACGATGGCCAAAAGGAAAAAGGGTTTCCCCTCGTTAATCTGCATCCACCGGTTTCGAAGATGTTGAAAAAGGGCTGACGGCTCTCGAGTTCCACTCATCCTTGTTATAGCTGTCGATTCTTCTTTTTTTTTTTTTCTTCGCATTCTTTCCGTCTTATTTTCCTTCACAAGTGAATCCTAAGAGCAGACGCAGGTGAGTTTTAGCATTTTTTTTCCTTTTTACTTATTTCAAATTAGTACCTGTGATTTCATACAACAAAAACCAAAATCTATTTTCATTTATAACCAACGAGCAAACACGTCGATGAAGAAATTTCCATACTGGTAGAGAGGGCAGGCCCAATTAAAGTTGGCTCAGTGAAAGCCGAGTCTAGTTGGTATTCGAGGCGCATCGTAAACGCGGGACCCTAAAGTTAAGAAAAAAATAGTCTTAGACCCCCGCACCGCTCGCGGAATGGTACTGGATGGGTCGTCGTTCGCGCGAGCACGCGAGGGAGAGAAAAAAAAACGGGCAAGGGTGAGAACGAGAAGATGGGATGGAAAGAGAGGAAGCGACGGGGACGGAAAAAGAGCTCCGAGGGTGACTTGGCCGTGGCGCGAGAGACTGGGGTAGTTGGGCGCGAGGACGGAGATAGAAAGCTTCGCGGGTTCGGTATACGTTCTACTACCGAGGGATGATGAATATAAAGGCAGGCCAAGCAGTTAGGGTGGATTCAACCCTCTCGCGTTCAACTCGGGACCGCCGTCGTCGTCGTCGTCGTCGTCGTCGTCGTCTCTCCTCTTCCCGAGAAAGAGCCTGCCTCGAGATCAATACTTTTTTATGCGAGAACACCGAAAGTTAGAGCGAGATAGGGTTGTTACGCCAAGGTGGAACTTTACTCTCTTTCTTCGCCCTTGCGTTCTTCTTTTTTTCTTTTTTTTTTCTTCATTTTCTCTCCTCTCGCTCTTCGGCTACTCTCCACGTGCCGCCCCGTAATCACGAATATCATTAAACTCTCGGCTTCTCCGCTACTCAAACTGGGGGGAGAAGGTTCTTCACTCCGCTCTTTCGTACTCGGTTTCTTCTCTTCGTTCTCTTCTTCTTGGGATTTCCGTCTTCTCGCCTACTGTACAATACGTCTGGCAAGACCCTCGTTACTGCCTGGCGATACGCGCTTTTTTTCTTTTTTAGATGAAAACTCTATCGGTATGGAATTATTTGCAGAAAGATATCTTGTTTGCTGGTATTCTTTGAATGGGGTATTGTTTGATGGGAATTGAAATGATGCGTGTTTAAGGAACCGAAATAGGTGAAGAGTTACATTTTTAGATGATCTTTTTGGCATCTTAAAATCACTTAATAGCAACCAATGGGGGAAAAGGAAGGAACTTACAATCGCTGGAAAGCAGTTAAAAATCGGGTAAAACAGCCACAAAACTACTCAAAGGAGAGAAGAAACACCTGAAAATAAGTAAAAGTAGTGAAAAAACAGCTCAAATACGTAAAAAATAGCGAAGAAATCGCAAAACAAAAAACTCAAATAGCTAAAAAAAAAGGGTAGCTTTCAACAGTTCGCACGTATGTGATTACTAAACGTGGTTCAATTTGGCACACATTTGAATTGTCAGTATCCCCCAAACGAAAACCGTATCCCGATGGAATTTTGTAACATTAATTTTATTTGTTAAATTTTTGCAGCTACAGCTACAGTGGACGACTCAGAGAAAAACCCCTTAATATGTCATGTTTTTCTTTTAAATTTTCTTCGAGGCGATGGAAAAAAAATACACTTCACAAGAATTCCTCCGCTTCCGCATCGCCACGGGAGTGAAAACACTCGGTTGTGCACCCACCTCGGAGAATTCGTGCGCTCCCGGCTGCATTGCAAAAGGGGCGCTTTCGTGTCCCCGGCGAGACGTCACAAATTGTCCCCGGCGCGTCGAGCGCGCGTGACCAATTTGCGAAAACCAAAACTGGAGCAGAACCGTCCTCGACGCCGTTGCCTCATACTTTAGCGTAAATTTACATCGCGTGATTTACGACGCAGTCGGTAGAGAGAGGAGGAAGCCAACGCCGGGGTTCGGTAATGCTTCGTCGCGCGAAATACGCAACACTCAAGGGCGCGTCCCTGTGCCTCCTGGCCTGCGGCCTCGGGTACGCCAGGTAACCCCCCGCGTCGTAAATCTGCGCGTTAGGCGAAACTGGAGCAAAATTTTTCAATGACTTTACGGCAGCCCGGAATGCCCCGAAAGTTTATGTGTACGCTGTTTCGCTGTGCACAACAAGCAACTGTGGTGCAAGCACGAGGTGAAGAGGACCGAGAAGAACCGTCGGGCCAGCCGCGTGCGCGTCTCGGACTCGGGGGTGCGATAAACATTTCCAGTACCCGGATAAACCACCCCTCCTCTCCGTGCTCGCATCTCCTCTCTCGGTTCTTCTCACTTGCGCCCTTCATCCTCTTTCCTTTTCACTCCGGGCCTTCGCTGTAAAATGCGTTACCTTCTTCTTCGTCTTCTTCTTCTTCTTTCGATTGCCCTTCCTTGGTTCTTCCCTCTCGCCCTCTTTATCCGCTTTCCTTTTCACTCCCAACCTCCCCTGTATACTGCGTTTACCCCTGCGTTACCTTCTTCTTCTTCTCCTGCGTTTCTTCCTTCCCTTCCGAACTTTGAGCCAAGTTCGCGCCCTGGTTCTCCCAAAATCCCGCGCCCTTTTTCCAACGCCTCCTTCGCCATCTCGCGTTCTCCATCTCTCACGACGAAAGTTGCCAGAAAGATTTCCGCGAGATTACGTCGAGCCTGATTTATTCCCGGGGTTTATTACTTCGAATAAAGCCCCTCGCGCGCAAACGCCCCCCCCCCCCTGACGAAATCACCCGAGCGTCGCTCTTCACCCCGTTTCAGAGCTCTTCGATGCCTGTTCGTTGTGTGGTGTATCCCGATTCGTCGGGGAGGATAGACGCGGAGGAACATTTTTTGTTACGCTTGAATAATGGAAGTGGCTGTTTAACTAAGAATAAATCAGACTTGGCCCTCTGTTCTATTAACAATCGTGTACATGTTTATTATTTTTATTTATTTTGGATGATTTACGAAAAAAATAAATTAAAAAAATGGACTTTAGATATACGGGAATATGTGTGGCTTTCCAGGCTCGTGAAGTATTCAGCGAATTCGGGTGTTCCTCGAACTGCAAGCCATTCATCGGCCGAGATCTTCGATCCGGGGTGAGAAGAAGAATGTTTCTTCCCCGGAACCATTTTTGCCTGCGCACGCGGAAAGAAACACCGTCGGTCCTCGTAACAGTTACGTAAATTTCGAGTGACCGGGGAGAACAGGTATGCACGGAAGAGACCGGGAATAAAGCCACCCTCGTTCGCAACCTTTCGAAACGGCGCGATGAAGCTGACTGCCAACGAATGCACTTCTGTTGGGGTCGCAAGAAAAAAAAAAAAAAAAAAGGAAAAAAATATAGAAAACCCGGTATTGAGCCGATCAGCTTCACCGTATGAATTGGAAATAGTATACGAACGGAAAACGCCAATATGTTATTGTTCAGCTCGAGCGAGTTACCTCGGGGTGCCCCTCGGTCAACCCCTCGTCCGGGTATATTGTCGAAATCCTTACGGATATATTCAACAACCCGCAAGAAGAAATTGGCGGGATATGTACGTATCTGAGAAATCTCGACGTGCCGCGTGCATCTGCTCAGCTCTCAGCGATCTCATCCCCTTCGTCCCGTGCGCCTCCTTCTTTCTCCCTTTCAGCCTCGCGCGTGGCTCGACGAAACGAAGAAACGCACCCTCGAGAGGAAGAAGAAAAAAAAAGTAAAAAATCGTATTCGTTTCTCGCTTAAAACGCGCCCGCGCGCACGTCCAAGGAGATTTCACAGACGGGAGAGACGGAAATTCTTAACTCCGAGAGAAACGGACCCGACGGACCTCTTCTGAAGGCCTTCCGTCGACTTCCTATCGCTCCCTTTCCTTCGCGACCACGTAGTCGAAAGCTTCTATTAATTTTACGTTGTCACGCAACCATGACGTGAACGAGCTGGCGTCATATTACTTCAACCGGAAATTCTCGTGAAGCATCGATTATTATGCATTTTTTTCCCGCGGGAAGATGAAGAAGGAGGCGAGAAAATGTATCGTTTTTCATAAACGATTTTTGTTCGATGGCAGAGAATAAGCGTCAGCGTTTTGGCGCTTTGCCGAGTCGTATCTTCGGCCGAAGGGAAGTTCCTTACGAACAGCTTTCCGCTTCATCGATATGTTTCGATTAATTTGATACATTGAGTTAAATGGATTTCTTCCTTCTGATAGTTTTGTAAAAACAATTTTGATAAATACATTACGAACCCGTTCGTTCAGGATTGAATATACAAACCTGTTCTTTTATTTCCCGTGTCATTACCAATTTTAGTTTGGACTTTCATTTGTAAAACTAAAGCCGGATGATGCGATCGGAAAATTAACAAATAAGAAATTGTAGACAATAAGTTGTTGTAAAAATTCCATCACTTTTTGTACTGTGCATGGGTTGGGTGGGTAAACATATCTATGGCCTCTATACAAATTTCACATATCGCCAGTGGTAGTGCTGGTGTACCGTATTGTCTGGTCGAAATTTAACATATCACTTGGTTTTTCCCGAGGTCCTCCTCTCAGTTAAAAAAAAAAACCTCAAGGCTTGAAACCGCCTGGACATCCCATAGGATGTCTTTCGAGATTTAACTAACAGCTTAGGATTTAGTTGACCGTTCATCGAATCGAATTGTTTATTTCTTCGTAATAAAATCACTAAACCCGAAAAGTTATTTTTAGTGCAGTTTCAACGAGAAATCCGTTCATGGATGTTCCCGCGTTCTCTTAGGATGGGGGTTGAAGGTCCAGCCAAGGGTCGCCGGCATTACTTTCGCCTCAAGTCGTCAGGCAAACCAGCTTCCGCCCTTTGGAGATTCTCGTCTCAGCAAACGGACACCGTAAGATGTGGAAAACCAAAACGAAAAAAATTCTCCGACGTGCACCGAAGGGAGGAAATATCGACAAAAAAGAAGAAAAAAAATACGAGGGTCCGACAGGTAGTGAAGATTGTGTGAGTCGTCGACGAGCCGGTATATTATGCCATGCATGCGCGATCGCACTCGGCAAGAGGAAAACTCTCTCCCCGCATCTCTCTACTTTATTAGAAATCGTTCTTGCGAAAAATCTGCGAGTTACATATACCCACGCAACGGTTCTCTGAAACTCGGAAAAAAGTATACTTCACAATCCAACTTACAGTCTCGATCGCGAACGTAACTCGCCGTTGTCTTCCTAGCTGTAACAACAATTTCGATTTCTTTTAATTTATTATTTTTATATTAAGGTAGTCCGAGCGGTGCAGTCCCACCAAACGTGAGTTTCAGAGAAAATTTCGAACACTTCTCGATGGGATAAAAATCTGAAAAAAATCAAGTAATAGGAGGGGCTGCAAAGATTGTTTTTGTGAAATAATAATTCCAATTTGTTATCATCAAATTGAATAATTATTCAACAAATTACCCGGCAACCTAACGACCTTCCTTCTCAAAAATAATTCGTTTATTTTTCTGAATGCCTATGAATGTTTTCAGAATTTTTTGTAATCTTTGAAAATTGTGTTTTTTCACAGCTTGAACATAGAAAACATGCGATTTTCAAAGATTACAAAAAAATTCTGAAAAAACTCATACGTATTCAGAAAAATAAACGAATCATTTTTATTTTGAATTATTATTACATAAAAACAGTATGTGCAGGACCTCCCATATGGTTGCTTTTTCAGATTTTTGGCCCATTGAGCAATGTTTGAATTTTTCTCTGAAGCTCAGGTTTGGCGGGACAGTACCGCTCGGACTACCTTAATAACGATTAAAGGAGAGACAATTTGAGGCAATTTCCAAAATATTCCATTTTTCACTGTTCTTACTACTCTGACGCTAAAATCTCGAAAGTTTTTTTTCCACGAGGGACGGTTCTTGCGCGAGGAAGCAAAATCAATTAATCCCAATTTAATCTCCACCCGAGTGCCTTGTATTTTGCCCAACCCCTACCGAGTGCGCACTCGAGCTACCAACCGCCAAGCATGCAACTCCTAATTGTATTTCTTTCTGTAAGAAGCCGAAAGCCTGAAGAAAAAATCCTGTGGAAGGCAAATGCCAGAAATTTAATGCTTGTTATTGCGAAGAATCGAAAAAAGTATCAGACGCGGCGCCCCGAGTAGTTTTGGCATTCAAGCGGATGGCGAATTCTATTGTGTTATTGTTGTACGAAGAAAAGAATCGGCTGCTCTCTCGGATGAGCGTTGCTTCTTCCCATCCGCTGCCCGCGGCTTTTTCACCGATCGAAGACAATGGATCGAGCAAATATGCGAGTCGAAGGAGTGACGGTCGGCGAGAGAGTAAGAATCGGTCGGAGGTAATGAGTGACGAGAACTTCGGACGATTAAGCGGAAGAACTCTCGAAGCATGAGCGGATACCCGTGGATCTTCACTAATTCTCGTGGAGTGGCTTCTTTTTCACCGGTTAATCCTTAGATTGGGCGCGTTCCCGAGGGCCTCTCGCCTACCTGACTATGCGACTCAGCGAGACGACTGACTGAGTGACCGACTGACCGGTGCAAAATTCCTTGGCTTTCCCTCGATTTTTTTTTCTCAACCCGCCCCCCGGTGAAACTCTTTCGCCCGGAACAGGTCCTCGACGAGGAGTCAGCCTTGGAGAGGAATCGCACTTATTATCCTTTCCGCAGCGGCAAGCGTTTTTCGGGACGACTGCACGCGCCATTCGAGCTCCTCTACACGCCGTTGCGGCTTTCCTGTCTCGTCTTCGACGGATGTAACTATGTAATTGCAGGGTGGCGAAGCAGTCTGTCGACCGCTATGGTCCATCCCTTCAGCATTCTTTCTACTCGTCTTGCTTTCTCACGGAAAAAGTTTTTTGTTTTGGTAAAAACTTTTTTTTCGAGATTGGAAACTGTTTTATTAAATTTGTTTTATTAAAAATCTTCATTCGGTGATCGATCCCGTTAATCCTCGATCGATTCTTCGAATTTCTGAAAAAAATGTGATGGGTAGTGCATTTCAGAAGAATCACTTTCACTCATCGCGCTATGCACATAAGACACTTAACAAAAATGTACGAATCTGTATGCAGACCAATACTAGAATATGGTCATTCTATTTTCATAAATTGTAAAGAATCAGCAATTAAAGAGGTAAAAACCGCAGAAACTTGCGCCATCCGGCGCCTTACACGTATCCGTCATTGTGACAATCCGCTTCACAACCCCCCGCATACTCTTCTATACGAAGCTACAGGCACGACACCCATAGAAATGAGAATTAAAGAGCTTACAAAAAGATTCGCAACCATGCAACTAGAAAATATAAAACCGCTATGTATACAACCCGCTCAAGACATAATACGCAAAGTTAATCACCCATCACCTACAATATACCAGAAGCTCGAAATAATGAACAACAAAGAAGCTAATTGAATAAACATATTTCAACTACCAACTCACGCTATGTACAAAATATACATGAATTATGTAAAATCCGCCACTGAAGGAGTTAGGTCGATGGCCAATTGGCAATGTATATATGTGTCCTCACGTCAACCTACGTTACGACATGCTATGTTCAAAAAATTATACCATCCGGCACATTGCCAATAAATCTACTATTACTACTATGATGCATAGTCTTGCAATCGGCCATAGGAGTTTTGATGATTTTCCAGTAAATATCGAAGAGAAACCCGCCCTCGTAGAATCCTCATGGATCGGCAATCCGTGACCGCGATTATCCACGGACCCCGTGTGCGCACGTCTGTGTGTGAAGTGAATTCAAGATTCACGGACGCGAAGATCCGGCCACGAGCCACAATGAGGAGGAGCGCTCGCACGACTCAGGGTAAAAGAGGCACGCAAGCAGCAAAATAAAGTGAAGAAGAAGAAGGATGAGGAGAAAGAAAGAATAAGAAAAAAAGGCGTCTAGACGCACGCGTTCTTTATTTATTCACTTTAGTGTGTCACGGACGTCGATCATTGCGACCTGCCATGTCCGACGCCCGCGCAGGACACTCTTCATCTTTTATTCTTTTTTTTCTTTTATAGAAAAACCAAAATCTTTCGATTAACGATTCCCCGTCAGAGACGGCAGCTGCCGGTATTGCTATATTCTCAACCTCGGCCGGGGCTTTATAATGCCTCCTCGAATTTTCACGCGTCACGTGAAAACCCTGTAAGCGGTCACGATGATTTCGCTGGGAAAAAGATCGATTCGGAAATTCTTCGAGTCAAACTTCGATTTTCTGTGCGGACGGGAGAACATACGGAAATGATCGATCGCAAAAAAAGTATCTTGCAGATAGTGCTGCAGTATTGTATGCGCAACTCAGTCCATAAGAGTTCTTTAGTTCTTTTGAGGCATAAAAAATCGAAGATGAAGGTAATTGGAAGATGTTCCAGAGCACCAGAGCTCCAGAGCTTCAGAGCTCCAGAGCTCCAGAGCTCCAGAGCTCCAGAGCTCCAGAGCACCAGAGCTCCAGAGCACCAGAGCTCCAGAGCACCAGAGCTCCAGAGCACCAGAGCTCCAGAGCACCAGAGCTCCAGAGCACCAGAGCTCCAGAGCACCAGAGCTCCAGAGCACCAGAGCTCCAGAGCACCAGAGCTCCAGAGCACCAGAGCTCCAGAGCACCAGAGCTCCAGAGCACCAGAGCTCCAGAGCACCAGAGCTCCAGAGCACCAGAGCTCCAGAGCACCAGAGCTCCAGAGCACCAGAGCTCCAGAGCTCCAGAGCACCAGAGCTCCAGAGCACCAGAGCTCCAGAGCACCAGAGCTCCAGAGCACCAGAGCTCCAGAGCACCAGAGCTCCAGAGCACCAGAGCTCCAGAGCACCAGAGCTCCAGAGCACCAGAGCTCCAGAGCACCAGAGCTCCAGAGCACCAGAGCTCCAGAGCTCCAGAGCTCCAGAGCACCAGAGCTCCAGAGCACCAGAGCTCCAGAGCACCAGAGCTCCAGAGCACCAGAGCTCCAGAGCACCAGAGCACCAGAGCTCCAGAGCACCAGAGCTCCAGAGCTCCAGAGCTCCAGAGCACCAGAGCGCCAGAGCACCACAGCGCCAGAGCTCCAGAGCACCAGAGCACCAGAGCACCAGAGCACCGGAGCTCCCGAGCTCCAGAGCACCCGAACTCCAGAGCTCCAGAGTTCCAGAGTTCCGATGCATGCCAAAGGGCAAATTGATTAGACATACACTGATAGGAATAATATTAATTTGAACGTGAAATCCCAAAATCCTTCAATTCAACTTGATCGTCGTCAACAAGACTTAAATTTATCAAAAAAAATGTCAGAAATTGTACATGGAATAGTAACTGGCGAATGTAAATGCGTAAAAGCCACCAGTGAACATGTAGAATGATGAAGGCCATGTCCCGCTGCTTCTTAGTAGTTGACGCAGAACTCTTGGGATACTCCGGCTCTGCTCCCCCGAGATCAGAGCTCGAAATGAATCGGAAATCCTCCAAAGAACCGAAGAACAACACCGATCGCGCCGTCAAAAACGACGGAGTGACTGAGCAAAAATAAAAATTCTCAAATCATAGTCGGCTCGTGCCAAATTCTCCCGCCTCTCGCAACTACGCCCAAAACTCTCGCTTCGAGTGTAAGAAACAACATCAATCTCGCAAATGAATATGAAGCGAACGTTCGCGTCGACATGTGATGCAAAGACCTCAAAAGAACACAAAAAATCGGCGCGAACCAATGAAAGGATAGCGATGCTCGGTTGCCTGTTTCATCGTTATTTTTTGGGCTCGAAGCCCGCGGGGCGTCTGCTATTTTCTGCTGCTCCTTCACTCTGCTCGAGGCGTTTTACATCAGCGTTAAAACATTCACCGCTAAAATCCTTGGAAAGCTACCGGGCGGTCATCAGCAGCATCGCGAAGACAGAGATCCCAAGATCGCGGGGTGGTCTTCTCTTCGGGTCCTGCGCCGGGCGTTGCAGTGTTTTGGCTTCGGCCCCCGGCCTTTTCGTCCCAAAAACCATTGGCGAACGTGAACGCGGCTCGTAATGATCCTTTCCCAAGGGTTCGACGAATATTTACAACCCTCGCCAGTCATTTTCTCTATCCTCGTTCGTTCTTCTTCCACCTTAGTCACGTGCTGGTCAATAATCCTCGGCATTGTCTATGCGATGCCAGACCCTGCCACGCGCGCGGTACCCGCAAGATTTTTCTTCGCTTGCATTGCTGCAGCTTTTTCGAGGGATAAAGAACACAAGACCGCAAGGAGATACCATGCCGAGGATGATGATTTGGCGCGAAGGAAGATAAATGGAAAATTGCCAATTGCAGGTGGCTGGGCGCGAAATTGAAGCCTTAGGAAATATGCCGGACCGGCGCGTCTGGTGGGTCTGTGGAAATGGCAGATGGCTTTGAACAATGAGTTGGTAGTCAATAGAAATTAAATTATCGACCACAGAGAGAAGTATCGGAGGGCTCGAATTCGAAAAAACACGCAAACTCGTAACATTGCTGGTCCAAGCTACGAAATGGAAATGGTCAGAGGTTTCAGGACTTTTTTATTGGCAGCTACAGATCATCTCAACATGTGTGCCAAAGGGAAATTGATTCGTGATACGAAGATGAAAATAATAATTCGATAGCAAAAATAGAAAACGCTCCGAGCAAGCCGATCGGTCCATTCATTCATTCGTAACAGTTTACATGAACGAGAAAAGACGATCGTTGGCCAGGAAATCGACTGCACTCTCATTCCACGAGTGGTCCATTACGTCGATTGATATTTGTTCACTTCCCGAGCTGAAAACGAATCTATCGATCCACGTATGTTTCCCCAAAGTCGACGCTTGCTCACTGGAGCAGGTGAGTCAGCCCTCGATCAACCGCGAAGTGGACGGAGCGAAGGAAAAAAAATACAGGAAAAGGAGCGAATATAAAGGGATGCTGCCGGGTGCGCGTTGCGCAAAGCCTTTTCCAGGAAGACACAAAAGTTTCAATATATCAAGTGCAGCAAGAGCTTTTTTTTCATCCTCGAAACCTTCGCATTCGAGGAACGAAAGAGAAGGAAAAAAAGAAAAGTCCCCACGCAACCGACGTGTGCAGTCCAAGGGGGTGGCTTAACAATGAGACAACCCTCATCCGGACGCACGCATCAATATAGGATACGACACTCCGAGTACCCGCTCTACACTCCGCCTTCGGATACCGCATATTTTCGCCGATACAAATGACGCGCGGGGACAATGTTTATAGATATAGGTAGAGCTACAGTACACGATAGACCGATTACCTGCCCCAAGGATGACGCCCCAGAGTCACACTCGATGCGACCTTGGCATCCTCGAAGTTTCCAACTTCGAGGGTGAGATGATGCAACAAGTCCGATACCTTTTTATTTGTTTTCTCGTAGAGGAAGCTTTTTTTACGAAAATAAAAAACCAACATTTTAGTGCCGGTGTGCTCAAAAATGTCCCAAGCATTCGAAAAATCGCAATTAGAAAAAATGCCCCGACGAATTTATGCTACAAGTTGTTAAATGTTCTACTTCTTTTGAGGGTGCCCTCGCTATGTTTGCGTGCGAATTGAAGGGTTGTCAAAACATGTCCTCGGTTACATAGTTCCGCGTACTGTTTCTGCATTGAAAACGAATCATTCAGCATTTCTTTCAGTAACCGGAAGTTTGATTGAAAAATATGTTTCGCTTCTACGTACATATTGTATCCATATTGTGTAAATATTGATTGAACGCGACACCTTATCGCGCAACGGATGTTGAGTGATTAACGTTATTTGACACAGTTTTATTTTCTCCGTAATCTCACCGTCTACGTCATTGGTGCACCGAATCAATGTCGCCTTAATGCGCCAAAAACAAAAAGTTATTATTTAACAATGAAAAATTCAAAATCAAGCCTCCCGAAAAATCAAGTGTGGGATATGGAAAAACTCCTGACTGCAAAAAAGAAGTTGTGTTTGAAAAGTTAACAAAAAATTACTCCTTATTAAAAAAATATTTGTAAAAAAATATCGACGATAAACGATGAACCGATCAATAAACGTAAAAAGTAACGTTCATGGTGTGTGCTACTGCTGCGATCGACTCATCGGTACCGTCAGTCGGAAGGACAGTGCGAAACTCCAAACCTTGTTAATTTACGTTTCGGCCATAGGTATTGGCCCTCCTCAAAATTATTTATTTCTAAAATAAAATATGCGTGCATACTCGAATAAAAATAATATAAAAAATAAAAAAGTAACTTCAAAAAGAATGAAATAATTAATTATATAACTACAATTGATATTGTCTTTCTACAATTAAGTATTAATTACTTGCAACCCGATGTGTGCGCACGGGCCAAAAAATATGCTCGTTATCGGAATCACCAAATCCGTTTGCATACACACTTTGGTCAATATTTTATCGTTTATACATGATCAATACGGTCTCATACAGAGTTACCATATTTTTCGGTATATAAAGGTTGCAGCGAACGAGCAAGAGCATAGAATTACAAATTTGACATCGTAACAGTACCTTAGCAGCGTAGACAACGGCAAACCTCGAAAATGAATTCTTTCATACACCTGCTGCTATTCACCGTCGTTGCTGCAGTTCTGTTCGCCTCAAGCGACCCAAGTAAATATAACGCTTAATTAAAGTAATTAATAAACAATATATGGCAAATCAAATTGATTTTTTAAAATCCATTTCTTTTCGCTTAAATCATTATTAAATGAAAAAAAATATATGGGACAGTGGGACATAACGGGACAGATAATGGGGATGTATCGATGGGGCAAAATGAGATGTCCTAAAACTATCGGAAAATTATGTTTTTAAAAACGCAATTTTACAATAATTTTAGGACGTCCCAATTTGACCCATGAGTGCATCCCGATTCTCAGTCCCGTTTTGCTCCACTGTCCCATTTTGCCCGACTCTCCCCTACCATAAACCTCCTGCTTCATTTATATGTGTTATCTGAAATGGTATGAGTTACCGCGGTCGGTAACTAAAACTTTGATCAACTTCTTTCATCAGTGCTAGCGTATATGGTCAAATGAAAAGTTTCGTCGAAAACGGTTTTCATGCCAGCTTCCGATGAAACTATTCATTTTCCCGGTCATGCCAGAGAAGGTGAAAAACAGTTGATTACAGTTGGTATTACCGAACGATCCTGGATTTGGTGAGGAGGAATGGCTTTCACATAGTTTTCTTAAATGAATCTGAACTATTTCGAATCTCTTTAACGATGTTCTGAAAATTTCGTTTTAGCAATCGCCGCAGCTCCAGCCGGTGAGGCAGCTCCGCCCGAACCGTCAAAAGGCGATGATGACGAGGATATACCAGATAAACTACGTATCGATAACAACCCATTTGGTGTAGGTCTGCTACGTGGCATCGGCAGCGGGATTAAGGGTATTTTGTCCAGTGTGGCCGTCGGTCTCGGCGGTGAGAAAGAGCTGCCCATACCGTCATATGGCGATTACGACGAGGATGTACCCGATATACCACGTTTTGATAAGAGCAACCAATTTGGTGAAGGTCTGCTACGTGACATCGGCAGCGGGGTTAAGAGTATTTTGTCCAGTGTGTCAGACGGTCTCGGCGGTACGAAGCCCTCGAAAACGTATTTCTAAGAAAAATCTCACACTCATCTATGTCGAGGATTCAATTGCGTGGGCGGCAAGGAACTGTTAGGGACGCAGCGGAATATAACATTCGTTCGTTCGATTGTTTTACCCTTAAATGGCAACCGATATTGTAATTATCCGAGATAAGATTTATAGTAACAGCGGAATTTCGTACGCGCTTCCGGCACAGCCGACTTGCCCCGTCGAATTATGTGATTGAATGAACAACACGTAGAGGGAAAATAAAATGTATTCTTTAATATGAAAAAAATATCGGTCTTTTTAATTCTGCGAGCGGATTTTATTAATTTTTTCAAATCTTGAATTTTATATGAATGCATGAAGTTTTTATGAATAAAACGATAGATTAAATTTAATACGCAAATAGGGGCTATATCAAGTGTTTTGTAATTTAAAGCGAGCTTTTAACACGTGCTTAATGTACCGAACAATTAATTTCAATCAGCTCAATTTTGTATATTTAATTTAATACTGTAACTAGAAATATCACGAAAGTCGCGTCAGGAGTAAAATATCAATTTCGGTTAGATAAAAAAATTCATGTCACTCGTTACAAATACTCGTTAATGAAAGATATAACGAATATGATTCATTCATTTTCAACGGCCCGAAAGTCCTCTGTAGTCTTCCAGCAAATACGCGCTTGAATTAACATTTTTTGAGAAGTTTTCATTCACCTTCTCTCAAACTCCCCCCCCCTCCCCCGCATTCCAAGATCCGGTCATAAAACTGTTAATCTCGGATTTTATGAGTTTTGTACTGTGCAAACGCAACACCAGGAACGGAAAAAGATCGAATCGAGCCTGTCAGCCTCGTTTTATAATCGAAGATTAATCGCCACGAGAGAGGTGCGGGTGCCGTCGTGCCGGATCGGCAAAGTGGCACAGAGCACCTCGAGCAGTAGCAATGCAGCAAAGGAGAACGAAGGAGAAAAAAAAAAGAAGACGCGAACACAGTCTGAAAAGGAAGCACGTCGGCAGGTTGGGCAGTTCCTCAGAAATCTCTTCTCGCTCTCCATTCTCCATTTCCCTTTGTCGCGCGGTGACAATTACTCAGAGATTAGAGCGAGAATTTGCGAGGGTTTCGAGATGCTGGGGCCGCGGAAGAAGCGGGCGAGAAGACGGCACGATCTTCTCCCTCGTATACTTGATCTTCGCGTTCGTACGAGCCACGAGATAAACTCGCGTCTTTTTCTGTTCAGAAGACTCGCTATGAAACATAGTCGCCTTAGCGGTACGTAGAAAGCTTCCGCCTACATCTTCTTTTTCTGTTTTTTTTTTCTTTTTTTTTGTTTGCGGAGCCATCTCGACGGTTGGTCTTCATGGGTAAAGGTGTGAAGTCAAGTGATGTTTAACCCTATAACTCATGGGTGGGGTACAAAAGTACCCCGGACGATATTAAAACTGCACTCCTAAAGTAGACACTGAGGTTATCGACTTGGGACCTCCGCGATAATTTAGTTCCATGATCTGAGGATGTGCCAAGGCCCGAAGTAGTCTCAGTTACTCGCTGTAGCACAGGACGCCAAGGCTGTGCGCTTGGGATACGAAAATACCCCAGTCAGGAGTTAGTATTTTATGTAAGTGATTTTTTTTTTTTTTTTGCTAGAACTGTCGAATGTAAGTTACTACTATGTAATTTAGACGTATATAGTCGGCATTTTATTTTTTGATAATTTTTTATCATTTTAATACTTTTTTATAATAATTATCATTATCTTTAATTACCTACAATGTTTCAAGAAAAATAAATGTTAGAACCCATGCAAAACCAATTTTGTTTGCGTTTTCATTGATTTTTTCCATGTTACAAATTTTCGACTTTTCCCTATTTTCAGATGTCCAAATAAGTAGACTTTTTGAACGGAATGCAATGGGACTATTTTTTTTCCTAATAGCCTGATGTGTCCCCTGTAAAATGGTGTTTGAGATTTGAAAATCGGACCGTTTAAAAAAAATCCACAATTTTGTTCGCAAAAAGTGCGGTTTTTGCCAATTTTCATTACGTTTTGGCTTTTAAGGGTGATTGTAACCCCCTAAACGTTAATAAAATCAAATTCGCCGCATATAATTCTCTTCCTTATAAAGAAACGAAGAGATTCATATGCGGCAAAACCGATTTACTGCTTATAGGACCCTTGTACGTTACCGAAACGTGTGGGGTACATGAGTTAGAATTCATGAGTTAAAAGGTTAAAAAATGATGCATGAGTTCCAGAGTTAAGTCAACGGATAATGAAGGAATAATTTCATTTAAAAAATTTAAAGTGTGATTAACCCTACAGTATGAGACGTAAATGTTAAAAACCATGGATAATGAGCGGCTAACTTTAAAAAATAATAAGTAAATAAATAAATTAGATGGTTTTCGGAGGGTTGGATAATAATTACGTCGGGAGATCCAACTGTGAGGACATGTTGCGTGTGAAGAGTTAATTAATAAAAGTAGGTGTCAAGGCGTCTGACGTTTACACGCACTATAATCAGCTCGTACATATGTTTTTCCTAGTGCGTAAAAAATTCTCGGTAAAACGATAAGATCTTTCGTGACTAACTTCTGACGTATTTAATCCACCGTGAATAGTTTCGAGCCCGCTCTTGGCGCGGTTGTGTAATCTTGTTTTGTTCTTTTTTTTTCCTCTATATATTTCCTTCGCCGCTCGCCCAACTTACAATAGTAGGCAATTGAAGTAGAACATGATATTTTTTGCCAGTTTTGGTAAAAGTTGGACCCGTTCACATATACTTACGCCAAAATCAGCTTGTTCCACTTCAATTGCCTGCTACTGTAGTTTCTGACACGAAACTGCGTTTTCTTCGGATTTTCCTCGAGCGTTGGGACAAAATAAGCCTTGAGTGACAGACTTCCCTGTTCCATTACGACCTCACACATGTATCAACGTTATCGCGCGCGCGGGAATATCGCGGTGGCACGTCATCCGCGAAATGTGTCGATGCAAATGCCTGGAAAGTAATTGCAACGGACTTGTGTTTCACGAAATTTCATTACAGTTCATCATTTTTTAATTTGCATTTAATTGAACTAAAGAAACATTTTTTTTTCGATCGAAACTCGAAAATCAAGTGTTAGCATTTTTTCAAAGGCCAATAAATGTAATGTAATTATTTTGTCATTCAACATGTGCTGAATGACAAAATAATTCGTCATACATTAACAGAAAATATAATGATAAGGGTAAAATATTTTTTAAATCCTGTAGAGAAATTACCTCCGATCTGCTGTACATTGTTATAATAACTAATCTGTAAGAAATTCAAATTAGCAGATAAAGAACGATGTTCTGGGCTGTTTAGTGGCTCAAAAAAAGGTTCGTTTATCGGCGCGATCTGACGGATCGATCAAAGAGGATCGATAAGTACAGCCGGAGCCAGTTAATGATCAACAGGCCGTCCTCGGCGGGCTATTGATGAGCCGCATCCTTCGCTGCTTCTTTTCCCTTTCTGTCCTGGCACGCGTTTGCCCTATCGATTCGAAGCCCCATAACTCAGAAACAAGAACGAGAAATGCTAGACAATAGTTCCATTCCCGTGAAGGGCGACAGTTGCGCAAGTGTGCGCTATGCTTCCGTCAGTCTGTCTGCCTGTCCGGTTGCCGCTGCCGGCAGATGTTGCGATGCTGCTCCTGCTGCTAGATCGAAACCAGCTAAAACCATTTTTTTAACTGGCATGGGCCAACGCAGTGCGTCGATGAGGTGCAGGATTTAAGTATTTATGGGCTAGAAGCCAATGGAAACTTCAATTTGGCAATCGACGCGCTCTTGAGCGACGTGAAGCGGACTCAGTCGGTAACAAAACTGTAATCCATTTTTTGCCAACGGTTTTCAACTTTTCGCGCAAAAAGCAAATTATCAGCATCTTTTTAGCAATTCAGTGGACGCTAGTAATTTTGTTTTTCTCAGAAAGATTCAGCAGCCTTGAGAAAAATGAATTACAATTTTTGTTACCGGCAGAAGGAGGTAACCATATTTTCAAGTGAAAAAAATGTAACACGAACAACAGCAAAGAGGTTGTAAAATTAACGAGAACAAGATTGAGGACCTTTGTCGATTTTGTCATGAAGACTTTTGGGGTTACATGTAAAAACTTTTTTTTACATTGTATCGTCATTTCGCTCTTTCGCTACCTCGCACACTTGCAAAAAGAGCCCGTCAGTAGAGGCCGAAAAAAAATGGTGCCATTACCGGGTTTCTTCTTTCGAGAAACTGGATCTGCGGACATGAGCCAGAGAGCATGCGGACCCCAGAAGATCCTTCGGGACTGAAAAAAGCCTTTAGCCTCGCAAGCGAACAATGCCGTATTTCCTGAATGGTTCTCGTTATTGCTTGCGGTGGTCCCACGCGCTTGCACGTTCTCTCTTCCTCTGCTGCTTCTTTTTTTTCTCTCGTACAACTGCAACTGCACACACACCGCGTGGGACCTTTCCGAATTTTCTCGTTGAGTTAGGTAAGGGTTGTACATTTGTACGTCCGGCAAAAGGAGAACTGGAACATGCTACGGTCCTCTTGCGTTCTCTTCGCTTCTGTTCTGTGCGTCACATGCCTCACGACCGTTTAACGATAAATCAAAGAGGTCGTTCGGAGGGGGTCAGGAATGACCGTTCGACCATTTCTGTACCCCCGCCATCGCCTCGATCCAGTAACGCCGCAGGCTTCTGGTCAAACTCATGGTGACAAAAATCCAGGAATCCGGACGATACTCAAAGGATTCTCGCCTCTCTCGAAGGCGGGGACGAACGGAACGAAGGGAAAAAATGGCACAGAGGAGGCTTTACAATTTTTTTTTTTTATCTCCGTTGAAGCAACGAAACGACTGAGGAGTCGAGGACCATCCGGGGAACCCCCTTGACCCCTCGAGATAATTTGAAACCCCGGACGACTCAGTCCCGAATCTTCTCATGCGACGACGCCATCCCGCGGAGAGGCAAGGAAAGGAACAATTATCAATTCTTTTGTTCCTCTTTTTTTTTAACTCTACGTCAAAGCGAGGGGTTGGTTTTCATTTCTTTTGGTGGTCCGCGGGGAACAATGAGGGAAAGCGTCTCGGATACCTTGGTGGCTGCGTTGGTGAAGAAGGGGTTGACTCGATGGCTTAAGGATTCGAGAGAAGTGACTCTCTACTATTACTTTCTTTTTTTTTTACTTAAGGCAATCTTTGGGTGAAACTTTTACATCCGGTGTGTCCGAATCCAAAATGACGTTTCGGTAGTCATTTTTAATTAAAAAAAAAATATGGCGATGCGTGACACATTTTGCGAAAAATTCTATGCGACAAAAGCTTGCACAGAAAAAATTGCGTTCACCGAAATTTCGATACCAAGAGCCATTTTTAGAGAAAAATATTTTCTGTATAAAAAAAAAATTTATTCTATGCGCACGGGTGGTGAATTAATGACCATTTGGGTATATTCGAAATAAATTGGTATTAATAAAAAATCTAACTAATGGTATTAGTTACGTTTTTATTATATTTATATTTTTTAATTTTTTTATTCGCTTTTTATTATTATTCTTTTATATTTTGTCGTACATACATTGTACTTGTTACTTTTCCTGTTTACCGTTCCTGCAAACTGTAATACACATTCTCGTAAATTCCTTGAAAAACCTGACCCACCGTTTCGTTTTCCCGTTAAACCCTCTCAGAGTCGTCCGATAACTTAACCGTCGTACGACAATGTGACTTTTATTTCCAGTGCACTTTCAGTGTACTGTAGTTCTTCATTCCGTGCTTTATTTTTATACTGTTGTTGCATTACTGTCAGTAAAATGTTATCTGGCTATGCGTGCGTACTTTTACTATATCTGACTTGAAACCAGCTTTTCTCGAATAAAAAAAAAATCCCGGCTCTAGCAGGTTGCATCGTAATTTACGGATTCACGCTGTTTTTGTCCTTCCCTCGGGAGCTTATCTCAAATTACAAGAAAAATCGAAGGAGTGCGCGCAGTGGAGTTGCCGCACATTTGTGTCATATGGCCCGGTTCGCCCGAACAGCAAGAGACTATCCGCACCGACCTCGAAACGTTTTCTCCGTGTCCGGATCGTCGACTTCCTGCATGCACCGTGGTTCAAGCAAAATACGGCCAGGTCCTCGAGGTTGCATCCAGCTGTGGCGAGCCAAAAGCTCTCGTGCAGTGCGGCGATATTGACGAATGGCTTCCGTCGAAAAAAAAAGTGCTAGAGTATGTCCGATCCGGAGAGTAGTCTGAAGAAATTTTGGAACACAATCTCTTCGCCTTTAAAAATTTATCTGCAAACATCTGAAACCGTACAATATTTTTTTTTTTACAAGATGGCATCCAAGGGTTAAAACAAGCGCGAGGAAATTTTCATCCACAAGATTTAAAAAAACAGCTCGGGTGTGTTCCATCTAAAGGACTATCAAGGATAATGTCTCTTTCCCTTTTCAAAAGTGAATTTAAAAAATCTAAACGTGTAATATAATTTTTTTCTAATTGTTCGACAACAAAGAGTTTAATAAAAATTCGAAATTCCCGTTTGTTTTTCCGTTTGGGGTGCACCACTCATGAAAATTTCAGTAATTATTGCCAATTTCCATTGTCCGCACTCAACTGATTTACCGCACATAACTGATTTACGCACACGGGGAAAAAAAATTGTTGGGTCTACAAGAATTTTGTTACCATAACTCATTTACCTGGTTAACATAGTGATAACAAAATATTTTGCTGTAGCAGCCAAATATTTTTGCTGCCACAACAATAAATTATTAACGATCTACATGTCTGTCTGAGAACGATCTACATGTTAGAGAAACATAAATATTTTCTCCGTGCACTAATCGGGGTGTGCCATACTCACCGCTATTGTCTCAATCACTCCAAAGCATACCCTCTTTTTTCTATCAGGCGGAAGAAACATACACTGATAAAAAGAAATGGCTGGATTAAGCAAATGCGCGGTGACATACGTTCAAAGGTGTATTTTGTCGGTACAACAAAATGTTTGTTTCAATCGACAAATTTTGAATAAATTGAAGCAAATAATCATTTACCAAAACATTGCTTTATTTGTATCAAACAAATAACAGCTTTGAACGTATGTCACCGCGAGTTTTGGTTAGTCCAACCAATTTTTTTTCTCAGTGTAGCGTTTCATCGCGCGCGACTCTGGAGTAGTTTGATGCGTTCGGGAAGAACATATTTTGCGATACAAAGGTGCCGAGAATCCACTCGGCGTGTCGCCGCTGTAGTACGGAGATGGTGGAGGAGGTTCTATATAAATTCGCCTTATCACAGAAAGAGAGAGGGAAAGCTCGGTCGAGTTAGTACGTGCGAGCTCTACATGCTTTACGAGAGAGGTTGGAACGTGGTGTAGAGCGATCTCGACGCCGACGAACATCGCCGGGACTATGTTTATATACGTATTACGGAAGAGAAATTCTACGATACGGGACACCGCGATTCACAGCCGTAAGAACGGATAATACTGTAGGCTGCGGAAGACTATTGTGCCTCTCCGCGAGGCTCGTATAACATCAATAAAGATACTTTCTCGCGAGTCGAGATATAAAACACCTATTTTCCCGCCGTAAGAACGAGATTATCGCGTCACCTATATGCCACCTTAACGCGGGCATTTATCGTGGCTTGCACAGACACCAGTGGAATTGAGGCTCATATAAATGAACCGAAGATCTTTTTTTTACCGGCAGTATAACATACGAAGTTCGAAAAACATTGTAAGTAAAAATGGAATCTTCTAACTTCGAGGATCGAATAAGCAATGAGTTTCCTAAAAACGTATTATTTTTCTTTCGCATCGCCCACTCGCGAACGAGATTTTTTATCAATTTTACGAACGTTATATTTATTCGGTGAAGATTTTCTGATAACCTGAAAAAAAACGTTATGAAGGTGTAGCCCTTCAGTGTTTCACGTAAATATCGATTGCGGGTTGTAAGAAAAAAAATTGTCAAAAAATGTATCGTTATTTCAACTGAAATTCTAATTCCTACCAATTGTGGGTTCGCATTAGGATGAGATTGAAACAATAACGGAAAAAATAAGAAAATATGTTTTGGTTTCGACATTGCATGAAATTATACGAGTTGAAATAGCGATATATTTGTTGACAGCCCACAAGCAAATTCTTCTCGACAGATACACATTTTTTTTTTTAATTCTGATTTGTTTCGGTGAAGGAACTATTTAAGGGAGGAGAAAGAATTTATCCTAGGAGTGAAAGTTTGGTATGTAATTCTTTCTCCGGTCCGATAGATCCATAGGACAGAAATATCCAACCTTAGCGTATCGACCCAGAGAGAGGAGTTCGCGCCGCGGTCCGTGAATCCTTTGCGACGTGTAATCGCATTTATGGAAGCTGGTCGGTTCGCCGATCGAGGCGAAACCCTTTGATCCTTCGGGACTCCCGCGCCACGGGGTGGATCGATTGATACACACAAACAACCCTACATAGGTATTTTCGACGAAGGGCAAGAGAAAAAAGAGCTGAAGTGTCCAAAGCTGTAGCTGCGGTAATAGCGAAGGGAAAGTTTCTTTGACGAACGCAACGAGTCTCTCGCGCTTCGATAGCGAGCGTGTCGGACGAACCACATTCGGAGGTGGTAGGTCGTGAAACGCGATCAGGATTTTCGTACCGAATTACACGACGAGACGAGAGAACCACGGAACCTTGTGCATTCTCGACGGCACTTAATCCGGCCGCATGTCGAGTGCGGACTAGGTTGTTCTCTGCCGTTTCTCCACTTTACTATTGCGAGTACAAAGTTCTCGTTACACTAAAAAAAAACGGTGGGTCGGTCGCGACTGCAAGAAAACCCAGAAAAATAATTTGTTTGATGGGCGCTCGCAAATAAATATTTGTTTTGTTTAAATAAATATTTTAATCGATTAAGTTAAATAAATGTTTATTTGAATAACATTAATATTTATTTGTGAGACGCCCGTCAAATAAATTATTTTTATGGATGAGGAAGTGAAATTTTCGATATCACTACACATAAGCAAAAAAATATTGATTCGGGGATGAATAATACCTCGATGAAGACAGAGATATGCAAAAGGACATGTTGACTTCTAGGGGTCATTTTTTTTTTTTTTTTTCGGGTTCACTTAAGGTAGTCCTTGCGAATAGTGTTCACTTCGCATAAGTTTCAGAGAAATGAGAGGGAATTACAAACACTTCTGGATGGTATAGAAATCGGAAAATATCAAGCATATTACAGGTGCTGAAAAGATTAATTTTGTATAATAATAATTCCAAAACGTTACTAACAAAGTGGTGAAAAATAAAATCGTTCAACAAATCTCCCGGAAACCTATCTTTTTTTTGAGTGATTCGATCACTTTTCTGAATAGGTATGAATTTGTTTAGATTTTCAAATTCACTTTGAATTTTTTTTTAAATAGGAAAAACGTGTAGAAAGTCACAAAATTAAAAGTGAATTTAAAAAGTTAAAAAAAATTCATACGTATTCAGAAAAATGAACGAATAATTTTGATAAAAAAAATTATGTTTCCAGAAGATTTGTTGAACAATTTTATTATTCATCAATTATTTAATAACATTTTGGTATTACTATTATTACGCTACATTAATTTTTTCAGCATCTTCGATACGCTTGATTTTTTTCGGATTTTTATACCATCGAGAAATGTTTACAATTCCCTCTCGTTTCTCCGAAACTCATGCGAAGTCAACACTATTCACAAGGACTACCTTAAAGTGACGTGAAAACTATAATCCCCTTTTGTTTAGTTATGTGGATATAAAAAAACGCACCATTGAAAAAGATTCATTGGAAAATTGCGACCGTCTCATTCGCGTTCATAGCCGTTTCGCTTTTCTTGACATCATACACATCGCACATTTTTCGGAAATTGTGCTTCCGAAAATGACGTAAAATGAAATTAGAGCGGCGCGGTCGATTGTACTCATAACTCACCGGTTTCCTGTAAAACCGATGTGGATCCATTGATCCCCATTAAGCCTTGTATGGCAACGATTCTGGAAGTATAACGGGATGTGAACGATGAAAAAAAAAAGAAGTGAAGTCGATGCCTTTTGAGGATCAGCTGCAGCCCATAAATATCCCTCGCAGCCCTTTCACGTACAGTTTTCTCGGACCTTTCGCGTGTTGTCTATGCGTTTTTGGCTGTTCTCTCTCTGGTCCGTCCTGCGCTGACCGCGTGCTCCTCCCTATCCCTTCTGCCGCCGGATAGCTCTAAAATATTGCGTGTTCCACCAAGAAATCGGTTAAACTCTTTACAGGGATACCCGTTAGTTCGAGGCGAACGAGGGATGCTGAAGTCGTTACAGCTCTTTAGGATCCTGCGGGAGCCCGAAAGCCTTCTCTGCAAGACGCTAAGGGGGTAAGTTATGACGCCCGGTGCTGCCGTTTTTCCTCCGAACCTTTTCCCTCGTCCTTCCTCCGTATCGGCTCTTCACGATGGAACCCCGAACCGCGTACACCCCGTTCGAAGCACGAATCTCCCAGAATCTCGGACAACGCGCCTCAAAATCGCCAATACTCACGAGGACTCATTGTCCTTTCCCGCAATCCCTACGACGGCAGACCGGATACGTCGGTCAACCCTTCGTTCCGCACCGATTTTATAAATAAAATCGGTGCGGTTGATTGTTGCCTCACCGTAAAGGTGAGGCACCATTAACCCTTTAATGCCCAATGTATTTCAACTCTGTGTTTGAAGACATGGTTTTATTTCGATATTTTTTCGGCGATTTTTCTTCCTTCCCGCGATAGAACGCAAAAGAAAGTTTATACGAAGATATAACGCAAAAGAAAGTTTATTACGAATATCCGTATCGTTTTTGCGCTTAAAAGAAGGCATGGTCGTTTGCGATTGGCAAAAATTCCCCGGTACCCGAAGGGTTAATCTTGTGTTTCATGACATGTTTTTTTAAATAAAATTTTGTGGAAAAAAATGCCTCAAAAGTTTGAAGAGAAACGCGTGATACAGAAGGGTTCCGGAGGATCTATTCATCTCTCGTCCGAGTGAAATCCATCGAATGGTATTGGAGGCTATCTACGTTGAAGAATCCGTCTCGAGGGGGATTAAGAGTGAGAATGAGTGAGTTTCGATCATACGATTGAACGAACACGCATGGATTTATCATCAGGCTCGAAGTGTGTTTGTTGTACTCGATCGAATAAGGGTTATCGAGGGTAACCGGGGTGGGGGGGGAGGGGCAGGCTGAGGCGACTGGCTTATTCATTTGTTAAAGTTTTCATGTGTCTATCTATCCCTTACAAGAACTTAATTGGCTTCCGTCCAAAATATTAACAAACATAAAAACAACTTCAGTTTTGTTCGCGACTGAGCGCGGAGACGGTAGGTTTTACATCGCCTTAAGGTGAAGTGCAACTTCTCAGTAGGTAACAAAAACTCTCGGATGGTTAATTGTTTGGGAAAAATACGAGAACGGCAAACGATGCGCAGGAATTCTGCAGTCCACTATTCTCCTCATTTTCCCAAGAAATAAACGGCTTGGGAGATTTTTGGGTTGCAAAATTGCAGCTACCTCTCTCGTACTCATAGGCGATTACACTTAAGGGCATGTGTTACAGACTCAGTCGATAACAAATCGCCTTCTCTGTTTTCTCTAAAACGATTGATACGACGAGCAAAAACAAATTACGTTTTCATACTTATATCTGTTGACTACAAAAACCTAATTTGATTTTGGTCGAAGCATCAACCATCACGGAGAAAATAGGGAAAGCGATTTGTTACCATCGGAGCATCGATACGTGTGTGTCACATGCCCTTAAAGAGTCTCCTGCCCGCCAATAATGTTCGGAAGAGCTTTTACCACCGGAGCAAAAGCGCCGGGCTATGCGTGTGCTCAGATGGCAGCATCAGTTGGGGTGCGTCGGAACCGTCCCCGTTACCTACAGAGAAAGTATACTCCCTACACAATCAACTTAGCGACCCTCAGAAAAACGTCTACAAACTAAAAAAAAAAAAAGAATCGATGACCCCGTACGTTTTATTTCTACCCATAAAAATCTCATCAATAAACATCCTTTATCAGTTACATTACGTTTTTAATTTACACAAAATTGCCAAGCCTGTTTATAAATGATTTCTCTTCTCTTGTCGCCCCTTTCTCTAAGCTCTACCCCCTAAATCTAAGCCTCACTCGTAGAACAATTATTGTAGAAAAATATTAAATTACAAGTAACATTTAATCTCCGGCTTATGCACTGCACATTTTATTAATCCTTTTAAGTTAATAACACAATTGTACGGGAAAACCTGTCCCACGTAATACTCTTAACACGCGATGGCGAACTTAGGTATGCGATTTAATTGTTCGCGATCGATGCCAATTACACCAATTATGATCTTATCGAAAGTCAGCAATTATCCGTGACGAGCCTGTATTTTTTTTTCTCTTCGCGAATTAGTTGTCTCAGTCACCATCAGGACTCAGCCGCGTTACATTCCATTATCCGTTTTTCGCGTCATGTCCAAGTTCTTGAAATCCAAAAAATTACTCACACGCCGGAGTCTTACCGAGAAACCTCAAAATTCATTCAAGCAAATAAAGCCTATTCTGCAAATAATTCGAATATCGGGAGCATTTCCTTATCGCACGAGTTCCAACGACGTCAGACCCCGTGGAATGTGGCAATACCTGTGGGCTGCGACGCATCTGACACTGATCACCGTAGCTGTCGTCATACATATAATAAATATGCCATCTTGGAAGTTCGCTCGTGAGAATAGTATGATGGCTAAAGTGCTGCGAATGATATATATCATCAGATACTGCTTCTTCTACGCGGCAATGGTCTTCGATCATCTCAATTTTTTCTGCAGATATGACGCGACATCCTCGGTTAGTTGGTGGTCTGCATGGTTAATTTTTAAAAATTATTTATAAAATAAAACATCAATATTATGTTAATGTAAAATATATTATCTCGGAAAGGTGGGTGGAATAAATTAGAAAATATTTTCGAACATAAGTGCCAAATCCTCTGAGAAATTCACATAAATGTCGCGATAATTTATCAAGCCGTTCGAAAGATAATTTTTAAGAAAATTGACTAAGTTGTCCGATTTTTTTGTCGATTCCAGTTTTTCAAGAGACTCGAGGGATACGACGAGGACGTTTGCCGTCTCGGTCATCCTCGTCGGCAGGGCATCCGAGCTTACTGGATGTCAACGATAATCTGTGCAT
Source organism: Stenichneumon culpator (assembly GCA_964017025.1). NCBI lineage: Eukaryota > Metazoa > Arthropoda > Insecta > Hymenoptera > Ichneumonidae > Stenichneumon > Stenichneumon culpator. The sequence continues at coordinate 6,796,887 of OZ024777.1, forward strand.
CGTCCAGCCTCGCAGCGGTTTCTCTCCCAGTCATAAAAGATTTCCAATTAGGCGTGACACGATCCGCATCCTTGGTCAAATTTATACAACGCCTTCTCGAGTTTTTTCACTCGTTTTTTATTCTCAAATGGGTTATGTACGTGTACATGATACACCAAAGATTCGAGCATCTGAACTCTGCGATAGCGAGCAATCTATCGGGTCGCACGAGTCCCTTAAACCGTAAAGCGATTACGACACAAAACGTCCTGTCTCTTCACGCGAATCTCATACAAATCGTAAAGATCTTCAACCATCTTGCCGCCTTTAGTATGCTTCTCTCTTTCGCCGCTCTTCTCCTCAATGTACTCCTGAATTCGTGGAGTACGATGTCGGCAAAGGAGTCTTTGTTGATTAATTATCCCATGATTAGCTCGTTCATAGAGATATTTGCTCTTTGCTACGTCTGTACCATGGCTGCAAACGAGGCCAACGATGTCGGAAGATGCCTCACCAATTTTCAAGGGACTCTCAACGATTCCAGCAATATCGAAGTAAAAATAACAACGACTGTAGTAATAATAAAATATAATGTATAATAAGTTATTAACATTGTTAACCCTACAACTCATGACTGGGGTCCGAACGCACCCAACGCAAACGCGGAAAAAATTACCTTTTTTGAGGGTTTCCATTAGCAATTTTCCACTGGCGATTACCGCTGCCGTGAGGTAAAATTCGATATTGGATACTCGTCAGATACACAAAGTAAACTGACTCGTACGAGAATCAATTAAACATCTGCGCGTACTCTGCTGGACGATTTGTTCGGCAAAAGATTACTCATACGCCGGAGTCTTACCGAGAAACCTCAAAATTCATTCATGCAAATAAAGCCTATTTGGAAAACGCACCCTACACAAACGCGGAAAAATGAGCTTTTTGCTGATTTTTTTTCGGGTTTTCAGTCGTCGACTGGATTTTTCATTAACGAAATGTAAATAAAATCAGATTTTTCCCCCAAACACAGACCCCAGTCATGTGTTTGAAGGTAAAAAATGAAGTCATGAGTTGTAGGGTTGCTGTTATTAACATTGGTTTTTATAATTTTAGTGACGAATAGGTTAAAAATGTCAAATTATTTTTCTGTCTTCATCGCAGGATAAAATGAACTTGGCTATGCAAGTGTTTCACAACCGCGTCGCATTTTCCGGCGGCGATCTTTTTGACGTGGATTTATTGACCTTTCGTGGAGTGAGTGTAACAATTGTACACCGAAACTTATCATTATACATATGGTAAAATGATAAAACGACTATTGGGAAGAAGTTATTAATTTTCTATATACTTGCAGTTAGTCGTTACGTACTTTACTTTCATCGCCGTTTTAGCGAATGAAGACAGTGTAAAAAGCTAGATGCGACGACAGGAAAAAAATCCGCAATAGAAGAAGAAACTATTTTCGAAATTTGAACCGCTTTCAACACTTCGAAGATTGAGAAACGGCAAATACCGAGTCCTCGTTGGACATGAACTTCGTATAGTAAGCAATGGGTTAAGAATCTTAAAAAATAAATATTGCTGTCTGCAATAAGACGTCTCATGCACAACCAAAGTGAATTTTTACGATGATAAAGATCTAGTTTTTAAAAGTCTTCAATAAAAACGATTGCTAAGTGTGTTTAATTTAATTTCCTTATCTTGTGGCTAATACTTTATAGTTGGATCTCCTCAGCCCCCTGATTTGGCTTAAACGAGTTTTTCATTTTTTTTCTTTTACAATTGCAAATGATATCATTTGCAATTGAAATAATATATCCCAACCAAACAAAGGCTGCAGAAATTGCATACTTTCAGGTTTCTACGAAAATAACGATGTTCTGTTATCAGAATATCGTTATTTGAACATCGTGATATTATTATCGACGTTACTCTGATATTTGTTTTGAACCACAATACTGTCTAGTTGTAATACATTATTATCGTGCTCGAACAAAATCTTCTAACGTTCTTTCCGAAGTAAAAGCTTTTTTTCATGATCTTGAAGATATTTCCATGACATCAAATTTCATATTTGCCAACTCTCTGTCGACCCAGTGCCTTAGGAAAAGAAAAAAATTGTTCACATGTAAAATTTCATTCTCTAAGTGAACTTCCTTAAGCGAAGTTTGTGTGGTACACAACATAACTATTATAACTTGATGAAATATAGTCTCGTACAGATATCTTCAGTGTCATTTTTTTCACATACCGCAAAGTTGTGTAGTGGGTGATATGCAGCTTCGTGGTTCGAAGCGTTGCAGATCCAAATCGTTCCGCTGCTAGTTTAAACTATCGTTGTTCCATTTTAGTAGTACATGTCAGGTAACTCTATCCAGCGATGAGACTTTATCGTCGCATTTGCATTGCTTTAAAACTGATTTAAATCGAGCTTTTTATTGTTCGAACAAATCGTCCGGCAAAGTACGCGCAGATGTTTAATCGATGCTCGTACGAGTCAGTTTACCCCGTGTGTCTGACGAGTATCCAATGTCGAATTTTACCTCACGGCAACAATGATCGACAGTGGAAAATTGCTAATGAAAAGGCTCAAAAAAAAGTGTAACTTCGGGAGTTTGAAGCCTTTCGTCTGGTTGGGAAATATCTTTGGAATATTTACCGGCACGTTGGTGAAAAAACGCTTGAAACCGAGTGGCGCGATAAGTCGCTGCTACGTCTTCTTCGTCTTTGGGTTTCGAACCTATTTCGGCATAGCTGGAGCGTTAGCGGCTCTATCGACCGAGCATACTCCCATCGTCTCGATACTGATCGGAGTAAGGTGCCTGACACAATTCACTCCCTTAACATTGGATGCTTTTATCGTTGTGTTTTTTGAAAAACGCTTCGTCAAGGTAAAATAGATAAACGATAAAAAAATATGTATGCAGATTTTTTTAAAGCTTGTTCGTAGTGTAATCGATACAAAAAGATGTAAGCAACACATCTTGGGCGCCGTAACTTTGTGTTAAATAGTATAAGAATTATAATAGCATAACTATCACCGAAGAACATGAACGAAGACCTGCAAGCTAAATGCTCCGCCTCATGGACCCGACCCACGTATGGTCGGGTTTAAAACAATTCATTAAAAAAAAGTATCAAATAATATGACAAATATAAAATGTAACCTTATAAAAATTATTAAAACTATTTTTTTTCGTGACAATTTAAAGTTTCATTTTCACAAAATATTTTGAAAATTCGGTCACGATTGAGTGTGATGAGAGATTATTTTATTTCACTCGATGGGAAAAACCCCATTTTCGCACCTTGTGAAATAAAACTTTGTACGATACTCGTGCGAGTAACGTTTCCTGAACACTCATATTCGGCTCGTGCTGCAAACTCACACTCGTCAGAAATAGTATATTATGCCCCAAGGGAGGAAAGTGCGTATTTTCACCGAGTGTGAGGTTTGATGTCCAAGCGAACCGAGGGCAGAAATTCACACGAGGTGAAAGTGCACTTCCTTCCTTGTCGCATCGGATATTTTTTTTCCGACTTCGTTAAAATAACCACATTTCTTGCGTCGCAAAATCGTCATATTCGCCAATGACCGCTACTCCCCCGGGAGTAATAGAGCTTCCAGAGGGACTAATGAGCCCTATTACTCCCTAGAGAGTAATGAAATTTTATACTGCGCATGCGCACAGGTTAATGATTATCATCGGTCAATAATGGGCTATTTTCCGCCCGTATTGCACGCAAGGAATGTGGTTATTTCAGCAAAGTCGGAAATAATTATTTGTATGGCAAGGGCGTAGAAAGGGAGTTCCTGACGAGTGTGAAATGCGGCATTCACACGAGTCAGAACTCCCTTTTCTACTGCCATGCCATTCACAGAATTTTTTCTATTAAATTCAAGAAAATCACGCTTTTCGTTCCTGTGAAGTGTGCGTAGAAAAGCACTTTTCCGCACTAGTGCTGGAAAAAAGACATTTTGGGTTTGTACGCATGCGCAGTATTTTTCCCGCACGCGACGCGAAAAAGTGCCTTTCTACGCACACTTCACAGGAACGAAATGCGGGATTTTACGTGCATGCGTTAGGAAAAAAAAGTTTTTTCGCACTCGTACCAAAATGTACTATTTTGTCACGATTTATCCGCAGTTCTTCGAGAAGCTCGCGGTGTACGACGAGAGAGTCGCCGAACTGGGACATCAGAGAACAGATCGATACGATATCTACTGGATTTTCATTGTCATATCGATCGAATTCGTAATCTACTCATCGTGGGTAGATGCCCAAGAGACGGTTGGGAACTGGACGGAATTTGCAATGAAGACTATATACACGCTACTACAGTCGCTGACCCTGCTGCTGAGTATATTTAAATTTGATCTTTTCGTTCATCTGATGTACCAGCGCTTTCGTCATTTCAACGAATCGATTATATCGAGCGTCTCTTGGACTCGTGAGCTCACACCCAAGAACATGAATTACGTTAGCCCCGACGACGCCCTGCACCTGCATTCTATGCTGCTCGATGCATCGAGGATAATGAGTGAAACTTACAGTTTCATGCTGCTCTTCTGGTTCGCGAACGTATTCGTCACTACTGTAATGGAAATTTACATTGCAACGATTCATCCGAGCTCGATGATAGCCGACTACGTCTCGAACTTTATCATCAGCGTCGCAACCTGTTCAGTTTGCAGCACGACTGCTGAAGAGGTATTTATACGAATTTTAATAATTAAAATCGCGACAATTACATTCAATTTTAAAAAATGGTGTTTAAGCTTTTTCAAAAAGTGAAACTGGCGAACACTAAGGTGGCTATGAATCACATTCCCACATTATTGTAGAAAGAAAACAAATTCGTGAGAATCGATTTACAGAATAGTGATGTGTACGGCGGCAAGGGTGTAGAAAGGGAGTTCTTATGACGCGGGCGGCATTCACATGAACCACAACTCACCTTTCTATGCCCCTACACTTCACATAATTGTTCCTAACGAATTGAAGAAAATCACGCTTTTCGTTTTTGGGAAGTGTGCGCAGAAAGGCGTTTTCTCGCACTAGTCCGAGAAAAAAGACCATATTGCGTTTGTACGCAACCACAGTATTTTTCTCCCACGCGATGCAAAAATTGTATATTACGATACTAGTGTGATAAAACTTTTCCTGACGAGTGTGAGTTTGCAGCCCGAGCCGAAGGCAAGTGCTACAAACGTACCAAATTTCACTACACAATGTGTGAAAAGTAAAAATAACTTTCACATAAATCACCAACGATGAATATGTCTTTAAACCCTTAAAAAAAGATCGTGTGTAAATTTTGTTTACATCCAACAGGAGATATATTTTTATATCCAAACGATATGGTATCGTTTTAGAAAAAAATAAGATCTCGAACCACGAAATTCGGCTTTTTTTCTCTCCGATAAATAGAAAGGCAAGGCGCTCCAAAGATAGGATTTTCATCTTCTGTGACGAAATACGTTCACGTAGCGAATATAAAATCAATTTATATTCCCTATTCATCGGCGATACAGTAGAAATTATAAAAATAAGATAAAATAATCAAATGATCCAATGGTAGGTAACTGTTTTACTCTTGAAAACAGTTCACATCACCTCAAACGAATTTTCATTTTATTCAACGGATGTTTCATAGGCAAACAATGCTGGCAAAAAAATGGCAAACGACGATCCTACACGGATCGACGGCGCGACTTCGATGGTAAATCTAATTCCCCAATTAATGACTGATAAACAAATAAATAAATAATTGAATGAATTAATTTTACAGGATAGAGTGCGAATGCAGCTTTATTTTCTCCACAATCGGGTCGTCTTCAGCGCCGCTGATTTGTTCGTAATTAATTTACCGCTTTTCTATTCGGTAGGTGTATCAAAAATTTTTATTACTAAAAATAGAAAACAGTTCGCTGTTGCATCAAAATTTGTGAATAATTCTAACTTCGTTTCTTTATTACAGATGCTCGTTGTCATCGCGACCTACGGAGTTCTGTTGACAAAATCCAAGCCTCAGTCGTAAATCGACAATTGTAAGAAAATATTAAATCGCAAGCAAAATTTAATCTCCACCAGTTGCACTGCACATTTTATTTATCCTAACAGCATAAGCGGCCGCGGTATCGATTTCCGAGGGGATACAGTTTTAAAATCCGTACTCCGTTACGTACACGACATTTCCATTAAAGCAACGTGCATCGTTATCCTGACGAATCGTACTTTCGTGTTTATTTGTAAACGTCGCATGACACGCGACCAATCGTAAAAAAAGCCTTCAATGAATTGCCATCGCTCAATCGTTCAAACATACACACATATTGACTAAATTCCTACCACTATAAATACCATTCGGTACAAATCTGGCTTAGAAGAATTTTTTTTAATCATTACGAGAATCATAAAACTCGAATTATATTTATCTTTAAAAAAAATTACATTGGAGGGCAGCAAAGATTGTCTTGAAATAAATAATAAATATGTAGTCGACATCGAACTTGACAAAATCTTTGGTATCTTATCTTAAGGATCCCGAGAAAATGTTAAATATATATATATATATATATATATATATATATATATATTTTCGACTCACCAAATCATATTCGCGGCGCCTTTGTTCCTCGCTAGAGGATTCAAGCAAAGATTCGTAAGAGCCTCGACGGCCTCGTTTCCCTCGTCTCTGGCGTAGAGAGTCGATCGTTTGACGCTGCGTCTCGTTAAAGTTCTGTTTCCCAAAGTTCCACCAGCCGCGAGTTTCCTTCTCTCGTGAGTCGTCGTCTTGGCGCCATTTCTTCTGCTGTAACGTTGCTTGTACGGGACCGCGTTGGTTCTACCGGCTTTGAACGACGGACGTTTTAGTATCCTCTTGCTCGTCGAACTTCCGGTCGACTCTTCGGTTCTCTCGGTAACCGGGAGTACCTCCTCGTCCTCTCCGCGAATGTTTCTCGGCTGCGGAGCTTTTCTCTTAGTATTCGTGCCGCCGCGGCGCTCCGAGGTGCCGGAACGATTGGCACGTCGTACACTCCCGACGAGCTTGACCGAATGTCGCGGATTACTGAAAACTCGACGATCCGGCCAGTGAGCGATAACCGGAAGTCCGCAAGCGTTGTGCATCCCGACCAGCGGAACCCCGATCGCTCGATGACGTTTAACATCGGCGCTTCCGTCGCAACCTCGTCCAACCTTCTCACGCTCCGATCTTCCGGACGAGCGAGCTTTACCCTCGTAAACCGATATCTTTTTGCCGACGTTGCCGCGCTTGAGATCGACGCTTTCATCTCTCGTATTCTTCGTCGCGACGTTCTCGATCGGTTGAGCTTCGTTGGAACTTCGGCAAGTCTGGGGGGCTTCTTCTCTCGACGGGGCTCTTCTCTCCCGTCGCTCGTCGCGTCTCCTCGACGATGTGCGACGCGAGTGGAAACCTGAATCGGCGTGAAACTCGGTGGGCTCGTCCAGAAAACGGAAACTCGGCATGCACTCGATCGTTTGATTTTTGTTGATTCTGTCGACGCTCGACTTGTCGCTTCGGCGATTTCTGCTTCGCCTGGCAGCGGAGTCGTAACGATCCTTCGATCTCTGCGAGGTGCGGAAGAACTCGGCTCTCGGCGATGTCGAGGCAAAATTTAACAGGGAACGCCGTTTGCTCGCAACTCGCAAGTTTCTCTCGGGCTCCGATACCAGAGACTCGAACTGTTGCTGCGGCACGACGGATCTTCGAAGCGTCTCCATATCCTGGACCAAAGAGGCTCGGTAATCCTTTATCGGTATACTCCGCACAGTACCGTTTGCTTGATTACCCTTTTCGTTTCTCGAACTCTCCGCCATTTCGTCGCGGGATTTTTTTTTGCTGCCTTCGTCACCCGCCGACGATGAAATCCTTGGGGCTCGTTGATCATGCGACAACCTCGAGGGCGTCGGGCGAATAAAATCCGTGCCGACGTCTATCGCACGCTCCTCGTAATAGTGATTCTCGTTTCGCAAAATTTCGTCGTAACGATCGTTCGAGTTTTGCCACTCCTCGATAATGGATTTGCCCTTTGACTGGAGACGGGATTCCAGCTGGTGGACTCCGTAGGATTCCTCGACACTTTTGACTGCTCTGTTCGCATTTTTGGGTAATGATCTTTTGAATTTTTCCTCGCTGCCCCCGAGCCACCTTCATGATTTCGTCCCGAAGGTCGTACCCGTCATATGCATTCTGTTCTCGATTCCGAGGCCTGTCGGGGAAAGATGTTGATTTTTAGTTCGAGAGCAAGAATAGAGATTATGTATAGGGACAAAATGTACGGCTAGGACGAAATTGACAATCAACTTTGATCGATTAGAATTGCTTAATGGTCGCTTAATTGGGAAGTAATCTACAAAGTTCGAGCTTTGGGCAAAAAAAAAACGAGCATGGTAAAAATGTTCATTTTTTTAAAACGTGAGTACGTTAACAGAACCCATTACAATTTTTTCGCTAGTAGTACAAAAAGTTTTTTTTGTGGTGCCAGATTCGTTGAAGTTATCACAGAAGGTCATAGAGCAAGATTTTTTTCATTTATTTTTTAATGAGTGAGAAAAATGAAATATTTATCCACATTTGATACGTACCACACTCGTGGTCCGTTTCGTTAAAGGGACTCAGCGCTTGGGTGGACGTGAAAGTAGATGCTTGACACTTTTTCTTCGTGGAGATTCTCGAGCAAGCCAGAAAAGTGCTGACCAGCGCGCTGATCTCAATAACGAGCACCGCCAGACCGACAGCCAGAAGAATCAAAGCTTGTTCTTGCGTCCATTTTTCAATCATCTCCAGACAGCCCTAAAAATGACAATACATTTTCATAAGCATTGGTCGAACGTCGTTCAATATATATAACACAAAAAATGTTTCTTTTTTTAACACTGATTGAGTCAAATATTTGTTCGATTCCCATTGCGTCGACGTAATTCAATTTCGAAAAAATATCTCTCAGACCTATCGATGTGGTCTGAATACGAAGGCATCGAAGCCTCTCTAATAATATTCTGTATCTCGTGCTTTCTAACTACCTTTCTGCTACCAGCATCGTGCAACTAACGCGCGACGATGCTGGTAGCACGTATCAACCTTTTCAACGCGCCTTCCGATAATTTAACTGTGCCACGATTTGGCTGCAGCTACTTTCTTTTTTTTATAAAATATGAAATTCTTTTCAACATTAAAATATTTAAAATTACGTGGATTTTTTTCTTAAAAAATTCCGGCTCGACCCAAATAGTCTTAAAATTTGAAATCGCCTGGACAGAAACTGCTCGAAAAGGTGTTCTAGGGTGTCTCTCAGGCATGATTACATCGTTACGCCCATGCTTACATCGGTGTGTCGAGCTTGTTGATGCTCGGCTGGATTGAGGGTTTGACAAACTCCAAGATCAACGGGTTCGGGATTGAGAAATGCCTCGCTGACGTCTGTATTGTTGAGGGTGCAACAGGTAATCGGTACGACGAGCTCCCTACGACCGACTTCCTGAAGTCGCCACCACGACGTACCGTAGTTGCTGCTCCCGTTTATGCCGCAGCAGGAGAACTGCGAATTAAAAATGATAGTACGAGTTGAGTAGCGCGTAACGGCATTTACGGCATGCGTATAATTTATACATATTCGAAGAAGGGGATCGTCGAAGCGTAAACGGAGCTCGCACGTTATGGAGCTCGTGCCTCGTTGCGAGGGGGGAAAAACATTGTAAAATAAAATAGAAACACGGGGGTTTGGACTTGCTGGTACCGAGGAGCACGAACCATCGTTTGGGCAAGGTCGAGCGCAGCGGTGAATTGCTCACGTCCGGGCACGGCGTAGCTTCGCTGAAGGGCCCGCACGAGTCGAGCTGGCCTCACGTCGACCCCCAGCAGGTGAGGCCAAAATACGGCGAGAACGCACACGGTACACTCGCCCAGCAGCAGCAGGACTATCGCTATCAGATACTGAAACAAAAATATTTTTATGCTTTAGGGAAATATAAGAAAAATCGGCTATGTATGCAATATGAAAAAATTAAGGTATTTATCCAAGTCTATAAATAGTCATATTTAGCATTACCTAAATTGCATGAACATTATTAATTGTGGTGGAACTAAAAATATAATCTGCTTTTAGGCGGCGTTTAATTACCTGGCATCTGAGCCGATTGTATTGCAATAAATTGATGATTATAATATTAAATTTTTTTATTAGCATTATCGTTGCCCAGGAATATCCAATGGCAGATTTTATTTCCTTGTAATTGGCGAGACATCGCGAAAGTAATTTCGTACAATTTGGAACGATATATGCTTTCCTATGAAATCAAAAAATTTAAAAAGATGGAAGAAATGGTGAGATAACGAGATCGTGTGTAAACGATGACTCGTGCCCACCATCCAGAGAGAAATTAACGAACGCTGTGTCTGGGATAATTAATGTTTTTAGATATGCGAAGAGCTCTGCAGCCGTGCTTGGTTGTAGGTACGTTTCCGGGCGACGGCGCGTGACCAACGGACCTCGCCCGCATCGGCAATCTCCTTGTTTTCTTTTTTTCTCTTCTTCTCCATTCGACTCTATATTTATTTTTCCACGCTTACCAATCTCGGACTCGTTGCTCTCGGTTCGTATGTAAATATGCTCCGTAAGTATTACAATATGCAAAGAGTATGCGGATAGCCAATTATATGACATTATCTGCAATGGTATACCAATTTATCGGGCCATCTGTAAACACGCTCCTATGCCTTTTGGATTCACGCTACAGTTCTTAATTTGGTGTGTAGTTAGAATCGATTTATTATCAGTTATTTTGATTGTTCATTGCCATAAATTCCGTTGATCAAAGATACAATCCGCGCCGAGGAAAAACTAAACATTTTCGGCATTGTTGAACAATTTAATTGATATTTTGACTGTGAATTTATTATTCTTTACTACCCGGCAGACAATTGTGTTCAATATAAAAAGAATGTGTGGTGAACACTTGAGAATTTATAAATTTAAACATATAAAAATTGAAAATTTTTTAAAAATTATAAAAGAGTGCGGTACGTGAAGATTTTTCTTACAGTAGCGGTGATGCAACAATTGAAAAGACAAGATGCCCAACATCCGAGTATTCCCGTTATGGCGATGAAGAATCCAAGTCCGACGATAGCGAAGGCCAGATAATAGAAGAGCGGCTGATCGGTATGCGCATCCCCAGGACCAAGAAGTCGGGACAGCAAAACCCGCTCACTATCGGCCAATAACAATACCCCCGACGACATCAGAGCAAATCCTGACATCTAAAAAAATAAAATAAAACATAATAACGAAATTATTCCAACACGAATAATCGATAAAATTGTAGATCGAACCACTTACGAGAAAAACAATATTCGAGCAGCAAACGAAGGCCCGTGAAGCGCTGAGCCTTCGTGTCTCCATAGCGCGCAATAAAATAAAAAGGATCCGATAAAAAATGTTATCAATTAATCACTCCGGTTAAGGCACTTATCATCTATTAAATATTATATTCATTTCACGCAACTTCATTATTTCCGATAGTGAATCACATTGCGAATAACAAGATCACTTTTTTTAAAGCATATGTTTTTCATAGTTTTTATATTATTTATAAAAAAAAGTTATTAACTTGAGAAAACGGGACAAATGGTTGGAACTTGTTGTAGAAGTCTTTCGAATGCTTCGGTTCGAGTTGTAAAATAAGACTGACGGCATAGTTATGTTTTACCTGTGTGCGATGCAGAGCAGTGGAATTCTATAAGCGGGGAACTTGGCCGGCTGGGGCTATCGAAGCCTTCATGCGAGACCCGCAGACCTCGCAGGCCACCGGGAGCCGGAAGGAAGTCGTGGGCACGGAAGAGGGGTTGAAAAGCTTGATTGTCGTCGATACGTTTGAGCGAGCATGGATCATTTCACTAAACAAGTAAACACTCATTTACAACTATGACGGCTACCGGACTGTGTTGGGCGAGTTCGAATAACAGAATTTCAACTTCGCAAGTCGAAGAGAACAAATACCGAAGAGTCGAGGTCTGGTTACATATTTACATTGATTTCCAATTGATATGAATTAAGATAAATTTAAATGTTTATAAATCAATTATACGTTGCAAATTGAGGTGAACAATTGTTGAAATTATAACTGCAATAATCTTCGAATAATATTACGAATAGTCATGGAAATGATAATTGAAAAAAATGAACTGTATATATATAAAAATAAGATGAACTTTTTCTCTATTGGCTCGAAAAAAATAATCTGTATCTCTTCATTGCAGCCGAACGATATGTTTATGAATGCATTGATCCACGTATTATCTGGTCGATGACCCTCTGGTAGTTCCGCAATCGAAAAAGGGTAAAAGTTTGATGTTTGATGCGCTCGTTGGACTCTCACTTTTTTCGGTAGTCCAAAAGGGTATGGATATATCCCCTTCTCGATAGCATTTACTCGTATTTGGTAAACGAACCGCGCCTCGTCCGACACGCCGCCACGGAGATAGTTACCCGGCGCGCATTTATTGTAAGTGCTCACGAAGCCTATCTCCGCAACAGGTCCGTATTAATTCGCCTCACGTATAGCGCATTTTCCCCGTCCTAAATAGGGTAAGCGCGAGTTTCTGCGAACTCTCGCGCGTGCACGGAAGGATCGCGGGGGAGAGATATTACGATGGAATTACTTTCCTAGAAAATAAAAAGAAATGTAGACGAGTCTCGTAGGGCAGATGCAGCAGTTATAGTCATATCGTTTTAGTCTTACGCCAAAGAATTTCATTATCTAAATAATCGATATATGCTATGTTGTAATATCGATTTCTGACTTTTTAACATTCATTGATTTTAACATTCCAATTAATCATTTTTCGGCCATTTTTTCGACCAAGACAACTGAAGTATGTTGTCAAGAATTCGTCGAAAAATTAAGCATTGCATTACTCGAAAAAATTATGTTAGACACATTTTAGCAATCTATATTACTTTGCGATGTGTTCGCATTTTTTGTGTATACTCTCCATCTGGACAGTGAGATCTTCTCATTTTGGTCACGAGCCATATCCAAAAAAAGAAAATAACTAAACATTTATAATCACAGTGGCTCAAACCGATCCATCCACCCCACTTTTTTCTATATTTTTTTTTGTATTGAAAATGTTTTTTTTATTAAAGATTGCTTAGAAGTCTAGAAGATTTTTTCCCGATCCACTACTGCAGCCAGCTGCCGAGGGAACACTGTCGTCTTGCTCGCGCTGCGTCGAGTCAGCGAATTCTGGTGGCAGATGAAGGATCTGAAAAATAACCATATTTTTTCATGAATGTAATTTTCTCGATATTAATTTTATGCAAAATTGCAATGGATTACCTTAATCAAAAATTTTTTGCGTCTCATTTTGAATGCCAGATCAAAAGATTCGGGACAGTGGGGTGCTAGGGTATTAATCGCAGCCAATTTCTTTATGTGCAGTAGTCCGTGATAATCTTTGAACACGGGATTAGTTTCTTTCGGTGATCCCATGAAAGATTCGAGCGCTATCGCTGTATCCGACAAATGTTCCAATCGCTGCACCAGCGCGTCCTATAACACGACGAAAAATCATTATTTTTCATCTTGGCTCTCAAGAAAATCTTCGTTTTTTTTCTAGTCAGAAGTTGTTGGAACTGATTATTGGACAAATTAAGGCTTACGCTATTGTCAAAATTGAGCGTCGGAACGGTGATGGTAGCAACGGCATAAGCACTTCGCATAATCGCTCTGAAGCAGTATAAAAATCGTAAAAGATCGTTGTGCGTCGAGTCTTCAGTGTCGGAAAGCCACAATCGGGACCCAACGGATTGTATAGCTATTCTGAGGATATTTCTTTTCTGCGGCTTCGCCGAGACTAGGAATTCGCCGGCCTTCAATGTGTCTTGTATATTTTTCAATAAGTCTACGTAGGCGCTATTTTCGAATGCTTCGGCTTGCCACTTTCCGTTCTCGCCATCCCAGAGCGTTATATCGGCCTCGTCGATGGCTTCCATGTCCATTTGTTTGGTCAAATCGTAGAAGTGACCGAAGGACTGACTACCGGTCGGCGACGAGTCGACGACCTTCATGTTCTGATAACGCCAAGCTATCTGCATTTGAGGGTCCATTATTTTGGAATCGGGTAACGAGCTGGAAGTCGTCACCACTGCTGGCATTTCTGATACTAGCTGAGCCGGTCGAGAGTCGCGGGAAGCGACAAAGAGAGGGTGAGACGAGACAACACCTTCGGCCATAAAGTATTTGAGCATCACTTTTGCATAATTCCCGTATGTGTCCTCCTCTGTAAAGTTAAATTTCAATTGATTCACATTAATGTGCGAGTTATTGTGTTCCTTAGGGCGGCCCGAAACCTCCTCCACCTCGTCCATTCTATGCTCGGTCAATAAAGATAACTGTAATAAATTTCATTCGAAGATGTTCAAGTTTTTTAATCAAAACTAATTGTGCAAATCTTTAATAATTTCTATTTATTCTAAAATTAACAAGCGATATGACTCAATGAGTATGTACATTCTTCAGTTGATCCAATAATATTATACACATACAAAAGAAAATCTTTTGCCAACCAAGCCTTGTCTTTTACACTTCTCTGAATTTTTAAACGACAAACATATATTTCAATTAATATCTCCAGTTAATAAATTAACTCCGGCCAATATATAGGCAACGTAGCTACAAATTAATAGACTAATCATGCATACTTTCAACATTTCTTTAACTTTAGTTCTCTGCGCAGCAGCAGTGACTTGAATTCAAGACAATTGTAAAAATACAAAAACAAAGTTTTATAGAGTAGTCCGAGCTGGGTCTCTCATTTTCTTCTCATTTGATTTTTTAACAACAAACATATATTTTAATTATTATCTCTACATAATAAGATAACTCTGCGCCAATCTATAAGTGACGTCGCTATGAATTAACAGCCCAAAAATGCGTACTTTCAATATTTCTCTAACTTTGAACCTCGACGTAGCAGCAGCGGTTTAAATTCAAGACAATTGTAAGAATACAAAAACAAAGTTTTATCCATTAGTCTGAGTTTTGTCTCTAATTTTTCAGAACTACGTTAAACTCATTTATGAATAGTGCTCATTTATTAAAAGTGCTTCGCACTTTGCTTCCCACAAAGTGTGAAGCAACCATAAGCGTTCTCTACCCTTGTTAGTACATGCTCACGACTGTAGAACATAAATAAGTTGGATTGGTTGGCGTTTATCGTTATGAATGAAAATATAAATAATACTCTGTCCAGTCAATCTTCGCAAATTACACATAGCGTAAATACCTATTAACATGATGGATCCTATCGGCAATCCTCCTCCTATAACAAAAAAACTCAATTATCATTGATATTCAAGCACAAAAAAATATCAGCGAAGCTGGCTTAGCACACCGCTATGCAAAAATCAAACCTATCATGAAATCCAGCGATGGTATTCCCGTGGAAATGAGAAGTTGCGCATTTTGTATCGAAGGTTTGGTGCCCGGTATCGGCGGTATCTTACTCTTACTTCTCTGATTATTCAATGCCATGTTTTCATCTCAATTGTCCAAACACAGCGAATAAAAAAATAAAATAAAAACAAACTAAAACAAAACAGAACCGAAATCTATACTACCGCGTGACAACGAGCGACGAAGGCGTCGTATATTGTAAATACAATACAATATGAAAAAGTATAATGTTGCTTATGTTTTCGCATCTAACGAAACTTTCTGTTGACAACGTGACTAAGATATATCGAATACGAAATGAGTTCCATGTATAACCACAAAAAAATTATTATTATCCCTACCAACTGTTTTTTTTTTTTCGACTCACGTTTTTAAATCGACGTTCGATATATCTCGCGATACAGAGCGCGCGTAAATTTGAAAAACATACAGATAAGTCTTCCTTTTCTTCGAAAATATATTTGTTACGTCGGCAGAAAAGCGGACATAAAGAGTCGCTCCGCAGTAATTTACGGTAATGACTTACATTCTTTAAATATAAGACAAGCTCGAACACATGAAGATATTCGTATGAGATTGGGTATAGATTCCCGAAAATGCACGAGATGTTTTCAGTACCACGTGACTAAAAACGGAATGAAAGGCGCACAATGGTTAAAAACACGATGCAATTTAATAGGCGAAACGATATAATTCAATTCGCATTGCCGCCTTAAAAAATCGGAAACAAAATTGATTCAATACGAACAATACGGAAAATAATACATTTTTTACGAAGATGATTTTTTTCCTTTGAGTATTTTTACTATGCTGGTTTACCGATTATCGATTACTGGACAGACTGATTTTAGAACTTAAGGCTATATGAAAGATGTACCACGTGACATATGAGTGCGAGAGAGATAGATGCATTTTTCGAATCAATGCCACCCAGTTAGGAAAGCGTGCCGTAACATTCGACATGCCGTGCGGGCATAATGCAGACATGTATGTTCGCATGTGACAATACGACGATACTGTGTCGGCGCGGCATTTTGATACTAGACTGCTGCTTGCACAGTTACTGCACATATCCTGCACGTCCAGAAGGCGAACCCTTTCTTGTCCGTTTTCCTTATGTTCTCAAATCTCAGCCTAACCCATTATTCTTTTATTATTTCGTTTAGCCCTTCGTTTCCCCAGTACTTTTCTCTTTCCGTCCCCTCTTTAATTTCCCTTATAAAAGTTGCAAAACGTTGATTTGTCTACTTTGACCCAATAGTTTTGCAAGTCTTGCTTCATTTTTATTTTATTTCTTTCTTCCAACATCTTTTTTATGACTTTTTCTCTCCCCCCCCCCTCCCCTATGCAGATAGCTTGGCGTTATCAGAACATGAAGGTCGTCGACTCGTCGCCGACCGGTAGTCAGTCCTTCGGTCACTTCTACGATTTGACCAAACAAATGGACATGGAAGCCATCGACGAGGCCGATATAACGCTCTGGGATGGCGAGAACGGAAAGTGGCAAGCCGAAGCATTCGAAAATAGCGCCTACGTAGACTTATTGAAAAATATACAAGACACATTTCTCTCCCCCCCCCTCCCCCTCCCCCCCCCCTATGCGTATTAATTCCAGTATTCTACCATACCCCACTTCTGCCATTGCTTGTTTCAATTGACCCCACCCCCCCTCTATTTTTACGATTCCCTATTGTTAATTCCTCGGAGATCCTCTCTAAGACACACCTCTTTTCCGCGTTCCGATTTCTAGACTCCGTCTTCCCGCTTCCAATTTTCATTGCGTTATTGTATTTTCTATAAGTTCATTGGAGAAGAGTTCTGCGGTACGACGAAAGATCTATTAGGATCTATTATAATCTATTAATCTATTATGTGATTCTTGCCCAGGTGTAATGTACAGATATAGAAGAAGTCTTTTTTCATTAATTTTTCATCCTTTCGAATACTAGTTTAAAATATATTTTATATATTGTAGAAAGTTATGGATTTGATATAATTTCGGAAAATTGGATATACTGTTCAAACGGGTTACCTGCAGATCATGACGGATGCATAAACTTTAATTTTTGGCATTAAATATTTGTGGATGAGCCCTTTAACAGTAATAGAGAAGCCAGTAACTATTTGTTGGGTATAACATCGTTATAAGCTTGTTATTGACTTATTACTAAAACTGGTTTTATAACCGTAACGCCATCGGACATTGTAACATCAACATTGCCTGCAAATTAATAATGATCATAAACATCGTTACAAACATGTTATATAAACGTTACAGAGCCCTGTAACATTATTCTTATATAATTATGTTATACATCATTAACATTACTTGATTATCAGAAAAGTTACACTTTAATTGTTACAAGTTTGTTATGTAACGGTTACACGATTTTTATACACAACTACAACGTTACACCGACATATAACAGTCATATTAACTGTATATAACAATTGAAACATTAATTGTAACTTCCATGTTATATTGCAGTAATAAAACGTGTTCACTGGGAAGCGACGTATTTCTCATAAATCTCCGAAAATCTGAATTTCCGGATATGAAATTTCATAGTCCATAGCTCGGAGTCATCCCGCGAAACATCCGAACCACGACACCTGCTAGTAACTTATAAATTACTATAAAGTACATAAGTATATCGAACAGCCATGTCGATTTGGTTTAGTTATCGCGCAATCGTTCAGACAGGGTAAATAATGACAGATTAAGTATCGGGTTGGTTGCGCAATTGTTAACAATTAAATAATCGTAAAGTCGGAATACTTGAATACAGAATAACTACATCGACAAGATTATTGAATCATTATTATTATTCAGTCTTGAACCGGTAATGAGCCCTCACCCACAAAATTACCGGTTATGGACTCGATTGGAATAGTATTACTAACAGTTTAGAACTTCGCCGAAATCACCTAGATCGGTCGTCGCACATCCATCACTGTCCACGCAGTAAGGTCTACCGTTACTCGCTTGAGAACTCGCGTAGTTACCGTTCTCCTGACAGTCTATTAATAATTCCATGTTTTCTTCAGCAAAAATTATCGTATCACGTGCACAATCTGGAAAATGAAGAAGAAAAAAATAATATCACCTGTGTGTACTTAAGGTTTGACGTTTGAAGATGCGAACGATTCACTTACTGCAATTCAATGTTTTAATGTTGCTCACTTTCGATTGGTAATTAGCTATTGTCTTCCCATCCTTCCATACGCACCAGAGCCTAAATTTTTAGTTTTAATAATTGATACATACACGTATGACTTAATGAATTTTTGTTAGACTTACGTATTTTTCTCAAGTTTGTAACTTTGATAGCTTCCGTCGTCATCGCACAGAACTAAATCGATATGAGTGTTGAATCTACCGTGAGCCTCGAGTTTATCGAGGACAGACCGTCTTGCCAAAGCTTTGCTCTCGCATTGTCGCAAATAATTTGGCGCTTTTTTCTCTGAAACTTGAATAATTGGTTTTTTTATCTACTATTTTGATATCCCGACTGGATTTAAGTTTTCGTACAACAGGGAAGATGTTTCATCATCGATTGAGGATAGAGCCTTTCATTTGGCCGGCCACTCTTCGTCGCGGCGCACCAACACAAACCGTTGTCGCACTGGAGCTCGTCGTAATTTCCATTCTCCGCACAGTGCAGTGAGGTGTCTTTTCTTTCTAGTTCAGTACCCTGTCGATGTCTTTCTCTACTGCAAGCTGGGCAATAAATATCTCATTCGAAATAAATTTCACTTCAAACTATTGCATTAAGCCAATGCGAAATGAGACTGATTCGGTACCAAAAACTGTAATCAGTTTTTGCTGTGCGTGCGTGTGTATGTGTGTGTGTGTGTGACATATTGACATTTTTCATCTTTCGGAAAATTTTTATTTTATGTCTGACATGAGTTTGTTCGTCATCAGTGGCGGAAAATACATATGGTATGGCCTCAAAATGACGAATTATACAAATTTCAGTTAGCGATTTTCTCCAATACATTTTGCGGAAATTCGTAACCGTTTCAATTTTATTTGTTTATTTGTTTAACGGGTATAACCCTTTTACAAAAGATATAATATAAAATTTTATGAGATGTAGATATTTTTTTGTACATGGCTTCCTCGTGTATTACAATTTGGCGCATAGCTTCCTCTATGAGGAAACCATAATAGAACAACCAACTTTCTCATAGAGAAAGTTATGCGTAAATCTGTAATAAATCCGGAAGCCCTATGTGCAAATTATTCGCACCTTCGGTTTTAAGGGTGTGAACTATTTGCACTCCGGCCTCTTAATCTCGCAGTTGATCACTAATAATTTGAATTTCCTTAGAAAAGTTGAGTACCCTTGAAAAAATATATATATTACAGTTTCTGTTACCCATTGAGCCCGGAGGGAACGAGGGAAAGATTTCACATTGCCTTAAATATAATCAACGAACAATTTTATCACGAATGTATACCCGAAACTCACCACATGTCATATTTTTACTAGAGGACGTCCAGGACCATCCAAACATTCTCGAACCACTTGAACTGTAGCAGAAACACCTGTATGGGTCGTTATACTGAATGTTTATGCCTTCGTAAAATTATGTATACACATTTTTTTAAACATACTTTTCTTACCTGCCATTGACTTCATCTCCCTTGCACTGAACGGCCGAGAACGATTGATCCGAATCTAATTTGAGTGTGCACTTGTCGTTCTTGTTTCCTATGTCCAAACGATCGAGCGTCGAAGACGTACTTATGAGTACAAAAAATATTATCGTCGTTAATAGATTCATTGTTTTATACTTGCAGCGACAATGCCCGCATGATTTAGTGTAATAATGTTCCTCGAGCGACATAAAGCTGTTCTATCTTCTTGTATCTAATCGGAAAGCGATAACCGAAGTAATAAAAATCGATTTGCAATCTTGATCGACTATACTGCTGTTGTACCATGTGTGCTCGTAAAATGCAGTTTTCGATTGGCAGAAATAATGCAGTACGTCATAAACAGACTGCTTTAAATTGTCGGGACCCGGTGTTGCCGTTGGGCCGCTGCACTCCACCTTTAAACGTGTACTCAAATTAATTGCGAAGCAAAAAACGTAATGCTATCGTTTGACATAATATTGATTTCACTTGTACTATGCAGTACGAGTTATATCGTTAAGTCGAAAGAGTCAGCGCTTAATACGAGCATCAATAGCCAGGACTGCCGCGACAATCGTTATCTGCATCGTCGACATGACGGCACACCTTCAATGAGGCAAGTATACACATCAACTGTCGATATAGATATCGCCCTCTGAACACAACCTTGTTTGCCAGTGGGATGTAAAATTGATATCTCACGTAAAAAAGCGTGCTACTTAAAAACAAGATAACGAGATAAAAGCAATGCTGAATAAAGGCTGGCCGTGACGAAAGCTCTATATTTTCTAATTTCAGATTAATGTTCATATTCTTAGTGAAAATACGGGAGAAAGGTGGAATGATGCGAGAGTTTATTCAAGCCGTACATCCAAAGTTGAGTTACATGAGTGTTTACAACAGGCCAAGTGCGGAGAGTCGAAGTAACTTGGTGCAAGTTATTGTGCAGCCCGAAGATCGCGACGAGATGTATCAATTTAGCCAAGCTACGAGGATCTATCTTAATGATGTCGCATTTTGCTTAGAGTACACAAACAAATTATTCTTGTCATAGCAAATGGTCTTGCAGTCTGGCCTCTTGGAAATCGAAAGGGTAAATTGCTTGAATATATTTCAAGTACGAATTCGTGTGTTATCACGAATTCAATGGACCTTTCGCCAAGCTGCAACGGAGCCTCGTTTCGGCAGTGTGTGGTTTCTACAGATTCCAAATGAACACAGACCAAATTGTACACAGTAAATTATACACCAAGTCGACACGACGAAACTTGACACATTACCATGTGTTAGTGTTCTTCACACCAACGGATTAAATGCAGGCGGCTATTCAGACCCTTTGGCAAAAGACTTTCGCCTCCGAGAGTTTTCTCCGCCAAAGATTGAATTCAGCCCATTGACGATAGCATGAAAAGCCATAAAATAACTAGGCGCAAAGTGACAAATGGAATGTGACAATGTTATTGGTTGTCGAACATTACGCATCGCAATTTGCACCCCATGTGTGCGCAGTACGATACTCTGAGAAGACTTGCCGTCACTCGTCTAAAATCTCAAATGCCGAACGATTTAAACGTCCGAAATTCTTTAAGAGCTTACGCAACAGTAAAGATTAGATTTTTTTTCTAATAGTTTATAGTATCCAGAATATTCAGTTACATTTTTATGTCAAAATTCAACAGATTACGAAAGTTAGAGACCGTTATGTGGAAAGTGGCGAAGCACTCGAGCAGCGGCGCGGCCGCACTTTGAACGCGTTCTTCTCACAACGTGAGTTTCGAGATCGGTGTTCCTCATGTCTCAAAAATAGCTCAATGGATTTTTATGAAAATGTTTACCGACATACTTCAACTGATTCTTTAGTCCTTGACGGTCTCACATTTTTTCTTAAGTTGAAAATTAAAACTTTCATATGCCTTTCTCATAATGTTCCTTTATTCGCAAAGCTTCTTCTATGAGAAAACATTTTCTGTATTGTTTGCTTCCTCGTGGAGGAAGCTTCGCGAATACCCAGGAAGCACAAAATAATTAATTATGAAAAAGTGATCTAAATGGGTTACATATGTCCGTATGGATGGTATCCGAAAGTTTCCACCCATCCACAAAGTTACCTTTTGGACGAAGGATATCTTATAGTTACCATCTGGACGGACATACGTAACACATTAAGGTAACTTTTTTATACTAGATGTCTTTTTGCGACCTGGGTGAAGCCATATAGAAATATAAGCCATTAAGAGAAAGCCATATGAAAATTTCAATTGTAAATTTTGAACGTCGTCAACTTTTTTTTAACATTTCGCGATTGTTACAAAATAATGTTGTTAAATTCTGAATGTGTTCATTTAAAATGTAAAATCTTTTTGAAGTGTAATAAATAAGTACTTGGCGTCGAGACGCTACCGCGTCTCTTGATTTGCGGTTTACAGTTCGTAAGATGTTAAAAAATTGTTTATTATTACAAATTTGTCGTGTAAGCTTGAACGCCGTGTGCCATTTCGTGAAGTGTACGATTCAGTTGTGTTACGGTGAACCTGTGTGCGTTTGAACGGTGTACTTTTGAAGGTTCATTAAAAAATCATAAAAACGAAGACCAAATGAAAGAATGAATAATATACCGGCATCACCATGATGCAAATGCGGCATAGCACCTGCGCATCACGTATTATTCGTGAAATGGAACGAAGATCCATGCCTGCGTTAAGTCCAGCGTAACGCTTAAATTTGCTCCATTATTCTCCTCATTAAAACTGGACTCAGGAAATATAACTTCTAAGAAAAGAAAATGAATTTGGTCAGATAACTCGAAGTATTAACAGACTAGAAAAATGACCCGTTTCTGCCACGAAGTGCCAAGAGCTAACTAATCAACTCAGTCGGTACATTCAATCGGTAAGAAAATTGGTTTCCGACACCAAAGGTCAAAGATCTAACTACAGGGTAAAATCGATGTAGACGGAACGGGAAAGGAAGGCCGCATGTTGGTCTATGACACCCAGCGCCACACCACTACAGAGCGTTGGAAAAGGCAACCCATGTAAGGTAACTCGCTACCTGTCTAGGCGCGAGTATCGACTAAAAAAATCCGTAGATCCTCAAGTCGTTAGTTCTTTCGTACTATCGCACGGGAAACTATGAACGAAGAGGCCCGCGGTCATCGACCACCGGGGGCCCAATTCCCGTTACGACGCGTCGTATCGACACGTTGCCTACAGCTCTCAGAAATCCGTCTTGGGGTTCCTGGTTTTGAAACTCTGAGTTAGGAGAAAAAGACGGCGCTACTAGACAATGAGATAAGAAAGTGACGCAATGGTAGAAACAATGGTATAACTTCATTACAATGTTGACGTCAAAAGATCAACATCACTTTAATAATAAGTTTCAAATCGCGAGAGAGAATTTTATGGCAAGCCGGTACGAGTACCTGAGGAGCCGAGCGGTGGCTACACCGGCGCGACACAGCAAGGGGGCTCTCTACGTGCCTTCCATAACTAACACATATCGGAATAAAACCGAGTGACGAATCATGTAGTAATTTAGGATGACAGCACAAACTTCACGCAAGTTAGACCTGCAACAGAGCATTTTTAAATAATTCAAAATCTCGTAGAATTTCCAATTGAGCCTCAATCTTCACGAAAGTAGCACTGAACGAAGCGATGTGATCACACGTACACACACACACACATACATCCGGACGCCAAGTAATAATCGCATTACTCGATGTCTTAGAGTATTTTAAGTACTCTGACATTAAAATCTCGAGTTTTTTTTTTAAGAAATAATAGGTTCCTCTATGCGAGAGCAATATTTTGAATTATTTTATTCACAAAAAATCTTTGTCTAAGCAACAAATCAAATAAATATAAAATGTGTTATTTATAAAACGGAATTTTTATGGGTCTCCCTTAAGGGGATGCTGGACCTGTTTTTTTTCTTTTTTTAACCTGCTTTACCTGTTTTACCGACGGAGCTAGTAGAATTTTTCAGATCCGACTTAGCATTGTTAATATGCTACACATATGCTTCAAATCATGCAGGATTATGATATTGACATAAACGCTTTGATGGGTAGTCGAATTTTGGTTGAAAACTTACAAGGAATTAAGAAAATCGAATAATATAGTTTGCGAAAGTGCGTGAACGTTGACGCACAGGTGGCTGTATCGTCCTCATCGGCTCTGATCACCCGTCGCAAGTCGATAGACTAAGTGATAGCAGTTTACACTATGCGTAATTATCTTTTACGTGAGCAGCTTTCCGACGGTTTTGGGATATTCGGAGAATTCACAGAATCGGCATAAATAGCCTTTTGACGTATGCAAGATCTAGAATTTTTTATATCCAACAGAACGGATGCTGTCAGCGGCCATGTTGGTTTCTGCGACAGTTTATAATATTCAATTTTCTTTATTTTTCGGAAGATTTCGACCGAAATTCGAGTGCATGCCGAATCGTTTATGTTATTAATACAGTCCTGTAAAATTTGAAGCAGAAGCAGAAGCAGACGAAGTAACGACGTATAGTGAACACTAAGAAATTGCTTATTTCCGTCGGTAAAACAGGAAGGTCCAGCAGCCCCTTAAACGCCAGAATGCATTTCATATTATAATTAAGAAGTCAGTTTCGTACTATGACTTGTTCTGCAAAATAAATAGAGTATATTTCTGCACGCTTATATTACGGTAATTTTTGCGGTTGTACATATCTCCACGCGCAACGAGTAACGGCGCTCGGAAAGGGAATTTTGCGTACTCGGATAGAAAAACGTGCCGTCAAACGGGCATCGTACCGTTGGTACCGCCACCGTTCCGTCGCCGTGCCGTCATTTTTCTATGTGGGGTATGGAAAGGGACGGTGGGCAGGTACTTCGGCAGGTAGTGGGGTATCCAACTTACGCGGTCGTGCCTAATTGGATTGGCTCCCGAGGATCGGAGAAACGCGGTCGTGTACTGTACCACCGTGCACAAAAAAACGGTGTCCAATAAAGGCTTTCCCCATTCGGGATATTGATACTACATCAGGTATATGACCAATCGGCGGAATAAAATTCAGTCTCTTGAGGCCTTCAGCAAAATCACAAATCAATGTTTTTACCTAATGGCAGATTGAGATTTTGGGTAAAAAGCCCATCGCTCATTTGAAATTCGGTTAATGGACTATTCAGGAGTGTGAGATATTTTGTGGCGGAGTGACGGAAGCCGAAATATCTTCATAAATGTTTTCTTGTTCCTCATTGGCTGTAGAATTGCCGCGCACTCTGCTCCCCCCTCCCTTCCTCCTACATATATAGCGCAATATTCCAACGTAAACACACAAGTCTGTGGATGATTTCCGCGAAATCAGTTCAATCGTTAAACGTCATGATTTGCCATTGAACAAGGAATATTCTCCGAACAATTAATTGTCGATTAAATATCTTGCCCAGTGGTCATGGGTCTTTCGTCGGATGACGAGAGTTCGGACAGCAGCGGCAACGAGTATCTCGTAACGCCGGGCAAGCTCGATCTCGACAGTACATTTTTTCAACAGAAACCATCCTCGTCGAAAGCCACGACGTCAGCGAGCAAAGATGCCGAAAGCTCCGACGATGATTCCGACGACGATTTCCTCTCAAACGACGATAAAGCACTCGACTCGAACGCGTTGCTCGCCGAGGTTATGAGGAATCTAGAAAAAGTCAACAAACCTCTGAGCAACGATGAAAAAAAGCCCGTAACAGTTTCACTCATTCCCGCGACCAACGAAACGTCACCGAGTAGGAAAAAAAAAAATGTTCTGTCGGAAGAAATCACGAATCTGTTGCTCCAGGGAGAATCCGGAGTATCCTCGTCGACGTTACAGGGCGACGACGAGGAAGAAGATGAAGTAGAACAGAAACCTTCCGATTACACTATTCCGAAGGAAGGCGTGAACATAACTCTGCCCAGTACGACGATGATGATGTTCGGCAGGCGAAAAAAGCAAGGTCACGACTTTGAAGACGAGCTGAGAAAAAAGATAAATCGACGTCTTCGATCTAACCAGATAAACATTCATAAAGTCGGACTCTTGTGCTGGCTTGCCCATGGCTTTCATCTCAACGCTGCCATAAATGAAGTCGAAATTTTGTCTACGGCAATGTCGCTAATGCCGTCCAGCGGATATCCCAAGGGTCGGGTAGACTTAAAGTATTTGGAGCAATTTACGAAATGGTTCAAAAATTTGTTCAAACTCGAGTTCAGAGACACTGGCAATGGAGTGGGAAGAGATAGTCTGCTTACGAGGCTCAGGGAACGTACAGTCCACAACTACAGAGAGATGGTTCTCCTGTACGCGGCGACGCTGCGAGCTATCGGCCTAAATTGCAGGATAGTCGTGTCCCTGTGCGCTCCGGCCTTGAAACCGAGCCAGGATCAACTTTTTCAAGGTTTTACAAAGCCCAAGGAAGAAAATAAGAAGACGGAGAAAAAAACGCGCAATGCGGCCAAGGGTAAAAAGGAAACTAAGGGAAAGGGTAAAAACGCGGCAAAGGGGGAAGAAGAGAAGAAATGCTCGGACGAGTCGCCGTCGAAGATCGTGGCGGAGAACAGCGAGGTAACGAGAAAACAGGCAAAATCGGACGCCAGAAAACGGGCGGCCGAGGTACTCGCTAAATTCGCTAACAACGATCGTAAGAAATCGATAAAGGTTTCGATGGAGAAGGAAAACGCTGTCGGGAGTTCCAAGAGTCAGAAGGAAGATGTGAAAAGTCCTCCTAAGTTGAGACAATTGAGATCGAGAACGATAGGGCAGAGTTCTGAGACGAATGAGAAGAGTAAAAAAACTGAAGAAAACAAAGTCATGACTGAAACATTGCCGGGTAAAAGAACCAGAGGGGCCAGAATTGATAAGGCGGTAATTGCGAGTACGAGTACGATGAGCGACAGCGACTCGGAGGATGAATTTGAAGCGAAACCGCCCGTGAAAAGGAAGAAAAAGGATGCTAAAGATAACGTTAAGGCCGACCGGGATTCTTACGATTCGAAAAATGAATTGAAGTCTGAGATGGGAAAGAAGAAGAAAATCAATGTTAAATCAACAAAAAATGTTGCTTCCAAGGTTACGAAAAATAACGCAGCAACTGATGAATGTTCGGACGAAGAATCTGAGAAGAAAACCAATGCTGAGAGTATGGACATGAGTAGTGAAGATGATAGCGAGTCGGACGAGGCATATGAGCCCAAAGGAAAAAAGAAGAAAATCATTGCTCCCAAGAATCGGAAAAAGAACGTTGGGAATGACGACGTATTTGAGCCGAAACCACCGGCTAAAAAGAAGAAAGTCGATGTCGTGAAAAAGGAAAGTGAGACCAAGTCTAAAGGCCGAGATTCTGTCGACCGAAGAGTATTGTCTTCCGACGAGGAACCGGCTGAAGTATTGGACGCCAAGAGCGCTCAAAACATATGGGTCGAGGTGTACGTAGAGGCGGAAGAGAGCTGGATCTGCGTCAGCGTGGTTGACAATAAAATTCACTGTGTCAGCGAGATCTATGTAAGATACAGCTTATCACTAAAATTTTTTACCTAAGGATACATTGAATTTAATTCGATTTTAAAAATCATTTTTGATAAAGATAACTTTCTATGGGAAGCAAGAATTAGTTCTCAATTAATTTTTCATGCAATATCGACTTCAGAACTGGACAATGTACCAAAAAATACTTCAAGTACAAAGTATCACAAATACTTGAAGTATCCAAGTACTGTGCGCAATTACGAGATTTGTAGCGTTAAGCATTATCTATGCTTAAAAAATGTAAAGAAATTTGCACATGGCTTCCTCATTTATTACACTTTTGCACATCCCTTTGTCTATGGGAAACTTCGTTGGTCGAACTTACCTTCTTCATAGAGAAAGCTACCTGCAATATTGTAATAAATGAGGAAGCCATGTGCAAATGACTGTACTTTTTTCGTAACATTAAAAAATGTTAACATTTCATAAAATTTAAACGGTCAAAATTTACCGCAAAATTTATTGTAAAAAACGCTAATCGAAATTTTCGTAATTCTTCGTATTGTGGCTATTGTTAATCTTTTCTTCACTTTTTTCCGTTTAAAAAATCCATAAAAATTTTCATTTAGCAAACCAAGAAGAAAAGTCTTCTCGTTTAAAAAAAAATTACGAAAAAGCACAAGGGCCCTCTTTATTCTCTGTAAAAAAACCTTTAAAAAAAAAAAATCTTTCGAGAAATCGAAAAGGAGTCTTTTCGTTTTCTTAAACGGAATTTTGTAAAAATAAATTTAATGCTTATTGGAAAGTTTAAACAGATAATCATATAATTAGTAGAAACAGGATGCCATGCTACTCATCGAGTAATGCGAGGGTCTACTCGAAAAGTACTTGCACTTGGTACTTAAAATCGTTAAAAAGTACTTGTGTACTTCAAGTACTACCCAGCTCTAATAAACTTTAACAAAAGCGCAGTCACTTTCGAGATTTTTAAGATTTTAGAAAATTGCAACGTGCAACGTGTTATTATAAACATTTTTGTGTCGCAATTCCAGAAAAAAGCCCCGAAGCCTGTTCTCTATGTAATAGCTTGGAATTCCGTGGGAAGTTTGAAGGACGTCACGAGGAGATATTGTCCTCATTGGTTGACGGTGACGCGTAAACAGCGCATCGATGAAAGTTGGTGGGTCGAGACGTTAAGCCCGTGGATGGAAAAGAGCACGGCGATGTCCAGAGCCGAGGACGAGATGCTCTTGCAGCGGTAATAATTGGTTACCTGACCATTCAGCGAACTATAACCACGTTACCCTTAATCGAAAATAATTGAAACATCTTGGATTTTCAGAGAGTTGGAGCAGCCACTGCCAAAGACCGTCGGCGAATGCAAGGGACATCCGCTGTACGCTCTAGCGAGGCACTTGTTAAAATTCGAAGCGATCTATCCTCCAGAGTCCGTTCCGCTGGGTCATCTACGTACTGGCGAAGCGATTTATTCTCGTCACTGCGTACACACCTTATATTCCCGCGAGACTTGGTTAAAGAAAGCTCGAGTCGTGAAGCCTGCTCAGGACGCCTACAAGATTGTCAAATCTATGCCGAAATATGATAAGGTAATTGCAAAAAATGAAGGAAAATTTTTCGCTGCAATCATTGTCGATCAGCAGTTTAGTAAACATTTCAACCGCATCATGTGTATCATCTAGCTCTCTGGAATGAGATTGCCGGACGTTCCTCTCGAGTTATTCGGACACTGGCAAACAACACAGTACGTCCCGCCCGTAGCAAAGGACGGTATCGTTCCACGTAACGAATATGGAAACGTAGATTTGTTTAAACAGTGCATGTTGCCCATTGGAACGGTTCATATAAATCGTAAGTTTTATTACACCACTCATAAAGTTATTATTAAACTGCAACGAATTTTTTTGTTAATTTTTTTTGTCCCATTTGAATAAAATAAATAACATCGACACATGAGTTTTATCGGAAGACAAATAAGGATAATACAAGGAATCTGAATGACAATAAGAAACTTGTTAATTGAAATACTGAATACATTACAGTTCCAGCGCTGAATCGAGTGGCAAGAAAGTTGAATATCGACTGCGTTCCAGCAGTGGTTGGTTTCAATTTCGGTGCCCGAGGCGCATTGCCGGCCATCGAAGGCTATGTTGTATGTGAGGAGTTCGAGGAAACATTACGCGAAGCTTGGAAAGAAGATCAGATAGAGTCTGAGAAGAGAGCGGTGGAGAAACGCGAAAACAGAATATACGGAAATTGGAAGAAGCTAATAAAAGGCTTGTTCATAAGAGAGAGGCTCGCGGCGAGATACGACTTTAACGACGGGGACGATGATGAAGATAAAAAGCCATCGGCTTCCACGAAACGTGCAAGCAAAAAAACCGTCCAATCGAAGAAAGTTAACGGTAAGAAGTCGAATAAATCGTAATATTTCGTATCGTTTAAGAGACGTCGCAACATAAGTATCACTCAATCACTTATCGTCATCTATCGAATTTCTTGGTTTTCCACTTATTTATTCCATTTTCTTAAATAGAATTGTATTTGCTCATAATGTGATGAATATGAAGGCAATAATGTACAGACATGATCTGCGAAAAAAACTCAATGTTTGGTCGAACGGGATCATAAGTTAAGAACAATTAAATCTTTTTATTCCGAACAAGAAATATGTTTACAGAGAATGTAATCTAAACACATCGATCTCTACCCAACAGAGTGAAATTGGATGTAATTTATTTCTCACTATTCGAGACTTACGTATCTAGAACTACTGTATTTTTTAGAGATTATTCTCTTATTGAAATAACATTGTCATATCCGATCTGATTGATGGGGCAGAAACTAGAGTTGGCCTGAGAGCACGTGTATCGATATTGCGTTTGATCAATTTTTGACGTCCCTGATACAAAGAGAACATGAGGCTGGATCCTCATAAGGTCACAGACAGTCCTTTTGCGCCATAATTTCCAAGATCGAATGAAAGTTGTAATTTCCATGGTTTTTCCGTTCAAAAAATTATTCTTATATTTTCATTAAAATAATTGTTATCAGAGAGCATTGAAACTTTGACTTTCATTCGATGTTCGCTTCGAATTCGGGTTCATCGTTATCTCTAAAAGATTGTCGTAGAATTTTCCTAAAAAAAATAATTTATTTACATTTTTTTTTGTCTTTCTAGTATAGATGGTCCGTCCATCAACGATACTCTAAATCCGGGTTTGTTTCAGTCTATCGTACTCTAAAACGTCTATTGTATATTTCGCATCGCCGGGAGCGCGTTACGCGTCTCCGTCGATTGAAAAATTGTAGCTCCCGCAAACATTGTGTAGAGGGATCGTGTTGAACTAAAGTTAATTTTTTCAATGACAACAAAATAGTGAGATAAAGGTAGTTCCACCGCGATGAGAGACAAATTCTATTGCGTTCAATCAACGTTCCTCGTGTTATTGTATAACCGATCGCTATTAATAGACGCACATCTGGATCTAATGGATCTCGATGAACGTATGTTTGTATGCGAGCTATCCGGTCTGCAAGACCAAAAAGAATAGCCTCGCAGTACTGCTGACTTTAAAAAACGTAATAATTAATAAAAGCTTTTTTTTCACTGAAGAAAGGATTTATGAAAATTCGAGGCGCAGGAACGTAGTCGATAAATTTCGATCCCGAAAACACACATTCTATTAAGGAAGATCGACTTTTGTATTGTGGTCACATTAATTTTCACTAGACCACTCTTTGTGAATTTTGACCATATAAGTGAATAATTTTTTCAAAGTCAGCCTTCCTCCATAGAAAGTATGTTTTTTCCTATACTTTTCCGAAGAAGCACATTACTCATACAAACAACCGACAAAATCATCGCGGACAAAAAATGACGAACGCTGAATTAATTTCATTGAAACTTGTGTTTGCGAGGTAAAATGTAGATCTTTGCATAATTTGTTTTTATTTTTCGCGACGTTATTGTCGATTGAGATCTTAACGGCGATGTTTTCGTCCGTGTTGCATTTGACTAGAACCGCGCATACGCGGCCTGTGGCCATCCAAGGTAATTCTACCTCATCTCCATAATCGTGCGTGATACATTCAATCAGTCTATTGTCCCTCCGATCATATCTCATCATGCCATTGAGCTATCCCCGCCGTCGAGATTTTATCGCGAAAAATGCAGCGATGTATTATAAAAAAAGGAAAATGACTGCCCTCTCGGCATTATTCGTATTGCAAAATTCATCAAGCAATAAACTATGTACCCTACTT
The DNA here is from genome assembly GCA_964017025.1 of Stenichneumon culpator. NCBI lineage: Eukaryota > Metazoa > Arthropoda > Insecta > Hymenoptera > Ichneumonidae > Stenichneumon > Stenichneumon culpator. The sequence continues at coordinate 6,828,756 of OZ024777.1, forward strand.
TGTCCTTGAAGGAAATTGTCGAGCAACACACCGTAAAATCGACAATGCCAAACTTTTCACTTCATTGATTATTTTTTCTCGTAAAAAAAAGTCTAAAAAATATCCATTAGGGAGGCGGCCTATAAATTTCGACCGAAAAAATTACTGTTTTTTCCCGTTAACAAAAAATAAATTACTTTTTTGCCTGATATCGATGAAACCCCTCTTAAGGTATAAAAAAAGAGTCAGAATGTGTTCCCAAACTGTTACTTTACTGTAAGACAAAATAGTCTTGTTAAAAAAATGACTCGATAAAGGTCACCTCTTTTTCTTATTGCAGTGGTATGAACGACACTTATTCTTCCAGAAATACAATTTTCGAAGGTCAACGTTTTTTTTTACATGTTTGCCATCTCATCTAAGCGTTTGAACTTCGTCCTGAACATAAACATTACCATTTGCATGAAAAGTTGTTCCCGTAAAAAAGGGAATCGATTCAAATGAACAAAAAAAGTTATCGATATATAGTTGCATTGACGCGTGAATTTCCTTGAAGAGAGAGAGAGAGAGAGAAAGAGATCATTGAGATAATTGGCTAACATCAAGACTTAGGAACCATGTAGTTAACCGTTCAACGAGATACAATATCAAAGAAAGGTGTCCTACTCTACTGTAGTACATACGTCTGCCCGACGGTGATGGCAGTGTAAAAAATTTCGACGCTATTCGGAACAATTTTTTTTTCCTATCGGACTTCAAAATTTTGAATTGAGCCAATATTATGACTTAACTCACAGACACGTGAAATCTAAAATATGTTTACTGCCAAAAAATTATCGATAAATCGATTGAAATGTTCTTGTTTTTTTCCGTACGATAATGAAACTTCTCACCGCTTGGCGAGAGACTTGTTTTTTTCTCTGGAGTCAACGGTACTCAAGGCTATACCCAACTGCGCTGCGTAATACGTCAACATAATGGTCACCTGGAAGTTGAAAAAAAAGAAAAAACTAAATATATGGGTCTGATTTGCACATGGCATAGGCTATGGCATTAACGTACCGTGGCGTAAGGCAGCGGACTGTAGAAATGATGAAATCCTAATAGTGTGTCCGATATCGCGAAGCTCACGCTACCGATGCCACTGCACAATTTTGTCCAAGTCCACGGTACCTATCAGACCCGGAAACGACACATCGTTAGGCCATTATTACCGTGAAATCGCTCCGCTACGACGTAACGACGATAAACCAAGAAAAAAAGGAAACTTCCAGAACTCATTGAGAAAACTCGCAGAGGTAAAAAACGAATCATCCCGCATTTTCATAATTGACAAGCAGACGAATAGTAACTAAGCCAACGAAAATAATGTATGTAGAGAATGGTTTGAATAGGTAAAAATTTAAATAGTGTATCATGTAAGTGGATAAAGTTAAGCTTGTAAATATTTTGCTGATTTCTCGGAAAATCAATTTTTCGGTATTAAAATTGTCTATATCCCATCTAAAGCTCACCCCTTCGGACTGTACTCTGGATACCGCGCGCCACGTCATGGTAGCGAGTAGAGCAGTGTAAACGGGCACTCCGATAACGAGAACGCCGTTGAGGCCGGGCATCAGAGTGTATATTACTGCAAGGTGATCAATTCAGCGTACAGACGAGATGCAGCTAGGTAAAACTACTTCTCCAATCGGATTATTATACCTAAGCTGCAAACAGCATAGAGCGAAGCCCCGAGCGTCGCGTTCAAGGGAACAAAGCCAAATGCAGTGATGTACATTATTTGAGCCAGAGCAAACATGCCCATTCCAGCTATAAACAAACTGGGCCATAGTATAAGAGCGTCACCGATGCAACTGAACACCAAACCAGCCAATATTCTTCTCGAGAATGTGTACCTTAAAAACAAAAAAAAAAGAAATAAAACGTTTTTAAATAACTTAATAATTTTTTATAAACATATAAAAAGATTTTGAGTAAGAATTTTTAATAATATTATTAATTAAGATTTTATAATAAAAAGAATATTTTTTATAAAAGAAAATCTATGTTTATATTTTTTTCTGAAATTTTGCAATAATTCTCACTCTTCGGAGAGGTTCATCCCATGAAGAAGTACGAAGAATATGAGACTTATTATTGGCAAACATTTTATACACGCTGTAAGCAGCGATGGCTGCTCTGCGAGTAGAACGAAGTAAACAGAAACGCTCTTGAAGAAAGGAACCAATTTTGGCCCGACGCTCTTCAACTGAAACAGAAGAAAAAAAATGCTTCATAGTATAAATAATCTCTTCAAGGATAATTAAATAAAAAATTATAATTCACAATCAGACAGTTAATTAGAAAATTTATCTCCGTCAACGGGTCTTATCTAATCTGAAATAAATATACACACTGGACATTCGCTTCTGCAACAATTCAATAACTCGAGCCAATTATTGTACATTTTCTCGAGATAAACAAAATAATTTTGCAGCCAGTGACGCGCGCGCGATAATCGCGTATGTGTTCAAAAATTCACTGATCCAAAGATCCTTTGTTCCACGCACAATTTTTGCGCAGTTGCACAAATACGTTCCATTAAATAAAAAAAAAAAAAAAATCTGTATATTTTTCTGCTCTTCGATAAAATTACGAAAAAATATATTTTGCAAAATTTTTTTTTTCGTCCGGTAAATTGCTAGTTCTTGTTAAATAATGCGATTAGTAGAGACCTCGTCACGATAAAGGGGTTTATCGAAAAACGCTGTTTTACTGAAGTAGGATGGAGGGACAAAGTTTATTGTTTAAACAATTGCGCACTGACCACTTGGGTTGCCGATGACATACCGCAGTCACAAACGATGACAGGCCAATGTCCAACGCCAAAACTCCGACACTATTGACGCGCTCGAAAACTTTGTGTCTGTCAATAGTGTACGTCAAACGTGCGTCGTCTGCTAGTGCCTCGGCGTGATGCGTGCGCCGCTCGTTTCCATAAGTACACTGGCCGTTTCGTCGATGTTTCTTCGCTTTTAAATATCCGTCGTGCGAATGATATCTTGTGTGGTTTTTCGCTAGATGCACTTTAGATATTTCCGGGCGAGTTTCGGCCGGGGGAGGGGTGAGTCTTCGACGACCAATGCCAACCTCGGTTTACTCGAATTATACAAAGTTTTTTTGTCCGCAAGATGCTCGATGTGAATTCGCCCTAAAAGCACGTCATATTACCAACGGGTAATCGCTTTGAAGATTACCGAGTAAAAAAAATGTATTAATTTTGAAACTTTTGTTCAATTCCTATCGGCGCATTTCGATATTGGCAGCTTCGAGCGATGATTGTTATAGATAAATAATGCATTTATAATATTTACGGATTAAGAGGTTCAATGGTCATTCGACGATCGTCACAATTTACGGCAACTTTTATTCTCGAATCTTACCGCTAGTGCCCGTTCAACATGTTTAGTCCAAGACGTCACTCGGTTTCGCGTGTTTCGTCCGATCGGATTTGTCAAGCGCAATTTATGGCAACTGCTCATTTAATGACAATACCAATTCCATGATACGTAATAAAAAAAATTCATTCCTTCACTGTACAGACTAGGTGGTGAATAATCGCGATGAATTCCATAAACTCCGCAATAACGCCGTACTTGCAAACTTACAAGGAATGGATACTGACGAAGCCTCAACTTATCGCTGACATCGAGAGCACTGTGCGATGTTTATCGTACTTTACAGCCGGTTTGTTTAAATATTTTCCAATTTTTATTTTTTTATTTTTTTCACGACAAAAAGAATTGATTTTTCAAAGCGTAATTTTTTGTTTTTTTTTAATCTCAGGTCGCTTCACCAATTCCTCCCTGACGTCGGAGCTCATATATTCAATGCCAAATCTTCTAATTTTACTAAACGATCGGCTGATTTACAGCAGCAAATATGCTCATCTAAAACTACCGCAGTTTCAATCGAAGATCAAAGTTTGGCTAACTGTCATAGAATACACCGAGGCGCTTATCGAAGTGTCAGCTAAAAATGTGTGGGGAGAAAGAGGGAGATGGATAATAATCTTCCTAGTACAGACCCTCAAGTAAGTAGCAGATTAAAATCCAAGGACACTCTGTAACTTCTTCTATTGATGAACCGATCCAAGGGTAAAATTTGATTGCATTCCATAACAACACTTTTCCATACAATGATCCAAAACAAATTATTGCCCAACCCTCATTTGTAGATAGATTGCAATTAGTATACACTTTTGTAGGATATAATTTAGCCAATAGCCAATTTCCCATTTAAAAGTTGATAAGAGACCAGAGGCATTTGAATTGTAAATAGCAATTGGAAAAGTCCCATGATTGGCCCTTCGTGATTGACGCACAGTTGTACTTAGTAGAATTTAAACAGCTACATACTAAGGTCTGTATAGTGCCAAGGACAAATTGAAGTGTCTGATCACTATCGTATCTTTGATCACCATAGCATTTCTGATTACTATAATGACCCTGGTTACTATAGTTTCTCAAATCACTATAGTGTCTCTAATCACTATAATGACTGGTCACTGTAGTGTCTCTAATCACTATAGTGTCTCTAACCATTATAGTGTCTCCGGTCACTATAATGACCCTGGTCACTATAGTTTCTCTGGTCACTATAGTGTCTCTGGTCACTATAGTGTCTTTGGTCACTATAATGACCCTGGTCACTATAGTGTCTTTGGTCACTATAATGACCCTGGTCACTACAGTGTCTCTGGTAATTATGCTGTCTCTGGTCACTATAGTTTCCCAAATCACTATAGTGTCTGCGGTCAGTATAGTGTCTCTAATCTTTATAGTGTCCCTGGTCACTATAGCCTCTTTGGTCACTATAGCGTCTCTAATCATTATAGTGTCTCCGGTTACTACGGTTAATTTATAGTTTCGTTTCCTCTCAAGTTATGTTTTTGTTACAAAAAGTTAGGCCGAACATTTATTAACTATTCGATGTCCTGCATAAAACAGAGCGATACTGAGATTGATACTGGTCCATCATAACAAGGAGCGCATAACACAGAATCCAGCCATACCGCCTCTGAATCGTGAGAAGCTTGGCGATTGCTTCAACGTACAGCCCGCCAAGGAAGGCTTCGCCCTGAAGCGTTCTGGCACTGTAGTGCGAAGCGTCGCCGGAACTGTGCCTCTTCAATCTCGAATATGGTCTCCTCTGACACCCGTGGAAGCCGCGAATACCGATCAACATCCGACTCCTGGGACTGAGAGAAATATGATTCTCGCCGAGGTTTTTAAATTTCATCTCCTAACGCCATTCACAACGATTTTTAACGATTTTTCGCTTCGAGCCGAAATATTAAATTTTTTGTTGAACTAATGAAATTGCTACAATGGAATTTTTTATTTCAGACTTTGTATTTAATGAAGCCACTGGTCCACCTGAGTTGCTTATCGGCAAGAGGCCATAAAAACTGGATGCCCTGGTCTGTAGCATTCATTATGGATCTCATAAGCTTGCGTCTCTTCAGTCAAGAAGGTAAAAACGTGACTTTCACGAAAGAGGAAAGAGAAGAGCTGTGCCGTCGAAGGATAAGTCTACTTTTGTACATACTGCGTTCGCCGTTTTACGACAAGATCAGCCGACAAAGAATTCTGTCGTTACTGAGCCGAATTTCAAGCAACGTACCACTGGCGCGTTTCGTCGCTGAGCCAGTCGCCAAGTATCTGCCTCACTGGCAAAACACGTATTTTTACATGTGGTCGAGTTGATCGGTGCGAACGATGTCTGGAATAAAGGATGAACGAGATGGTGTCGGTTGTTTTCAATCGAGACGACAAATCAAACATTCCTAGTCGATAGAACAAACAAAAAATGTTACCTTACGGTAAACCAAGACTAAATTTGATCTATCGTGATAGTTACTACTAGTGTGTGGTGGTGAGGAAAAATTCTACATTGGTTTTTCGTAAAATAATGCGAATACGGATAACAAAAATTGGCGGGGTAAAAGAAAATTATGATAAGGTATTAACGGGACATAGAGTAAACGATTGTTCGTTGCGGAGCGCATTATTGTTATATTAGAGCCGTTTTTAATTCGAATCGTAAATTAAAATAAAATACTTATCTTTATCCTTGGAATAAAAATGAAAAAAGAAAGGTTCGCCCCTCACCGTTATAACTTCGAACAGAGGTTGAAATCGTCGACTATCCGAATCGTTCGCGAGAAGACAATCACAATCGATTGTAATAATTTACAAATATATTACATTCTTGAGACAGGAGGTCAGGTAATAGGAAATACATTTTTTTTTAGCAGAAATACAAATATGGCGTCCCGGGATTAGATATAGGTATCTCGTCGCGTTTTCTCTTTCTCTCCTGCGGGCAAAGCTATTATTTTAATTATTCGACCATCTGAAGCAACGAGTTGATAGTGACGTCTTTCTTTCCATGATTCGCATCGTACACCGATTTTATGACCTCTTTGTCGATGTTTGGAAACATTTCCGCAATCTGAAAAGACGATGGAATTTTAAATATATATATATATTTTTTTTTTTCGGAAAAGTAGGTTTCGAAAAGAAATTTGATTGCAAGGTCGGATTACCTGCTTCAGTTCTACTTCGGCGTGTGGAAGAGAACTGGGTATTACTGTAACCGGAGGTACCGCGGCTACAGGTGGAGGCGCAGTGTATACGTTTACGGGAGCGTAGGGAGCCATGCCGAACATCGTTGCCGATGGAACCATCATTACGGGCGCAGAACCTGGATACGGGTTGCATTTTGCCTGTAAAACATACATTTTTCTTTAGACACTGGTTATCGTAAACGATACGAGCTTGAAAGGTACAATCAGTTGGATATTCGCAGCACCATTGAAGCACATAATTGAAGTTTTTAGATATTGTTATATCTAAAAATGAAACCCAGATTATTACCAAGGTTTACAACAACGCATTACCAACAAATTTCTACTAGAATTTCGATTCGCTCGAAAGTTAGAATTGTTCTATTACCGTGTAACTCAATACTAAGTTGATCATTCCCTCCTGATTGTCTCCTTGTTTTCCGCTCAACATATACCAGTCCTCGTGCGTCTCTCCTCGCTGTATAACTTGCGGCGGAATGTCTATGTGGCCCCAAGCGATAAGTTCGTCCATCGTGAAAGAACACTCGTCGTAGATTTCAATGTATATCTGAGTCACTCCGGGGGGTAAGAAACTGTTTGACAAAAAGTAAATGATTGAATTGTAAATACAGAAAGGAATTGTGAGTCACCTGCGTGTACTCACTGCAGAACTGTGCGAAAATATGTACGGGAGTTTCAGGATTAAGTGGGTTTTTTTGTTATTTGAATTGTCATTTCTCACAGTTATGACACGACACAGACCATTTCAGTAAATTACTTCAGTAGTTCGGCAACACATTTTGAAGACACTTTTGTGTCATTTTGCAACATTTTTAATATTACTCCATTTTACTTAATTTCGAAATAATGACTTTGATGCTTGTTGTGACCAATTTTTTCCATTTGAATGAATTTTTACTAACACCACAACGCTTTTTAGCACACTTGGCTAGTTTGCAAAATTTTGAATAGTACTCCAAGTGTTTTTGAGGGCACTTGGCTGCTTTACTAAATTTTGAATAACACTCCAATTTATTTCAGGACACTTGGCCATTTTACCCAATTTTCAGTAGGACTTATATTTATGAACACTCATGGCCATTTTACTCAATCTTAGCAATTTTGCCAGAGCTCTCAGGTAAAGATGTTTTCACAGAAACGAAAACCTCAGTGAAATCATTGTAAATATATCTTATGAATTATTGTGTAACGAGATAAGAAATTGTTTTGTAAAAATGTACCATTGTATGTCCTTGTTCCAATGTGGATTCTTTCCACCGTTCGTGTCGGTTTGCGTTTCGTATACGGCGTGGCCCACTCGCAATCTCACGTAAGGATCCATTCTTGTCATACCATAATTTTTTACTAATTTTGCCTAAAAAAAAAAAAACAAAAAAATCATAAAACTTGCAAAATTTGTATGTAAAAATTCATAAACATCTGGATGTTCCTTACCTGTGCAATTGTGATGCTAAGCCTACCGACTCTGGGATCAATCATCTGCGGCGCTCCCTGCAACTGATGCAGAGCCAGCGCAGCCTGTTGATCCGCTGCCTCTTGTTGTTGCTGCGGCGAATACTCCTCCAATCTTAAAAAACCTCGAGGTAGCGGACCCAGATATGCCTGTATGATTTAAAATAATGAGCCAGAAAAATAATGATACATAGCAGAAAGTTATTTAACAATAAAAAATTTATTTTTCTGATGATCTTAGTGTATAGTTAAATAAAAGTTGAAATTATCATTTAAATGTTAATTCCCAATTTTCATGGATGTAAGAAAACAATCGATATGTAAGAAAGCATCGAGTTGTAACACATGGTAAACACGGCATTGTTGTGAAAAATTCTCTTCCATATTGTTTGTTAATGCGTAGCGATAACAAACATGGCATAACCAATAAGGTTTTTTTTTTTTTGTAAACGCGATAAAGTTAGAATGATTCATCGTTCAATTATTTAGTTACGTAGATACGACTTATTGACACCTGTGTGACGTTTCGTCGCGACGGAGTCGAAAAATTTACTCACCCGTTTCCTCCATTCATCGTATTGCTCCGATCGTCCGGCAGCCTCCATGACTATCAATTTGTTAGATCCAGTACTCTCTTTGTTATACCCACTCGATAACTGTTATAATAAAATAATTTATATATATATATCTTGTAATTCGATCAGAATTGCGGTGTAGAAGCCTCTCAAGATTTGTTCTCGAGGCACGACGAGGATAGCACGATAAGGTTTAGTTTCTCTGGTCCCGTTTCGAATGAAGCATGACGCATGAGACGCAGTGTCGACGAGGGCATGGAAACCGGCCTTTAAGTCAGCTGTTTCAAGATTTCGCTGCGCAGACGCGAAAATTGCGAGTACCAGATGATATTTGAATTTAACTAATTTCAGTGTAGGGGTTGTTTATAGTTTTTTTATTTTTATTAAAAGACATAAAAGGATCGGTTAATGGTTTTTACTTATCGTCATAGTCATGTCTATTCTTTTTAGGCCGAACGGAGCTTTTCTAAACGTCTGTAGCCTGACTTGTACTCAGAACCGGAAGTGATGGTTCTTTATATGTACTATCCTGGGGTGTGTTCGAAAAACTTACTCTCGTACGCTACATAAATGTTTTGTCTCGAACGAATGCAGGGGTGAACAAGAACAGAACGATACTTCGTTTTGAAACGCAATCCTGCACGAAAAAAAATGCTTTAGCTGTTCCAACAAAATGAGTTTTGCTGAAGAAAACGATTCGTAAAAGCAGCAAAAAAATTACTACGTAGAAGCAATTGGTTTTGCTATCACGACAAAACTTTCTTATTACTGCGATGAGTTATACTTTGCTATGAGAACAAACGACGCCTGCTGAAATTTTACGGCTGAGTAATCGCTGGTAATAGGATATATATTTTTTTATTTGTTATTATTTAACGTCGCATCAACTGCTATGATTATTAGCGACGGGACCTACTATTTTTTCTTTTGTGGGAACCGTACCACTTTGTGGGTTACTCAATATGACTGAACGTTAACTGTACTTTTGGATGTCAGTAACAGGCGGTCTTCCAGGATTGCATCACGGCGCCGGAGCTACGTCACGTCGATTACTGGATGTAAACATTGGACGTCCACTGACATATATATCGGCTATCGCACGATAGATGCCACGAGCTACGTCGCGTCACAATATTTTTCTGCCAGCAAGACTACGGCACCGGGATTCGAACCCGAGACCTCCCGATACTTTGTTCTCGAGGCTAGTACTCTAATCACGAGACCAAAGTAATCGGTGGTAATAGGATAGTTATAGATACGTACATACATTTATTTGAAGATTAACGCACTGCATTTGTATTTTATCAATTTATTATATTGAAAATAAAGTCTGTACTTGCAACAGCTAATTCTTGAAATTTGCTGCATATGGATGTACTAAATTCCGAAAGGTAGTTCGCAATTTATACATTTGCAGCGCATACCTTTCGCCGTTTATACATTCATATACAGCAAATTTCAGGAGTTCGCAATTCCACTCCATTTTTATTTTTACTCCCCTAGTGAAAATATTTCTCTGACAATTCGTCGGAAAAACTCTAAACGGACCGTTTCAGTGATTTTCACCAATTTTCCGAGATTTGTCTCTGATTTTCTTGGCTGTATGCTAAATATCTCTGAGAGTTTCTCCGAACAACCTCCAGCAGTCACAATATAGCAGAGAAATTCAGAGTATTTTCCGAAACATTCTGGATACCTCTGATTTTTTCTGACAAAGTACGTTAAGAGAAAAATACGAGTGGTCTCTATCATTCTGTTACTCGTACCAAGAGTAGACATTTTCAGAGAAAATACTTTTTATTTTTCGAAAATACTATATGATTCTCCCGGATAATGTTGGTTCAGAGAATTTCAGAGAACTTGCGAGTTCTCTCTAAGATCTACTTATTCTGTTACTCGAACAGAATAATTTATGTATATGTATACTTTGTATGAGAAATTCAGCGAAAATTTGACTTTTTCAGAAAATAGTTTCTGAATATAGAAGAGAAGCAGGCTTAGTACATCAGCAAAGTTCATATTTTTCAGAGAAGTTCGCAACGAAAATCAGAGATTTTCAGAATAATTAGAAATATTTAGATTCAGAAAAATCTTTGACTTTCACTGAAAAGTGGGAAAAATTCAGAGGAGTTTTCAGAGAAATTTTCCGAGACTTTCAGATATATTTATTTTAAGTCCGAGATTTTCGGATATATTTATTTTTTATTCGAATATCGCTTCAGGAATAAAATAAGTTCGAGACTCGTAATCTGCGGGGAAAATTAGACATGGTCACTACATTGAAAATGACGAATATTGGATGATTAAAAAAATATTGTTCTAAGACCTCGTATGTTCCTTAAACGAAGTAGATGTACAGATCCAACAAAGTGAAGCGCGTTGGTGTATTTTTTTCGCCCAGAACCTGATGAAAATTATGTATATGACGGGGTTGAAAAATCTAGATAAAGAGTATCATTTGGATTTTTCTGATGAAAAATCAAAACTGTAAAAAAAAAATCAGGAGTGCATAATTCCATGTACGTTTTTGCGCCGATCACAGATCCGAATGTATTTTTTGCGCTGAACCTAAATCGGCCAGACGTTTCGCATAAAAGTCAATCACGACGTTGACGTTGAAAAAAGTTGAAAATTGAAATTTTCATATGACTTTCTCTTAAAACTTGGAAATTTAAATGTTCATGTGACTAATAAAAGTTGCGAATTAAAATTTTCATATGGCTTTCTCATAATGTCATAATATTCGCAAAGCTTCCTGCATAAGGAAGCTAAAAATGCAGAAAATGCTTTCTCATAGAATAAGTATGTAGTGAACAATTTTCGGTGAAACTATAACTATATATTTATAACAATAAAATCACATTTTATTAGTAATAACAGTTGTGTATTAACAGAGCTCGAACCCGAGGAAAAATATCTATCCTTTATATTCGTAATCTCTTTTGATTCACTTAAAATCACAGAAAAGTATAATGCAAGATATTTTGCATTCGACACCAATTGCAATAATACGAAACATAGTCGTTACTCCGTGCCTTTATGTAGTTCAGGCAGTTAATCACATCATTATTAGCCAGTCCTTCGGGGTAAAACGCGGTGACTCACATTGTCGCGTGAAAATTTCCGCTGTCGTCACTCAAAATAGGCCGTAGCATTGCTCCCACGGTGATTCATTGGATAATTTGTTCTGTCAATAAAATCGTAAAACTGATAAGAGTTATAATTAGTCTGTAGTGGCTAGACACTTTTTCGCCAGCGGATCCTATGCCGGTTACAATGTAACTGGGCAAATCGTCTGTGTACTCAATCTTGAAATCTTCGACACCGTCGCCTCTGTTGCAAAGATCGCTCGTGCACGCTCGATAGTAAACTCGATAATCCGTCGTGTTGATTATCGCATTCAAATACTCCGGCATGTCCTCGCACGAACGATAAAATTTCTCAATTATTCCTTTTGGGTCATGGTATTCCCGACGATATATCGTGCAATATCTTTTGTCACACACGCTCGGCGAGCCCCAGTCCGAGACACAAAAGCTTGAGGGCGACACGCTTTGGCACGTGTAACACAAAATACCTGCCGGTCATAATTGATCAATTAAAGCATTTTTCGACGCACAAACTATTCAAATTGGTACATGAAATACAGTAAAAAAGATAATATAAAAAGGAAAAGAAAAGAGAAAAAAATGTAATTCTTTGAAATGCTCACGAAGGACTATAATTTCACATAATTCTTTTTTCGGCAGCACTGTGTCTCATATAAAAGATAAACGTCTTAAAAACAATTACATATATATATAGTAGTATTATAGTAGTGTACCTACCATCAACGAAAAATCCTCGTTGCAAGAAAATAACAAAAATTAACGAAATTGAATGCATTTGGTGCATTTTTTCTAATCGTCTGAGAAAACTAACGTGCTGCGTGGATGCGACTTTAGCAAATATTTCGCATTCGTGTGGTGAAAAACGGCAGTACAGACGTTATCGACTTTAATCTTTATTATCGACGTTATCGCTCGGATATCACAAGTTATTTTTTTTGTAGGGGAGAGCGGGGCAAAATGGCACAGCCGGGCAAAACGAGATTATGAGACAAAACGCGATTTTCTAATAACTTTTGGATGGTGGCAATGGTCGTCCGTGGGGGCAAAACGGGTTTGAATATACGGATGTATCGTTGGGACAAAATGGGACATCCAAAAATTATTGGAAAATTTAGTTTTGCTTCCACTGCCCCATTTTGCCCCGCCCTCCCCTATTTCGTCATCGGGTGTGCGTGGATGTATCACTCTGCGATGCGCACTTGCCACCGGACATTCCTTCCATTCACTGCGCCGTTCGATGCGCGGAACGCCCTCAAGCGGTTTTCCCCGTCAAATAAATCTTTCACCTTGTCCAGTTCCTCTACGCTGTTCTCGACTTACAAGTATTTACGCAACAGGTGTGGATTTACCGACAATTTTTAACTGTCGTACGAATGTCGCAAATTATGATAGGATGTCATTTTTCATATTGTTACATGCAGCAACACGGCCGGAACTTTTAACGCTATATACATATTATGTGATTATAGTATATATTGTTCCAGGTAAATGCGATTGGGAGGAAGGTCGACTCATTGTTCGTCGACGCGGATGGACGTCCGAGTTAATACGCCTCTCTCTATAGTTAGTAGGTGACAAAAAAAGATCACGTTTTGCTCGCTTCTGTTTCTTTTTTTTTTTTTTTTTTTTTTTTTAAATCTGTGGTTTCAGCGTTACATATATAAAGCGAGGCATCGTGCCAGATGTACTTGTGCAAGTTCAGCTGTCGTGTTCGGTGCACTTTCAGGATAATCTATAAAAACACTTTTGACTCGTACGATGTTTGTTTTTTTATTCATACTCGGATTCGCGGTGGTGTTTCCCGAATGGAGTTTCGCTCAAATGAGTTCTTCTATAGTTTTCTCCAACAACAATAACGGCGGTAAGAAACTTGATGGGGATACGCGAGCTTAGATAAACATCACTTGGAAGTATAGACGTGATCCAACGCTCAATTTTCATTCTTCGTAAAGGAAACTTGGTTTTCGTAACAAATATATATATATATACACGTTTTTTTATTTTTTTCGATAAATTTTCCTTTCAACGTTTTGAAATATCGGATAATCGCGTCTAGAAAAAAAGTAAATTATTGAGACATCGGACTAGAACATTCTATGCGAATAGACTTATAGTCTATAGTTAATCATAGACTTTACATTTGATGAGATTTTGAACTTTTTTTTTAATCCACGAAAAATTTATATTGAGACACTGAACTCAAACGATCTTAAGCTACACGGCTAAGATTTTGTGCACCGGTTGAAGAGAGTGAACATATTGCAGGTATTCCAAGTAAATTAAAATCGACGAAAGCATATAAAGTTATTTATTCAGAATATGAAAAAATGGTTTCGACCAATTTTCTGGTAATTAAAATGAAATACCCTTACAATTCTTTACGTAGTTTGTCGCAAATTATTCTGAGTCACACATTCCATTTTTTTTTCGTGCTTAACACGAAATCCACATCAGGTTACGAATAGTTCCCATAACTTCAGCAAATGATCGGACGAATAAAACGACAAAAATACGTTCCGATTAATTGGATAAATTCCGCGACATGGATTGTTAGTTTTTCGAAAAGAATGTTCATTAGCAAATTTTTATTATTAAAGTACATTCAAGATTTTTTTATCTCTAACGTTAATTAGGGATTTTTTATCGTTAGGTTTAATTGATCAATTTTTATACTCAGCTTCAATTAACGTAATTATATCTTAACCTTGCTTTCATCTATATATTACAGATTTGTCGACCAATGCCAGGCAAACTAGTTGCCGCTGCGTGGCCTCGGGAACATGCCCTCCAACGTCGAATCCAGGGATCGATATCAGAATCGTTAATCAGGTCAGTAGTAATAGATCTAATTAAGAACATGTTTTCGTATCGATAATCAATGTCGATAATACTGACGTACGCGATTTTCAGGGAAACAATTGTGCGGCCGGCCAAATGTGGTGTTGCGGAGAATCAGGATCCTTGATCGATAGCACTTGCGGTAAAAGAAAAATCACTGATTCGCCGGCACAGCCGGTTGGAACGGCGAGATACGGATCGTATCCGTGGCATGCTGCTATTCTGACCCAGGAAAATGTTTTCGTTGGGTCCGGTGTATTAATCAATGAGAATTATGTACTGACAGCTGCTCACAAGGTCTTCCCTTATCCGTAAGTGACGATCATTTAAAAAATCTACTTTCCTCCTCATTTGTTTGTGCGACTTGTCACAGTATCGTCTTAATATGGAACTTACAAAAATGTTAATATATTTTTTTTATTCACACAATTTCAATGAAAGATAACGCTCGGAATATCAAAATTAATTGCAAATAACTTGACGAATTCTTGAATTACATTAACCCTTTAGTTGGCAGCGTATCATATTTACTAGGTTGAAGAAACAGCGACTTTAAAAAATGTCTTGTATTTTATTCTACAAATTGTGTCAAAATTTAATTAACCCTAGAATTCATGTATCATTTTTTCTACCTTCTAACTCATAACTAGGGTACGTATGTACCCCACGCATTTCTTCAATGTACAAGGATTCTATGAGCAGTAAATGGGTTTTGCCGCACATGCTCTTCGGTTTTTCATAAGGAAGAGAATGGTATGCGGCAAATATGATTGTATTAAATTTGAGGGGGAGAAAATCACCCTTAATAACCAAAACGTAACGAAAATTGGCAAAAACTGCACTTTTCGTGAAAAAATTGTAGTTTTTTCAGAAATGGTCCGATTAAAAAATCTCAAACGCCATTTTACAGGGGACACATCAGGCTATTAGGAAAACAATAGTTCCATTATATTCCGCTAAAATTTTTTATTTATTTCGACATCTAAAAATTAGTTTTGCATGGGTTTTAACATTTATTTTTCTTCAAACATTGTAGGTAACTAGAGTTAATTATAATTATCAGAGCTGGGCAGTACTTGAAGTACACGGTACTTTTTGAACTACTCATGTACTTTAAGTATCTGTACTTCAAGCGAGATAAAAATCTTTGAAAATCAACCACATGAAAGATGTCAAGAACACACATTTTACAAACTAATAATGTCAAAAAGTTATGAACTAATTTTTTAAAAATTCGATAAATAATCGGTGAACTTACGTGGGACGTGTTCAAAACTTTCTCGGAAACTCACGTTTGGCGGGACTGTAGCGCTCCGACTACCTTAATTGTCAAATAGTGTGAAATAGAATGTAAAGCTTTGGATATTTTTTTCATTAACCCCTTCTGTATCAGAGAAACATATTTCTCTATAAGTGTTGACCCCTATAGGGGTTAATGCTACGTAAGCTAGTCTTTTTTTTCTCGGAAGACGCACGGTTAAGCCGTTTCCCGATTAATCCCACCCTGATTAATCGAGGTACTATTTAATTACATTTAAACATGCGAAAGTGTACTTCAAGTACTTATACTTACAGAAAGTACTTGAAGTACATGTACTGTAAGTAGTTTTTACATATTTTTACTTGCAGTATATGGTACTTCATGTACTTTGCCCAGCTCTGATAATTATTATAAAAAATTATTAAAATTATAAAATTATAAAAAATTACAAAAACATAAAATGGTGACTACGTACGTCTAAATTATATAATAGTAACTTACATTCGACAGTTCTGACAAAAAAAATCACTTACATAAAACACTAACGGTCACTCCAGACTGAGGTATTTTGGTACTTCAAACGCGCCGGGTTAGCGTCCTGTGCTACGGCCAGCGAATAACTGAGGCTACTACCGGCCTCCGCACATCCTCAGATCATGGAACTAAATTATCGTGGAGGTCCCAAGTCAATAATATGAATTTCTACTTTAGGAGTACAGTTTGAATATCGTCTGGGGTACTTTTGTACCTCATACATGAGTTCTAGGGTTAATAGTCATGCATCCTAAAGAAAGTTTTCTAACCGAAATTTCGTAAACATGTTTTTTTTCGTATTTAGGTTTAAAAGTTGGAGAAATACACTGTTACGAATGCTATTATTTACATATTTATATATGGAATAATTTCGAGCAGTTGAGACATTTTTTTCGAGGTGGAAAGAAGTTTGACTGTTGAAGGGTCAAAAAGTGAATTTTACTTTATTTTTGTAATCTCGTGAGTCGCAGAAATCTCAACTTCAAAATAAGACTCGGCGAGTGGGACGGCCAACACACCACAGAACCGAATGCTTATCAGGAATACGCTCCGGTTCAAGTAGTAATTCATCCGAGTTACGGGGAAAAGAATCTCCACAACGACCTCGCTCTTGTGAGATTGGACCGATCTGTGCCGGTCTCCACGAGCCCGAACATCAATACCGCATGTCTCGCGACGGCGGTACCACAGGCCGGTACCAAGTGAGTAATTGTCATCGATTAATAAACATTTTTGAGACAATAAAAAATATTCATTAAAATTTTAACTAGTCCACGTAATGCCGACTTTATATATTAAAAAAGCTTCAATCGAGTAAAACTGGGCGAAAACATCTTGCCATTTCGTACCTAGTCTCAAAAGTTGCGCAGTTTCATAGAGAATTTTCATATTTTTTTCTTTTTAATATTCATCCTGATGAAGTTGATGAAAAACGATATTTGTCACTTTAACGTCGTATAACACAGCTTTAAACTCACCAGAAAATTTCTTAAAAATATGCATAATTTTGCTCACTTTAAGCTGAACAAATGTTGTCTGAGAAATGTTCCGATACGATTGAAAACTTCCAAGATATTCATGTTTTAAAAAGTAGTCTTACCGACAAAATCTAATTTTTATAAAAATCATACGGTCATAAACATCGATCGGAGGCCCATATAAAAAAATACATATTTTCTTTTCTTCCAAAGAGTTATCGAAAAGAATTTAGCCCGATTATTGAAAGGGGTCAGTATCAGGAATGCCCCATATACTTTTACCTTCGTCCGAGACGGGCTCAGTCCGTAACAAAAATGTAATGCATATTTTTGCTTCCTCATAGAGGAAGCTTTGTTTTCGTAAAAAAAAAATCGAGATTTTAGTGTCAGAGTACTTAAAATAGTCCAAAACGTCGAGAAATGTGAGTTTTACCTGGCGTCCGGATGTATATGTGTGTGTGTGATAGACTTGCATCGTTTAAAACGACTATAACTCGAAAATGGTTTGGGATAGTCACGTCTCTTCATTCAGTGCAATTTTTATGAAGATTGAGGCCAAATTGGAAATTTTACGGGTTTTGAATTTTTTGAAAAATGTCTGTGGTATCTCTAACTTGCGTCAATTTTGAGGTAGCGTCCTAAAACTGCACACGAATCTAATACTTTGATCAAAGACCTTCGGTATTGTATTTGGCCGAAATTTATCGAAGCGGTCAGACTTTGTAGAATTTTGATTTTTTTTTAAATGACTAAAAATTGTCCAATTCCAGTAAACATGGAGGTATCGAACTCAAACTTGATACGGGAATGGAGTAACACTGTACAGTGTTTGGTATTGAATTTGTCGAAAATTGATGAAACGGTTTAGATTGTATGAGATTTTGAAAAATTTGTTTTTTATGTTCGCCGCGAGTTTATGCATCAAATGTTGTCTTACGAGTAAAATAATGTGGAGAGTCGTCATCAGTGGGGAAAAATACATACGGCATGACCTCAAAATGACAAATTACGCAAATTTCAGTTAGCGATTTTCTACAATAAATTTTGCGGAAAGTTTTGGCTGTTTCGATTTTTATGAAATATAGAAATTTTTTTTATCTTCCAAAAAAAGTTGCAAAGTAATTTTTACATGATTTCCTAATTTATTACAATTTTGCGCACAATGTTTGATTATTTTCCCGCTCTGAACCTGAACCGGCTAGTCATGTTGCATTAAAGTCAAACACGACGTTTTGAAAAAAGTTGGAAATTGAAATTTTCATATTGCTTCCTTACAATGTTCCATTATTCGCGAAGCTTCCTCCATGAGGAAGCCAAAAATACAGACAATGCTTCCTCATAGAAGAGGCTTCGCGAATATAGGAACGTTATGAGAAAGCGATATAATAGTTTCAAATTTCACCTTTTATAAGCATGCGATATGAAAATTTCAATTTTTTTTTTGAAACTAATGATTGGTTTGAATTGAAGGTGCTGGGTGCCGGGATGGGGCAAGAACGCATTCGGTCCGACCGGCAACTACCAGAGCATGTTGAAGGAAGTCGACGTCCCGATAGTAGCACAAGCGGATTGCGAGAGTCGCCTGCGTACCACGAGACTTGGTCAATTCTTCAATCTCGATCGGACCAGCTTCATGTGCGCCGGTGGCAACGCCGGCAAAGATGCTTGCACCGTAACGCGTCTTTCTACTATAAACAATTATCGTTACGGCTTTGGCTTCACACGTCCGACATTGATCATTTTTTTGAAACACATTCTACAGGGCGATGGAGGTTCGGCGCTCGTTTGTCAAGGAACCACCGGTCAGTTCCAGGTCGTCGGATTGGTCTCTTGGGGAATCGGCTGCGCCACTAACGGTATTCCGGGCGTTTACGTCAACGTTCCTAACTATCGAACTTGGATAAACCAACAAATGGGAGTGTCACGATAAAAATTGAAGACAAATCTACTCATATTTTTAATATCAAAGACTGTACAAATGAGTACTCACTTTTTTTGTTTTTATAATTTTGATGGATGAAATGAGACATAAATGTTCCTATTCGCGAAGATCTTTACCTACGTTATTTTTTTTTTTACAATGTACCAGAGCTGAACAAAGTACCAGAAAATACTTGAAGTATAAGGTATAAAATATGCCTAGCGGGTTGCATGAACGTCGTTTCGACCGGAGGAACGATATGATTATTATTTTTCATTCGATATACGCTTCAGAGAAGCCCTTAAGGCAATCCGGATCGCCGTGAGCGGCCAGTTATCAACATAGTCTAAACATCCTCGAGTCTTTATTCCTTTGTAAAGGCGAGCGCGAAGCCCTCAGCTACACGTCCGCTTCAAATCAGTTCAGCTCCGACCGACGACCAGTGCGGTACACTCCAAGTTACACTCTCTGAAAGTACTCTTCGACTAATAAACTACTTTAACTATTTTACATCATCTTCGACTCGACTCATTTACATCTGCCTGACCCATCGACCATCCGTTACAATTTTTTTCAACATAATTCGAGAGTGTATGTAGGGAAGCGCGGAGCAGAACAGTATACAGATGCATAATGGAACCGGGGCAAAATGGTATAGCGAAAAAAGGAATTGGGGCAAAAATGGGATCGGGCCATAATGGGTGAATCTTCACCCATTATGTATATATGTTATTATCTTAACAATAAAGTTGATATATTATCAACCTTCGCGCGATGAAAAAGGGTAGAGTGAAACAGAGTAAGCAGACCATATTTTTTTCTCAAATTTACAGGAAATAATGAAAACTATCCCAGATAGAAGAATGACGGCACGGCGACGGAACGGTGGCGGTACCAATGGTACGATACCCGTTTCACGGCGCGTTTTTCTATCTGGGATGCTTTGAAAGATTCAGTATCAAGGCTTAATTATAAGACACCGTACGGTAAAAGCATGGCTCCGCTATATTTACCCACCATTAAACATTACGAATCCTTTAAATTCAGCGACTTCGAACATCTTAAGATTCCTATTTTATAAGGATCCAATTGTGTCCTTGAATTCTGATCCACGACGCTTACAAAAAATGACTGTCACGGCACATCTCTAGCTGAACAAACATGACATTAGCTGAGGTGCCACAACAATAAAATGTACACGATAATTTTTCAGCGTAGTAGTAATAAATGAATAAATATACAACTGGTGACGAATATATACAAATTGAGTTGACTAGTAAATTTAAAAACAAAAATTGTGAGATCCTCATGGAGATAATTATCCCGTGATCGAGGTTGTCGAATTCACATATAGTATCACCATTTCGAAGTAAAGGTGGCGGAACCACACGTTATAGTATGGTCAAAATAGTTAAAAAAATTAAAACCTTGTGGTCTTCCAAGTCGCTGAATCCAAATATATCGGAGTGAACATCCCTTGGAGCATAGCGAAACCGGGACTTTTACGGTACGGTGTTTTATAATTTAAGCCTTGATACTGAATCTTTTAAAGCATAGCTTTCATTCTTACCTGTAAATTAAAAAAAGTCGTCTGTTTACCCCGTTTCACTCTGGCGTTTTTTATCGCCTCGCGGCACACAGTCTTCCCTTGTAGAATTTTACCCCAATTCCAGTGTGCCGCGGCGTTTTATTTTTGTCTATGCCATTTTGCCCCAGTCCCGTTTTTCCCCAATCCCATCGTTTCACGCCGCGCTATTTTCCGTTGTCCTAGTTTGCCCCAATTCCATCATACGGGGGACTCCATGTTTTGCTATCTCATTCTATTCTCATTCTATTCTATTCTCATTCTATTATGCCTCGTTCTCCCCTAATTAAAAAATAAATAAAATCAAATACATTTTTTTTCTGTTAAAGTGGGGGTCGTTTATATTCGGTTGGTAGGCTTTGCAGCACGAGATCGTACGGAAGGTTTCAGGCACAGTAGGGATTCCGATAAAATATACAGGGATAAAATAAATATCCTATACAGACATAAAGATTGCAAAAACGATTTCACTAGTTATTTATCTTATTCGTGTTCATAAATTCTTAATTTAAGGCAATATTTGCGTCAGTGGTTGGAGACTGGTACATGGTTGGGTACCGGGGCATTTACCTTATGCGCGCTTTTACTGGCACTTGCGTGGCGAAGCCGACGGGGAACGCTTCAACGCGATTTGGCACTTACCTCGGGGAGGCACACGCACTCGCTCACACACACACACCCGCCGACCCGCGGTAATACCGGAAGTACGAACCCAAACCAAGATTGAGTCTGGGTATCTAGGGCGAAAACGGACCCCCTTCGTAAGTTGGCGAAGACGTCTTGGTCGGAATCCAACCCTTTCGGAGGGCACCCGAGTCAAATGTTATGGTGGCCAATTGGGGGGGGGGGGGGGGGGGCAGGTCCAAACCCCCTCCAATATTCCCAAACGCGTAACACTCTTCGACCAAGGCTTAAACGATAATGGGCTTAAATTTTCTTAAGAGAATGGACTTACATTTAATTATGATTGAAATAAATTTTTCATGTACAGATCAAATGGATCTATTATACTTGAGGAGAAGATTTTTCAATTTTGCTGACTTGTAACAACTAAAAAAACATGGTGGCAATTAAAATTGCAGCATATTAGCTTGGTGCCGTTTTGATATATTGCTGTTAGATATCATGACTTTCGATATGCAAAATTGTAGGGTTCTTTAACGACTTTTTGGAAGACTAAAGGAACTTAAAATATCAGGAAATTCAGATTTTTAAATTCACTTTGGATTTTTTTTTTATATGTGGGAAAAACGTGTAGAAAGTCAGGAAATTCAAAGTGAATTTAAAAATCTGAAAAAATTCATACGTATTCAGAAAAATAAACGAATAATTTTCATTACAAAAAAGTTATGTTTCCGGGAGATTTGTTGAACAATTAAATTTTTCATCAATTTGTTAATAACATTTTGGAATTATTATTATGCAAAATTAATCTTTTCGGCATCTTTAATACGCTTGATTTTTTTCAGATTTTTATACCATCAAGAAGTGTTTACAATTCCCTCTCGATTCTCTGAAACTTATGCAAAATCAACACCATTCGCAAGGACTACCTTAAGATACAATACCAGAATGTATAGACGGATAAGGTTAAAATTTAATACCAAGATTACATTTTGTGTGCAGAAGACACAGCAAATTTCATTGCGATCTGAAGTGTTGTTGGAAAGTTATAGTATTTTTGGACGAAGCAAACAGACTAACCGAAATGAGTCTGTATTATAGGAGTATTATTTGAGTTTATATTATAGGAAATAGAAAACATGCTTCACGACTGTTCGCGACTTTGTTGCTGCCGCCAGGATTTGAGGATCGACTTAAACATTCACTCATTCTACACACATAATACACACTCATTGCGTACTCTTTCTCTCCCCTAACGGAACTGAAGTGACCATCGACAGTCTTCGATAGACTGATGCGCAATGTTCAAAATTTGGACTTGCTCTAGACTCGCGCATAACCTTTATTTTAACGTCCTTTTTCCTGTAACCCTTGCAACCATCGTTGTATAGTCTTATTTATTTGATTTGTAGTTACATGGCGATCGCTCGAGTCCATCAAAACAGAGTTGCATAAAGGTTAAAAGTCTGAACAAAGCGATCGGACTCATTTCAGTATACCCGGAGTCTCGTCATAGTCATTGCAACTCACAGACGCATGTCTAGTCAAGTCTAGTACACAACTGCGGCTGTGATGCAACACCGTATCCGTGGTTGCGGAAGTTCCGCTAGAGTCGGTCCAAAAGCTAGACTTGTGTAGCGTTTCCGCAGCGTCGCACCAACCCACACGACAATAGGCTCGTGACAGCCTCCAAATAAAGTTGACTCTTCCCTAATTCGCCGAATTGATTATTTCTCACCTTCCACAGCATTCCTGGACTATCTATGAGTCTCGGTGTTCAAGGTTGCCGTAACAATGACTATAATCGGATAGTTCAATTTTATTTGGATTCTAATACTTTCTCTCTTTACATACAGTAGAATGCAGCGTTAGTGGCAATCAGATCATTTTCACCAACCGGATAAGTTGGACAAATCACGACCGAACAAGTTGGATCGGCCTTCTCCGGATTCCGCCTACCTGCATGGCGGGGACAAAAACCCCTTCCATTTTTTTACCAGTCTATCAATTCGTTCTGGCTCCAAATTTTTGTACGAGAAGGGAGAATGGACAGGTAGTGGGGAATCCATCTTATCCCATCGTGCTTAATCGTCTACTATAATTTGTAAGGAGTAGGATCAGCGAGTTAAAAAAAAAAACAGTGTATGAAATTATTCTGATGGATAAAATTTATATTTCTCCACATAATTTGTAACATTGGCTTATAAATAATTTCGTAAATCTTAATATTTACACGCGCCTTACTTTTACGCGTCGACGAAAGTTTCTTTTGTACGAAAAGAGAGAGAGATAGAGAGAAATGACACGTGTCGATTAACAGATGATCCATGAATCAACATGGTCGATTATTTCTATTATTTTTTCTTTCCTATCCGTTGATACATACGCGCTACGGTGCGACGCAAACTGTACAAATATAGAATTCACTATTTGTCACAATGAATCGTACAATGCAACGTTCCTTCTCGTATTTCCATTTTCTTCTTTTTTTTAATAAAAATTTTACATTTAGCTAAAGAGGGCTTCCCAAGAACCCTCGCAGCAGGCCGTTGCCGGTTTACAGTTTTTTTCCGACCCCAGAAATGTTTTTGGCAGTATTTCTAATCGAGTGTTATTTTTTCAATTATTTCTTAAAGACAGTTGTCAAGAGGTAGAAGGTAATGACGCCCTCGTTGATTCGCGCAACGAAAACAAAAAAATTTGTTCGGTGCATCAATATTTATATATCTTAGAAATAATACGTTTTTCTGTGACACACATTTAAAAATCGTACAAAATATTATACATATTTATACAGCGATCCACTGTAACATTTTGTTTTCTACAGTATTTTTCAAAAACCTTCCCTTAGTGAGCTTTGTGGATTTTTGAAAACGTTTTATTTGTTAATTCGTGACCGCGCTGTTTTTTAATATAATTTCGGATTCATCTCGTCGCTGTAAATAGGGTGACGAAGGCAGCTTGAGGCATTGCTCTTGGATGAGGAACGAAGACAAAAAACAGTAGACGCAGAAATTACTGCGTACCGTTTTGTCATTGTGCGCTATTTTTTTTTTTTGTTATTTGTTTTTTTATGAAGCTTGCACGTTTCGTAAGAACAATATCAAATGTCCTTGGGGCGTACAGAGTTTGGGGAAACAAATCAAGATCGTAAAACTATTCTTTAAACGTATTAGTTCGAGTGTTAACGCGTCAATGAATGAACACACTTGCTTATTTGTATAAAAAAATCTAAATAATTCGTTACAAACAATTTTAATCGTGATTAAGAAACAAACATTTTCTATTTTATGGTCAGATATTATAACCGATTTATACATCATTTCTTGCGTGCTCCATCAGAAGCTTAAATTAAAGATTATTTTTCGAAGTATCGAAGGATCATGAAAAATGACTGCTAAAATAAAAATACAAAATATCGTAATTATCAGAGGCCAAGGCGAATTTGGATTTTTTGTTAATATATAATGAAGGTACGATTAAATTTGAGATCGAGATCGAGATTCGACCTGAGATCGTGACAAAGAAAAAATAGTTTCGATTCAATAGTTATATATTAAAAAAAAAACAATTCTGCGCGGTTTTGTGTTCATTCGTCGAGTTAGTTTAATACCTTCAAACTGTATCAGCAATGATTCACAATCACGTACTTAATGCAAATACTGGACATTTAATATCTTATTAATTATTCATAGTTTCTGTGTGCTTCTTAAATTTACATCGTGTCACATTTAAAATTAATCGTGAAAAAAGAAAAAGTAAAACCACTTTTTCGTGATTGAGAGGCGCGACAAAATTGTCTCCCTTACTTGTTGTACAGCTAAATTTCATGATCTATAATTTGCAGCAAAACTTCTATTGAGTTGAGGTAAACTCGTGTCTAAACTAACAACGCAGACACGCAGCTGGCTGCAAATTCGTAATTACATCTTGCGACGATTGATCGGTGCCACAGCGATTGTGTTTTGTTCGTTCTAATGAGCGTGAGCCAATAAAAAATGCGATATAAAAAAATGCAACCGCAGAAAATGAGATACAAACGATGAAATGTACGCGGTGATCGTTAACGTAAACAAAATCTTTTGATAAATACGGTGAATATACAAACAAGTCTTTGAAGTAAACTTTTACCGATGTTCACAAAGTTAATTTTTTCCAATAAATACCACTCTTGAACTGAGTTGATTAACTTTGTATGCGCGATCGTAGCGTCGAGATGAAAGTTTCGATCTCATTATAATGGAACAGTTTTTTTTTTTTTAGATCATATTCAAAACTGAACTAAATCAACCGAGCGTGCGATAAATGTGTTTAGTAAATCTTAACAGAGTTAAAAAGTTATCTGTTACAATTTTGTGATGTTTGATGTCGAAAATTTAATATTGAGGCCATAGAAGAAAAACTATCCGTGCCTTTCGATTGAACAAAACCTCGTTACAGAAGCTAGTGCCAAGATAAGTGATCCATAATGATACTATTTGGATGTACAAATCGAAATGTAGACATTCTATGAATATTTTGTTTCCGCTTCAAAACAAATTCTTTTTTCGACAACAAATATCGAGGACGGATAACGATTTAACTCTTGGAGGGCTTTCGCGTCGTCTCAAAGCTTCCATGCCAGTAGCCAATCGCCTGTACAAAATAAAAAATAAAAATAAAACTCATTGTCGCAACGATCACACCGAAGATAAACGTTGAATCGTTTCTGCGAACGGTGACGAAAAAAGTAAGAAAAGAAAACACGTTCATTTGGTATCTATAGTGCCTTTGGCAATGAAAGTTTCAAACGGCTCACCTAGCCCCGCGCGTTAAGCAAATGTAAAAAAAAGAAGAAACAACCTACTCAAAAGACCTACACTCGCAAAAGACTCTTTACAAATATTATCTCTCGAATAATTCTCGAAATTACAGCGCTCATCTGTACATTAATGAAACTATTGGTGCAAATATACATACCATTTGCATGATCAAGCGCAAAAAAGAAAATAAAAACTATAGTTACAGACGATTTCTCTTTTTCTAGATTGAATTCATCGCTCTAATCACAATAAAGCTAACCGTATCTAGTTTTTAAATGAAAAAAATTCTTCTGCGTTTTTCACAGTATTAATGAGATGACTGCTCGGTTACATTAATTTATTGCGTTTGTATAACAGTCGTAGTCATGATGCGTGTCGCGTTATATTCGGCTATGGAGGTAGGCATATTTTTTTTCGTTTTTTTGTTTCTTCGTTTTTAACTTCTCACTAGTTTTTTCTTTCTTCAGACCGTCGGGGAGTTGATGTGAGGGAGCGGCAACTGGACGGAATGATGGGCAGCGGGTGGTGAGAGCAAATGGCCACGTTCCATCTCGTTTACTTCTTGCTGCTCGGTCTCCGCCATCGAACCGGTCGAACGGGCGAGGCTGTTGCGCTGACGGCACATGTACGGTGTCTCCCCCGGCGATGGAGTTTCACGACCCTGTCGTTCAATTTTTTTTATTGTTAACGTTTTACTCGTCTCTTATACGATCGTCCTTACATCTTCTATCGGGCGGGATGCTGATGGATTGGAAGCGAACGATAACGCAGCAATCGGGGAAAGAAGTACTGATTTCTTAAAAACTATATTCTTCTATAGACTTCGGAGGTTGAATTTAGGTTGATACTTCAAATGATTATATACTGAAAAAGGTTATACAATTTCCGTCCACAAAACGTATTTTATTACATTTATCACTAAAACAAAACCCTGTGAAACGCAGGAATGGAAATCCTCAACATTTGATTCTCCAGCATATAGTTTTTGTGTTTACTCAAAAGAGACAAGTCTCCTGTGTTGATTCAGAGAAAAATGAATGAAATCCCCTAATTCTCTGTTTTGATTAAATCATTTTCGGTCGAAGACCGTAAAAAACAAAACAGCGCGAAAAAACCAATAAATATAATGAATTCAATTATTCCGTTGTTTGTTAAATTTTACCTATAACCGTACAAGATTCCGACTTGATGCCTTCCAAGCAACGTCCGAGACATCGAGGTTTAGGAGATGAGGGCCGGCTATTCGCCATTCTCTTCAAATAATACTGTTTGTTCGGGATCAAAATTCTCAGGATTGTCGGAATGGGATTTCATGGAAGGAAACAGCTTATCGTTTTTTTTAACATGACCAACTCACCTGTTTCGATGGTCCGCAGCATGTAGCTTGGTTGCAAGGTTTGTCAGTCTTTGGACAATCGAGCACGCAGTCCTCGGTCGGTGTTTCTTTGACTTCGCTGTTCGAATGATACTGAGAACGAATGGTAATAAATTATCGACATTCGATGAACATAGTCCAAAAACGATAATTGACATAAATGATTAATATTGCACGCAAAGACGTGTTCACACGCGTTCCTTACTTCGATAAATTCGGGTTGTATAGTCGTCGAGTGTATGCCCTCGTTGTGGAAGAACTCTTTAACCTGTTCGGCAATCTTCATGTATTCTGAAAGATTTCTACAGCGTATATGAGCCGAAGCGATAATACGATCGCCGGCCAATTGCCAAACGTGAAATTCGTGAACAGCCAATACACCGTCAACATTCTCGAGAAGTCGTTGTTGAATTGCGTCGACCTGCGACAAGATTATAAAAAATGTTAACACAAACAAAGTACAAAAGAAATTGTTCATTAACGAAAAAGAGTTTTGCACACCTGTATGTGGGTCGGCA
The DNA here is from genome assembly GCA_964017025.1 of Stenichneumon culpator. NCBI lineage: Eukaryota > Metazoa > Arthropoda > Insecta > Hymenoptera > Ichneumonidae > Stenichneumon > Stenichneumon culpator. The sequence continues at coordinate 6,856,941 of OZ024777.1, forward strand.
CCGTTTGCAAAAGGATCAATGCCGATTCTTGCAACAACGGCCAAACCGATCGCAAAATCAGCAATACCAGCAGGAGAGATAGCGCGGGATCAATGTAAAACCTGAAAATCAGATATTAATGTATAATTATAATATGTATATTTTTTAATGGAACTTCGAACGCATTGTGAAAATGCGAAGCCGCGGTTGTAATAATACCTTTAATATACGAGCTGAATTCGAAGATTAATTTTTCAAGAGTATATGGCATAAGTAACATATTCTATAAGGTAAAAAGTTAACCCTGGTTTTGTAAGTTGGTTGTACAGAGTATGAAAAAAAAACCAAGATGGATTCAAAGATAATGAATGCGAATTGACGAGTGAGCGAATTAGTGTATTGAAGGAATGTGTAAGAGCGCAGAATAGACAGAGCCGAAAATACTTTGATATAAATAGGTATAAGTGAGTTGAGTTGAACTGTATATAAAACTATGGTGTATAAGTTCTTTGAACTTATACTAGTATAAGTTCAAAGAAGTAAGTTTCAAGGACTTTTCAAGATTTTTTTAGGATGTTGCAGAACGTAATAGTAGTTCTAAATTTGCGATGTGTTAAGCGAAGTTCAATGTAAATTAAATTAAGTCTTAAGTAAGTTAGATTCGAGGTATGTTAAGAGAATACAAGTATAAGCTACGGTAGGTAAACTTTGAAGCTTTGGTGATGTTCGGAATATGTCGAGAGAAGGTTAAGACAAGTTTACAACACCGATCACTTTGGTCTCGTGGCTAGAGTACTCGAAAACAAAGTATACAGAGGAAGTATCGGAAAAATATCGTGGCGCAATGAAGCTCCTGGCATTTATCCTGCGATAGTCGATACATGTCAGTAGACGTCCGATGTTTACATCTAGCAATTGACGTGACTCCGGCGCCGTGAAGCAAATCTAGAAGACCGACTGTTACCGACACCCATAAAGTACAATTAACGTTCACCCATGCTAAGGAACCACCAAAATACGCTCCCCATTAAAGGAAAAAATAATAGGTCTCGTCGCTAATAACCATAGCAGATTATGCAACGTTAAATAAAAAAAAATAAAAATATAAAAATAAAAAATCAAAGTTTACAAGACAAGTTTACGGCAAATATCATAAGGAATTATTGTCTCAACCGCACCTATATTCCCATCTGGTGAGCCAAACAATCAGTGCCGAGACAATTACGATAACGGATCCCAGAGCATCGGAGAGTACGTGAAGGAAGACTCCTCTCATGTTCATCTGACTAGCATCGTGACTGTGTCCATGAGCCCGCTTGACCGGTGGTGGCGACGGCCGATATGCCTCGTCGTTCTCATTATCGTCCGTTCCAACCAATGTACTCAGCCTGTTGTGGCTTCGGGATATTCCGTGCGAATGCCCGTGAGCGCTACCGTGTTCTGTAAATGTTCAAAACATATTTTAAAGAAAAGGAATATACTTCGAACTACGTCGATAATATTTATATATATATATATTTTTAATAATTGAGGATTTTGAGGAACCTGACCTACATAGGATGTCGAGGGAAGGTTGCAAGGAGTACAGGGCGGCAATACAAGCTCAACTTCCTCGAGTCTCGGAGTTATTTCGCTTCTCGTGTTACCTGATAATACATTCGGCGAATATTTGAAACAATAATAGGACGTACGCGTGGAGGTTCTCAGATAGTATTTTGTAGCCGACAGTGCGGAGATAGCTCATCGTAACACAATATATCAACTTCAAATAAACTTTTAAAGAATAGATTCGATTTTTTAAAGTTTAAAAGTTCGAGTCAGTAATGAGAATCTATCATTCTATTTTTTGTCTATTTTGTAATTAAGGTAGGACTAGCGAACAGCCTAAGCCCACGTGAGTTCAGAGAGAATTGCGAACACTTCTCGACGGGTGCTGAAAAGATTGATTTTGCATAATAATAATAATTCCAAAATGTTATTAAAAAATGAATGAAAAAAAAATTGTTCAACAAATCCCCCAGCAACTTAAATTTTGTTCATATAAAAGCAATTTGTTAATCTTTTTGAATACCTATACATTTTTTCAGAATATTGTGTAATTTTTGAAAATTATGTTTTTTTTACTCCCATATAGTTGATTTGTTCAGATTTTTATCTCATCGAGAAGTGTTCGCAATTCCTCTCTCAATTCTCTCCGAACCCACGTGGGCTCAGGCTGTCCGCAGGTACTACCTTAATTTGATCCAACTTAATATACCTAATTTATTCATTTGTAACTATTATTATTAATTTAATTCTATATTTGTTCTGAAGACAGTCGAGAACACATGTGATCACATACTAATTCATATAGCTATTGAAATGTTCTATTTTGATATATCTGTATATGGAGCAATACTTCAATAAATTATCAATATCAATATCAACATCATAAATCTGTGTACAGTGAATTCACACATTTATAAAGAAGAGTATCTGTTGCTGAATTGTTTCCATAATTTTTCGTCATCAAATGCTCACCCTCCGTGTGTTTGTATTTCCGTTGCAATTACGAACACACCTTCATGCAATCATCACTAAGTCGCTTGCAGAAGATCGGCCCCGAGTAATGAGCTATTGCCGTACCATTGCTAACTAAAAATTGCTTCCGCAGCTTTGGATATCTGGGGAGTAGGTGTAACGCATTGCGTTTGGCACACGTTTTCAATTACCATGAAACAGGCACAATCCAATCAAGTTGACGAGCAATCCAAGTGCCCCGACAGCCACGAGAAGTTTGGCTTCGTGAATTTCTTCAACTTCGATAAACCTCTTGCACGCCTCGACTGTTATACTGAAGCACAGTGCAACGAGAAACACGGCGTTTACCAAGGCACCCAAAACTTCGGCTCTCGCCCAACCGAACGTATTTTTCGACCATTTTTTTGGAGACATCTGCAATAAAATAAGCACATATAAAAAAAATATCAATAAAAAATTTATTTCGTAATACGAAACACGGGTATAGATAAAGGTTTCTATTAAGTACGGTTTCCATCGACTTTCGGCAAAAAATCGTGTTTTATTTTTGTTTTCGGTATTAAAACATTGAGTCGAAAATTCCCCACGATTAATCGTTAGTAACGGTGTTCTGATAATATGAAAAAATTCTTAGATTCAAATATAAAAAATTGTAGGAGAAAAAAATCGTTGAAATGTTTCGTCTTCTATTTCTGAAATTTTTTTTACGAAAAATGAATAAATATTTTTGTTAATTGAATTAATTCAACAAATAATCCATCAAGAATTACGAACAAGCAAACCCGCAGCACAAGTTTATTTAAAATCGGATCACAATCAATTCGTAAAAGATATCAAGTTACAGAGGACACGTGAACCCCGATTATATGCTATTTATCGCGGACAATCTAGATCGTGAGATAGCTGTGATTTTTTGTTCTCATCTCGGACCCGTTCGTGGAGACGTAAGCGGCCGCGATTATTACTAGATCAAGACGAAACTGGGCTACTGACTGGGCGATAACAAATCGAATTTTATAACAAAGAAAAGAGCAACAGGAAAAAAGCTTACCTTAACAGACAAAAAGGCGACGACCAATGCCGCTACATCGGAGAGCATGTGAAAACTATCGGCTATGAGTGCCATTGAGTTTGTCACGTAACCGACTATTATTTCTACCAGGAAGAAAAAGGCTGTGAGCCATAGCATCGTCAGTAGGCGGCATTTTTTTCCTGTATAGCGCCCCATTGTCCCCGATTATATCTATGTAGAGAAAAAAAAAACATCAAAATAAATGTTAACGGTCGGGTGAAGATATTGTCGACACCTTTATTATCATATATATATATATATAATGCAATGAAGTCGTAAATAAATGAAGACTGCGGCTGGTGTGAAGTTTACATTTTTTCTTTCCTTCTGTTTCAATATTTAGAAGGAATTAATACAATTTTTTTTTTTTCGTTAATATCGTTATCGATGTAATCGTTTTTGATAGAGGTTTCCTTGATACGTTATCTTTCTTTTAACACCGTAACGGCTGTTATGAATTTTTCTTACAATGAATTTCGTCAAATCTTATCGCTATGTCGATTGTTTAATAATCTCATTATCACGATTAAATACGCACAGAGAAGTCAGACTGTGCAATCAATCTCACTAGCGCCGTTTACATAGTAAATCTACTCGTAACACCAAACAATAATACAAACGAGTTGTATTCTCTGATCGGTTTTCACGATATTTTCAACGCTATTGTAGTTCAACTTCAATCTTGAAAATTGCAGAATTAGTCGCTATTTTTTTTTACATATTCACACATTTTTTCCGTCATATTTATTTGCGATATTATTGAAGCAAATATTTGAGTTTTTTTTGTGCTTCTAAGATGTTTTTGTTACTCTTTTCCAATATAACTAAAAAAATTGTATATAAAAAATAGTACAAATTACATAATTTCGAAAATTGTGATAAAAATTGTGTTATTCTGTTTTCCACAATGTTTTATGAAGCATCACGATTATCCGCGCGCGTTTGTTCACAACGATTTACGATCGACCGTAATTGAATATCTATTATCGAGGTCAAAAAACGATCCTAATCCTCGAGTGCTTCGTTATCTCTTTATTGATTAGACAAACGTTATTGTCTCGAGTACAAGTTGCCAATTCTCTGGATGCCAGAAGTGAGATACTAAAATTCGAGTGGTGATTTGCTAAATCCTAAAGCACAGGCATCGAGCTTTTTTTTAATTACACAATATCATTACTACGTCGAAAAATTCAGGTCTGTATCGCGCTCCCTTCTAATTTTTTACAATATCTAAAAGTGATGAAAGAAAAATCACCGCGATAAAAATGCTGACGATGCAAATATCATTCACCAACAAAAAAAGTAACTATTTAACAGTTAACCTAAACCTCGTAATTACAATGCTGCGCACAACAAAAAAAACCGCGATTTTATTCTCGTCGAATGAGAATTCGGCATGTCGCCTTCTACAAAGGCTGGTCGTCCGGTCATTAACTCGCGAGATCGTTGGCATCGACTAGACTTCTTTTCATCGAACGGTTATTCTGAGGCTGATGAAAGAAGAAAATCCTCTTGCCGACTCGTCGTTTTATTATCGAATTAACTAATCAAAATCCTCATACTGTACGAGGCTGTACATACGCGTTTGCCTTCGGGACTGGATATACCAGTGAATCATGCACGTGTAACGTGTTCGCGACCAAAATGAATCATCTGGGAATAACAAATAAAGAAAAAGGTGGAACAGCCTCACGAGTAACGAGATTTTTTTTCCCACCAACCGTCACCAGCCAACGTCAAATATTCAGGGTACATTTCCCAACTGGGCACAATGACTCGGTGACGCGTGAAACGCAGTGAATCATCGCCGATAGAAAAGAAAAACCAAAAATACATCGCTTAGGTCCAAAATATTAACTATTTTTTAAATTTTTCTTCAAAAAAATTATTCGTCAAAAATTTTGTCTCTTAAATTCGAGATATCGCCACTTACCTTTATCGATAAGAAACAACAAAAAATGTCACTTTTCACTTTCCAAAAAAAATAAATAAATAATAACGGTTTCTCGTTCAATTATTCATCGAATGACGAGAGTCTTTTGAAAAAAATCTTTGAGCTCGACGGTAATCAAGCTCATGTCGCGCACTCGCCTGGCTCGCGTATACAAACACAAATATATGTATATATATATATATATGTAATTCTTTTTTCTTTTTTTAAGCCCCGCGGAAGATATTTTCGTGTATTACAAAAACACGACGCTTGTAAATTTTCTAGTTGGCCAACCAAGAATATTTTATAGTTTCCGACACAGACCGCTGGCGATCATCGAAACGTCGAAGAAGAAAATTCCATCACTGGCAACACTGGCAACGCTCGCCTCGCGACATCGCTGCTCTGTTCTCTTCCCTTCACGATCGACTAATTCACGAGAAAAAAAACTGCCGATGAAAATTTTTTTCCACGCACCGGGTGCTTTTCTTTTTTTTACGTTGCAAAACTCGTCCGTGAGTTCGCTCTCTCACGCACTTTTCCCCGCACGTCGTCGTCGGAACACTCCGTGTGCCTCTCGCGTCCTCGGCCAACGGCACACACTGGCACACACTTGGGGGGGTTTTCGTCGACTGACGATCTCTCGCGAGAGTTTCGAAGTTCTCGATTATCGCAGAGCCGAGTGCAACGCGTGAACAACCACGAAGATAGCGAACCGATTGTAGAGGCGAGACTCGAACGAGTCGAGCTACAGTGGAGCCTCTGCACGAGACGAAAATATCGTTGCGAAAAGATGCATGTGTCGATCAATTGATAAAACTGACAAGAGTCGCCTCGTTGACGTAAGAAACAAGGGGCAAAATCTTAAAGGCGATTATTATTATTATACGATTGAGATTTTCAGGATATAAAATTTAACTTTTGTTTACATATATATTTATATATATATATATTTGTATATGAAGTAATTGAAAATACTGGCAGGGTGAAGAATATTGAAAGACACAGGTCGCAGTGATAATGTCAGTTGGGATTGGTGCCGACTATGTTTAACAAGTACGCGCTCAAGGCTGTCAGTGCTGCCGCTTCGATTTTACAGTACGGATGCGTGACTCACTGCGCGCTCGAGTATATCGGCGACTTTGTCGTGGTGAGATTATTTATTTATTTTTTTACATCGACCAAAAAAAAACCAAATTTTTTCGTCATTTTACATCCTTTGAGGTTATCCGCGATGCACGACTATTGTGACGTCCCGGACGTCGCAACCAACGCCATCTGGGCAAAGAGTGGAGAAATAAAAAATGTTTGCGCTTCTCTGTTTCCGTAGATAAAGTCGTCTAATGATGTATTTTGAAACGATTCTTTGTTACTCTGTTTTACCCTTACGTTTTCATTTTGGTTTATCCTTTTTATAGGTCGGAGTGACGAACAAACGTTGCTGTAACGAGTCTGAATGATTTTATTATTTTCAGTGTACCGGACCTTCGATGGAGCCAACGATATTTAGCAACGATGTATTATTCACCGAGCATCTATCGCCGAGACTTCAAAATCTCTCAAAGGGCGATATCGTAATTGCCAAATGTCCGTCGAATCCTCGACAGCACATATGCAAGCGAATAACCGGCTTGCCCGGAGACAAAGTTCGCTACGGCTTCACAACATACGTTGTAAGTTCGAGTATTGATCCAGACTGTTCCAAAGTCGCCTTGTAGATATTGATTATTGCTCTGTTAACGGCCCGGGCTCGATTGCAGGTCGATGCTCCATCGACCAAACGAACAGTTGCAAAAATGAAGGGGTGGATGGAAAAAAATCGGTTGTAAAAACTTAATTGTTGTTTATTCGTCTCGTCGAAAAAAGGTACCCGAAGGACACGTCTGGCTCGAGGGCGACAACAGCAGCAATTCCGCCGATTCCCGGATCTACGGGGCTGTGCCGCAAGGACTATTGAGGGGTCGAGCTATATGCAAAGTTTGGCCGCCAACCGACGTAACTCTATTGATACCGAAACATGTTCAACATGATTAAGCTCCATTGATTAATTCAATATAACTCTAATTTATTTCCATGAAATAGACTCTATCATATGAATTTATGAAAGTAACCAGGTTTTTATTTTGTACATTTTCACCCGATAGACCTGCGACTCGCCTTTTCAGCAAGGGGAGCCTCGGTCATTTTTTTTTATCCCTGCACCCCTCCCCGCCGGTCGGCATCGTTGAGACTTTGACCATCAGCGCCAAACACGAAAGCGTTCATGGGCTTGGCGCAGCTTGGCGATCGCGCGTAGAGGCGGAGGTGTCACTCGACGAAGAGGAATAAAACAATTTTTTTTTTACATACACCTCGAACGTTTTTAACTTCCGAACGAACGGGACTGCAACGAATTTTGAACGCCCGTTGCGAAAGAAAGAAAATAACGAAAAAAGAACAAAAAAAAACTCGCGTCGTTACCTGTGATGATTTTTTGGCGGTTCGAGTTCGTAGCGCTTTAAGAAGATAAAAATCAAAAGTTACAGACTATTCTAATCTGTACGAAACAGGTAGATCGCAATCGTTATTTTTACCAAAATTATTTTGCAATGTTCTTTTACTATTCTTTTAAAATATTCGAATGAAAAAACGTACAGTTACTCGATCGAATAATTATTTACGTAACACAAGGTTGACGACGGCCTTGACGATCTGACAGATTCACGGTCGGGTGGTTTCCTCGTTATTATTTATTTGTTCCATCGAGCGCTCGAAAGTTTCTTGTGAATATTCAATTACGAAAGCTCCAGACCTCGAGATCGACGTTTTTTGTAATTTTTCATTTGTTTTGTGAGTTTTATTTGTTATGTGAATTTTGTGAGTTTGTGGATTTGTGTATAAAAGATTTTGTGTATGACGATTGCGAGTGTCAACAATAGTAGGATTTTGAGATTCCTTGGGGGCGATTTGGCGTTTTCGGTCGAATTGGGAGTGAGCTGGCACGAAGGTTATGTTTGTAAACGACCGACGAGGTATTTTTGTCATTCTTCTTTGCCTTTTTTTTTTACTCTGCGACTGCTCGATGGTTCTTGATAAATTATGTTGTCGGAAATTTGCAATCTGTCTTCAAACCTTGATGGCGTTGCTACGCCCCTTTTATCGACAAAAACGAATGTAAATGTTTTAAAACCGTATACAATAGATGTAAATTACGTTCTTTGAAACGTTTCCGCTCGTTTATAATAAACATGAGAAACTGTCTGATTATTTTATAAAAATATATCCACATTGACAAGCATTCTTTGACAGGACAAAAAATTAAAAGAAAGTCGTTGGTCTGTATAAAGTAGGCATAGACGAGGTATTTTTGTCATTCTTCTTTTCCCTTTTTTTTACTCTGCGACTGCTCGATGGTTCTTGATAAATTATGTTGTCGGAAATTTGCAATCTGTCTTCAAACCTTGATGGCGTTGCTACGCCCCTTTTATCGACAAAAACAAATGTAAATGTTTTAAAACCGTATACAATAGATGTAAATTACATTCTTTGAAACATTTCCGCTCGTTTATAATAAACATGAGAAACTGCCTGATTATTTTATAAAAATATATCCACATTGACAAGCTTTCTTTGAAAGGACAAAAAATTAAAACAAAGCCGTTGGTCTGTATAAAGTAGGCATAGTTTGGAGCTTGTGCAGGTTTATGTAGTATAAGGGCCATACAGGTATAATTTTTTGTATCATTAAACTGAATCACATAAAGGTGAATGCTTTCCAGTTTATAGACGCATTTTAATGATGCGATTCATACAGTTGTTTTTGCTTTCTTCAAGTATTTTCTAAAAACATCGCTGTTAACACAGATGAACAATTTATTATTTCATGATTGCTGGACGTTAAGTTTTATAATTTTGCATATATTTGATTGGATTGTTAGAATGTACAGGCGTATCATCATTTAGAGTAAAATTGTAGTCCCTAAAGTTTGATCTGCTTTTTCTTTGAACGAATAGAAATCTTGAATATATGTAGGAATCGATTTGTGGGAGCGTGAGATAATCAAATCTTTTCTGAGAAAATAGTCTTGAAGGTGATGTGAAACACTATGGAGTGCGAGAGAAATAGTATCAGTGGTGCTCTCGGCGGAGAGAGAGAGACAGCCTGAGAACGTGTTTCACATCACCTTAATGGAAATCATGATATTTCAGCTTCGTAGCTGGTCGTTGACTAACATAAGACAAACTTAGTTCAAGCTGCTGCCTAGCAGTGGTCTCGTTCATTTGCTAATATTTAGATTCTCGAGGAATCGACTCGTACATATATAATTTAAAAGATTAAAAACAATAAACAAAAGTATATTTCACTCAGCTCTGATTCATTTAATCAGGCCCTTGTTTAATTATATATTTTTATGTCGAGATTTGTTTTTCATATCTTTATTTCTTAGTTACGAGCTTTTTTTTGTTACTTTTGATTTTCAAACAATTCGTAAATTTTGCTTAAACACCAATTGCAAATATGATTTCAAAAACATTAAAAATATATATATATACAGATTTTACCTATTTTTTATTCACGTGATCAGGCATTTATTCAATTTTCTATTATTTGTATGTCAATTTTCATTATTACTTTTCTTCCGAACCTCCAGATATTGTTTCAATTTTGCGATAACTGTTTTCAAGAAGATTTGTTTCTTTATAGCGTCTGAATAATTGACAAATTTTGCTAATTACATTTTGTTATCTGCTAAAGCGGGGCAGTAAAAAAAAAATTGATCATTGTACATCCCCGTAGAATCAAAATTTTGAAAGTAATGTGTAATGCATTTAAAAAATATATATGTTTTGCTCAACTCTGACTCATTTGATCTGACCCTTGATTCATTTTCTATTATACGTATTTCAATATTCATTTGTACTTTTTCTTCCGAGCCTTCAGATATTTTCTCAGTTTGGTGATAATTGTTTTCAAAATTGTTATCTGCAGAACAGTTTACAAATATTGCTCATTTTCAAAATGGTTCAGTGGGGCAATTAAAAAAAATTGATCATTGTAATATCCGCATCGAAACGAAATTTTGAATGTACTGTAAAAAGCATTTTCAAATGTACATTTTGATCAACACTGACTCATTTGACCTTGTTTAATTTTCTATTATTTGTGTCCAAATTATCATTAGTGCTTTTTCTTCCGAGCCTCCAGATATTTTCTCAATTCTGAGACAATTGTTTTCAAGATTGTTCGTTTCTTCTTATCTGCCAAATAATTTACAAATTTTGCTCATTTTCTCGTCTGCTAAAATGGTGCAGTGGGGCAATAAAAAAAAATCGCTCATTGTATATCGCCAACGTTTCTGACACTTGTCTTTTCAATTTTTTCAGGAATAATGCTCAGCAGTATAACGAAGCACATTTTCCACTGTTGCCTCTTAGCGATAGTCATCTTTACATTCGAGTACGCATCGGGTGTATTTCGATGGGATTCCGAGCCAAAGAACGATTTCGATCCATGGACGAGATACGGTTACGTAGGAGCGGCGACTCTCTACATCCTACGTTTGTTGACTTTTTTATCGTTCCCCCAAGTTCTCTTCAACTTCGTGGGGTTGACGATTTACAACGCTTTTCCCGACAAAGTCGAGCTGAAAGGCTCTCCCCTACTCGCGCCCTTCATCTGCATCCGCGTCGTGACCCGGGGCGACTATCCGCAGCTCGTGAAGACAAACGTGACGAGAAATTTGAACAAATGCACGGAAGCCGGTCTGGAGAACTTTCAGATTGAAGTCGTGAGCGACAAGCCGATCGGTTTGATGTCCCACCGGAGAATTCGCGAGGTCGTCGTGCCGCCGAATTATCGAACGAGCAGTGGAGCTCTTTTCAAAGCTCGAGCGTTGCAATATTGCTTGGAAAATTCGGTAAACGAATTGGCCGATCACGATTGGATCGTGCATCTCGACGAGGAGACTCTCCTCACCGAAAATTCCATACGCGGTATACTGAACTTTGTTCTCGACGGAAAATATCAATTTGGCCAGGGATTGATTACATATGCGAATGAGGATGTGGTTAATTGGATAACCACGCTCGCTGATAGCTTTCGCGTCGCGGATGACATGGGAAAGCTCAGATTACAATTTACCATGTTTCACAAGCCACTGTTCAGCATGAAGGGATCTTACGTCGTTACTCAGGTAACTAAGAGTTGTGTGCAGCTTGATGTAGTGCTGTCTGTAAATCTGAGGTACAAAAATTAAGGTACTTCTTGCAGTAAAGTCAATCGAGTAGTAAGATTTTACAAAATTCCTTGTATACGTTGTAAAGGAGAAACTAGTGTGAATTAAGGTGTATCTAATTTAAAGATGCATTGAATTATGTTGTTTGGCCAGATCGCATGATTCGAAATATTAGTCACTTATTGTGGGGATGGCAGTATATGATTTTTGTAACTCCGGGGAATGCTTGTATGCTTGTATTTGCTTACCTATTTTCATTTTTCAACTCTTTTATCTGAATGTCAAACTTTTTTTTTTCGTCGTCCGGCTTATTGGTTGATAGTGCGTTCCCTTTTCTCGACCACTTTAATGTCTGTATACTCTGATAACCCAGATGAGTTCAGAATACACATTGTACTATTAGTTACTTTTTAAACTATATCTTGATCTCTCCTGAGAGACGAGTTTATACTGGAGCGCACGAATTTAAGTGTAAACTTAAGTTTCGAATTGTAAATACGGCGAGTATAAGCCATGTTTCCAAAGATTAGATATTACTATTGATCCTTTACAATAGTTCATCTCTCTGTTCTATTTTTATTTCGGACTCTCGTTTATGGCCCTAAGTCGATGTGCGACACTATCTAGCTTGTCGCGAGTCCGACGACCAAGCTTTTCTTATCACCAATTTTTATTTTTTATTTTTCACGCAGATGGCAGCCGAGCGACAAGTGTCTTTCGACAACGGTCTCGACGGTTCCGTAGCCGAAGATTGTTTCTTCGCGATGAAGGCGTTCACGCAAAATTACAGCTTCAACTTCATCGACGGTGAAATGTGGGAAAAGTCACCGTTCACGCTGTGGGATTTCGTGCAACAACGGAAAAGATGGCTTCAAGGAATCCTACTGGTCGTACACTCAAAGGCCATACCATTGAAGAAAAAATTGTTTTTAGCAGTTTCCTGTTACTCGTGGGTGACACTGCCACTATCGACTTCGAATATAGTATTGGCCGGTTTGTGCCCGATCGTCTGTCCACCGGTGATAGATTTTTTGTGCGCATTCATCGGTGCAGTGAGTATTTATATGTATATCTTCGGTGTAGTTAAATCATTCTCGTTGTATCGTTTCGGTTTTGGACGTTACCTGCTATGCATATGCGGGGCACTCGCCACTATACCGTTCAATCTTATTATCGAAAACGTCGCTGTAATATGGGGTCTTTTCGGCAAGAAACACAAATTTTACGTAGTTAGCAAGGAATACAAGGTGCCGATAACGGTGTAAGCGAGAGAGATCCGAGAGTATCTTGCGTTAAAATTCCGTTTGTCACTGTTTATCGGTGATCAAAACACTCGAGTTTCCAATGTTCTTATATGCACACAAATAGTACCTGTAACGACGAAAGAGTAAAGTCTTTGCGAGTTAAGGAAATTAATTAGGTATTTTGGACGTGCCGAAGAGACCAATGGAGATTCTTTTAAGGCGAAGCGGTATTTATCCGATGGTAAAACAGGTACCTGGAATTGGAAATTCTAATTGTTTACCAATTTACGACATACGCTGTTTAAAAAATGATTAACTTGCTCTGGAAGCAAAAAGTTCGGAGATTGTCGGTAAGCAGGGCAGTCTATTACCTAACGATTTCATATATTACAAAAAGCCACGGACTGGCAGTTCTTTTATCTACTGACAGGGAATACTTCAGAAGCAAACTTCATTACAGCAGCAAATTTCGTTGTATTGTAAATCATTAGAATTTTTGGGAACAAAAATTGTTGTACCTCCGGAGCATTGTCACACATCACCGCAAAGTACATTTATTCTCAGGCATACGCATGAGAAAATACGTGAAAACAAAGGTATAATATCTTCTTTGATCTTCAAAATATATATATATATATCGGTCGTATAATACGATTTGATAATAAGGGTTGACAATCGCGAATATCGTTTTCGCGATTTTCAAAAGTAGGCATAATAATCAAATGGATACAATCTTGTTACAATATTTTACGAAGTTAGAGAATCCCAACGACAGTCGTCCAATCGCTGTATAGCGCCGTTGCGCGAGCCTTCGAATCTCGTTATTCAAAGCAACAATGAAATGGACATTTCTATGAACTGTGCTCGCGAACGTCGTAAAGATAATTAAAAAAAAAACGCCTTTGGTACAACTCTGACAAGGTGTCTAGTCACATGGGCATAGTCGAAAGTCGGACAAATTTGCCGAAAATTGTATAAACCTCGAATCTCAGTTTTACTTTTTACTTATGTATATATCTTTTTTCCAATTTAACGGTCAACCTTCGTTCTTCCGTATGGATTTTCCAGAAGCCTAATTTTTTCTACCGCGAAACATCTTTATTGTAGCTTAGAGATGGCAAAAATTATCTTTTGCCGCTCATTGACGATCGCAACGCGTTTGACTAACGAATCTCCGACACACTTTTGTACCATTCAAGGCTTTTCGTACTTTAAGCATTGTAACTCTACCAAAGCTTTAGTGTACATGTATATATACAGTATATATACTATGAAATGAATTCGGTAATGCGGATTCTTTCTATTTTTTATTTTCCTTTGGTGAGACAGGGGTCAGTTGCAGCAATATCTAACAGAAATGTAAAACTGAAGCGCATTAGATTTTTTTTTCATTATCCATTGACGAGAATGAAAGTTACAAGTTTGTACAAAAATCGTCGTTTTTATAATCTGCGTAAGAGATTGTCGAATGACATGTTAAGGCAATGCGAAACTGACTGTCAGATCAGTGGGAAGGTTTCCCATCGCCTCGAAGCATATGTTAGGCACGGTCGAAATGAATTCGATTAGTCAGTTTGTTCATTTCTTTTAGATAATACAATTGGAACGAAAACGCTAATTTTTATGATTACGACTATTACTATTTAAGGAACAAATAGGTTTTTTCACTACAATAATTACCGAATTATTGAGAATTGTTCATCGAATTTATTTTGCTCACAGGCACAGATCTGCTCATGCGTTTTATTTGTCAGATCATATAAGTGATAGAATATTCCTACGAGTCTTGTAAATTTTGTACTGTTCAATTGTTCTCTTTCGTATTGGTTGCATTGAACCAATCTTGTTCAGTCCGTATTGTCAGCAAAAAAAAATACATATATATGTGAGTGCAATCGTTCCCGATGTTAGGAAAATACATAAAAACTCACGTTTATTGCGATCAAAGTTTAGTAAAAGAAAACAAAATTTAACAGTCGAATGGCGATTGGTACATTTTGTCGTTGTATTGTACTTGAAAGTATTAAGCGCTGGCAAGGCTGTGGCTAGAATATATTTCATAGTCGAAGTTAGATTCTACTAGATGTCAATCACCCCCCCCCCCCCCCCCCCCCCCTACTCCCCCCTTAGGTATCGCTACTTAAAATTTCTATAATAATAGTAAATAAATATTTTGATTCAATCCCCTAGGCGAAAATAAAATTCTGTCAAGGATGTATGAATATCGACGAACAATGTGTCATTGTGAAAATTGCGACGAATAATTTTTCTTTGTTATTCGATTGATAATAATGTGCGAAGTGCGAAAATAAAAAAATGGTTTATGGCGAATTCAAATTTACAGACATATGATTCATTTGATTTTTGATCGGATATAAACAAAGTTGCAGTATTTGATGTCATACGATGGACGCGAGAGAATTTTATAAGTATTGATATTTTACATATATATTTTATTTTATTTTTGATTCGATATACACAAGGTTGTAGCACCTGATGCCGTACGAGGAACGCGAGAAAATTTTACAAATAGTGATATTTGCGTTTAAAATATAAAAAAATTGTACAGAGTGTACATTGCTGGTGTTCGGCTGATCTATGGGATTATGTACACATTTTTTTCGAGCCGATTAAATTTCATGGAAATTAACGACGACTGAACGTCACTTAACGTGTACAATAACATTTAAGAAGTTTAAAAAATAAAATAGCGTATGGTTTGCACGACCCTCGAATAGCAACAAAACAAAAGATTCTGTTTTCATTGTCTCGTAATTATCTAAAAATTACGAACTTTAATCGCGTCTGCTAGTATTTGTCATCACTGTGTTGCGCGTAAAAATAATTAATAAATGGTTTGAATCGACAAGGAATAACGTCAAAAATTCAACAGTCGAGTTTGACGGAATATAAATATAATCATTTTCTAATTACATCATGCTTGTAATTATGCAAGACAAAATTTTTCAATTTTTCATTAAATCAATTTCATCGCGGTTGTCGTATTTGTGGCGAGCATGTTCAGATTAGGTTTCTCCTCGGGTTCTTCCTCGTCTGCGGAATATTCGAGTACCATGTCATCCTCTTCCTCGTCGTCGTAATAATCTTCTCCTTCTTGTTCTCCTTCATCATCATTTTCTTCTTCGTCGCCGTAGTCTTCGTCGGATTCGAAGGTGTAACTTTCTTCGTCGCTCGTTCGCTTTTCGCCGTTCATGTAGGCTTTGATAATTGTGAGCTCGTCCAAATTCTGCGAGTCCGAAGAGGACTTTTCGTAGGGCGTTATAATTTTAAATTTTATTTTAATAAACTATCCACCCGTCGACAGTAATAATCGTAATAAAAAATTACCTTTGAGCTTGCTGACGAATATTTCGTCAATATCTTGTCCTGCTTCAAATTTTTTCTCAACCTCGCTTCTCTCGGACTGTAAAAATATCCAGGATATTTTTGTTGGTGAACTTCGTCAGCGATCTGCGCGCGTCGGTAAAACGCTTCTTTCGTGTCTATACTCAAACCTTTCCACATTTTACCGAGCCTCACGGAGATCGTTGTATTGCTTTCCGCTGCAAATTATTATTATTATTTGTTTACGAAATTCCATTGTAGTTAAATTTATTTGATAACTTACTTGGATTTTCGGCGGCGAGCCTTCTTCTCCATTCGTTAGCGAAAATCATGAAGGCGTTAAGTGGTCGTGGAATTTTTGTCGGTTCCTTCGTCTCCTTGTCCTCACGCTTTATGAGGAGAGACTCTTGGGGATGTTTCGATTGTATGCTTACCCTGAGCTTTCTCGCCTGAAAAATGTATAAATATACCCATAAAAATGCGATCGGTAGAGGCTCAACAAGATTCATCGATTTATCGACTTACCTGATTGGGCGCCGTGATCTCTACGATCTCTGTACTATCAGAAAGATCCGTACGTACTGTTATTGGATTTTTATTGTTTGTCTTTAAGACAGCATTGTCGGGTTCCAATAGCACTGTGCCGTTGCTCGTGAAAACTGCTTCTTTCGCCAATTCGTTCTGAAAAATGAATGAAAAATAATTTATAACTCACCGAACGAATTTTAGTGGGAGGGGAAATGGTTTTTTAACGGGCAAGTTTGTCGAATGCGTTTTTCACATTGCACATCTGCATCCCGAAAATTTCATGACTTTCCAGGATAATTCAAGATCTTTTCAAGGACCTCTGGACAAGTTAGAATCGAACAACTTACCACTGTGTGAGACATCTTTCGTCGTTTTCGTACTCTCGGTGCTTCGGTTTCCGCAGGCTTTTTTTCTGTCTCTTCATCGATTTTCGCAATCGTACTCGGCGTTGGCGTAGGGGTGATCGGTACCCGAGATATTTCCGTAACGGGATTGCAATCGTTTTTATCGACTGGAAATTTCGTCTCAACGCTCGTCGTGTCCTTGCTGACCTTGCTAATCTTATCTACCGATTTGACTGTATTGTATACCGAGCCGATTCTCGTCGTGTCGATCGACGATGTGGTGAAGGTAATGGGAATTACGGACGAGCTCATCGTCGTCGTGCCGGTCGATATCGCCGAAATTCGGGAAAATTTAATAGTCGCAGCCGAGTTCATCGAGGGTAACGAAGTAGCAGGCCGTGGAAGTATCGGCACGACGGCGCGTACAGGGTTGGCAGTGCTGGCTCCTGAAATCATCGTCGGGGGAACGGTGGGCAAGATAGTCGCGATCGCCAGTGCTGAAACAGGCGCTGGTGGTGGTCGAGGAGCAATGCTGATCGCTTTGCCAGACAACTTCGAAACGTTGGACGATACTCGAGCTGTAACGTTCGCAGAGACCGACTTCGCGCGGGCTCCGATCGCGGACGGTGGAGTCGCGATGGTGAGAGCCTGGGTTACGTTGTCTGGAGCGCGACTGGTCGCACCGGTGGGTGCGAAAAGCGCGACAGTGCCTTTGATGGAGTTCACAGACGGAGCATCCTTCGTTAATAGCGGCGGTTGAGAGACCTTGGAGGCCCCTTTTTGCACCACCGGGGTCAGAGACGTTATCTCGCCTCTCTCGTACTTGCTTCTCACATTGCTCAAGCCTTTTACCTGCAATTATTATTATTTTTGAATTGGAAAAATGAAATTTTTAAAAACTCTTGAATTTCCGTGTCCAAAGTGAAATTTTGCCTCCAAAGGTGTTCGAGTTACGTCGCTCCAATCTCTTGCTGTGCAAAAGGAGAGCGTAAGTACTTTTCTTCTTAAACAATAGCAATGGAAAAGGAAATTTCAACTTTGTTGGATTGATAAAACAAAAATAGCAAATACAACCTGTAGAGTTTCAGCCGCAGCTAGCAGAGTCTCCAATTCCGTCTCGTGCACTCTTATCTCTCCATTGTACATAAACTTTATCATCGACTGCAAATCCTCGAATCTTATACCGTTCAAAATTATCAACGGCTGTTTGTCGGTATGCTTGGCAAATACCTCCTGCAATGGAGCAACGTCTGTAGCTTAATCAATATAATATTGTTATCCGATATAAAATTCATATAGTATGTATGTATGCATATATTTTTTTACCTGAAAGTAAGGACTACAGGCGGAGAGTATAATCTTATGAGCCTTGATAAATTTTCCCTCCGACGAGAGAGTAACGTCGACTAGCGACTCCGATGAGAGATGCTCGAGAAAAACCTGAAAAAAAAGTAATTGCAAAATCGCGATTCCGATTCTTCAAACATTCGGTTGATTGGCGGACATTCTTTTTTTTTCTCTTTTAACAATTATTTACTTGAAGAATATTGCTCGTGTGGTTGTTCCATCGAAGGTTGAACTGCTGCATTCCCACCATATTGTCTTCGCTGAAAGGTAAATAAAAAAATTATCGCAAGGAAAACGATCTTTTTCGTCGGATTTGGTGCCGGGAAGAAATTTGAAAGAAAATACTTGCAGGCTGTGGCGCTATTATTAACGATCAACGATCACTCGAGCGAACGCCGGATATTGTTGACGTGATCGCAAACGGTCAAAATTTGAGCTCTAAACGGATCGTAAAATTACTTGCAACCTTACCAAGGGAGATCCGAAGTTACGTCGAGGAGTCTCGTTGAATCGATCGTCGGCAATTCTAAAGCCTAGTTTCAAATATATTTTGTTAAATTCAGCATCACAATACAGTTTTTCTTTTGCCCTGGCGTAACAATGGAGACCAAAGACGCCCTCTGTCTCTAGCCGGAAAACTTCAATTACGGAAGTCACGAATGCGTTGGGAGCTCGAGGATTGGCTGAGAATACGACGCCGTCATATTTCACGTAGTACAAATAGGTGTCAAAGCAATGTCTGTCAAAGTAATTCGTTTTTTTCGTGCGTTCCTCATCGCGATTCGACGATATGTTGGATCGAAGGGAGATTAACGGTCGTGTCGACCGTCTTTGTTCCGGACCTGCGCAATGTTCCGCATGAGTTTATTTGAAATAATGACAAAAAATAAAAAATTGTACATCGATTTTACAGTGTTAATAGGATCGAACTTGCTTTTCTATCATAATTTGGGGTGAGTATTAACAGTTGAGATTTGACGACCGGAAATGTTCTCGTAGAAAAGAATCTTTATAGCCTCTTGGACCGAGGTAACATTGTAAATAAATAAATAACATTTGTATACATATAAAATGTGCCTTCTTTGTTGCTATTCTTATGACGAAGAAAAACTTATTACGAACAGCCGTTGAAAATTCGCGATTTGGCGACCGGAAGTGGCGTCATGAGGTCGACGAATCGGATCTATGACTCGTAAAGCGATGTAATGTGGGAAATTAAGCAACCAAGAAACGTGAATTTGTTTGTTGTTTTTTTTTAAGGCAAAGAGAGATTTCCCTATACTGCGTTGAGACCACCGGAAGTGTAGTTGTACGGTCAAAGAGTCGAACCTTTGCCGTCTTGTCGAGCGGTCTAACGACGAAAGTTTGGACATTAAACGGAACTTAACAAAAAAAAATTCTATTAAGAAGAAAAGATTAAACTTCCGGAAATAAAAAGGGGGGCTCAAATATCGAGTCTCACAAAATAAAGTATCAACAGTCGCATTTGATAGTATATATGTAACGACATTAGATTGGAAGAATTGAAAATGACAAGATGGGCTCTAGGTGAAAATACGATTAAATATCGAGGAACGCATAAATCGCATTTTTTTCTATTTTCTTAAATTAATCGGTGTTGTTAAAGAACGATAATAAATTAAATCGAATAGAGAGAACGAAGGCGACGAATAGATGGTCCAAGTGATCAGACCTTTATAATACCTAATCCCATTCGAAGTCTCTAGGACACTACGACTCTCCAATTATTAGTGAGACAGACAAAATGTCCGCGGTTAAATCCAATTTCCGGGAGTAATTCCCGGTGTCGAAGGCATATTACCGTCGAACAGTAAAATACGGCGGTCGATAATGCTACCTGATCTTTCTAGAGCTAATGGCCTCTGGTAGATATTTGCCAAGGTTTGCCGCCAAGTATCAACAATATACTCGATTTTCTTCTTCATGATCTTCTTTCATGAAATATCGAAATATCGATCTGCAAGATACATATTGCATTGACCGGGTGACCGATAGTTCACCGAATGCCATTGGGGTATCATGACCAACCTGATCATATCGAAAGTCTCTAGTGTAGTTTACGTCCAAACTTTTTATAACTAAATATCAAAGGTATCCACTGTATATGAAATTTCTGTATATAATGTCCGGATACGTTTGCGTTACTCTACTCAAAAGGTTTAATGCTACAATGATTTTTGTGGTAGATATAAAAATCCCGATGGATTCACGCATTGTACTGACTACCTATGAACGCCTATCGACTGCATACAGGTAAAAAAATATTCATTTTTTTCAAGCAGCAGTCTCGAGTGGGCAAACGATTTTTAACCAACGCGATCGGTTAATAAGTCGGTGTCTTCACGGTTTCAGCACATTACTGCCCGAAATCGTTTATGTAGAATATATAGAATATCCGCGCTCAAATACAATTTCCGTATACAATCACCTGAGACGTTTGCATGACATAGGCGAAAAGTTTAATAATGAAATGGTTTTCATGAGTTATATCGAAATCCCGATGGACACTCATTTTGTACGCACCATCTAGGAATCCCATCCCGACTGCATACTACATGGAAGACTCGAAGCTCCTCATGAAACAAGGTAACCAGAAAACGACTATGTATATTTGCGTCCCGGGACGAAGCTGAATTATCGACGCTTTGAGAAGTGAGCTATCGGCAATGTAGGTATCTGCTTGCCTCATAGGTATGGATTCATACCTTTCCAGCAGATACCTACATTGCCGATTCGATTGTCCGGCCGACGAGATGAACGATAAACCTGAGATACGAAGTGCCGAAGCGCAAACCAGAGTTAGTGAACTGATACAGCTTCTTTAAGAGATGGCGAGAATACCGACTCCGAAATATTAAGTTATGCAAACTTTCGGCGATCACTCGATGCGTAAATTGCTCGATCCGATCTTGGAGGAAGACGATCTATCGGCAGCCGGTGAAGGGCTAGGAATTTTCTATGATTCTCTGCATTCACGCACTCGCAATTACGGCCGATCTCGCGGCTGACGGTTCTGCATGGTTGACGTTGTACTCGGAAATGCTGCAGAAGAGACAGATACAGATGGTTATGGCGCTGGCTTTGTACACGGGGGGTTTCGAGATCAAAGGAAGGTTCTTCAGTTGACTTCGTCCATGGGTTTCCCTTAGGAGTGGTAAGATTTATCGTTGCTCACTGTTCATATGGATACGTTATGTCATTTGGTGCGAAAATAGCAGTTTTACGTACGTTTCGCGTGTGTAAACTCCCATTTTCACACCTTTTGAAATAATAGTACTTTGCGATACAAGTACGTAAAAGCGGACTTTCGACGAAGGTTGGGAAGTGGCTGCACGAGCCGGATCGAGCGCTACAACGGCACGAGGCGAAGCCGAGTGTTGTTGTAGCGCGAGAGGAGGCAAGAGGAGGCGCGAAAAAAGATTTGCGGCGTTGAAGCTGAAAATATCGCATCACTACATGGCAGCACGTACAAGCAAACACTAGGAGGGAGGGGAACTGAATTTTTCAGCAGAACTTATGCATCTCAGATGAGTGACCGAGATGATCTATCGGTTAATACCCGCGAAAAAGAAAGATCAGAACACGACGTCATAGCAACGAAAACAGCAATTTTCATCAACGTTCCAATTTTTGTTTTTTTTTCAAGTTTTTTATTAACCATTTCTTTTTATACTTACAGTTATAAACATATCCTTAGTTACAATGCTGGGCAACCACCAACCGCAATGTACGGCTTTATCCTTATTCCAAATATGAGATAAGTGCATAAGGGCACCCTACACACGCGCTTCCTATTCGCCTCACGCATCTTATGTTATATCATCCAGTGATTCATGGTTCGTGGTTTCGTTATTATTTATACCTATCTGTATAAATAATAAGTGCCGCATTGACGCACATGCTCAAGAGTCAAATGATAGACCTTCTCTCGATCGTTCCCGATCGTTCAAAAGCAGTAGCCACAACAATCGGCCCAGCAGCAGCCTCAGCAGAAACTCTCCGAACAGATACTTCCGGTTGAGACCCTGAATGTTGAGATCTCGACACCGGTAGATTTCGACGATGTTTAAGTCGTAGGCTTTCCAGGTAACTTGGAACTTTTGCTACTATGGTAATTATCTCTTGGCCTCCCGGTTTGACTTTCTTCCATTGGGAATCTCTCATTCTTTCGACTTTCGGAAGCCCCTATAGCGCTACGTACAACTTCACAGTGAGATATTAACCGGCATAAAGAAATCGCGGGTAATACCGCCAACAAAGTGTGTAGTTCCGTAAATGAGTATTTTTGGTTTTCACACTGGACTTACCGTTTTTTGGATTTGTGGATTTTTCAAGCGGACTAAGCGGTATAGACGGGTTGACAATTATCATATTCACGAAATAGCGTTAATCATCTATTTTATTTATAAAATAGTTTACATACTCCCAGTTATAATACAATAAAACTAATCGGTAATAATAGTAATAATCGTAAAAGTGGCTAGGCTTTGGCAATAACTAAGGTGACTCCGGATGCTGCGCCTCGATACCAATGCGTGTATGTTATACCGTAGCAAGACGCGCGCCGCGCTTATATATAACTGCTACTTCCTAGACATTCTTCCGAGTATCGCGCGCATAAAATTATGATAAATCTTCTTTTTGCCTTAAACGAGGCTACATTGATATGATGTCCCCGCGTTAAGGGTCGCCACCCCTTTGAGGCAGTGACGAGACGTCGAAGCAAAAGCAATTTTCTCTTAATCTCAATCTCCCTCTTTCTTCCTACGCAACTAGCGACGGGCAGTGACTGCATTGCTCGGGCTACAATTTTGTATCATGATACTGGGAGGACAATCGAACAACTGTGACATCGCCTTTGCAAGCACAACCGTCCCGTTAGCGTATATTTATTCGTGGACACGAAATGAAATAATATGATTATAACAGTATACATCAGCTAAATAGACTATGATAAAATCAGTACATCAGTAAGTAATATCATACTTTCTGTTTATAAAAAGCTGCTGTAATTAAAAACGATGGGCTTAACGGAACACAAGCTTCTCGCTGAGCTTTCAATGTTTGGGGGTATGCTTGTTTATTTTCTTTTTTTATTTCTTCTTTAAATCTCTCGGATACCTATGTCGCTAACATTTAACAATCAACATCCAAACAGTTATTTTACACATTCGACCTCCGGGCTATCAGGAGCGCGCAGTTTTTGTCGGCAAATTTGGGAAAAGCCGGTCCAATAATCTTCTTTGTTTTTTCAATATTCATTACAATAATCTATAATCCTTTTTGTCGGCTGCCCGTACGCTCCGAACAGTCGTCACCAATTCGTCACAGTAAATGTCGAATCGCGAACCCGAGTTCCTGGTCTGTCGATAAAAAGTGCGCATCGGCCAATACGTGGATGAGTCTACTTCATTTTTTTCTTCTTCATTGTTTTCATTAAAGCTATTAAACACGTAGTCTTACCACGTCATTATACATGTACCACCGAAAATATATCGCCGCGTGAATAATTTTTACCGTTTAAAATCCTTCATATTTAACGTCATATATTTTATATCTTCGTATTTATCTCCCCCTTTTCTCTGGCTCCCTCCATCCCTCTTTCTGAGAAGTAAATCGTCTGAGAATTGTGAGATATCTCTTCCACACGGATACGATACGAGATATAATTTCGGGCTCTTCTCACATTTGTCAGTCATTTAAGAGGCTCACGATTCTCATACGTTACAACGATCGGATAAGTTGTAATTTCTCTGTTATTTATCTCTTATGCATATAGTTATACAATATAGTCTATGATTGGACCATCTGACCATATTTTTTAAATAATCATTCGTCGTGGTTTTTTTTCTTCTTTCGATTCAAACATGCATCCCGGACGATTTGTTAGAAAATAAATCTTGTTCGACTTTTATTACAGTGAATATGCTCGTTATTAATTTGTTGTTCATCGGTTTTTGTCAAAGCCGGTCCACTTCGTCCGCGGTACGCTTGATTTAATATTTCAAAATTAATCCCTGCAGTGTGAGATCCACTACGTCAGGCAAGCCATTGAGATAGAGATAGATCGTGTATAGTGAAGAATAGCTATCTTTGAGTACTATTTTCTTACGCTGCTTTCTTTTCATCGTTAGTGTCTATCTACATCGAGGTTTAGACGCTAAACACTAATAGTATTCCATAGTCGAAATGTTTTGGGGAAACGCGACTTGCATTCGTAGTCACGTCGTTCGAGAAAAAGAAAAATAAAAAACAAAAATACGGAGTAAAGAGAATCGACAACAATTCGAGGAAAGAGAAGAGTTTCGCACGGGAATTTTAACTATGCGAAGTGGAACTCTCCGTGGCCGAGTTGGCTCCTTAGTAACCTTGTTCTTATTTCTTCTGCATTGAAATTTCCTCTCTCTTGTCGAGGAAAGCACTAAGAATCAATGAAGTTCAATGTTATTACGGGAAGCGAACTACTAATCGGAAATCGATGAAACAGCCAATTCAATTATTTCGGACGCACAGCGTTCGAAATACAAACTGAGAATTTTTGTTCGCTTCTTTTTTTTCCTACGCCGCCGGGGATATAACTAATGCTGCTGAAACTTTGACGCGATTACAGATAGAATAATCAGATTGCTAACAGTTTATTAGTTCCTAGCTTCCGTAGATTACAGACGATAGTTTTTCCCTTCGATTCATCTAAAGTTTATAACTACACGGTATGGATAGAATTCGCGAAGTCTGCGAGGTCTACACTGTCGCCGAGGAGCTAAACAGTCGACTCAACAGTTCAAACAGTTTCAGGTATTATATTGTATCGTCGATGCGAAATGCTCTCGAATTTTCGATTAAACTTTTTTCACCGCAAAACCAAGACGAATGCATTGTTTCCGACGAAGTGTTATTAATTAATTATGTCTATCGTTGATTATTCGAAACTTGATTTTCTTTAATCTTCATTTCGCCTATGAGCGATACACGAGTTTCACCGTGAAATAAGTTTGAGCGAGACGAGGATTTCGCATTCCCTTAACGTCGAATATATATATATCTATATACATATATTTTTTTTTCCCTCTAACATTAGGTAAACTTTAAACCCTCGAAATCTGTTTGAGATCGAGGCCGAGGATCTTCGTAAACGACGTTTGCACGATTGTTCCTCGGTTTCCAATTAATATCTTTATACATTTTTGGTTGTATGTAACGTTTTTTTTTTCATCGTTCTTTTCATTAATAGTTACTTCAAAGACATGCGGTAGTGATCGCGTTGACACGAGAAAACGTTCGACGTTTATCTCACGTCAAACTCATTTAAACCTCCGTATAATTAAACTTATTACGTAATCGGCACTGCTAAAAACCGAGAAAAAAAACTACCTTCAGTTTCACGTCATCTGCCAAGTACCTTTTCACAGACTTTTGTTTTTATTTTTGTTAGTTTTTTTTTTCTCTCGTAACTCGTACAATTTTTATATTTTTTTCTTCGATGCATCGTAGGATCGCGATTCACATGTTTCTTCATAATGCAAAATTTCTCTTTCGTATCTCGAGCGTAAATTAATTCTACGAGCAAGTACTATAGTTTCATCTTGTCTCTATTTTTTTGTCATTTTTTAATAATATAAGATAAATTCATTTTTCTGTTACGATGCGACGATCGTGAGTTCCCAATCGAGGCAACGGGAGATATTGGAAAATGGTTTCGTTAGTTCGACAGTTTCGATGCATCGTTGTTATTTTTTTTGCGCGATTTTTTTTTCACGTCCTCGCTCCTTAAAATAGTTAACCCGAAGTAGGCAGTGATAAAAAATGATTATACATCCTTGCATATCCGTCTCGTTTATAATTTTATTTATTTTTCTTTTCTTATTTTTTTCACCAAATTCGTTGGTCTGTCCCGTCACGAACTTCGCAGTAACATATAATTATTCTCTTCCATAGATTCGATTCGACGATACGCTTGTCTCTCACAATCTCTCTTTTTAGCAGCACGACACTTAACACCTAAACTCCTCGTCTTTACTTATGTCCCCTTTAACCTGTCACAAAAATAAATATATTTATATATGTTGTTTACGCGTAAACTGGCTTAATCACTAGAAACAACGAATTTCGAGATTAGAGAACCGCCAGCCGAGCGAGTGGCGCGTAACGACGACGCCCAATATGGAATCCAGTTCGTCCGGGGCTCGGCCCTGCGACTATCGCTTGTTCTTCCTTTTTTTCACCTCGCTATCTCGCCGCAGCTGGTTCGAGGGACCAATGAAGCCGATGGATCGAGTTAATTATCGGTAAAACGTTATCGATAAAGTTACGAAAGGGTACTCAATTAAAATTTAAAAATTCAAAATTTTATCACGCGCACGTACGTACCGACGGCTATAAATCAATTTTCGCTATTCAACGTCACTCGAGAAACTTTGATGTACCGTGTCGCACTCATTCAATGAAGCTTTTCCGTCCCCCCTAATTAAAATTCCCCGAGTGCGCTTGCTGAATAGAGAATCTTTTATATACATAATCGTGCATTTTTTAAAATATATATATATGTATATACATATGCATGTATACGAGTGTGTGTGTATATATGCAAAAGGTGATATGCAGAGGAGAATTTTCAATGACCAGACGAAACGGAAGTAACAAATGGAGAACGGAAGTGGACCGGTTTTGGCAAATGAAAAATGGCTCTCGAGCGTTTTCTTCTCGTCTGATAATGATTATTCCATCACGGAATAACGGTGCCCGACTGTTCGCTGCCTCGTTCATGCGAAACGTTTTTCACGCGTCAATGTTTTTTGTTTTTCTTACTGTTACTTTATTTTTATTTTTTTTTGTTGGCACCAACTAAGCCATCCGTTAATTAGCCGCGTCTCGAGTCTCTCTATGTACTTCTACTTCACTCGCGCTGTAACTCATAAGCTCGTCTCTGCCGATCGGGGGTGAAATTTTTTTCTACCGAAACTCTCCTTTTCCATACGAGCTTTTGATATTTCGAGGCTCGTATACTTTTCACGTGTCTCGCAAAGTCTATACAGCGAATTTCATTCTGCGCGTGGGAACTCGAGATATAGCGGACCGATCTTTCTTGCACATCATTTTTCTCATCCTATCCCGACTAGTCTTCGGAGGCTGCCGAAACGGCGTTTCAACGCTCGTACTCGTCTCACAAGCACGACCTCCGCGGTTTTTTTTATCTTCTTCCTCTGTATCGGGAAGCAACAATATTGAGCGATTAATTTCCGGCATGATGGTTTTGGACTCGTTCAGGTCCACGGAGTGTAACGGGGACGCGGTGCCGGGTGTCAGAAGGCCGTGTCCAGGGCAGCCATGTTCGTCGAGATGTCCGGATCGGCGCGGCACGCTTCCAGAAACTCCGAGAGGGTCACTACGCCGTCCTTGTTGCCATCCATTTTCTGAAAGCAATATCAAACATATTGTTAGATTTCTCTTTTGCTCACCGAATAAATACTTGACTGAAATTGAAAAATTTGAAAAATGTTTGCAACCTCACTTCCGGTTCAAAGGTCTGTCATTTACCGGAAGTGACACCATAAAGAAAGCTTAAAGAATATGTGATTGGCATAAATTCAAAATTATCTGATTGGTATGAATTAAAAACTATCTGATTGGTATGAATTCAAAATTATGTGACTGCCATGAATTTAACATTATGTGATTGCCATGACTTTAAAAACCATAGCCATGATTTAAAAAATATGTGATTTCCATTGGTATTTTTGGTATTCGAGCTGGAAATCGATGCGTGAGTGTATCTTCAGGTCAATTCGCCAACCTGCTTGGGAAACGGACCGCGTGAATCCATTGTTTTTCGTCGTATAATCATCGTTTCCGTGCTTTCGAACATTCGAACAACACTTATAACGTCGACCGGCTCTCCCGTGCGTTCGTTCACACTGGATTACTTCCAACCGAGCGAATTAAAAAAAAAGCTTTCCCGGCCGAAAATTCATCAGCCCTCTATATTTCCGCGTAGCTGCAGAAATTCATTCCACAATTGCCGCAGTGTGGCAGCGACGGGAGAACCGAGAGCTCGAAGAGGAGAGAGAGCCAGCGTCGAGAGTTTGCTAGCGGAACGAAGCTCGTTCGTTTCGAGAGGAGTTCGTCGAAACAATGGAACGGATTATCCCGATTCGAGCGAACTCGTTTTCAATTAAAGCTGCAGGCCACCGGCAGTGACGAAAATCGACGCTTTCGCGGCACTTCGTACGTCTGTCTCTCTATAACTTTTCGTTCTCTCGTCGTTTCGTATATATTATATATTACTTAACGTCGATGTCGAAGAAAAAATAATTGAAAAGCTCTTTAAAAATATGACTGCTTATTAAAAAAATATTTGTAAACAAAACCGACGATAAACGATAAACCGATTAATAAACCTAAAAAAGTAACTTCAAAAAGGATGAAATAATTGATTATATGACAATAATTGATATTGTTTTTTACAATGAATTATATTAATTTATTAATCGTTTTCGCTACAGCTGCGAGACGTCTGCCGAATACACATTCTTCTTCTATATTCATGCAGATGACTGGACGAATTCCGACGACGTCTCTCAAATGTAATGCAATCGATCAATGACTTATTTTTATTTATGGTAATAAACAATATTAATTATTGATGATGATCAATTTGTTATTTGTTCGGCAACGGTGACCAATTCCTCGATGTGGGTGCGGGGACGAAAGCGTTAGGAAAACACTTCTTTTACGTTTCGGTCCTATGCGTAGACTCTCATCTGAATTTTATTTCGGTTCAACAATTGTATTTTTGTTTTAGTTAGTGATGGAAACGTCTGTGAAGAGAAGTAATTTCCAAGGTACTCTCCCTCACGAGCGCTTCCCTCTATTCTTAGTTTATCGAAACCGCGATTATAGTCAGACATTCTTTCTGTTATCATAGACGTGTATTTCGACACATTTGCCAAACGAACTGGCCAAACGAACTGGCCACCAAACACACACCCAAGTCCACAGAACTATTGCGCAAAATTCTGTTAAGGTACTCCTTGCGAATGGTGTTGATTTCGCATAAATTTCAGAGAATTGAGAGGGGATTGTAAACACTTCTCGGTGGTATAAAAATCTGAAAAAATCAAGCGTATTAAAGATGCCGAAAAGATTCATTTTGCATAATAATAATTCTAAAATGTTATTAACAAATTGATGAAAAATTTAATTGTTCAACATATCTCCCCGAAACGTAACTTTTTTTCTATGAAAATTATTCGTTTATTTTTCTGAATACGTATGAATTTTTTCAGATTTTTAAATTCACTTAGAATTTTCTCAATTCAAAGTGAATTTAAAAATCTGAAAAAATTCATACATATTCAGAAAAATAAACGGATAATTTTTATTTTAAAAAAGTTATGCTTCCGGGAGATTTGTTAAACAATTAAATTTTTCACCAATTTGTTAATAACATTTTGGAATTATTATTATACAAAATTAATCTTTTTGGCATCTTTAATACGCTTGATTTTTTTCGAATTTTTATACCATCGAGAAGTCTTTACAATTCCCTCTCAATTCTCTGAAACTTATGCGAAATCAACACCATTCGCAAGGACTACCTGAAGGCAAAATCGCGGGACCTCAGTGAAATGCATAACTCCCGTTTTTTCCCTAGCGGGCAGTCGAGAGTTTTTTTTATATTTGTTCCATTTTCCACCGTATTCCCTTCTGGGTTTTGATGGAACCCCATAGTGATTCTCCCCTAGCACTCCCTACCCGCACTCAGCTAAGCTACCTAACTTCCAGTGCGCCCGTAGCCGACTTAGCTACGTTGTACCGCATTTGTCGGGGACACTGGGAAACTACGGAAAATCCATGCCGGTACAGACGGCCATATTCTACTGACCCTCCGCTATTTTTCCACTTGAGTAAAGTGCAGAAACACCAAAGTTTCAGAAGAAAGCGCCTCTCGCTCAACGGTCGATGCGCCAGCTAGCGCACGGCTAAGAGGTCACCCATCCAAGTACTGACCGCGAACGGATCTGCTTAACTTGGGAGACCACCGGAGCCGTGCGCCGACCGCGCATCCACAGCTGTCGGTACGGGCAGTCGGAAGTTAAAAATAAATAATTCAATAATAATTTAGTGCGAAATTTTTAGTGAGCGCGAGCGAGGATGTTATTAAGAATCGTTAGACGGAAATACATCTCATTCGACCTGGTTTTTTCATTCATATAAATATATCTTAGTGACCTCGGCGTTGCAGCGTAGGTAAAATTTTCATGTACGCGAATGCCGGTCAGCAGATGCGAAGATTAATATTTTATACGAATCTGGCAGACCCTTCATCGACTCGTAAATTTTCCATCGAAATCCGTGTCCGGCAATTGATTTATACAAATGGCATATTATTGTTATCTGAGGTGGTGCGGGCACGTTGCGACGATGATGTCGTTGGGTTCTCGGCTAGTTATACTCGTCAATCATTCGTGCGATAGCACCCATTTACAGCGAGATTTCCGCGACTATAATATTATCGCGAGCGAGGATGTTTGACTTTTTCTCATATTTTTCGGAATATTTTTTTTTTACTTAAAAATAAAATAAAAACTCTTCGGAAAAATTCGGAAAATTCAGTGTTCCATATAAAAATGGTCAAGCGATAACCCATAAACGTCCACTGTTTTGTTCGAAAAAATAAAATAAAAAAAACTAGAAAATGACGGCGTCCCACTACGGTTCAAATCTTAAATTTTTTAAATATATGACAAGATTTTTAATAATTTTTTCAGACTAATTGTAAGGATTTACAATTTCAGACTAATTGTAACACGTTCGCTGGTCTCCAGATGCGAAGATTAATATTTTATACGAATCTGGTAGACACGGAAGCGTCGCGTAAATTTTCAATCGAAATCAGTGTCCGATAATTGATTTATAGAATAGCATTACTATTAATTTAGGTGGCGCCGGTATGTTGCGGCGATGACGTTGTCGGATTCTCGACCAGTTATACTCGTCGATTATCCGTGGAATAGCACCCATTTACACTGCGCTTCCATTATCGCGTAAAATGATGTTACCCAAGATGGCTCGTATAAGTCCCTGTGCCGTTCTTTACGCTTTTTTTATATCGGGCGTGCATTATGCGAACCATTCTTCTCGTGTTATACTCTCACCGTGCATTACAACGGTTTTCTAGCTTGCTGTTTTCCCCCGAGTTCTTTTTCTCTGCTCTCTCTTAAGCTTCCACATCCCCCTGGGGCTAGGGACACGTGGCTGTCGACTCTTTTTTTACCTCTCTTCATTTTTCTTTTATTTTTTTCATATATTTTTTTACGAAAGCCTGTACCGACTCGCTGATGCTCTTACGTGCTCGACATAGACAATGCAAAGCCATTCATGGCTCTACGCTGTACGGACTCTCAGGCCGTTTGCCACTGATAAAAATAAGTGAAATTACGGAAGATTCTAACCAATGCTACGATGGTAGGTTTTTTAAGAGGATCGTAGATTTTACAAAACGTTCTTTCGACTACCATACAATGAAGAAGCATATGAGATACACTTTGGGAAATAACATTCTTAATTAATTTGGAGCTGAACAAAAATGTTCGTACCGAATTGTTTTCATATTGCATGTATTAGAAGATGATATGTGCATCAGACAAAATTTAATCTTTAGCACGCCATAACTCCCTTATTTTTCATCGAACAGACTTTTCTCTGGGCTCATTTTCTTCGTTATGAAATTCTCCAAGTGTGTATTTTTTTTTCTTTTTTCATCTTTTTCGAGGCATGTACGATGAAAAATAAGGGAGTTATGGCGTGCTAAAAAATTTTTTTCAACGACTTGCCTCGAAAAAAAAGAAAAAATGCACACCTAGAGAATTTCATAACGAAGAAAATGAGCCCAGAGAAAAGTCTGTATGATCAACAATAAGGGAGATATGGCGTGCTAAAGATTAAATTTTGTCTGATGCACATATCTTCAAGATCATATTAGAAGTATAATAAAGAAGAAGAAAGGCCATTTCAATTAAATTTATCGACGTGAACCACGAATGTAAATAATGTTAAACAAGAATTTTAAAGACATTCGATGCTTTCACGATCGGCCACTAATATAAATCCGTCCATTCCGGAGGCTCCGAAGACGTAGAGCCACGACTCTACACTGTACAGACCCTCGCCCCATTTGCTACTAATATAAACTAATATAAAATCGATGCCACGATCGTAGCTTTTTTAAAGAGATCTTAGATTTTACTAAAAATTCTTCCGGCTACCGTACAATGTACAAGCTTATAAAATACATAATTGGGAAATAATTTTTATAATTTATTTGAAGCTTGAAAAAAATGTCCGTACCGATTTATTTTCATATTGCCCATATTAGACGTATAATAAGAAAGAAGAAAGGCCATTCCAATTAAATTTATCGACCTTTACCACGAGTGTAAATAATTTGAAAGAAGAATTTTTTTTTAACGTTCGATGCTTCCACGATCGGTCTCTAATATAAATCCGTCCATTCCGGGTCGAAGAGCCTCCGAAGACGCTTAATTGGCAAATGAATTTCTCAATCAGCCCGAACGGAAGTGGGTCAGAGCGTTGTACGATATATTTCCATATTGAAATTAAGAAGACGAGGTGCGCGCCACTAAGACGCGTGAGTGGTTTTGCATTCAAATTTGTTAGTCTGCCGTTGATCGAATAATCTTCGGGGAGGTCTGTACGTAATTGGCAAACATATCTCAATTAACCACGAGCATAACTAGTTTGTAATTTCGTTCCGTAAGTTTCTCGAAAACAATCCCAATTGAAATTCATCGAAATAATGCACGGCGAACCCGGAGGTTAGCAGTTTACTAGGTTACAATGAAGTCCGGGTCCATAAAATAGTTTGGCAAAACTTTTGTCCGAAACTATCGCACGGTCGGCGGCTCTGAGCGTGTTTCCTCCGACACGAATTTCTCACTACGGGGAATCGGACAAAAAAGCGTCGACGGGTTGGGAAACTTTGAGCTCCGCGTGCCTTGCTTCTTGTTTCGTCTCCAGGAGGAGGCAATTTGTTAACAACTATAGTAGAGAAATAGGAGAGTAAAGAATGTTGCGCGGAAATACCAAGGGGGAAGCTCACCGAAGGCTTGGGGATGGAATAATGTGAACATCGAAGCCCTATCGAACTATGTACGGAGTATTGGCATTAGTTGTACAGAGTAAGTTCTCGTAACGAACTTTCCGGTGCATCGGCTGGCTTCCGCGAACACGGATACTTCTGGAACGCCTTCCCGGCTTGCCGGATCAACCGAGAGACGGTGAGCCAATTACGTACACGTCGGGTAAAAGTAGTGTGTATGGGCCGACGCGGCAAGACGGACCAGTGGGGGTTGACACACATGCAGATAAAAATAGTATATTGTGCAACAAGGGTCGAAAGTTGGCGATTGCGACGAGTGTGAGGTTTGCTGCCCGAGCGAAGCGAGTCGCAATCGCCAATTCGAACCTCGTTGCACATCATACTTTTCTTAACGAGTGCATGAATCTGCGGCACTTGGAATGGCAGCCGTGCGAGACGAATACTAGTCGAAAGTAAAATCCCAAGGGACGAACGTGAACGAAATGAGAACTGCTGATGCGCGACTCTGTCATTTCACCACAGGTTCACAACTGGCATGTAATGCGCCACTTTCGGCTCGCAAGACTGCCATGTACAGTGCCGAAATTCATGCACGTGTTAAGAAAAGAACTTAAACTTTGCGGTTCATAACTAGCTGACTCTTATGGATCATACTACCAAACATGCGAAAAAAGCGTGGGAGATGTGTTGAGACGATTGACTGTCCAAAAGCCAATTCGTAAAGTACTAGTTCCTTTCGATCTAATACATTTTTTATTTTTCTCTGGTCGGGGACAAATCTGTTCTTTTAGTTTTCTTATGTTCGGCAGACTGAAGATACGTTGTATAGAGGCGCTACTGTTTTCATACTGATCTCATGTTGTTTCTATCTGACATGTTCTAATAAATATGATCTTTAATAATCATCGTAATCTGCAGCGAAATCCGATTAAGATGCATCACACGTACATTCCCAGTCAAAAGGGAGATTCAGTGAGAATTTGAACACTTCCTAATGGTATGAAAATCTAAAAAAATCGAAGGTGCCAAGAACATTAATTTTGCATAATAATAATGGTAAGAAGTTATTAACAAATTGTTTAACAAATAATCAGTACATCTATTCTTTTCTCATTTCAAATGAATTCGTTGTATTTCTAGAAGCCCCATGCATTTTTTCAGAATATTCTTATAATTTTAAATTTTTTGTTTTTAACAGTTTCTTTTGACCCCTCAACTACGGAACTGTTGGCGCAATAGATTCGGAACTTTTTGTGTATGTACTGTGGAATCGTTACACGGAACATATTCGAAATTAGTGTCTACATCGATTTCTCAAATTTTCGAAATTTTTTTTTAACATAAGCAAATTCTGAAACTATTCATATAAATTATAAAAATTCATGGACTCATTTAAAATGCGGAAATAAACAATTTTCTGATTTTTTATTAAACAATTAATTTTTTAAATAATTTCTTAATAACTTTTTGATATTATTATTATGCTCAATCGAAGCTCTTCACATCATTAATACAATTGATTTTATTCAGATATTTGGCATGTAGAGAGGTTCTGAGATTTGAATCGAATTAATCTTTTGGTATGGAATGTATGTGTGATGTATCCTTAATCCTCGAAATCTCAATAAGATGGATCAGGCGACGTTTGTGACGAAAAATAAAATCCTGATAATATTTCACTGCCACGCCTTTTTAAACGGTATTTTTTGGCTACTTATTCGTTCTACCGAAGTGGGATTTACCTCTGGGAGTTGGAGATACAGGTAAAAACTTTTTACTGGTTCGTATTCACAACTTTCACCCTACTCTCCGGGATACACGACCTTTCTCACATGTTTGTCGTATGAATAACACTTCGTATCAAGTTTGCGGTTCCAGCTTTGCCTCGGTACTGACAATTTACATTTCCCTCTTTACTGCGGACACAAACACGAAACCGGAAAGGGACTCGATTCGCGACGGACGCGGTACGCGTAGCGAAAGACACACATAGGTGGTAGTTTAAACAGGAAAAGCTCGGTTGCGCGCGTTCTCGGGAAAGCAGGCAAGAACAGCAAATAGGTAACTGACGCTCCAACAGAGCCGCGGATAGCTTTGGGTTTTGCATTAACCCTTGCTTTTCCAGCTTCTAACCAGCATGAAGCGTATTTGTGAGATTCGCATGCACGCTGACAACATCTGAAGCGCCGTGTACTCGATGCGTAGTCTCGATTCGATTTGGAATTCCTCTTGACTGCGTTCTCTCTCACCCGGCACGAGCCAACTTCCTTGGCCTCATTTGCCAAGTGCGTCTTGCTAATTAATTAAACGTCCATTTTAGCGAATTTCGCCAAGTGCTGTTTGTGCTTGCCGGAGCTAGAGCGATTTCCATTTATAGGATAGGCTCACATGCGTGAGGCAGGTTCTCGTCTTCGATGGAGGTGGCAGCCGTTAAAGGGGCTATACCACGACTTCAATCACAAACTCCGTTCGCAATTGCTGCCCTGTTTGATTCGTACCGTGCAAAAAAACATGCTGCACATATTTTGTCACACAAAATGGCTGGGTTTCAAACAAACCCAAGGAAAAAGTCGACCTGAACTACAGTAGACAACCACGTAAGATGCATCCCGATAAGTTTTACCGAGCGAGTAAGTTGGATCGGCCTTTTATGCGAGTCCGCTTAGCTGCATGGCTGGGAGACAAAATAGTGGTTCGTCTTCGACCGAGCTCAGAACATTCCACCGAGTTCTGAGCTCACGCAATATTTACGTGAAAGTCCCATTGCTCGGATCGAAGATTCTCTTCAATGGTGGAAATCGAGACAAAAAAAGTATCCGAATCTTTCGAAAATCGCTCGGAAGGACAAGACAATTCCAGCCACTTCCGTTTCGTCGGAACGAGTTTTCGCAACCGTAGGGAACATTGTTAGCGCGAAAAGAAGTTGTTTATCCCCGGAAAATGCAAACATGCAAATTTTCTTATACCAGAATAGAGACGTATTGAGGGATATAATTTGTTCGTCGGAATAAGATTTTGAAGATCTTAAAGCTAGTCGAATCTAATCAAATACCTGTTGGTATTGAAATGAAAAAAAAAAAAAAAAAATGAAACAGGTAATGTGCCAAATGTCTTATTAATTCATGAGTTTCCTTGTAATTCGCAATAAAAATGAATAGTCGGATAAGCCGTGGTTAATTTGAAGCCGGCGAAATCATCTTAGCCGGCTGAGCCGGCCGAACCATCTTAGCTAGTTAAGACAGCTTAGCCTGTCCAACTATAATTTCCATTTGGCGGATAAGATTTTTTAGCCGGCTAAGACGGCTCAGCCGGCCAAACTATAATGTCCATTAAGCGGATAAGATTTTTTAGCCGGCTAAGACGGTTTAGCTGTACAGCCCTATGAAATAGCCCATCCATTTTATCACCTGCCTATCAAATCGTTCCTGCTCCAAGTTTTTATACGAGAACAGAGACCGGACAGGTGCTAAGGCACGTAGTGGGACTCCAATTTATCCGGTCGTGCCCAATTGGCTCGGTTCCCGAGCGTGCAACTTACGCGGTTATCTACTGTACGTGTAAAACTTCGATACTTCCGTACCTGAAACATCCGATCGACTTTAAGCCGAACCCCATCATGATTCATGTTGGCGTCGGAAAATTTTCCCATGAGTTCGTAAACGGCGGTGACGATGTCAGTCATCTCGTCTCTCGTGATGCACCCGTCGCCGTTTATGTCGTACAAGGAGAAGGTCCATCGAAGTTTTTCGTCCATCGAGCCGCGAGACAGTATGCTGAGGCCGGTAACGAAATCCTGCAACAATAAAAAAAAAAGTCCGTGATCATCGGTCATTATTTTCGTACGATAACAAAAGTCTCCGAGACGATCCACAAAACGATCCATGAAAACTCCGACTTGTCGATTTACATTCTTCGAGCTTCGCACTTCCGAGTAAAGTGGGAAGGAATTCGCATTTAATTTGAACGGTTATTCCGGCAACTACCGGCGGCTTTGCTCCCCGACAAAACGAGATCCACTATCGGCCGTTGATGCTGCGAGTGCCGTGGATGGGCAAACTTCCGGCACATTTTCGTTACTCCGAGGGTGAAAATGGTTGGGGAGCGCGGACGCTCGGCGCAGCGAAATCCAATTCGCGTGAAGGCAAAGCCCGCGTGAGAGCTTCGCAAATTTCCGCTACGTGCTCTCTCATACCTCGTGTATACATAAGAACTCTCGCATACGCGCGGGAGGGCAGTTGGTACGTAAGTAAATCGTACTCGCCGAGGGAAAGCCAGCTGCAGCGCTGAGAGCTGTCTCTCTATTCGCCTCGCGGCAATTATTATGCAAATTCCCAGAGCCGTCCGTGCCGCGCCCAGAGATCCTTTCCGGAAAGACGTATAGCGCGGATGAGTATTCGGATATCTGCAGGTAACTGGATCTGGGATGCTGGGTCACGCACGTTTGGATACTCCACAGCTGTATCGAGCCACGACCTTCCGACCATTCGCTTCGGTTTGACTACGTCGCGGAACCTTCGTCGTACAGCTCGGTCAATCCGAAAGCTACAGCTGTGGCTGAGGTACAACTTCCGGATTTGCATAACTGGATTCCGTGCAACGGCGGACTGTGGATAGGAACGAGGAATCTCACAATTTTTTCCGAAGAATAATTCTTCGTTTCGTCGTTGATTAATTCGTTGCTGTCTCGCAAATTCGAAGAAATCTTGCGGAAGCTTAGGGGAGAGCGGGGCAAAACGGCATACCGGGGCACGATGGGATCGGGGCATAATGGGATTGGGGCAAAATAGGATAGCAAAAAATTGAGTCTCCTGTATGATGGAATTGGGGCAAAATGGGACAAGGGAAACCGCTTGGCGCGAGGCGATTGGAATGGAGCACAACGGAACCGCGGCACACTGGAATTGGGGCAAAAATGGAGAAGGGAAGAATGTGTGCCTCGGCGCGATGGAGAACAGCAGAGTAAAATGAAGTAAACGACCACTTCTCCCTTGTCCCATTTTGCCCCGATCCCGTTTTGCTCCAATTTCATCATATGGGGGTCTCCATTTTATGCTATCCCATTTTGCCCCAATCCCATTATGCCCCGGTCCCATCGTGCCCCGTTACCATTTTGCCCCGCTATGCCGTTCTGCCCCGCTCTCCCCTATGTGTTTTGTTTTTTGCGCAAAGCTCGGAACGAAGGTGAAAGGGTGGGTCGCGGATGGAGCGAGGGTGGGCGAAGACAAGAGTTCCGTGTGGTGCATCGGATGCTGTGTAAATTTTGGTTGAACCACTAAGCTCGAGCATAGATCGTCGGTGGGAATGCTTAATCTTACTTATATGTGAAAATCCAAAGTTTCCACGTTCCACAATTTACCTCGGTTAGATCCACATCGCACAAATGTGTAAATTTTCGCGTGACCTTCGACGACTTTCACCTCTCCCCCGAATCCCTCGGCATTGTTCGACCGCTTTCCCGTGTACCCTCCCAGTACAGACTTCGCTTTCACGGGTAAAGTGGCAAAACACCGAGATCTTAAGGTCGCTGGTCCTCGTGACTACAAACACCCTTCCAGCGGGGACACGAGGCTGAACCTTTTTTCCCTTGATTACACACGAGAAATGAATTAGTCACGACTCGGTTAAACTTGAAGATCGATCTGCTTTGCCGGTCGCTTCTGCTGCTTGCTCAGCAGTGTCGGGTCTTCTCGGCGGATATGCCAAGCCCCGGTAGAAGTCGGCGAGAGAAACGAGCTGAGCGTCTTACACAAAGATGTCAAACTCCGACTGGAAGGTATGGATTATTTATCGCCCGGGGGGTTACAAAGATGAACTGACTCATGCCGATGACGTTCAGAATTGGGTCAATGTGATCTCATCTCTGTGTTACTCTGATGTACGCTCTGAAAATAGAAACTTCGTGAATATTTCACATTGAATATTTTCAATTTAAACATACGTTTTATATTACACTGGTGGGTTGCTGTCGCCCGGAAATTCGTGCCCTCGCTATGGGAAGATTTACCGGAAATACGTCACTGCCGGTTGCAAAGTCTTCTTTTTCAACCGGCAGCGACGTTACACCGGAAATACGCCACTTGCGGTTTGAAAATCGCATTTTTCGACCGGACACATCCGGTCGAAAAATGCGATTCCGGTGTGACGTCACTACGTCACACCGAAATTATGTTACTTCCGATTTGAAAACCTCATTTTTCCGAGCGGAAGTGACGTTACATCGGAAATACGTTACTTCGAAAACCTAATTTTTCCGAGCGGAAGTGACGTTACATCGGAAATACGTTACTTTGAAAACCTCATTTTTCGACCGGAAGTGACGCCCTGGATTCTGGAAAATTAGGCGAAACAAGCAAACAAACAAACAAACAAACAAACAAACAAACAACTTTCCAAAATGTATACCAGATTGAACTGCCATTGCGAGAATAGTGGGTATTTTTTTCATTCTGGAGAGGGAATTGATATCAAAGGGGTGAACGTTGCGAGGAAAATGAATTTAGTTGAA
Organism: Stenichneumon culpator; assembly: GCA_964017025.1. Classification (NCBI taxonomy): domain Eukaryota; kingdom Metazoa; phylum Arthropoda; class Insecta; order Hymenoptera; family Ichneumonidae; genus Stenichneumon; species Stenichneumon culpator. Next base: position 6,897,112 of record OZ024777.1, read on the forward strand.
GTGCTCGTTGAGATCTATGATCTCCGCTCTTCCGTCTCTCACACGTTAGCGGTACATTCATCGCGAGTGTGTGTAATTTTCGAGCGTTTTGTGTCGGTTCAACGGTTCGGATATCTCTCCCCCCAGGGTAGTTCATTAAACCGTGAGGGTCGGCGGTAGTGTGCCGCAAGCCGACGGTAGATCGTCGGGCTTGTGGCGTGGCACGGCGCGGCTTCCACTGGCTTGCGGCAGCTTTAACTCTTCGCTACCTCCATGGTCACGGGCTTCAACGCTTAAAAGGCTGAGATTGCATACATCACGTGAGGAGGGTAGGGAAAATTCCCTCGCGAAACCACACCTCCCGTTCGACCATTGATTCCGGTCGCTGGCGCCCTCGACGATCAACAATTCGGCACCCACGACGATGAAGAGCTTGTGTACTTGGGGATTTACTTCCCGAATTTCCTAAATTGAAGAAAATTAAAACTCCGTTAGCGGTGGTCAATCGTCGACCAAATTGATCAAATTGCTTAAATTTCACAAGTCCTATCCGGCGCTTTCTGCTGATCGATGCATATAATTGTTATTATTGTGATTATTATTCAGAGAACTTTTTTTTGCGACGCTTGTTTATACTTCGGCAAGTTTCTCATACCGATAATGAAAGGATTATTTCATTAACGCAGTTGAGACACATTTAGGGGCGAATATGGCGAAACGGAAATACTTCATTTGAGGTGAGATTTTTGTTGATCAACGTAACGCCGTAAATGGGTAAAAACGATCCATCTTCTTCCCCTCCCCCTCGTTATTTAACGAAGATGCATTGAGGCGGAAAAAATAGCTTCCTCTACGAGGAGGAAAAAAATGACCGCAATTTTTGGATCCCTCTCGGGAGCGTGAAAGTTGTCCGCACGAGCAGACAAGCCGGAAGAGCATGACGTGTCTTCGTTCCCGGTTTCCTCCCTCCTGGGCCGGCGTAACAGATTGCGCCGAGGTACATTCTTGAATTATGGCAAATCGAGTTGGAACTTGGCTTTTAACGGAGTCGTGTCGTACACAGAAGCGTAAGCTCTCCCATTCGCTCCCTCTCGGTCTGAACTCACTGGAGATTCTCTGTAGGGCGAGGGTGGCAGAGTCGACTGGGATAGGAAATTCCTCGTTCCATCAGACACGGTATCGTTCGCCGCACAGTGTCCGACGGCTCGGCGCGTGTGTAACGCTCGATTCAATTATTAAAACTCATTAACCCCATTCGTCGGTGCGGGTTTCAGCCCTTCCTCACACACCAGATATCCGACACCTTCGTCGGTGCTTCAAACGCACCAGGCGGCTACATTCCATTTTAAATATTTGTCATCTTCGCGAGATGCCAACAAAAAAATAAATAAAAAAAATAAAAGAATGCCGGACGAAAAAACACGTCGGATCTTCCCGGCTGGATATTCTTCTCTCATCGCTCCATTTCCTGCTTCCATCATCGGGTGCTCGAAAATATATGAAGATAAAAGGGAAAGTAGGAGATACGTCCGACGCTGAATTATGAACGAACGCAAATTTCGTGAGTTATTCGATATACACGTAGTCCATTTTTTGTTCTCCTTTTTTTGCTTCCCCAGAGTGTGGATAAGACGGATCTCGATTATTTATGGAGTCCCGCAGAAGTCACGAGAGCTCGTCTCCAATCTCCTCTCTGCCGTTGGGTGGGTCGAATCGAGTTTCTTTTCTGTACGTTCGCCGAAGTTTCTGTTGCAATAAATTCCGCCGAATTCGGGGAAAGCGAGTGTCTCAGAGCGAAAGCGGTCTTACTCCGTATTACACTTTCGCTCCAGGAAAGGTGTGCAGGATTTATGTACAAAACTTCACGCGTCTGGCTCACCGTCGACACCGTGTAATGATAAGACCCTGCGCGAAGAAACGTGTCTTCGTCGTCCTTATTTTCCCGGCGCGTCTTCTCGGGCACGCCACAAACCGAAAACAGGCAACGGCACATTGTTCGTTGTAAATCGTACGGGAAAGGGAGCTCGTTCCAAGTTTACACGGGATTCAGGCCAAGGACCTCAATCACCGGGAGAGAGGCTTTTCGTGTACCTTCCAGTGTACGGACCTTCGCATCACGCTCACGCGCCTGCAAGCTCACTTTAGTTTACCATGGAATAATTCGATTTACAAGGACTGTGGTTACACGTATATATATATATATATATATATATGCATATGTATACATGTATGTGTATCATGTACTCCGTGTATTGGGAGACCCGGTTGACACCCCACTTGCTCATCGTTCCAGAAATTTCATTCCCAAATGTAGGCTGCATGTGCTCTACCTATCACGCAAATCATCTCGCAAATTGCGAATTGCAGAACGCAGAGTGGAGGGGATTTGTAATGGTAGAGTGTTGGGTGTTCGCTCGAATAATTCGTAAATTCTCTTGCATGCTTGAGTGACGATATATCGAATTGTCGTCGTTTCACGCCGTTGGGAATTTATTGCGGCACGAGGCCGAAGCTTGAAGCTTTTTTTGAGGAACTCCAGTTTATCTACATTTATAAAGAAAATTTTTATTATGTTTTTTTTTAATCTCCCACTTGGCTTTCGGCACAGGTTTCTATCGGATTCGTTCTCCCATCTAGGAATTAGAGCGTTGAATGTTCGCTCGAATAGTTCGTAAATTCTTACATGCTTGAGTGATGATCTCCCGAATTGTCGTCGTTTTACGCCGTTGGAAGCTTTTTTCGAGGAACTCAAGCTTGTCGGAAATTAAAAAGAAAATGTTAATTTTTTTCAATTAAAAATGTTCCCCTTGGCTTTAAGCAGAAGTTTCTATCGGATTTGTGGTCCCATCTCAAAATTAGATATGGAAACAGAATATGGAACGTAGAATGAGATTTGTAATAGTAGAGTCTTGAATGTTCGCTCAAATAATTCGCAAACTCTCTCACATGCCTGAGTGACGATATGGAAACATGGAAACACAGGATGTGCAACATAGAATGGGACTTGTAACAGAAGAGCGTTGAGTGTTCGCTCGAATAATTCGTAAATTCTCTTACCTGCTTGCGTGACGATATATCGCATCATTGTCATTTTACGTCGTTGGGAATTCATTGTTGCACAAGGCCAAAAAAAATTAAAATGTTAATTTTATTTTTTCAATTGTAAATCTCCCACGTGGCTTTGGGCACAAGTTTCTATCGGATTCGTACTTCCATGTCCAAATTGTATATGGAAACACAGAATGTGGAACATAGAATGGAATTTGCAATGGTAGAGTCTTGAATTTTCGATCGAATAATTCGTAAATTCTCTTACAAGCCTGAGTGACGATATATCGAATCGTCGTTTCACATCGTTGGTGATTTATTGCTGCACGCGGCCGAATAAAATGAAAATGGTATTTCTCTGTTGTCGATTGAAAACGTCCTACTGGGCTTTGGCCACAAGTTTCTATCGAATACAGAAACCCAGACGGAAATAATATTCTTTTTGGTCATCAACATATTTTTTCTCTATTTTCGCATGCCCGCTAGTAAAAGAGAATTTGACAATACCCACGATGACGATTGATTCGAATCGACACTCGCTTCGCTCGCGCTCTGTGTATTCAGCTTTCCCATCAACCGAGTTTCAATGGATCTCGAATGCGCGGACCTCCAGAATAAATACTCATTATTTCTGTGTACGTGAGATTCCCGCGATATTTGTCATTGGACCACCGGTCGGTGGCGTAGGCTCATCGACGAGTATATTTGCCCAGCCCGGAGGAGGCTTTCTCGGCCTTATAATGTTTACTTGCAAACCCCGGGAAATCTATCTCACTGTACTGCGCACTAGTGTTGCCGTCGCCGCTGCTACTTCACCGGAACAGAGCTCAGGATCTCGTGGGGTTGGAGGAAGCAGGAAGATGATAGCATCTGAGGGTGTGGAGAACGAGTATTCCGAGGAATACCTCACACGAAGTGAAACCTAGAGACACCGCAGTAGATAGGATGAAACGAAACACTCTTCGACCTCCCGCGTGACCTCGTCCCATAGTCGTGAATTCCACGGGGATTTTGTCACGAGGATATATCGTTGGAAATTATTAGGCTTTCGAGCCAACCGGTAAAGATTGAAAGATCTTATCGGAACGGCAAGAGTTTGTCGAGATATGGCGAGGAGCGATAAATTTGTAGGGTAGAAATTCCCCCTCACACCGGGAAAAAAATGAAACTTTACCCGTCTGACGACTGTCTCTGCTACTGCAACACCGTTTCCACCGATATCCGATTTTATTATCGATATTTCCTCCGAATCTCCGAGGTCGAGTCATTTATAGAAGGAATGATTAATAAAATAGATAATTGTTAAATTTTTATTATCGACGGATTAAGTTCGGTGGATAACGTGTCGGCCGATTTTATTCCTGAATTTCACGATTGACGAGAATCGAAGATACCACCGATAAGCAAGACTAGGCGTCCGACTAAAATTGTCCACGACTACTTAATTACACGTCAGCATATAACGAACATAGTGGGTTAATGCGGGCGGGGGTGGCAAAAGCTGTCAAGCTTTGTCGCAACATAAAGAGTCTGTGTAGTAGAAAAAATTGCCCTCGGAAATGTGGATATACCATACTGTTTTCTCGAACAGGAGCGTCCGCGGCTAATTATACGAAGTACGAATTCACCCCGGAGCGACGAAAGATAATTACGTTAGCCCGTAATTATCCGGACGAATTTTATCACCCTGCCAGCTATGCTACCATTCTATTCGTTTTCGCTCCATGCCTTTTCGGGCTCCTTTTTTTTTCTTTGTTTTTTTTTCCCAAATTTCGTGACTACTTTGGAGACCCTCACTGTGTACCTGGCTGGTTCTCAGTAACATTTGGGACGAGTCTCTGCATTGCGCTAATGAGGTCCTTTCTGCAGCCACAATCGTCGTCCAATGTGTAATCTCGCTCTCGCGTTACACCGTAGGATAGTCGCATATAGCTCGTGTATTGATTCGGACCTCATTAATAGACGGACATGTGCACCGGCAATCGTCGAATATGAATAGATATTAGCGGTACTTGATGGTCCGTTTGCGCAGTCTTCGATCCGACCGTCAAATAGCTCAGACTCACAGAGACCCGTGAGAACGTTACTCGACAGTTTCTTTTTCTCTGTTTTTAACACACTTTGGTGACTACTTTGAAGACCTTTGGTGTACCTAGCTAGTTCTCCGTGTTATTTGGGATGAGTCACTGCATCGAGATAATGAGGTACTTTCCGCACCCACTATCGTCGACTTATGTGTAGTCCCGTTCTCTCGTTACTCCGCAGGATCGTCAGATATAGCTCGTGTATTGATTCGAACCTCATTAATAGACGGACATGTGCACCGGCAATCGTCGAATATGAATAGATATTAGCGGTACTTAATGGTCCGTTTGCGCAGTCTTCGATCCGACCGTCAAATAGCTCCGATTCACAGGGACTTGCGAGAACGTTGCTTAACGGTGTACTATGCATAACCGTTCAGGCGTTCACACCGTTCAGGGTTGGCGAAATTCTCGATCGCCCGTTACAGCCGAGAGCAAATTAGTGTCGTGTCGAGATTAACCAAGGTTCATCGTCAATTTGCACGATCGACGAAACACCAGCTGTTACACTGATTGCTACCAGGCGGATCGAGGCACGGCGTTTACTCAGCCAAGGTGGGTCGGCGATATTATGTCGGAAGATAGCGAATCCTCAGGAAGATAGAACGACAAATCGTAAAATATTCTTTTTTTTCTGAATAAGAAGTGAATCATAAGCGAATAAACAGAAAGTTTGAGAAAGTTTGCGGGGAACGAAGGCAGCAAGCGACGGGATTCTCGAGAAAAGTAGTTTCAAGCTGCAATGATATTTCCAAGTTTGTTTGTTTGCCTTTTTTTTTCGTTATTCCAACAGGCGTTGAAAAAAAAAATTGGCTCCCAGACATTATAAGTTGTCCAACTGTCTCCGAGAGTACGCAGTTAACGTTGCAATAAGATAGTTCGCAACTCGGACTCCTCTCGGTAGCGACGGAGGTGAAAATAATTCTTACTGTCGAGGGAAACGCATAAGAAATGCCATAAAGGTAATATTTTAATGAGAGAAAAAAAACTCACCTCGAAGCTGAGAATTCCACTGTGATCCTGGTCCAAGGTGTTGAAGACGTAGTGAGCGTATTGACTCGTATTTGCTAGAATCAAAAAATAAACGAAAACTTATTATTTTATTGAATAAACATTAGCGAGGTGGTGGTCGATTTATAAATCCATTACATCCATAAAATTATCGATCCGCAATGGCCGATCCATAATCCGTAGTATCGATTTGAAAGTTAGGCAAAGAAATACAATGCATGTTGTTATTTTTGACATAATTAATTTTAACGTCACAGTCCTAGTTGCACTCGACGAGAGAGAACGACGCGAAAGGCGAACAATGCAAGTTTATCGAAGACTATTCACAGCGCGCAGTGTATATGTTCTACTGTTGTTGTAACCTTGAGTACTGCAATTTTCGTTGAGAAAAGGAGGGTAATTTACCATCGCCATTCAACCAGGGGTTTCGAGGTTACTCCGGCAAGGAAAACACTTGTCGGTAATGACTAGCGGGAGGTTGGAAAATCGCGCTTCCTTCGCTCCGCGAAAATTGGAAAGAGCGCCGCCCCATTAATAAGCACTCCAATTTGTCGGGTCCTATGTTTACCGTAGGACGGTACCGTTCGGTTCATTGAAATTTTGTTTTGCACCATTCCCCGCTGCACGGGAGTTCACGCAAACGTTCTTCTCATACAGTAACAAGCTCATGAATTCTACAGAGATCTGAAGTACGAGATATAACGAACTGCGGTACCTTCGATTCTGTGTTCTTGTCGAGATACCGAGTTCGACGTAGTCACGGAATGAACATTCTCGTTATAGGAAACAATGCCGTTGGATTCTGTATAAATTTATATTCGATACCAGAATTTTGACACAAATGTTCATTATCGCCCGACAATCGAAATTTACAATTGAAGTGATAATTCGTACAATAGAGAGATTCATTATGTTACTGTGATAGAATGAAAGGTGCCTGGTAAGTCGCGTTATTATTATTCGCGATCAGAATACCGCACCACAGCCTCGGAAAGAAAGGTCGATCGGGGCAAAACGGACACAGGTTCATAATTTGCGATGGGACTTTTTTTGACGACCTGCAAAAAAAACAAAAATTGTTCAAAAAACAGTCCGTTTCGTACCGGCTCTCCCCCATAGGCAGCGTTGCGAAAACATCGAGAATTTTTTTCCGTTGATTCAATCGAATTCCGAATAAACCCTCGGTCCTTTCGCGGAGCATCCGAGTTTATTGTTTTTTTTCGACCTCACTTCGATATTCGATACTCGATATTCGTTCCATTCGTCAGATGACGCTAACCGGGATCAGACGAGAGAAAGATAAAAATTAATCGGGCTTCAGGCAAATGTGTCAGCCAAACTTGACCGGAAGTAACTATTTCAAGTTTTTTTCAAGTTTTTCGATAATTACCAATGTTTTTGCCTTCCCAAATTGGAGCTGGTGTAGTTTATCTGTGAACTTTGGAATCATGTTATTTGAACTAAAATAGAAAAAAGTGCTATCAGTTAAACTCGGCCGGAAGGAACTATTTCCATTTTTTATATAAAATTTACTATTACTTTTTCACGTTTCTCGATCATTACCAATTCTTTTGCCTGCCAAAGTTCGAGCTAGTGTAGTTTATCTGTGACTTTTGAGATAAAGTTATTTGAACGGAAAAAGAAAAAACTCAATTCATGTTTTCTGATCGAAGTTCGAAAGTCGCGAATATAAACTGTGGAGAAGGCCAGCCGGGATCAGAAGTGAGAAAGATAAAGATAAATAGAGCTGCAGGAAAATTTGTTTTGTGTTATCAGCCAATCTTGGTGGGAGGGAACTATTTCCATTTTTAATCGAAATTTACTATTGCCCTCCCAAGTTTCTCGATAGTTACCAATTTTTTTGCCGACCCAAATTCGAGCTCGTGCAGTTTACCTGTGACCTCTGGAATTAAGTTGTCTATACGGAAAAAGAAAAAAACCCAATTCATGTTTTCCGATCGAACTTTGAAAATCGCGAATATAAACCGTACGGGAGGCCAATCATAATCAGCCGAGAGAAAGATCAAATAAATGGCGCTGGACGCAAACGTGTTCTGTGCTATCAGCCAATCTTGACCGGTAGGACTTTTTTCCATTTTGAATAGAAATTTACCATTGCCCTCTCGCGTGTCTCGACTATTACCAGTCTTTTTGCCTTCCGAAACCCGAGCTAGTCCAGTTTACCTCTCACCTTTGGAATGAAGTTATTTCCAAAAAAAAAAACCTAAAAAAGAAAAAAACTCAATTCATATTTTTCGATCGCAATTTGAGCGAACACCCGCTGTAACACAGGAGATTACAGATGTTCGTGAGCATTTGCTTTCGAAGGGTTGAGTCAGCCGGAGCGAAAGGAGCAAAAGAGTGAGTGCAGCCCCAACGTGCGGCTCGGAGCAGGGATATACGAACGCGAGATATTATCGTACAGATCGTTCGACGCCGGCACGAAAATCTGGTTATTATCGATAACGACGGGTTTGGTTCTTGCGCGGTTGGTTTTCGCGGGTGCGGGGAAAAGCAGAACCCCTCGTAATCTTTGTACGATCTCCCGTACCGGGCTTTAGGGCTTTCCTTCATCTCCGCCTTCGATCCCTCTCTCCTCCCTCTGCACTTGCTCTATACTCGTCCCTACATCCTCTCACAGAATGATTCCCCGAAGGTCTGCGCTTAATGGAACGTAAATCATGCAACGAAAAAAAAGTCTTCCGAAGGGCATTATCTAGGCGCGTTAGGCGTGCAAAAACAAGAGAAGGCTCTCGTCGCGAAAAAAAACAGAATCGGATGATAAAAAGGCGCCCGAGATTTTTTTGTCGAGAAATTCTATTATCGGCTATCACCTTTTCCCGTTTCACCACGCCCAGCAGCCTCAGCCGCAAAAACGCCAAGGCAAAAAAGGAAGAAAAGGAAAACGCGGCTGAATCTCATCTCGTGGAATCCTGGATAACGATCCGATGTTCGGGATGTAAATTTTTTTTAGTGCAGGATATACGTTTCGAAAAGACAAGGGTCTGGTCGTTGTTCAAACAATTTTGTTTTCCTTGCCGGGACTCGTTCGCTTCGGGCATTGGAATCGGAGCCGGATCGGATCTGCTTCGAGGATTGCTCGCACGTGCGGCAAACGTAATCCGGATCGGGCGATGGAAAAAAAAAGGACAAATAGATCCGGGCGATCCTGTAACGAGACCGTGCGGAAGTGGGTCTTCGTGCTTTTTCACGACAATTACGATAATTAAGACAACTGTATATTCACGCTTTGCCATGTTTCTATGAATTGATCGTCCCGTTTGCATATATCACTTTAATTAAGCCGGAGCCCGGACCTGTCGCCGAAATAATATGCTCGGTACAAACGTGACTCAGTCGTTTCGTGCACGACACTCGGTTAGCTCTCTGTTCGCCCAAGCAGCTTCATTCTACTTTGTATTTGAGCAGCAACTCGGCACTGGAGGGGTTTCGCGGGACAGCAGGCACTTCCCTTACTCGGCTTGGGCATAACTTATTCTCTCTCTGACGACTTCCAGAATACCTACTAACTTTCTTAATTAATTGGCGAGCAGTCAAGTTGCGCCGTGGTATCTCGAGGATGTTACCGTCTCAGACAACCGTCGATATGATTCTCGGTCTCGAACGTCGCAAAACTTTTATCCGACACTCCCGACTCATCCACGAAACTATAAATTATTTTCATATTACGAATTCCTCGGGTTCTCTTTTTTCATGTTTAAAATAATCATAATAAAAAATATGCCACAAGCAAAACTGTTCTGTCGGCGAACGTACAAACTTCTGTAAAAGAAACTTCAGCACGAGGATAGAGTTCTGAGAATATCCGCGTATCCGGGCATATTCGCGTTCGCGGTATTATTTTTTTGCTATCGCGCTCCAATAAGAAATATTAATAATAATAATACTAATAAAATTCAATAATGCATTCGCAGAGTCGAGGGATTAAAAAAATGTCAAGTTTAAATTGTACCAATTTTTTTTTCTTTTTTTTTCATCCAGCCAACACAATGCAGGTTGATGAATGGGAACGTCGGCGAACAAATGGATAGATAATTCGTGGAATTAATTAAAAATATATTAAAAGCCGAGTAACAATAGGAGGGCGATGTTGAATAGGCGAACCGATGCGTGGATGCGTGCGGCTGCGATACGCAGTTCTGCCGAGAATGAACATCATCCGAGTTATCCCGTTACATGCTACCCTTCACTCGCCACACATATCTCTCTGTGCGATGCAACAACCCTCAACGCTGCTTCCGCAAGGCGGGAGATATAATACTCGTGCTACCGGAGAAGCCCAGAGAATCGCGTAATCAGCGTTAATAATCGTGGGCATCCCGGACAAGCCATCACGCGCACACACACGCGCGCATCTCGCCCGCATCTTCTTTTTGTAGATAACGACGTTGATTGTACTCTTGATTACGCGCTCTGCCACGTATACATACATAGTGAATGGAAAGCGCCGCTCAACGACTCTGTGCAGGATAATTTTATGAAGACCGGAGCGTACGGGGCAGAGGCCTCCTATTTTATGCGAACGTACCGAGAGGCACAAAGGAACGCCTCGGCACCTGTGTCTGACTACGCATGGATTTAACCCCTCGTCAACGTAATTTTTACTGTTTTAAGCTTACCGCTTTAAAGGCCTCTGTCACAGTGACTCTGTTGCTTATCAAATGACGAAACTTCGCGGTGGAACTTGTCACGGCGTTTATCGAACATTATAAAAGCTTCTTTTGTTACGGAAATTATTTTTTACCCGAACTACACTCAGGTAAAAAAATCAAATAAACTCTTAATTAATAATTGCATTGGTGTTATTTGTCTTTTTCGTATTCGCCTCTTATTTATTACAAAGACTGGAATTGCAAAAAAAGGGGGAGACGAAAAATTGTTCATTTACAACACTGTTATATAAGTATTTGTATATTCTTATAGAGATAATATGTTTTGGAAAGGTATTTTTTGTTTGTTTTAATTGTCAGGTTCTGATTATTCTAAATCCCCCTAAGAGCTTCCCTCGCAGACGTCGATAACTATTCCCCCATTATACTATTTTGGTATATTTTGGTATATTTTGGTATATTTTGGTATATTTTGGTATATTTTGGTATTTCGATATATCTCCATGTGTTGTTGGCAATAATTCAGTCCATTATTATTGTCCGAAACGGATTAAAAGCGAATGCAATGGCTCATCTCCTTGAGGAAAGAACTGTGAATAGAGAAAGTTGAAGATATATTTTCGATAGTTGTTAATTTCTTTATTTCAATTTTGAAGAATCCAAGGAGGCCCCCCTATCTATTCTAAATCTCCCTAGCGGCTTCCATCCAAGGCCCTGAAAACTATTCCCCTATTATACTATTTCGGTATTATTGTAAGGGTCTCGGTGAGTTGTTCTCAATAATTCGGTGCATTATTATTTTCTGAAATGGAATAAAAACGAATGAAACTGCTCACCTCCTTGAGGAAAGAACTGCGAATAGATGCACTTGAACGTGTCTTCCCTGACGACTCCCGTGGGGCATTCGGCCTTGAAGCCCCGATATATTCTTTTAAGCTCGGCCTCCGTGAATCTCGTCGCTCTGCACAGGCTTGCCAATGAGTCTGGCCTGTATCTCGGTGTCTGCTCCTCCTCGTACTCCGAATCTGCAATCACGCAAGAACACAAATGTAACGATGCACGATACATCAGCAGGTAATAACAATTTCGTCGATTGTTTCAGGGTGTTCCGCTGAGTATTTAGGGTCCGCTTGTCAGACGTTCAGCCTGTGAGCCCATTCAGTTTATTTCATTTCCACCGAAGCATTTGGATCTTCCAGCGAAATCTCTCTCTTAGGACGAGATGAGAATCCTTCTGGCACAGGGAGGTCTCGGCGGGGATTACTTTCGGGGTCGAGAGTCCGCTCAACTCAACGAGAAAGCGTTAGAGAGTCGGAGAGCCTGGAACGTCCGACGTTCCGCCGTAGAGAAACTTCGTTGAAAAGTAAATTCCGTTCGGAGATCGGCCACGACACAGACGTTGAAAACGCTGGCTGCGGCGACTTTGACTTCTCGTAAAATCCTCTCCCTAACTCTCGTCACCCTTTTTCATCTCGCAGCGGCAAATCTTTCCATTAAGCATTTTTCTCATTACTTTATTTTTTTTATTTCTTTTTTTTTACGAATGATTCATATTTTTTTTTATTATTATTTCTTCGCGGTTGAATCTAAACACGAGTTCCTCGTCATCCACGCGATGATATAATAAGTGGATCACCGTGAAAAAAAAAAATGAACAATTCTCGAATAAGAGTCACGAAGGTTTATCATTTATTCGGAAGGAAAGAGCGGGAGTGCAGCGTTTACACGCGAGGGTTGCGGTCAGGCTCCGCTGGGAATCTTTATCTCCGAGCTCTGCCGTTTTAGCTGTCTCTTCCTAAAACGAAACATTCACCGGTCTCCGTCTCTGCAATCTTTTTAGCGGGGCTTTTCTCCGGTTAAATTTTCATTCGGTTGAAAAGGTCAAGTCTGAATATTTCGTCGGGCGATTTGTGCGACTTAAGATTCACGAGAGGGAGCCGTAAGGTAGAGAATAGCGGGGTAGATGTGTGCTTGCTGAACACGTCGACGGTTTTTAGTCGCATGGGCCTATTGGTTGGGTTTAAAGGCGGACGATACGCCCTTCCGGCGTCCGACCGACGTTATATATGCGTTGAATGTCGTGCGGTGGGCTCGTCAGACCACAGTGGCTCCGAAGGGAGTCAAAGTGGTTTCGGATGCGTAACGAGCCGAGCGGTCTCCACTGTCAACTATCCTCGAAGCTCCCGAACGAGCACGCCGCTGGCTTACCTCAGCAAACCGACGGAATTCCCAAGTCCATACGAGACTAGACCACGTATTCAAGAAAATTGCTACAAAGATTCCGAATACGCCGGCCGATTTTCGGCTCAGCTTCCATGGAAATCGCGAGACTCTAGGATGGATCAACCGGAGATGACGAGGTCGAACGATTTTCTACATTTCTTTGGTACAGAGTCGTCAAAAGATAGATCATCGATGAAATCGATGTTGCCTTTTTTATGTATGAAAATAATATCAACGGATGCTTAAAGACAATTTTAATCTGAAGTATCAACGAAAGTATACTTTAAAATTCGCCCGGGAGAGTTAGACCTTTTTTTATCATTTGAAATGTTTGGTTATCGTTAAACAATGAGCTTATAATTGAAGTGTTGAAATAATCCTTCCGAGGCTAAATGGGACTTTGCGATACGAGTGATGCCTACTTCCCAACCGCCGTTGGCAGACCGCTTTTTCGTATAAGTATCGCATACTACTTTGTTTCACACCTTGTGAAATAAAATTTTGTATGATACTTGTGCTAATAACGTTTTGTTAACTCGGGTAATTGCAACACCCTCCTTCGGCGCGTACTGCAAACTCACACTCCCCAGACAAACTTTTTTTGCACTTGTATCATAATGTACTATTTTGTAACAAGTGCAGAAAAACTCCAACTTTTTATGTCGGTACCGTGGCAAAAGTGTGTGAAAAAGTAACTAGAGTGTTAAAAAAGTGTGTACAAAGGTAACGAGTGAGATCTGCGCATGCGCAGTATTTTTCTCGCACGCCTTACAAAAAAGCGGCACTTTTACCACGCATTACAGGCACGAGAAGTGACACTTTTTGTGCACGTATTACAAAAAAATATTATATCACCGGTAATCATGCTTGAACTTCGGGGAGTCAAGATTGTATGGAATGCAAGCAATCGCTTTACAGTACGCTGTGGAATTTTAATTAACGGAGATTATTGAAAGCCACCCGTGGCAATTGCGGTAGTCTTATGCGGGTGTAAGCCTTATCAAAGTGCACAGGAGATTGGACGATAAATGTCTAAATTGGCTGTCAGGATATAACCGTTATCCTTTATGAACTATTACGTGACTTTTGTTCCAGGAGCTCGACCAGAACGCGTTTACGCGTTAAATTTTCTCGCTCTCTATAGTCATCGTACCCTCATCGTCGGCCTTTCCTGTTTCCCGTACGGATCGCGAGCGAGAGAACGAAATATGAGTATGATAAGGGAGGATCGTGCGCTTAATAATGCACGTATAAAACTCGTTTATAGTTCGGAGATGATTCAGTGTGTTCACGGATGGCAATTTTTCTTGATCTGCTCTATAAGCTTTCGCTCACGTAATTCATATGTAAAGCCCCTTGTCGCACGTTTGGGGTGTGTGCGACTATCGATCGAACAATCATTGAATATTTAATGGCTCCGAGTACGGAACCACCTGTTAACGAACGAAATCTCGGTGTTATCCGTACCCGGAGGATAAATGTCGTCGGGTCACGGAAAATATCAATGAGTCCGGTATTCGGGACGATCTTCGACACTCGTTCATCATCCTCATCCTCCTCTTCCGTTTCGCCTCTATCGAGGAATTCTTGATATAGCCGAGATAGCTTGTCCGTTCGTGCGGATAGTTCAGAAACTCTGGGCTTTCTGCTTCCACCCATGCGAGCTGTAGTTCGACGATCAAGGGAGAGAGTGCGCTTCCAGCATAAGACTTAGTAATTTCACTGGTCTCCCGCAGGCTTCGCACACACACACACACACACACATACACCTCTAGGGCAAAATGGGAAAACGCCGCGTGGTACGGCGACTGCGAATGACGTGAGAGCTTCGCACAGCGTTCCGACGCAAGGCGCCCGACGTCTCGACGGATGTCTCGTTCGCTTTACTCTCTCCCTGAACCAGGGTTTTTCACCGACTCTCCTAGTGCGTTCGCACTCGGAAGACAGATGGAAAGACGTTCGACATTCGTCTCTGGGGAATACGGTGTCAGCGAAGTTAAGATTAATGTCGAGAATTAATGAACTTTTCAATGATGCGACCTACAAAAGAAAGAACACAAATGATCTCTTCGTACTTGAATTGTGCATAAATTGAAGAAATGTTTTCGGTAACATCTACTATTGAGGGCAGCCCTTCTTTTGCACATGATTCTTTGCACCGCACCACTGACCCGACACGTTCGTTTCTCTACAAACTTTATGTACCACGCGGCTTTTCCTTCACATTTTTAATGTACACGTGCGTTTTTCGATTGTACGCACTTCGAAGATACACATTGTTTTCCACACAGACCGTTTGAACACGCTCAGTGTACCGCGCAAACCTCCAAGTCTTGAATCGACACAATTGTTTCTCCACAAATCTAGATGTTCATTATTGAAAAGTGTACGTGGAAAACGTCGTGGATGTGTATGTGGAAAATGTTATGGAAAGGACGTGTTAACGTAGAAATATGGAGAAATAGCAGTGTGTACGATCGGGTTTGTGGAGAAATAAATGTGTTACCTCGAGACGCGTATGAAGTTACGCGGTAAAATTCGTGCGTTGAAACGGTTTATGTCGAAAGCAATGTGTATAATCAAAATGTGTACAATCGAAATATCTTGAAAAACGCGTAAAAAACACATTAATATTAAAAATGTGAAGGAAAAGCCGCGTGTTACATAGAGTTTGTCGAGAAACGAATGTGGAGGATCGGTACTGTGTTGAAAATAAGTGTGACGAAAAGAAGGACTGTCCAAATGTTTCATTTTACCTTAGGAAAAATAAAGAATCCAATTTTTTTCAGCTTTACCCTCCGATTGCATATCTTTGGCAAGCGAGTGACGCAGATGTGTGAAGCTCTCTCTTTTCATCTATGTCATCTAACGCTACATACGGATGGACGTGTCGCTCGAAGTGCAAAGTCGGATCGCACTCGTCATCGTCAACCGTACTAAAATGTTGTTGGTAAGATCTAATGTCGAGAAATTTGAGCATATTACGAACATTTCGTTTTACCGTAGGAAAAATTAAGAATCCATTTCTTCAGCTTTATCCTTCGATTGCATATCTTTGGCAAGAAAATGATGCAGATGTATGAGGGTCTCTCTTTTCATCTGTCATCTAACGGTACATACCGATGGACGCATCACTCGAGCGATTCAACTCGAAGTGTAGAGTTGAATCGCACTCATCATCGTCAACCGGACTCTCGACGGTGCTTCATGCTTGACAATGACGTCGCCGTCCCGTCCTGTACGCCTCGAGCTTTCAGCCGGATCTCGCACATATACGTAATCGATCGCACCTAACTTTCATTGAACCGCCAGCGTATCATGGTGCCTAATACCGGGCTCTGTTTGCATTGTGAATGGAGATTGGTACAGTGTTGGGTGATTGGGGTGAATGCGATTCGCGGGTACCACCCAAGCCAAACAGCGTTCACTGTTTACGCATCGCTTGGTTCTCACTTGTGCCCCGGGTGATCGAGGAGAGTACGCTCCAATCGCTGAAGCCGATACTTTCGAGACTGTACCGATCCACTACAAACGCCACTTGTTTCCTCCTCAGTCAAGTACCTCGGACATACCCCATTTTCAACGAACACAAAAATAACGAAACAATGTGACAAGCAACATGACAAAACTTCGCTAACGATCCTGTGGAAAATTTGCTAGAAATATATATGTAGGGTAAAAGTGGGGAATATGGACCGGTCCATTTATCATTGATTTACGTGTTAATCGAGGTGGGCCATATTCACCACTTTTACCCTATACAGATATATGAAATACACGAATCTGCAAATACCGAAAAAAATCCTAACGAGGAACATTCGCCGAGGATTTGTTCGGCACAAAGGAGAAGGGATTATCTGGTGAACTTTTGTTTTCCTCCATTTTTTTTGTCTTTTCCCCCGTCAGAACGAAAATGGAGCTTGCAATTATTTTGAGGTCGAGTGCCAGTATAGTTTGCGAAGCAGGCGACGAGTTTTGCAAGGGGTTCTCGCCAGGCGTCCGGCACCTCTATCCGTTCCGCGTTGAGTACACAGAGCTGTATCGAGGGTGGTACAGCGGATAGCCGGAACTGACGGGAAGGTGTATGAATTTTCATGAAGCTGCTGAAAAGCGTAAGCGACTAATCGGAGACCCCGTTGACCCGAGAGTCGAGAGGTGGCGTTCGCCGGACGGCATCCGGGTTGTCGGCAACGGGTTTGGTCCACGTCGTGATTGGGAACGGGAGAGTCCAGAGCGGGAATGGGGAAAATCGAAAGTGGAGAACGCTCTCAGGTTGAGTTTGGAGAGGTCGGTAGCTCGGTTCTCCGAGCCAAATAGGATGAAGCGTCGATTTATCATCGGCGTGTGTGATTCGTCCTTCAGCCTAGCCAGTGCAACAACTGGGCCGGGGTAAATATTTGTAGGTTCCCGGGCGGCAGGGATGAATTGGCCCCGCGCGTAACTGAACTTGCAACGCATATGTGTCAACACACACATTTCCACTGGCAGCAGCCACGCTCTATTTTTGTATCCGTTACGACACATCCGTCGGATCCGGTGAGCGACGATGGTATGTGCTCGGGCGCTACATACGCGATGACCGGGGGCTCATTAAGCAGCGTGGTTAACGCGCCGTGATATGACCGGACAGTTTTGGTGAACAGTTATTATAATGGGATATGCCTGTTGCGTGACCCTCGAGGTACAGTGACGATCGGCCAGTTTATCAAGATCGATGCTGCTTTGTGAGGAGCCCGAAAAGTGGGTATATAACTAAAATCGATCCTGGATATATTTTGGAGGGTTTTTTTTTCTTGAGAAAACTTAGCGACAATTTAAAACCACTTAGACTATTTAGGGTTTTTGATGTTATACGACAAGTTGGAACGCCTACAGAGATCGCAGAAGTCACATGTTCGATTTCGATATGAAGCGACTTTGCATTCGATGGGGGTTTGTTTAGCTGCTAGAAACGCATGAATTTTGTAAATTGACCTAGAAAGAAGAGTTTTTGATCTTATACTGCTAGCTGGAACGCCTACAGAGATCGCAGAAGTCAAATGTTCGATTTCGATATAAAGCGACTTTGCATTCGATGGAAGCTCGGCGTAAGGGAGCCTTTTTGCGGGCAGAGTACGGCTGAATTTTCCCGTCCACGACAATAATACTGATAAGTGTAGCGAATTTCAGTTCGCGCCGGACTGAAACCGAGTCAGTAAAAAAAAACTGTCATCCATTTTTCTCAAACGTTTTCAACATTTTGGGCTGTACGCAAATTACTAGCATCTTAGTCTAGTAGTTGAGGAGTCCCTGATTATTGCGTTTCCCGTCGAAGAGTTTAGCACCCTGGAAAAAAACCTTCGAGGCTGGATCGCCCGAGGACCTTTCACATCGCCTTAAGGAAACGTTTTAAAACTGTTGAATAAAAATAAAAATGCATTTTAAGAAAAAGTGAGCAACAAATTTGTGACTATTGTTAGTGTCGTGTTAATTTTTTGCAAATTAATATACCTAGTGCAAACTTGACGCCAGTCCAAGCTTGTCGAACGTAGTTAATGAAACGCCTGTAGAGGGGTCTCGGTGGTCTCTTCGGTGCGGTTCCCTCCTCGTCCTCGTCCTCCTCTTCCTCGTTGTCCGATGCGCCGGGAGGTGGTCCGATACCCGTCAATGTACCAGACTGATTTCTCTCACCGAGGATGTTGACGACCTCGCGAAAACCGGGCCCGACACCCTGCTGGAGTCCTGGTGGATAATTCGCGGGGGCGGCGCCGGGACCCAGTAAGGTCGAGACGCCGCCCCCGCGACCTCTGCCTCGTCCACGTCCACCTCGTCCCCAGGATGATCCCCCTCCTTTTTTCAGGAATAATCAACCAAGTTTTTTAAATTAAATTGTTATTCATGCTGATAATTTACGCGAATCATTTTCTCTCGTCATTCGTTAAATTCTAGGGGAGAGCGTGGTAAAATGGCACACCGGGGCAAAACGGGCTAATGAGGCGAAACACAATCCTCCAATAACTTTTGGATGCTGGCGATGGTGGTACGTGGGGTAAAAAGGGTTTGAAGATCCGGATGTGTCGTTGGGACAAAATGGGGCATCCAAAAATTATTGAAAAATTGAGTTTTGCCCTCACTGTCCCGTTTTGCTCCGCTGTGCCCTTTCGCCCCGGTCTCCCCCATTCAAGCCGCGAAAAAAACAAGTTTCAGTCAGCGTTAGAGCACAGCTCGCGAACCTCGACGTTACTGCATCATTGAAAAAAAAATTGTTTAATTATTATTATTTTTTCACGACAGTCACATTCACAGATTCATAGAATTTTTCAGTATCCACGGTGCCGAATTCGTATGCACATATATTATGCAGAGATGTCTACAATGAACCCACCGATATATGACGTTCCACGGCGAAACCCCACTTTGCATAGCAGTATTCATGCTCGCGGCCCGAATTTTCTAGAGGGATCACTGACCCCACTTACCGTCGACCTTGCCTACTTCTATCTTTCATCGCCCCGCGATATCGCGGCCATTGAACTTGCCGCATGAATCTTTTGCTCGTTTGTCACGCGGTTACCGCATAGTTTAGTCGTGACTTAAAATTCTACGGTATGAGACGTTGAGGGCGTAGGCTCGACTGTTTGGAGGATCACGAAATCGAAAAGTTTCGAAACTGGACAGAAGAGTCGTAAAGGTTTCGTTATTTTTTTTTCTTTTTTTTACGAGGCCGTACCTTGACGTTTTTTGTAGGAGGGGAGTCCCACCACGGGACCACATCCCCCCGCGCTCCCCGCGACCGAGGAGCTGATGGTGGCAAGACAGGGGGTACCGCGACCGCCACTTCCACGTCGTTCGAATTCACGCCGACGGCTGCAGCCGCCGCTTCCGCTTCCGCTGACGCCTCCTCCTCCTCCGCTTCCCCCGGCAGACAACACCACGACGGGCCCACGTGGACTTTGACGGCTCTTTCTGCTTTCGGCTCTGTTTCTATCAGTCGTCGACGGGACTCCTAATACGAAACTCCAGTCTCGTTCACCTCTTCGTAGAAGCCTGTAAGGTCGATTTCCCAGTCCGGTAATCGTCAGTTATACGCTTTCAAGATACCTTGCAACGGTCAAAGCGCACAATAACGAGTGGTACTTGATTTATTTGTTTCGACGATTTGAAAAACGAATCATTTTTTTCGAGTACTAAAAAAATAAGATTTTCTTTCTCGATAAATATGGGAATATTTTCGAACACTGGGGATTTTTTGAAATTTAATACCAGAGTTATGGCTTCTTCCGTTCCGAATGTTCAATTGACCGCGGCAGAATGACGGAGAGCGTTTAAGGGACAGAGTATTTCTTTTACGGTTGTGAGTCTTCGCGATATACTTTTGTATGTCGATCTGTTACCGCGCAATCGTCTGAGAACGGGAGCAAAAAAAATGTGAATGAACATCGGCTTTTCCAGAAGAGAGAGCATCGCGAAGGGATGCGGCACGAATCTGCGCGCTGGAGTTGGCCTCCATCCGAATCCTGTACACGCTTCGCGGGATCAGATTTACTTTTCGATTAACTTTTTGTCCACCGTTTACGTGTACACCAAACGACTTTCGCATTCGTCGGATGAGAGAGGTGGTCCGGCACGATTTTACCGGAAACTCGATATGTTCGACTAGTCAGCAAGATTTTTATCCATAATCCATATCGCCGGCGATTCCCGTTACACGTGAGTATCTTCGGCTTTAAAACTGAAAACGTTACTACCGGCAAAATTTACTTTTCGGTATATGAGTCTCGAATAAAAAACGACGGAGATAAATTCTTGATTGCGATTTACGCCGATGAAAGGAAAAAAAAAAAAAAAAACACGATTTTACCGGAAACTCGATATGTTCGACTAGTCAGCAAGATTTTTATCCATAATCCATATCGCCGGCGATTCCCGTTACACGTGAGTATTCTCGGCTTTAAAATTGAAAACGCTACCACAGGCAAAATTTACTTTTCGGTATATGAGTCCCGAATAAAAAACGATAGGGATAAATTCTTGATTGCGATTTACGACGATGAAAAGAAAAAAGAAAAAATAACTCAGCCACAGTAGAGATAAATGCCGTGCGAAGCGGAATTTCAACTCGCTAGATTCGTCAGACGAGATGTCTTTTTTCGGCATTCTTGTGCTTTAGGCAGAGAAAGAAGCTCTCACCCTGTCGCGCGCTCGAACGCCTCGAGGATGCGCTCTTTAGGGGTGAAACATTCAAATTCGCCGGCGGCCGGCACTTCTCCCCCTCCGCCGCCCTCTTCTTCCGGATGACGGGGACCCACGACTTATTCGCTCGTTGTAGCGTCCCGCTGAAAGATAACGCACCCCGAGGGTTGAAAAACATCAAGCGTCGTTCCCGCGCACCTTACACGCGTTATTATTTTTCCCCGTTTTCTCCGACCCACTGGTTTTTGTTAAAATTTTTTTTTACGCTACCCGTTCACCATGCTGAATGTGGAATTGCCAGAACCTACTCTGTTTCCTCGTTGTTCGTTCCGCCGGTCCGCGGGCGTCAGTTAGAACTTGAGGCGATGGGGTGGTTTCCTCGACGAAGACATAATGCGGCTTTGGCTCGATGCTTGGAAATACGGCTCCGCTCTCGTTGTTAGTCGAAATGCTTTTGAAAACGTTCCGTCGCTCGTTTTTTGCCTTTTTTGCGCACAGCTCGCTTTGCTTTGTTAGTATCTGAAACAGCGAAAGGATAGTGGTGGTTTAGCTTAAGCCTGAATAGTAGTGAAGCATTACCTGTATATTCTTTTTTTATATACATATGTTTTTTTCGGAAAATGTTTAAAACATCTATAAAGGTGCTGCACAGTGGAGTAATTCAGATATTCGGGGATGAAATGGTGGTTTAGTGAAACGCTCGATCAAATGGGACGGAAATCTTCAAGGGGGTCCACAGATTTAGGCAAAGAAACGTATTTAATTTATTTCCTCTCGGTGATAATATAATTAATGGAAATGCATTTGAAACGCAGCACACACATTCTATAAAGTCCACTTTTACCCACTTTCTTGTGTTTCTTACTACACATGTTCATGCCACTGGCTGCATTCGATACATTACAGAAAACATTTTTAATAATTCTCTGTGACGTCACTTCCAGTTTGAAAAATCTCAGTTTTCAGTCGGAAGTGACGTCATACGGGAAAATATTTCACTTCCGTCGAAATATGAGATTTTTTAAACCGGAAGTTGCGTCATACCGAAAATACGCCACTTTCGGTTGGGAAATCTCACTTTTCGATCGGAAATACGTTACTTCCGGTCGAAAAATGAGGTTTTCAAACTGGAATTGACATATTTCCGGTATTACGTCATTTTCTAATTTTCCCGGGACTGTATCCCGAATGCAGTCTGTGACAGAAACATATGAATTAAGGAACACAGGAAATCGGTGAAAAGAACAGGTGTGATACGGCTCAAATGTATTTGAAATTCGTTATTAAATAAATAAATCAATAAATATATTTATCTCGAACACGCAATTTTCATTACCAAGAAAAAAACACGTTTTCTTGTCTGAAATCGAATAAGCCATTTTCGTAGGGTTAAGGTTTGATTTATTGGGGATTAAGGGTTCGAATATTATGGGGTTAGGCTGGTAGCTCATTCGTTATACCCTTGTATCGAGTTCCGTGCGGAATTGAGGAGATTGCGTGTGACCGAAATTCTGTTATACGGCTTGATCAAAGATCTTGCGGTGTCCGGAGAACGGTCCGACTAGGGAATTGGGGGGGATAACGAATTCCGCCCATTCGGAGGATCCAGACGGTTCCCAATTAACTCATCTGTGCTTGCGCAAAGTTTCATTCGCGGACGAAATAGTCCAGACTTTATAGTGGTGCTCGGTACGAACAAAATTATTCGATGTAACATACATTATTTTCTTTTGCCTCACGAAACCGATATTAAACTATCAAGCTAGAAGCACTTTTTATTTGACTCGAACACCGATGCCGGATACATCGGCAGAATCGAATCGAGGCAAGTTGTTCGAGGTCGGGGATTTTTTTTTTTCGTTCGGATGGTGTCGATAGGTAGTCGCGAATCAACGGGAGAACGAAACGTTCGATTAATCGGGAACGAGAAAATAGAGAGAGACGAAGAGAAGAAAAAGCGAATAATGAAAATCTAGGGCGAAGGGTGGCTTGTCTCCCGTACTAGTTATATATCTATATTTACGAGAAGAGAGCGTCCTGGAATTAATGCCGAGGAATGAAAATCGAAGCGACCACGAGCACCAACGTCGCCACGGAACTTCGGCGTTCTTGTTTTTTATTTCTCAGTTATTCGAGTGCCCCGGCAAAATGTTTTGTTAAATATATTTCGCATGGTGAGGCTGGTCTCTTCCAGGAGAGATGGATTTTTTTCCTTTTCTTTATCGTCCAATTGCTCGATGGGTCTTCGTGGACGGTTGAGCAAAGGAGAACCTCGCGAGAAAGGGCGGAGAAAACCCAGGCGGGAGACGCTAGGGTGAAAGTTGAACAAGAAAAGTGCCGGAGAACGAGTGCGTCCAAAAGTTGGAGGATTTTTTGTCCTTTGGTAAAATGTCCAAAGGGGATCCTGGAGTCTGTGGAAGACGGAAGATTCCAAGTTATATCGTTAAACGGCGAGTTATATCACACAAAGGAATTGGTACGCCACCAACCGCGCCACTTGACCTATTCTTTTCTCTCAGTCTTCCATTTTTTTTAAATATTTTTTTATACATTTTTAAAAACTTTGCTAAATGGAATTATTTTGCGTTTTCCAGACATTTCTCCCTCGGGACTTTCAGAGACAGGTTGTGATATGCGTTACGTCCTGGAACAAGAAGATTTCCCCTAGAGTCCGGCGAGTGTAATATCATATTGAAATAAGGAGTTCAGGAACCTTAGGATCAGCCGCTTTACGGTATGTTCCATGATAATAGTTCCAGTGGAGGAATTCCATCGGTTTATTCATTTCCATGCTCCAATGACGATTCGAGCACATAACGCCACAGCATTACCATTCGAAAAATTTCATTTCGCTGGGAGAGTCCGTCTGCTCCGGTGCTAAATCCGTACTTTTTTTCTTTAACCTCAATCCGAGATCGAGGGATCAGGAAGTGGCACATTTATTTTTTAATGTATTTTTAGCAAAACGTTTTCAGTATTAAGTTTGGGACTGCAAAAACTGTTTAGCATTTGATAAATAGTCTGGACTACAAGACCCCAGAATCGGCACAATTACGATACAACTCTTCCAGAATACGACTGTCTGAAAAATACATTAGTCGGTGGGTTAGTTTTATTATGGAAGACTTTGAGCAGAGATTTGTACTCTCGTAGGTTGTGATTTGGTAGAGTTACATCGGGTGGAAATGTGACTGTTCCAAATATAATGGATCGTTATTTCCCACCCGGAACAATATCCATACTGTGTTACATAAACGCTTGAATAATTAATTGGTTATTAAATTTCCTATTAGCATTGTTATTTTCCGGCTTTACGCCGAAAAAAAGGGCTGCTCTCGGGGCCAATTAAAACGCGAGAATGCTTCGCGCATGATGTATTGCACACAGCTGACGCACAGTGGTGTGTTGGAAATTATACATTTGGTGAAAACTACAAGTGCCGAGAGGAAGATTTATGCAGTTCTACGGCGAGGATCCACCACAAATCTTCCTTTGTCCAGGTCAGAGCCTTTGCTCAACCGTGTTGAGCGTTAAGGGGGAGGGGCGATGTATGTATACGATTCGGTGTGTTGCGATGCCGACCCGGTAAAAGACGGACTATAATTCCTGTTGGTGCATTGCCGGTACGAGGGAAATGTCGACATGGCATCGCCGTGCGAGCTTGAGTTTACTTGCTGAGCTAAGGGGTTGCCGAGCGGCATATCTATGTAACTCGTGCTTCGCGCAGATACGTCACCGAGGAGGGACCGACGGCGGAACAACGTCCGCAACGTCCTCTCTCAGGACGTGACGTTTCGTGTCGCGTTACCCAGCCACACTTCTCCCAGCACTGCAGAATGTCCCGGGATTCGCTCGCCGCGTAAATTGGACCGGAAGGCATCCTGAATATACATGTATCTCCCATATTGGCAACCGAGGTGTGAACCAAGCCCGGTTCCCGAGAAGAAATATTAATGATCCATAAATTCCTAAATTCATAAATCCCTAAATTCATAAATACCTGAATTCATAAATCCCTGAATTCATAAATCCCTAAATCCATGACTACCTAAATTCATAAATATCTAAATTCATAATTCCCTGAATTCAGAAATTCCTAAATTCTATCAATTTACGTTGGAACCCATAAAATTTCATTATTTCTCATTCACTCGCGACATTGATTGATTGATTCGTTGTATATGCGCTCATAACTGATTAGCCGATATCGTCGTTTCGTTAACCAATCCATAGACAAATTGGATTGCACATTAGCCGCAGGTGCAGGCTCCGAATCTTGTATTCATGAGAAAACTGGAGAAGCGAGTCGACGTCAAAAGTGAATTGATTTGGATGCGGTACTTCCGAGGTACGTATACCATACCTGAAACTGTGAGTGTATCAAGATCAAATTTACTCTCGAGCGCTTCCTACTTTGTTCCTTTCTGGGCGCGTTTCAACGACAAAGCTATACGTTTGTTCCTGATGTAATTGTACCGTTGTGTCTGTACTCGCAAACAGGACTTGTAGATTTCTGCATCTCCCACAGGGAAACGTGATATGTGGATGTCCGCGCCAACTGGGTTGGGAATCGAGAATGCACAAAGCTGTCCGACCGAAGACAGAGGGATCGCATAATGGTTAAGCTTAGGGAGAGGCAACGAACTGAGAGGGCAACGTTGGTAAGATTACCATGTACTTGCACATATCCGTTGTCTCCGCATGATACGATCTCTCCGCGGTAATTTCCTGTCGCTTTTGACGAAAAGCCTCTACCGAATCGAATTAACGTTCGAGGTGAGTAATCGGTAGCGGCGGTGAATGATAATCAATTCAGTTAATCCTGATATCTTCATCGTAGATTTCTTCCTAAAATTTCGTGATGTTGAAAGGGTGATCGAGGTTACGGAATTTCCACTCCGTTCGTTATATATCGACGGAAAGAAGGATTTTCCCCTTTTCGTCGATTTCATATCAGATATTGAGCTGGGAGTTCTATAAATGAGATACTTACCGCTGACGACAAATAAATTCGTGGTTAGCGGTAAAAATATTTGTTGGATATGGACCATAAACGCCGAACGGCGAAAAATGGTTACGAGACCCATTTTGAGAAAAGAACGGTCCTTTGATATTTTCAAAAGGCGATATGCTTCTCGATGGTGTTGCGGAAAAAGTCAGGTGTCTATCGTGATCTGCGGGGAAAAAATGCACGAAACAGGGTACTTTGTGGAGTTACAGTATCGTTTTATCGTGCCCTTACATAATGATGAAAGAGGTAAAAAGAATTACCCCTTTCCACTAAAAGTAGTGGCAATTTTTTTTAGTAAAATCGAAGAGTCCCACAAAATGATTCTGGACTGCATAATTCCATGTACTTTTTTACACTGAAACTAGAATCCAAAATCGTTTTTTGCCCATAGCCAAAGCGGGTATTGGTAATTGTCAATAACTCCCAGCTTCAATCTCATTCAATAGTCAATCGCAATCTCAATACAGCCCGAAAAATAAGCCTGGACTTTTTTCAAGCTGTTTTCTCCAAAATGTTTTTTTTTTTTATGTAGGTTACGTATTTTGGGACGAAAAGAATTCTGATTGGCGACTGTAGGACGCCACGTTTCGGCGGTACATAGTAATAACCCTCGTGAATTCCCTCGAGCAAATGGTATGCTGGCAGGGCGGGAAATGGCAGGGCGAAAAACATGGAATCGTGGAACGAGGGAACGAAAGAACACAAATAGAATAACAAAGAATGAATGGAGGGCGGTTGCGGCCCTCGAATTTTATTCGGTATCCCGCGGCCACCGAGCAGTGAAATAGGGGCTCAGCCCGACGGTGGAACGAGGCTGGGGACTTTAACGTGACTGCATAATAAATTGTGCGATTCTTAAAACCTTCTCCAACAGAGACTACATAAATCGACAGATCCGAAGGCGCGACCTTGGCTGTAATGAAACGAGGCTAATTTCTCTAGCTTATGTGAATTTTATTCGAAACCCCCGTCATTCTGGCTGATTAATGATAGCCCGAGCATTACTCAGACACCTTCGACGATAAAAAGAAATTATATAATCTTGCAGCATCACGGAGCTTTTATCTATTGAAAAGTAAAAAAAAAACAAGTCGATTTAATAATAATTTGACGATAATTTGACTAAGATTGACGATTTAATAATAATTTACGTGGATAAACAGCTGTCGAAGTAAAAAATTAAAATGTACACAATGTTCGTCAGAGTTAATTGCAAATGTCGAAATTCGACAAAAATTAATTGTCTGTAATTTAAAACGCAAAATTGGCAATTTCGTAACAATTTACGTAGATAAACGGTTCTCGAAGTTAAAAGTTGAAATCTACAAAATGACGCATCAGTTATCAGTGTTTGTTCGTCAGAGTTAATTGCAAATATGCAGATTGGCGAGCAATTGGCGAATAATTTTTATCCGTAATTCGAAACGCAAAATTGACAATTTGATAATAACTTACGCCGATAAGCGGCGCTCGAAGTTAAAAGTTGAAATCTACACAATTACGCGTGAGTTCTCGGTGTTTGTTTGTCAGAGTTAATTGCAAATGTGCAAATGCGCCAGTTCTATCCACTGCAGCGTTCTATCCAAACGGATCGAAGAAATTAGCCCGACCGGTCTGATTCGTAGTTCAATCCACGTCGACAATAATTTGATCTTCCCCGCTCGTCGTGTAATGCGATTGGAAGTTTCGGCCGATAGTTAGTAACGCTGTTGGAGGCTTTCGTGAATTAAGCTCGTACGTATCGATAAATCGTTCGAGGTCATCGACTGTTTTCCGAGTCGCGACGCGACGGTCCCAGGTGAAAATCGGTCAGCTACCGGTTCGCCCAGAGCCGGTTAATTAAACTCGATTAAAATGCTAAACTGGTACCGAGAGTACCGAGAGAATTGAGGGAAGGCCGTGACGCGTGGGTGTGCATCGGTTCCTTCCGAAGTTTGCATTGATCACTCCGAAGCCCTCCAGTAACCATGTAACCTCCGACATAACCGAGAGAACCGGGAACAGAGAGCGCCACGTTACGTGGTTCACAAACGCTCCCCTTTCAGCCGACACTCAAATTGGCAATTAAAAAATAATCATCATTTAAAAGAGTTCATTTAATTTTTTCTTTTTAATTAATTCTCCTCGATTAAACGTGGGAGACGTTATCGCGACAGAATGAAAAATCTCGGCAAAGCTTCACCTCGAGGAGCCTTTGTGAAAGTTTCCAGCAGGGCCTTCCCAATATATTCGATATCAAACGTGGACCGTGAAATTAATATTTGCCCTCGGCAAACCCAAGCAAAGTTTCTCACGGAAATATTAGCCCGCGAAGTAGTACGCTTGCACGACTCAACGACCTCCCCATCATTGTACTGTTCCGCCCGATGCATTATATAGCTGCAGAACAAAAGTTCACAGTTTGGTGTGTAACTTAGCGTACGAAAAAAATAAAATTAACAAACTTATCGAGAACCACGCCCGACCGCGCGCCGCGGCTGTTTCAATTCCCCAGACAAACGGACACAAAAAACCTAAAAATAAATAAACAAGCGGAATGGGAGGAGAAAGCAAATGAAAAGTTCTTTACATTTTACGTGCCTTGAGCAGCCGTTTCTCTAACTAACCGAGTACCGCCAATATATCCAGTACAAGTTGTAGCTTTTAGTAGTTTTCGAAGTAGGTGCGCGAAGAGCTACGTGATCAGTCTTTGTGCGAAAGAAAAAAAATGGATGCAATAAGAGACCTCTGGAACAAACTCGATGCCTGCACGTTTCTCCTTTCATCGCAATGCTTTCAGGGCCGAATTGAAAAGTCGTATCGGTTTTTGGGAAAATGTTGTACAAGGTGATATACACTATTTAGACAGGAGAATGGATATGTATACAGATATATCGACGGGTGAGAACGTAAAGGGCGCAACTGTACGATTAACCGTCGATACAATCTGTGGTTTCATAAAATTTTTGTGTACAATTCATACACGGTAAAATAGATATAATATATCGAATCAAAAGGGCGTAGTCCGTATAACTTAACACGGAGTTATGCCCCGTTTATTCTTTACCGCCGATGTAATCTGTACTTTCATCATATTTTTATAGATACTTGGCGTAATTTTTTTTACTGAGACTAATAAAAATGCGCTTTTCCCATTTCCGTTTAACGATTCACTTCCATAGGAAATATATCGCCGAGGCTCAATGCGGTAACTATGGAAGGTTTGTTCTTATGTTGTGCGTAATATCGCGGATCTATGTAATTTCCCCTTATGGTCGCTCCGGGCGACGTCCGGTCTCGTAGGTGCAATTCCGATAATGGT
Organism: Stenichneumon culpator; assembly: GCA_964017025.1. Taxonomy (NCBI): domain Eukaryota; kingdom Metazoa; phylum Arthropoda; class Insecta; order Hymenoptera; family Ichneumonidae; genus Stenichneumon; species Stenichneumon culpator. The sequence continues at coordinate 6,926,572 of OZ024777.1, forward strand.
ATCCGATAAAAGAGCTACTGACGATCGCTCGTTATACGTTGCCAACGATGAGTACGGAGACGACGACGTCGTTGGAAGCAAGCAAACGAGGAGAGTGACGGAGCTCCGCGTGTGAAAGCACTAAAGTTTACGAGATTAGAGTCCGTCCCTTCGACGTCAGCCACGTTCGTACAGTTGAACGAGGGTTCTGTTTATGCCACAGTATCAAGAGGTTGGGAGTCTCGGTGGGCGAGGCGTCGATACCAGAGGAGGAAGAAGTTCGAATTCCTATAAAGATTCCTGTCAGCTCTACGTTTGCCGTTTCAGGCACAAAATCATCTTATGTCATCTAGGGAAACTTACCATTTTACGCCTGTCGCTGACGCTGTTCGGAAGATGTATCGAAGCTATTCGCAGTAAACGGCGAATTGGTTCGATATATCGGATATTAAACCTACAGGGGAAAAGCGGGGCAAAACGGACCCATGAGGTCAAGCAGACCCCAGAACTTTAAACCCATTCCCTCCATCTGAAATAAGATATTTTTTTTATATCCCACAAAAAATGGGTAAAAGATGGTCCGTTTCGCCCCGGAATTCCATTGTGCTACCTGCTATTTCATGGTGCTGGTGTTCACGGGTCTGGAATTGACCCCTTTTTATGACCCAGCCAGGATTCGTGGAAATCTTCATTTCTTCGAATTTTTTTCGAGCCCAATGTTCATGTATGCATTCTTTTGGAAAAATGTTTGATTCGATTGTATCCTTGAGTTTCTTGACTATGACTAAAATGGGGTGACGTTCCACTCGTGGGAGACATCGCAGATCCACGAGGGTGGCTCGCCTGCGAAGCTTTCCAGGAACGGTCGTCCGTTGTCGTCGTCAACGAGAGCTTAATTGCCGTAGAAGGTAATGGAGGGTGGACGGTCGACGTGGTCCACGGAGGGATCGATACCGAGTTATGGGTAAATTCACAGGCACAGGCATGGAGTCCGTAACCATTCTGGTTCATTGGTGTGTGTAGCCTGGAACATCCCTGTCTCCGGCTAAATAATTCGGCGGCCATAATTCTGGACGGACAAGTTATGCCAGGCGAACCCTTTCGAGACACGCAGGATTGATTTAAGACAGAGCTGCATTTGGCCGATATGATGAAAGTTCATGCCAATAGAATTTTCCGGTAACTGTAACTGTAATGCCTGGAGATAAAATGCAATAATTAATGCGATGCAATGGCAATAATTAATTTCCGTGTTTAACACATCCGCCCATTTCGAGAATTCGATTTCTCGCGCTATGATTTCGCATATCCCTCTCCCGGTGGTTTGCAACAAACGCGCTTCCAACCCGGAATCCATTCATTCGCAATTACCACGTAATCAACGAGCCTCGTCGACGATTGTACACACAGCGAGGGTTTGCACGCGCGATCCTCCCGCTGTACCGGAGTACGGAATCCCGTCGACGAGAGGTAGGACGGAGACCTGTCCATACCTCTCTCGCCTTTAATTTGGATCGTCGATGACAAAATCAACCGATCCTTCAATTTGATCGTGATGATTACGACGAGGATCGGTACAACGCGAGCTCATCACGGAGCTGATCCCATCATGCACGTGCGGTCAGTATCAGGGATTAACCGCAGAGTTCAATACCGCTGGGAGATCGAAGGCTCGCCCACTGGAATGGTACGCCATTACCATTCGCCAAGCCGGGAGTTGACTAAAAGAAATTGCTTGGATTCCAGAAGAAAAAAAAGTCATATTTATCTAACGGACTTTAAATTGGTCGAGGAGAACTTGTAGTCCTTTTTTTGATTGTCGTTTAGAGACCCATTTAAAAAATTATAGTCGTCGCGCAATTCTGTCTAGGATAAAATTTGTATAGATCCTCCATGTAATCTTTTTTTACTTCGGCGAATAAAAATGCGGTTTTCCCATTTATCGCTGATCAATTACGGGCCTATTGATTACGAGTGATCAATATGGCCTATACCCGTTTGCAGGTAGGCTTAGGTCCGGATGGATGTAACATCCCAGCACTGGTGCGAGACTGGCCGGACTCCCGCCCAGAGAAAAAAATTGTTGGGACGACAAGAATTTTGTTGCCATAACGCATTTACCTCGTTAACATACGGACAACAAAATATTTTGCTGTGGCACCAAATATTTTGCTGTGGCAGCAAATATTTTGCTGTAGCAGCCAAATATTTTTGCTGCCACAACAATAAATTATTAACGATCTACATTTTGTTAAAGAAACATAACTATTTTTCTCCGTGCAGGCTTGGCACAGTCTCGCGCCACTGTTGGGATGTGATCGCCAGCCTAACTATCCCACCTATGTTAGACCAATGATAGATAGGCCGGGCCATATTCCGCACTTGTACCGTAACTCTACAATCGTTTCAATAGGCCGATTTTTGGTTAAGCCCGATAATAGATCAACCGCGGGTCAACTGTATACAATATTGTTTTATTCCATGGAAAATCGCCATTGCTGTAGAGTACTCTCTTCCAGAGTTCGATTCATGAAACCCATTAGATTTATTAATTTCGCCCAAAGTAGTAAATCAATCAAGTCCCAAGGCGAACAGCCTGGATCTAAAAGAGCATGACAACGGCTTCCCAGCAATTACCTTCGATTAGGCACCATTGTTTGCGTATGTATTTACTAAATGTACATACAATGTACATACATATGGGAGCGACCGCGAGCAGGCTAACACGCGATTTCCTCGCGCCCAGTTTAACGAAAGTTCTCTCGCGGTGAACAGGCTTCGGAGGGGAAAAAAAAAATGAAATGAGGCTTCGCGTTTTCCGTTCGTGTTTCCACCTACCAGCCAATTACAGTAAAAGCACCGGGGCACGAATTACGATTGAATTTAGTACAACGTACTGGCACCTCGCCAGTTGTGTTGGGAAAAGGGTGCATGCGAAAACGCGGAACAATGTGCCGCTCGTGCTCTTTCGTCTATATACGTTTACGGCCTCGCGAGCCCGGACGATATCGCGCGTTATGCGCACCGTGGGACAGACAACGCGACTCTGTTATGTGGAAGCTTTCTAGTCCTTCTGTGTCGACATAAATTAACGATGAATGCTGTCGGGCGGCTGGCTTTGGAGCCTGGTTAATTCAAACAGGCACTTAATCGTCGCTCGATGAATTTTCTCTGGTTATTCGGCTCGCTGGAAGCTCGATCTTCTCGTTGCAGCTTCCAGTCACAGCCGGAGCTTCGATTGTCACAGCCACCCCAGCTGCAGCGGCAGCTACGGGGGAGAGGAGTGCCGCCATACCGTCTGCGTGTTTACGATAGCGCGGCTTTATTGGCATCCGACCTCCGGCCCTCGTAATTCCCCGGACTCCGGTGGTATAAGCTCACACCCCGTTTCGCCGTATATCAGCCAGGGCTCGATCTCTTGCCCGTAATAAAAGACGAAATTTTTTCAATTCTCGAAAATTCAACAATCCTCGACGTACGATTCAATCGAGTGATTGCCTCTTATTAAAAGAAAAAGAATTCTCACATGAAACTTCGCTGTCGGCAATTTTTTATTGGCTGTTTATGTATGTACCAATTTCTCGACGAATTAACGAAGTTTTGGCGCATTACCAGCTTGTATTGTGTCAGCTGGCGGCGCCTCTGTCACCCTCGTATATTATGGAGAACACATACGCAGAAAAATTACGAGAAAATCGATATTGTTAATATCGTTGTCCTTATGTTTAGCGTTACGTCTTAGCGTTCGATTAAATATTTTTTACTTGTCCTCGACCGATTCGAAGGCATGCGAATTACTTGTTCCGGTTGTTAAGCGGTGCCTTTAAAGAGGGAGATCTCGAATCGATCCTTTAAAGAGGGACATCTCGACGTAATCTGCCGCCTAGAGAACAATTTATTTTTAAATACTTAGCATCTCGCCATGAGTCCCTACACTGAGAAAAAGAAATGGTTATTTTCTATAAGACATGGTATTTTCTATAAGCCAAAACTCAGTGCCAATTGCACGCTTGTCCCTTTTGGTGCCGCAATGACACCTGACAATCGCTGTATGCGCACTTTGACACCGTCGAAGCTAGCTTTCTAAGAAACATAATATAAAAATATCTCCATACGTTCCATAGGAGCGACCTAGTATAAAAGGCGTACGCACTACGCTCAATTCAGTTATTCCTACCGACACTACCGAGCTGCTACATAATCTACGAGACTCCGAAGAGCGAGCAAAGCTGTGTTTGACGAAGCTCTGTTCAATAGCCCTGAGAGGCTAAGTCTTCGGAAATCGACATAGTCTGGTCGACTGTAGTACGAGAACCTGTAGGGAAGACCGGGGCGAGATGGGCCAGCGAAAAATCAAGCCGACGCGGGACGTAATGGGCCACCCTAATCAAGACAACTAGTAGGCTGCAACGGCGGATTATTGGTCCATGAGCACTACTGATAAGTAGAAATAGGGAAACGCAAGATGTATGGATAGTACAGGTAGGGTTTTAAAAAGTGAACAATTTAAGGGTAGCCCGTCTCGCCCCAGACAATTTTTAAAACTGTGAAAATATAATTGTTGAATGACAAACATTATATTATGCCTTCGGCAGCGTTGTAGCGCATTATTTGCTTAGGGGGCCCATCTCGCCCCGGTCTCCCCTACATCACCTGGCTACAGGAAAATAAAATATAATTTCCGTGAGTACTAAACAGAATCATCGAGTCTACATTTGTTTTGCATGCTCTACCACGTGCGAGGGGCCAAGAAGTCTCAAGTATCCGCTCAAAGCATGGCTCATATCCAAGGCAGTGTTGAGCTGCTCGCACATAAAACTACGTGCGGAACACAGACGGGCCGTGCCGTATCCACACACAGCCGTGATTGGCTGATGCTCGCGTATCGACGTCCGATCTGGTCCGCTCAATTCGTCTGTGTGACGGAAAACGGCAAACGTTGTTTCATGTACGAGCACCTTTAGGCGCGGTCTTCGTCCCTGATGTAAAGGGCCAATGCCTTGACTCGAAAGAGAGACCGTCGTTTCGTTTCCCTCAGTGCGATCTCATCGGGAGCACGTCGGGACGTAACAGCAGTCTCGTTGTGACAGGCAGGCGATAGCCGGCGCTCTCGTACGCGGTATGCTGCGTGTGGGGCAGGCAAGACTTTGCGCAGGAATGGCTGACGCAACTCGATATCTCATCTCAGATAATCGAAGATTTTTCTTGGAAATACTCGGCGACGATACTTTTTTATGACATGTACAGAATCGTTGAAATTCAGCCAAAATGTTGATACTTTTTTTATGTATGTAATCGACAAAGTCGATCAATTTGAAATGAAGGCGGCGACGCTTCGTAGTTATAATTTTTGTTTTTTAATACTTGCAAATGTATGCATTTTGAGAAGTCGCGATGTGTTTCGACCAGAACGCCCTGATAGCAACTGTAGCTCCACTGAGTTGCTCCACACACTTTTAAATTGTTAAATTAACATTTTTATAAAAATATGCGTATAGCGGCAATAATCAAGAATAAAATCCGGTCTTCAAAGTGCCGTCAATTTTTTTTTGTATTAATCAAAAGCTTTTTTTATTATTACTGTACATTGCTACCGATGACTGTGACTGAGACAATGACGGAAACTGGGCAGTTTACCTTAGCTGCGAAAATATTTACGCAAAAACAACAGCCGTGTGAGGCAGAATATAACATTTATATGTTTACATAATATATATATAATATATTTGTGGCAACGAATATCATCCTGACCATGTGTCCTGAGCCCTCCCCACATTTTTAGGCGACGTTGGACATATTCTCGAGCCAGTTTGTGTCCCCGTGAATATCCAGTAACCACAATAAGGACTAATGCAAGGATAACGGTCGTCCGGAGTTTACAATCGTGGCACTGCGGTGCCACGAGGGAGTGCGAGAGTGGGAAGGGTTGGAAATCCTTTCCACCCCTTCGGGTGCTGCTAGGCTTACCGGACTATACCGTACGTGGGGGTTCGCGGCAACAGGTAGAATAATGCATTACTTGAGAGGCGGCACGGAGTAACAACCCCTCTACGCGAAGCCTAGAGAAACTCCGCGCTGAACTCGCTATCATGAGAGGGTGCAGCCTCCTCCGACCCTCCCACTCCGGCTCTATCCGTGCACACACTCGTCGTTTAACCCAGGGGGAATCTTACACTCTTCCGAAGAGCTTGAAAAGAGCCTCGGTAAATTCTCTTCGACAAAGAAGTCCCCGTGAGATCGCCGTGGAATTTTCGATTCTCGGAAACCCGACACCGAGCGATGCGATAAATCTTTCGTTACAAGGTGTTGTACCAGAGGATACCGGCTGTGTGTTTCGGTCTCCTCTGTACTTAGTTTATCCACTTCGTACGAAATATTACCTCGGTGAAAGCACCCGGGCAAATTCCTCGGTTCCTATTCCTTTATAGACACAAAATTCCATTACGAAAGACCGGAAATTACTGCGGTTCACGTTGTATATATATATATATATTCGTTATACAAGCTCCTGATTCTCCCGTCGCGTTCTGTGACTGCTTTTCGGACTTTAACGGTCGCGCGCACCAACCAGCGAGAAAACCGGGCGACGCAAAAGCTCTGAACGTACACTCGCTCGCAATTATCATTCTAAACTCGTGTTTCTCTATCCTCGGTCCGAGCTAGCGGTAGCAGGGACGGTGGGAGTTGCTCTGAATCGCGCCTGCGAGAGAGCTTCCCGCGAAAGGGTAAAAGCGATTTCGAGAGCGCAGAAATAATCGCTCCACGGTTAACCCGGTTTTAATTCGGTTCTCTGTTTATGAGATACTCCTCCCCGTCCTCGCTACTATCGTTGCGAACGTAACGGTGCTTTCAAGCTATCATTTAAGCTATTGTTACCTCGACGAACTTTTCGTGCGAAAATCGTACGCGTCACTTTCTGGCTCTTCAATCAATAACAATAACAATAATAATAATAATAGAAATAATAATAATAATAATAATAATAATAATAATAATAATAATAATAATAATAATAATAATAATAATTTTGGAAGAACATTTCAACTCTGACAAACTGTAGGTTGGACAATGATGAAGTGAAAAAAAAAATGGTCATTGTCATTTAACAGGGATTGAAATTAGGTCAAATTGGTCGCGACACAATGGCTGCAATATTTCATTCGTAAATCAGACTTCGCGTGTTTACTGCCACGGATGACACATGATTTTCATTACTCATGATTAAAATGTCGTTCAATGGACGCGAATGGATTCAACGGGTTTGGTACAGTCTAGTATTGCGTATTCTCGAACTACCTTCGTTCCACTATCTGCGTCAAGAATCTTAATTAAATACGGATAAGATCATCCGGGTGGGTGGAATGGGTCAGTTTCCAGTGTAGGATAATAGTACAGAACCACTGAGAAACGTCGTGGTATGTCAAGTTACGCGTACATTTTCATAACTGGGCTGTTATAAACGGCGGAATAAACCCGTCGTTTCGTAAAGAATGAGCACGTAAAAAAAGTAATGTCCTATGGAGGTTCGTTGAAAAAGACTGCACTCGGGTACGTGGCACGAAAAAAAAGAATGAAGATGAAACTGTGTGTTGCCGCGAGGTAAAACGGCGACAAAAAATCTTTTTTTATCGTCTCTTTTACATGGTGACTTTGGAGCTAGACACGAAGGCTCAACGCTGAAATGAGAATTTTCCTATTTAATAGGCTACATTTATACCTCAACTACGGCGCAAAACTATTTCGCCAAATTTTTCAATTAACGTTTTTTTTTGTTCACATCGATTTTTTTAACGACCTTTGAAAATTCAATTTTGACATGACAAGAGTAAAGTTGGTTGGGGACTTTTCGATCTTTAATAATTCTGTGGCACATTTGGAATCGTGGGAGGACCGAAGCAACGGGTAAACGAGGTGCAGAAGCACCATGGATGAAGGACACCGGAGAGGTGATCCAAAGCTACAGCAACGTGTAAGGAGCGGAGTGGTCGTAAAATTTTACAAGCGTATTTTACGAACCTGTCCGTCATCCTTTCTCCCCTCCGAGTCTCTTGGGTAACATTCTAGAAAACTCATTTCTCACGCGAGATATTTATAGTACGAGAAATATGTAAATTTAAAGAAAATGGACAAAGTGAATAGTAATATAATACATTGTTTAAAGATAAGAAATCATGCCTTTCCTTTAATTAATGAAAATTCAACTCCGTTGAATTCTCGCGCCATCTCATAACTTATATAAAAATGTAATGCGGCGTCGGATGATAAATTGACAGTAGTTATCAAACTAATTTTTAATAATTATTTTAATAAGTATTGGGTCATGAGTTTTTTTTTTGTATAGAACAGCATCAGCAAGATTCACGATCGCAAGAATAATTGAAATTGAAAATAATTTTCTTTTTAAGTTATTTTTTTTAGCAGCCCTTTCCAGTCTCCAAAAATATCCTCCGGCACTTTTTCCAAATGCACCCTTTATCTCTTTACGAGCTTACGTAGCTTTCTCCCCTGACCATCTTTACAACATTACCACGATTTGACCCCGACCCGGGCTTTGTCGAACCCCCCCATAGCTTCCGCTTTCGTGTATAGTCCGACGCAGCGCTTCCAGACAACTTTATTTTTCCCTAATCCATCAACCCGACTATCGTCAATGCAAGACTGATTTTATGGAAATGATTATCGATAGGCGGACGGATGATCGAGACGATTCGGCCAGGCTCTGTCTCACCAAGATCCCTCGAATATCCGTGCAACGTCGCAGCTCTGGAAACTTATAGTTTCGTCCGATCTACCCCGTTCCTCTTGGAAGACTCCTTCGTATGGACCTTTTGTCGGTTATATACGGTTATACCGAACAACAGTGCATCGTGACCGATCCGCGTAAACGCTTTCTCAGCCGGTTACATGCTAGGCCGTAAATTTTACGTGCCTCGTCGTTAAACGACGTTCGAGTAGCGAAGAAATGGCAAAGAAAGGGCAGGGGAGATGGCGGCAAAATGGCACGGCGGGGCAAAACGGGACAGTGAGGGCAAAACTCAGTTTCCAATCATTTTTGGATGCCCCATTTTGTTCCAACGATACATGCGGATTTTCAAACCCGTTTTGCCCCACGTACCACCATCGCCACCATCCAAAACTTATTGGAACATTCCGTTTTGTCCCGTTATCCCGTTTTGCCTCACTGTGCCATTTTGCACCGCTCTCCCCTATATAAGAATTCCGTCACTGGGTTCGACGCCCATGGTAAGTTTTCGCCATGCCGTTTCCCTTTTTCCTCAGGTTAAGAATTATAATGCTTTCTTTTATGCACTATTTTAATGCAAATCGAATTTATCCAAGCGGCGTTGAGAGTCTATAAGGGAAATGGCGAGTTATCGCATCTCCAACACTCCACCCTCTCGCCCTGGTGAGTTTCACGAAGGAGTGAGAAGTTCGAGGTGAAATGGAGTACAGTTAGTCATTACTCGGTCGCAGTCCAGCGCGACCGCCGTTCTGTCATGGACTGGACATTGGTTGACCTCCTTGGCCACTTGCCAGTTCAACTTTGAACTACGCAGCTACCACATACGAGCTTATACTCTAAATCCGTCTTTTACTTTCAACGAAATTTCTCCCCTTTCTCTCTTTGCTCTCCCCCCATCCCAGCATCCCTCTTCTGCTTCAAACTCTTATCGAAAAAGCTGACTTCCGGAATTCACGGAGACCAATGTGGCAATCGTCCATTGTCCATTGTACGCCTGCAAGCGACGCTTTAATGAAGATTCGAGAATTTTTCGTCACCGGGGAAGCAGCAAAGTTTTAACGAGGCTCATGTCCGAGAGATCAAATTTTCGAAGGCGCGGCATCGAAATCGTTTTCCTGCACGGTGGAAAAGAGCAGGTCAAATACGAGGCGGTGACACTCAATTGTACGGAACTGTCTTCTTCATTGTTTCGAGGCGAGTCTTTCGAGTCTTCTCGCCAATGCTCGGCGGACTCGCGGATGTCAGACTGAAGAGGAGAAAGAAAGATAGCTCGTAGCTTCGATCTATAAAACCAACAGAACCCCATCCTTCAATCGAGCTTCCAACCGGATGGAATAGCTGGTGCACGAACATCGTTCTCAACGCTGAAAAGAAACTGGAATTTTGGTATCTTTTGTTGGTAAAATTTTTCACGTTTTGGTATTTTCTATTCTTGCTTCTTCCATGCTGGGAATGACACTCAGGACCGGTACTGGCTGAGGTTGGGGGAACATTTGCCGACGCTATGCCAATACTGGGCCAGTGTGGCGCTCGAAATACGGTTCTTTGGATTTCACCCTTTTCTTTTATTAATAGCCTTTTTCTTCGGAGCTTTTGCCTTCAAGATGGCCAGTTCATCCTCCTACTAACATGTGTCGTTTCTCAGATACCGCTTGGTCTCTTCACTATGGTCAGAATGCACCTGCGGCAGAAAAGTGTCGAGTCATCACGTTATACTCCCTGCGGAATCGCTTTCGCTTTGAGGTGTTGAGTTTGCCGCGCACTCGTATGTGCGACGTGCGAGCTACGAGGTTGGGCCACTGGGTCAGGGTTACCAAAAGACGAGTGACAAATCGTGACGAATGGTCCGGATAGCGAGTTAACTCGACACGAAGACTCGACTGCAGTGGGCCGAGAGCCGAAAGCTCGACTGTGCAACGCGTGACCTGGAGCTTTAACTCTTCATCACGGGGTTAACGGTATAGTGCTCGCATTTTTTAAAACCCTTTTTGTTGTGGAGAGGAAAAAAACATTATTTTCTTCGATCGGGACGTCAAATTGTTTCAGAGAAAGACGTTTTTAATCAGCGAACTTACCGTAAAAGATTATCGCGATCCAAATTATTATTATTATATATGCTTCTTACAACGGCAAAATATTATGCGAGGATTTTAGCAATGTAATCATTTTTATATTTTTGTAGTAACTATTTCTATTCGGATAGTATCGTGCATCAAGCGTATTGTGACATTTATTATACATCATTATCATTGAAATAATTACATTTAAGGTAATACGTCACGTAATCGCCGTTTCTTAATTGTGGGGGGTGGTGAGGGTATGTTGCTAGCAGTGGTCGAGGCCTAGATATCTTTTCATAGACAAGTTCGAAGCTTCTTCAACTCGTAATATCCACAAAAGTGTATGGGCACAGCTCGATTTTATTTTTCAATACGTCAGTAATAATGTAATGCTATTTTCGAACAAAATTCCAAATTTGGTTCCAAAAGTAGAGAAGTCGCAGTGTGACATATTCTCTTTAACATGGCAACAATTATTGTCGTTCCTACACGATATATCCAAATATACGATCCGGTAAAATGACGGACCAGGGACAGTACTAAGCTGCCTGTCGCGAATCATTAGAATGTCATATTCTTCGTTTCGTGAGATAAACAAGTGGTTGACTGAAGAAGGAGGAAACACGAGATCTTCCTATTGGAATAAACGCTGTGATCTTCGGCAAAGCTTAATATCCACTGTACAGTTTAACTGTATCTAAAATTTCATTCGTTAACCATGGACCATAGCTGGGCAAATACACTAACTACTTGAAGTACGTATTGAAGTAACAAGTACTGAGTCAGTGTCCAGTACTCAGAACTTCAGGAATTTAGTTCTGCCAGTACTCAATACGTCAGTACTCAAGAACTACCCAGCGCTCAGTACTTCGAGTACTTGAGTGCTACAATAGGTACTTCAAGTACTTAGGATATTTGACCAGCTCTGCTATGGACTGTGCATTCTCGCACCGATGATTTTATTTCCTTTTTCCGGCTGGGAACGTTTTTCGCAGGCGAAACCACGGGAGGCTGCGTTTTTGCCAATATCGTTGTCCGAACGCAAGGAATACGTGACGAATCGCGCGATCTTGCTCCTTTCGTATGTACCGAGCTGGGTCTCAAATAAATCATACCGATTCTAATATAAAAAGCTTGCGCGATATTCGCCCCACCAAATCTCGAAGCTCGCGATATTCGCCCCACAAATCTCGAAGCCTGCGCTCTCCTTCGTCTATACGTATCGGAATGGATATCGTGTGTCGACGTACGTGAGCTGTCGAGGATTCGTTGGTGCGCCGAACTACTCCGGCCGTGTCTTGAGAGAAGGAGTGAAAAAAAAAATTGAATTGCCCTATTTCTTGTTCTCCTTACAGAACAGGCTTTTTCGCGAAATACAGGCATCCTGAAAGCGTCATACACGTGGTAAAGACATGCAAATTGATCAAAGACACTTCGCATGCCGATGAGAGGTAGCAACTTCCGAGAGGTCGTACTCGAAACGTATTTGGGTCGACGGGCTCGTATCGAGAGTATATCGACAGTTGGACATTGAAATCAATTTTTCTATAAATTCCTTGACGTCCCCAGTCATGAATATTTCCGATCGTCATAGTTCGAAATGTCGCAGGAGTAGGAAACCCCGAAAGCAGTGATGCTCCGAAGTTTCCTTACTTCCTTCGAGATTCCTTCCTTGGAATCCGATCCGAAGCCGAGCTTGGTCGGTATCAAAAACTGTAATCCATTTTTTTTTTAGGTGCTGGTATGTACGGTTAAAAGAAAAATCTCATCGAAAAGGCCGACACCTGTAAGAAAAGTTAGTTCAAGTTTGTATTACCGAGATGTGGTAAACCACATGCTTTTCCGGTTATGTGAAGCACCGCGTTCGGTAACGAAACCTATAATGAATGCCGTTTTGAGACCACAAGCAGCTAAGGCAAAGGAAATAGTCTTTTTCCGGGGAATTGACAGACGCAGGGCAAGACAATTTTTTTTTTCTTGGCTGTCTGTGGTGTCGAAACAACATTCATTATAGTTTTTGTTACCGGCTGAGCACGGGATAGGTGGGCGGAAACGGAATCTCAAAATGTCACTGCGTCGACTGGCGATTGGGCGACGGATCAGTCACCAGGCATCTAAACAAAAAATCTTAGAGGATTTTTTGTTTGGAGGCGCCTTGTCGATCGCGAGAAACGCTGCAGTCGGCCGCCACCTCGCGGCTCGTTGAGGTAGTCGCGTTCGAGGCTGCCGTGCGAACCGAGTCTTATGCGGCATACACAGTGTTCCTTCTGAACGAGAGCGTGGTGTGGGCTTCTTTTATGCCATGTGTACATGCTTTTTCGATTATAGCAGATTATAACCATGACATAGGTACTTAATTATATAGGATACAGGTAACGATTAATTCACCGGATAATCTCCTTATTAGGCCGGTAAATTGTCAGTCATTTGTCCGAACGTGGGAATTTATTATTTTAGCGGCAGGGGAACATATAAGGACCATGCTAGGGGGTTAAATGACCATAGTCATTTAAGAAATATGATCGTTTAGTTACAATTAAAGCGAATTTAATGCGAGAAGTCAAAAGTGAAGACGGTCAGTTATCAAAAATTACCGAAAATTACCAAAGTGGTAATTATATAATAATAAAATGGTGTAGGGGGATTATGTTGGCGTAGAGCAAACAGACACGTAGTAGATTAATCAAGTTCACGAAACGAATTTCGATTCTGCATTGAAACGCTGTTACTTAACAGTACTAAACAGTACTAAACGTTTACCAACTTTTGACTAATCGATGCCACCAACTCGAAGATCATCATGTCCTTCGTAGCGTACATTTATTCGCGAATAGTCCAGCCCGTTAAGCTACCATCAGCCGGTTGAATGATGCTCGTTAGTTCAAGGATCCCGAGTCAAGAAGCTCTCTCGCAAATAGAAAAGGGAATTGCTTCGACGATAATTAAAATTTAAGGAAGAAAATCCCTCGATGTTTTATTACTACCAGCACTTAGCTGCTACCCCACTTCGGTACGCTCGTCAGTACCAAATATTTGTACGTACAATCACGACGGATTCACTTTTTTTATTGAACGAATCTGTTTGTGCTAGTCACGTTTTTTTTTCAAGTTTCATTTCATTCGGTCGGCTTTAGTATCGGAGACCCCACGGCTGTTACCTCGTTTGTTGACTTTAATTCGAGAACGAGAGGCCGAAGTTCCTCTTTCTTTGTACCATCCGGGCCTGGGAATTCTTTCACGCAAATATTTCTGCCAGAAACCGAAGGATCTTCTCGCGTATTCTGTTCGTTTTGTCATTTCCGGCAACGTAAACTGTATTTTCTCTTCACTGCGCGTCGACGAAAGACGGAATCCAAGCATGCTACCGCTTTTCTGTGTTGCCTTTGAAGGAACAGTCTAGCAGCTCTAAAGAAGCATCATTTACTCTGATGTTGTTATCTTGTATCTTCTTAAGTGCGTTGCATGTTTATACATATTTGAGCTCAGACGGATTTGTGAATCATAAATAGACAAAAAGATGTCATTCTCAATAAGGTTGTTTTCTAGTCGCAATAAATGGCAAACCCCAATTACCGGAAGACGGGAACTGCCACCAGTCAAAGAAAAAAGCGTAGCGTCAATAAATTTCAAAACGTGCATAAATTAAAATTAATAAAATAAAATAAACTAAACCACGCACAAAATAATAACAGAAGAATGCAAAAAAGAGATGAAAACAAATCTAAAAGAAAAGTTTTTTTATGAGTAATAATATTAATATTAATGATATTAGAACCTCTGAGAAGCGCGTCGAACAAATAATTCAAAAACGATTACTGAAGCGTAACGGTAGTGCATAGTCAGAGTTTCGCTACGAAATGATGTAACTTTTCCTCGCTATGACGCTGACGCGTGAATAACTTTCATGTCTTATGAATAATGAATTTCGAAGGCATTAGCAGAGAACACCTAAGTTGCTTCCCCGTCAGTTGGCCCTGCTAGTGGAGTGCAACGAGCATGCGGTGGAGGTCGACGTGCAATTTTCGCAAAGATCCCAGCGACGAGCTTTATACGCCTCGGGTGCAAAAGCTCGGAGTGAACTGTTCCGCCTCGCGGTAATCCCGTTATTCTCGATCTCACGGACACTTTATAGGCGCCGGGGACGTCTTATCCGGTGGCGATATAGCTGTGCCAGTAAACCGCTTCGAACACCTCCCAAGACGCCCGAGCCAGTTTTCCAACGTAGCCTGGTACTAGCTTTGAGGCGGCTGACGGAAGCTGCGACTTGCACTAGCTCGTCGCATTAACGTTCATAAGCCAAGCGTCATAGCTCTTTGCCAAATAATTTCTCCATAGTAAACGGCACAGTGTTCATATCACTTTGTCCGACGAGACGGGGTAATCTGCGAAGCCGACCGACAATGTAGATAGAAAACACCCCAGATGTTGGGGGTCCAGCTGGCCAGTATCAAGCCAGTATTGGAATGTAATGTTACGTCCTAGTCAACTCGTTAGAGTACGAGGAAGTCAATAACATAGTCGATCTCTCTTTTCGGGTCAACGCTGGGCAGCGCTTCACACCGGGGACGGAGATCTTACTTTTTACACTTGTAGTTTTCTGCACGGAGAGAAAAGCATGGTAACAATCTCCAGATTCGTATAGTAATTCGAGGACGAAGTGGAAAAATTACGATTTTAACCAAACGCATCGCGAATTTCCCTATGCATAGGCCGCTGTATCATTTACGGCATATCGTAATTATTCCCATACTTTGCGCCCACAAATGTTTAATATTATTCTCCAGACGCATATAAAATGCACCAAGTTGGTTCGGTATAAACTACTAGGAGTTCAGTGATAGATTGCACATGCTTCAAAGTTTCTTGCTATATACGATTTAGTAACGATTAATATGGGGGCCGCATCACACGACTGAATAGTTTCGTCGGTTTACTTTGTCGTCCCATACGGTATAGGAAAATTTCCCTGATTTCCGATATGGCCCGCGTTTGCTATACCGTCTGGAGATTATTCCCAAACAATTTTAGATGATATTACTATATTTTTCTCTCCGTATGGTTAGGATAATTTGCATGAACGAGTGATCCCCTGTAACGGTATAAGTAGAATAGGAATAGGAATACTTGTAGTGGAAGGAAGGTTTTTCTGTACCCACTTGATGGTTAAATTGTGTTTATTATCGATGGTTAGATAAGAATAATTGTAATGGTCGGTAAATTATTCTTGCAGGTATTTCCTTATGCGTTGCACGTAGATCTTTTGTTTATTAATTCGATGACTACATATTATGATCACCTTTGCGACAATACACTGTTTCTACTTATACTTAAGATCAAATACAACAGAGATTTTATAAATTGAGAGATTACAACTCTCTGTAAAAGCCGTACAAGTTACGTACTCTGACTGACAGAGAGTGTCCTTTAGAACGTAAAGACTAGAGCTCTTTCGGCCACTCTAGTTTGCAGACAACGGAGCTCTCGCTGCTTATTTCAATCGAATGACATACTAGTTGGGGTCGAGGTAGACTCTTATCCTTGCGGAAAAAGATTCGTGGCTACGTATCATTGGCTGAAGTTGTGACCACATTTTGATACCGATGTATATAACAGCAGATTTAGTTATTTAATATTAAGTGTTACATAGGAAGTAACAGTAACAGCCGTAGAGACTTCTAACCATACTCGGGACGAGTCGTTATTCTGTCTCGAAGCTGGTCGTGAGCGGGGCAAAATGGACCCGTGTCCTCCATTCGAGATGAGATTTCCGTTTATGCCTCAGGAAACATTGATTAAAGTAGTCCGTTTAGTCCCCCGCTCTCAACTATACACAACATCCCTTTGCCATGATAACCGGGTCATCGCTCGATATCCATAGAGATATCCAATACTCGATATCCATGCCCAGGCTTTTATAGTAATATCGAGGAAAAACGTGCGCAAACCGAAAGTATTCCATTAAAGGAACCTGATATTCTTCGCGAGAGGGTTCGAACCCGGGATTGCTTTGATCGTGAATGTAGCAGGAGCGAGAAGCTGTATAGGGACTTTGTTACAACAGCCCAAGAGCAAGGAAGTCGGGAGAGAAGCTCGAAGAAATAATAAAATTTTCTCTCATTCGCATTTTTCCACGCTGTCTCGTTCCGAACTTACGTCACGGAAATTGGAATCGCTAGGTGGTTGGGAATTATTCGAAGGGCGGATAGACAATTTAAGTTTCGCAGACGGGTCGGATCGGCGTCGCTCCGTTGAAAACAGACGGACGGGCGGTGGGGCAGAGGAAAAATCCCAGTGAAAAATCGACCTTACAACCTCGCGAATGTAGGGAACGAGGGCGAGGATGTGCGAGTGGCTTGTCATTCAACAATCATCGGTAAAATGTATAAGAGAAATATAGAGGGAGAGATCTTTTGTCAACACTGACCGCATTTTTCTCTCCCGAGTGCAGGAGGTGCGCTGTTGGCGAACTATCGACGTCTCTTCACTTCGATTTCTATCTCCGGATTCAATCTCACGGCTCCGGTGAAGGGAGAGGAGAGCCGAGAATTCTTGCGGACCGGACGCACATACATGAATCTAGGAGCAGACAGATTCGCGGTTCAACGTCAAATTCACGACGGCATCGATAGAAACGTTTCCGCGTATTCTCATCGATATTCATCCACTGTCTCCGCAGTGAAAAATATTCCCCCGCTGTGATATATGTAACAACTCTCTTCGACAAAACTGCTGGATTTACTGGCTTTGCTGGATGCATGCAGGTATGTTGCCGCTTGGTCCATTCGCTGCCTTTGAATTCTCTACTTTTATTCAATGCTACGAAAGATCTCTTCCCCAATCGTAAGAACGGCTACAATTCCTCTCAAGCTTCCTCTAAAATGCACCAACCAGCGGAATGAGATACGTGAGAGTTCTCCATCTTTCGTCCATCCTCCGATTTCATGCGTCATGAAGCAAACTCGGTGCTTTATCCGGCGACATCGAAAATCTATCTCGAATCGAATATCTACCGGCTATAGTTTCTCTCAAGGCGAGGTAGTTGGATCGTCGATTTTGTAACTCTTGTCAATAACTCAGTGGCCGAATTGCAAGTAGAAGCGATGTAGTTACGTGCACACTGGATGAAAATCGGAAGCGGCACGTTCTCGACAAGTCGACATTTTTCAAACATAGTAAAGATAGTGATGGTACTTTGTTCAATACGGCATGGCCAACAGTTACATCTATTTTAGAGATTTAGAGCTTATGAATCTATAAGAACATTCCAACCGTACTGGCATAATTTCCTACCAAATGTAATGGAGGAAGTGAGGCACACGGATTGAAAATAAACTTCTTTTATTTCATACAACAAAAACACAATTTTGGAGCAAGCTCCACAATGTATCCAAGTTCTGTGGACAATTCGGACTCGTTGGGGCGATGTCCTACGTAGAAGATTTCGACGAAGACTAAAATTAGCAAATTTATTTTTCATTTCCTTACAGATACTTTTCATTCCTAAGGGTCAAAATAGTGGGGCGGAGTGTGGTGTAATTGGTGCAGTGTCTGAGGTCACGTTTATGATTTCGAGGCGTCAGGCTCCAGTGGGCTCGGCTTGGGCAACAAACTTCAAGTGCGACGCTACGGAGTTTTTTTGCCGGAGTGTTGGGCCGAGTATTTAATATAAAAAGACGGACGGTCCTTTCGCTTAACATAGAAAGTCTCGGAGAGACTCCCCTTTTCTACAAATTTTAAAGAAGATAACTGTTTGAGGGTTCAGCAAGGGTCTGTGTTGTTCGGTTTATTGTTTAAACTGATAGGTTAGTGAGGGACGAACGTCTATTTATTCGATAATAAATGCGAAGTCTTAAAATGTGCGATCGAATGTATTTCTTCAGGATAGTATGACGCCGGCGGCTGAGGCATTATACAATTTCCAAATAACCGGGTGGTATGGTTAATCCAAAAGATTTTTTTTAGCGTTGTGAGTTTAACCCTCGATCGTATTTCAGTTCCGAATAATTCTCTTGTAACATTGGGGAACCTTTCTCTCGCTAAGGTGAGAAAGCACCGACTTTGGCTCGTATGTCATTCTTATCACCGACCCTCCGGCCTCTCAGCGTCGAACTTTCTCGAGCCCACTTTAGCCTATGAGCCGCGCGTTTACGAGGCTTTCGAGACACTGGCTTCGTTACGACTCCATAACTGGATCTTTCGGGGAAAAAAAATATATATGTTTCTGGAGTTCTGCAAATTTATATTCACTTAAGGGAATGAATGCTCTTGGTGTTTTTCGACACTTTCTCCCGGTAACTTCCACACACTGATCTCCACATGCTGTTACAGGGCTGGTTACCTACTTGACGGTATTCAAAAGCTATGCCTGAGTTCGGAGAGTGAGAATAAATATTTGTCCGTGAGAGATATATAAAACGCGTTACGCCGGGTCGACGCCTCGATGCGCTCGTCGAACATCAACGAACGTCGAATAGATGGATGGGGTGAAATTCTCGTGAGTGCACACTCAAGGGAGGGATATGAAGAGATGAGGAGGAAGCGGAAATCACGGGGTCTGCGCGTGATGTACGCTTCATGTGATGTTAAATTAGAATGTGAACTGATGTACTCGCGGCAAAATCGTCAGTGATTCGTTCCCTTTTTTCCACTTTTTTAGAGAACTTCGTTTAACAAGAAAAAAGATACTTGAATAAATACGGAGAAACGAAGTGGAAATGGAATTTCCACGTGAAGAACGTTACACGTTACATTTAACATCTGAAGAGCACTTCAGCATTAACTTTTTATCTTAAATTCAATCTCATTTATAAGGAAAAAAAATGTGCGACTCAATTGCTGCGGGAGAAAATGCAACTCGTGACGCTCTCGTGACATTCGATCTGGCGTCAAATTCCTGTCGTGCAATTACTGAGGTACAATTACGAACGAGATTGGCATACATTTTTGTAATCTACGTTTCTATTCACACACTTTGAGCATTCTGCGAGTATGGGTCGTAGTTTTGAAAATAAAAGAATCATACTTCCGATAATCTTTCATACACACGCCAATATTATGCATCAATGAGAATGAGACAATTTACATTTGAAGAGAATCAAAAATAGAAAGAATTTGCACAAAAAAATTGTCGACATTGACGAACCAGTGCGTTATCTTCCGCAGTTTGTTGTATTTATTTCCATTATCTCGCGAAATGTCAATATAAATATGGGTACATAAACACTTTCTATGGCACACGCTTTGTAATTAAAAACATAGAACATAACTGAAATTCCATTAATAAAATATTTTGTATGAATGAATATTCGCGGCAACATTTTTATTGTTTCAACCCCAAAGAAACATTTTTTTACGTATTGTGGCAGGAAAGTCAAATTTGGGCTCATTCCTCGACGTCAACGCTCGATCCCACTCCTCAAGCGCTCTAAATATTATTAGATAGTCGAAATTTTTGTCAGTACTACAGCCACGATCCATGCGAATTAGCTAAAGTGCGGGCTAAATGAGTGAGAGCCAACGTCATAGGCTCTCGACCAGCAAAGGCGTCAAAATGGGACGAATAAGGGAAGGCCTCTAATGGGCTGAATTACCGACGCCCATCGATCCGCATCGTCGTTCACACAGAGAGTCAAAATCACTTGCTCGATAGCCGCGATATAGGCGACAAGTTAGCCCTCGAGAAGTCTCGAAAAGTTATATTTTTGGTTAAATTTATTGCCGAACTCGTAATACGTTGTGTATTAACTTATTTCGTCAAGTTAAAACTACAATTGTCAAGTGAATTGTGTGATTCGCCAGTTAGAAAAACCTCACGTGAGTCAAATAAACAGATTGATATTTCGCCTATATATCTTTTCGTCTACTGGATGGAATATTGCAAATTCTCTCCATTTCCTCGGGTCTTCCAATCGAACTCCCTTGTGATTATCTAATAATTAATAAGCGTTAGTCGAGCGGCTAATATGATATTGTCAATAGTAGTTCATTAGTTTTCTCAAAACTAATTGGCGCCCAAATTAAGTTTAGAGTGAAATCGGCAAACTTCCCCGTATCGTCAAACTGGAGCCCTTGCAGCCGTACACTGAGAGAAGGATCTAGTAAAAACTACTATATCACTTGAGAGATATTACCATAGCGTATAGTAGTAGAGCGTTAGGGTGACACCTATGGTAGGAAGTACCGGATTTATAAGAATTTTTCTTAGATATTATGGTAAAAATTCTTGGATATTCTGAGACTTTCTGCCATAAGTGGCGCCCTGGCGTGGTACTACTATGTCCTATGGTAATGTTTCTTAGTTGACTGGTAATTTTTACTAGATCCTTCTTTCAGTGTAGAGACCCAAGCTGCGTCAGGTATAGGCTTCAAACATTTAAAATTAACTGTATCAAATAGAAATAAGCCTGTCTCAGAATAAATTACTTCAATTATATGGTCTCACGTAAAGTATCCGTAGCGTTCAAAAGCGTACAGTAGATAAGCGATGTGCCTTTAGCAGCACAAAGTTTGTGTTACTGGAACGGTTTTTATAAGTACGTAAACAATCGTTGAGCCTGGAAGAAAGAAGAGAACGCAGAAGTTGGAAAGAGAGTTGAACGGGCGTGGCACGTAGTTGAACGACGGGAAAACCTAGGGCATGAAATATGTATAAAAATCGTTGCATACATATGGATGCACCAGCGGGTGGCTGTGGCGGAACTTCCTCGTGTACACAGGCAGCCTGATATGGTTGCCGGTTTCAAATACAAGGTGACTCTTTTTCTTGAGACAGGAAAAAAAAATCGAAAATAAATACAATAATTTTTACTTTGTTGCTTGCAGTATACACATCGGACCAAGAGTTTCTTAGTGAAACATTTTTGAGTGAAAGCGTAGTAGCAAAAGATGCAAAACGAAAAAAAAAAATAGAATAAAAATAGGAAATTTACAGTTGCTCTATAAACAGTGCAAAATGTAATTCTATGATGGATGATAACGAGGTGGGTGATTGTTGGCTAACCGGTTATCCGAAGGCCTATGAAAAAGGACTTAAACAGGGAACCTGGGAAAAATATACTTTACATTTTTTATCGCTTTCCTGCTCTTCCGATGCTTCCATGGCGAGTGAATAATTGATGCTACTCGTTTCATTCGGTTCGATCGAGCGACTTGAGCAGTGTGAAAAATGCAACTTTCCGAAAACGAATCTGGAACGAGGATTTGTGCGGTATTTCACGGTAGACGTTCGATCAGAAGTCCTTTAAGAAGGAAAGCACACCTCGCTGTGCTGTAATGAGTGAGCTGAATCATCTCTCACCGTCATGACCCGTTTCGTTTCTTCTCCCGCTTCCGGGCAAACGCGAGGCTTCCGACGAGGCCATTTTTATTCCCCGCTGCCTATTCCCACGATTGCTGAACACAATCCGGTTATAAGGCGGCCTTTGCAAGCTTAACTATATGAATTCACTGTGCTGATTGCACGTTAATTCGATCTCTTTCTCCAACGAACATTTCTCCGAAGACATACCTCATTACGCAGACGCTTAAGCAAAGAATAACATAGGAAATTAAGGAGGTCTACTATGATGGCAGCCCCATTACTTCAACGTTTCTTTTCTTCATAAACCTGGAAAAATTCTCTTCGTAGATTCTTGAATCCTACTAAGCATAATTTTTGGGTTTAACTATTATTTCCAGGATATCAACATTTCAATGTGGTTTGCCAGTTTGTCAGTATCAAAGTTTTCTTTTATCTGAAACACTTGGACATTTTTTGCTCGTCCCTTTTTTAAGCATAGCAAAGATGCCACCGTACACGGAGAAAAATAGTTCTGTTTCTCTTACAAAATGTAGATCGTTAATAATTTATTGTTGTGGCAGCAAAAATATTTGCTCCCACAGCAAAATATTTGCTGCCACAATAAAATATTTTGATGTCCCTATGTTAACCAGCAAGATGAGTTGTAGTAACAAAATTCTTGATGTCCCAACAATTCTTTTTTCTCCGTGTAATAGATGCAAATGAAGGGAATGAACAAGAGATATTAAATGGAAATGTATGTATCAACGCTCTAGGTCTAGCAGATCCATTACTGCATACGGTAGGAACTCGAGCTTTCGACATGAGAACGTTGGATTACTGTGCTAGCTAACGATTCTACCAAACCTATAGTGCAACCTATAGTTCAATCTACAAAGAAGCACAACGCGTCAAAGCAAGTGAGCAACATACCGGGTAATGTATAAAGTAACAGTCGTGAATATGGTCCACCCCAATTAACACGTAAATCAATGATATATGAACTGACATATTCACCACTTTTACCTCAGGTAAAGCTCACATCATATTTCAGCTCATGTATAGCTGAATGAATAGTAGTTACTATTAGCACTGTTCAAACACCATTTTTCAGCTAAACTTCCGGCGCGTTCGTTCTCTCGGTTGGGAAAAGGAATTACGTTATTCTGTATTCCTCATTGCATTCCTACCGATTGCACTCTTTCCCACCAGTGTAGCAACGCAGCATGGAATAGGAAAATATCAATTCTCGTTATCGTCTCGATTCCATTTCACGGGTCGAGAACGACTTCCTCCGTTGCTTTCGCAAACAGGAGACACTGGGCCACGGATGGCTTTATCGCGCCGAGTTTGCGCTTCGACCTTTCCCACATGCCGCGGCTGCAGCCAGCACAAAACTGCAGTATCGTTGAATTACCTCTTTCTATCGTTCCTAGAGTTCTTCCAAACCAGAATCTACTGCCACATCATGCCGCATTGGGGAGAGCAATAAAAACTACCTCCACAGGAATCTCTCCGATTTCCTCAGCGCAACTGGTAATGTTGTATCGTGGAATTTTACTCGGGGTGCACAAATCGAATCTTTCAATATCGAAACTTTTTTTCATCTTGTACTTCGCCGCGACTCCGTTGCCACTTCGCCGCCACTTCGTTGCCAAGTGACGGATAACTCGACGCCTGGTGCCGAGGAAATTATAAGGGCGAAGGAGCACTCCATAGAAGGTTGATTGCAGGCGTCCATGCTTAAACATTCTCGATTGACTTCACGCTTTGATCACGGACGCTCTGATACTTTCTTTTACTTCCGCTCAATGTACCTATTAAGTTTCCTTCGTCAAGGGCAAATTCTCGCTCACTTTCTACCTTCTAACGTCTTCGTGTTGCATCAAAAATGCGATAAATTTTGCGGGTGATTAAAGACAGAAGCTTTGATAGGATGTTCCTTAAAAAAAAAACTACTGCAAGTTTTGGCTATGGCTCGTTAGGACTCTGTACCTTCCATTTGAACGTCGCAAAAGACCATTTTTTTATGCGATGGGACTTCAGATATGAACCGGAAACAATTTTTATATACCCGAGCGACAGAGCTCACCACACCACTGCGCCTCTTGCTTTTCTGTTCCATGAGTATTGCGCGATAGAGTGGTATACCGAAAAAAATATATATTAAAGCTGTTCAGATTTGTACAATAATAGAGGGACAATTGCGAATCTGAGATCACCCAATTTACAGCTTCCCATGTGCAACTGAAGGAGGTCTCAGAATATTCGGAGAGAAACCCAGATTGCGCAATTGTTCGGCGATTACTGTACGAATCTGGCGGTAATTCCCATATTTTTCTCTCCGTGTACCGATCGTTGGAATCGATAAACGCTCGCCCGGCTCAACGCAAACCGAACTCGGCTATTGGCGAGAGAGAGGAAGATTATGAGCCTGGCCAGTGGCAGAGGCACTATTGGCATCAGCATCGACGGGGAGATGGGCACGGTGGAGAGTCTAGGCTGTTGCTCTCCCAGCGGTAGTCATGGCAACAGGTGGCGGGTCTCTCAGCGCGACCCTCGCTCGCACCCTTGTGCGAGATATCGCGGGCTCTCGTCTTGGACCTGTGAGCCAAGCCCTTTCTCATCAAACCAGTCATGCTCCGATAGTGTACACCGGAGAGCACGCAAAATCTAGAAACTTCCTTTAAGCTTCTACTTCACTCTTGCTCACTCAATATCCCTACGCTCGTTTCAACCCACTCGACCGCCCCACGCACCCCCAGCGTACTGTCGCACATCTACGGTATTATACATGGTAATGGGGTGGCGCCGTTGGGACGGTACAGTAGAACGATCAATTACCGTCCGCCCAACATACTACAGTCTTCCAGAAAAAATCTCTTTGCTCGCTACCGAGCATTTGAGACCCCAACCACCCCCCCGGTCGGCAACTAGTGCGCCGTTTCGGAACCCGCAACTTCGAAGATTGGCACCTAGCGGAAACGCCAATGAGAAACCGCACGCGGCTCATAAGGGGTGAGCGAATTTACGATGCGGGAACCGAAAGCCTCGGATGATGGCCGCTGAAGCTCGATCCCGTGGGAGATCTGCAGATTAACAGCTTTGATATGTGCACAATATCACTGCCAATTCGTCCCCCGCGGGACGAAGAGGAAAAGTTATGTGACATGTGTACACTCATGACCGCAGCGCGTCGCCAATTTACATGAGGATTATGTAAGGCATCGGGAGTTGCACGATTCATGATTTGCCCCGGGGACGGTCCTTTGTCGTTAACAAAAAAAAAAAACCGTAATCTTGATCTTTGAAAGTCTTTGCGTTTATTCAAGACAAACCATTTATCTTATAGAGGTATAAATAAGGAAGGTATCTTTTGGTCACATTTTCATCTCTACCACTCGAAACTCTGCCAGATAACAATTCTACCAGAAAACAACCAGTTAGAATCGATAACAACTCTATCAAAAAGACAGCTCTAACAATTGTAACACATAACTCTACTGGAATATAGGCATTCAAGAAAATTTCTACAAAAAAAAAATCTACTAGAATCAGAATAAAACTCTATAGGACTTAAAATAACATTTCACCGGAATGCCAGGATTACATCTAGCTTTGTATTTCGTTAGAGTTTTATTTCATTTTCGCTAGTTTTATTTCAATTCCGGTACAGTTTTATTTTCATTTTGGTAGTTTTCTTTTCTGGGAGAGTTGTTGGCAGTTGGTCTGCTCTGGTAGTTTTGTTATACACTGGTAGACAAAACTACCATGGATTTAAACTACCATGAATCCATGGAAACTACCATGGGTGGAAAACTACCGTGGATTTTGGTAGAATTCTAACACGGTCGAGTTGTTTGGGGAGAGATGTAAGAGTGCCATTTTTTGTATGGCTTAATGTCGTTTGGATTTCTTTATCTAAGTAATATTTGAGTGTAGTGTTCGTTTTCTGAGCGGAATACGTGGATACAATCGGCGCTCGCATTAAAGCCTGAACTGATATCCGATGGATTGCATCGCGAGATCCAGTACTCTTCGGCATTACCCTCGAACCGCAACAGCAGAGGAGTCTTTTGCACTCGTTCCAAAGAGCTGTTTCCACTTATGCCATCGTTGTTGGCTCACAGAGGGCTGAGTGGATGAGAGAGGCGAAGTCGGATTGCTCTCGTCTCATTGATGGATGAACCACTGCCGATCGAGCGTACGAACTTGATTGACACCGGAACCGGTAGCCAGGCAAACGGGCGTGGGCAAGCGAGCGACGGAGGTTGCGGTCTCGGTACTCCATTACTCTTGAGTAACGTGAATCCAGTTCGAGGTTCGAGTGACCCGGAGGATTCGCCGCAGCACTGTCAATCCCTATAGTCGAGCTATAAGAGCAGAAATCACACTCGCATCGGTCATATAGAGTAACGTGTACCGAGTGAAACTTGCGCCAGAAACATGAACCATTTTCACGATAGTGTCGTCCTCCCTTTTAATTGAAAAAAGTTATATTGTAGGACAAAAAATGTCTAATCCAATTAAGAATACGCATTTTAGATGTCTCTAAAATGAAGCCTCTAAAATGTCTCTAAAATCTAAAGAGCGTGATACTTAAACTTAAAATCTTTAATGGCGAATATGCCATATTTGGTAAGTTGCTGAAACCCACGTTTTAAAAATATCTTCATTAATTAAATAATATCTGATTAAAAAATTTCTCGATAAATTTGAATAATGGTAATGTATCCTTGAGAGAAATTTGCAAACATAATATCGCCAACAAAATTTATTCATTGCAGTGTAAAAAATTGTAGACAAAAAAATCATTTCAAAAGTTTCATCTTTCAAATATTTCGCTTCAAAAAGGTGTCGACCAATTCAGGAAAATTATTGGTTCCAACAGGAAAGAGGCTTTTGATTCTTAGCCGTCTATCTTATCCAAACCAACAGTTGTGATCACTATTTAAAACCTGTAGTGTGCTGCCATCGCGCCACGACCATGCATAGACACTAACGTCAAAAATCCACGATCGACGATATCCGCGTTCGATGTTGCGCGTGAAACCAAAATAGGTCACCGTCTTGGCCTATCTGTGTTAGATCGCCGAATTGGGGCAGCGACATAAGAGAGCGAGTTGTGCTTCTCCTCCCAGTCGCCTGCGAGTCCTCACCGAGTCTACGTGTTACCGAACCGTAATTCGATGTAATTTCAATCGAATTCATTCGAAAGTAATCTCGATAATTATAGTCAGTCCGGTGAAAGTGTTTCCTTGCTATTACCCAGGTATGCTTTTTTTATCACGTTACCTCTATTATTTTATTATATATATTTTTCAACGCCCCACGCGCCGTATCACCCATAGGGCGACTGGGGTTATATGGGATATAAAACCAATATTCTGCTGGAAACCCTTGATCATCTCGTGCGGAGTATTCCGCCGACGAAGAAGACGCTCATCCGTCGGAGAAAACGGCGAAAGGGATCACGCTGTCCGACAAGAGTCCGAGCACACTGGAATTCGCTGGACGAATATCTCACCTGTCGACACGGGATGAGCCATTTCGGAAACAAGTCGCCGATTCGAGATCTCGCACCGGCAACCCCCGTGCAGTCCATCCGGACTCGACATCAGAAACTGTACGAGTCAAGATAAGTTCGACTCTCAGCATTTTTTTTTTTTGGGACTCTCGTCAGTTCGGCCATCGGCCTTTAAGCATATTATTTGTCATATATTGTTTTTTTAAAAATATAACTTTCGTCAAGGACGACGGTCCTTTTGATAAACGCGCGGTTTCGCGGCGAAGAGCTCAGGAAGGGCTAACTAAAATATAATTTTCTTAGTGGTACACGACGCGAAATTCTCATTCGTAAAACTTTTGTTGGTTGCTGTCGCGCGCTGGTGCGTGCCGGTGTCGTCTATCGATATCCTTGTCTGTATATTTTTTGTGCCATTGTATTAGATCGCGAGGCCCAAAGAGGTCGATTGTTAATTTTTTTTGTCGTCCGCTCCTCATGTCGCTAACTAGGTGCGTCTCGATATGAAAATCGATCATATTTTTTTTTGTTTCGTCGGATTTTCGTGGTGATGAGAAGATAGAGAAATCGGGATATTCCCGTTCGCGTAGCTAATAAGGTGTGGAGGAAAGGATGTAATTTCTGCGACGGTAATTGTTATGGATGTATGAATAATCTTTATTTTTGAAAAATATCGCTCCCTGTCGAATAAACCGGTCTTAATCTCGAAGACGAGAAAAAATTTATTATAAACCGAACCGAGATTTAAAGGGACCCCGAACAGAACAAAGTTCGTTCTAAGCAACATCTATGGATAAGCATCTAACGAGTTGTTTGATACGGAATAAAAAAATTCTTTGTCTTCTTTAAAACGTCTTTATACAACAGATAGCTACCAAGGCTTTTGCCCTCGATGTAATATTAAAAGCGGAGATAACTTGGTACTCCAACGTTTCCTGTGTTTTATTCTCTATTTTATAACTCCTAGCAGAGTTGGAAATTTCTTCTTCTCTGCGTCGAATGGCCCGCATTATTTATACTTCTTTAGCAAACTCGGTGTGCCGCGTTGGCCGGTCGACCTTTCCGCGTTCGAGCCACGATTTAACGCATGACACACCTCGAAAGGGCAACAGCGGGGTGTTGCGAGAAGCGGAGAGGCCGAGAAGGCATACAGCATCTTCTCTAATTAGAAGAACCACCGTTCAGGATCTCCCTTCTCCCCCCTCAAACGCCTCTTTGTGCAGTCCAACTATCCACCCCGTGCACCGGAAGCTTTGAAATTTTACCGAACAACTCCTTTCACGTTCTTGCGCAACTCTACATCTTCGTCGGAAGTTCCGGTTTCTCGACTCCCCGTACTTTCCTTCGGCTCTGTACTTTTACTCACCCCTCCCTTCAACGAGCATCTCGCAAAGCGCTCTAAAATCCCTATGGTATTAATATCTGAAAGTATTTTTTTTTTGCGCCATTGTATGAACAGTTATCCAGTCATGTATATAGTATAGCTACATCGCTCGACATTCGATCGATAATATTCCGCAGGGAGGCCAATGAATGGGGTGTATCGTCGCGATTAAAATAAATACACTTCGGTCGCGTGTTTCGCGCGCGAGCACGTATGGCCGTTCAATCGAAGCGTGAATTCATTATTCGTTTCCCGGCCGTCCCAGAACTCTCGACGAGTCAACCATAGAGCTCGATCGGCGGTGATGTGAAAAAACTCTCTAGGTGGTATATCTGGGTCATTTCGGTATCGAACAGGACGCAGTTCGTATTCGCAGCTCGGATGAATGATCCGAGCCTTAATGGCCACGTCTCGAAATTCTTGTCTCCGCTATTACGCGTACGGCAATGAGACAGAAAAAAATATATAAATGTACGACCATGGGTTTGAATCTTCAAAGATTGAGGCTGACAAAAAAAGCTGGTCGCTCGTGTCCGTATCCTTCGAAAATCTGTACGATGTACATACGTATTTCATCCCCTAATGTGTGTGTATATATATATATATATATATGTATAGACATGTCAGGAAATCGTGCCGAGTTTAACCGATGTTTGCATTGCCGGTACGGCGAGCGTGTTTGATGTTTCGCGAGGCAGCTTTAGGATGAAGAGAGAGGGTGCAGAGTCGCGGAGAGGGCTTTGAAATCGATATCAAACGGCGTCGTTTCCTCTTCGTTCTGGTACGATTACACACAGTCGATAAGTCGGCTGGTGTACACACGTACGTGCTCAATATTTCAGCATCCATATACTATTTACCGTACGGACCATCAGCGAAAGCGAGCGTGAGTGACACGCGTATGAATTTATACGTTACCTCCCGTGCATTTCTGCTGGCGAGTTTTTACCGTCGGCAAAACGGCAAAGATTAAAAAGGAACGAAGGACTTTTTAAAATTATTTTTTATTTTTTATTTTGTAACGAAGCGACTCGAAACGACGTTTCGATGGGGGACTGATGTACCGAAAAAAACAGTGGAGTCCCAGAGTGGAGGGACGGGCGGCAAGTCCGCTGTAGAAATTATTCGTGTCAGGTCAGACCCCGGGGGAGATAAATTTTCGTCTGACCTCTCGCTCGGTCCAGCTTCGTCAATAATTAGCCTCACGTCCAGAATTCTATTTTACCTCGACCGAACAGAAGTTTCATCTTCATCGGCGCAGCTTGATTCAGTCCCGTGATACCGCAGTGAATTAATTATGACAGAATTTTTTTTTGAGTGTAGAGCAAGCGTGTCGTCGCGTAAAAGTTTCCGCCGAGAGTACTCGGCGATTCGGACTGTTGTTACCGCAGCCGGTCGTGTAAGCTAGCTTCGCCCCGATCGCACGGGAGATCCGGTGGAGCGCGCAGTTTCATCGCAGTTTCTGGCGCGGCTTCAACGGACCGTCCCATAATTTTCCCCGAGTGCAGTCAGGACTCTCTCGTGCAGTTTGTTGTTCGATCATTACCGGTCGGACGGTTTACCGACTGGAGGATCGACGGAATATATTACACGGACGAACGAGTGTTGTCGAATCGACTGGGCGTTATGCGACGCAATTCCGTCCAAAGCGCTGGTCCCCTGCAAACCTCGGATTCTCGCCTCTTTGAACGTGACGGTGAGACGGGGGGAAAAAATAACTGGAGAGAGAAAACATAAATGTAAATTGAAATGAGTCAGCTCGTCCATCGAGTATTTTGACGGTTCCGCGAAGCGTGACGACGAATACGTGACACGAAACATTTTTGCGTTGACACTCGTTCCGTCCCGTTGGACTATTTTTTTGGCGTAAACACTTTCTTCTCCCTCTGTCTCTCTATCTACCCTCGCTCTCGTCGTCGCATAGCGTACATGCTATTTCATTCGAGCTTTTTATTTTCACACCGCATCCACGTTTTTGCATAAAAGTTCTAAATAAAACGAAACCAGCAATTCTGTATCTGTGGACATCGAACAATTCATTATTTTCATCATCGATTATTCTGCGTTCGATATTTACAATAAAAGAAGAAAGAACGGTATCGAGTTGCAGCTAAAGGAGAAAAAAAATTATAATCCCACTAGCTACCGAAACATCGACGTCGGCACCTCGTTAATCCGGCTGGGTTTAATTGCGCCAAAAACACGGGCGATCCGAGTTATTCGTTTTTTTTGTGATTTTTTCCGCCTACTCTTTTAAGTTGAAATGTAAAAAAGGAACCGACTTTGGAGAGCTCAATAATCGATCCTATGTGCACAATGTGTATTATGATGTGTCCGACAGAAACGGTGAACGTATGGGCGATGATAACGTTTACACCATCCCCCTCTCTGCCCTACTCTTCGGGGAGTACCCGCGATGGTCTAGGGCAGCCCTGGGAATGGCTCAGCTGTTTCCTCATCGATAACCACTTAGCCTGCATGGTATCACGCGCATCTTTTATTTATTTTTATTTTTTTTGTGATACTTCTGGGCTACACTGTGGCCGCACTGACGACAGTTTGATATGACCAAGGCCGAGTTATACGAAAGCCCGTGCTACCACCTTGTGTGCGCTCAGTCGGTAATGCCGTGTAATCGGTACAACCATCTCTGTCTGGTTCTATCTGCGAGTTAAAATAATAATCGTTAACGGGAGCCTTGTTTATTTTTCTTTCGACCATAATTGCTTGCCTTCAGTAATAAAAGGAGACTTTTTAGTTTCTTCGCTGGAAATTCTCGTTATCGACAGCTGGACGGGGAACAGGAGGGAGTGAGCAAAGTTACTAGCAACTAGGGAAAAGTGGTGAATACGGTCCGGTTCATCTATCATCGGTGTATGTGTTAATTGGGGCGGACTATATTTCCTGCTTTTACCGTAACTATTATCGATGGCATCACCGTTCAATTTTGTGAAAAAAAAATGATCATACATGATTCATATTATAATTTATATAATCGTCTTAGATTACGCTATTGTATATGAAGTGCATGTAATTCATACATGATCATATTTGGTTATATGTCTATTATAAATAAATCATATTTGATGATTGTTTTTCCCAGATTTAAAATCCCCCTTACCGGTAATCGACCACTCTCCTCCGCCAACAGCTCGGTATTAAATAATTGGACTTCCCCACAGTGGCTTTATCGTACGACGACTTTTTTTTTCTTCGAGATCGCGAACTTATTCTCGTTATATTTTCAACCGTGTTCGGTCGTATCCGAGATCACCGAGTCTTTCTCCACCACGGCGGAGGGGAGATAATAAAAATGAAGGAAAAATAATAATCATACCGTCTTCCCGAGTGAAACTCGCAGGTGGTTTAATCCAACTGGAGCCTCGAGGGATATCTCGGCGGAAGCTCCCATCTGGCTTCTTTCCCGGAATCTTTTTCTTTCAACATCCCTCGGAGTCAACTGGCACATTTTGCATTTCTTATATATATATATATATATATACACACACACACTATGTACACATTCCACGAAAGATTGCAATATAGCAACGCAATTAATTCTAAACTATTCTCGAAGTTGGGGACAAGGTGGCTTAAACAGTGGCAAAGGAATCTTCAAGTGAAACCCATTTGACCGCAATTATTATTGACCACGATTACCAAAAGTTCGATCGCCAATATTTTTCCTTAAACCGCGCTGGCAATCGTTAATTTTTCCAATTCTTTTTTATTTCACTCCATCAATCTTACAATAAAGGGCGATATTTTTTTAAACACTCAATCTTCGGTAAGATATTAAAAAAAGAAGATAATCACCATTATACATGCATGCTGGGATATAACATGAGTGAGAGGTGGCGAAGCCGTGAAATGAAATGCAAACACGTTTCGGGTAACTCCGATTGGAATTGGAGGCGCCCCGCCGGGTCGGTCCATCGGTCACGAAATGAAATGATAACAAAGCGGGATCGTTAAATTGATACGAAATCTGCCTGATATTATCTACGGTGTATCTCGCGCTTGGCCTCGTCGCTTCATCCGTTATTAGGTCACCGTTATCAAAATAACGTCCCCCGTTTTACAGTGACGTGTTAAAGCGATGAAAATCACGCGCGAGGATTAAAATGAAAACTATATGAGCCCTGTTGCCCCCGGGCATATTCGTCACTCTCGCGAATCGGGCGCGCCATCAAATCCGGATGAGAGAAATTGAAGTCGTTTGACCAACCCCCCCCCCCCCTTCGACTAAGCGGGTAGCCCGATTGGAGGTCTTTTTCGATATTCGCTGCAGTGAAACTCGACGATTTTCGCAGCAATTGTTCAACTCCAGAGAAATAGCGATAAAGAGTAATAGAGATAGAGAAAGAGCGAACCCACCTTCTCGTTCAATGTCCATGGCCAACGGTGCCGAATGCTTTTCTCATTTTTCACGCTTCGGCCTTCGGGTCGGCATGTCTGTCCGATCTCTCTACCTCCTCTTCCGTTCATCTGCATTGCTGCACATTTTTTTGCCTTTTTCTACTCTCACTCTCGACTCTTTACCCCCCCCCCCCCCCCCCTCTTGTACCCGCGGCCGACAAATGTACTTTATCGTGAATCCTGCGGGTACCCCAGCATTTTTGCACGTCCCATGTAGTTCGACCGCGTACCCTAGCCCACTTTCGGAAAATTCACTGAATACCAGCAGGGAGAAGGAAGGGTAGAGGGGTTTATATATCTCTCTGCCTTCGAAGTTGCACGTGTGCACTCGGGATCTTTGGGTCGCTACTCGCTGCTATAGGTAAATGCCGCACGAACGGGTTATCGAGAGCACATGCAGATATACTGCGGCGGAGAAAGTTATTCGTGCGGACGAGTGACCCGCGACCGGTAGAAGAACGGGCAGAGAAAACTGGTGTAGGGAGCCAGTGCTAACGGACCGGACTGGCCGGACTTATCGAATTTCCGAAATTCACGGGTGGAGCCCAAACTTCCACGAGTCATTGGACTTTGTTGTAGTTTCAGAGTGAATGTTTATTTTAACTAGCGTACCGAATAGCGCGAGTATGAAGTTAACTTTAATCGTCGACTAACTGACGATCATTAATGGAATAATTAGTGAACATTTTTGGGTGATTCAAAGGTCCGGGATGAGAGCCGAAAATGAAGCGCGAATCGAGCGGTTAACGTTGGGGAGGTGGAACGATTTTCTTCGGCCTCGGAATTAGCAATTATGGCCAGGGGGGAAAAAAGTGTAAATAGTGATTTAAGGGCGAACAAAGATTGAACGCGGAAGGCGGGCTTTAAGTGGAATAATAAAGAACGACCGAGACAAAGGCCGAGGAGGCAAAGAAACATCGAGGAGAGTCGAGTCGGCCGTAAAACCGGAAAGAAAGGGGACGTTGAGGGGAGGGGGCGCGGATAATTAAAGGCAAAAAGGATAATGTAGCGAATGAGAGATCGGGAGCTTTGCTGGAGATAAATTTATACGCGTTCCGCGGTTTGCGCAGGAGCCTTTGTCACTCTCCATATCCCCCGCCACCAGGCCGGTTACTTTGTCCAATTAAACGACCCGTTAAATCGGTTTGAGGCACGAACCTAAGCGCTTCGCTATTCTCATGCGCGAGGTAGAGAAAAAAGAGCTAGGAACTTAAACTAGAAAAACAAGCGAGAAGAGAAATTAGAACGAAAGCGACAATGCGCTCTGTTCGCGGTCGGAAAAGTCGAGCCGGCAGAGAGGCAGATCTTTTCTGCTGGCAACTGCACCAGCGATGAACACGGACGACTTTACAATTAAAAAGTAAACCCCCTCGCCACTTATGCTCTTTTATATTGCAAGGATAAAAGAAAAAATCGAGTCGCTCGGTTTTTTCTTTGGGGTTGAGAACAATTTTCGAAGAATTTCAGGAATTCATTGAACCAAATTCCTGACGAGAGCGAGAATGTGTGGTGAAAGTCTTTTTTTTTAACATTTTTTAACAGTTGAGTAAAAGACTCATCCAAAAGAAAGCCGTTTGGAGGGCCTTGTCTGAAGAACTTTTTTTTGGCGAGCAGCCACGGTCGGTACTGAATTTTCTCCGTCACAAGATTTAACGAGGCTTGATTTTTTTTTCTTTCTAATTAATGCCAAAGCTGAGCTGGCGCTACAAGATTGTGCGACAAATACGAGGATGAGCCAAGGCTCGGCGAAGTGAGACGAAGAGGTCGATTGTCTCGATGGTCTCTCGCCTATTAATCATCCGATCTACTTTATCACTGACTCAG
The DNA here is from genome assembly GCA_964017025.1 of Stenichneumon culpator. Lineage (NCBI taxonomy): Eukaryota > Metazoa > Arthropoda > Insecta > Hymenoptera > Ichneumonidae > Stenichneumon > Stenichneumon culpator. Next base: position 6,961,783 of record OZ024777.1, read on the forward strand.
TGGAACTTCTAATGATGCCACGCTAAGTGGTGCTTGTCGAGGTACGATCGGAAGATCTCGGGGCGGTTCTCCACGTCGACGAGTTGACGACGAGGACAACTATGCACAGTGGAGGAAATCTGCTGACTGGAGCAAAAATTAATGGGTCGAGAGTGCACGGGATTTGAATCGAGAACCACCAAAGTGGAGGAAACTCTCCGGGGCAAAGTGTCCACTTACCGGAGACGCGAAACATGATAGCGATCCGTGTGTTATACATGCGGGAATACGATCTCCGCAGTGGATACGGTACAGCCGGAGTTGGACCGGCACATTCCCACATAGGAAAAAAATATGTGTGGCATATATAGAAAAATATACGGTAGAGCGGGACAAAATGGGGCATGGGGCAAAACGTCATTTTACAATAATTTTTGGGTGCCCGAATTCAGCTGCCCCGTTTTGCCACCTTGTCCGATTCAAAAATTAATGGAAAATTTAGTTTCGTCCACCTGCCCCGTTTTGCCCCATTTTGCCCCGCTCTTTCCTATCTATGGTCAGATTGACTTTCGTCGGCCGAGTACTTTATCTAGTGGGAGCGCCACATAGAGCCAGTATTGGAACAGCGTCAGCCAATCGGTAGTAGGATGTATCCGAAAAGCAATCGGCCGACGTCCATCCGTTATATCGCCAAAAAATATATAGTTTCGCCGAAAATTGTTATATTTCGGATAAATTTTGATATATATTTTTTTGCGTTTTTTTTATTTCTGTGGGCGATGGAAAAACCAAGCGGGCGCCTCCGTGGGTCTCACGCGACGATAAACTAAATCACTGGGCAACACGCGACGCGAAGGTCACGCACGTTCTCTCTCCCTCAGGCAATTCTTTATAAATTTAAAATGGCATCGTAAAATTTCATCGCACTCTACGCGATTTTCATACTTCCGTTGGTTAAAACGGAAGAAATACAATAAGATAAATCGATTCTGGTGATACCGATAATTCACGACGAAGCTGTTGCTTCGACGAGTGGGGCCAGGAATTTTTGAAGATTTCTGTGAAAATCTTTGCGTTTGATTAAAAACTTTTCAGCGGTAACCTACCACTTAACGTAAGAGGTCTTTCAGCCAGTGTGTTCCGGGAGATATATCGTACGCTTTGCTTCCAACCTCGCAGGGATCTTCGGTGGCCTCGTCGAACATTCGTGAATTCCCGAGCTTTAACGTTTCTGCTGGTCCGACTTGGACGGCAGCTCGGGGGGATGCTGTGTGGCGCAAGTAGTTACGAACGGGGCAGGAAGGGGTTCGCCGTCGAACGCAGAGCTGGCCAGTAGTAACTCACGTTGCACCGCGCTTTCGACCCACACTGTGCCGGACTGAAACAGCGATACACCCTCGGTGCGCTAGAGTTGCAGAGCAGACGAGAAACAGTCCGTGTGTGCTTCGGCGTACACGGTAAATCTGCCGGAAGGATTTCTGGAAGCTATTATCGAGGCGAACCCGTTGCGGAAATTTCCCAACGACAAACCGCGAGCGCATGGCGGTATAGAGCAATTCTAAATTGTATTCTGCACTCGACTATAATGGGAGGATCCCGGTGAGATCGATCCCGTCGCTAGAATTTGTTAGTTCTAGCGTCGACGCTTGGAGGGCATCAAAGTTCGAGAATTAGTTCACATAAACTCGAAGCTGGAGTGTTTAGCTGTGATGAAAACACAAACGGAACAGCTTTGAATTAAAGAGGTTACAAACGTTCTGCGAATGATTGGGCGATAATGGTTTTCGTATGTGCTTTATAAAGCTTCGTATGTGCTTTATATATGCAGTCGTAGGTACTTACAAATTTAGCAAATTGATTTAAGGTGGAAGTGGTGAATTTGGCCCAGTTCGATTAACCCGTAAATCAATAATATATGGACCGGGTGGTTTTCACCGTTTTTACCTATACCTATATTCAGAACGTAATATAGTTAAAAAAGAATAATAATCATAAGAAATAATAATATAAATTAATGACAGTCAACATGAGAATAATAGTGTAACTAAAATTAAAATGACGGATTTTCTGTACATAACAAGGTAAAATAAGCCATTCTTGTTTTAGTCACACAACGCGGCACATACCAACTGCCGGTACGGATGGAATCGGTGACAGAACATAATTATAGGCGACGATTATCTATAGAATTAACGTTGAAAATGTAAGAAAATAACGAGAAATTAATAAAATATTATCAGAAACGTGTTTGGCTATATTAAAAATTAAATGAATATTAATTAAATCCTTTATTATTAACAAGTAATTGAACATTGTTTAATCACCCGGTCATTAGATAAAAAATGTTATAATGAAGGATCGGTTCAAATTTTGACTCAATCGGACGAATAGATTTTGAGACACGATGTCCTTTGTTAATTGATATTTTTCAATAAAAAAAAACAGCAACCCCATAACACCCTGTACTAAATGTCTGTAAAAAATCGACTTTGTCCTTCTAATACTTGCGATCAAAAAAATGTTTAAAATCGAGTTGTTTTTTGGACCAAATCCTGCTAGTGCCTTAAGAGAATTCCAGAGAGCTGTAGGCAATGTGTCGAAACGATGCGTTGGCGAGAACCGGACCCCGGCGGTAAATGACCGCGTTCTCCTTCAGTAATGGTTTTCTGGGCGATGGTACAGATCTAGTGACTTTTGGGATCTACGGAATTTAGTCAATATTCGTACCTGAGCAGGTCGCTAGTTAATTCGAGTGGGTTGTTTTCCCTGTCGCCTTATAATGGCGTGGCGCTGGTGGTCACAGACCGACTCTTGCAGTATTTCTTGCACCTTCCGTCTAGATTTGTTTTACGGTATCGTTAGATCTTTGGCCCTCGATTTTGGAGCAGACTCTACGCATCGAATGTAGAAACTGAATTAATGAGTTGGTTGTTGGCCGGAACGAGTTATTTGTCTAGCCTTTTAAAAATTCGGGTCATCTGACCGATTTCTTTTTCTTTAGATTATATTTCCAAGATTTAATATCAATGAGAAAAATTGTGACACTATGTAAATAGTTTTATTACTGTTCCTAAATTACCGTCCTTGCCGTATAGCTAAAGGCTTCCGGAGCAGAGAGAAATTTCTAAACGAACCTGTGCTCCGAAGCTGTTTCCCTTCAACCGGAAACTCGTGTGAGCAGACAATACAGTTTCGCTGCTGGAACGTTACTCTCACAGCCATTCCTTATTCGCACTTCGATTCTGACGCAATTCCTAATTCAGTTACGTTCAATCGTTGGGAGTAAATACAGGGCTTCCCGTACATCTCCGTTCGTTTTTGCGATAAAGCAGCGAGCTTCTCGCAACGCCGAAGGGGATTGCCTATTTTTTTCCTTTTTTTCGGTGGAGGTCGCGTTCTCACTCAGACGGAATTCTGACTCACGAGAATTTCGTTACAGAGGCTTCGCCCTTATAAATCCAACAAAAAAAGTCCTCAGATACGAAGTTGGCAAAACTCCTGGCAGGCTGAGAGAGCGGAGGAGAGAAGAGTTTAGGAACCCCCGATAGAGCCCAATTTTTTATCACTAATGAACAGGCAATGGGAGGACAGAGATTGAGAGTTGGTATAATTGGAGCAAGAGAAAATCGTCGCCGGTCATTTGGTGCGCATAACGTGGGGAGATCTAGAGTCGGATAGCTGGTTATCGATTACTCTAATGGCGGTGTCTCCTCCTTCACTCGGAGGGATCGGAGTGGTCCCGCGGACACTCCGAGCCAAGTAATAGTTAAGCGATGATCTTCCGCTGATAGCCGTTGCTCCGGATTTCACAGACGGACAAAAAACTGAAAGGGGAGGGATATGCTTCGAGATTGCGCACAGCTGCCGGGCGGATGGAAATGGGCAATGATCCTCGCGATTTGCGAGAGAGCTTTTACACGATCTCCTTAAAATTTCAGGTTTCGACCGCTTATACACAGTGGTGAGGCTCATTTTTGGATGCAGAAGCCTTCGAGAAGCAAAATCTTTAGAGCGTTTCTCTTCTATTTTGAAAATAATAAATTTAAAAAAATGAAAATATTTTTTTCAATTCTAATCTAAAAATTATAAAAAAAATTAACGATAATGCAGCCCGAAAAGATTTAAATTGGATCAGAATTTCATTAGCTTTTTTTTTAATCGAGTGTAAACATTTTTTAAACTGCTTTTTCGAATGTGACACGATAACGAAATGTGTCCAGTAATTGAGTATTTTTTCGGTGGATTTGATTCGAAATTGCTTCGACGGTGAGGTCATAATAATTATTATTACCACTGACAATGGAAAGGAGAAGAGTAAACATTATGTAAACATGAGCGAACTTTATCTCCGCGCATAAAGACTGAGAAAATAAAAAAAATTTACAAGAAACTACCCTCCTCTATTTTCCAGAGACGCGTTTGTATGGAAAACAGCGACGCAAGATGGAATCGTGGGTCAAAACGGACCGCTGTTGCACATGTCTTCCGGTGGACGTAAAAAAAGTACACAGGTCCGTTTTGCCCTGCTTTCGGCTACATACAAATGTATGTATTGCTAGAGTGGTCTTTGACGATCCAAGCCAAGCTACGAGGTCGTATCTCGGTGTGCTCCTTGCGGTTCACGAGCAAACTGTGTGTAAACGTGTATCCAAGCTGAAATATTATTTTCATAAACGTGGAGTACAGAGAGAGGAGAGAGCTTTAATGTCGAGATGGCTCGAACCGCTCGCCTCGCTGGTATCCTCGCTGTTCTTATATCGAGCCAAGATCTTCGCGGTTTCCGCGCGGTTTTCCACCGCGAAGCTGCTTTTCGTAACATCGAACAATGGAGAGATTCGACTTTAACGTCGTTTCGCATCCGTCCTAGCCTTCCCAAGAACCCAATTCACTTCTTGTGCATCTTGTAAGTCGCGGGCGTGCCAAGAAAACATCCGTACAACGGTGGTTGACGCTACTGCTTTCTAACCCGAAATGGGTATCGTTAGCGCTTCGAGCTTCCGTTCCAGAAACACGAATCAGCCACAGTAGACGACCGCGTCAGTTACATGCTCGGGAACTAAGAAAATTAGGCTCGACCGAATAAGTTGGATTCTCTTAGGGGAGAAGCGGGGCAAAATGGGACAGTGGGGCAAAACGGGATAATGGGGCAGAACGCAGTTTTCCAATAACTTTTGAATGGTGGCGGTGGTGGTGAGTGGGACAAAACGGAGTTGAAAATCCGGATGTATCGTTAGGACAAAATAAGGCATCGAAAAATGATTGGAAAACTGAATTATGCCTCTACTGTGCCGTTTTGCCCCACTATTTTGTCCCGCTGTCCCCTATCTATCTTGGTACCGGCCTAGTCTCCCTACCCGTACACAAACTTGAAGCAGTAACGATTTGAACAAAATGGAAAGGGTATTTCGGTTCCCCACCATGCAGTCAAACGGACTCCCAGAAAAGGCCGATCCAAGTGCTTTGTCCAGCTTATTCGGTCGGTAAAACTGATCTGGATGCAGCTTACGCAGTTGTCTAGGACGTCCGCGGCGGCATTAATTCGCAAAACCGACGAATTCCGTCTCGTGAATGAATATCGTCTTTTGATAAGATTTTACCCAACTTTCTTCGTCGCCTCAAAGTGTCGAATGAACTTGTATGAAGGATCGGACCGTATCGTATCTCCTAACAAAAAAAATCCCCGGTGGAAAGGAAACGCCGGGAAAACCCGAGAACCCTTAGATACATTCCCAAAAAGGTCTTAAATTTTCTCTTATCTGGACGTGTGGGCGGAAACCCTCAGGGCGCCTACAATTTCAGTGGCCATTAATAATTTTTTCAGCCCTTCCGTCCTCCACACCCACGCGCTTAACAAATAGAAAATAGTTTAATCATTTGTCTTTCATTTCCCAACTGGAGAAAAAGCTCATTTTTTATTTATTTTTTATATTTTACATCCCCGTACTCAGGAGACCAGTGCATATTTAAAATTGTAAGTCGAGCCGCGGAGGCAGCGAGAGAGCTGCTCCTCCCGCTGCTGCTTTCCGCTTATCGTTACCGAGGAACGGCTAATAAAATGTAAAAAAAGAAAAGGAAAAAAAAACGCAAGCGGAAAATGAGCCGTCTGTATTCACGCTCGTCACTGTAACTTGCGTTGGTAGGGGACATGAATAAAATATCCGAACGCGAAATCCACAGGTCTATGGAAGCATCCAGTTTGGGGTGGGAGTGAAACCCTCTGCAGATTTGTGTGTTTCTGCCTATCCATTACGGCAGATTGGCCGGAGTTTAAAAAAAAAGGAAAAAAATGTGTAGAAGCATCATACCCACTGATTAAAGCTTTGGCATTGATAATGACCAGTGAGAATGTACCTTTTGTTGTACCACACTGATTCCGTCGTTGGCTCAACCTTGCGAATAGCGTGACTTTTTTCTCAATGCGGATTTACGTTTTTCTTTTTCTTTCTATTTTTACGAACGGCTTGATTTCTCGAAGATCCGTTGGCGCTGCTTTTACGACTCCTTCCGGGCGCTCACCTGCTTCCTCTCTATCTACTTCGTTCCGGTATTCGATCCGGCACGTACGGACACTCTCTCTTTATCTCGCCACATTTTTTTTTCTTTCTTTCCATCTTTCGTTTCCCAGCTTCTCCTTGTTTCCGGCTTGGCGGGGCGCGTTCTCTCGAAAGCTACTTCCCTCGCGCATACGCGTTACCCGCATCGATCGTACTTATCGAAGATACAAGCTTTTACGCTGTACTGACCCCCCGTCTATTCCCTGTTACCATTTTTTTTTTTATAAAACAAAAGTAAAAATAAAAAAATGAAAAAAGAATCCATTTTCAAGAATCGAGGAAATTCCGCTGTGCTATCGACGTTTGGATGCTTCACTGTACATTTCCGCGATAGTTGAGTGTAGAGCCAGTGCCCTTGAGGGAATGCAACAAAAGCGACTGGACGTAACCGGTGGAAATGACTTTCCTTCCGGGGAATCCTGCCCCCCACCCCTCCCCCGCGGTGACTGCTCCCCGTAGTTATCCATCCTTGAAAATGGGCTAGTTTTGTCCGTCCATACTGCGATCTGCCCGGAGGGTGTATAAAAATTTGATCGTTGCGCCGTATCGTCCCGAATGCATAATAACGTTCCGTGAAGCGATCGTCGTTGCCGCGATAGGACCAAACTCGAGGAAATTATACTTTTCGACTTGTTCTTCGAAGCTACTTGTCGCGGTGGAGATTGGAATGGAAGCGGATATTGTCTCGAAGGAGAAGTAGAGAATTCACCGCGAGGATTTCTGTCCGCGTCGAAACTGCGAGATTTCCCACCTGCGGGACCGAAAAAGTTGGCGAGGGAAAGCTCCGGAGATAACGGAGGACGGCAGTCGTCAGTGGAAATGGCTGTATCTTAAATCCTGAGACATTTCTCGGTATGGCCGGTAATAAAGGCAAGGTAGTGGTAGTTTATACCGTAGCGGATACCGTATGTACTGAGTGGACTATAAGTATCACCTTGCCGCAACTGGGCGACCTGCCAAAATCGGTTGGGCACCTCCTGTGGCGAGTTGCGAGCCTACCTACAACTTCCTACATACCTATGTATTCTTGGCTCGCAATAATCTTAAAGGCTACGATTCCACAGCGATCATGAAGCCATTAGAAGATTCGGAGATTATTTCCTTATCGTCGAGATTTGAATGTTTCGATAGAAAGTCCCTAAATCCATTCATCGGAACTCTTATCGTCAATCGCGATCGTTCCTTCGAATTTAGGGCCAAATCTTACTCACGTTTCCCTCTTGAAATTACAGGTCCATTTACATCTCTTATACGTACATAATATACATTTACCAAATGTCCTACCAGAAAACAGATAAGGCCTCGAGCTGCTACGAGCTCGCTGTTTCACGCGTAATAAGGTAGGTTTTTGTTCAGCGGGTAATAAGGCTGGGTTTGGTTCGGCTGGCTGTTACATCCCAGCGCTGGCACGAGATCGGCCGGACTCCTGGGTTTGGGGCGATCTCGCTCCAGTGCTACACCGACCTTTCAGTTTGCGGGTCGAACATTTTAAGATTTGGGTTTACAACTTTTCCCTAACAAATGTTTAATTTCTTGACAATTCCCTGATTTCCTCGACGCGTTAAAAATTCTCTGACATGCATACGTATTTCAGGTTTTCCCTGACAGTAGCCACGATGCGCGGGTCAAACGCAGATCAGATTTTTTAAATTCACGCAGCAGCGTCGTATTCTGGTAGACTTGTATCTGGCATCGATGTAAATGTGCCAAATAAGAAAAAAAAAACCTGACAGAAATATAGCTTGTCACACAAGCTGTGTCGAAGATCTTTTTCACCGTTTATCATCACCGTCCGGTTAACCGAAGCGTGTACTCGGTCACTTCCTCTCTTATTTTCTCTTATCACAACCGAATAAATATTTTCCTTGCGTATCTCTTTGTCCCTTCTCGGCAGTTATCGTGCGGATTTCTCGCGAAAGCGATGCCAAAAGGGACGGAGGTTTCGCAAATCCTCTAGGAAAAGAAACTGACGCTCCGAAAGTGACCGCCTTCGATTTTTTTTCCCTCGACTTCTCCGTTACGTAGTGAAAACACTTTTAAAGACTTCTCGACCTGGGTTGCAGTATATAACCCTGTAAGACGGTGTGTCTTACAGGGTATTACGTCGAATGCCCTTAAGATTTTCGGTTACGATTTCACCCTCTTCCCTCGTTCGTCGCTGGCATCAACGGGCTCTTCTGCAAGTGGGAATTCCGTCGCGGCAGCGAGGGTGGAAGACGTTCGACACAGAGTGTGCTCCTACTCCGGCTCGGCCGCACGTACGCTTCGTTGATTTCGTCGATTTTCGGGTTTCCCTCCATCCTCTCCGTCACTCTCTCCGTCGCTCCGACCGCTCCCGACTGTCGTTTTCCTCTCTTCATTCGCCCTCCTGCGCGGTTCGAACTTCTTTACCTCTCCGAACCTCGACCTGCATTTCACGAGAGGAAGCTATTTTTCTTCGGCGCCCGTGGAAAACTCGTTCACTTCTACGGGAGACGACTGCGCGCGTTCGCGTACCGCGGTGAAAACGTAGGATCGTTTAAGGTTCCCTCAGAAGAGACGCCCTTTTGCCTCCATCCCCGTTACCTTTCGACGACGCTATGGTCAAACGCCGACGGCGGTCATTGGGATAAATCGGGGCTGTTCGAGGTCACTGCTTCTCGACTCTTCTCGAGATATCGAGGATGTGGAGAGACAGCCCGACGAGAGTCCGTGGAAAAGACACGTTCAACTATTACCATCGATCGTGGATTCCAGTTTCGACGAGGAATTTTAACGTCCCGCACTGGCTCACTCGGCTGTATGCCGCCTCGCTGTGATGGCATTCGGGGAAACGTTTGGGATCGCTATCGAATCATCGATATATGCACAAGTCAGAGATATTTTCACCAATGGATTATTTTTTTTTGTGTACGCAACGAAAGGGTTGAACTTACGCTTCTTCACAGGGAACTTGTCCTAAAAACAATAATATATGCGTACTAATAATAGTAATACATAGTTGCCACGAAATTCTCTAAATGAAACTCCCTGACTTTTCCCGGTTTTTCAGAGCAAAAATTTAATTTTTCCAGTCAATCGATCAGGGTAGGAAAGTACAATTAGCAATAATGTAAAATGTAATATATAATGATTATTAATATATTAAACTCAATTCGCAATATTAAAAGTTCCCAACGAAATTAATATCACGACACAGTCATATATATACTGTATGTAGTTGACAAGTTTACTGAAGCGAAATATGCAGACGTGCAGCACGGAATTAAACGAAAAATATCAGATTCAAAGAAATTCCAGGGTTAAAATAAAATTCCATGACTGTTCCCTGACTTTCCCAGGTTTTCCAGCTTCGTGGCAACCATGTAATAGTAATAATAATAATAATAATAATAATAATTTGTATTACAACTTTAGGACAACTACGTTGCATGTACTATTTCGCACATCAATGTGCTCCGACGTTCTCGCGGTTGCTCTACCGTGTAATATAATAAATATACAATATTATATTACTGCGTAATATAAGAAATTCGCAGTAGATAATTTATTTCTGTAAAAAAGAAATCGAAATCACGCCTGCCCGTAATCCACATTCCTATGGGACTAATTATTTTCAATAGGATAAATTTTAGATTAGGCAACATTTTTTTTATACATGCCCGTCTGTTCGTGCGATGGATGGCTTTAGTCGTACTGATATCGCTCTGCTACTTACCTAAAACAGATAAACATGATTATTCGATTAGTAACTAATTATCTCGCCGAATGGGTGGTATTTATTCCGAGCGCGCCTCTAGACCGGCCTCACCGGGTATCTACGTGAATTAAACATGAATACAGTGGAAGTCGAAATTAGATCCGTAATCGGGGATGGCACACGGTAGTTTCGACTCTGCTTGTTTTATTAGTTTGTCGGGCAGCAGCACCGAGACCCGTGGACTGGAGTCCGGGGGTGCATGTCGCCCGAGTTGACTCCGTCGGGTAACTCTCTTCGGACCAACAACGAGGACGAAGAGCTCGGGGCTTCTGCCGCTGCAGCGATGTATACCGCATGGTCGGGATGTACGGTCCTTAGGCCAGACACGAAACTCGACCGAGCGAAATGAGCCGACGGGGTCTGACCGCACACTGTCGCTGCTACTTGGAATACCGAAAATACCTCTCTACGCGTGTTTCCCTCTCGCTACATTTCGCTCGACACGCTTTAAAACTACTCTCGACGCACCGAAGCTCCGCTCTCCTTAAGAGCGCGTGAAATTCCGCGGTAGGTAACTGTACTTATTTTTGTACAGTTGACAAACTGTACTTATTTTTTTGTTGTAAAAATGCTCACCATTTACGTTCGAATGAAAATACTTACATGAATCTAAACATGAAACGTGGGTAACCTTTCTGGTTTTTGCAATGCAATCGAAGGTCTGTAAAAAAGATTCCGGACCATATACTTCCATGTATTATTTATTGTTTTAGGCCAGACACGAAACTCGACCGAGCGAAATGAGCCGATGGGGTCTGACCGCACACCGCCGCTGCTACTTGGAATACCGAAAATACCTCTCTACGCGTGTTTCCCTCTCGTTACATACGCCCAACACGCTTTGAAGCTACTCTCGAAGCATCGAAGCTCCGCTCTCTTTAAGAGCGTGTGAAATTCTGCGGTCAGTAACACAAACTGTGCTTATTTTTTTGTTGTTGTAAAAACGCTCACCATTTACGTTCGAATGAAAATACTTACATGAATCTGAACATGAATCATGGACGACCTTTCTATTCTTTGCTATAACATCGAAGGATTGTAAAAGAAATTCCGGACCATATACTTCCATGTATTTTTTATTGTCTTAGGGCAGAGATGAAACTCGACCGAGCGAAATCGACGAGGTCTGACCGCGCACCGTCGCTACTACTTTGCATACCGAAAATACCCCTCTACGCGTGTCCCTCGCATTACCCACGCCCGACACGCTTTAAAGCTACTTTCGAAGCATCGAAGCTCCGCTCTCTTTAAGAGCGTGTGAAATTCCGCGGTCAGTAACACAAACTGTGCTTATTTTTTTTGTTGTTGTAAAAACGCTCACCATTTACGTTCGAATGAAAATACTTACATGAATCTAAACATGAAACGTGGGTAACCTTTCTGTTTTTTGCAATACAATCGAAGGTCTGTAAAAAAAATTCTGGGCTATATACTTCCATGTAGTTTTTATTGTTTTAGGGCAGAGATTTCGATCGAGCGAAATCGACGTGGTCTGACCGCACACGTCGCTACTACTTGGAATACCGAAAATACCCCTCTACGCGTGTTTCCCTCTCGTTGCATTTCGCCCGACACGCTTTAAAACTACTCTCGACGCATCGAAGCTCCGCTCTCTTTAAGAGCGTGTCAAATACCGCTGTCGGTAGCAAAAACTGTAATTAATTTTTTTGGAACGACAGTGACCATTCACGTTCACAATAATATTCTCAAACGCACCTCATTTGATATTCGCTTCATGCAACAATCTGCTTTTCACCTGAAACGGTGGCACCCGCTAAAAGAATTAATAACAGTTTTCGTTTTGAACCTCGCCCGCTCGAGGCGACAAAGATCTTCCTACAAAATGTACTATAAAATTTTGTAATCTTTCAATTTGTTGCACAACAATCGAAGGAATCTAAAAAAAAAATCTGCACCACATACTTCAGTGTATTTTTTTTTTTTTACTGCTTCAGGCAAGACACGAAGCTGGATCGAGCGGTATCGAAACGGTCTGACCGCACACCGCCTCTTCTACTGGCGACGTCGAAAATACCTCTCTTACGCGGGTTACCTCCCTCACGTTCGCTATGCCCGACGCGCTTTGGAGCTTCTCTCGTTCGAATCTCTTCCAGGCATCGAGGCTCTCCGTTCTCTTCGAGGCGATAAAACGAAGCCGCACAAGCACCGCGCAGCGGATTGCGGAAAGTACAAAACGACAGTTGGAACGAACAGCGTCGAAACGCTTAACCGCAGAATCGCTGAGGGAACACACATTGGTTTCCACTGCGCTGCCGCCGTCTCGCTCCACTTCATTTCCGTTATCTCGCCGTCGGACCAGTGATCATTTTTCCCTCGCAAACGTAACTGCCCACCGGATAAGGGTCACGGACTGAGGAAGAATAGAAACTGCCGGGAGAGGGAAGAAAAATGAGGAAAAAAAATCTTATCATCCCCCGTGCTACGTGCGAGACGAGTTCTGGCCCACGGATTGTCGAAGGATAACGCCCGTTTCCGACGCTGGAGAGCGCACGGCCCCGGCATACGTAGGGGAGACCGGGGCGAGATGGGCCCCCCTAAGCAAATAACGCGGCTACAACGGTGCCGAAACTATAATTTATCGTTTGCGATCCAACAAAGATATTTTCAGAGGTTTTATACACTGCAAAAAAATTTACTTTAAAAATTAATGAACGGTATCGGAAGGTTTTTTAGATAAACTGTTTCTGAAATTTTGAACACAATGTGCGTTGCAGTTTTACAGTAAATTTTTATTTTTAATTAATTTTTTTGTGAATTTCAGGCAAAAGATTTGTAATTTTAATAATCGGTATTTTTATTTTACCAAGAAAGTACATTAATGTTCAATTAACGTAAATAATGAAAGCAAATTTCAATTTTCAGTACATTAAATTTACAATTTATTTTTACAGTACAACGCGTCCGAAAAAACAAATTGCCTGGGGCGAAACGGGCCACCCTTAAATTGTTCCCTTTTTTTAGCCCCGTCTGTATCCATGCATCTTGAGTTTTCCTACTTCTACCTATCAACGATAAAGTTCTTGATTATGCTTTTATTTTTTAACATTTCCTTTCAAGATTTTATTTTTATTTTTTTATAATTTTAGGATGGCCCATTACGCCCCGCGTCGGCCTGATTTTTCAACAGCCCATCTCGCCCCGGGGGCCCATCTCGCCCCACTCTTCCCTACCATCCCTCGAACGAAGTGAACCGACGTCGTAAGTCTGCGAGGAATAATTTATCTCGCGTTCGCGGCGCGATGTTACGGCGTTGTGTAAGCAAGCTCGTTGGAATTCGGGGCTCGTCGACGACGGTCTGGCTTCGCCGTAGATCAACTCGTGTGATGAAGGGGAAAAAAAAACTGCTGGAAATCAGCGCTGCTTACCGGAGGATGAAAAATACATCCGGAAGGAGAGAGAGAGGGATTGTTCTTCAGTTAACGGAGCGCCGAAGAGATATTTCCGAACTCCCTGACGCCTCGCGAAAAATCGTGAGAAAAATAGGCACATCGAATGTTTTCCTGTGGTCGAAATTCGAGGTGCAAACATTAGCGATATTGCGGTTTATTTTCGATAGCTCGACGTGCAGACTGGAGGGTCCAGAGAGCGCTGATGCACACGCTGCACAGCTTCGCCAATGGCACTCTCGAGACAAAGCCGGGGAAAAAACGCTTGCGAAAAATAGCGCAAACAGACATTCGACATGATGATTGCGAAAGGGTGAGATAATTTTTTTTTTGTGGATGTAAACTCGGTGCTTGAAGCTTGCAGGAGAGTCCCGAGTGTGTACATGTGTCGAACAAGCGGCGACGATCCTCCATGTTTCTATCGGGGCAATGCAGCTGTCACGAGTGTCGAGGACGAGTAGAGATGAAAAAAAAAATACAAAAAAAAATGAACAAACAGGGCCAGAGAGAAGATCATGACGGGTGCACTGGGAACAACATTCACGACGGTTCTTTGTGTCTCGTCGAAACGAAGAATTCAACGTTTGGAATAATTCATGAGAAAGCGTTCCATATCATCGTTCAAGGAGAGATTCCTTTGTGCTCTCGATATTGGAGTAAATGCGCTGGCTCGGTGGGTGAAAATTTTTCCGAAAACTTTTAAAAAATCGCTTTCTTATCCAAATGTTGAGATAGGAGTGGAACCGGTGGCAGATAGATAGAAGAGCGATTTTTTTTTGTTAAATCCATTTTGGAGAAAGCAGCGATCTTTGGTATATTTTGAATTGCTGGAAAAAAGAATTGTCTATCGTTATCCATAGGAAAAAAAATACACGAGATACGGGAGAGCGGGGTAAAATGGCACAGCGGGGCAAAACGGGATAATGAGACAAAACGCAATTTTTCAATAACTTTTGGATGGTGGCGATGGTCGTCCGTGGGGCAAAACGGGTTTGAAAATCCGGATGTATCGTTGGGACAAAATCGGACATGCAAAAATTATTGGAAAATTGAGTTTTGCCCTCACTGTCCCGTTGTACCCCACTGTCCCATTTTGCCCCGCTCTCCCCTAGTACTTGGCGATGTTACAGAATCTTTTTTATCGCGCTGTTACAGGGCGATGAAAATCGTGAAAAAGAAGTGTTCGCATAAACCTTCCGATCTTTGCTAAAAAAAATCGAAAAATTTTTCCAAAAAAACGTTCCAGTCCAAATAAATCCATTTTTTTTTCGGCTCTACCGAAATCTCCAATGAACAGTTTCTAGCTCCATCCTCGTGGAAACGAGCGAACCCCCGGGCGAATAACATGGCTATATTGTCGTTCGACATTTCGTTCAATTTCCTGACACTGATTCGCGGAACTCACTCTCAGTACGCTTTATCTTCGACTCTTGGGGCTCCGCTCAAGAGTATAGAATCCGTCTCACAGTTTTCCAGTTGAGCTTTAAACGTTTTTTCTTACGACCCGGCCTTGCTCGTGTTATTTTCATTTTTCCCCTCTCGTCATCTTTTCTAACAGAGTACACGCCCGCGGCGGATGCAGCGTCGTCGATGCAACGAAGCATGGATATTCTTGAGCAAAGGAATATATAAGTTTGACGTTCCATTTTAACATACTCGCTGCTGCTGCTCGTCTCGCCTCGTTATAAGCTCATGTTGCTTCCAATGTCATCCCTCATCCCTAACCCTCCTCCCGCCCTCGCTTCGAACACGGATAGCAACATTTACCACCCGTGTTCTAATTAGAGTCGGTAGGGCAGGGACTTGCTTTAACGAAACACGAAGACGCCGAGGAGGAAAAGCGGAAGCAGCTTAAAATTTATGAAAGTTTTACACGACTATCACTCGAACTATCGTGCAGACTGGAGCGCTTAAACGTAGCATACACTCATTAAGTGAACTTTAACAGAAGCAGCGATAAAAAAACGAACAATAAATGTGTTTAAAATTGGCTGCCGAATTTAATAAAAGGGTATAAAATCGTACCGGATTTACGCAGTGATCGACGAGGCTTTGAAAATAAATTGAGGTTTGAAAATTACCGTCTTTTCTACGAGACGTGATAACTCGACGATAAGCTCCGCGATACTCGAAATGAAAGAAAGCACGGGTACCAAGAAAAGAGAATCGACAAATATCAGAATTATTTGCGAAGCGCAGCATTCTAGTGATCTAAGAAAAATATATCGCACGTCTACAACAATAGCGTAACGATTTGTATCGTAATTCCATAAGAGATGTTACACTGTTATTTTAGAGGTGTGATATATTACGTATATAAATAAAAATGCAAATATGGTCCGATCCATACTTTGTTGATTTATGCCCTAATCGGGGCGGATCATATTCAACATTTTTACCGTATATATAGATATATATCTATATATGTACTAGTGCTTCTAGTACTTCTAAACACGGTTCACGCACTCGCATAAAGCGTCCCCTAAGGAATAATCCGAACGTGGGTAGAAGCCCAAGAGGACTTAGGGTCGAATTTGAAGACGTTAGTTTGAACTTACGACCGCTCTTGAGATCGAACTTAAGATCGTAGTTTGGTCCGAACTTCACTGCATGCTGAACTTGGTATCACAGTTCGAACTTGATCGCGAACTTAAGCACGCAATGAAGTAAGGGCCGTACTTAAATTTTAAGCTCGATCTCAAGAGCGATCTTAAGTTTAAACTAATTCGACCCTTAGAACAATTATTAGCTTCCTCCTCGATTCATCCTTGTTTCCTCCTCACCCGGCCCACCCCAATAAGGGGAATAAATAGTTCAGCCTTGGGAGAGGGATCAGCTTCACCGAACGGGGAAAGAATCTGTGTATCATGAAGCTGACCTTTTGTCCTTATGATGAGGGGGAAAAGGGTCACCGTCATAAAAAGGAACTTCCCTCTTATATGACGAAGCTGACTCTCCACCCCTACTCTTGTCAAGACGGCGGCGGCGAGACTTCTGTATACTACCGAGAGATAATATATGTAGATATAAGTGGGTGCAAACATCGGGGCGCAGTTTCGATCGTCCTACGCGTGAATCTCTCCCGAACCTACAGTTCAAAGTCAAAAGTATCGGCTCTGCGGATAATGAAATTCTGCAATAAAATACCTTATGTACCGTGGCGAATTCAATATTTCGGTTACAAAATTTACGCTCAAAAGGAATTTCGATCTAGCCGGAAAAACAGGGTTGTGTCTCGCGGAACATACACTATTTCGCACGGGGGGCTTTAGGAATATAGCCAATCGGCTAATTACTAATTACGCGGCCAATTCGTCCGTGTAAATATCGTGTAAGCCTCGAATAAGCTTTTCACGTCGATCACACTATCGCGTTCACCCTCCAATAGAGTTTCATTAAGGCTCCGTGAGGCGGCAAGTTTGTTCCACATTTTTGCCGCTGGGATACCCACTATAAATAAATTCGAAATAAATACCGTACACGAATATATACCCGCGTCGCGCTTGTGGTCATCGCCGGAAAGTGGGTCGTAAACTGATCTCCCGTCCGAAGTGTTCCACCATTACGCTTTGACATCCGTTTCTATATCGTTTCCGAATTGCCCCACCGTCAGCGAAGCATTACTGTTCCATGGTACAATTTCGGTCCCAGCTTGATCGCGCCGGGCGATCAAGCTGGGACCGCCAAAACGTCGAGCCGAAGTAAACCCTACCATAAAATTGAGGATTCGTTTAACGTTAAATCAATACTACGTTGGCGAATTTAATGCTTCTTTTTATTAAATTATTTTATTAATTTTTTTAACCTTTCGTCGTATTGCCAAGCGGATATCAAACAGAAAGTGTCACACAGTGGAACTGTGTATTGTCGATTGAATTGAGATGCTAATCAGACCTAAATTAAAAGTTCCTTGTAGGTTCTTAAATAAGACTATAACCAAATGGAAGAATTCATTCCCAACATATTCGTCCCTTCGAATTCTTTATCGAAGCCCATGGTTCAGTACAGTACAGTTTCAATGTGTTGCTATTCTAGTTTGATATTTATCGGGCGCTGATAGTGCTAGGTTATTTTTTTATTACATCAAAGTTTTATAAAAATCTGCCTTAAACTCTTATTTATAGGGTAGTTTTTATCGCAACTCGACGTTCCGGCGGTTACAGATTGACCCGATAAAATTCTCACAAACTACATGTCGCAAGTCAACGTTACGTTCGTACTTGTCGTGGTATCAAGCGAAACATTACCTTCGACGTTCCGACGGAAAGCTTCGACGGCCGTTCTCCTAAAAAGAAGTTAACCGTGTCAACCCTGACGCGAAACAATATTCAAATTGATTTTTCATACCGCAAAAGTGTGTCGGCGGCTGGGCGAGAGTACCTTATTTTTTTCTTTTTTTTTTATTACGCCACACGACCGTCGTCAATGCGAAAGAACGGCCAAGAGAATGGGAGCCTCCAGACGTGGGGTTGGAAAAGCTCGCGCCGGGAATAAAGGGCGATCGACCGACGGAGTTTTTCCTCCATCGCTCACGACGCTTTCCGGTTCACCGCCGTGAAAAAACGTGACTGGTCTTTTCCACCCCGCACAGCTCTCGGTCTCCTTCCATCCAGCGGGAAAGAGCTTGGCTCTCGTCTCTTCGCGAAGCTCGTTCCTCCTTATTATTGCTCTCCGGAGACTCCATATACCCGTATAGTGCAAAAGCTTCCGGGTGTGTGTATGCGTGTAAGTGAGCACCACGAAATAACGAGACTGCGCGAAAGACTTCGCTAACAAAAGCCCTGGGATACGGAAGGATTAGTCGAAGATGGAAGATACGACAGGGGCGACGTTGCAGAGGGGGAAAAAGTAATGTCGTCCATATTGCACATTCAGCAAATAGCTTCGAGCTTTTTTTATGCTTGAAAATGATATTACTGCACAAAAATTATTTTCAAAAATCAACGTGACCGTTCCCTGAAATATATTTTTTAGGACAGAGCAAAAAAAATGAATTAAAATTTGAACCATGATTCAGCTAATTTAATGTCCTCTGCACATTCAGCGATTACCTTCAAGCTTTTTTTATCCTTCGCGATAATTATTCTGCTGAAAAATAATTTTTAAAGATCCCCGTTGCAGTTACCTGATTATATTTTCTATGGCAGGGTAAGTCAGCAAAAAAATAAAAATTAATACAAATTAACGCCATAACTCGCCTATATCAATGTCCTCTTAAACCGCACATTTTACGAATACCTTCGAATTTTTGTTCGTCCATCGCGATAATTATTCTGCAGAAAAATAACTTTCAAAAATCACCGTTGCAGTTCCCTAAAATATATTTTTCAGAGCAGAGTTAGTCAGCAAAAATTCAAAAAAAGAAAAAAAAAAGTTGTCGCCACAATTCGCCCGAATGGCGTTAAAATACATTCGCAACGCTGCAACAACGGCGGGCACTTGCTGCGTGGGCCATGATAGTAAATTCAGGAAAGATACGAGCGCTGCAACGGCGTTAGTGCAACGTGTCGGAGGATCGCACGAGGGAAATTCGCAGCGAGGATGCGCAGAGCCGTAGGAGGTGATTTGTTTCCGTCGTCACTCCGCTCTCTCGCCCGTGGCGCTTAATTCCCGCCCGCTAAGGTAAAGAGAAGAGAAACGGATAAATCTGTATATCTGTTTCGGAGAGAGCGCAGCCTCAAGATGCTCTGTACCGTATTCGATATATCATTTTTCGCCGGCAGCCCGCTCGGAAGAGTACTCAACACGTAAGGGGCTTTACCCTTAACGCGGCTACCGAGCGATCGTCTAACGAGGTCATCCATCCTCGAGGGAAACCGATCTCGCGTGTATGTGTTTTTCCACCGTGGAATCGTGCATCGCTCGATGTTTCGCGAGTAACGAGATTAAAATAAATGCAAAATTGCGAGGAGGAATAATGAAGAAAAAAGAAAAGTCAGCATAATTAATTATTCAAACGATCCAACAGAGTCGCATAAGCGGTGCGAAAAAATGGAACGAAGAATATAGGGAAGAGCGGGGTGAAATGGGACAGCGGGGCAAAACGGGACAGTGGAGCAAAACGCAATTTTCCAATAATTTTTCGATGGTACTGTCGGGCAAGACGGAGCAGAAAATCCAGATGTATCGATGGGGCAAAATGGGGCGTCCAAATCTTTATTGGAAAATTGCCTTTTGGTCTGTTGTCTCGTTTTGCCCCACGGCCCCGTTTTGCCCGGCTCTTCCCTATATACAAGGTAGCTTGAAAAGAATTTATGTTGGCCCGGACGCGTTGCGAAACCGTGCAAAAGAGCTGCACTCAGGGTCCCGTATAATCGTTAGCGGTGAGTTGCGGGTGCGAGACGGTCAGTTCAAAGTTTTGCCCACGATTGCGAATCGTTTGAGAGCGAAGAGAGGCCAGAGGAAGCCCCGAGGTGATCCGAGGCAGAAGGCTGATCCAAAGGCCGGGGATATGCAGAGTTTCTACGAAGTTTGAATTGGGTATGCGTCACTCGTGTCCCTCTTTTGCGCTTCCTATACGGAATTTAGATCATCGCCGGTAGAAGCGTTTTTGGAGCGAATACACGAAATCGCAGCGAGAGCGCTCGGCCAAACATCGGAAGCATCTTACTTAGGAGCAACAGCTGTGTGATTAATGTCGTCGAACATAGGCGGCACTTTACTCGGTGATCGTAGCGCTGTGATTAATGGCATGTGACGGGGTTCCTTCTGATGCTGAGGCAATGCGTGTGGGGATGAGTGTATGAGGCAAAATGGACTATGCTTACCGAGTTTTCACGCGACGTGAGTAAAGTCTCATCTCAGACCGTAAAAAATATATAGGATTTTAGCAATTTTTAAACTCGAAATATTGTAATACCAATTACTATTATTACTCAGATTGTAAAATTCACAATACGTATTGTAAATTTTATGAATACTTGCATCATCCATTACAACCAGGATGAGATCGGCCATTCTAAAAATAATCAGAATATAAAGATTGCTAAAATCTTGGTAGGGGAACCCGGGGCAAAACGGTGACGCTAAGCAATAAAACCTGCTACAATGATGCCGAAAGCATAGATCCATTGTTTTTAACACCAAAATTGTATTGGCGCCGGTTTTGAAAGGTTAAAAACAAAACACCATCTGGGGCAAAACGGGGTACATGTCCGGATTTTGCCTCATGTTCCCGTATTGCTCCGGTTTTCCCGTGGACCGGGACAAAACAGGGACGCTAAGCAAGAAAACCTGCTAAAACGATACCGAAAGTATAGATCCATTGTATTTCACACCAAAATTCTATTGGCACTGGTTTTGCAAGGATATTAAAAAAAAAAACCATCAGTACCCCGTTTTGCCCCGGTTTCCGGTATATATATATATTTTTCATATATATCCATTCTTCCACCGTATGTTCCCCCCCTAGCACTCCCTACCTGCACTCAGCTAAGCTACCTAACTTCCAGTGCGTCCATAGCCGACTTAGCTACGCTGTACCGCATTTACCGTGGACACGGGGAAACTACGGAAAACCCGTGCCGGTACGGACGGCCATATTCTACTGATCCTCCGGTATTTTTGCTCTTGAGTAAAGTGCAGAAACACCAAAGTTTCATAAGAAAGCTCCTCCCGCCCAATGGTCGAAGCGCCAGCTAGCGCACGGATCAATGGTCGCCCATCCAAGCGCAGACCGCGAACGATCTTGCTTGACTCGGAAGACCACCGTAGCCGTGTGCCAACCGCGCATCCACCGCTGTCGGTCTAAAATCTTAGTATCTATTTTCCTCCATGCAAATGGGGGTCCGTTTTTCCCCGCTCTACCCCACATCTAATTGGCAACAAAAGTTACTTGTTTTTTTTTACACTGAAGCGCGTGAGTCAACCATCGAAACGAGTCTCGTAGTTCGGATATAATGTCGTAGTAAACACGCTCGAATCAGAATACCTATTAAGTCCGCGATTTGATTCTGCATCGATGAGCCATTATTTTCGGTTATTTACATTTCAATAACGCGTGTTACTCCAGTCTCGTCCGTCTCTCACAAACACGCTCTCGCTTCCCGTCGAACTCTCAAATTCCGCTTGCGGAAACGTCGAAGCGATAAATTAACGTCTACCTTTCGTATTACCGGTGAATTAGTGAAAATCATTAGCGATACTGTACCGGCGGTCGGTAAAGCCGCGGCGGCGGGATCGTGGGCACTGCTCGACAGCGCACAATAAATTTGCGTGTGGTTTTTGCGACCCTACACCGAAAACTGTCCGCCGTGCCAACTGCGAATGACGGCCAGTGGACATACGCGAATGTCAAATCGTTTAGGAACACGTGTATATTTCAGCATCGTCGACGAGCGACGTTGGTCACTCGATGGGCGGGCAATTAGCTCTAAGTGACTCCGATTTTATATTCCGAACCTGTTATAGCTGAAAACATTTCGTCTTTGCAAAATGGAAAATTTTATTGCAACGAGGTATAAATCGCGCTTGCATAGTGACCGGACGAGAACGTGGTCTTTTTCTCCGTGAGACTCTCACAAGTCAAGCAGGCTCGAAGAAACTACAAGCGTGGCTTCCGGATCCTCGAGAATACCGGTTTGTTTGCAGTTAACGCAAACTTGAGCTTCTCGAGGACCGGGAAGTTGTTGCGGGGCCAAAGTTTCCACAACTGTTTGCTTCCGGTTGAGAATTCTGAAAGGCCCGTCACCATGGTTGTTTGAGCAGGTCTTGTTGGGTGCATTTGAAATAACGCGGTCGGTAATAACTTTAATAACTGTTTTGTAACAAATGCACGAAAAGTCACGCTTTCCGTGCCAGTGATACGTGACGAAAGTGACATTTTCTAGCGGGGGATGCGAGAAAAAATGCTGTAGATATTTTGTGCACACTTATTTCGATGTAGATATTTTTGCGCACACTTATCTCAGTATAAATATTTCTGCGTACAGTTATCTCGCCTGTAGCTACATTCGCGCAAGGTTTTGCTAAGCTCTACAAGCACAAAGAGCGGGAGTTTTCGAGCACACTGAGAAAAAAATGAATTGAGTCAAGAAAATGTGCGCTTACGGGTGGCGAAACAAATGTTTGGTTGATCGAAAAGAATACCATTGATTAAATATTGAGAATATTATTGATTAAACTAACAGACCGTCGAATCGAATGTTTCGTTACTTATTACGACAATTAATTCTTTCGACCAACCAAAAACTTGTTTCGCCACCCGTAAGCGCTCATTTTGTTGACTCAATCATTTTTTTTTTTTTTTATATTATGTGATATTCGTACGACAGAGCAGTCCTCTGAAGGCGAAAAGACCGCTTTTTCGCACTAGTGTTGCAACGTACTATTTTTTAAGCACGCTGACTATTCACACTCAAAAGGTAATTCTTAGATGTCCCCGAATTGATATCCGTTCCGTGTGAGAATTTGATTTTAACCGGAAATGGTTAGCTGTCGCTGGAAAAATGAATTACGGTTTTTGTTACCGACCGAGCACGGTCGGTTATACGGCGAGCCGAGAAAGCGGTGTCGCATCGCACTTAAATTGGCGAAATGACTGCTACCGTAGCCCGCGCGCGTGTAACATTATCGTAGCAGCGTCCCGAGCATAAGAGAGAATAATGACCGCGGAACGTGAATTTTCGTATCGGCGAAGTTACGACAGAGGCAAATCGCCGGCACGTGGCAATGTGTAAGTTGACGAGAATCGTGCGCACGGAAGATTAGCGTGGTCCATAGCTCCGATTCAGCCACCTTCGAACATTCACCCGACGGCCAAGGTAGAACAACACGTTGGGTGCCAGGGTAGCATGTGGCTCGACATAAAGCCATCGAGTTGATAAACGTAGAACGCCCAGAGAGGCGACATTAGTTCTTGGAAAATCTCGGATTTAATGCGTGCACATTCTTCGTGGAGGCAACGGCAAATTTATCAATTTCATCCAACGCGCGACTAAAATCCCTCGTGCAGAGATATGATCGAGTCAATATGATCTACATTATTCAGTCTCCAATATATAAAATAATAAATTATTTAAACAATAAAAGTTGAAAATTGAAATTTTTATTCCCAAATTTTCATTCAAATTGGAATTTTCACTTCCTCGTAAAAGTTGAGAATGGAAATTTTCATATCGCTTTCTCATAATGTTCCTTTATTCGCGAAACTTTTATGAGAAAGCATTGTCTGTATTTTTAGCTTCCTGGTAAATTATAAGACAGCGATATGAAAATTTCAATTCTCAATTTTTATGAGGAAGGAATATGAAAATTTCAATTTTCAACTTTTTTTTAATGTCAACATCGTGTTTGACTTTTATACAAAACAACTGACCAATTCAGGTTTAGCGCGAAAAAAACGCCCACGTCGCGTTTCACTTTGTTGGATCTCTTTGCTCGGCACGAAAATATACATGGAATTATGTGCTCCTGAATTTTGTTTTTTGCACTTTCGATTTTTACTCAAGAATGTTTCTTGAAACCTTCGTTTAAAAATATTCAGTTGTTTGTTTTGTAAACGATTTTTAATTTCTTCAAAAATGTCTGTGCCCGCTCTAACTCTTACCATTTTTCAGCTGTCCGGCTAAAAACGTCTACACAGATGGAGTATGATCACCCCATGATCACCGTTAAGTTTGGAGGAATCGATCGAAACGTTTTAATTTTATGTCTTTTTAAATGTTTTGAATTTCATGAAAAATGAGTATCTCATTTTAGAATCAATTTTCCGTATTAAATATTCATTTATGAATAAAACAAGTAGTCGGTTCGTGATCAGCGTGGAAAAAAACATTAAATATAGTCCCGGAGCGGCGACTAACAAACAAAGTTTATCGGAAGTTTGTACAGCAAAAATTTAAAAGATGCTTGATTGTGCGTATTTTTAAACAGCGATTTCTTTGGTTTCCGATGGCATCGTGGAAAAACTCAGGTGCCTATAATTTTCTACAACAAGAAAGACACAAGACGATACAACTTTTCGGCCCGGTAGCTAAAAAATTGTAACTGCTAGAGTGCGCACAGACATTTTCGAAGAAATAAAATATCGCACAAAAGAAACAACTGAACACTTATAATGAAATGTTGAAGAAATATTGACTATTAACCACACATGATGCTGTGTGCTGCACATGCCGTGTGTGAAATTTCAGCTTGATCGGTTGAGGCATTCTCGAGTTACAACGGTTTGAATTTTTCGCGCGTGATTCACACACACATAGATCCTGATATTTTTTCCAAATGTGATTTTTCGATGATTTGGAACATTCTGAACAAGTTTTCATTAAACTCTTGCATTTTTTTTTTTACCAAAACAAGCCTTCGTGTATGAGAAAGCAATAATACTAATAATGATAATAATAAGTTTTCCAACATTATCAACATGTTTTAGCTGGCTTGTCATCCAACAGAGCAGCTAAAAGAATTGAGTTTAAATACAAAATACATGCTTAATATACATATTTAAATACAATACAAAATACATTCCAAAAAACACTGTTTCAAAAAATATAACTAGAGACCAGTGTAAATCACGAAAGACGTGACAGTGTAGAGAGTGCGATCAAGATGCACGAGAGTTGTTATCATCCTTGCCGTCGAGTACCAGATCGGTGTTTCCTCGTTGTGTCTCTGTAGGGTCGAGAGGTGATTAAATCTTGAAAGGGTAGACCGAGCTCGGTAAAGCTTGCGGTAGGGATGTTGCTCGGTGCAGCCCGGCCTACGGACCTCCGCTGCCGGGCCGGCGGTGCGCCCGAGCGAATCAAATATAATTTCTCCGCTCACCACTATCCTAACGCACTCGAATCCATCGTGCATCCTTTCGGCGAACTCAAATATCGCGTCGGCTCTCATCCGCCCGTATCCATCGTTAGCGTTGCCATATCGGCCGCCACCCTGTGTACGGCGCAAATTCGTTGCGCCGTATATCGCTCGTAGTTATCGTTATGGAAGTGGGTTTACGGTCGGGCATGCATATTCGAGTATGTTTGCACGATAACGAAGCACCATCATCGATCATCCTTCAGCCGAAGCTCTCGATAAAACATTGGCTTAATGAACGCTTCGAAGGAACTCGCGTTCAACATCCGTTTTCCACTCCCACTACCGGGTTCTTCAAGCACCCTGTCGGCCTCGATATCCCTCCGACCACGGATTTTTAGCCTTTGCTTCACGCGTTACATTAATTACAGAGTCGTAATGGGCTATATCGATCTACCGACGTAATACATGTTACGTATGATTCGTACAATTACTTGTAATTCTTGACGATTTTTTTTTAATGTCAGAATTGCCAAAAAAATATTTCTGCCTTACAGGGTCTTGTGATTGTATTTTTCTTTGCAATTTTTCGACTTCTTCAACTCTCGTGATTGAGATCGTAATTTTAAAAAGTAGACTATTTCTTTAGATACAGTGAAATGAAATATTTTTACTTTTAACAAACACTTGTCCGAAAAGGCCCACAATATTTTACTTGTTAATTTATAAATTTCTCTTTATTTCGTCTACGAATCATATTTTTAAATTGAAATTGAATTGTAAAATTTTTGATGAATATGTAACAAATATTTTTTTAATACGCAATCGGAGCACACGCAATCGAACGTCAATTACAGCAAATATGCTAATTGGAACACGCAACTAAACTGATGCTATGCGTATATGCGTCATGAATAATCAATATATCGGTAGTACAAAGCGTAATCAGAAGCTCCATGTTAATTAATGATCTTCACATATATAGTCACTCTAGTTTCCGGTTAGGTATCCGCAACGAGGCAGAAAAGCCGAGGCAGTTCCGGAGTTCGCCACTTGGCCATTAAGGTTTTTTAAAATATTTTTTCCACACATATGAGCCTCCGTATACCACGTGAGCAAGCAGAGGGTGCTCGCGAGTAAAGATGAAATGTTAAATCTTAAATATGCGTACTCGACGATGCTCGAGACCACCTGTTACATTACTTCACTTTCATCGCATACAAGATCCCTTCCTTTCTTTTTTTTTTTTTTTTAAGAGCTTGTCAACTTAATTAAGCAAGAAATACGCGACAGCTCGTCCATCTCGGAAGATTAAGACTGAGAAAAATGAGATCTCTTGTTTTATTCTTATTTTTATTTTTTTTCATACTCCGGAACGCAAATGAGACCGAAGCGACTTTTATTCGTATTTCCCTCCTTGTGAAAAATCGTGCCGTCAGACACGCCCTGTACCCCTGGGATTTTTCTCAGCGACAGCTAATAAAAGTTCCAACCGCGTGCGATTCAAGGTATAGGTGTCGGGAAAGACAGTGGGCTGTGGAATTTAATTCGATGATGAAAGTGAAAAAGTGTCTTTCTCGCGGCTGAAAAAAATTGTCGACTCTTCGTCAACGTCCAATTCCACTCCGGCTCGGTATAGCCGTTGGTTCAAATTACGGATAAAGATAGTGGTGGTTTAATCTTTTTTTTTTTATAAAAATTGTCAGCTCTGTACGAGAGACGCAAGGATATATTTTATTTTATTTAAGATTTTTATTTTATTCAAGTCTTTAAATTTTATGTATAAAACAGATGTCTATGAAGTCAACGGGTCAAGTCGTGAGGATCGTTTGATCGTCAAAGGGCGCGTCCGCTTGCAAGGATTTTTCGCGGTGCAGTTTCAGGCGAAGTGGAGGGACGGAAAGTGGGATTGAGAGAACGCTTCTCAGATGTTTCGGTAAATGGATAAAGGCTGACCCAGGTGCTCGGCCGTCCGTGTCGAGTACCTTGTAGACATTCACATAAACGTAGACACATACGCACAGGTTATTTTCAACACACTCTTACGTGCTACAGAGTTGCATTTTCCGAGCCCTGAAGACGACACTTTACACACTCGGTGACCCGCGCAAGAGGATCTACGCAGTTTCCTTAGCAGCGAGCAGCGGGGAGTACGTAAGTTCGAGGAACGAAGCTCGCAATTCCGTAAGCGAGGAATACCGAGACGCTAAGGGAGCGAGGATTACGGGTAAAAGGTGAAGAACCAAAAGAATGAAAAGTACAAACGATCGTGTGGATATATCGAGATAGGTGGAAAAACGGTGGAGAAACGTAAAAAGCCTCGCAACTCCATCGAATTCGTCCGATGTGAAGTTTTACCAGTGGAAAGTCTGCCGGACGAGGCGGAGATCGGGGAGGATTCGTGGAAAGTGCAGCGAGCATGAGAGACTTCGGAAAACGTTAAAGCCCTTCGAAAATATTTCTGGCACTTTGATGTGTTAAGATCGTATGAAACACCTTCTGCGTCCATCCCGGGTTGAGTCGGTAGAAAAAATTGTAATCAACTATTCTGACGGGTTCTCGCATGTACGGTCAAAAGAAAAGTCTCATCGGAAGCGAATATCATCTCGGCTTTCGATAAGACTTTTCTTTTAACGGTACATTCCAGTATCCGTGAGAAAAGTTCATTGCAGTTTTTATTACCCGATCGGGGTATTGCACATGCTCTTAACCAGTACCGGAGGAAACGCATGATGTGGGGGGTGCAGGGTAAAATTGAACAGTGGGGCAAAATGGACCAGTTTAGCACTTTTTTCGTGGGAGATGAAGTATTATGAATGTTGTGGTTAAGTGGAGTTCCGTTTTGCCCCGCTCTTTCGTACTTCGCGCGATTTTTAAAGCGTAGAGCTTTTCAGGTAGGATGTAAAGGTTGGGCGGATTGCTGACGAGTTTCTCTAATTTTCACTGGCAAACCGCACGTATTTCTCTCGACTAACTACACATTAAAAAGTTTGTACTTTTTACAACTTATTGTCCATAAACGTCCACAATTTTTTATTTGTTAACTTTTCAATCGCAACCATTCCGGTTCTGGTTTTGCAAATAAAAGTACAAACTAAATTTGTTAATGACACCGGAATTTCCGGTGTCATTAACGAATATACAAACCTCTCCTTTTATTTCCGGTCCGGAAATAAAAGGAGAGGTTTGTATATTCGAGCCTGAACAAACGAGTTTGTCATTTATTAAAGAATTTATTTTCCTAACGCATGCACGTAAAATCCCGCTTTCCGTTCCTGTGAAGTGTGCGCAGAAAGGCATTTTGCCGCATCGGGTGCGGGAAAAATACTGCGCATGTGTAGAAACCCAATATGGCCTTTTTTCCAGCACTAGTGCGGAAAAGTGCCTTTCTACGCACACTTCACGTGATCAAAAAGCGTGATTTTCTTGAATTCGTTAGAAAAAATTATGTGAATGGCATGGGAGTAGAAAAGGGAGTTCTGACTCGTGTGAATGCCGCACTCGTCAA
This sequence comes from Stenichneumon culpator, assembly GCA_964017025.1. Classification (NCBI taxonomy): domain Eukaryota; kingdom Metazoa; phylum Arthropoda; class Insecta; order Hymenoptera; family Ichneumonidae; genus Stenichneumon; species Stenichneumon culpator. The sequence continues at coordinate 6,990,709 of OZ024777.1, forward strand.
GAACGCCCTTTTTACGCCCTTGCCCTACAAATAACTATATTACCACACTTCGTATTCCGATATTACCAAATTATTTTTTTACTGTGTATGACTCGAATTTCCAGGTGTCTTTGAGCTTCACGGGGTGAGCGGCTGTTGTGTGTACGATTTTGTATACCTGTCGGTGTGAATTTGGCAGGCGTTCGGCAGAATTTCGTTTACACAGAGACGGTAAAATGTCGAGATCAGTTTATCGATCAATGATTCGGGACACATTTATTTATTTGCCGGGTGGTAAATAAATCTTTATTTAAATCGATAAATGTTATTTAAATAAAAATAAATCTTTTTTTAACACAAGTAAATATTTATATGCAGGTCACCGGACGGATAATTGTTTTTTTCAAGGTGCGTTTGTATTTTAAATTAAAACCGAGATGCGTCGTTTGAAAATCATTATGTCAGAGGGACAAAACAATTTCTTCATGATTATTATTTTTCTTTTCTTTCGCAGCGTGGATGAAAGGAGCCAAGAGAGATGAAAACTTTGTCATTCAGGGTATGAACAAGCCGTACGATATTCTCGAATTAATAGAGAAAAATGTAATTGTTCCTGCAAGAGTCGCTGCTCCGCCAGGTTAAAGATGGCGGGATCACGAGGTACGACAATGGCCGGCATTGTCTGCTCGGTGAAACGACCACAAAGACACCTTGCTAACGGAGGCAGAACGAGTGAGCCAAGCCCGGTGTACATTCTGTTCGCTGGTACTGCCGGCTATTCAAGCCCCGCCGACTGTTAAGTAGAGCCGAGTAACCGAGACGAAGAAGCTAATAACTAGAGCTTTTAATAAAGGACCTTCGGTGTCGTACTGGCAATTATCCAGGTTCGACGAATATTCTACTAATCTTTCTCCCGCTCTCTCCGTCGGTGCATTCTCATTTCTTCTCTCGTTGACGACTCGAAAAGAAAAAAATCTTCAATTATTTCAAACCACGATAGCGCCCAAGAGGAAGAAATTGTTATTTCTGGCAATTATCAACGATTCGCTTGGCTGCAGATAAAAACTATCGGATTCGTGATCGGCGCAGAAAAATACATGGAAATATTTTCCGGAATATTTTTCGGAACCTTCCATATTTACGCAAAAAATGTGAAGGTTCAGACACATTATCGATTTTTGTTACTCTTATAATTCCCTTATAACTTACAAAAAGATTTGGCCAAAAAGTTTGTTTAACTTTCTTACCGCCAAACATACATTTCTTTTTTTTATATACAGTTTTACCATTTCTTCCATAAAAAATTCGTTTCCTTGTCCACAAAAAAGAATTGTGAAATAAGCAAGAAAAAAGGGTGAAAAATTCGGGTTCATTCGCGGAAAATAAATGTTTATCAACCGCCCAAACCTTTTTGCCAGTGCATCTTCGAAAAAGAGAAACACTGCAGTAACTGTTTTACCGACGTTGTCTAAATCTTGTCATCGACATTGGCCCCAAACTCTTGAGCACCGGCAAAAGTGTACCAGTTTCCGAGCCGCCAAAAGTCAGATGCCCTAAATTAAACGATCGCGAAACGAAGATCGATCTACTTGCCGATCAATCGATGAAGGTCGCCGTAGTCTACATATAATACAGCCCCCAGGCATTCTCCTCCGTTACAAATGGTTTTTGGCGAGCTTGATGAACCGAACGACGAAGATACACTCCCGGTATGTGTGTATATATATATATATATATATATATATATATCCTCACTGTGGTATATACATATAAAGTCTCTAGCTCGTCGATCAGTTCATCGCTCGGGCGTAACGAGATCACGCCGGATTTTCATGTAAATTGTACGATACGAAAGAGGGGGGGGGGAGGGGAGGAGGTTTGGCGGCCGTCGCCGAGGGGTTATAGGTCAAGTTGACGATCGAGAGTAAAGGACGGGTGCAAAAGACAAAAGTCGTGTAGGGAATTCGACGAGGGTCCAAGAGAGAAACGACGAAGACGCCAAAGGGTAGAAAGAGGGGCGAGAGGGGTTTCTCAAACGCAGCGCTTGGCCGAGCAGCTTCGTCGAGTCGGTTCTACAACACGCCCGTGAGGCATTAATCGAAATAGAGGCAAAGGTCTAGCAGAGAGACGAGAGCTCGTGGCCAAGAAGCGCGAGATCCACTTGCTCGTCGCTACGCAAGCACCGAACCTCGGCACTCTTGCATTATGCAATCGCGGTAAAGATCGGGACATTTAGCCGCCGGAATATTCAGGAGAAACCCGAGAATTTACCGGCGTTTTCTTCTCATTCTCTCACTCTCTATATTTCTGTCTCTCTCGGCTGAACGACATCCCATCCCTATAAAACCGTCCCGGCGAACGGCGTGTTTCGAGTGTCGTGATCGCCGAGACAGAGCCTCTCTGTGTGATCAATGCCAGATAAGTTCTACGACCTCCCGAACTCTCGGGATTACATTATCGATACAAAAAAGGTGAAAAAAATATAAAAAAGATAAAAAGGACTTTGGGGCATGTATATTTTTGGCGTTATTTAAATTTTGTTGTTGCGGGCTCCGAGGGAATTGGAGAATAATATTTTATCCTCGAATGTGACCCTTCACCCGAGAGCGATAAAAAGGTGTGACGAGAAAAATGAGAGAGAAATCGTAACGCTGGAACCGTACACATAGCTCGTTCGTGCCAATGCATAAATGTCATAATCGGTGATTAAATTAGCAATTAAAAAATTATGTTTGTAGAGTTGGCATCGTTTTAATTGATAAGTGAGACGTAGAGGAAAACCGACACATTTCTTCAGAATTTTTTGCAATATGTGTGTACGGTTCGGGCGTCAAAGTCGAATCTCTGTGACGGCACAGAAAACAACATTGTCATAATCGATAGATTATAAAAAATGGATAAAATAAATATATACATCAGGTTTCCATCAATAAAAAAATGCCCTCGTCAGAGGCCTTCGTAGGTTGGTGAAACATAAATTGCAGCATTAATTTAATAATTCCGAGATCGTGGATGATCCGCGATAAATCCCAAGCCTAAAACCGCAGACAGAAATTATAGTGTAAATTAAATTATTTTAAAGACCGGAAATATATTGAGACAGGCTTTTGCTTTGACAAATAATTATGACCGAGTGACGTGAGAGCGGATCTGCATGACTATTTAATAATAAAACATTTCTTGTTGAATTCGTATCTGCGTCATTCAGATATCACATTATTCCCACACGATCAAAATAACAGGTCTATCACGAAATAAATTTAAAAAAACTATTTGACATAAATATCCAATTGTTAGATCCAAATAAACATTATTAATAATAAGAATAATACTATCAAGCAAATAAATATATTAGAAATTAACCCCTTCGCCGTCGGGAGCCCCTTTAGGGGTTCCAACGTTTAGGGTGTAACCGGACACCCAATCGGTAGCCGCCTCCTGTCCCAGGCGTGGGTGGTAGAAGTGAGATTTGGACGATGAACCTCTTCCTTAGCACCTGTTCATGGTGAACAGGCTGTCTCAAATCCCAATTACTCTGCAGGTCCCTTTATAGATGATTTTCGCCATGTGCCGTAAGGCCTCGAACAATTCGGTCGCCAGGTGTTTTAATCTACTAAACACCAAGATGTAGTAATTTTTCGAATATTGTTTATTTATTCAAAACACACAAAGTTCTACTTAATTTGGAGTTATTCCGTTGACAGACAACGATGAAAGTATTAACGATAGCGATGCTATGTTTAATGTAACTGTTTATAATTATGAATTATTCATAGTTATTAATAGATTTATTAGTATACTCTCGTGGCACAAACCGGATCAACTAACTTCTATTACTCTCGGAAAACTAATGCGGATGTCACAGATGCGACGCCTATATTGGTTCGGGCTGAGTATCGCTGCGTCGTACTGTTCTAATGTGCACGACTGTACGCTGCAAGCAAGTGATCTTGTACCGTGGTACGGACCGCAATATATAGTGCGGCTGGGGAAACCCTCTACCTGCATTTTCATTTGTTTAAAAAATGTTCAATTCTTCCTTACTTTTACCACGTGCTCCAAATAGTCGGCACGTGATGTTTTTTCGAATTTTTCCCTTAAAATCGTTATAAACAAAAAAAACTTTGTAATTAACAATTTTAGCAACAATTTCTTCCGTGTTTCCTTTCTTTTGGATCAAATAGTATTGAAATACAGAATTTGAGCTTCTCCAGATTATTTATAATAAACTTTTTATTAAACAATATCAGCAACAAATGATTATAACAAAATCGTTTCTCGCCTTAAGCGTAACCATTATGCCAAATCTGGGCCGTTTCCGATAAAAACTGAAGGACTTTTTGTTTAAATAATGTATGAATTTAATTTTGCATACATCGGGTTTCAAACTCATATTCAACCCTTGTATCATAATCGTGACTCTGTGGGGTATTTATTTAACGCTTTCTTTTCGTGTTTCGTTTATCTATCTATTCGCGCTTGTTGTTCCGTGTTAATTGACTATTATTCTTATTAACTATTTTATTTTGTAGACAGATAAGTGATAACGACGGTTGTCACCATTGGATCGTCCTAAAGGTAATGGATGAAAAAATATATATAGGTAGATATATCTTTAAACGTGCAATGGATGGCCTTTTTCGGTATTATAAGGCTCGTTCCGTCGCAAGGGAAATACGTTTCTCTGACTAAACGCTCTGTTAGGTTACTGAGCAATTCGATTTTAAATAAACATTTTTCTTCGTCCTTAATAAATTTTCTTGGAATAATCTTTTTTCTGGGTGTGTTTACGAGTAAACGCTTCAATACATTTGCCTAAGCCAGCACGGGGAGCCGGACCAACTTTGCCAAGCGTAGCACAATATATCGCATATATATGATTACAATTTCATGTACAATAGATTGTAGCCTCGAGACTACCGCGCACACCTCCGGACAGGACGATCCGCTTGAGAAATTGCTAACCGATCTTCCGGATCGTACGCGAGGCGGTCTCTCGCTATCCTCCCGATATCTCCATGGTCGCTCCCTATCGCTCTACCTCAAGGAGGATTGTTATGCCAAGACCTCGGGTCTCGAATATTATTCCGCCAACGGCGTAGATTTACGGGACCGGATCTCGGTGAGAGAAGTTCGCGACGTACGCTGTCGCTGGTCGACGATATCGTGACGGTGTACCGGGAAGCTCGCATCCGCGAGCGCCATTATATAATGTTTGCCCTTTATGCTATAACGTAAGACATACTCCCAGCGCGACGCACCGTGAATTTTGATAAAACTGACCGAGTTTCTCTCAGGTAAAGCGTGTGTGTATCGCTGTACAGTAGAAGCCCGATTAACCGGAGCTCTCGGGACCGAAGAATTCGCGAATAACTATTAAAATCACCGGATAGTGGGAATAAAACTTCGCCGGGTTTTTATTTTGACTCGGTAGCGGTGTACCATATTTACGGACATTATTTTCATATGCGCCGTTAAAATTCTTCGTTAAATCTCGAACCTATGAATGAACCTTGAATTAAATCTTGAACCTATGTATTACAGATGGAGACACCGTCGGTACACTAAAAAAAAATATCCATGGCTCAAGTAAAATTCACTTGCGAGATGCCAATGAAAAAAATTGTTATTTCAATTCGACTTTCAATTCTTACAATTCTATACAGGAATAAAACGATAGCATATCACGTTGACAGTCTTGTTGTTTCGTTGTTTCAGTATCAAATGGAATTGTAAGAATTGACAGTAGAATAGAAATAAAAAAAAGTTTCTTTGGCAGCCCGCAAGCGATTTTTTCAGAGTGCTACTAGCTGTCTATAGGAGCATAGATAGGGTAACTAAAATCGCCGGTTAGTGGACCAAAAAAATCACCGATTTTTTTTATTTTTAATCCAATATTGGTTTACCATATCTACGGAAATACTTTTATATTGGCTGACTTAAGTCGATGACTAATTGGCAATATATTGTAACGAATATGTAGCGGACTATTCGTCAAGGCACACGATATTAGTTAGGTTTGACAATAGACGAACGAACGGACGATCGATACAACATCGTCATATCAGAGAAACTGGACGAGACCTTCAAACCGAACAGACGTATGACATTACGTGACCAGGATAATTAACGTTTATCATTATTAATAATATCCGCCGCAAAACCAAATATGCGCGTTGTTATTCATTCGCTCAGTTGTTACAACATGTATGTTTTGACGACTACGTTATGTCATGCATCTGATCTACGTTATGACATGCATCGTTCAAAAAAATTGCTTCATCTGGCATGTTGTCAATAAATCCACTATTACTACTACTATTTTTATATGTGCGGTTAAAGTTCTTCTCATTAAATCTCGCACCTGTTTACAGATGGCGAAACCGTCGATCTGTCTATAAGACCACGGTCTTATAGACAGATCTGAACACTTCTATGCCGGCCCCGTGTAGTCAGTTGTGCCGAAAATGAAGCCAATATGGCCGTCAATTCAGGCCGTCTTGTGATTATTATTCTGTCCGCCCATGCCCAATACGTTGAAACTCGTAGTGTTGTGTATCCAAGTATTACTTACGAATAAGAATGCGACAATATTCACAGTAAATAAACTAAAATTTGAAAAAGCAGAGTGCTGTTAAAAAGAAACAGGCCAAGTTTTATACCACATAATTCATTGGAATAATATATGCATTTAGACATTGAATAGTGTTGCTTCTTTTTTAAGCCTACCTTCAAACTTTGAATTTGGTAATTACTTTTATTTGTTTTTTTATTTTATGGAATAATAAATCAATGGGCCAGTAATTCGGTTGTAATCGTTTAGTGAAGAAAGGAACGCGCGGTGCGCATGCGTGTAGGTAAAACAGACCTGAACTGGCCGCCATGTTGGCTTCAATTTTGGCACACTTTCGCCCGGTGAGTGTCCAGACCTGTCTATAAGACCGTGCGCTTGACATGGTTTTTTGTTACTAGGGTAAAAGTGGGGAATATGGACCGGTCCATATATCATTGATTTACGTGTTAATCGAGGTGGGCCATATTCACCACTTTTACCCTACTCAAAAGTCCATTAATCTTAATATAACATAAATATAATTTAAGAATATTTCTGTATCGGCTCTGTAGAAAAATTGTCCAAGTTCCAAACTCTCGGTTACCAACGAATCGAACAATCGCCCGATTAATTTGCTTCCCGGACGCAAACCAACTCCGGTTAACCGGTGTTCGACTGTACGGATATTCGATTAAGCATCGACGCTGCGCAACAGCAGCTTCTATCTCCGAACAATCGATCGACTCGTCGAATTTCTTATTCGAATGAGTAATAGATTGCCCGAGCCTTAAGCCTCGGAGATTGTACCTGGAGGTGGGGGAGGGGGGGGGGGGGGAGGACGAAGCCGCTTAATTGGCAAAAGTAACAGTGGATTGAAAATCCAAGCTCCTCCAACCCTACGGGGTAACTACTCCGGTGGAATATTACAGCCAGCTGCGGTGGGAGATAAAACTTTTTCAATAGCAATTCAATAGTCGTACGTATTTCTGTGAGGGACACGGAAATAAAAAGAATAGAAAGAAAAAAAAGGAGAAAAAAAAGAAGTGCAAGTTTCGTGGTGAGTTATGCCATGTCGAAGCGCTCTCCATCCCCTTCCGCGGGTCTTCGATTCTTTTTCCTGAGAGCTTCGCGTATTTATTGAATTTTTGTCGTATCCCGTGACACCGAAATTCGGCGTGATTCGAGGATCGTAAAACGAAGGTGGCTCGCCCGACACACACCGATGCCCCACACGGCGTGAGCTTATTGCACTATGATGTCTCGTAAATCTTTTAAAGAAATCAGATGGGACAATTTATCTTTGTGCCGGATTCATGAGAGATTGAGTAACGTTTTGGGAACGAAAAATATAGATATAAAATATCGATGGGCTAACCCCAGAAGGGCGTATAAGTCTATGCTTGTACACAGCCTCTACGCCCTTATGGGATGGAGCCATTGATATATGTGCATATCAAAAATTTGATAAAGCTGGATACATGTCGGACGCAAGGCTCAGCGACGATCAGCAAATTGTCGTCACTCGTCGAGCGACGTGCATGTGGCATCCGCGACTGCGGAATGAAATGGCGAGGAGCATACAATGTATACTGATATCGTAGGGATATATAAAAAAAAATGGTGGCCACGGTCAGGGAAAACTGGGAAAACCGGGAAAAGTCAGGGAAAACATTTCGACATATGGAACCCATTGAGATCAAGGCCAGTTTTACAAGAAAAAGTGTGCTGTAGTGAGTGAGAGGGTGGTGTGAAGAATGGTGACTAACAATAGCTTAATCTAGTAAGTAGGTTGGGAAATAAGCATTAGCAAACTTATCTTAGTGTGGATTAGTCGTGGCAACCGCTTAGCGGCTCCAAAAACAGTACGAGGAACTGCGTCAATCGGATAGCGCCTGGAATATTTGTGCCCATATATATGTCCATAATTTTTCCAGTAAGTCGGAAGGTAGAATAACTCTGTATTTCCCGAGGGTTTGGAAGAAACCTGACACACAAATTTCACCACAATCTGCGGCAGTTGGTATATCCTCTTTAAATATTAAAGAAAAACATCAAATCGGCCATCGAACGTCTGATATGATATTTTCTTGCGTCGATTCGCAGATTCATCGTATCCAGTCTGTGCGACACACAAATTTCACCACAATCTGCGGCAGTTGGTATATCCTCTTTAAATATTAAAGAAAAACATCAAATCGGCCATCGAACGTCTGATATGATATTTTCTTGCGTCGATTCGCAGATTCATCGTATCCAGTCTGTGCGACCCTGAACCGAGGGAGGACCGGGATTAAACTCGAGCCAATCTCGGTGAAAACTTTTCGACCCTCCCGGGGGAGACGGCAAGGGTGTCCCGAAAGACACGCGATGATTGTCGGTTAACCGCCGCGGCGATCCACGCAGAGTCCTCGTAGCTTGGAAAGTGCTGCGCCCGCCAAGATATCTTCTACCACACGGTCTCGTGACTGGGTCAAGACAATTTAGAGTTACGAGCAAGCCGGACGGATACACGATGCTCCGGGGGAAAGTATCCCTCGAGGTGAGAATCTCCGCTTCGGTTAAACTTAGGCGAATCGAAATTGCACTGTGCTTAGATAATAGAGACTCACCCGTGGTATCGAACATTCGTGGTCCCCGCTGCGGGACGGCGTACGACGAAGTTGGATTCGTGGATTTCGACGTTTAGACGAGCACGCATCGGACAATCGAACAATCGGCAAAATCGTCGGGTATCAAACGCCCCCGCAAAAACAGACGAAACACGAAATTCATCTGGCAAATGGACTTGCCCGGCGAATCGCAACGGAGCATCGTTGGTCGGACTAGATACAACTGTTACTGCGATCGATGAAGTGGAAAAAAAATCTCTCGTCCGGATAGTAAAGTTTGGATTTGATCACAGAGAGAGAGAGAGATAGAGAGAGAGAGAGAGAGGGAGAGAGAGGGGAAAAAAAGAAATCCTACGATTACACGTTCCCGGTGGAATTGATTTCCCTCGACTGTTCCCTCAACTTCCAATATAAGTTTACTCCCGGCTACTTTGAGCTCTCGACCTAAGTGCAAGCAGGCAAAGTGCATCCTGGCCGTCGGGAAGAAAAAAAAAGAAAGAAATTCCAAGAAGAAGAGCCGCGAGTGAGTCGTCCTTAAAGCGTTGGAGAGGGAGTAAAGAGCTGAAGCCGCAGAGGATCTCGCTGGGTTTTGGTGAATGAAAAATGAATGAGACACTTCGTCATTGTGTAGGGAAAAAGGGCTGGATGAAAGTGAGCGAGAGAGCGGCGCGAGGACGAGAATCGCGAGAACAAGAAAAGACATCCAAGGCGTGCGAAGCTTTGGGAACGGGAGACGCAGAGATATGTGGGTCGATTGCGGTTACGAGCAAACTAACCTCGAAGCTTTGCGGACAGATGAAAAATACGACGGTGCTCCTTCGTCGCGGAGAACGAGAGAAAGAATTTTCGAATGATTCGGAAAAGACCGGGATCAACTATTCGAGGAATACAAAAACAATTTATTTTCCATATATAAAAAGCTGCAATACAAGTGTGACTCGTTTCACACTTGTTTCACACACCAAACCTCCGTTAACAGTGCAACACACAATTCACCGTCAGGAGTTACACGAAAAGGAAGAAAAAAATCGAAAGTAAGAAAATAATTGTGATTGTGAAGTAATTGGAACTGTTAAATCAAGAAAATCTGCATCTGACTCGAAACTGACAAAATATAACGAAATAATACGTAAAAACAAAGCTTCCTCTATGAGGAGGATGCAAAAGAATGCGATGTCAAATAAAGGCTTAAAAAATATATATATGTGGAATACAAAAAAAAAAATAATATATCTTACCGACAGCGGTGGATGCGCGATTGGCGCACGGCTCGGGTCGTCTCCCAAGTCAAGCAAGATCGTTCGCGGTCAATGCTTGGATGGGTGACCGCTTAGCCGTGCGCTAGCTGGCGCATCGGCCGTTGAGCGGGAGGCGCTTCTTAACGAAACTTTAGTGTTTCTGCACTTTATTCAAGTGCAGAAATACCGGAGGATCAGTTGAATATGGCCGTCCGTATACTGTCCGTCATTGATGCGTGGTTTTTCAGTTTTTTCTATCTTACTCGATATCTTGCTCGATATCTTACTAGATATCTTGACGGGGTCGAAGATATCAAGCAAGACATCTAGCACCGGGCACGGGTTTTCCGCAGTTTCTCCGTGTCCCCGGAAAATGCGGTACAAGTCGGCTACGGACGCACTGGAAGTTAGGTAGCTTAGCTGAGTGCGGGTAGGGAGTGCTAGAGGGGAATCGGGATGGGGTTCCGTAAAAACTCAGAAGGGAATACGGTGGAAAATGGAACAAATATTTAAAAAATATATTTTACTAATATACTAATATTTTACTAATGGTTTTCCTCGATAGAAAATGTCCCTCCTATATAGAAAATTTAGGTTGAAAAATTGAAAGGACCAGTTTGCATCACACGAGCAGAGCGAAAAGAAATTAAGGTGATGCGTAACACTCTCCCGCCCACCTTCCCGCGCCCAGTTGGTAACAAAAACTGTACTACATGCCATTTTGAGGCCGCAGACCGCCGACAAAAAAGAAAATTGTCTTTCCCTGGGTCTGATGATTCCCTAGGGCAAGACAATTATCTTTTTCGTCGGCGGACTGTGGTCTCAAAACGGCATGCAGTACAGTTTTTGTTACCGGCGGCGGTATTTCACATCACCTTAAGGCCACAGCTCACTATCGAATCCGTCGGGATGCTCAGTTTGAAACTCGGCCGCGCGAATTCGGCCGACGGAGACTAAAAGGTAATTACCATTACCGGTAAAATGAAAAGGTGAAAAGAGAATAAGAAGAAGCCCCGTACAGTCCGTAGCGCGATTAAGGTAGCTATGTCACTTCGGGCTCATTTCGCATAAGTTCGAGAAAAATAAGCGAAAATTGCATGTACTTCTCGATGGTATAACATTCTAAAAAAATTCATGCATACTGCAGGTACTGAACAGATTAATTTTGCATAATAATAATTGCAAAATTTTATTAACAAATTAATCAAAAAATTGATTTTTTTTACAAATTATCCGGCAACGAAACTTTTTTCTTTATGAAAATGATTCGTTCATCTTTTCTGAATACGTATGCATTTTTTCAGATTTTTTATTTTGATTTTTTTTTATATAGAAAAAATGTGTGAAAAAACAGAAAAATCAAAGTTTATTGAAAAATCTGAAAACATTCATACGTATTCAGAAGAATGAACGCATCATTTTCATAATAAAAAAAGTTGGTGTGCCAGGTAATTTGTTAAACAATTAATTTTTTGATTGATTTGTTAATGATATTTTGGAATTATTATAATGCAAAATTAATCTTTTCAGTACCTTTAATATGCATGATTTTTTTCAGATTTTTATATCATCGAGAAGTATTTGCAATTTTCTCTTATTTTTCTCGAAATTATGCAAAATGAGCGCGAAGCGACATACCTAACTTAAAAAAAAGAAAATATGTAAGAGGAGAGTGGCATAAAGAAGTGCGAGAGTTTTGTCGAGTCGCTAAGCTCGGAAATGCTAATGTCGTCGGGCCGGCCCGACGCCCGGTCGTCCTTTCTCTCGCTAATGGCACCCTCGTATCTTTACGATGCTTTGTGGCAGAGCCGCGGCCGCGGAAGAACCCGCGAACTGTCACGACTGCTGCGACCTTGGACGCTCGGGGCGCGACACGAGAAAGGTCTCGTCAATCTATCCGAAAAATTTTCCCGCGGCCATCAGCTTTATAGAAATGTTGTTGCGTTACGTTAGGGTCGTCCCGAACCAGCCGATCGGCCGCGCTCCGTTAATGGAACGACGCTAAAGAATGAATCGCTTCCGGAAAATCAATTAGAAAGAATAGTGGAAGAGTACTCTGTCATCGTAAACGAGAAGAGGGGCAATTTTCACCAGCGCACCATTACGACACAATACAATCGGAATGACTAGGCCAGTTAACCACATTGCCGATGAAACAACCAAAATTCCGAGCCATGCATCACTGTTTCTCACAAAGAAAATATTTCATTGATCGAAAGAGCTTTGTTGATGATATCATTAATTTTACAAAAAAAAATTAATAACAAATTATCTTAATATTTTATTTTGTACTAAATAAAAATTTAAGATAAGGAAGAGCGGGGCAAAATGGGACAGTGGGGGGCAAACCTCAATTTTCCAAAAATGTTTGGATGCCCCATTTTATCCCAACGATGCGTCCGGATTTTCAACCCCGTCTTGCCCCACTCACCACCACCGTCACCATCCAAAGGTTACTGGTAAATTGCGTTTTACCCCGGTATCCCGTTTTACCCCACTGTCCCATCTTGCCCCACTTTCCCCCTATGCAGAAATATCGTTCGCGATTCCACGTGCAATTCCACGAGAGAACTCCCGATATTTATCAGAATGCAGAGAAATTTTTCGACATTGAATCGATTGAAATTATACCTGTGCCAATATTTTCATGTTACGCATCCCAAACGAGACGGGGGACAATTTTTACTAGCGCACCATTACGATGCAATACAATCGGAATGACTGCGCCGGGTAACAACATTTCCGATGAAGTAACCAAAGTGACAGCCCATGCATCATTTTTCCCCTAACGAAAATATTTTCCCTATCGACAGACCCTCTTTGATGACATCATCAATTTTACTTTAATAAAAAAAATAAAATAAAATAACCTTTATTTTTATTTTTTTGTGAGATAAAATTGAAGCTACGAGGCGAGCGCTGCGTCAAGCTACGTAGAAATATCGTTGCCGATTCCACGTGCAATATTTCATGAAAGTTTACTTATTCATGTCTAGCCGCCCGATAGCTTTGACCCCCCCCCCCCCCCCTCCTCCCTCTGTGAATATGATGCTGGTGGGTAGTTCGTGTAACCTTATCGGTGCTACGTATCATCTCGCAAGGCAAACTTGAAGGCTGTGAGCTATGGGTGTGAAGTTGTGCGGTTCAAATTCGAGCCCTAGAAAATCAGAGAGAGAGAGAGGGAGAGAGAGGGAGGAATTTTCGGAAGAGCGAGCAGATGAGAAATGGAGCGGTGGGATGAGGGAAGAGACAAGGGAGGCGATCGTACAATTACGGGGGTCGGATAACTCCCGGGACTGTAGAGAATAGCCAGATCTACCGACGAGAGAAAGCCGGTGAATAGCGAAATTTCATCGTGACAGAAAATTCAATGCGCGATACAGCTTGATGCCTCGTTAAAATATTGAGGTAGCTATGTTGGTACGCCGGAGTCATAGACATCAGCGTCTATATGACGTAAATAATTAATTATATGTGGTATTTTGTCTGCATGAATAATATTATAAAAAATAATAGAGTATATATGAAAATTTTCGCTATTAGATTGGACCGATTATTTGTAAGCAGATTATTTGTTTAGTGTCGATTTGACGTAGTTTTTACGACAATTAGGTTAGGAAACGTCATATGGCCCGAAACCGTCCACTTTGATCGCAGTTCTATTGAAGTTCTATTGAACATTAGTCCGGTGACTTCACTTTTTTTTGTTGCGCATTAATTCCTGATTGATTCGCGAGTGAGCCGTGCTTTATATTTTTTCTCTATCTTTGATCTAAGTATGTTAATTCTCGATTTGAAGATCAATTTCGCCAGCTCTGCCGTAAGCGCCGTGTAAAAAGACCGATTTTCAAGATCTAATTATTCATTCAAATGGTTGGTTCATTCAAAGCCTTCGAGATTTTGTACAAGTAAAATTTGATAGTTGAATTACATTTCAAAAGTTTCTGCACATGACTTTGGATTGCCTTCGCGACATAACTGCCCTAAGTCGTGAAATAAACGACGAGATAAGCGATTTTTTCTTTTTTTTTTTACTTTGCTTTTATTCCCTCTAACGGCTGAGCGCCTCAACTGCGGTACTCCGTGCAGTTGGCAGCGTCGTTGAGAAAGATCTCGAAAGGCAGCCACGCGCGATGCCCCGATCATTCGCCAGACCGAATCCCAATTCGTAGTCGAGTTCCCGCGTTAATTCGACGACAATTAGAGAGCCGAGGCGCGAGCGAAGCTCGTTAATTATAACGCGCGTCGCACTAACTTAAACCCCGAAGGAATTGGCATGCGTGACGTTATCATTAAATTATATTAAACTTTGCGAACTCCCAGCCAAGAATTCCGATGCTCGGCGATCCCCGTCGGCTCGCTATGTTTCTAGCGTCGCAAGCCCACGCGGTAAACAGATACGACGACACAACGAAAGGTATTGAAAAGAAAGTTTTCTGCTCGTTGCTGAACACGTTTCGACACTATCAATCTTTCGATCGGGTAGCAAAGCGAGATGATCACATCAAAGACTCGAGAAAAGAAGGGTTAGTGTTATCTTTTCAACTTACTCGAGAGTCTACATCCTCGGTTTTCACGAATTAATCGACGTCGAAGAATCCTTCGACAATGGGAAACGCCGTCGCTTCGGGTTCGTCCGCTTCCGGTCGAACACTCGGTCCCTCGTAACCACTCGGCGATCGCGCGTTTTAAGGCCCGTTGCGCGTAAGAGATTTTTTATTT
This sequence comes from Stenichneumon culpator, assembly GCA_964017025.1. Classification (NCBI taxonomy): domain Eukaryota; kingdom Metazoa; phylum Arthropoda; class Insecta; order Hymenoptera; family Ichneumonidae; genus Stenichneumon; species Stenichneumon culpator. Next base: position 7,005,810 of record OZ024777.1, read on the forward strand.
TCAATGCGCGAAACGCAATAGCAACTTCGACGGAAAGGTTCGAGATTAAACGTCCTTACTTTACTTTATTTTTATATATTCTTTTCCTATATATATAGATTTTTTTTTTGCTTCCCTCTTGCCGACTGTTATACTCGTTAGTCCAAGTTCGCGCGCTGTGCGTACGAGTGCGTGTCGGGGCGCGGACTGAACCACCGGGAGAAACTTCTCGTCTTCGTTTTATCCCACCCTACCGGATACTTCGGTACCCCCACTCGCCGAACATTCGCCGCCCCCCACTATCAACTATTCCCGTACACGACGCTTCCCGTACGGTCCGTCGTCAGCGCCAACGCCCTTGCGCATTGGGACGTCCCGATGTCAGGTATAGTCTTGTTTCTCAGTTATACTACGGCACAGAGAACTTATACACTCTCACGCGCTGACTCGTCAGACGGGAGGATAGAGCCGAGGAGCGTCCTTCGCACGTATTGCCTCGTCTCATATACACCATTTACAACGGCTCTCGTTCCATCACCCGCCTAATTCCGACCACTCTCCTAGTTCAACTTCGTACCTTCGAGCTTGAATACGTTTCTGAAAGTAGATTGGGCTAGGTGGACCGGCGGGAAACATGGGTCACGATGGAAATTCTTCTCGGGTTATGAAGTTATGGTTATGGCGCGTTCTTGAATGCAGATCTGCTCAGCTACGCGTTTTTTTATTTGTGATTGTCCACCCCTAGTGGGTTTTTAAAAATTACTAACGGTACCTTCGAGTCTTTCCGTGGGATACATTTCGTGCGTTTTAACAACAGATGAACGTTTGTTACAGCAGATTTGTATCAAAGATAAATTATGAACGTAGAGCAGACTGGAATATAAGAACGCCTACTTCAGCTGCTTATACATGTGGATACATCTCGAATATTTACAGACCTAATCGATCAGAGCAGAACTGCATTCCGGAACGCACCCTATGGGTGTGTTCTGGAATGCAGATCTGCTCAGCAATGAGTTCTTTTATTTGTGACTGAGTTCTTTTATATGTACACTGCTAATGGGTTTTTTCAATTGCCAGCGGTACATCCGATTTTTGCGCCCGATTTCGTTCGTTTAGATGGTAGGGTGGAATAGCCCTCGAACGGTTATCCCCCGCTGAATATCCCCCGAAATGCATATCGGTTAACGCTGAGCTTAACGTTGACCACGGTATAAAGCACAGCACATTGGCTTTTGTACCTTAATCTGGTATCTCATGTACAATGGATCAATATTATCGTACGATGAGGCTTTTACTCGAAGGAACCAGAACCAGAATATTTTTTGGGTGTACGGATGGTCCGAAATGAATAAATGTCAATTAATAAGAATTTAATAACAAAGCATGCTCGAATTGATTGACCACGTTAGTCGACGTTTCAGTCTATGCATCATCCGTGTTAGAAAGCCCCTCCGGAAAAAATGTATTTTCGACAATTCTGGTTTCTCCGAAAGCCTCATCTTACGATAACATCGATCATTGTGCATCAGATCCCAGATTAATGCAATCGCCAATGTGTGCTGCTCTTTATATCGTGGCGAATGTTAGCTCAATTAATGGAACGAATACCACCTATCGTCTGCACCCGTCGGAATGCAATCACGATAGGCTTCGCAATATTTCAATAAAGTGACGTTTTGGGGGTTAATTCATCAGGGGATATGTGTTTTGGGGGTTAATTTTTTGGAGGTATGCGTTTCGGGGGTTAATTTTTTGGGGGTATGCGTTTCGGGGGTTACTCTTTTCGGGGGATATTCATCGGGGATAACCGTTCGGGGGCTATGTCACCCTACCGTTTAGATAACAACAGAATGTTTATCACAGCAGATTTGTGTCAAAACTGCACCCTGAACAGAGAGCAGAGTGGGAAATAAGAACGCCCATTTCAGTTGCCTATACATATAGACACATCTGATAGGGATTTTTATATGTGTACGCAGCTGAAACAGCTGTGTTCTTATGTTTCCGTCTGCTAAGTTCAGGGTTCAGTTTTGACACAAATCTGCTCTGATAAGCGTTCGTTTGTTATCAACACGGACGAAATGTATCCCGCGGAAAGAATCCGATATACCCTTGGTAATGAATTTAAAAAAACCCACTGGCAGCAGACAGTCACGGATAATAGAACGGATATCTAAACAGATATGCTTTCAAGAACGCCCCCGAATATTTATAAATATAGCCGAATAGAGCAGAGCTGCATTCAAGAACGCATCCTATGAGTTTATGACGAATCACGAAACAATATAAATCAGCACCTTTAGCTGCGATTTTAAATAATAATAATCGTCATTTTTATTAAAGGTTAGAATTTATGGCTGTTTCATTTATATGAGAAAGAATAGAGAGCTCGAAGCAGCCATATTTTTTACGTAACCCAATTGAACACATTTTATCTCATGCAACCGTTACTACGTTAATTTGATGTTATAATTGACGTCGATACTTTTATCGCTAACGTTCAATGGAAATTCGTCGCACAAATACATGCAGCGTTGTTTTTTTCAGGTCGTCGCTACGCTTCTCGGCCGGCCGGGAATCCCCACGGGTCTTCGTTATTCCCCGTGCGGATGTAAAGCGCGCGGACACATCCAAGCCCAGAGGACGCCTCGACGCACCGATAGACAAAAGGAGATAGAGTCGAGCTCTCGTTGGTGCTTCGACGGACTCGCTCGCGTACACGCGAGATGGCGCGAAATCAGTCGGACAGACGGGTGTTTCAACTCAATATGACGTTTATTTTTCTCTTTCATTCTCGATCGTTTCTCCTCGAACTCCCCAATGGCTATCCAACGAAAAACTGTGCTCTCGGGGATACGCTCGGAAAATCGAGGATCGTCCGTCAGCAAACAATACTGTCGGATCTGCTATTATCATTTTTTTTTTTTTTGATTCGCATAAATGATACATCGACTTTTAATCGGTCTTTGGAGATTTTTGTTCTGTCTCGACATTTTTGATTTTTCACATTATCGCACGGCGCTCGTGCGAGAGGAGCCATGTATTTTGGAACATATTGAAAATTCCGTTGGCTATCGCGTCGAAAACTTTTCCATTCGATCACCTATCTACCATGGGCGGACTCGTGAATGCCACCACGCGAAGCTATCTAATTAAAAGTTCTGATTAAAAGTTCATTTCGGTGGAACCCTATAACACGTGGTCCACCGGTGGCTGGACCAATTTTTTTTTTTTGCCTTTTTGTCGTGGCACATTCCCGAAACGAGTTTCACTTTGCGATCTATTGATCGCTCGCCCCGTGGGTCTCGATTAATTATTGAGATAACTTATTACTGGAAAAACGATTATCTGTACAGCTCGAACGACGTTAACCCTGCGTGCTCACAGTACTTTGGAATCCGGCGGAAGTCACACTGGGTCCAATTGACCCTGTTTTGAAAATTATGTTCAAACTATCTGTCAGATCGGAACAAAAAAATTATGGAGCATTTTCTTAGCATTCTGAAATATGTCTTGATAGTTATAATTTAAGAAAATGAATGACAGGATGTGAAAAAAAATTCGAAAAATATGGCTCAATAAAATGTGTGTTGAATGTCCGGTAAATTGGACCCGCAGTGACCACGAAGGGCTGAATTTGCTGGAAAACGCACCCACAAATTTATATGGAACACAATGGATTTCCATATTGATTTGAGTCCCGACATACCAAGCAATGTTTGCTGCACACGATGTGTATGTGAGCTCATTGAGAGCTCTGCAATAGCCACAACCATGTGCTAAATTTTACGTTGTTTGCTCAAGCCTCGCACAAATTATCGTTACTACAGGTCCTTCGATTAGCACGTACAAACATTTATACTTCATGGTATGTTGGTAAAAAAATGGTTTTTCCTGACGATTTCCAATTCGGAGAACTTGAATTTAAAAACAACAATATATTTTACGATTGTGATAATCAATAATAAAATTAATACATTTTTTATTATATCATATTTGAAAAAATATCGTATTCAAATATTTGGGGAATTAATTTTTTCCATTAAATCCGTTATTTTATGTAATTCATTTTATAATTAAATGATTTTGTCTATAATTTAATTGGCCCTTTCTCACGAACGGCGCCCACGATATGATTAATAGCCGAATAATCTAAAATTTCAAAATTCCACATAATTGTACAAAAAATAGTACATCATTTATGATGAATGACAGTCGAACAGTCGCACTCTGATATATTCCCATCGCGAAAAGTATCGATTATCTATTCTCGGAAGCTTTCCCTTGACACTCTCGAAAACCCAAGAAGACAGGGGGTGGAGTGAGGGAAGTGCCCCACGATGCAGGATCGCTGCGTGCAGCGACTCTCGGCTTTCTATCCTGGAACATTACACCGCACGTATTCTCGTGTTCTATTTGGCTCGAGTTCTCGTGGTTGGCTGTCAGTCGCTCTCTTAAGGGATGGGCGACGTATAAACGTAGCGTTGCTCTACCGTCAGAGGTAAACACGTTTAACTAGATACGACGTTTCGTCGAATAAACATGATCTTCGGTACTTCGCTGCAGAACTTACGAGCGCACTCTAGAGATGATAATAATTCATGCGAAGTGAGGTAAAAAATAATAATAATTCATGCGAAGTGGGTTAAAAAAGAGGTCATTTTTTTAATAATAGAAATAATAAGTTAGAAATTTCAAAAAATATTATAGCAGTAGTAGCATAAGAATTTTATTGGCCAAATTGTTTACATGGCAAAGAGGCTATTTACAAATGTTTCGTTTGTGTTTTCCTTTGCGCAATGGGCCATCAACCGAAGTCCTTCAGCCCGTGTAGTTCCCACTTGTTTGCTTGTTTGCCATTATTTAAGAGGAAAAGTGCGAGTGCGATGGTGTTGTACATATCTTATTTTAGGACGATTAAATAGGGAAGACCGGGGCGAGATGGACCCGCGGGACGAGATGGGCTAGTGAAAAATCAGGCCGTCGCAGGGCGTAAAGGGCCATCCTAAAAGTATTTACAAAATTAAAATAAAAACTTGAAAGGAAATGTTTAAACATAAAAGCATAATCAAGAACTTCATTGTTGATAGGTAGAAGTAGGAAAACTTAAGATGTATGGATACAGGCGTGGGCTAACAAAAAGAAGTGAACAATTTAAGGGTAGCTCTTTTCGCCCTAGACAATTTTTTTTCGGACGAGTTATAAAACCTGTGAAAATATCATTGTTGGATGGCAAACAATATATTATGGTTTCAGCATCGTTGTAGCCGCATTATTTGCTTAGGGGGCCCATCTCGCCCCGGTCTCCTCTACGACTATGTGTTGTGTTCCTCAAAACAATAATAATAATAATAATAACAATCGAAATTTTTTAAAAATACAAAATAATATTCGATGCAAATTGTAGTTTTGAAAGTATATTTGAACTCTGGTTCAAATGTAATGAAAAATCATCCCGTCGAAGACGTGTCCTCATTCTGGTCTACTCGTCCACGTCTCCATCGGTGCCCGTCTCCGATTACACACGGTCCTAGTTAATTCGCCTCCTCCTGACGCAATTAGCCCTAACGGCACGCTCGGATTTCTATCTCAATTATCGAACTCGAGTACAGGAGAGTGGCTCCTGTTCGTTGTTTCCTATCGTCTCCTGCGGGCTAACCGCACTTCCCTACTTTCTCTCTCTCTCTCCCGCATAGTTAGTTACTATTCAATATTCTATATGCGCCCATGTACTTTCCTACTCTCTCTAACTAGACTCATTAATTATAGTATAATTAAGGAGAACGTCCAGCGCCGAAGTTAATAACTGTGCCTCGCAACCGGTAACGTTCATCGTGTAATATTGCAGTTTGATTATACCTATCGCGATATCATAAGAGAATATATTAACGTTCCGAATAAAAAAAAAACAAAAAACAAAAAATGGATTTAAAAAACTTGAACTCGTTTCCCGATTCGATGAATAATAAAATGAGAGCGTTCACCGGGTCGAGCGTGGTGTTTCTTCCCGATATACTATATCGCGAATGAGCTTCGCTGGGTTTACGATTCTGCCGAGCCTGTATGGAGATTTGAACGAGGACCTTTAGCCTCTGGGGACGTCGAGGAGTCACGAACCCGGGGGACCCGCTACAAACTTCGTTCCTCTTTCCCTCCCCCGCGTAGCTATGCATTCTAGTCGAAGCAGCTTGGAAATTCAAATCGTTCGAAAATTGATTGCCGCGGGAGTAAGAGAGAGAGGGAAAGCTCTGAGCTTGCGTTAAAGGACGCGTTCCGAGAACGTTGTGCAAGCAACGTGAAAGCAATAAGGCGCTTGTTGTGCCGGATGACGTCGGGTGTAGGTCGGTAAAGCTTTTGCCGGTGACGCTGTGCCAGAGCCAAGAGAAGGTGGACGCTCCACTGGTCCCGGGAAGCTCCTTTCGCGAGACGTCGCAACTAAATTTCGGTATGAGCTCGCGAAGTCGCTCGCACTCTTTCCCTCCGCCTTAATAAAATAATTTTCAACAAGTCGCGTACGAACCCCTTTAACCCTTCGAGTACCGGGAATTTTTTGCTGAGTGCAAACGACCGTGCCTTCTTTTAAGCACAGAAACGATATGGTTGTTCGTAATAAATTTTCTTCTGCGTTATAAAAAAAAACAACACTTCAAGGTACGGCTGTGAATTATTACAGATTTTTTTAGCACATTAACTTGTTATTCGAATCATTCGAAGGTTGCGTCTTGGCAAATTCTAGGTCCTCGTTGAACAAGGATCCGGTATGTGAATGGTTAAGGCGATGGTTCGAAATTGTCATTAATTCTTGTTTATCAATGCTGACTATTCACGTCCATAAGGGAGTTCTTAAGTTAATGTGCAATGATATCCGCTTTATGTGGGAATTTGGATTTAACTGGAAATAGTCCCCACCTGGGAGAAAATGGATTACAGCTAATGTTACCGAAGGGGCGTAACGTTGCCTCAAGAGGCATTGAAACATCGCCGTCGATAATGAAAACTGTTATTACTTTTTTTAACCACCCTGACAATTTTCGTTCAAAAACAAATTTCCACATAAATTCGAATCGATACCCGTTTATGGAAGAATTTGCTTTCAACCAGAAATGATCGGCGTTCATTAAAACAATTAATTACGGTTTTTGTATCGGCCGGGACAGAGGGTGTTTCACATCAACTTACCAGGAGTGAATTTTCAAAGAGCTAAAAAAATTGCTTTTCCGATAACCCGGAGACTTTTGCGTTCAGCTGATATTTCCGCAATTTTATCCTGACCGACGGATAAATTTCGTCGAATAATAATTTACGCGGCTTGTCACCGCCATTCGTTAATTAATACTCATTTCTACGTTGGACAGTCCCCGAGGCTGTCCAACGTACACGCACACGTACGGCATATACTTCTGCGTGGTGCAGCGAAAGGGAACACGTGCGCTTCTCAATCATCGTTTTCACCTCGAATTTATCGCGTTTCTCGCACTCGTGATAATTCACCGGTTCGATTTTCATTAGTTCGACTTCGCGTGATAAATGATGAATTTGAAATTAGCTCGTAATATGCACTGCTATATCGAGACGGACACGAGCGGGAATAATTTCCTGTCTGACCAGGTCTTCATTTTTGTTCAATCTCTCCTTTAACCTTTCACGTACGATCCTCGCTGGGCGAGAACCTCGATTCCGAAAGATTCGACCGGGAACCTCACTCAGCGAGTACTTACATAACGCGGTGTAAAAATCGCTATATCTCAAAAAATATTGATGATATCGAATTTCGGAAAAATACTCTTTGAAGAGTAATGATCACGGCATTAGTAGTAGTAGTAGTAGTGTTACATGTTATGCATTGACAATACATAATATGTAATAGTTTTTGATAACAAACTTATCTCTTTTCACGCATATTGCATATTGCCAATTGGCCATCGACCGCAATCCTTCAGCCACTCACGATACAATTGTGTAAAAGAATATTTTTATCGTGAGTATACAGTGTGCTATTACAGTGTGTGATACAAAGTGTCAATATACAGTGTGTTCGATTATCAATAGAAGACTGACAAGGTCGTGGAGCACCCGGTTTGCGTACTCACGCGTGATAAATGATGAATTTGAAATTATATGTACTGTTACATAATATGTAACAGTTTTTGATACCTAACATATCTCTTTTCACGCATATTGCATATTGCCAATTGGCCATCGACCGCAATCCTTCAGCCACTCACGATACAATTGTGTAAAAGAATATTTTTATCGTGAATATACAGTGTGCTATTACAGTGTGTGATACAAAGTGTCAATGTACAGTGTGTTCGATTATCAATAGAAGACTGACAAGGTCGTGGAGTACCCGGTCTGCGTACTCACGCGTGATAAATGATGAATTTGAAATTATATGTACTGTTACATAATATGTAACAGTTTTCTATACCTAACAAACTTATCTCTTTTCACGCATATTGCATATTGCCAATTGGCCATCGACCGCAATCCTTCAGCCACTCACGATATAATTGTGTAAAACAATATTTTTATCGTGAATATACAGTGTGCTATTACAGTGTGTGATACAAAGTGTCAATACACAGTGTGTTCGATTTTCAATAGAAGACTGACAAGGTCGTGGAGCACCCGGTCTGCGTACTCACGCTCGACGCGAAGCTTCCGCACGTGAAGGGTCAATATTATATTCTTAGTTAGTTACGGATAGCTCTAAGATCTCTCCGAAACGATACACGCCCCGCTAAAAAAGATTTCACTGCCCCTTGGTCTGTCCGATTTTCGCTGTCCTTCAGACTTTTCAAGTTTTCGCGATAAGTACGGTTGGGAGCGAGGACGAAGGTAGGAAAGAGAAAACAACAAAAACCAATTGGGCTACTCTGCGAGCGCACTCAGCCCGGTCATTGAATGGGAAAAAAGGATGCTGGCATTGAGAGAGTAAAAAAAAGGAGTCTCATAAAATTTGCATCGTCGGATTTATCCGTCTTGAAAACGTGGAGAATCTTTTCCAGTTCGTCTAGCGGATGCACTCTCCAATAAGCGCGATAATCTTGTCACGTTGCGCAAGGGAAAAGTCTTTCGATCGAAGACCCGCCAGACGTGAGAGCGAGCGCGTGGCAAAAGGGCAGATATTGATTTTCGCTCGTCAACCGGAACAGGCCGTTGGGTCTTGAGCCGTCAAGGACGAAGAGAGGGGACTTTGTCACGAGACGCACCATAGTAAACCACGAAGGTTCGCGTGCGTCGTTTAATTTAACTGTACGCTCTTGTATTTGCCTACGACGCCTGGAGGAATGCGGACGACTTAATTAAAAGTTTCATTTTTTTTTACTTATCGTCGTGAAGACTTTGTTTCACTTGCGAAAGTTGCACAGTCTTGTTTCAACACATTTATATTGTAATGACCGAGCGAAGAAATAACGCGCATATTTGGTTTTGGGGCGGATATTGTCGGATACTTGAGTATGTGTGCAAGAGCAGCAGAAGGATGGCGGTGAGATGAGTGCGAGCGGAATCACTAGACAACGAAGAATCGTTGTCATAGACTCAAATAAAAAGGAGCCAGTCGAGACTCGATCGTCGTCGCGAATTGTTGTACGATTAGAGACAAATAAGCGTTACTTCATATATTTCCATTAAACATGCGTAAAACATTATTTATCGACTAATTTCTCCACAATATTATTAACATTCTTAAACGTTAATTATTCTGATCACGTAATGTCACACGTCTGTTCGCTTTGAAGGTCTCGTTCAGATTCCTGACATGACGATCGATCTTCTATCGATCGTTCGTTTGATCGTCTATTGTCAAACCTAACTAATATCGTGTCTCTTAACGAATAGTCTGCTACATATCCGTTACAATATATATACCAGTTATAACTTTACCGAGTCACAACTCTACGTACACTGAGAGAAGGATCTAGTAAAAACTACTATATCACTTGAGAGATATTACCATAGCATATAGTAGTAGAGCGTTAGGTCCACACCTATGGTAGAAAGTACCGGATTTATAAGAATTTTTCTTAGATATTATTGTAAAAATTCTTGGAAATTCTGAGACTCTTTGCCATAGGTGGCGCCCTGGCACCGTACTACTATGTCCTATGGTAATTTTTCTTAGTTGATTGGTAATTTTTACTAGATCCTGCTCTCAGTGTATAATGATATTCATTATTCGCAGAGTTGTGACAGTAAAGTTACAACTGGTATGTATATTTCAGCAAGATTTCAGCGATATTATAGTTTTTATATGTTTGTCTTAACGATTTATATGTGGACACTACCACATTGTACGAGTGTTACAACGTTCACAGTGCCAATTATTTCCGAGAAAAAAAACGAGCCCATCGCAGATCAAAGGAAGTGGCAAGTAATGAAAGAAAGGGGAAACGACAAAAAATCCTTTGTATGACGTAGCAACTCTCCACGAGTGAAATGTGTACTTTATTACCGGTTCGCAATTTTCTGTTTCTACCTGGGCTGGCCACGCGGTAGAAGGATCCCGTTCGCGCCGGGAGGTCGCTTCAAAGCTAGATAGGAACGATTGAATCGACACTCTCGCCGACTACCGGCGAAATGGATCCTGGGCTATCCACGAGAGTTCGTTTCACGAATCGACTGGTAGAAACGGTCAGTGGACTACGGGGAATCCGTGAGGACTCTCGAGAAAATGGAAAATCCGTCACACGATGGGCAACACGGTCGTTCACGAAAGCCCGTGGTCGTTGATCGATTCGACTGCTGGGGCCTCGCCAGAGGTGGAAAAATTCATTACGATGGTATCCGACATCGTGAGAGCCCCTTACATGTTTTCCACTCTTCCGGTGGTTCGATCGCCTTTTCGCACCATTCCTTCACCCTAAATTCTGTCTAGGTGTTATTCTTTTCTTTTATTTTCTCTCTTACAGTCTAAATGCACGATCGTTTCGTTCGCCGGAGCGTAAAGTGGAAAGGCGATTGCTTGTTTTAGACCCATCAACGGTTTTACTAGCGCTTGGTACAACGGGATATTCGGCAGGAGTGCGAGACGATTCGAGGCTGCTATATATAAGTATTCAAGCAGACCTGTGCACCGGACAGGTGATCACGTGGAGAGCTTCACGGTAAACGTAATCACCGAGAGACTCAAACGTGCCGGTAAACGTGATATAAGAGACGGAGCTGGAGAATTGCTCGAAGGAAAGCCCGACAAAACCGGAGCGAGTGAAGAGGGCTGTCTGTTCGGGACAGCTTCGGGCTTTCCACCAGCCAGTCATTCGCAGGCGTCTATCCTTCGAATCCCTAGATCTTTACCTTATTCCGTCTCGCGTACGGTGTCCCGCTCGAGCCTGCGGCCTTGTTTTCTCGATCACTGTACAATCTAACTACTCGACTGTTCAAGTGGTCTTTCTTCTCCATGTGTCTACTGGTAGGTTAGTGCGAAACGTGAGTTCCTATCTGCATCGAGGATTCCCCGCGAGATCCGGCTCACCGTGCTTCGTGTATCCGCAAGCAGCACAATTTCCTCCGTTTGTACACTCTCACTCGTTCTCTCGACGCACTCGGATCTTCCCAACATTGGAAACTCAAACTTGGCAAATAGAAGCGACAATGGATTCACGGTTACTCGAGCGCGTAGATTGGTATATTATATTCCCCAGTCGATTTTACAAAGAATAAGAATGGATAGCTATAAGCCGAGTTCTATGCACGTAAGCGGGAAATATTGTCGATAAACATGTTAAAGTTCGTTTTTTAAAGTATTACTGATTATCGAGAGTCTTGCGATCGTTTTACACTCTTCAATGGCCCGGGCGTCGTCTCCGTGCGTCGACGGGCTCGTCTTGTACGGTAAAAAAAAAACCGTTACTTGTTGCGGTGGTTTTCCGATTCACAGGTTGTGTATTTTCGAACGTCCCGATCGCCGATCGTTGCATTCGTTCGGTGTAAAATGGCTGTAGTCACAACAGCATGTCTATTAATTTCTACGTATTGGCAGGTGTGAGTCTGTCCCTGTGGCCAGGCAGTATTCGTCATTGCGGATGCTGCCGAGTTGGAGACAAGAAGAAGAAGATGTTCGTTAGTTTCGTGTTGTGCATCCCGCTCGTCGGTTTGTGTTCCCGTGCTGTAGTCAGTCAGTTTAAAACGGGCTTCTTCTATGACGGCATGTTCTGTTTTTCATGTAGTGGGTGTGTTTCTCGGGTTCTTCTGCTTCGTCGGACTGCGCTCTATCATCGCATGCGTAAATTAGCGACGCACACTGGGTATGTATGAAAAAAAGGTTTTTTTTTCTTCGCAAAGGAGAGAAATGTTGACACGACACGGGGTCGATATATCCGAGTACATTGCAACTAAAATCACTCAGTAGCATTGTTACGTATATGTTTAACTCGATGCTAGCCGCGTACGGTCGTAGATCGCCGTTTACCGGTCGGCGTCTCTTTGCTCCACTTCGTTAAAAATGTCCGTCTCTACAACAGTATATGCGTGGTTTGTGCATTTGTTCATGTTTTACAGCATCGTCTCGCCGCGGACTTACCATGCTGTCCTGTTGCACGCATCGAGCGAGTGTGGGGCATTCGTATTCATAAAACGCTGTTGTTATTTCGATTATTCGAAAAATTTGGGTAAGTTGCTCAATTTTGGCATCCATATCGACAACGCGAGAAGAGTTTTTCTCGAGTCTTCTCAGGCAGATAGACAGATCGAATTTGATTGAGTAATGTAACAGGTAGCAGTACTGTCAAATTGCCAGCTATGTATTTGCTGTATTTGCTTTTTATTATTATTACGAGTTTCTTCAACGTAAATATTACTTCGTTTACTTTCTCATTGTAATATTTCGTTATGGTAATATCACCCATCCAAATAATCTGCAAAAGCAGCATCCCGATTTCAGATTTTTTAAGAACCCTGCAATTTCTGATCCAATCCATTTAATGGAAAAGGATATCCTACGGACCGGTCTTTTAGATGTCGTTTATCAGGTTCGTTCGATCAACTGTTACCTGCTGTCGATAACTCACCGTTCTGGCCACTATTAGTTATCATTAATTTTTTAACATTAAAAATTGTGTCTAAAAAATGTCTATTAGACGTGATAAAGTTCCCTTTTCGATAACATATAATCGTCTACTATATATCATACTTTCGGTGGCTTTTGTACGTCATCAAAAAAGTTAGCATTCGAAAAGTTCACCATTCGATAATGTAAACTTTATGATGATTTCGTGACTTTTCACAATGATGTCAATCACTCCTGTGTATAGGGCTTATTAACTTGCCATTTAGATTATAAGTAACAGCTGGCAATATGACACCATGTCAACAATAGCTGAACGTGGCCAAAAAGTTATCATCCTGTCATGCGAAAGTTACCATTCCGGGGGACGTTAGTGATACCACTTGTATTACAAAAGGTTACATCTTTTACATAAAACATCTTTTTACATAAAAAAAGTCGTCCATATCCATCGTGTGCCATCGTTTTGATGCCTTTAGGATAACACCTGGGTTACTTTCTCTGGAGAAAAATTACTTTTACTGTTATATTTTTAAAATTACTTTGTTTTGTTTTTTACATTTTATTTCATTATATTTATACTGGGACTAAAATTCCCCACGTTCTCCATCGTCACTCTTCCTGAACAGAAAGTACTCGGACACACGATTTCATCCCGATCCGTCCTATCCCAAAGTTCCTTCACGGAGGTTCGCATCGATTGTGCGAATAATTTGCGAGTCTGACGATTTGTCGAGTATCAAACGATCATACGTTCGTACATTACGCAGTTGATCCTTGATTAAGATTAATTAATGAGCATATCGAATCAATGGCCATGTTGCTCAAGATCGATGTATTGCGGTTGAGCCTCGACTATGCGCGTCCTTGCCGCAAATTAGCCGATATCCTAATTCCTCGTGTTAAGCTCATTAACGCCGAAGGACGACGGTGCGTCACGTTGATGCAGGCGTCTCTGAGGTTGCCCACACATATCCCTTCCCGGACGCCAACACCGTGTAGAAATTTAATCCCCTTCATTTCGATGCAAATATGCAGCAGGAATTAGGGATTACGGGATGCGTGGATAATGCGCGAACGCTATCATCAGAAACGCTTTCACGCGTAATGCCCACCCTCTGAATTCTGTACTTACTGCTCTACGACGCTGTATTATATGTCGTAGTCGCATAGAAACTTAATCCGTGGGGTTTTCGTTATTTCCATTTCGTACAAATGTTCTTGACCCGGTTATATCGAGTAATCGATAAAACCGGCTCGGAAGCCTTGTTGTAAATACATATCGAGTACTACAAAAACAGATCACAAGGTATTAACAGCAAGGGTTTAAACAACATCGGTCCTGGCTCAATTCGTCGCCTTTTTTTTTACTTCCGGTTGCACATCCGGTAAAATAGCACCAATTCGATGGTGCCATTTGGCGACTATTACCTCTGAACTGCAGAACCACCGGATCCCCAACTTGTTTTTTCTCCGCCGGACCCTCGCGGGGAAAATTCCGAAAATCCCGATCTTCGGTTCGCTCTTCCTTTTCCTAATTACTTTTCAAAAAGATTACTTCTGATAGGCCAATATTTGAATTATTGTAGCATACAGCCAATCGGAGGATTTTTTGAAAGATAATTAGCTGTGCCGATCTCTGCCCTCAAGAAGAAAAGGTCGAACCTTCTCACCCCGTCGAGCAGCAAAAAAATTCTCCGGTTGTTCTTTGGGCAGCATCCAAGGTTTCCAAGGATACCCTGGCCGCATAACATCCCCCCACGGAGCTACGACTTCCCCTCGGTAGTAAAGTCTAAAGTTTGTTTAAACTTCTCGAAAAGGGTAAGTATTTTAATAGTGAAGAAAAATCCTAAAGAAAAGTTAATGCCGATCATCGTTCACAATTAGAGGCATTTTTTTATTCTTTAGGTGCTTCTTCCAGACAATTATGGATCGATAGAGAAAAGGGCGCAAGACGACATCGATGAACAAAATTCGATCGCAAGACCTACCATACCATTGTCATGTATGCGGATAATTCATATTAAATAAATAATGCAAAATTGTATGAATAATGTGTGTGTAAAATATCCTTCCCAATGATAATTGTGTAAGATTCCTTTCTGTATTTTGAATATCGAGGATCGATGTGGAGAGAATAGCGGTATTGATAATCGATGTCGTGTGACAAGAGCGTAAGCTTCCCCGCCGTGAACGCGCATGTGTCAAGAATTTAAATGGACAGGTGTAAATCGTTCTCTTTCTCTCCGGGGCCGTCGAGGGAAGCATACGCGAAGAGATAAGACAAGTGTCGCGAAATAGAAGGATGAGCGAGAGTACTCGTGTCCAACGCCTTCGGTCGAGCAAGGCTAGCTGATCATTATTGCGAGTATCTCCTTCCAAATTCATTCCGCAAGTCCCGGAGGTTAAGAAAGAGCCAACCGAGAAGCGAAGAAACTGGCCAGTTGAGTAAAAAGAATATCGTTATTTATTATTTGTTATTGTCTCGAAAGCCCCAATCCTATGGAAAATCCGGTCATGGACGGGGATTTATGGCATGAAATTGAACGGATTTGAAATGTGCAATGTATGAGTGAATGTAGAATGCGTAAGATTAGATTGTTTAATAATTGATCATATACCGGCGCACGGAAAATGTAACGAGGACTCGGCGTCCAACAGCCTATTTAGATGAACAGCTTGATTTTTATCGGTTAACCCTTCAAGTACCGGGAACTTTTTGCCGATCGCAAACTACCATGCATTCTTTTCAGCACAAAAACGATACGGATGTTCGTAATAAATTTCCTTCTGCGTTATCTAAAAATCAACACTTCAAGGTGCATCTGTGAATTTTCACAGATTTTTTGTAGCACATTAATGTGTTATTCGAATAGTTCGAAGGTTGCGCCTTGGCAAATTCTAGGTCCTCGTTGAACAAGGATTCGGTACGTGAAGGGTTAAATTATGATAAGTTGTACGGCAAGAAAATTAATTTGGTTACAATGTAAATAAATGTAATAATCGATAGATGATCGTAATTTATAATATCTATGTGTGACGATTTCTACCTATATAATTTAACGCAAGTTGTGTTCTCGATTCGTATTATTTATTTGTCGAAGTTAATTAATCACCTGAACGTGACGATTCTTTTACAATCTCACGTTTGTTAATCAATCGTTGAGTAAAAATGGAATCGTTAAATCTAAATTGAAATACATTCTTATCCGAATCTGAATTATTACATAACAACTATATATGTTTTTTAATTTCATCGAGGAAGGGGTTTCAGTGCCACTGGAACTGTACGACTGCTCATCACAAGTTTATGACTGGTAATGGAGTAGGAGTTCGGCTGCATTGAACGCAAAGTGCCACACCGAGCTCGCTTGTCACAAGCTCATGAGCTCAAGGTGCGTCACACATGGAACTGAGAGTCCGTTATTATGTAGTGTCACGTTGCAAAATTCGCCACGTTACTTATGGAAGAAGAACGCATTGTTTTATCCTTACTAGCAACACCGCGCGCGCTTGAATTTTAGTAGTTCTTAGGTTAGGAATCAACATCGTACATGTGCTATATATGTGTGGACGATGACGTCGCATAAACCGAAGATTTTGATTGGTCACGAATAGCGGTTCCATGATTTCGATAATTTTCGAGACTTTTATCTCGAACTTCGATTTTTCGATTCGAGTGCCATGTCTTTTTTAAAAAAGGAAAATAAATAGCTAACGGCCGTCCGTGATTCGTCGAGGCTCAGGGCTGGCTCTGCCGGACCGATTCTAGACGTTAAATTATTGTAAGTATAACGACTGTACGAATCTTTTCATGTGCACCCTGGGCGGATTGGTGAACCGACAACGGAGAGCATCGTGGGAGACGTCTCGGGTCCGGACATGCCTGTATCGAGCGACTCGTCTCGATCGTGCCGCAACCTGCCCTGCTATCGAAGTCACCGAACATCACCGATCGGGGCGAGAATAATCCCCGATCGTCGAGTCTATCCCGAGGCTGCAGCTTCTCAACGCACCGTTGCACCGAAGAGGATGTCATCTCCCGTACCGAGGATGTCATCTCCCGTACCGCCGAACAACTGGCTCGGGCGAAGCAAATCGAGAGCATAAATAGTTTCTGCCGTGCCGAGGACACGTGTACTGAGCAATTGACAGCCTGACCGAGCAGATGGAAAGCGTCACGTCGAGCGCTCAGGAATCCGAGGTGTGAATATCGCCGAATTAGCGCGAAGAACGGATTCGAGCGATTAGACAGAGCATGGATAGGGCAATGGAGAGCGCGAGACTGACATATCTCGGGAAATTTCTCGCTACGTCGTGACGATAGCCAGATGAGCCGGCGTGTCTTTGAAGACCGTGCGAAGTCGAGGGAAGAAGGGTAAAATCGGGGTCAAACATCCCCGAATTTTGGGGCTCTTTACTGGCGTTTTCCCGAGGATTTTCGGCATCGCGGTACGCCCGTCCATCCCAGGGACGATTAAATTAATATTGGAAATTGTATCGAGACTTTTGAACGTCGCAGGAATTGTAGTTCAAGTAATTATTTACGTGCAAGTGCGCCGTAACCGGTCCGTCCGCGTGCGAAAGCGGGCTTCAAAGCCTGAGTGCGAATTATCTCGGAGCGGAGGTGCAACCTCGTCAAGATCGTCCAGTGAGTGTGATTACTCGCGGCGTTGCGGTCTTCGTGGGTTCGCAGTGTTCATTAAATGATTGTTCGGCCGAAATATTCTATTCACGAGCCATCCTCTAGTCATAGCTATAGGATCTGCCGAGATCTGAGCTCGTGTATTATGGATTTTCTTTGCCCGGGAGTTTTTATTGTTTTTTTTTCTTCCAAAGCGTTGGAGAATTTGAGGAGCCTCGGCCGACCGTAGTATCGCGTGCCGACGTGTGGTGCATTCGGATGTGTGTGCGTCTGTGTGTCTGCCACGTAACCTATTCAGAGTTTTTCCCTAGTGTGAGAGAGTGCGTTCCGAGTGTTGAATGAGGCTCGTATTTTCCGAGTTTGTAATCCGTGCCGTCGGTAATTGAGTTTTTTTGTGGAAGGTTTTCGTCCGGTGATTTTCCCGGTTTCCTTCCGGTAGCGTCTTTGAGTTGGTTTTTCTAAATGAAAGTAAATTTCGATTCATTTCATTAATTGACTATGGTTATTAATTTATCGGCCAAGATCGAACGCCCCTAGCCAGCCTGCTCGGGTACAAGTTCTTTTTCTCCCCGGCACTGTCCGTGCCTGGCGCCCTAGTTAAAAAAATTAAGAAGGAGAAAATCTTGTAACGAATATGTAGCTGACAATTCGTTAAGACACACGATCTTAGTTAGGTTTGGCAGGAGACGAACGAACGGACAATCGATACAAGATCGATCGTCATGTAAAACAGTCTAGATTGAGACGTCTTAAGGAATAGACGTGTGACATTACGTGATCGGGATAATTAACGTTTATCGTTGTTAATGTTATCCGCCCCAAAACCAAATACGCGCGTTATTCATTCGCTCGGTCGTAACAATCTTAAGGTACACGGTGAAGCAGCACCAGAGATTTCGTACCACAGTAGCGATGATACGCAACGTTTGACAAACATACACGTGAAGTATACGCCACACGATATCACTGATTTTTTTCATTGAAAATGGTAATCTCACGCGACATATTCACGATGGTAAATAATATCGTTGATTTTTATTCGAAACTGACTGTATTATGTAATATAATTACCGTGCATCAAACTATTTTCAGTTAAATTGTGACAAACTGGATGGCGTCGATAAACCACCATGTGCGCGGATACTACCACGTTTCATGAGTGACGACGTTTGAATTGCGAAATAAATTCTGGAGACGAGATTTAATTAGATGATAATGATATACATCTTTATTGAATAATCAGTCGTGAAAGATCAATGTCGTCTCGAGTCTCGTAGAAAACTAAAGGTACATTTTATCGTAAAGCCGCAGAAGGCATCGAAAGACAGCGCCATAAAGTGCAGAACGATAAGCGTCGTTGAGTCGCTGATTGTGGCAGGTCTATTAAGCTGGCACCCCACTACGTCCAAAAAAATGTTTGAATACCTCGAAATAATAGGCTTTTTATAGGCTTTGGAATGCTGCTAAAAAAAAATTTTGGGCTCATCCCAGTTTCGAGAAAATTGAAATTCAAAAGTGGGGGCCCCAGCTAACATTAAGCCAGCGCCAACTTTTTTCGTATAACACTTAGAAAATTTTTATTGGTCTCAGAATTATGGGCTTTTTATGGGCTCTTCAGATATGCAACTTCCTACTTCCCCGGATGCCGAGGCATACGTGTCTCTGAGCTGAGTAGGCTCACAATCAGAGGAAAGTATTCGGCCTTCAACGTCAAGTCGACGTTGGAGTTGGGAACTTTGGTTCCCGAATCGCAAGACTGAAAAACTCCTCTGACTTTCCTAGTACCCTTTCGTCACATGCCGAGCGTGCAACTATAATGCTATCGCCTTGTTAGAGATGGTCCTCCTTTGGGAAAGACCATTATAGAGAGGTTAGCAATCCAGCTGCCTCCTCGAATTGAACTCATGTGACGTGAAATTCCGTCCTCTACACCTTATCAAGCCGGTCCAGTACCGAACTCTTCGCCGTCTATTTGGATGAAGACGATCTAAAAAATCGTGAGTTCGATATTCCGCTGCCTCGGAATATCGAAATGTTTCAATAGATATTTATCATACTCGGCAGTTATTCTCGAAATGTTTCAATAGATATTTATCATACTCGGCAGTTATTCTCGAAATGTAATGAATCGTACGTTTAACAATTATCCTAGTAGTCCCAATTATTTTTGTTCCAATCTTACGAATATTTAAAAAAATAACTTTCAACCGCGAATGTGTCGGAATCTGTAAAACGATCGGTTAACGGTACCAGTGATTCGTGTGCCGCCTTTACAGATACGTCCTTCAATAGTATCCTTGTAACATGTTTCTCACTCGGAGAAATCCCTGAAGTACGAACTATACAAGCCACTCCAATATTAGTTGAGCACTGAATTGGCCAAGTCATCTGGGATTCTCAGCAGGAACATATATGTTTATATATATATCGAGGAAGGTAGTACATAAGTCGAAGCAATGCCCCAGGATCAAACGAGCTGCACCACTTTACTCAGGCTTTCCCATGCCGAGTACCGCCGACTTGGCTCCTCGGAAGTTTGTTCCGTACATTCCGCTGATGACATGAACCAACTATTGGCGAAGTTGCGTCTGTTGCAATGGGAAAGCTTTCGGATGACTTTCCGCGTCACGCGGCGGAATCGCTGAACGATTTTTATAGCGAATCAAAGGATCACAATGAAGGTATTTCTTCGATACTCGCACCAGTGATTTGTGTTCCATCTTTACAGATACACCTTTGAATAGTATCCTGATAACGTGTTCCTCACTTGGGAAATCCTTGGTGTACAAAGTATTCAAGCCACTCCGATATTAGTCGAGTACTGAATTGGTCAAGTGATCTGGGATTCTCGGCCGAAATATTATATTTTGTTAATATGTGTGTGTATATATATATGTTTGTATGTACTGTGACGCTGCCCTTTATCGTTCCCGATCACTCGGGTGTGATCGGGTAAAGGACCGTGCGCAATGGTCACTCGACGATTTAAAACAATTTTGTGGGCGCCACGTTTTTCTTGATTTCACCCAGAAAAAACTAAGCCGGGTTTGTCACGTCCGACTAAACTCAAGGAATAAGGAATAGGGGGTCTTGTATTTTATTATTCAAAAACAGAATAAATTAATATGTTTCAAAAGAACTAAATTATTCGCCTTGCGAATGGAGAAAATCCATATCCCGTGGTCACACCAAATCCAATGTTTTATACAACAATTATCTTAATTCTATTTACAATAAAGTACTTCGAGGCTTGGGACAATAATTCCACGTTATGTCAGCAGCGGGATGCTGGAGTATAAAACCCCTCGCTCGACTATGTTTCCGGTCGCGGACGCTTCTCCTCCGAGGTACTCGAAAGTACGAATCTAAATAATTAAAACGAATTCGATTCGACGAGTCGGTCTCACGATCGCTTTTCTTCTAACAAAAATCCCTAATTTTCTCGCCGAACCCCCCTTTTGCTGGCTGGACAGCTAATGCCACGCTGAAGTAGGGGCAGTCGCAACGTGAGTTGAAAACGGTACATGTTTTAAAGTATATATATATATATATATATATATATATATATATATATATATATATATATATATATATATAAATATATATATATATATATATATATATATATAGACAAAGGTAGGACGTAAGCCGAAGCGATGCCCCAAGATCAAACGAGCTACACCACTTTACTCAAGCTCTCCCATGCCGAGTACCGCCAACTTGGCTCCTCGGAAGTTTGCTCCGTGCATCGTGCCGCTGGCATAGACCAACTATTGACGAAGTTGCTTCTGTTGCAATTGGGAAGCTTGCGGATGACTTTCTGCAACACTCGACGATATCGGTGAACGATTTTCATGGCGTAACAAAGGATCTCTTAATGAAGATATTTCTTTGATACTGGCAACTTGATTTCTTCACCCGGTACACGGTACGTTTCACTGAACGGTATTTCCTGGGTGAAACATTAAATGCCAAGGGAAATTCATTGTCTTCTCTATGGAATACGACAGAACGAATTACAAGGAAAAAGAACGTGTAGAGAGAAATATGTCGTTCCAGGAATTGTCCTCAATTCTTTGAATTTTTTGTTCCTCTCACCAGCCGAAGCGGCCGCAATCCTCCTGGCGGCAGTAACTCTTCGCCGGCGTGAGATCAAGATCGCATGAAACTTGCACGTACCGGGACATCGTTCAGCTTACGTAGTGTACCGCTCGCCGAAGCCAAGGCACTCTTGTCGTAAATGTTCCAATCGAATACAGTGGTATCTCCGTTTTTCCAGTCACATCTTAAAAAATGAAGAAAAAAAAGTACCATTGCTAGGACCCTTTTCGTTTGAGTGAATACTGTCCCTACGGTTGAAGAAGTCGATTCTTCTTCGTGATAGACGGCTTATTAATTTTCCTAGCCGATCGTTTGGCGCGTTGGTCGTGAATAGTTAAATTTATTTAAAAAAAACCTTTTTATTAAATATCGGCTTAAAGGTATAAAATCTGCGAATGCAGTTGAGGTATCTACATAATTTTTTATCCGATACTGTACGCAGATGAAATTTTACGAAAAGTTGAGGCCGTAATTGTTGAATGAAATTCTAGAAAATCTGCGCAGCTGGTGGATTGGAACCGAGGATATTACGGATAAGCCTTTGAGTCCACCTGGAGCAAACCCGGTAGATTCTGTTTTTCATTAATTCTCGGTGAACCAGGCCAAACCACAGATTACGATAGAAGTATCGATACAAACTTTTGCAGTTAGCGTATACGAACAGTATTTAAAAAAATCGACCGTACGTAGCGAGAATGTCGAAGTTGTAGCAACTCTTAAATATAGAATCCCCAAGGTGTATACGGGTGTGTAAGATTCATTCCTGCAATGAAGGTAGCATTAGCAGTTGGTGCACAACTCTTTCCGCCCCACCGGTCGCATCCATGACCGGCTGGTAGAGATTAATGTAGCTTCCCACAGTACTATTAATACCAATAAGCTTCACGTTCGATTTTCGGAAGAATGAGACCTCGCATTCGCGGTCTCAGGTACTTTTGGCGAGAACGCAATTTATCGCGCACCACGCTTGAGAGAAGGAAAAAGCTTCACGCTCGAGAGAAGGAAAAAGTTTTTCGGCCCCTTTCCCCACGTGTAAAAAAAATAACTATGAGAGAAGAGATCGCCAAGGCAGTGATGCGAGTGAACCGAGGAGAGTTAAAGTAATACGAACAAAAGTCGTTGGATGAAAAATTTAGGTCAAAAGTTGGACGAATTCCTTATTCTCATTCATCTTGACTTCCTCCTTTCATCTCTTCCGCAGCGCTCGGCATCTCACAGTGGAATGTTTCGGACGGCGACTATAAACGTATAGCATAATAATGTACGACGGTTGAAAAAACAAACGTCGTTGCAAATTGCGTTTCGCGCATTTTCCAGTCTTCCGCAGCGAATCGCATCAAAGTCTCTCTTACGATTGTGTCACTCATTCTTTCCGTGTTTTCTTTGCTTCCTTATGACTAACATTATGTATGTTCAAATTCTGTGAGTAAAGTTTCGTTCTTTTATTTGTCTGCTCTGCCCCCCCCGAAGAATGATTATAGAAGTTGGGTCTAGGGAGAGCGGATCTCTCACCGTTCTTGTGGGTGCTGGAGAGAAGTTTTCTTTATTACGAGGGTTCGTGCGCTATCGAGACATCCTCGAGGGAAGCGAGGGAGAACGGGAGAGAGCAAGGAGCGGAAGTCGAACGTTGACGAAGTCGCCCAGTCCTCTTGACTGCACGAGTGGAGTTACTCTTTTGTTCGTTTCTGCCTCACTCCCTTCCGTCTTCTCTCTGCAGCCTCTCGATGAACTATGAGTCCAAGTATTCATCGATTCGCGATAGACCGAGCACGCGCGGCTCGCGCTGCTGCAATTTCAACAAATCTCGAGTGAAAGACCGCTGACTTTGTGAAAAAAAATCTGAAAGAGAAACGAAACCGAGTGACAGGATCTGAGTGCCTCTCGATCATCGAACGCAAACGTTGGCACTATATGGAAAAAAAACTTAGTATACTCTTTTTTCTTCACACTATGAGTTTATGCTTTATTAAACTATAATGGAAACATCAATGATAAAGGATGGATGAAATTGACAATGGTAAGAAAGTGAAAGGGTGGTTGGCCCCAATTTTTATATTCTTTTGCATATCAAATCTACAGTTCATATAACGATACGACGCAATTTTTCTATACATGAAAAAATATGAATATTAATTTCTTGTATACTTGCCCATAGGTTTTTCATTAAAAGGTTTTTTTTTGTTTCACTATCTTCCTCTCTGTGCAGCCGGTTGACGAACTATGGTCCCAAGTATTCATCGATGCGCGACAGACCGAGCACGCGATTTTAACAAATCTCTAGTGAAAGACCGTTGACTTTGCGAGAAAAAAAATCTGAAAGAGGAAGGAAACGGAGTGACAGGATCTGAGTACCTCTCGAACATCGAAAGCAAAAGTTGGCACTATATGGAAAAGAAAAACTGAGTATACTCTTTTTTTTCTTCACACTACGAGTTTATGCTTTATTAAACAATAATGGAAACGTCAATGATAAAGGATGGATAAAATTGACAATGGTAAGAATGTGAAAGGGTGGTTGGCCCCAATTTTTATTTTCGTTCGCATATCAAATCTACAGTTCAGATAACAATACGACACAATTTCTCTATACATGAAAAAATATGAAAATTAATTGCTTGTATACTTCCCACTTGGTTTTTCATTAAAGTGTTTCAAAAGTTTTTTTTTGTTTCACTCCCTTCCGTAGTCTCTCTGCAGCCTGCCGACGAACTATGGGCCCAGGTACTTATCGATGCGCGATAGACCGAGCACGCTCGCGTCGGGCTGCTGCAATTTCAACAAATCTCGAGTGAAGGCTGCTGACTTGGGGAAAAAAATCCCGAAAAAAAACGAAACTGAGTGACATGATCGGACTGCCTCTTGAACATCAAACGCGAATGTCGGCACTATAAGGCTAAGAATAACTAAGTCGGTACTCTTTTTTTTCTTCACACTATACGAGTTTAAAAAGATTATATTATTATCTATTATAACGCGGTAAGATTTTTCGTAACATTCCGGCTCGTTTGGATTCACACAATGAAACTCTGGAGAGCCTAATCGTATGAAACGACTTATCTTTAATTTTTTTTCGAATACAACATTTCATGAGCGTCGAATCCGGGATGAACGCGAGCCGAAGAGAGGAGAATCCAGGAGATCGAGAATTTCGTTCGAACAAGAATGCTAAACCTCGCGGTCGAACAAATATCGAGCCTACCTTCTTGCTGCCCGAGTCGCAGGAAGAGTCATAGACTGGTGTTACATTTTCTTGGTGCGTTTTGATGCACCTGGCGCTCATCCCTTTGGGGAAAATCAAAAGGGGAAAAGTGATTTTGAGTACGGTTTCCCGTAGGTATTTCCGGCAATCGAAATTTTGCTACACTATGAACAAAAAAATTATTATTTTATTAAACTGCAATGGAAATATCAACCATAAAAACAACTGATAAAATCGAGAATGGCAAAAAATTTAAGGATTTTTGACACCAATTTTGATATTAGGTTGCATAGTAAAGCTGCAGTTCGGATAATGATTCGACACAATTTCTCTATACATGAAAAAAAAAAAAAAAATGAAAATAAATTTCGCCCAAATTTCCCTTCTGATTTCTTAAATAAAGAATATTTTTTTCGTTGTTAAAATAAGAGGATCAGTACGAAACGCGATAAAGTGGTGATTTTAACGAGAGCCAAATAAGGGCTAATTAGCGCGAATAAATCAAGATCCGTGGAGAGAGGCCGGTCTCTTAATCCGAAAACTTTGTCAGAAACAGAGAGAATCCACGTGCTCACCGGTGATACGGTGGAATGAGTCTTTCTCCGCCAAAGTCGTGGGAAATTAATAGGGGATGATGTTGTAATCGGTCGACGTTACTCAGCCGAAACCTGCCGAGATACCGTGCCGAAGATTATACTCACGGGAATAATGGCGTTAAGGGATTAGATTTGACCAGCTGTGAATTATTTCTCGTTCAAACGAAGCCTACTCTCTCACCCAGGATGTTGCCGGCTGACTGAGCTATACGACTCTACTGGTGCTGCGTGACGCCCCGATGTCTTTTTACATCCCTCGTGGAGATCGCGCTCCGCCGACAGGCAGTGAGATAGCGCGTAGCAGTAGAGGAGATAAACGAGTCGCGAAAAGCTCCGTCTGTTTTTCTTAGAGATTTCGACGTCCGCGAAGATTTATCGTGCGGCTCCTCTCGTTTGTGTGTGCGCGAGCGCGAGAGCGTTCTCGACATACGTGGTTTCTTCAGCGTGACATTAATAACGCGTCGAGCAATTCGTCACCGAAAGCCCGCAGCGTTTGCACCTCGCTCTACCAAACATCATGCGCCATCTTCGAATGCGTTTTCTGTGTTTTCTTGCGCGTTCACGATCAGTCAGTTCGATTTCGATACGTTGGAAAAATGTGACAAATCGCAGCACAGTTCTCCCCGACGGAAGTAGAATGACACAGTTAGAACGACGAAGGGGAAGACCCTCTTTCGATGTAAGTCTGCGCTCGTGCTTTAAAATACGATCCACGTTTTTTAGATTTGATTTTTTTTCAGGTTCACCGTGGATATATCTGTTATCATTTTGCACGAGCGGGCATGAGATCTCCGATTTTACGAGTATAATACGAGCATCGGATTCGCATTTCGAGGGACAGTACGAGCTCGGGATAAGTATGTGTATAGGGGAGATCGTAGGGGAATAGGGAACGCTGAAAACTGCATACGAGGGGCATAATGGGCTGTCACGAAATTTCCGGAAAAAATTATTGGAACATTGGAGCGTGACTGGGGAAAAATGAGGAGAAGAAACAGGGTGCCAATTCGGGGCAAAATAGTATATCATAAAATTATTACAAGTGTAAAATAATTCAAACATGTAGTAGTATATACCGAAGAAAATGGGGTCACGGAAAGAAATGAGGAAAGCTTTATATTGCAGGCACATGGCAAAATGGATTACCACAAAATAAAAAAATACATTATTTGAATACTTCCTATACAGAATACAATTGCGTAAGTTACATCCAGATGAGTTTTATCGACCAGATAATGTAACGGTCCCATAATTTGCGATCTTGTAGTCGTACATTCTGACGCAGCATCCGATCTTGAATTCAAAATCGTATACTCTTAAGCTGCTCGCACACAAAACTATGTACGGAACACAGACAGGCTGTGCTGTATCCACACACAGCCGTGATTGGCTGATGCTCGCGTATTGGTGTCCGATCTGCTCCGATAGACTCGTCTGTGTGACGGAAAATGGCGAACCTTGTTTTATGTGCGAGCACCATTAATCGCGAAACCGTCAGCATTTTCGGTGTGACCGTCCGTTTTTTCACGGCAATGGTCCAGCCGCTGCACACGCCACGTACGGGCAGCGGCCGTCTTAAGCTGCTCGTCCCCCGCCGTGATTGGATGATGCTCGCGTGTTGGTGTCCGATCTGGTCCGATCGACTCGTCTATGTGACGGAAAACGGCAAACGTCGTTTTCCGTCACACAGACGAGTCAAGCGGACTAGATCGGATACCAATACGCGGGCATCAGCCAATCACGGCTGTGTGTGGATACGGCACGGCCCGTCTGTGTTCCGTACGTAGTTTTATTTTCGAGCAGCTTTAAGGTGGTATCACATAAAACAACGTTTGCCGTTTTCCGTCACATAGACGAATCGATCGGACCAAATCGGACACCAATACGCGAGCATCAGCCAATCACGGCTGTGTGTGGATACGGCACGGCCCATCTGTGTTCCGTACGTAGTTTTATGTGCGAGCAGGTTTATCGCGCGTAAGGATACAGTGTCGCGCGCAGCAATAGGTGAGGGCCCTGCTTCCGTCAGACCCCTTTATTAGTTCATCTCAGAGTCGCGAACCGCTGTGACGTGTACTCGCCTTCACTCACGTCCAATTATAATAAATCACAATTAACATTCATTCTGCATTACACATCATTTACTCCGCATTAACCTCAACCATCCCGTGACAACCATCACAATAAGTTGGAAAAAGTACGACCGGGTAAGTTGAATCGATCTTTTCTGAGAGTCCGTCGACCTGCATGGTGGTGAGACGAAATATCCTTTCCGTTTTGTTACCTATCACATTATTTCTGCTCCACGTTTTCGTACGAGAAGAAATCGTGGATAGGTAGTACGGCTGGTAGTGAGCAATCCAACTTATCCGGTCGTGCCTAATTGGCTCAGTTCCTGGGCATGCAGCTTATGCGGTCGTTTACGGTGTATTGCATCGGAACGATTTAAAACATGTCAGTTTTCGTGATGGCGGTGAAGTTATTAGGTAGCCCTTTTCGCTCCTTACTGCAAGTTTTCTCGCAAGCTTCCAGTAATTGTTAAGAAAAACTTTTTTATGGTTGGTAAACACTTAATTTGTAACTCCGGTCTCATACTTTGTGTCCGAGCTTGCTCGTTTTGTCCCGACCTGCCCTGTGTGTATTTTTTGATCGATACACGAACGAGAACTATTTTTGGTAGCTGATCTCGGTAGCTGGATGGAGAAACCGGAGTAAAAGATAGATAGAGTGAGGAGATAAGATATTCGCCGAGTGGCTCGCAACGGGAAACGAGTGTGACGTACCGCGAAGATTCCGAAAGATAGGTAGCTCGGAATCTCTCGTTACTGGACTTGGTGCACCGGAAATTGGAAGACGCGTTCGCGACTCGTCGCATCGAATATGGTTTTTAATATTTATGCGAATTTTATACAGAATTTTTCTCTCGGTCGAGAGGGCCAACGAAATTTGTACGAATACATGTGCCAACTTTTCGCGCACTCACGTATGATAATTCTCGCGCGAAAATTTCATCCTACACATTTTTTTTTTTGCCCGGCCCCGTATGCTCGATCCCCCTTTGGCGAATCTACTATAGAGGAGCTCATATTGCGCAAGAATGTCGATGAGGTACGATGGAATTTAAATTTCATGCGTGAAAAATATTCGAGGCATATCCGCCAAAGCCGTTGCAATTTGACGGATATAACGGCCGGTTTGTGAATAATTTTCTGTGAAGACGCAAACGGGAGAGTACAGAATTTCGCGATAGAGTAAAAAAATGTAATTTTCGCTACAGAGGGAGCAAACTGGATTATTATTTGCCAATGTTTTGCGATACATAAAAAAAACCCAGAGGTCCCGTTTCGTCCCGCTCTACACTTGTGAAAATATAATTGGGGAACGAGTTACGAAAATTTTACGAGGCACGAACCAAAAATGTCAAATTTAAAAATATTTCAGCTTCCATTTGGAGAATTTTTCCAGAATTTCGACAGTCGTACGACACTCCGTGTGCGGTCTCCATCGCGATGAGGAAATTTCATCCGAGGGGTGAGCGAGAGAAAATCGTTTTATATTTTCGATAAAGTCCCCTCGTTCGTTCCCACGCCTTGTTCACCCCCTATTTCGCTGTTCTTCAGGCGAATTCGTCGGAGTATAATAACATCGAAAAGTGTGACGAATTTCCGATAACGGAACTGTACGCGCTTTCGATATCGTTCTTGGCAATCGTATGTGTCTCGCTATTTTTGTTTGTGTTATAGCTTTGAGGAAACGAATTTTACAGTGTTGCAAAAACAAAACAACAATCTCATGTTTTGCACTACCTATATTTATAATTTATCGAATAGCGTTTGATTCACCTCACATAAAGGCATGCCGATTACTCCCTCATTAGAGATAATCGTGATTAATGATTAAAGCACGGATCATTTTTGGCCCTTAAATGTGTCCATGTAAGCGAAAATTTTTAGAGGTTTCTATATATGGCGATTGCATCCCCAATCTCGTCGCGAGCGCGGGTCGCTCCTGCGTCTCGTCGTTTGAAGCTTAACTCAAACGGATCGTTTCAAGCTTAACTAAAAAAAAAAAACTCCGTTTGAAAACACTCTTGCGGACTCATTAATGTGAGACATGCGATATTTTTTCGCCGAACGTCGAAACGCTCATTGTAGTCCAAAGAGATAATTTCTGCTCTGGACCGTTGAGATTAATTAAATTTATGTTTTCAGATAATCCAGTTATATCGTTACGCGCGCGTTGAAAGAGTCGACGTCACAAGCCTACGGTTTCAAAGGATCATGTCAGCACAGAGTTACACGAAGCGTTACCAACGTTACACGGAAAAAACCCTTTGTGCATTTCCGCACCAACCCCGACGATACATACTGTATCGTAATATGTACCGTGCATATCCGTGGATAATAGCCGCGTTAACCGCTGTGCGAGTATTTGTATCCCCTCGAGCTTTCCCAGCTCTCGTCCCAGTTACGGCAAGTTCCAGTCTTCCGCAGCATTGCTGTTGGCGATTTCACCGTGACACAGGGTCCACCCTTGTACCGTCAAATCCCTTCAAGTTTTTACACGGCTTCTCATTAACGGCAACAAACATTTGCCACTGTGCTCGCCCGCGTGCGATAGTTTTGATTCTAATCACAGGAAAATTGGACGGTTGATAAGCAATTCGGTGATAATTCCTCTACAAACTCGTCGCAAATTTGCGCAATCGTATCATCGGCCGATCTAAATTTTAATCGATAGCCGATAAGGCTGACGTCATTATTGCGTGAAAATATAAGTGCGGCCCTGATTCGCCGTTGTTAAACCAATAATCGCCACATTGGTCAAGTACCTTTTTTCACAAAAATCTTCAACTTTAATCGAGAAATTCTTTTTAAGAAATGATTAATACACCCCAAAGAAAGTTTGTCGGTCATAATTTAATGGCACTTTATTAAACGTTCATGTAACAAATGAGAAAGTTAATTTTTCAAACTTTTCGTTTCATGAAGGTTCTTTTTCAAAAGGAAAGAGGCCGCGGACTTGAAGGGTTAAGCTGACCATCGAATCCTGAGATCTTGATAAATCAATAAATGATCAATCGAGTAAAAGAACTATCACAATTATTGTCAATTATCATCAAACGATAAATTATCGACTTTTCACAAATGTCTCATCTATATCTCAAGTCATACGAAATTAGGCAAAAAAACTAATTTCCTTTCTGTAGAGGGTAGTATTCCTCATGTTTTCTACTCAACTCTTTACATTCCTCTTTGTCTATGTTCCTTTCATTCGTGTCATGTCCACTTTATCATCGACGGTGCACGGCAAAGCTATTATCGGAAATAGGACTCCTGCACTCGTCCGTGTTCATACTCTGTTCCTCCACTGTGTCGACAAACTTCCGTGTCTGTATGCTCTCTCTCCTCTGGCTGACGTGATTAACGGTCATCCCTGTGGCAACGACGACACCGCCGCCGCGTCGCGATTCCACCCGCACCTGCTGGCGTGGAATGCCGCGTCGGGACTCGCGGGCGCGTTAACGTTCGGCCAAACACCTATTATTTATTTGAAAACCGTGTTCATCGAGGCTTCGGTATATCTGCGAATAATACAGACCGCGTAATTTACCGTGCGAGCCTGCGCGAGTCAATATTTCCGTGGCTGTCGTTGTTCCCATTATCGCGCGGGCGGGCTGGGACTCGCCGACGCCGGGAGTGTGGGGATTGTCCGAAAGCCAGGATTGCGCCTCGGCTTTATGAAGCTTCGAGGGTGTGCTTCCGTAGATTCCCGGTGAGGTACCAGCGAAAATTCGCACGCGACAGTACCGTCGCGCCAGGAAAGCGATTTTTTTTTCGCCCCTCATCCACTTCCTAAATACTCCTTTTTTGTCGCTCTGCACTACTCTCGTCCACCGTACTGCGGACGGCATTTTTTCCAACCGGGAAAAACGTGCCGGTTCTTCTGCCGAGGGAGGTCCGAAATATGTTCGTGAATCCTGGTACGCCGTGTAGTTTTTAAACTGTACCTCCACCGACATACTTTCGGAGCATATCCAGCGACTCGAGCTTGCATGTGGTCGTCCGCCCTTCGAAAGAAAAAAAAACGTAGTCTTTTTTCTGACAAAAAAAGATACGAGAATTTCTTCGGTTTCCCGCATTATCTTAATTTTTTCTATATTTTTTTCTGTCGCTCCCGTTCTGCCGTCGTTTCATACCCACGGACTATAGGCCAAGGTTTCTTCGGCATCGCCGCTACACCTCTGTGCGACAATGCACTGCGGAATAAAGACGCGACCGAGAGAACGACCGGCTGTGCGACGGAGACGACCAGAGGCAGACGAGGAAGCGACAAGAGCGTCATCCTCGAAGGGCACACCGCTGTTGCTAGGCGACCTGTTGCCATGGGCGCCGCATCTCTATCTGTTCATCCTGATTCTCTCCTCGTCCTCCGCCTCCTCGTCGTCGCAGTGTGCCAGGACACAGAGCCCCACAGAACTGTAAGCTCCCGCGACCCCGTGCAAAGCGCCGCTGCCTGGAATTGGTCGCTTTAGGGTAATATGACCCACTCCGACATTGCCGCGAATGGAAATGCAAAGCAAGGACGAGCCCGGAGCCCTCTCGCGCGCTACTCCACCTACTCCTTTCTCGGCAACGGTGAAACCGCTCCGGAATTTGCGACGGGAATCGCTCCGGCGAAACGTGGCGGAGCCACCAATGGACCACTTCCGATGAGTCCTTCAATCCATCTTTCAACAGTAACCAAGCAATAATCTGTAGGGAAAAGTGGGCGAATGCCGAGCACCGAAAGGTGAACCTTGATATCTCAGTATCGATTTGAAAAAAAGTCTGTACTATTATTTTTTTTTTTTAGATACAACCCTTTGGATGCCAACGCGCAAATACCAACTGTGTATACTATAAAGTTGTTGGCAACTAACTGTTATTACGAAGATAAAAAAAGTGGACCTGACCGGAACAACTCATTTATCCAACAAATACCGAGATACGTTCAAGGATAGTCTGAGAGCTCCGGAGACCAAGAAAGTGCCATCGCGGAAGGGTTTTCTACTGATAAGTTGGGAACAAATTTGAACACTGTTTTTATTAATTTTTTTTGTCGATGTACCCTTGATTTGATCATTCGTTTTTCGGTGGTTTACGGACAGGGTTTATCATGAATTTGCGAAATCTGAGCGATCACCGGTCGATTATGTGTCTTTGGATGAATGAGTGGGTGATGATTATCAAATTATGCAAAATGATCTGAGATAAATGATATTTATAATATTTATATTATTGGACATTTTTTGTAGCATTTCGCCTTATATTTTTTGTGTGATAAATTTATGGGCTATTTGAAAATCATGAAGGAAATATTCGGCAAGAATAATCCAAAGAAATCTTAATAAATATATGTGATAGCTGGTATCTGTATTTTAATCTATTTTTTCTAATCGCCCGTTGATGTTTTATTTATTTCAATGAATTAATATTGATGTGACAACTTCTTCTCAGCCATTTTTACGTTCAATATTTTATTGAATATATGCACTATTTTACAATGTTAACACAAAAAAAATCTCGATCAAGGGACGGACATTGTTGTATGAAATACGGACCGGTTACACAAATCTTTCTGAAAACTTTTCTCCGCCAATTAAAATTACGAAATTAGACTGAGTGGTGTTACATCGACGTATGTATCAATATAAGCCTAGCCACATCTTGACATCACTACGCGATTATTTAAAATAAGTCTGACCGTTATTCGTCCACTCTCCGCGACGAGATCCATTAGGATCTTTTGTTTTACCGTGTTCAAAGTATGAACCGTGAGCTCGCGAAAAATGTTTTTGACGAAAAATGGGACGGCGATACTTCGGTAATCTGTCAATTGGCGTGACGAAAGAAACATCGACGTTGGGATCGATCGTTCATTCGCAGGAACTGAACGACGGTTTCGGTCAAAATATTTTTTTCGCTCCGCACAACCGACCGCGAACAGGCCATCACTTCTGGCTATATTTCACTGCGATAATAGTGCATTCCGGAGTTACGAATGTGTGCAATTTCTCCCGTTACGGAACGAGTACGGAATAATGTGGGTGGATGTGAGCGCGTACGTGTGAGAGTTCGCGGAGGCACAGGTTAAAATGGATTCGACGTAGCGCACAGTAGCGTGGCTCAGCGTGCGGTCAGTCCACGTCTCGTTTAGAACGCCCGTTGTAAATTTGTTGACACTCTTAGGGCAGGAGAATTTCAAACGGCAATTCGAGAATGCACGGCGGATATTCGAGCCCGGGGGGACAATACTTTGGCAATCCCATCGTCAGCGAGCCACAGAGTCGAATTGATAGGGTAAAAAAAATGGCATTGAGGGCGGCTGCCACTGTCGCTGTGTGGGAGTACGAGCGACTATGCATACGGATCAGAATCGAGAGAGAATAGCCGGATATATATGAGTCGAGCTCGTTATCTGCCGGGCACGAAAATCGAATCGAGATTTCACTGGAGACACGTTATAGCCTTCTCTTTGGAACATCCGATACTCGAAACACAAAAGCTACTCTCTCACGATGGCAAAATTATATTTTTCCGGTCGTCTGGCGGACGGAAAATAAATATTCCGGTAAAGAAAGAAACGTCGATCATCGGAAGAGCTTATTACTCGAAACACATTTCTTTAATGTTTTTTTATGCCTTTAAAACTATACAGAATGAAGATAATTAAGATCAAGAGGATGATTTTAACTTGAAATAATTTTCTTAAAACGGAACTTTTTTTCTAGAGTGCATAGCTTCGTTATGGATGCGGAGAGTTAATCGAAGATAGCAGTTCCAGAGCTGTGAATCAATTGCTGTTGTTATTTGTTTCACAAAAATCGTATCTTTAGTTTTTTTCGCCACTTTAAACCTTTGAAGCACGGTGTATCACAGGTCATACACCTCTTTAAATCCAGAATAAATGCATTAATAACCAACCGATGTATTTGAAACTTCACACTTAGGGGTATTTTGGATCGCAGAATTCGAATCTGAACTCGAAATTCTGAAATTCAAAATGATGAATCCAATATGCATGTAAAGAAGCAGAGCATGTAAAGAAAAATGTATGCTTCAAAGAGTAGCCCGTAAGCTAGAGTGGGTCAAAACGGACCAGTGGCCGCCACTAAAACTGAGACTTTATTGGTGGCATGCCTCGCAAAAAGTTGGCATAAATCGCTTATTTTTCCTCTGGTGGTCCATTCTGCCCCGTTTACTTCCTGACGAATAAAAAACCCCGTGGATGTACCTCGTTTATGCATAGCGAGCTTCGTTAGATCATAACTTTATAGATGGAAGCGAAGATCTCTGTCAGCCTTTACTTAACCGTACAGACGAATCATGAAATTACCGCGAGTAACGGCTAGCTACGCGCTTCCTGCGATAAGCCCTCGTTCACCGATAAACAAACCATTGTTAAACGGCGTACATCATTAACGCCCGTAGTCCCCGTTAAAGCTTTACCGTTACACACGCATCGCGACTATAATTATGTATGTCGGGCGTGATGGGTGAGTAAAGAGAACCTCGTGAATATGGAAGCGTCGAGGATCATTAACTTCTACCATTGCGCACGTCGGTATCCACTCTGCTTACGTTGGACACATGAAATTACGACTCTTCACAGTCGGTTGATTCTTCATCGAGTGCCATTCAATTTAACTCTCAGAACGACAGGCAGCGATCGAGCCACGTGCTTCCACCGATGCTCAACTAATAGGTTTTAACTGTGTTTCTGTTAACATGCCATGATGGAACTTTGTTTTTGTCGGTGCGAACTTTGTCCGGAGATCACATAATCGAAGAGGTGTGCAATTTGTGGCGGTGTGGTAGCACAGCTTTACGCTATGCACGTTTTCGTGTTTTGCGCATTCTGATAAGACGCTCCTGTTGGCTGATGAAGTCCCTCAATGTCCCCCCTGTTTAACTAATGGGTTTTAGCTCTGTTTCTGTAACAGATGCCACGACGAAACGTTATTTATCTCTGCGCGAACTTTGCATCGAACAGGTGTGTAATGTGTCAATGTCCATTCCGCTTATGTTGTACACATGAAATTACTAGTCTTCACAGTCGGTTGATTCTTCACCAAGTGTCATTCAATGTAACTCTCGGAAAGCCAGGAAGAGATCGAGCCACGTGCCATTCTCGATGATCAACTAATAGCTTTTATATGAGTTTCTGTTAACATGCACAGTAAAAAAAGTTTGTACTTTTCACAACAATTTATTGTCCACAAGCGCCCACAATCTTTAATTTGTTAATTTTCTGATCGCATCATCAGGTTTCTAGTTTTACAAACAAAAGTACAAACTAAAATTGTTAAGAACACAGGAAATAGAAGAACAAGTTT
Source organism: Stenichneumon culpator (assembly GCA_964017025.1). NCBI lineage: Eukaryota > Metazoa > Arthropoda > Insecta > Hymenoptera > Ichneumonidae > Stenichneumon > Stenichneumon culpator. The sequence continues at coordinate 7,041,720 of OZ024777.1, forward strand.
GTATATTCAAGCCTGAACGAACGAATTTGTCACTTATTTAACAAAATTATTTGTACGAAACTTCGTATTCCGATTTTACAAAATTATTTTTTACTGTGTGCCATGACAAAACTTTGTTTTCTCGGCGCGAACTTTTCCCGCAGATTTCATTGTCGAAGAGCTGTGCAGTTGGTGCGGATCTGACAGCACAGCGGTATGCTATACAGGTTTTGTGTTTAAAGCGTTCTGATAAGACGCTCCTGCTGGCCGATGAAGTCCGTCAGTGTTCACTCTGCTTATGTTGGACACGTGAAATTACAACATTTCACAGTCGGATGATTCTTCACCGAGTGCCATTCAATATAACTCTCAGAAGGAGTCACGTGCTTCCATCGATGTTCAACTAATGGCTTTTAGTTCTGTTTCTGTAACAGAAACCACGACGAAACGTTATTTATCTCTGCGCGAATTTTGCATCGAAGAGGTGTGTAATTTGTGCCGGTCTGATAGCATAGCTTTACGCTATACACGTTTTCGTGTTTCACGCGTTCTGATAAGACACTCCTGCTGGCTGATGAAGTCCCTCAATGTCCACCCTGTTTAACTAATGGGTTTTAGCTCTGTTTCTGTAACAGAAACCACGACGAAACGTTATTTATCTCTGCGCGAACTTTGCATCGAAGAGGTGTATAATTTGTGCCGGTCTGATGGCATAGCTTTAGGCTATACACGTTTTCGTGTTTCACGCGTTCTGATAAGACACTCCTGCTGGCTGATGAAGTCCCTCAATGTCCACCCTGTTTAACTGATGGGTTTTAGCTCTGTTTCTGTAACAGATGCCACGACGAAACGTTATTTATCTCTGCGCGAACTTTGCATCGAACAGGTGTGTAATTTGTGACGGTCTGATGGCATAGCTTTACGCTATACACGTTTTCGTGTTTTACGCGTTCTGATAAGACACTCCTGCTGGCTGATGAAGTCCCTCAATGTCCACCCTGTTTAACTAATGGGTTATAGCTCTGTTTCTGTAACGGAAGCCACGACGAAACGTTATTTATCTCTGCGCGAACTTTGCATCGAAGAGATGTGTAATGTGTGCCGGTCTCATGGCATAGCTTTACGCTATACACGTTTTCGTGTTTCACGCGTTCTGATAAGACACTCCTGCTGGCTGATGAAGTCCCTCAATGTCCACCCTGTTTAACTAATGGGTTTTAGCTCTGTTTCTGTAACAGAAACCACGGCGAAACGTTATTTATCTCTGCGCGAATTTTGCATCGAACAGGTGTGTAATTTGTGACGGTCTGATGGCATAGCTTTACGCTATACACGTTTTCGTGTTTCACGCGTTCTGATAAGACACTCCTGCTGGCTGATGAAGTCCGTCAATGTCCACCCTGCTTGTATTAGAAACATGAAATTACAACTCTTCACAGTCCATTGATTCTTCACCGAGTGCAATTCAATATAACTCTCGGAAAGCCAGGAAGACGTCGAGCCACGTGCTTCCCTCGATGCTCAACTAACAGCTTTTAACTCTGTTTCTGTAGGTTCTTTGGTTCGAACTGGACTATGGACATTAGAAAGATGCAAACAGCGACACGGAAATTACACCCGTCTACGAGTTTCATTAAACTTTTAATTCTCCTTCCGTCGCAGACATCACTCGAGCCTCCATCGCGTTCACGTGAGCTGGTGATGGCTTTGGTGTTGCAGAGGTGATGACGCGACACGTCCACATGATTTTCCAATATCTGCTGACACAATGTCTCTTTGCCTGGTGTCACGTATCCACATATCTATACGCCCGGCGAAGCGAGCATACGGGAATTACGTGAGCGAGGTGCCGCATCGGTTCTCACTCGCCGCAATTTCTATATATGTACCTCGGTCCGCATGAATTTTCGTACATTACGGTTGGGACAACCCATACGAGCGATGTAAAATCTTCATTTTCACAGTCCGGTCACGCTTCCCGTGGTCAGATAACTCTCTTCGGTGATCCTTCACGTGCACCTTGAATAGGGCTGAAAACCCATGCCCGCGAGGGTAAACCGACCACTGGAAATTCTTTCTGCTCTTCTATGATATCTACACTCTCCAATGTTTCCATTCATCCTCTCGAAGCAGAAAAATTCTTTTCATACTCCCGGAAACTTTGATACCGTTGAGGACGAGGATGTATCTTGGGCGGGTTGAATCTTTGATGCTGCGCTGCGTCTATGTTACTTTGTAATCTCAATTTATGAAAATGACTAAGTAGACCCGGCTCTCTCGTTGAAAAGATTGCACGAGGGAAGTTTTTCGTGTTAAAAAAAAATGTCCGAATTTGTTTTTCATCCCAATTTTCAACATTTTTTTGCCTCGCGAATTTGGCTATAATTTTTTTATTCTTCTTTAACCTAACCATAGAAACTAATTATTTGTAATTCAATCTGTCGAGCTTTAAGCGACTCCTAATGTGTCCATTCCTTTCAAAGTAGAAAAATTATTTTCTTACGCTCGGGAACTTTGACATCGGTTCGGATGATGATGTATCTTGGGTGGGTCGGATCTGCGGTGCGTCTATGTTATGTACGTTGTAATCTCAATGTATGAAAATTGCTAAGTAGACCTGCCTCTTCCGTCGAAAGGATTGCACTAGGGCAGCTTGCCGTGTTAAAAAAATGTCTGAATTTTCTTCTCATTCTCATTTTCCACATTTTTTTATCTCGTCAATATAAGTACATTTTTTTAAAATTTCCTTCTGACCTAATCGTAGAAACTGATTTTTCTTGCTGCAATCTGCCGAGCTTTCAAAGACTGTAATATTTTACACGGAATACCGAATAGGAATGCGGGGAATGAAATTTCCGAGCGATGTAACCAAACGCTGGGAACCGTGCAGAATTAAGGAGGATCGTCGGGAGGAAGTAAAATCAAAGTTTTGCCTGCTGTACTATTTAGCGACGGGGGAAACTAACTGCCGGATAAGTTCGCTAGGTCAGTGAATTTTTTAGAGACCGTCGCGTCGTCGTCGTCTCTACCATCCGCTGTACCCAACATGCCATGACAAAACTTTGTTTTTCTCGGCGCGAACTTTGCCCGGCGATCTCATCATCGAAGAGGTGTGCAATTTGTGCCGGTCTGAGAGCACAGCTTCAAGCTATACACATTTTCGTGTTCCAAGCGTTCTGATAAAACGCTCCTGTTTGTTGATGAAGTCCTTCATGGGTTTTCTTCGCCGTTCGAATATTCGCAATTTTCTCACCCCCCCCCCCCCCCCCCTCACGGTCATTGTGTCATGGTCCTGCAGCCCTTTAATTGCTCGCCGAAGAATCCGAGCCGTCGCGTTAATCCACAAGAATCACGTTTCACCTGGCCGAAGAAACTAGGGAATAAAGTCAGAAAAAACCGCCGTCCCTCTAAGATCGACGTGTCGTGTTTTACCAGGCTTTCGATAGTTCATCTTTAATGCAAGATTGCATTCCGACTCGTACGTTTAGAATCATGATAATCGCTGATCTATCAAAGGACAGCCAAGGAACAATCTTTTTTATTTTTTCTATTCATTTTTCATCCGAGTATCCAGTTAGGCAAATCCATATGATATATTTTTGCGAAACTTCTGTTTTCACGGAGGCAGTAAACCCGCCGAACGAACGGTAACTCTATTGGTATGCGCACTGCAAAGAGGCAGAATTGGATATGTCCTGGAAACTTTGCCAACGTCCGACAATCCGGACGTCATAACGCTGTGTCGCCGGGATGGGGTAAAAGGCGTTCGGAAGATAGCAGCCGGCCAGAGTGGAGTCGTAACAAATTTCTAATCGAACTTCGTTGTGGCCGGTTTGTGTGCGGTTCGTCCGGGCGCGAACCCGAACTTATTCAATTTTCTCTCAGTCGAAAAACTAACAGAACTAAGGCCGCTCGCGCGGCCGGAAACGCGTCGGCATCAACTCGCGCGGGAGTTTTATTCGATTCCCATCCAATTTAAACCGACACTCCCTTCTCGTCCTCGCTATATCTCCTCGTCGACCCGAGTTATCTCGACGGTGTTGAGAATACAGTCCAGTCCCTCGAGCATCGAGAAACATGCGGGCCGGCAAGTCCGAGGAGGAGTCGACCCGTCGATCCGCAACGCAGCTGTTCGCATCGTTCTCATCCGGCTGATGGATAAACCGAGAGGATAAGAAGGAACATTCATATTCTTCAACGGGCTTCTGTTCGACAGACCTCAGACCGAGGCGTAGAGAAGACCTCTCTCCTATATTAATTTGAATTTCTCGAGTAAATTTAATTCCATTTTTTTTCTTCACCTTATCATCGATCATCTCCGGTGCTGTCTCCACGGCGAATCGAGCATATTCGTTCCTCGCTCGTTTGCAATATAGAACTGCCGAAGCGGGTCGACGTCAAGATTCCCGGGTCTCCGTCGGGGATTCAGCGTCGAAGCTCCCTCGCGTAGGGTACATATTGTTTTCGCGATAATTAATCCCCGTCCCGATGCCACCGGGAGGTGCGAACAATGGAACCATTGTTTACGCCTCACCGATAGTGTCCAATCCAACCTTCGAACGAGACTCCCGAATACCGTGTACACGTTTTCGCACCTCCTACGGATTATCATTCACTTCTCGCTGTATCCGATCTTTGGATAAATCGTTGTTAACAACTGGGACTGCTTCTGTGCCATACGGGATGTCGTATGGGATTCTCCGGAGAGGAAATCTCGTTGACTGTCTTCCGGCGGGTTGGAAGAAAATTAATTGAGGATTTGGCGACGCCAAACTCAAAGTGCATATCGTCGTACCGAGAGACTCTTTACCCTTCAGAATCTCGAGTGCGAGCACGTGGAATTGAGTTCTCCAGCACCGAAATCTCGACAGCGAGGACGGAGAAATGGGAATACTGCAGGATTGTGGTCTTGAAGTTTGAAGCTACTTTGGAGAAGACAGAGACACTGCGGGTCCTTCGTCTTCGATGATATCCGCAGTGGATCTGTGTTGCTTCGTTAAGGAGATCGAGCGTTTCACACTAGTCAAGTGAATGCAAAATTTTTAAACATCGTTTTTCAGAAGTTTTCTGTTCACCCGTCTATGGAAATATTAAATGTATCTATAGAAGTTTAAAAATGGATTACTATTTTTAAACATTGCACAAATATGCACCTTTCAGAAAATTGTTGCAAAGTAGGTAATATTTTGGCAAATTTCGTTTAGTAATTTTTTTAAACTTTAACGACATATGTCGTGACACGAATCGCTATCCATTCTATTTATGCATCAAGCTTTCTATAAACGTAAAAAGAAATGAGCACTCATTTGACTAGCTTCGCACGCCTCGATACTCTGAAATCGATTAGTACGACCAAGTGCATGACTGCACGTAAATACCTGATCCGCTAAGTCATTTGCTCTTCCCTCTTCCCCCACCCATACGGCATGTGTAATATGTCGCGAGCGTCGGTCGTTTCGATCAGCCACAACAGATCCATTACTGTCCAGTCTGATAGAACCTGACGGAAACTCGATACTCCTTCATACCGTGAATAACGTCCCCAAAGCTTTGCCTTCATGTACGCCAGATTTTTATTATTCGATGGCAAAACACGAAACAAAAAAAAATCGCTTACGTTTTTTTTTCATTACGTGGTGGGAAAAATCCGTTAGAGGTTTTTGCTCAATCATTCGTATTCCTGTCCGGCCGGTTTCTTACGACGACAATCTGACGGTGGGACATTACCAGAGGCGAAATGTAATTGCCGCGAATTACGAGGTCCGGTGACCGGGCCACCTCTCTCGTCCCTCCATTTCCGTTCTTAATTAATCTCCTTTTTTCCCCCTCACCTTCACTCTTCCGTCTTGCGCTCGACAGGATGAAAAAAATCTTTAATTGATTATCCTTTTCATCCGTTTATAACTCGCGGAAACAAAGTTATCGCGATATAGTTCCTACGTTGATTTTATCACGGTATTGCGCCTCGAATCGCGAGTAATAAATTCAATTGCCGCAAGGTTTAACGAGTTGTGTAACGAAAATTCGAATTACTCTAGGAAGACCGGTTTCCTTTCTCTCTCTCTCTCTCTAGAGGAAAATTCCTAACAATATTATATAGCGAGTATGAATCCAATCTCGACGACACCTCGAGCAATTCGGGGATCAGCTTCCCGGGCAGAAAGTGCGATCCCACTTAGCATCCTGGCGCGCCTCCTCCCCCCCCCCCCCCCCTCACCCCCAAGCCCGGCTCAGGCGCCGGAACAAACTTTAACGAATTAACATTCTCCAGCTGTCACGGGCGTTAATTGCAAAAGTTTCTCGCGGTAAGTAGAACGGGGTGGTTGACGAGGGTGATAAAGTATTCGAGAGAAACGACGACGACTAACACTACCGGAACGATAGGGACGTCGGAAAAAGGCGTGGTCACGGTCGGTGTGAGCTCGGACTTTCCCCCCGCGTCCTCGCCGTCGAGGATAACTCTTCCGGAGTAAAGCGTAACGGCTCCGAGATAAATCCGGGATACTCGAGTTTTCCTTTCTCTCTCGCCCGGGCAGGGTCAGTTTTAATCTGTTTCGCAAACGGTCCAAAGACCAACTTCCTCGATGTGTATATGCCGCGAGTATAGTCTGGGTTAACACCGCGGTCGAACGGTCCCGCGGAAGGCTGAGGGGCTTTCCTGATTTCTCGGTGATCCCACATTCGGAAAGGGGTTTGCTGTGGTTAATTGGTCGGGGGGTTGTTCCGCTTCGAACTAATTCTTTGCCACGTAATCAAAGGGAAATCCTTCGCTGGTAAATACCTATTATAAGCTGTAATATTATTTGTGTACGCTGGGTGTCCTGGGACACAAATACTACAGAGACTCACACAGAAGCCAAATGAAAGAGTCCGGTAATAATAACAACAACAACAACAACAACAACAACAATAATAATAATAATAATAATAATAATAATAATAATAATAATAATAATAATAATAATAATAATAATAATAATAATAATAATAATAATAATAATAATAATAATAATAATAATAATAATAATAATAATAATAATAATAATAATAATAATAATATGAAGAAACTGTTAAGGGGTTTGGAATTATCATTCATTGCATCTGGGAACATTCTCCAGGGCGGTAGATAGATGAGTCTATTGGATCAATTCGACGGTTCGAGAAACAGATGAGACCTGTAACGCGAGGGTGCAGCGAGCTACTTCCCATCAGGAATAATGAAGGGCAGACCGAGGGTTAGTCTCCCACCGAATCGGGCGGTGTGTTTACTCGATTAAACAATCGTTATTGGATCTCAAATAACCGAAGAATGTGCAGCTTCGATGGATGGGGAGCAGGAAATCGGGAGAATTAGAGCACAAAGTTCTCTTCATAAATCACCGGCTGAGGCTTCTCAGGATAAAGTTGGGTTCGCTTGACGCCGTCCCTCGGAAGTACGTCAATTTGTCATTAGATTCGAAGCGAGAAGAAGCCGATGGGGATAGAGGACGGTCTTCGGAAAATGAGATCCGCCCACCCGGAAGTGTCGCGATCCGATTCAGAAATTCTCAATTAAAAATTAAAAAAAAAATATTTTCCTATTTGCAATGATAGTGCCGCGTGAAATCTTGGAAGGGTCAGCTCCATTTCGTCCAGGGCTCTTGTGAGAGGACGATGATCCGACCGTGAGGGCAATAATCGTCTCAGACACTCCGAAAGAAAGCAATCTCTATCCGGGAGCTCCCGGAATGGCACTTGGGCCACCCCAGCGTAATTGCTAATCGCCAGTGCAATCACGGGATTCCCCCTCCCCCCCCCCCCCCCCCAAACGGACCTGTACCAATGTATACGATCCGCTGCTGCTGCCTTTTTACGGATTTTTTTTTCCGATATCGAAGATTAAATTGGAATGACAATTATCGTGCGAAAGGGACATTCAATCTCTATTCCATTAACCGTTAATGATTGCCAAACACTGGATGGGAAAAATGGTGGAATTGACGGTGGTTCAGCCAGGTGTTTCAAAAGCGTTATTTGTTTAATAACACTAAAGGACGGGCTTGGTCGACAATTACTCGGTTGGGTCGATCGAAATATGGTTGAGGAAAAAAAATGTACATACCAAACAAGGCATTTTAACGGATCTCCGAGGGTCTTCGTTAATTCGACCGTATTCTTTGCCTGATTGTAGAGGAGGCTTTATTTTCGTGACAAATAAAAATTTTCCCATTTAATTTGTTTTATATCCCTCCGAATATAAAATTGTTCCGAATACGCGGGTAATAAAAAATAAAAAAAATAAAAATATATAACACACCCTACGGTACGATGACGAAGCGTCGAACATGCGAGAGGGAAAAAACGAGCCCATTCGCCGAGCGGAGAATGGTCGGCTTTACATCCGACTAACAGAATTTAGTGCGGGACGTGCGTAAAGCTTCGGGGCACAGCCTCCATGACAAAATCTCTACGAAGAGTGATTTCCAGCTACAATGGAGAATGCCATCGCTGCCTGTCAGCTTTTTGTGTGTTTCTTTTTTGTTTTTTTATTTCTCATCGTAAAAACGATTTTTAATGAAATCATTATTGCGATGTGCCGTGACGATACGGGAACAGTGCCGCTCGCCTCGGGTAAATTTTTATCTGAGGAAATATCGCTCAGGAAATATATATCCGAGGTTGCAGCAGGCTTCTGTTTATGTATACGCGGATACACACGTGCCGAATTTTCACTGCTGCTCGGATTTCCACTGCAAGTGTACGCCGAGAGTCGAGACAAAGAGAGAGAGAGTGTGTGGGGCAAAACGGACCGCCGAAATGCGGACCCGTGTCCTGCATTTGGGAGAAGACTTCTTTTTTTTTTTCCTAACGCATGCACGTAAAAACTGTGAAGTGTGCGCAGAAGGGCACTTTTTCGCATCACATGCGGGAAAAATACTGCGCATCCGTACAAACCCAATATAGGCTTTTTTCCCGCACTAGTGCGGAAAAGTGCCTTTCTCTGCACACTTCCGAAAACCGAAAAACGTGATTTTCGTGAACTTGTTAGGTAATAGTTATTTTCGTTACATGGACGAGAAAAATCGATCGTCCTCAATAAGGGAAAAGTGACGCATGAGCCGAAGGCGAATGAGGCGCTTCAGACGAGTGCGAGAGAGATCGATTTTTCTCGCCCGTGTCCCGAACCGGTTTTTCGGATTTTTTCCCGCACTAGTGCGGGAAAAAACACGGAAAATTATGTGAAGGGCATTGGAGTAGAAAAGGGAGTTCTGGCTCGTGCGGGATTTTCACACTCGTCAAGAACTCCCCTTCTACGCCCTTGCCATACAAACGACGATTTTGGCCCACATAAAAAATTGCACGAGTTCGTTTTGCCCCAGGGTTCCGTCTTACCCCGCTCTCCCCTGCGCGGAAGGTTGCATCGCGCTTTCGCCGGGGACGTGCTCACGTTGGGAAGCTTGTATCTCATCGTTTCACTTCGAGAGCTCTGGTCCGCAAAGCCACTGATATAATGTCCGCATCCCTCGAGGCTGTTTTCCATTTCAGAGGAAAACTCGAGGTCGTGCATAAGCGTTACTACCTACGCGGCAATCGTCCAATGCACACGGTAGCATACGGGAGAAAAGGACCGAAGAGGTGTGGATCGGGCAACCTCGTAAAAAAACACATTAACAGCGCGAATGATAAGTTAATGCAGCCAAATATGGCGAAGGTTTAAAAAAAATTCTCTTTAAGTGGAAATGAGTAAAAAATGATGGAGGGTCATGCTTCCTTCACAATTTGGAAACTAACGATCGGATATCATATTTTACACCTCGCGTTGACTTCCACCGATGGATCGTAAGATAGAACAGTTTTTCAACCCCTGATCGATCGGTATCGAGCTTTTTATAGGGACGAGCGAAGAATCTTTTCTTTTCTTAAAAAAAAAAAAACCCTTTTACAGCACACTCACAATATCGCGAGCATCTCACCGCCTTTCCAAAGAATATGGACTATAAAAAAAGTAACGATCAAACTCTCTCATCTTTACCTTTCATTAAACTTCGGAAATGCGTTACTTTGTCGATTTAAGAGAGTACAATGTTTTACGCTTCTCGTATAAACTTTACGGCAAAGTGAACGTTAGCTTCGTTTTTTTCTTTTACAGAAGATAAAGTACGATCGAGGAAAATCTGGAGAGACTATTCAAATTTTTCTTTTCTTCAAATTGCGTTTCATCGACGTTTCGCACAAGAAAAAAATGTAATTAACTATTGTCTTCAGTCTTGGCGAGAACATTTTTCAGGATATGGGGTTGAATATTATAGAAACGAGTGCAAAATATATGAGACTACTCCGAGAGCATCAGCGCTGAGTTGGTAAAGTCGCACCCTGCCAGAGCGCGGCTTTACCGATCGCATCCGAAAGGGGAACTCGCGTGACGAGTGATTCGAGCTACTCATGGTACAAACGGCTTTCCGGCAGAGCGATAGGAGGGAAAAGAAATATATATTCGACTCACGGTGCGAAGATTCTTCCTTATCGTCTGCAGAATTTTCCGGATCGTCGGTATCCTCCTCGTTCGGTTTGAACTTCCAGCATACTGCACAACGGACAGACGGCGTAAAGGGTCGGAGCAACATGCACGATGATCATCGTTGAGGTGAAATGTAATCGGTATAAGTGCGAGAGAGATAGCTGCAATTTCGCAACCCAAAAATCTCTCAAGCCGTTCATTTCTTGGGAAAATGATGAGAATAGTGAACTACAGAATTACTGCGCCCAGTTTACCGTTCTCGTATTTTTACCTAACCGTCTTAGAGAATTTTGGATTGCAGTTTTTGTTACCGACCGATGAGTTGCACTTCACCTTAAGGCGATGTGACACCTCTTCGAATTCACTCGCCACGAGCTCAGTCGGCAATGAAAACTAATCACTTTTTTTAACGCTGCAGGCAATCTATAATTAAAAGGAAATGTTTGAACGAAGCGGATATCAATTCAGCTTCATGTAAGAATTTCCTTCTGGTCATAGATAGTCAGCGCCATAAAGAAAAGTCAATGACAATTTTTATTTCTGGCCTCGGTATTCCACATCTCTTAAGACATATGTCTCTTAAAACTCTCAAGACGAAGCGAAAAATACTTAGTCTGTTCTTTAAAATCAATATTCCCCAGAAAAAGGCTAATTCGAGCCGGATATGCACGATAATTTCATACCCGGTGCGAATTACAATTTTTCAAAAAAAATTAGCACCATCAAAAAAGGGTTAATTGGAAAATTGCAGCCATCTCGCACTCATAGTTATTTCACTTCACCTTAAACAATGAAATCCACAAAATTTCATTCGAATTCCCAACTGACCTCCTCTGAACAAGTTTCTTATCGTGAAACGCGATTTTTTCCGTTTCTTTCTTCGTTTGCCAATTTCATCCTCCGCAACGATGTCCTCCTCGACATCCATTGACGATGAATCCTTCAATCAACAAGAAAAGAATTATCGTTCAGAAATTATCTCGATCGCGAGTGATAAAGCATAATAAATAATCGAACCCTTCCAAATCTTGAAGCACGACGCGAAGTTAAAAATGAATAAATAACAGATTAAAATAAACAAAAAATGGCAACACAATTGACGACCGTCTAGATGGATTCCGAAGATCTATCCGTTTGTTTGTCCTTTCAACGGTTAAATCCATCCCTATCAGGTTGGATATTTCTAGCGAGCGTCTCGGGCATTTCAGGATTCCGAGTGTCGCGACCAAGCAACAGATAAGCTTCATTTTTCCAAAGAGCACCCACCATTCAAACCCACGCGAAAGTTAATCGAAACTGAAGAATTCTCTGTACATGAAACATTGACTATAACAACAACAACAAAAAGCATTGAACCTCTCGCGTGGGTATATTCATTCCCACGCGAGAATTTCAATGTCGCCTTCGCCCACGAGTCCGTTCGTAAATAACGACAAAAAAATGGTCAATTAAAAAGTAACTTTAAAAAGCATGAAATAATTCATGTATGTAACAATAATTAATATTGTCTGTAAACAATAATAGTAATAATTAACGACAAAGAATAATAACATAATTGATTAATCGTAATTATATCAGTTTTCATTCATAATCTTTGCTACGCTCGGGAGACGTTTTCCCTCATAACCCTAACTGGAAGACGTCTCCCGACTGTAGCAAAGATTATGAATGAATTGATATAATTACCATTAAATAATTACGTTATTATTCTTTATTGGTAATTATTACTATTATTGTTTAGTGCCAATATTAATTATTATTCCATACGTTAATTATTTAATTCTTTTTTAAGTTATTTTTTTATTGACCACTATTTGTATCGTTAACTTTGTCAATCTTTTTGTACGTTTTTTTGCACTCGGGAGTTTTTAAACAATTTTAATTTAATTTAATTTGATGCTTTTTGAAATCTACCGCCTATACAATTCTCCGATACTATTTTCTACGTATCTTTCTTCTTTCATACAATTTTTTATGTTTCGGTCCTCTCTGATGCAACATTTACAAAGTCCAACGAAGAGCAACAATACATAGAAGATTGTATCGGAGATGAATGAAGTGTTAAAAGTGTATCGGCGAGGAACACAGAAAATTGCATCTGAGAGATACAACATTTCGAAAATTATTTCGCTGGCATGTATCACTTGGCAAATGTGACGTTACACTACAGCTGTCGAGCTAGAACTTTATAAATAATTTCGATAAGAAAAAATTAAGTAAAAAAAATAATAAGTTAGTTTAAGGAGGTTGGAGCGAGTGGTGTTCATTTTGCCTAAATTCGAGAAATTCGGGCAAGAATTGCAAACACTTCCCAATGTTATAAAAATCTGAAAAAATTCATACTTATTATAGGCATTGTAAAGACTAATTTTACATAATAATAATTTCAAAATGTTATTAACAAATTGTTAAAAAAAAATTGTTCATCAAAATATGTGGTAACTCAACTTTTTTTTTTTATGAAAATGATTCGTTCACTTTTCGGAATACGTATGAATTTTTTCAGATTTTTATCTTCATTTTGACTTTTGCACATTTTTCCATGTAAAAAACAAGAAAAATCAAAATAACGATAAATATCTGAAAAAATTCATACGTATTCCGAAAAATGAACGAATCATTTTTATTTAAAAAAAAAGTTGAGTTACCACATATTTTGATGAACAATTTTTTTTTCAACAATTTGTTAATAACATTTTGAAATTATTATTATGCAAAATGAATCTTTTCAGTGCCTATAATAAGTATGCATTTTTTCAGATTTTTATAACATTGGGAAGGGTTTGCAATTCTTGCCCGAATTTCTCGAATTTAGGCAAAATGAACACCACTCGCTCCAACCTCCTTAAGTGCGTAATTTATGATAATTTTTTAAAAATTAATATTTTCGGCGATTATTACACCAAATATTAAGATAAGTCGGGGTGATATGGCCATGGTTTTTTAAATAACGAAAATTGGAGGTTTAACATTTTTTAAACTTAAAAAATTTCGTTGTAACCAACTCTACAAATTTCAAACTAAAGTAATTCACTCAGAGCTTTCGATATTTTCGATGCATGATTTAATTGTAGCTCTACAAATAAATATTTGCGATCGGCCGTCTCACCCGGACACTATGGGTGACATGACCACAGTAATAATGATAGCCAATTAGATCTAGACAAGCATCAGGTTCGCACAAAACATGTCTTACTATATTTTATGCTGTCGAAATAAACTACAGAAAGAAAGTAATTGCCTCCGTCAAATGTTTCAGGTACCAAACTAAAGAGAAAGTGGTTTCACTGGCCATACCACCCGGATATTGCGGGCGAGATGGCCACGTGGCTGTCTCGTCCGCAATATCCGGGTGATATGGCCATCGCCTGCTATTGAGGGCAGTGGCCCACCGCCACTGACGTGGTCATTTCACCCCCAATATCCGGGTGACATGGCCATATCCCCCGAAAAAGAAGTGGCCATGTCTCTCGGAAAATTAGTGGCCATATCACCCTTTTTCTTGGAAAAATAGCCGCTTTAATTTGGGGAAGCAATTTTTTAAAATAAATCTACTACGCGCCAATCTTTTCTTGAAAGATCCAACTATAGTGGGCAATGTTGATGTACCAGCAAAATTATAATTTAGTATGTCTCCGGAGCGCTACAAATATAGCCTGCGAAATGTTTGGCTACCTCGAAAAAGGGATTCACTGCTCGTACTGACCCCTGCATGTACAATCTTAAAATTTGTTGGGCAATCGGATTGTATCCACATATACTAAAAACTGTGCAAACGGCGGCGCCATTCGTTTGTTACGTTGAAAAGATATTACGGTTGGCCATCTCACCCGCCTGGCCATCTCAACCTGATTTACCCTGATATAGACACTGTATTGCATAATTTTTTTCACACACTGATCACGCACTCAACATCGATAACGTAAGAAAATTCGAAAAAACGCTACGATTATAAATATGTAACAATTCCGGGCTTCTCATTGGGCATTGAAAACTGACGATCTCGGCAGCAGCGTGAAGTAGATGGCATCATTTGCGATTATACGTAGGAGTGGGGATCACCGACGTGATTTTTCGATTTGTCACAACGAACTTTTAACCGGATGTCTTTAACTATGGTATATTTCCGTGAGTTCATACCTCCGCTCCCAAATGTATTGTCACAAACATCAATCAGGCTATTTAGTATACCAAAATCTGTTACGTTATTTTTTGCCGTTCCAACGTTTACTGGCGCTTGCGGAAAGTCGCCCAGCCGGTGGATCGCAGTGAAACGCATAACTCCTATCACTTGCCCTAGCAGAAAGTCGGGAGTAAATAAATATCACAATACGTCGATTCATCGAGAACCGAGTTTCATTCCTCTTTGACTAAAATAGTCGAATACTTGGTCACGACGGTATTAAGGGTAAAAAGATAAGACTTAACCATCATCAGCTTGAAGCAGGTTGCAGTACAGTAGAAGAAAATAAGTTTCCACTTGAAGAAATCCAAATAACGTACATATGCACTCGGTCTAGTATTATATATATAAATATATATATATATATATATTTTTTTTTTGTTCAAAATTGTACCACAATACGCGACGAAATTTCCCGGAGGTATTCGACACTTTTTTCAGTTTTTCGAGAACAAGAATATGTAAGTGGTCTCGTTTGTATGCCGAGCTTATGATCGCGCGATCACATTGCTCATCCGAGAATACTCGAGAGCTCGTGTCTCACCGTGAGGATATATCCACGAAACGAGCGACGTCCGAGCCGTCGGAAAAGTAGACGGCGCAGCGAGATCTTTGGCCTCTAGCCAGATATACTCACCTACGCTCGGATTGTACTTGGAGCATGTATTCTCCGCGAAACTATCGTCAAGTAAACGAATAAGATACTCGCTGTTTCCATTGGGTCGTAAATCAAAAAAGCAAAGCTCCTGTAACGCGGCGCTTTTGGTAGCCGAACCGGACCCAGCGCGTAGATTGTCGAGGGGTTACGAGAAGAACGTCCTTTTCTCTTAAGGAATTGCCAAGTGAACGAAGTTCTACACTGAAGAATAATTTTTTATTTAAAAAAATGCTCTTTGCGGAAAAGTACCAAATTGATTATTTCGATTGTTCCATACAGTAATCCGGGCTTGCTTCACTAAAAATGTTTACAGGTTGAACATTTTTGAGAATATTCTTTTAATCGGTTTAATCAATTATCAATTGATCGTGATAACTCAAACGGAGGAAATAGTAATGATATTTTTGAGTAGCCATTGTCAGGCAAAGTCTGGAAAACCCGGAAATGCGTCAGGGAAATTAGGAAAGTGTCAGGAATTTAATTCTCTAACACTCTGGCGAAAAGTGTCAGAGAATTTAATATTTGTTAGGAAAGATTCGTAAATCCAAATTTAGAAATTTTCGGCTCCACATCTCGAAGCTTGGCGGACTGTCCAAAGAGGTCAGCTCTCGTAAGTTCTCGTAAGAAAAGTTCCGTCAAGGTATGACAGGGTGGTCGCTGTCCGAAACCGCGCTAAGTGTCTAGAAACGGCTGGGCATTTTTTTATCAGATATAGTGGTCAACATGTATTTCCATCAATATGCCCTCCGAAATCTTTACTAAGCAAATAATGTTCGTGCGATGATTTCTCGTACACAAATACAAAAAAATAAACCTTGTGCGTGGCCGCCACGCCCGTTAGAAGTGAAACTTCTGCCGGTGAGTGCGTAGAAAAAACAACAATGCTATGATTGAATTGATAGAAAATTATATTGTAGTAATTACAAAAATGTATTCAAGTTGATTTCATTTCACGTACAATGTTGCAAATGAAAATGCGTATATTATTCATCAATGTCCAGACTTTGCTAATGTAATACAGAAAAAAATGGTTTGTGATAGCTAGAATATGATTTGTATGCTGTCCTTTGTAAATTGTTGAAGTATCAGGTGAACACTGCATCAATAGTAGTTCCCGATTTTGTTGTGAAAGTGCCGCATTATTATTATTTATTTTCAACTTGAATTTGTCATTACAAAATGATATCAGACACTGAGCCTTAAAGTGAGGTGATGCAAAGTTAACATAAAAATCTCCGCTTAAAATCATTGTTATTTTGTCGAGATTTTGTTCGACGTAGAACAACGCCCTCCACAGTGTACGCAAGCAAAGCCTCATGAATACATAAAGTCAATAATTTCCGTAGTTGATTTATTCGGCGTGATATATAGTGCTACGGTGATAGACTGAATAGTCTATTCAGTCGGTAGCAAACAATGAGCGGCGAAAATTTCCTCAATGTCTGTTGAATTCACTGCCAAAGTAGTGCCCTGGCGTAATGTTTATTTGGGCGATGACACAATGCCTGTGCTATCGCTGCAGTTCTGGGAAATGGTCCCTCCACCAGTTGTCGCCTGCCGTTTCAACTCTACGACGCAGTCAAAATTCGAGATATCGATGTTCTCTTTATTTCGCAATCATATTTCTGAGAAAAGTAAGACGTTCGATGTGCGGACGACCGGAGATCATTGAAATCTGCGACATGGGCCCTCTGACTCTGACAATTGAAGAAAAATACCGATAAATCCGATCTAGTGGTGATAAAATTCGTCACTAATCTATACATTTTGTCCAATTTGCTCACTGCAAGTCGTCGAAATTCCTCTTGCAAGCTTCCCAGAGATATTGCGGTTCGTCGTCCATAGTAAAAGTTGTGGTGGTTGATCGATGTCACAATGCAGAGTCCGTTGATGCTGGTAACACGCGATAGTGCCACATAAAGAAACTGCCGCAAATGGATCTTTACGTATTCATGTACTATCTCCTTGAAAGTACCTCCAGGAGACTTGTGGATGGTAATAGCACACGCCGATATAATGGGAAAATGTTTGTATTTTTGCGACGATTGTTTTGTTATTATTCAATGGGATACTTGAACTTTCATAAGTTCATTTGAACTTAGGGTGTATAAGTTCATTTGAACTTATACACCCACTTTTATCCCGATCTCTCACCGATCTTCGGTAAATCCGGGAGATCGAACCATATACACGTCACCTCCCCAGCATCGTCACAATCAATAGGAACTAATTTTCCCACGGCACCGTTAACTAATCCATCTGAACCATCAATGTTAGTTGCCAACATATATGATTTGTACTGGTCTTCCGATTTCCAAGCTGTCTCCTCGCTTTGATATGGGCCGATATGGCTGGACAAATATCATTTCACTCAGCGTGAAAAGTGCAAAGTGCCCCTCACGGTGGAACACATAATTACAGACTGCCCATCAAATTCGAATGAGAGAGAAAAACTATTATTACCACGATCACTCAAAGAATGTCTCAGTAGTACAAACAAACTCCGCCAAAGTACTAGAATTCTGCAAAATCATTGATGTATACAACAAACTATAATGTAACAACAAAGCGAACTACGGTTGTAAATTAATGTATCAGATAAGTCGCTAATGACCATAGTTGTTGAAGCGACTTTTTAAATAAATTAACAAACAAGAAAAATATCACTTCACCTCACTGACGAAACAACAATAAAACGAAATAGTGAGACCTGTCGTTCTTGCTCCATCTGTCTCGCCAACGTATGTCACCCCTCTGCGGTGCTTCATTTTTTAATATCATTCCGGTTTCCAAGCAGTGCATTCGCATTACCGTGGCTAAAATACTTTTACTGAATCACCGATGACGCGACAACGAAACGAATTAGTGAAACCTGACGTCCTTACTCTACCCGTCTCGCCAATGTATGTCGCCCCTCTACAGCGTTTCACGTTTGCGTTTCATCCCTGTTAAGAAGCATTGAACTCGAACGACTGTGCTTGATGAAGGTTCATTTCAATCACTGATGAAGCGTCAACGAAACGAAATAGTGAAACCTGACGTCCTTACTCTACCCGTCTCACTAATATATACATATCGTCCCTTTACGGCGTTTCACTTTTTCGTTTCATCCCTACTTCCAAGCATCGAACTCGCACTACTGTGCCTATAGAAGTTTCGCTTCAAAAGTTTCACTTCAAAAGACAGAAAAAAAAAGAAGAAACAACTCTTCATTAAATGATCGCGGTTTTTCGATGAGAGGCGTGAGAAACACGACGTCGAAGTCGTAGGGGTGTGTACGAGACAGTGTCGCAGGTGCGTTAAAGACCTCTGTATCTGTTGGCGGGCTATGCGCGGTTAACTGTTATTTCCTTAGTCCTCGACGGTATTAGCGCGCTCCTCTCGTCTGTTTTACCGGGTTCGAGTTTCCAGCTAGTAACTGTCGTCGGTTGTGCGCGGCCTGGCATCTACTCGCTCCGGGCTCGCCGACAATCCATCGGTTAGCCTACAAGGAAGGCGTTTAATACCCCTTTAGAGACAGCGAGCCCGCGGTCCGCCTCGCGCGAACTCTCTTTGCTCATCGAGGTTTACGAGGCGCAAGAAAGTCCGCACAGTTAGCCAGTTCAACTCGTCGTCGTCGTCGCCGCTCCTCGCTCGAGTTCTCCAACGGAGTACCGAGAAATTTATATGGTACCGAGCGGCCGTGGTTTGTCCACGTTGCTGGGATTGCGCTCTCCCAGACTGGAGAGCAGAAACACCGGCAATTGCAACAGCCACCCCGCCCGCTACTGCGACTCCGGTAGCTTAAGCTACCGGCAGAAACGGATACCCGCACCTTCGGCATCGTGAATCCACTTCGCTAATTGGACCACCAGCACTCCAGCGATGGTCTCTTTTGTCTGTGATTATAACGCGCCATGCTGATCCTACCCGGCATCATTCTACAGCAATTTTCATTTATTTATTTTATTTTATCATTTCATTTCGGTAATTTATACGGACAAGAGCCCAAACCTGACGAACCATCGCGGGATGCTCACACCCGAAGGTTCTACCTAAACCGTGAAAAAAACATCAGAGTACCGAAATATTTGGAGCACAAATATTGCTAAAATGAATGACTCTACATGAGACTAAATTTCATCAAGTTATAACAGCCGTGTTTTGAATCGCTGAAACTTCGCTCGAGAAAATTCATTTAGTCAATAAAATTCTACAAGTGATCGATTTTTATTATTGGTGAAGCTGTCTA
Organism: Stenichneumon culpator; assembly: GCA_964017025.1. NCBI lineage: Eukaryota > Metazoa > Arthropoda > Insecta > Hymenoptera > Ichneumonidae > Stenichneumon > Stenichneumon culpator. The sequence continues at coordinate 7,061,269 of OZ024777.1, forward strand.
TTGACGGAGACTTGCCAAAGATGAAATTTGATGTCATGCAGATATCTTCAGGGTTATTGAAATTTAGGTATTAATTGTTTTCTGTGAAACCCAACGCCACATCTCTGACGTAGCGCCTCCGTTTTGCCCCACTCTCCCCCGCCCCCATATTTTAAGAGAACGTCGCCTTCGCAGTAAAAAAGGTTTGTACTTTTAACAAACCTTGTTTGTCTGCGCGTCGGTGCGCGATCTAGCATACAGGAAACATAAAAATATCCAAACGCCACCGGTCGCAACGATTAACATTATGGAACTAAAAACCTTGTCCTAAAGACAAAAAAAACCGCGCGTTTCCTCCCCATACCATAATATGGAACAATGAGACTTAAGCTGCCCAAGGGAAACAGACCGTAAGATTGAGAATGAAGAAAGAAAAAAATCAAGACGTCATTGTGCGCCTAGAGTTGCGAAACTAAGGACCAGTGCCTTCTACACCTGCTCGACTCCCTGGCACGATCCTGTCCTCCGGTCCGCTAGTTAGAACGTTCGATCTTCTCCTCTCCCTCCGCCATCCTTGGCTAAACGCGAGTGGGCACGAGGCACTTCTCGTTGGTCACGCCGGCGGTGAAATGGTCATACAGATGTCAGAGTAAGGAACGGATGAAGATAGCCTGCCCGAGAGAACGGTCGCCTCTCGGCGCTGACCGGAGAGCGGCTGGATGGAAGCGAGGTCGTTTGAACGGGGCCGAACGCTGTCGGCTAGTTGTAAAATATTTAGGAGGGCCTCCACGCCCCGTTGTAAAAGCTCCGACACACACAACAGACACACAGGGCGACAGAGAGAGATTCCATTCTGCAGATCATCGACAATAGCTTATTATTCTCCCAGCATCACACAGAGTGATCTCACGCGCGAGCACGGTCGCGCATAGCGCGGTAACACAAAAACTAGAAACGAGAGGAAAAAGGTAAAGAAGATCGAGCTAGAAGGGGACCGCGATATTTTTCCAACGACGGTCACAGGTCCGTCTCCGTTACCCCAGGGACCCGCAGATCTCACGCGGATCACCGTGTCCTTGTCTCTTTTTTTTCTTCTGTAGTCGCTAGACCTTTTCCCTTTTTCGTTCCGACTCTCCCCGCGAAGCTGGTTTTTCCCACAAAACGCGATTCGAGACGGTAGCCGACCACCGGCCAACACGCGCTCCTTGCGCCCCCCCGGTACGAAGAGAAAATTTCTCGTTCGCAACGCCCGTAGGATCGAAGTCCGGCAAACGAGACAATGGTTAAAGCGGGGGATTATGGCGATTTCTAAAATTCTGATCGCGATTTCTTTCGCGACCGAGTCCGGTCTTTCGCGCAACCGAACGGAGGAAAATCTCTGAGATTTTGCTACGTGCCACGAAAGAAATCGTGAATGAATCCGAGCGAGTATGCGAGTGTGTACGGCTGAACGGCGCGAAGAAATCGCTGTGAAAGAAACGAAAGGGTGGTAGAGAACGGGGGGGAAGCGTGGCTCGCCGGGAGTAAATTAATGCTTGCCGGCTCTTCGGTTAAATTAATTACGAGACCGACGGGGTAATTACACTTAGAGGCCGGGCAAACGCGTCTATAAACGGCGCTTCTTCTGTCGAAGTATCCGCCGCTTCGTACCCCGGACACCCCACGTCGCGGGATCGTTAGAGGAGCGCTTGTTTCAGGTGTCTGTTAGTTTCTGTTACTGTTGTTCATTCATTGACTGCGGCTGCATGTATACAAGAACCGACGACGACGATCTCCTCGCCGCTGGGACATAAGTAACTGCTGCGTTTACAGTGATGTTATTTATTCATTTATTTTTCAACGGTCCGAATGAGAGGATCGGCAGGATCGGGAAATCCGACAATGGTAATCGTCACGGGGCGAATTACACGGAAATAAACTCTGTTGGTACACACAACTTTTGCCGGTTCATCCGCGTCGAATCGAGGCATCGCAGATGGAGGATGAAAGAAAGAGAGAAGAAAAAAGGAAGGCAAAAACCGTCAAAGAATGAAGTCCCTTTGAAGGTTCCAGATTTCTTTTTGTGCCCTCGCGAATCGCCCAAGTGGACTTCTCTTAACGGGGAAGTATCGTCGGTAGATCGACGGGAGACGGATAGCTAATTGTCCTTTTGTTTTATGTCATTACACGAAGAAGCGATGCCGGTACAGAGAATACGAAACGGAGAGTAAGGCGGTTAGGGAAGGAATTGTAGGAGCGGATGCTGGAATACGAGTGAGTATAAAGCCGAGGAAGAAGAAGACGAGGAGTAAGAAGAGCCGAGGAAGGACGAGAGGAGTAGGAGTGGTGAAGGTAGTAGGGGAATGAGAGGAGGGCCGTTTGTCGGACATACCTCGGGGCCACCCTGGCGTCTAATTGCGTGTAATGCACTGCGTCCCCGGAGTTTAACCGCCAGAGAAAGAGGCGAAAAACTCGGTTCGCGTACACGAGCAAAACCCCCCCGAGTATCGGGGAACGCGGTGTTATGTCCGGCACGCTTGGACCCACACGACGGCCAACGTCCGGGACGTCGATCTCCCGCCTCCCCCTCGTCAAGAGGAAATCCTCCCTCGATTCTCTCTCCGTTCCTCTCCCGGCGGAGGGAACGACGGCCGGTCGAGAACCGATCATCGATCTTCTCTGCCTTGCTCCGGCAGAGAGTCCCCTCTCAGGCTCGCAGGAAGAAGAGGTACCGCCCGGTGTCCTCGGCACGCCGGATGAAGACGTGTTCCTCGTTCTTTCGTACATTTCGTACGTTCGCGCGGGTTCTCCCCGGCTCCCGCGATCTCGCGTACCGGTTTCGTCACCGAAAAATCCACTATTATGATTAACGACGTGCCGAACCCCCGTGGATAATTGCGGCCTCTTTCTTCTCGTTCGTTACCTCATTGTCTTCTGCCGAAAAGAGAATCTCCGCGCTCCCAGTTTCCCGAAGAATCCTGTTAAACATCGCATGTTTCGTCGCTTAAAGAAAGACGAGTGGCGCAATGGACGACGAACGCGATCGCTGTTAGCTTTTAAGATTTCTGCTTCGGCGCAAGGATATCCGGTGGTCGAATTCTCCGTCGAGATGTGAATCGGACGCCTCCTCAGCGTTTGCTGTTATTATATACCGCATATATACAGTATAATACAGTATACGTAGCGAGAAGTTGTGATTTTAGTTGGCTAGCGAGTTTTTTGTCGTCGCAACGAGAGGCGAGGCGAAGGAACGAGCCGAGAACCTATTATGAATAATTATTTATGTCCTTTTTACCCGGACCGCGGGGATTCTGTTGGCGCGCTCGAGAAACCGATAGTCCCGCTTTGGTGTCCGTTTGTACATTTATACACGTCTCTTTCTCGTGTGGACTCGGCTTGAGGAAGGCTACACGGGAGAGATCCGGAGAGCAGAGAGAAGAACGCGAGAGGGGGTTAATAACGGTCGCGTGTTGTAATGCCCACCATTATCCACAAACCGACCGCCTAACAAGCTACCTGCTAATGATATATGACGCGCGGCGCGACTCTTTCGACCGGGAATATACTCAGCCGCGCATGATCAACGTTCGTGATCATGCGCGTGATCCCCTATCCGCGCTACAGCTTTGCCCTTCCTGATGTTCGCCTATACCCCCGTCCTTCTCACCGCACCCATCTTCTACGCTCTCGGATTTTTCTGTTGTTTCGTGATGTACGGGAGAACGCGGCAACTAAACGATCCGGGTTTCGATAGGATCGACGATCGAGTTAATTTCTATGAGTAAATCGGGGAAGCGACGATTAACGCGCGAACTTCCGGCCAGTGTGTAAGCGTTGCTCAGTAATTGCAAGCGGTAGAGCACCGATTGCAGAAACGCATTCACGCTCGGACTTCCGCTTGCAGGATTGAAAAATCGTGGAAGAACGAAAAGGGGGTCTTTCGGAAAGAGAGAGTTGTTCTGCAGGAAGTAATGTAGTTGTAGTGTTAGGCATTGAAATGTGAACATGATCTTCAACTCGATCGATTACCTTCTGGGATTCTCTGAACTTCTTTTCCTTGACATTCTTCAGCGATGTGGAGAACGTAATGGATCACAGAGAGCGATGACATGCGGTTCTAAGACTGTTGCAGAGACGTCTAATACTTCAAGTATGTATCGAAGTAACAAGTGCATGGAATCCGTAATGAAGTATCAAATACTTGAAACGTGCATTGAAGTACCATGAACTTAAAGTGCATGTCGCAGTTCCAAGTACTTGAAGTGACAAGTAAATGAAATGAAAAGTACTTGAAGTGACTAGTACTTGAAGTGTCAAGTACTTGAAGTGACAAGTACCTGAAATGACAAGTACTTGAAGTGACAAGTACTTGACGTGACAAGTACTTGAAGTGACAAGTACTTGAAGTGACAAGTAATTGAAGTGACAAGTACTTGAAGTGACAAGTACTTGAACCACTGAACACTGGGCAGCAGTTGAGTACGAAAGTGTTAAGTACTGAGTAGAACTTGAATACCGAGATGATTTAAGTACTTGAATACATCAATATGTACATGAAGTCGATTGACACCTTCTATGTTTCGATATTCTCGATATCCCTAGCAGGGTTACTGTTTCGACGACGAAAGTCGTTCCAGAAGCCTCCGCCAATCTTGTACCTGGGACAAACTGGGACCGGCTGGACGTTTTTGTGCGACAAAAGTCGTAAACCAATAATAGCCGGTGGGGTCTGCAATGAAGGACTGCTTTTGCCGATGTTGGCGTTTCTTCAGGCGCCTCGAAACCTCGCCATCGCCTTTACTCTCGTTCTTTTTCCTACCTCAGACCTCATTCTCGGCGCCCGTAGTAATGTCTAAATTGAGCTTTACAGTCTGAAAATCAGACGGAAAATTAATCTCCGATTCGTGCGACTCTCTTGTCTCGACTTTCGAAATCTCGCACCGCAACCGCATCGAAGCAAGTTTCCCTGACAAAAACGAAAGGAAAATTCTAATCGAAACAACCGTCCAACGTGACGATTTAATTCCTTCACAGCAATGGAACGACTAAAAAAAAAAGAAAGAAAAGAAAATCAAATTCTCGCCAGAAAGAAAACTACCGGTAGATGTAACGACAAATGAGATGGAATTTAAAAAATCTTGAAACACACATGTTACATAGGTGTACAGGCACGTTCCGGCAACGCTCTCGTTTTTCTTGCCGAGAAATTTGCCGCGCCGCTTTGCGAGCAAGACGCACGGTGTACAACTTGTACCTACCGCGACGACGACAACTTCGTCATTTCTTTAGTTATTTGTCGGTTCTTTTTTACAACTGCATAGCCGACGATTTGTGCGGGCCGTGTCCACGGCGGGCCTTCGAGGATCGCGCGCGAGAGCGCGGGACCAACAAGGAAAAGCAGGAAATCGTGAACCGGCAAGCCGACAAGAGAGCCGCCTTGGATCGCCCTCCTCGATTCAACTCCCCGGTCCTCCCCCCGGCACACCTGGAACCCTCTCGGTAATCGCGTGTTTTCCATGTTCTGCTCGTTAATAGAAATTGCTCGGTGATTAGACGATGATCGTTCCATCCTGAGGACCGTGGGTTTATAATGCCTGCGAGGTTTCACGTACCCATCCGACTCTCCTTCGGTTACCACCTATGAAGCATGGAATTCCAGAACGGCGTCGACTTCGATTCTCCGCATGGATGATGAGAGAGTCTCGCGACGAAAGTACAGTATCTCCTCTCCCCGCCTCGAACCGCCATCATGTTTTCCGTACCACACTTTTTATTATTCTTTAATGTCGCTTTTTGCATCCTCCGAGTGGTTGGTCCACGGATGCGAAATATGATTTGGCAATATCCCGCCCCGATGTGGGTCGGCGATCGCAATTGTCGTTCGAGACAATCGAGCCAATGGTCGTTTCTCACAGGTTCTCGTAGTTTTATAACGCAAAAGCGTGTTCGCCGTCGAAGCCGCTGCACGGTTCGATGATTCTTCGAATAAATGTCTATTACCGAACGAAATATCGGTCCGTTTCACCGTATAGAGCGGCCGTTTTGAACTGCCGAGTGGGGAGGACGGAGGAGGGTGGTGACTGGCGGAGCGAGTGGGCGGCGTGAACGGCACAAAAGCCAGCGAGGCATATCCTCGACAAAAGTCAATCAGTAGTAGCCGAAGAACAATTACCCGGCCGACTGACCGCTGCCGTCTCGAAAAGACACTCTCTCACGACTGTTCCACCGGCGCGGATTTCGCGAACGGCGAGCGCCGAGAGAATCCCTGAACGCTGGAAGCTAGAACCGAGGATAGGAAAAACGGTCCGATGCCGGACGAAGAGACGGCGAATGAGGTGAAGGAGAATCTTTTACGAGCCGCACGAGATGACAGGGCGCTCCGATTCTCATCCACTCGCACCACTTCCGGTTTATCTGAGGATTCTTTCTAAATCTTCGCGGATCATTCGGAACGTTCGTTCGCTCCTCGTACACCGTTCGCCCGGTAGAGCTCTGGCTAGCGTATCGAAGCCGCTGTCAGTGATATAAATTGGATAGTAAGATTTCATGAAATTTCAATAATTTTATATATTTTCAATACTATTTCTAGTTCGATAGTATCGCGTCCCTAGTGGGAATGAGAATTAAGCAGCCACTATTGCAGCATAAATTTCTTTCCGCGTCGGGAGAAAAGCCAGTTACATCGAGACATCCGTTGTCCTTACCCGTTGTTTTCTTTTCTCGCACATCGTTGGTAAATATAAATGACACAGAGTTTCGGTGCTGGCCAACGTTGGGCGAACACCGGCCGACGCCGTGCCAGTACCGGCTGCGCGTGGCACTTCCCCTAGCGCTACTACAGACATCATTATATATACACTATAGAATATGGATTGGCTCTGGTAAAAACATATATTCTCAATAACAATGGTTAATCGTCGTTCCTACAAGACTTAAGCAGATGCTATTCCGTAGCATAAATTTCTTTCGGCGTCAGAGGAAAAGCCAGTTACATCGACATATCCGTCGTCCTTACCCTTTCTTTCTCGCAAATCGTTGGTAAATACAAGCGACAACTTTTGCCCGTATAAAATGTAACGTTCCGAGAGTAGATCTTCTGGCAATCATCGTGATTATCATGGAGTTTTTTTTCGTCCCGGCGAACTTTGTTAGTTTGCCTGCGAAAGCGTGTGTTAGAGACATCCGATGGTTAAACCCGAAGGCAGCAGGAGGCGGCCAGTGTTTAAGACACACGGAACCCCGGACCGGCGCAGCTTCGAGCGGCTCTCCTCGGTCTCTCCTTGCAATTACGTATATATCGAGGCCAGGACGAGAAAAACCGCCCAGCGCATCGGTTGCCAATTACAGGTGGGAAGGGCGAGGTGCAGGGCTCCAATTTGTTGCCGGTCCGCTCTCGGCAAAGGGCGGAAGCCGCACACGGGATAGGGTGTGCCCGGGATCGGCGAACCCGCGAATCGCGACGCTCCGTTTCGAGTTTGCACGCGAGACTCCTCTCATCTCGCTTCGGTGCACCTCACCGTAACACGGGACAGAGAGAGATTCTTCTTCGGCACATGCGAACGCGATGTCCCTCGGCCTCCTCTTCCTGAACAGCATCAACCATCCTCGAGCTTCTCCTCAGCCAGGTGGAATAATAATATCTGGCGATCGCATAAATGGACGATTCGGTACGATTAAAAAATGTACGGTTGTTGAGCTCGATCAACTCGCTTTAGAATAAAAAATAAAAAAAGAACAATATGTTCGGAGAGGGAAAAAAAATTGACTAAGGTCGAGCATCGACGAAACAATGAGTAAATCTCTAGAGTCCCCGAGAGTCGCACCGGCAAACCAATAAACACTTGAGAGGAATCGTATGTGTCTATATTACGAGAATGCAGCACGTACGTCCTTCCAAGTGAGAAAAATAATAAACGACTCTCTCGGCCTCCTCTTCATGAAGAGCATCGCCCATCCTCCGGCTTCTGTCCAGGTCGATAATAATATTTATGAAACGCATAAATCGATGATTCGGTACGATTAAAAAAGGATGATTGCAGAACTTGATCAACTCACTTAAAAAAAAAGACACAATGTGTTGTGAGACGGGAAGAAAATTGCCAAAGGTCGAGCAACGACAAAATAATGGGTAAATCTCCAGATTCTCCAAGACTCGCGCACGCAGATTAATAAACATTTAAGAGGAACCGTGTTTGCCTATAATACGGGACTTCCGAACTCACGTCCGTTCTGGTGAGAAAAATAATAAACGACTCTCTCGGCCTCCTCTTCTTGAAGAGCATCAGCTTTCCTCCCGCTTCTGTCCAGGTGGATAAATAATATATATGAAACACATAAATCGATGATTCGGTACGATTAAAAAGTGGACGGTTGCTGAATTCGATCAATTCACTTAAAAAAATAAAATAAATAAATAAAGAAAAAAAAGCAATGTGTTATAAGAGGGGAAGAAAATTTGCGAAAGGTCGAGTATCGTCGGAACAATGAGTAAATCTCTTGATTCCCCGAGTCTCACCGGCAGACCAATAAACATTTGAGAGGGATCGTGTCTGCCTATATTACGAGACCTCAGCACGTACGTCCTTTCAAGCGAGAAAAATAATAAACGGAAGGTGCGTGCGCGCGTACTATCGGCTCTCTCGCGAGAGAGGAGGCCGCCCGGCGCGACCGGGCGGGTAATCGAAAATGCACCGCGGGTAACGAGAGGAAAGACTTTGTCGGCTCGGTTCCCCCGGCCGGCCCTTGCCGGGCTGGCTGCCACGAGCAAATGCAAAAGGTGTACGAACGCAGTTAAACGGCCACGCCAACGACGGTGGCACGAAAACGCTCGAGCGTTTGCTGCATGTGACAATCGAGAACCGGGAGTGAGACGGCCGAATGGAGGTGAATGAGGAGGGAGTACCAGTGCGTCTGGTGACGCAGTCGGGGCTTCCTCTTTGGTCGCGTTTCCTGTCGGAAATCGCCGTCGCGATTCGCAGACCCGAGGTGTGCTCATGTATTCGCAGTTCTCCTCCGGATCGCAGCTAAAACGGAACATTCGCGTCAAATTTGTCACACGTTGGTTCCTTAATTAATCTGTTTCTGTCGCTGGTTTACATGCAATGTGATTTCCAGATACAATTGAGATGTACAAGACACGTTCTTTCCTTCGCATCGCTGTTGTACTTGATTACTCTGTTTTGCCGCTGTCTACACTGAGGCATATTCTCTAACGCGGTCTTCTATCCACTTGGATTGCATCCACTTTTGACCGATTACGTTTTTTCTTTGATCAGAATTTTTGGACCGCCGATGTAGTGGGAATGACACGCCAGACCGGGCCGACGTTGGGCGAACATCGGCCGACGTTGCGCCAGTACTGGCCCCGTGTGGGGCCCTCACCAGGATAACGTACGCGTTCTTTCGGTAATCTCTTTACATCCTACTGCGTTCTTTAATTTGTCGAACAAGCAGTTGGATCTGATCTGAGAGTTACCGTTAGAGAAAAAGAACGTTGATGAAGGAACGCTCATAGCGAAAAAAAAGGAACGCGTTTTCTTAGCATCGAATGAATTAAAGAACGCACGGACCTCGAGGGCAATTCGCAGCTGATTTCATTGAACTGTGTCAACGAACCGGATCGATGTCTGTTAAGGTATGTGCGTGTGTGACATCCGAGCTTTAAATCGTGAATGAAACTCGAGGAATGCCATTGAGAACCATCCGGATTACGATGCAAGTGCCGAAGGAACTTACGTCCCGCGAACGCCTCCGAACGGAGTCACGTACGACGGCATGAATGACCCAGCGCATCACGCACGCAATCATGACGGATCTTGGATCGAAACACCGGCTAGCCTCGCGTTATCGCGCAGGTCGCGGCCTGCGACGATGTGGATCCGACGCGATCGATCGATCAGCGTGTGTCGCGGATCCAACCGTGCGAAAAACAACGGAAGATCCGAGGCACGGTTGGGGGTCCGTGGGCGGCGCCGGCGCGTCGGCCGAGCTACCGAGCCGGAATGCCGAAATCCCGCGACATCTTGGACGGCGCATCGAGACATCCGGAGGAAGAGGCCTCGGCCTCGCATATTAATCAATCTCGCCGCCACCGGCGCTACGGAGATGCCGATTCGGCTAATTAATCGGACGAGAGCGGGGTCTTGGTCGGAAGGTGACTTCAAAAGTCTTCGAAATTCGAACGCCGCTGAAGAATTTGCCCTCGTGGGAATTGCACACGGGACACATGCTGACCGACGTTGGGCGAACACTTGCCGACGCTGTGCCAATACTGGTCCTGTGTGGCGCTCCCACTAGGGTGTCCGAGGGATGGCCAATTGGCAATGTAACAGAAATGGCTCTCAATCATTCCATTTTTTTGCTTCTTTCCTTTCCGCGAATCATCCGACCATTTCTGTGGTCATTCGGATTGGTCATCTTTGATTTTATTTGAGTTTAATGAAGAGCGAGCACGAAATCGCCGGGCGGACGGAAGCCTCGACGAATTTGTTGCGTTAATGCGCAGCAGCACGGTGGCCGGGAGTTCTGGTGCAAAGAGCGCAGGCACGTCAGGATGGCCGTTGCACCCCCTTCCAGCGTTCCACGGATTTTTTGCGCGAGTGTATCCTCCGCACGTGACGGTGGGAGGCATGACCTCGGCGCGGCTCTTGAGGAAAGCTGACGCTTGGAGGGAGGCGGTACGCAGGTAGGGCACTGGTCGTGTTTGGAGGGGAAAGAGCTCGGAGGGATCGGCGGACATGTGTACGATCGGATATCTATCCGATCTGCGATAACACGTGTATGATAACATTTTCAAGGGAGGAAATGTTGGAACGGATAATTGGATCGTGACACTTCGATTTCTATGACAATTTATTGGAGCATTAACGGTCTAATTGGAGATCGAGCGTTTATTTATTTTTTTTTATAACGGCAGAATCGGCGCTCTTCTCTCGCCCTAGAATGTTTGAAGATACTGAGCTCTGTGAGTATTTTTTGTTTTGCTATCCGTTTTGCTTTTGGCGCAGAGTATTATATAAAATTTGAAGCCCAGGGCAAAATAAGCGAAAGGTTGGTGATCAGCGGTGAAAAATACATCGGAGGTAGACCTTGAAAGTCGATTGGCAAAAGTTTGTTCCAAGACCCATTTTTTTTAAAGGAGCGATTTAAAAAATTTTGAAACAGTAATAACTGTGCTTCCTGATGGAATAGCGAAAAAGAAAATTCACGTTTTCACTATTTTCTATGGGAAAAAATGCACGATACAGGATATTTGAGGACTATAATGCCAAAAAAGCACCATTCAGGAGTAGCCTTACAATTTTCTTGCAGCACATCGAAGTGTTCTAAAAAATGTTGCGGAACACATAACTCAATGTACTGCGGCGCAGTGTGTCACTTTTTTTGGTAAATACTAAGCTGTACTAATGAAGATGAAGTGAATGAAGTGAATGTAAAAGTAACCTTTATCATTGGCTTCTATAGATATTCGTCTACACGTTTTTTCTACGATCGTTATTAATATAATAATATAATAATATAAATGGCTCGGACTTTGCGCGCTGGCAGTATCTGTGCGAGTATTCGTGAGTATCTGTGAGTATCTGTGTGAATATCGATCTGAACGTAGATGTAAATGTCCAATCGACATATCGTGTCGATAATCCGATAGAAAATAAGAAAAAAGAATCGCTGAATGGCTAACTGTACGCCACCGATGGGGTACAGTGAACCACGCAAACCTATAAAAAATTTTAATATTTTTCCTGGACTTGTTACCAAATTTCTATTAGACCTAATAGAATCCAATTTATATTATTGCCCAACACAAAAAAATGCATAATTTATGCACCTCCAAACTCCAAGATATCTCGTATGATCCATCATGCCCCGTCGCTTACTGTGCCCCACTCGCCTCTATTTTCTCATGCTGAAGTACGAATCCGGTAGTTTGACTTTAATGGCAAACCGGATATATTTAACTTGTGAAAAAACTTTTCTATTCGGCTGGACCAGAATTCCTCACGATTAGCTCCCAATTTCAGCGTCATGCAGCATCCAATTACATCGAAACAATTTATAGGTCTAATCATTAAACATGGATTTGTTTTTAGGTCAAAGATCGAAGACCCAATGGTCAAAAAATAATTGATATTAAAGAGCCTACATTTTATTTATAATCTAGCAAGATTTACCGCCATTCCTTAAGTTCCACTGCTTCCCTTTGAAATGGGATAGCGAAAGAGGCAACCAAAATGGCGGCTATGGTAATCGACATTTTTTTTTACCAACTCGCAAAATGGCCGACATAATGGCCATCCCGTAGAACCCCCATATCGCAGTCGTCAAAAAGATTCAACATCCGATGCGAGAGAGAGATACATTTTATCCACGTCGGATCGAAGGCGCTCTCTGTGCACCACCTGGGAGATTTCTCGAAGAAGGAGAAAACGAACAACCGAGAGACATGCCGCGAGGACACGAGCTTGTCCGGTGGACTTCCAGCACGAAGGGTCGACGCCCGGTGAAGGCCGCTAGCCAGCGCCTAATCCTTTCCGCGAAGAAGTGGCGACGCGCTATTTTCCGGTATCACCAGGTGATCTTGCATGTCTTCGATTTTCATATCGAATCGGAGTTTTCTCATTTCGTAATTGCGATGATTCAACGGCAGGTATGCTGGCCGGTCGGAAAAGACATGCGAAGTCTTCGGACTCTTAGGTCTTGCTGTCCGTTTTGCAAAACGGGCAATTTTTGAATAAATTTTTCACGGAGTTCAAAAAAAGGCTCAATCCCAATTCAGAACATGGTACCATAAATTTTGGACGATAGAAACATTGTATCGGACATCGCAGTACAAATAGCCGAGAGTTTTTGCATCGCCCAAGCGCAGGGGACGTTGGAATCCACCAGTCAGCATCGACACTCTCCAAAGCGCAACACGAGCCACGACAACAGTGGACGTGATCTCTCGAAGCGAATCTGCGCGATAGGTTGTTGACAGTATCCGGATGCTTACCACGCTGGTTGCGAAAAAAACGCGATGACAAATCGTACGAGCTACATATTGCTGACTTGATGCAGTGTTTGGTACGGCGACACCTGTTGTCCTTTTGTTTTTTTTTGTTTCCTTTTTTCATTTCGTTAACTCAATTGCTGACTGGTGCATACAATTTTTTTTTCGTTTGCGAAATGCACAGCAGAGAATTTAGTTTGTCCTCGATTTAACGAACATTTTTTCTTCTGTTACGAAGTTTCTCTTCGAGAATTAAAGATGCTGACGGATGGACTGAAAATAATTGGCATTTTAACATTTGTGGAACAGTGTATCAGCCTTCAATGACTCAATCGTTGTGAGATAAATATGTAATGATACGAAAAGCGCGCGATTGGAAATATATCTTGATGACTGCACTGGGCTGCCATTTTCCGGTTCATGACGAGATGCATCCGAGTGGTCGCACGAGTCATTAAACACGAGAAACTTGTCGATCGTTTTTACTCCCATCTCGAGGCTGGCTTTACTCGGTCGACTAGAGACTCAGGTGCGATTGTTCAGCTACCGGACTTCAATCGACATCCCAATTAATAAAGATAAGTAACAGTCCATCAGAAGATGTAAATTTATTATTTATACCGTAACAATTTCCTAGGCGCGACAAATTTTGGGGATTTTGTGTCTGAAAAAGAAATGTTTAATCAACTTATAAAATTTTAATATTTTGATATTTAATAAAAAGAAAAAAGTTTTAGCTTCCTCATAGACGGAGCTTCCCGCATAAAAGAACATTATGAGAAAGCGATATGAAAATTTCAATTTTCAACTTTTATGCGGACGCGATATGAAAATTTCAGATGCCAACGTCAACGTCATTAGACTTTTATGCAAAACGGCTGGCCGATTCTGGTTAAGCGTATAAAAATACACCAACGGTGCGCTTCACTTTGTCGAACCTGTGCTCGGTGCGAAAAAATACATGGAATTATGTGCGCCTGGATTTTTTCTTCCATTATCGATCTTTACTGTAGAAATCCAAGCGATACCTCTTACCAAACCCGTAATATCCAGCATCTTGTGTATTTTTTCCGTAGAATATGATTGGCACCTGGTTTTTTTCCGTGATGCCATCGGAAAGCAAGAAATCGCTGTTTGAAAATACGCAAAATCACTTATTTTTGCAATTTTGGGTATAAAAATTCCCGATCAACTTTTTTCGTTACTCGTCGCTCCGAGACTATATTTAATGTATTTATCTGCGCTAATCACCAATCTACGACTAATTTTATTCGTAGATGAATTTTAAATACCGAAAATAGTGTCAAAAATAAAATACTAATTTTTCAGGAAATTTAAGAAATTCAAATTGATACAAAATTTAAGCGGTTCGATAGATTCTCCCCAAATTTAATAGAGATCATCGGGCTATTAAACTGCGTGTGTGTATAATTTTTTGCCCTGATAACTACGAAATTGTTAGAGCTAAATCGCAAACAGACATTTTTTAAGAAATTAATAATGGCGTATAAAAAAAAGCATATATTTTTGTAACGTCTTGCAGAAACATTCACTATTAAATACATATACTGTGTGTGAAATTCCGGCTTGATCGGACACACACACACGCACACACACACACATCCGGACATTTTTTCTCAATGTGATTTTTCGACGTTTGGAACATTCTGAACACGCTTTCATTAAAATCGCGAAAATTATTTTTAAAAACTCAAAACAAGCTTCCTCTATGATGAATAAAAAATAAAAAATTAGATTCAAAGTGATGTAAAACAAATACACATAATCATGTGATATCAAATAGTTTTTAAAATCGCTGACAATTGGTGCAAATGGATTATCTTTCCACCGTCCATTAGTATTCTATTGCCTCTCGGCGACCATCTTGGTTACGCTGCCTGTTGCTCAATTCAAATAGCGCTTCCCATTGCTCATTCCCAGGTGTAAGAGATTTTAAAAAATCGTTCCTTTTCCATACGCCATACTGAGCTTCCAAGCCAATTTCAGGCCAGCCTTCGGCTACTCTCAGTTCTGGTCCAGGCTCGGATAACTCCGCTGAAACCTGCTGGTGGGGCGTGGCGCCTCCCAGGATACCGCTTCCACCATTGAGCGTCTCCGCGGTGTTTATAAAATGATATCAACAATCCATTAAAAAAATCCTGAAGCCTTAAATCATGCACGCGTCAATTCTCGTCCATTTTTAGTTCATTCTCGTTGAGTAAAAAATTAAAAAATTAATAATTATACATAAAAAACACTCTAATGATAATCATCAGAACGTGAATGAAGTAACCGAGAATTCCGATCGAGCTTCGCTCAACCAACGACAGAGTCCCCCGCCTGGCCTGTTGAATGAAAGAACGTTAAATCTTGGAATCCGTAGACTTATTCCGCGTAAGTGAGCTGCGATTCCAGCAAATCATGAAAATTCATAGGGAGACCCCGCAGCGGGGCTCTTCTCGGGAGGCGAGTTACGGTGGCCGCGAACGACGACCGATGCTCGTAGCTTTTCTCCGAAGTCGCGTCGTTTCATCATGAACGAGTCGAAGACCTACCTGACGGCCTCTCGATCGACAATACCGAAGCATGGAAACCGAGTTAACCTGTTCCAGCAGCCAAGGCTTGCATCGCTTTTCCAGATAACCCCGCTACACACAGGCAATTTTTACAGATGTTTGGCAAAAATGTCATTGATCCATTTTTACGGATACCAAATTTTTGCATAGAAAAGTGGCAAAATTACCCATGTACATACAATGACCGAATGATTTACGTAACAGTGTCATTTAAAAGCGGAAAGTCTTGGAAAAAATAGACATCGAGCTATAACACGAGAAACAGGCAACCTTTACAGATGTTTTTTTGTCTAAAAATGCCATTGACCAATTTTTACGGCTATCTAATTTTTATATAGAAAAGCGGCAAAATGATCCATGTATATACAATGATCGAATGATTTACGTAACAGTGTCATTTAATAGCGGAAAGTTTCGGAAAAAGTAGACATCGAGCTATAATTTACGTTGCGCAGTCAATAACGCAGAAACATTCTGTTAATCTGTTGCCAGAGTCTTTGGCGTCATACGTCGAGTAATTATTGCAGAGGGAGTCCCCGAATGAGAAAATCAGTGACTCGACAATGATTTCTCGGGACTCCCAGAGCAACTCCTACACTCTGGTGTACACGTAAATAATTATCATCATTTGAAATGTAAATGAAGCGGCGTTAATCTGTAAATAATCTGTTCTGACGGCGTTAGGTATCGCGAGTTATGAGGGAAGCGAACATTGTAGGGACAATAATTGTTTCTCATGTTATTAAATTGTTGCCCGGCGATACTATGACGCGGTCATTTTTGCTAATCTAAAGTCGCCTAATTTAATAATTCGGAGAAGATCGGGACCACGAAACATCACGAAGCAAAGTCTTCGTCGTTTATCGGTCAGCTTTATTGCATCATTGGGTGTACCGTATAGAATCATTGACAATAGAATTGTGAAGGAAGTTACTGGTGGACGGAGTCTACGTCACGTGAACTCTTCATTGCATCTCGACAATATTATAAAATGACTATATACACATATCTCTTGTGAAAAATTATCATGTCGCATCGTAGTACGGAACTGCAGCGCTGCAGTAGTTAAATATTTCCGGTTCTAAATTTATTTGCGCTCGTCACACGTAAATATATATCATAAATGTCGGTATTTTTAATATTCCTGGTAAAAGCCACCTTCGATAGATTGATTTTGATCGTACATTACAGGATCGGTATTTCGTACATTGCTTATAGTAAAAACTTCTGTCGTCTAATTGGATATTATAGCCTTTCTCCAAAACGTATACAGTAGACGAGCGTGGTTCTCCAAACCGTATAATTCCAATGGACCGAATATTTCCAAAAATGACGATCGCGTAAGTCCGATTCGGCCTCGTCTCAACGTCCGTGTACTTACCTTCTCGATGGGCAACCAAACGGCTAGGGAAAAACGTAAATTATGGTTTGGCGAGAAGATTCACGTAATTCCATCACCCAAAATTTTCAGAATTTTGCAAAAGTATCGCCAACAGTTTCTTTTTCTTAATGGTAAATCGCACCAAGATTAAAAGATCAGAGGAAGTAAGCCTTGTAACGTGAATATTGTAAGGACCCCAAAAGTACATTACGTTATATCACTATTATCAATAGTTTTTTAGAGAAAGTTTGTGGTTCGCAAAGATAATCGACGTGCATTGTGTAGAGTAGTATGCAGTATCGTTCCTGCTCAGGTGACTTTTTTTTACTTGGTATCGTAACACTACGGTGACTCTTGATCACTGCATTGAATTGAGCATTGCTAAATACGATATAGATGTTCGTACCACCTTAAATAAGTGTAATCACTCGTTCAGATAAATTGCGACTACTCATTGGAAAATAAAAGTCAATAAAAAATATAAATTTAAAGGGGATCGAGTTACGGAGGCTATAGTCGCGGAACCCGCGAGTTCAGTGGGCCTCCAATTATATCTCGCTCTCATTTTTTTAGAGATAAAAACTGTGTTGCTAAATGATCCATGATCCAGAAATCCCTTAGAAACGAAGTTACACTGAGTCAGTTACGCATCGGCTTGTGCATATCTAACTCGAGATACATCTAAACGAGAATAAGTGTCTGTATAAAATCCGCGACAATGAAAACCCGCGTAAGCATGAAACTCTAGAAATCAAGGCAGACCGATACACAGTCTGTTAAGCAGTATTGACTGACACTGTCTGGCAAGTAAATTGGTCGCGTTTGCGAACCAAAATTTACAAAAATTAAAAATGCCTGATATTTGAAAACTTGCTCAAAATAAGTATCCACCCCATCTCAGGTCTCACGTGTCGAATGAGCCCTAAATTTTTGAAAAAATGCCCTTATCTGGCAACACTGGTTGAACGGCTCGCATAGGGCCTGCAAATAACCAAGCGACGGTGCCAATAAACATCGTGTAACTCACGGCGCTAAAGTTTTCCACTGACATGACGTATAATTTTCCAGCTGTTCGGCTGCACGGCTTGATACTCGCTCTTATAAGGAGGAGAATCAACTTTCTTGATCTCAGAGACATGACATGTATCACCCACGGCTGCGTCTGCATGATGTAACAAATTATTTATTTCTCGTTTTGTTATACCTTCTGCAAATTATATTTTGGGATGCTGTACGCACACGGAGCACGGAATAAATAAACTGGAATCCATTATCCAGTGACTCGGTAAGCTGTTGTAAAAAAGATGAACGACTTGAGCGAAGCTGAAAAATGCGTACACTGCATGATTACACTATCAGCGCGGGAGGCAATCACCTGCACAAAAATGATTAAAAATGATTAAAACGAAAGAAGGTTGATGCAAAGCGGGACGATTACCTACCATATGGGTAGTGTAGCTCAAGGCCGCCATGTTCATCCCTACAAAACCAAAGAGCTTCCATTCACACGTGAACTCTATACTCATTATGTACCTTTGTTAAGGAAAAATCTGAAAAATCGTTTCAACGATCGAATGGATGTTACAGTATTCGACGATTTTCATAGTTGATGAAGTTTAGTAGCGGCGGGTATTGAGATAATGCTAGGTCATTGAACAATACATGTAAGTCGCAAAGTGTCGCGGTAAGAAGAAATTAGTCGTTACTTTATGACGGCATAGTTTTATGCATATTTTCAAACCCCTTTCGATAAGAGGCGCAATATTACGTTATTACATTTGTCTTGGAAAATGAACTCCTAATTTGCATAGGTAACGAAATCGCACAGTGGTACTAGTATTAGGGAGAACCAGTGCAACCGCAATAGTGAACGTTACGACACCCCCACCCATCACTTACTGTAGGGTTCGCCAGCACACGAGCGTACTTTGCAGACCCTTAGTGCACGCAGGTCGGGTTATAATTCCGAATGTGGAAACCCCATTACAAGTCTGAATCGCATGACCTAGGACATAAGGGCGTCCAAGTCTCATCTCGACTCGCGTAGTACGGCCTCTCTGAACATGATCGCATAGTGAGGATTTCCTTATGCATGTAAGAGGGTTAAGACAATATGTGCGGCCCTGATTTCTACTACGGGATAAGACATAATTTTATTAAAAAGTTTTCTCTATGCGGAAGCAAAATCGTTATTTATCCGTCTATTACCCAAACTATACATGCTACGTAAAAAAAATATACGAAAATACATAAAAATGTTCTCATACTGTTCTTACCACGTTTCTGTGCCTTAATGAAAAACATAGCTGACACTTTTTCCGCTAATCAGATAGCTGAACGAAGTAAATTTATTCATTCGGAAAATCACAAAGGATCGTCATTTTGGCCAACATATAAAGGAATAACGAGTCAAACTTTTACTCTCGTTCGCTAGAAACGGGAGAACGTAAAATTCATATTTTTCTAAGATGGTACCAAAAGTGATTTATTAACTTTTTTTTCTCTTTTTTCAAACAAAAAACGTCCATCATTTTTTCTTTTTCAGCAAAATTGTCATTATAATCTCCCGGCTGCAAAAACCGTGAATGTATAAAAACACTAAAATAAAAATATAGTTTACATTGATTAAAAAGTTCTTGAAAAAATTAGCCCATAAGGGCTAAAAAAAAGAAAAAAAAATCGTACAAAAAGATTGAAATAACTAACGATAAAAAAAATACTTAAGAAAAAAAGTAACTTCAAAAAGGATAAAATGATTCGTGTATGTAACAATAATTAATATTTCCAGCAAACAATAATAGTAATAATTAATAATAATGAAGAATAACATAATTAATTAATCGTAATTATATCAATTAATTCATAATCTTCGCTGCAGTCGGGAGACGTCTCCCGACTCCATCCGCACACTTCTTTCATCACACGCTGGGGCTTGGATGAAAAAAAGAAGAATTAAACCATGACAGAAAATAAGGTAAAGAAAAAAGCGAATGTAGCAAACAAATAAATTAATAATAATAATAGTAAAAAACGAAATAATCTTCCTGACAACAACGAGTACAATACGAGGATAATCTGTCTTCGAAAACAATATTAGCACACCATCAATTTTACGCTACTGCATAAACTTCTTGAAACAATCAAAATAATAATAATGAACGAAATAATTATAATACAACTAGCAATAACAGCGCGGATATATATATATTTATTCTTGTATTGAGAAAAATACAACAGCCAATGAAAAAAAGGATTCTTATTCTCATTGGCTCATCGATGACACCGCGAACTGTCCTAAATATGGTTTATTTACGTATGTTTACACCTTAGCTTACATTTGTTTGGTCAAAAACATCGATCATTATACAAAGAATCATTACGCCAAATGTGGTTAAGTAATATTTTATCGTTTCGACAAACACTAGCGCCTTCGAAGAGACGCCAAAGTGGCTCATCGCAGGGAAACGCATAACCCCCGCTTTTTGTCTAGAGGGCAGTCGGGAGTTAATAAACGAAGAAGCCATGTGCAAATTATGTTGCACCATTTTTTAGAAAGTATTTTGATAATTTTTTTTTTATTCTGGGACTTTTTACCACAAGTGGCGCCCCAGTGGCGTACACAGAGAAAAAAAATCAATTGCGTCAACAAAATGTGCGCTTACGGGTGGCTAAACAAATGTTTGGTTGATCGAAAGGAATACCTCGTTGATCGAACTAACAGGCCGACGAATCAAATGTTTCTTTACTTACTACGACAATTATTTCGTTCGATCAACCAAAAATTTGTTTCGCCACCCGTAAGCGCTCATATTCTTCACTCAATCGATTTATTTTCTCAGAACTACCACCAGCTATGGTAATTTCTCTTAGACGACTAGTAATTTTTGTTATATCCTTCTCTCAGTGTAGGCCCGTACCTTTTCTCCATCTGTCGTTCGGTTTATCGTCGTCCGAAGGGAGAGTCAATGACCAAATAGTTATAGTGCAGTACACTCGAAGGAGGTCGGGCCTAGAGCGGGAGAGGGAGAGAAACACGCCATTCGCGTTTGTACTTACATTTGAATGAGAATTCATGACGCGGGAATAATTGCTCATTGTACAGGTAGGCCCCCCTTATTGCTTTCTTTCGCGGCAGCCGACACTCGTCTCTCTTACCGCCGTAAAAAAATGTCTTATTCGCAAACGAAATATGGGAGTGCTATAGCAATTATGTTACCGCGTTAAATTCTCTTGTCCTAAGATACTTCTGTTCGACGTAAATAACTCGCGTTGTCGGACGTGAATTATTGTTATCGCATGCGTGCCAACGATGATAAATGGTGATCGTTTTTACACTTTTTTGAGCATTAGAAAAAAAAAATCCTGTTCATTTGTGACGAAATGTCGATTCGAGCGCTGAAAAATAAAATCCCGTTTGAATCTCCCACACGAGGGGGCACCAATTCATTCTTCCAGCCGATTCTGGTCGACGTTCTCGATAGATTTCTCAAATGTCTTCAGGTCGGTTAGTAATCGGCTCGCTGGCGGCGTGCTGATCATTTTTACGTAACAATCTACAGTACGCTTGTCATCGCACGCCGCGCACACGATGAATGACTCGAAATCATTACCGGTGGATGCCACAGGTGGTTAGAGCTTGAGCGTCATTTGCGAAGAAACATGCATACTAATAAGTAAAGCACACTAAGCACTAGGCATATCGCACTAATAAGTAGAGATTTGGTTTCTTCAAACTCTTTAATTGTAGCATGTTTACTAGTTACATCGGTAAAACAGCTATTTTTCCGAACATTTTCAATTGTTTTTTTATTCACCAAGTACTTGATTGATAACAATGGTATAAAAAAAGGTTAATTTGTAACAGAAGTTCATTAATTTTTTTTTGTGTATAAAAATTTGTAAGTTCGTCTCGAGGAATAAAAATTGATTTTTTGTTATCGGCAAAGAGGAATGGCGGTTAAACTATAAATAAAGTCTACGTGACACAAGATAATAGAATTAAAAATGACTCTAATAAGGTGAAGCGCTGAAAAAAACAATATTTGTTTACGAGCTGTCAGCACCGTGAAACGAGTTATACCAGAGTTGTGTATTCGAGGTATACACAGGCATCAAAATGACCTCGAGAATCAATGAAACTTGTTCATGACGTCATGCAGTTGGACTAGACCTAGTCCATTGAACTTGTGTCATCGTGTACAGCTCCAAGTTCTATAAGATGATTGCCCACCTTGAACCTCGTTGCTTTCAACTTTATAAAACTTTATCACTTACCGCTTATATGCCGGATACAAGTATCCATTTATTAGAAAAAAATGAATAAAAAAAATAACACGCGACCTAACAGCTTTCCCAGAAAGCCATCGCCTCGTAATCGGTCTGCTCCACAATACCGAAATTCCAGGTAGCAATTTTTTTCATTCCCGCGAACTTCAACCACTTTATGTATCCATTAACAGTTGCAAATTTTCCGCCCTTGTTTTTAGTAAAGTTTATATTTTAAGTACTATCGATCTTTCCGGAAAACCGAAACCTTTCGTTTTTCACCTTCCGGAGAACACTCCAATCGTGAACGAAAACCTTGCAGCAACCGTACATGTGTTCTTATCGCGTCGTCTGCACGCGAGGGACCGCGACTATCTTCCTCTCGCTCTTTACCTTCGATATCTCTCTCTATCTCTCTCTCTCACACACACTCATAAGCATATGTGTGTCGAGCTTCACCGCCTCGTCGTATGCATGCCGTAGTCCCTACCGTACACGCAGCACCCACACACCACTCGACTCCCCGTTTCTATGTAAATAAAGGTCGACCACGAGACGCGCACGCGCTCCCACCGACAGCCGTGTGAAATCTATTCGCAGAGCGAGACGTTGAGTATCGCGCCGTACTACACGCGAAGCCGGCTGCTAAGTTCTCGTACACCAAGACGTCGACGGCGTCGCGACATCAACGCGTGCTTTTTCCGCCCTTCTCGCCGCAGCTCTTCTGCCCTTTTTTTCCTTATCAATTTAATCTAAGAATCACTCGAATCCGGTATCTTACGTGCGATTAAAAAAAGACGAAAAACAAGATAGCGTCCTACGCTTCGAAAACGAAACGCGCGTTATTGCAGTGAACCGTCGCCGCGGTGTCAGTGCCAACGCGGAAGTCACCAGAGGCGAAACTGGTACGAGAGGTGAAAAAAAAGAAATAGAAAAAAAAAAGTGGAGAAATAATTACAGCAAAGTCAACTTGGATCGGAATTGACCAGTGAAATCCGCAGAGTCGACTCGATCAGGTGGATTCGTCGCGAGAATACCTTTCGGTAAGAAAATTCCAGTTTCCGGGTTCGGAATAGCGTGAAACTGGTGATTACGGTCACGGTTGATAAATCATTGTTGCATGACTGTTCGGGGTGGACCATATTTGCCATTTTTATCCTGTACAAATTTTTCTATCCTTTAGGGCGTTTTCAGTTTTTGTCGTTATGAACATTTATTTAATTACGAGGTTTCGTTGAATGAAAAGGTAGAGTTAAGTATAATATTGATTTACCGAACGATTTACCGAAGGTATTTGCCTTCGGCTCCAATCGTAGGCGGCTAGAATGTTAAAGAGAAACGGGTCAAATTCGTATATACCGGCGAATGTTGTTTTACACAGTCGCGCCGGTCTTCGCATACCACGTTTGGTAGCCTTCCAGCAGCAGCAGCGGCGGCATGCTTGAGAGGAAGGCGATGTGTTACGTAACGTGCTGAGACCTTGACTGATCCAAGAATACCAGTTAATAAGTTGAGAACCAATGTACTACTTCCGTCTTCGATCTCTGCAAGAGATACTCGCTTGTACGGTCGTTTATGTACCGCATACATGATACGTTATCATTTTATTGCCATTTTATGGAATTCCCTGGTACGCCCGAGTCCGCTGTTTATTCAACTCGCTGACACGCTGGGAACAATTGACCTTTTCACAAGCTATGTCAAGTGAATCTTTCGCTCTAATGAAAACGACCTGGATTCGAGTAGCTTGTGATGGAACTGAGAGCGGAAGCTGAAGAGGACCGATTCAAAAAATGTTGTAAATGTTATTCATCGAGATTGATTTTATTAATAATAACAACGTCTATCTCGTAGTTATTGGGTTCTCGATTAATCTCGAATTCGATTACTGCTGGAGCTTGCAATTTTCTTTTACGTGAGGAGAATTGTGAACAGGGATTTTCTCGATCCTCATTAGCTGAAAACAACCATCTGCTATCCGTTTTTAGGGTCACCAGTGGATGACCCGAGAAATAAAATGGTTCAGTAGCTCATTTCATTTTGTAATATCGGATGGTTATGATCTACATCGACTATGCTGGCAAGTTTCGTTCGGTACTTTGAGATTTCTATTGTTAGACGGTGTATTTATGATCCGCCGCCGGTATACCGTTCGTTATAGTTATCGAGTGTTATAGTTACGAGTGGTAAGTAATTCGTATAGCAGCATGAAACTGCAATGTGGTTGCGGTGTTCAATGTGCCAAATTTTTGTCTAGTTGCGGATCGCGTAAAAGTAAGATTTATCACACAGATGCACCCGTACGAGATAAGCGGCCCAGTTTCTTCTGGTTTTTCTTGTGGCCGTAAACGCGGTTTTCAATTATTTACACACGGGTTATTTTGTCGGTTCGAAAAAAACTGTTCATGTATGCATCGAAGCCTTCTGAATGCGATTCAGCCGTTATTGATGTGAATTCAGTAGGATCCAATTATTGAATTATCGTTTTAATAGTTCCTCTGTGCCGCCGGGGTTTTTATGACTTTTTTTACCTCATGCTGCAGTCCACGTCACCTCATTTACCCTCTTTACGTAGTTTATGTCGCAGTTTTCGTCATCATCATGCATCCAGTTCCCTTCACTTGTAATGCAGTATATCGGATCGCCGAGTACCAAGTTTCTATCTTTATGTCGGACTTTATGGCACTATGGTATAGATATTATAATTTTTCAATAATTTTACGGGTCAAAAAGATATGAAAACATTAACTTCAATTTATAATATCCGCGATGCAACAAGTGACGGAAAGTACAGCATGACCTAATTTGGCTCACGCACTTTCCGTCATGACAAATTTAATAAAGCACGTTATCAAAAAACAAATTATTACCAATCTAATTGATAATATCGCTTGCACAGACACCGTTTCTTAACACTTGCAATTTAATGTATTCGTAGAAGTCGTGATGCGCTTCGGCTAGAACGCCCTGATAGCAACTGGGTCGGAAGTATCCAAACGTGAATTGTCCCGCACACTATTAAATTATAAAGGAAAAAATTCATAAAAATATACGCATTGCGGCAATAATAAAAAGTAACATCTGTTCCTCAACATGCCGGAAATTTATTTTCGGTAATAAATAAAAACTGTAATTTTATTTGTATAAATTGTGTTCAATGACGGTAACTGGAACGGTGGGTGGTAACTGGGCCGTTTACCTTAAGGGCGGTGCTATAGGAAGTCCGGTGAAGATGGCTCGTAGAACGACAATAAGTTACCTTTCGAGGGCTAATAATAATCATCATGCTTCAATGATTTAGATAACGAGGAACGCGCGAAGTCGACCTCTGGAAAATGAGCAACGAGCGATCGAGGAAGTGACAATCTGGGTCACAGTTCACGACGTCATGGGAACGCATAGATTCTATAGGGTCAATCGGTGCAGCGAAGTCAATTATTTTTCTAACAGAAAATAATTTTGTAATTTAAAAAAAATCTGCTGCTCGATGGCAACAAAAATATGTGATTTCCATCGATGATAGTACAAAAATGACGTAAGTCGAAAATGCAAGATTCGGATTTTTTTAAATGGACCGACTGTTGGATCCTTGGTAGTGTGCGCTGGTCAGGTCACGCGTCAGACTTTTGAGATATTACGATGAGAGAGTTGGCACAGAGACGCGATATGTTTCGGCGCGCGGTCGCGTTCTCCACGGGCGGCAAGGTGGAGATCGATAGCACGCTTGCGAGTTGCATGTCTCGATCCGATGCCAGCCAGTTAGACGCGCGTTCTTGTTCAACCTCAACTACGACGTAATTCTCTTCCGCCACGCGGAAACTCCGTGTATACGCGGGTGTTGTATTTTTATTCAACCGTACACGCTAATCGTTCGTCGGCTCGTTAGGTAAAATTGTCGGTTATCTTGTCTAGGATTATGAAAATGATTACTTCGTTTTGTTTGTCATCATGATTCTTTTATATCGATGTCTTTACAGAAAATATCAATATTTGCCGGTCATTTCGCTGAATAGAAAATATAATATTTATGCTAATATTCTCACTTAGAGGTGCTGACTTGGGGAAACTAATAGTTATTTGGTGTAATCGTTTGTCAAATGGTAGTTGTTTCTACCATTAATAGTAGTATGTACTGTTATTATTAGTAGTATTATTTGTGTCACTATTATTATTATTAATGATAGTAATATTAGTATTACTATTACTAGTATTTCTCCCAACGCATCAGTGTTTTCAGTGCACAATAATTTTTCATACGACAGATCGATGTTTATATTTTCACTATTTTTATTTATTTATTTTATGCCTCCTGGGAGTTGATTAATGTTGATGAACTTTGTTCATTGTATCTAATCGCGACATCGAGTCTACCGAGTTATCCCAATTTACTCGTGACAATCGACGCGTGACACGCTGACACACATATCTCCCGAGCAAAGATCGTCCGCACGTGCTCGACGCTCGACCACGCGTCCGACCGACAGTGTTTATTCGCTTTTTATATTTTCCCGGTGCTCTCTCAACGGTCGATACGAGATCCTCGATGATCGGTAAGGAGGTACGCTTGGTGGTCAGCGAAACCGCACCGGCAACGAGTTTGTTATTTATGTTAATGCGTGTCCGAGTAGGATCTCCGACGAGCTGGCAATCGCGTCACCGTCACGCGTCTCTTTCACGTGTGGGTGTTGGAAAGGAGTTAATAGCTCGGTCTACAGATGTCTCTAACAACCTCGGAGCATTGCGGATCCTCGACGATCCGGAGATCGATAGATGACTCCGATGCTTACGGCGGTCCAAAATCGGTCCAGAATCCCCCGAAGATGTCTTCTTTTTTTTGCACAATGAAACGCGCCCAACACTCCAATGATCGCCGATTTCCTTCCTGAAGAGATTGTCATCCGGTTCCCATACTGACCTCCCGCTCACATGTCGTTCCACCCCGGCGATCTATTTTCCCCATCGTACAATTCGTTCGGCATCGTTTGTAAAACTACAAAGTATTGAAAATCTACGAAATTCGAACACCCCCTCGAGTCCGTTGTTGGCCTGTGCAAGCAGCAGCTTCCAGCTCCAGTGTCGGGCTCTTCTAATTTCTTCACTGTGCGGATTTCTTCACCGCGCGAGCCTAACGTTTTGTACGATGATTTCTATTGAACTTTCCGGTTTTCCGACGTTCGGTTGCGCCCTGCGTAGTATCGAGGACCCAACACGAAGCCGTCGCTTCCAGTCTTGTATCTCGGGTCTTTTCGTGTAACGCCGCATTTTGGACTGTGCGAGAGGTCTCTCGTGCGAGTCTCAGCGTGCGCGCACGTAAGCCCTCCACAATAGGGCCTCCGAGGCCAGGTGAGATTCGGACTGCAAGCTGCACGTGCCATGCTCCGGTACAACGCGCTCGGTACGGATTCGCTCGACTGCTGTACACTCGTGCGCGGAGACGTTTAAGTTGACTCACGGATAGGAGCGGCCAAAAGGGATTCCGGAAGACGGCGGATCGCGAAAGCGGTCCGATACTATGTCCCTTAAGATATCTGCGTGACGTCGAGTTTCATCTTTGGCAAGTCTCTGTCAATGCACCGCTTTAGGAAGAAAAAAAATTGTTCGCTTGTAGAATTTTATTCTCTAAGTGAACTTCCATGAGTGAAATTTGTGCGATGCAGAACAGAGCCGTCATGCACGGTAAAAAATATTTGTATATTTAACAAACCTTGTTTGTTAAACACACAAACGTTGACGATTATTTTGTTGTTAATTTAAAAAAAAAAATATTCGTAAAATTGACAGACATTTTTGTGAAATGGACAAAATTTCTTTGTAAAATTGACCATGAAAAAATTGTGAACGTTTGTCGACAAGAAACGTTAGTACCCTTTTTACTGTGTGACTTGATGAAATTTAGTCTCAGACAGATATCTTCAAAATCGTCCGATACGACTTTGAGGCGGAGGCTGGATATTGGACCGATGATCTCGGGTTTCCGCGGGAAAATTAATCGCGGTCGGGATGCGTGTCCCCGGGGATAGCCGGATAACAGGGAATCAGGGAAAGCCGGGAGGCGGTCGAAACTGCTGCGCATGCCGGAGAGCTCGCGTTCACGTTTCGGGCGTTGAGGTGTATATATATGTGTCGGGGAGAAGAGCGAAAGGAGGGAAACTGAGAATCAAAGGCTGTTGATTAACTCGAGGGGGGAAACTGAGAATCAAAGGCTGTTTATTAACTCGTATTAATTCGACTGTTTATTAACAAAATGAAAATTTAATCGGCAATAATTATTCGAACACTTCGAGAAAAAATAAATAAATAGAATTGGGTGAGCCGAGAATGAAAAGCTGATCGGACGACTTCGGAATCATGCACTGAGAAAAAATGAAATAGTAAAAGCAACAATACTGGCTTTTTACCATAAGAAATAGTTGTAGTTACGACAATGAGAAAAAATCATGGTTGCAACCACAATTATAGCTTCATCATCTTAATATATACGATCAGAAACTATCTATATAGACGTTCCCCCTGGGACCTATTCGATATAGTAGGACAAACTATCCTTTTTCTAAGTGTGAATTGTAGTGTTGATTAACAAAATAAAAATTAAATTGTCAATAATTATTCCGGCATTTCGAGCAAAAGCTCTGCTCCACCGAATTCGATACGATTTTACTAAGTACCATATTAGGTCCAATATTCACATTAATTCAGAACCCATTTTACCCTACCATTTTTCCTCCAGTGTAATAGCCTGAAGTTTTTCGTGAAAATTTAGCGGTATTCCATTTTGCCCTCATCTGTAGTCTACAGTCGCTCCATATGACCCCAGACTCCCCTACAGCGTAAAAAAAGGTTTCTTTTCTTTGTGTAACACGCCTTTCGTGTCCAAAAACGTGCATAATTATTTTCACGTTGAAAAAAATATATTGTAAATTTAACACAACAAAAATGGTGGATCTTTGCGGACAATGTTTGTTAAATGTACGAACCTTTTTTTATATCCGCCCCGATCCGGCGGCGCGTTTAGATTTCAAGCGAAATTTCGCCTTTACGACCGGCCCCGACCGGACCGCCGAAACTGCTTGTCGTCGCACGCTCGTTTTGCCGTGGAATGAGCCTCGTTCACACGACATTATCACCCCGGAGAGCCCACGAGCTAACCGCTATGGTCCTATGACTGTGGCCCCACAATCCGGCGGGTCAATGTAATCCTCGAGGACTTCATCAGCTCTGCCCAAGCATTTAAATCGTCGTACAGAAAAAAATATGACTTGGAAAAAATCCGTATAACATTCTGCCGGAGGCTCGTCGTAGACCTCATGACAATTTTCAATACAATCTTTCCATCTGACGCGCGGAAAGTGCCGCGGAGGTCTAGTAATGACTTACCATTATACCGATACTCGTGCGGGACCTTGAACGGAGAGAATGATCCGTGATAATGGGCTCCGCGCGAGAGAAACGCTGGTTCGTTCTCATTACTTAATCAAATTGCCGATGATGACCTCATCCACGTCATCTGTTGCTTTCCGCACCTCCGTCCCGCGGTCCGTTTATCCCACTGCGATATCATATTCAACATAAGTTACAGCCGTATTTTCGGTAATTTGCGATCGGAAGATCTTTGGATCAAATTTGCCCCTCAACAGGAATGCCGCCTTTTCAGGAGACTTCAGGTAAAATATAGATTCGTGTCAAATACCAAGCTTTTTTTTCCATCGATTTCATCGACGATTTTCTCATGAGTCATGTACCCGTGAGAGTGACTCACATTCCTCACGGCTGATTCCATCTCCATCGGTCTAACTAGCTTTTGCTCGAGCGCTCTGCCTGGCGGACTCGCGAATCTCCAACCGTCCGATCGAACTTCTACTGGTATTAGAAATTATAACGTATGGACTTTTCCTTCTTCCCGCTTTTTCATCTTTACACTGTTGTTACTCAAGAGTAACCACAGTTGTCGCAATCGGGGTCCAAAGAAACTGAGGAAATCTTACCGTCTGGACCTTCCACAACACGCCCGGTAATCCCGCTCGAAACAGACGTCGATGATATCACGTAGATGTTTATTGGATGTATATAGTGTATACATATATATATGTAGGCGGAGCTCGGAGACACGCGTCGGTGACGTATCAATTGCATAACTCTTGCACGAGAATAAGAAATACTGCAAGTGGCTCACTCCGGAATGTCGTTTTCGAATATAGGTATTCGATGAGTCTTCGAGAATTGGCCGATGCACTAATACACTTATTTCTCGAGTATCCGGGGAAGTGTTACAAAAGCTTGGACTGTATGTGAAAAAAATTGGATAGGGTATAAGTGGTGAATATGGACCACTTCTAATAGCAGGTAAATCTTTTATTTGGATCGGGACATATTTACCACTTCCGCCTTACGGGGATTTTAACCATCCGAATAAATTGACCCTTTAGTGTCCAATATACCATTTTCGTCACGGTGAAACTGCTATTATCGGAAGTACCTTCAATTTTCCCGTATTAAAGAATTTATGTTAAAAATGAAAATCTCATCAGTATTGAAGGTTATTGTTGTCGTTTAGTAATAAAGTCTGCGTGTCTGTCCCAGAGACATTTTTTCCGATCCATCCAAATAAAATGACCCTTCAATGCCCAATGTACCATTTTCATCATATTCGTGAAACTGCTATTATCAGAAGTATCTTCAATTTTTCCGTATAAAAAAACCCACGTTAACAATGAAAATCTCGACGATATCGAAGGGCATAGTTGTCGTTTAATAGTAAAATCGAGGAAAAAATTTGACCAATAGTCTGTGTCCCAGACATTTTTTTTAGCGTTATGTCACGGTACAATTTTTAATATTGGCATCAAAATTGAACCCGTGAATTTTTTAGCGTATACCTTGATTAAGAAAAATGTCAAGCAGTTAAAAAGATTTTTATTTTTTCAACAGTAAAGAGGCTACGGACTGAAAGATTGAATTGAAATATGGCTCTGATACATATTTAATAAAACATAACGGAACTTAGCCTGCTGGATTATCCCTATCGCGAACACGGCAATAATTGGTACTTACAGTTGGATATAATTAGTTCTATTCCTATAGGAAGCATCCGGCTGCTATCACGAAATGTCTCCTCTTCCACAATACAGCTTAAATTTGACAGATCTGAATCTCATTACATCCTTATTTCTTTTTTTTTTACGTTAGATATGTACGTGGGCGGAAGGTGAGCTCTGGAACGATACATTCGTGGGACCTGCTCTCACCGCGGTCAGCAGGCCAAGGTCGGCGCTCTCGCCGTGTATACTCGAAGCCAAAAGATACACGCGCCAAAATGTCGTTCCGCCCCTCCCGCCCGTCTGAATTTCGTGAATTTACGCAAACTCGTTCGCAGCTTTTCGAGCATCGCGCAACACTCCGTACGAGGCATGACGTACGCACAAACTTCGTCCGGAGGTGCGGGGGCTCCTTCGAAACCGGCGAATTGTATGTATTGGTGATGTAAAACCCACGGGCTCTCTCGAAGTACGAGGCCTTTGAACGCACGTGTACACCTCAACTGGACACCGCACGCGTCTCTGTCATTGACCACACGCCGAAGCGTCGGCCCGCAGAACCGTTGCTCTTTCTCGACTTCTTCTCTTTTTCTTTTGCCCCGCTGCTGAACTGAATGTTGAACCGAGAATTAACGAATTTACGACACTTCACATATTTGTTCTCGCAATTAGGAGTCACATGCGGTAACATTTATGCGCTTTGCGTTATAGCGAGAAGAAAAAATGTAGATTGTGCTCAGGCATGCTGTTGACGAAAGGCGATTCGTTTTTAGTTTTATCGATCATTGGAAAGACAGCAATGCTGTTTTTTTTTGCTTATCATCTATTTTGAAATTTTTTTTTTTTGTTAAGTGGATTTAACTATTTACCGCAAAAGATGATGAACTTAACGTTTGCCATCCTAATGAGCGTGTAATGAAGGAATTCGTTGCAGAAAGAATTCTTAACCGGTGCCACAAAAAGAAACCAGTCGTTTTGCGGTTTGCGCTTTGATGTACGCTTATCCTAACATTTATGCGCATTGCGCTTTGCCTTACGTTTATCCTAACATTTATGTGCATTGCGCTACGCCGTATGCTTATGCTAACATTTATGCGCTTTGCGGCATAGCAAATGTAAACTGTGCTCGGGTATGTTGTCGACGAAAGTCGATTAATTTTTAGTTTTACAGGTCGTTGAGAAGACAGCAACGCTGTTTTTGTTGGTTATTATCAATTTAATTTTTTGTTTTTTCTTGAGTGGATTTAACAATTTACCGGTAAAAATAATGACTAACCTCGGCCATCCTAATGAGCATCTAATGGAGGAATTCGCTGCAGAAAGAATTCTTAACCGGTGTCACAAAAGGACGCCAGTCGATTTGCGCTTTGCGTTTTGCCTTGTGCTTATTCTTAACATTTATGAGCTTCGCGTTATTGCGAGAAGAAAAAAATTTAACCTGTTCTCGAGTATGTTTTCTTGACTCGTTTTTAGTTTAGCCGATCGTTGGGAAGATAGCAATGCATTTTTTTGTTTAGTATCAATTTTGAAATTTTCTTGTCGTTGTTAAGGGGATGTAAGCATTTATCGGCAAAAATGATGACTTTAATGTAGGCCATCCTAATGAGCCTGTAATGAAGGAATTCGCTGCAGAAAGAATTCTTAACCGGTGTCTCAAAAGGAAGCCAGTCAATTTCCGGTCGTCGAACACTCATCGATGCCGAGGTCTCTCCAGTACAGTCGAGGTCCATGCTTTTACCGCGTGTACTCCCGATTTTCCTTGATCGATGGAAATATTTTCGCTACGGTACACGGTGATGAACGGTGCAATATTGCTTAGACTCAGAGTGGTCAGTGCCGAACGAGTTCGGCCGAGTACATCCGTTCGGATAGGTCTGACGCCGGGCAACGCGCTCCTTGCGTCAGAAAAATTTCCACCTCCAAAGAGATACGATCGATCTCGCCTATTCCTATTAGTCGATAGTCGATACGGTATTCTGCTATTCCAGGAGACATCAATGCCGTGAAAAACGCCCATGCATCCTCGTTGTAAATGAATCATCTGTTTTACTTCACCTGAAGGCAACTCTTCGACTTCACTTTAGTCGTGTTCGAGGAAATTCGAGCGCTCCGCAATACTCAATTCAGTGTTAATTTTTTTTCGCATTTGATTTTTGTAATCGTTTGTAGAAGAATATGGAGATAAATTCGTATTGCGGCACATGTCGTAAGTCTGGAAAAACATTAAGAACAATTCATTCTTCAAAAATATTATTAACTAGTTTTTATCAATTTTTAAGATGGCACATATTCGTTCAGATAAAAAAGAATCCATTTACTTTTGCTCAATTTTAATTTCACCTTTTCGAAAGATTCTCTACAAATTGACAGTCTACATGTTTAATAGTATTCGTGAGGGAATTTCGTCGATAGGTACATAAGAGACTACACTTTCTTATGAAGAATCATATCGAATATCTCGTTCTTAGAATCAGTTCTTAGACTATCCTTGAAGAAAGAGAATGAGCCGTACTGCACAAAAATAAATAAAGAAAAATGGCTAAATGCGTTTTTTTTTAACCGAAGAAATGTGCATATTTATTTAAAAAATATATAACTATTACAAACTAATGAATATTTTTGGTGGATAAAAGTGTGCGTAATTAATTTAAAAAATCTCGCACTCTCTTGCGAAGCGTTCGAGTCGCCTTAATTAAGATATTCAAGGTCAGTGGATTTACCAGCTTCAATGATCGTCCATCGTCGATGACCGATGACGAATCGCTTCCCAATGCAAAGTTAGCATTGACTCCTCCGAGCCGCAGGTATGCATCGTCGCAGTCGATTAACAATTAGCGATAATTAAAATTCCGGTATGCAATGAAAATTGTAGCATAGTCCAAGCTCTTACGGTATTTACGGCACGCTCATTGATAACAATGAAACGATGCGATGGATTTCTCTGCCTCGCACTGGTATCGCTAAGTGATACACGACGCTATTTGTGTGCCCTGAGAAATGCGGAAACTGCATGGGCACTGCGGAAACGTACGCGCGATAAGCTTCCCGGTAAACGCCCTCGAGCGCGAGACTGCGCGTACAATCATTTCCGAAAACTAAATCAAAGTGAATTTATAGGGACTGGAGAATTCATTTGATAGGAAAATAGCACGTCGTGCTGCGGGCTATCGTAGTGTCGTGGGTGATTCACATTGGCCTTATTCGGCTGCACTTTCACTCGCTGCGATCGGCAGCGGCGACACACTCGGGCTTGCTTTCACGCACCTCAGTGTCCCAAGTTGTACGAAAATAAAAAATAAAAATAAATAAAAGATAGGCGAATTTCGTCCGGCAAAATTTTCCGGGAGTCCCCTGAAAGCGGAACTCTCCCGTCTGTGCTATCCGCGTCAACGAGTTTTTTTCCTCTCGGAGGAAAAGAAGAGGACGACAACGTTAGTAATTTGTCCACTGTGACGGGGAAAATACAGCATTCTCGAAGGAAGTTTACCATGCCGGAACAGCACGATATAGGAATCTTGGAAATTATCGTGACGAATGTAGATCCTTGATTTCCCAGCGTCAGGATCGCGGTGACATCGGGCGATTGTGTCATACCCGATGCTTGTCTCAATCGTCAATTACGATCAAATCCGATTTGAGTAACTCCAACGCTTACCTCGAGAAAAAAATGCATCCTGTTCATTTGCCTTTCGTGCGTTAAAAAAAAAAAAAAAATCAAACCGGAAGTTCGATATTGAGAAGAATTCGCAGGTTAAAGTCGCTGACGATTTTAAAAAAATGTTGCACTCGTAATAATATAGTTGCACTCGTAATAATAATAATAGAGTAAAATGTTGCACTCGTAATAATAATAATAGAGTTGTAAATTATAATTTAAGTCTAGGTTCTCCAGTACAATCTCTTATAGTCGTGTTAAGCCAAGAATCATTCTCGGGCCACGATTGCCTCACATCAGGAGAGTGACTTGCGTTCCTACCGAATAAAATTTCCCAAGAGCCCCGGAACTTTCTCCGGCAAATATCGAACGTCCTTGAGGGTGAAAGGTTGCGACCTTCAAAAGATCGTGAAGATTCGATCTGTACCGGTGATTCGAGACGGATCCAAGATCGGGGGCACGCGCGTGAACCCGATCGTGTTCGGCCGTCGATGGTTCTTCGCGACGGGCCCGCCGCGATCGAGGATCGAGGAACTCGAGAAATCGATCGCGCCGATCGTTCGCGCAAGGTAACGGCCAGCGCAGCCGGCTGGAATTACCGGGGCGTTCGGATTGTGCAACGTTTGACGTCACTCTTCGGTCGTTACACTTGGATCTGTACTGATTCATAAGCGGCCGCTGGCTTGGCGGTGGCCGCGGCGCGCTCGCGCTTTGTATTCTCCCGGACGACGAGAGCGACACAGCGACGACGAGAAATACTGAGAATGAACGAGGCGTCCGGCTTCGTACCGCTGTTACGTCTCGAGAAGCACGCAGGGATACACGCTTGTATTTCCCTTTTCTTCGATTCTTCATCCGGCAGAGTCCTACTTCGGGAGCCCACGAAGGAACGAAATTCCCAGGTGCGGTTTTGCATCGGCGATCTGCTCTCCATACCGATATCGCGGTGCGCACCGTCGACGATATAAAGGAATCGGCTCTCCCGGCTTGGCGATGATTAATTGGAAAAATGTTTCGCGAGTAGGTCGCAAAGTTTGCCACTGGGTTGAGATAAGCCTTGTGAGCGAAACGGTTTATTGTAGGTCGAGAAACAGAAGAAAACAAATGCATTAATGCACAAAGAGCGGCTGCGCAGCGAGGGAGTTTCCGGAACAACCACCTTTGCGTGTCAACCAGATAGCTTTTCGATCGACCGCGAGCTTCCGCGAAATGCCCCCGTAGGAAGTGGGTCAGCCGATGAACGCTAAACGCAATGAGGTTACTTTGTTGTTTGGAAAAAAATAAAAATAAAATGAATGAAAAAATGGATGCACCGATTTTGAGCACTGTATACCAGTATTGGCCATTTTTTACTATTGATTATTTGAAATAGTTGCTTGCCCACATTTCCATATTGATCATTTGAAAGTATTTATATGAATTTACATAATTTTCGACTCGATGTTTAAAAAAAAATTTATTCATTTGTATTTAGAGTTTTATAGTTTCAGACATGGAGACCGAAATTGGACGAAAGGTGTCCAAAACTGCACACCTATCGTACATTTTGCCTCTATTTTATTTTTGTCCGACAAATTGATTCTTCGGCATCAAATTTGTAAATTTACAAATTTTTTTTTTTTTTGTAGATATAAAGTAACTGCATTATATTCTGCCTACATTTAGTCGTAGCGAATCGCTTACAAATGGCTACTCGCGAAAACGATTACCCGATCGCATCTGCATGCAATTTCCCTTATTATTGTTATGATTTTTCGTTCTGCGCATCGCTACCCTGCATCCTTATCGTTTTCGGTCACGTGACGAAATTATCGGAGCAACGCGAGGCATCGAAGCAGGTCAGTACCGCGATAGTGGTCTCGCGGCAGCTGACGTCACGGTTTCGGTCCGTGGCGTAACGTTCCCGGTCGCGTTCGGACCCGCGCTATTATTCAACAGTCACACACTCTCGATTCTCTAGTTGGTCGGTACGTGGGTGTGTTCGCGTGTGCGTGCCTAGTGCGTACGAACTCGGAAATTTGTGGAGTTAGTGGGGAGATAGGTGGCGCGGCAAGGCCAGGGATTTACCCGTTTATGACGAGTGTGTCTAGCCGAGTCACGATCGAAATGTGCAGTGCCTTGACTATATACCTGTTGCGTCTGCAGGATTCCCCGAGACGTTATCTGTTACGCTATAATCGGTCGACGTAGCTTTGTATTCGATAGGATCGCGAATTAACTTACGAAAAACAACAATGTGGACTTCACAGATTTGCCAAAGCAACGCAAGGACTATAAACACGGTATCTGCGTGCGCTCAAGCGTGATGAAATATACATGCATAATTTTTCTAATCAACAATACTCAAATTATCGATAAAGAAGGATTAAAAAAGCAGTGAGAAACCTTTTTTTATGAAAGGAAGAATGTTGATCGTAATTTCCATGAATAATTTCCGTGATTGTAAAATTTACGAAAAACAACAATAGGGACTTCACAGCTTTACCGAAGAAATGCAAGGATGATAACATGATCTTTCCAATAAACAGAATTCAAATTATCGATTTAAAAAAATAAAATAAAAAGGTGTGAGAAACCTTTTCATAAAAAAAAATTTGATCGTAATTTTTATGAGTCATTTCAATGATTATAACAATTATGCATAATAACATATTTGTTCGCTTGAGTGGTGT
The DNA here is from genome assembly GCA_964017025.1 of Stenichneumon culpator. Lineage (NCBI taxonomy): Eukaryota > Metazoa > Arthropoda > Insecta > Hymenoptera > Ichneumonidae > Stenichneumon > Stenichneumon culpator. Next base: position 7,098,799 of record OZ024777.1, read on the forward strand.
TTGAGTACGTTCCGGTGTTTAATACATAACTGCTGGAATCAATTTGATGTGAAGGGTGTACGAAACACAGTAAACGGTATGTAAGTGATTGATCCAAAAGTGAGGTGTCTAGCAAAACGTTATCTGGGAGTTTTATTTTTAGATCGACCTTAATTTAAATCAACGATTATAAAAATTATGCATTTTTTTCTCGAGCGTAATATTTTAATTAAAAAAAAATCGGCGTCTGTATACGTAGAAGACTGCCGTAATGAATTTGATGGGAAGGGTGCATGAAACATAGTAAACGGTATGTAAATTATTGATCCAAAAGTGAAACGTGTAGCGAAAAGTTATCAATGAATTTTATTTTCAAATCAACGTTTAGAAAAATTATGCAATTTTCTTCTCGAACTTTATCTTTTAATAATAATAAAAAAATCGGATTCTATGCACATTGAAGAATACACATAGGTAGAATTCGATGGGAATAGCATTAGTGCAGGCGGAGTGGAACGGAAGAGTCCTCTTGAATCGAACGCGCGCCGTTCTTCCTCCGTTCGCTAGCAGCGAGTGCGAGTAACAGTTCGAAAAAACCTCTTCGAATAGATCGATGCCTGTACGAACGTGCGTGCGAATTAACAGGAACCGTAGAAGTCTCGTCGACTATTTGCACAATGTAAACGGAACCAAACTTATGTAGGCCAATCGAACATTTCGGTAGGATGTAATAATTCCTCTATATTCATGAAACACACAAACGAACCGAAAGTCTCTCGGTCATCCAACGGCCTTCCGCCATGCCGAGATGGTGCAACGTATGTTCGACGAAAAAAAAAGCACAAAAATTCACGCCCGCCCTCTCCTCTGTCTCTGTCTCACGTCCTCACACATTCGCGCCTTTCTCCGTTCCTCGAGGTATCCACCTTGCGCTTCCACGAAATTCCCACTAACCCATGACGTAGATCCGGCGGCTCGGAGATCCGATCCGGATACGTGTATCGGTACTTTCACCTACGGGACTTGAACGACGTCACGATTTCATTCACAATAAAAATAAAGATCCGCGTACGAAGATTCTCGACATACACTGAAAAAAAAATTGTAAATATAATGTAGCGGTATTGGAAGCTTTTATGGATAAACCCGTATATTAAATTTAATGTACGAATATTATGTAAAATTAGAGTAATTTTGAAATACTATGAGTATTATTAAAGAACTTTTATTAAAAATGCCTTTTTTTATCATCTTTTTTTACCATATATTCATTTCACATAACATTTGTAGAATAATGTTATATACTAGTTTATGCATAAAAGCTTTCATTACCGGTACATTAATTTGCATGCAGACATTTTTTACGGTGTAGATCGGACTCGTTACGAAAAAATAAAACAATAAAATCATTAGTTACAGAAATTTACCATGCCCAGGTGTCTCTGCAACTTCGCCGATTTTGTGAGAGTTTGAGCTCCAAAAATCCGCTTACGAAGATTCTCGACATAGATCGATGTCGTGCACTGTTAAAAATAATGGTACACTTAATGCATCGGACTGGAAGTTTTTATGCAAAAACTGGTACATTAAATTCAATGCTTAATTATGATGAAAAATTAATGGATTTTTAAAGTGAAATGAAAGTAAATTATTGGATTTAGAGTACTTTGATAGTAAAATTAAAGTAAACGATTAAAAGTAAGGTATTTCTAAAGGTTTTAATATATTGTACGTTAATTTTTAATCACAATTGTATATGAAATTTAATATACCAGTTTATACATAAAAACTTCTAGTACGTTAAATTCCATATAATTTTTTTACAGTGCCACAAAAAGGAAAAAAAAAGAAAATCATTAGTTAGAGAAGTTTTCCAAGCCTCGGTGACTGCAACTTCGGCGATTTTACGAGCGTCTGAGCTCCCAAGATACGTGCATCTCGACGCGTCTCCCGTTTTCCGTGGCTACGTGAGCTGCTGCGAGGCTCCGTTCTACACGTGACGTATTTGGAGAGCCGGTCCATATATATAACGGAATATATAAATAATCTTCAGAATTTAATTGAGCAATCGAACAAGATAATCCGCGTTTGAGTGAAATTTACACATCATCATCACTCTCATACGCACATTTACATATTCAACCGAAAAAAATTGTCTGACCGTATCCCATCGTCAGACTCAAACTACGAAAGACGTGTTTTTTATTTTCTCATTTTTTTCCTTTGCTAGTACAGAAATGCCAGCTGGTTTCGTTGAATCCTGACGAGATCCACGACGTCCAGTCTCGCGTAAACGTGACGATACGGGTATGCTAATAACCGCGGAAAACGTGGTTTGGAGAACGGTGGAACAGAGCCGCAGACGAGCGAGTAACTTCTAAGACGCGGAAAATGTCTGTGTGAATCGCAATCCGTTTTCACCCGTGTCACCATTTCCATACAAATTGCCGGAATATCAATGAGCCCGATCACTTTTGCATGTCGACAATGCAGTTTGATCGGAGTGCGGCCGATCGATCTCGATATCTCGCGAGATTAACGACGAAAGTTATTTTTTAATAAAAAAAAAGTAATTCACTTCACACGAAAGAATTGCTCGAAACGAGAAAGCCTTTGCATCAGCTTTGGCAACAGACACGTGTTCACCACGGGTTCCGTTAACGGTATCTGCTCCCTCTCTCCTTGAGAGCACGGTATGTAATACGCCCGAAAAAAGAGTGCCACGGAAGCAGGCCGATGACTAAATCCTCGAAGACTGTGACCAGCCTCAAAAAAATCCACGTGGTAGATCTCACATAATAGCGGCTCGGCAGCGGCCACGACGAAATCCACACCGCCAGGGAGGCGGCCAGAGACTGCAATTACCCTCCTATCGTTCCCATACCGCTCCTGTCTCTCTCCGGAATCCTCGAAAACTCCAGAAATTCCCGGTGTGTCATAACAAGGAGAGTAGGTGCGCCAAGAGTCAGTCACGCTTCGTCCCTCATATATATATAAAAGTCTCGTGTGTATATGTATATACATATATATCTTCGGCGGAAACGCTGGAAATTTCGCGACAGTTGTTTCTCTTCATCACGCGAGGAATGCGAAAATCGGGGTAGAAAAAAGACTCCGATATACGATTCGCAGGACCTTTCGCGGAACGAAAGCCTACCAGGATGCCAGAACGAAGGATTCGTGTCGGGTAGTTTTATGGATTTCATATTCCCGTGCAACTAGAAGAAGAAAGATCCTAAAGAACGGGACAAAGTGGACGAGTCCAGAGGAGTATGAAGAGCGAAGAGGCAGGATCCTAGTTAAAAAGTAGTTTCCTGCATCCGTTTTCCGTACCCGTGCGGTGCTTCTAACTAAGGAGCAGCGGATCGTTATCGGTGTCGCTGCGACGCATCAAATCGGATTTCTCATTAGTTCAATCGAGTCATTACGCTTGAATGGAACAATGCAAATCTTCGCACAGTTACAGAGACATTTATGATACAGAATACATATTGTAGAGCTTCATGGATAATTCGAATGTAACTCTGACATAATATTTCCGTTTGGGATAATTTGGCAGAGTTAGGTATCCGGTACAATGAGAAAAAGAAATGGTTGGATTAACCAAGGCGCGAAGACGTACGTTCGGAAGTGTTATTTCGATTGTACAACAAAAATGTTTACTTCAATCAACAAACTTTGAATCGATTGAAACGAATAATTATTTGACAAAACAATGCTTTATTTGTACGCGGAGAGAATTTTGTAGGACCGGCTACAATAAAAAATATAGGGAAGTTTCCCATTGAATATGGTAAATTGAGAATATTCGACCAATCCGGTAATGTTTGGGCACATTTACATCTCTACCACTCACAACTCTACCAGATAACAACTCTACCATAAAACACAGCAGTAACAACTCTACAACGTAACAACTCTACCGTATTAGAACTCTACCAAAATCTCTGCCGAGATTGAAATAAAATAGCGGAATGCAAGACTACCGTCCAGCCTTCTATTCCGGTAGAGTTTTATTTTGATTCTGGTAGAGGTTTTTTACTTCCTGATAGAGATTTTGGAGTTCTAATACGGTAGAGTTGTAATATAGTAGAGATGTTTTCTGGTAAAGTTGTGAGTGGTATAGATGTAAATGTGTCAATGTTTGCCATACACTATTTCTTGATGTACAATATTTTATATTTAATGATAAAAATCAGAGGATTTATAGTACGCTTTTAAAATTGACAGTTCGTGTATCAAACAAATTGCAGCGTTGAACGTATCTCATCGCGACTTTTAGTTGATCCAACTATTTTTTTTCTCAGGGTAGAGATGTAAACGTACATTTCGCAGCGCGTCTGTAAAATCAGCGCCGTTTTCGAAAGACGCGTGGGCTGGTTGTCATGACGCAGGCTAAACACGAATTCTCATCGGAAAGCCCTTTCTCACGACCGATTAAATGTAGCCACCGCCCGGAAACTATAGCTGGGGGGATACCGAAACGGGTATACAATGTATACATCGCGCTCTACCGTCCACTGCGTCTTACGCTGCTGTACAGCAGAATCGAGTCAGCGTCAGCTGGACGCGTGGCTGAGACATTACGGCCGGATGAATGGAGAGCTTTTCTAAGAAAAATCCATGTAGCTATACGCACGAGCCCGTCTGGAGCGAGCGGGAGGGCTCTCGATGATTCAACCCGAGACTCCCCGGTCTCGAGCCGTGGCTCCGGCCCGGGCTCGATCCTCGCGTGCGCCACGAGATTCGGCAAAGCGACACGCTGAAGTTTCTGCCGCGATGTTCGTCCTGCCGTCAAATCGTCACATCCATTCCGATAGCGCAATGGCAGAACGAACTAGCTGTAGACGTCGCGACGAACCCTCGAAGATTGATTTTATTGACGAAGGGAGAATACGAGAGCGATGAACCTCCGATAAAGATGATTCAAGTTCCGAGACATTAAGGCTTTCTTTTGGTAATTACGTATGTTACGCTTGACTTTGAGATAAAGCTGCCATCGGATTCGTGCTCGACGCGATGATGTACATGGAATTACGTGGTCGAGAAAGTTTCATTGAAGCGCTTGAATTCTTCTTCAAAAAATTATTAAGAATTAACGTTCTTATACCCCTTTTCGACATTTTTTTCGTCACCGTGTAAAGTCCCAAAAAATTATTCTGCGAAATCGTTGAGTGCGCTAAGTTATGTATTAACACAAAATGTGTTAAGTTTCATACGAATGATTGCCAGGATGTCGCTGTAGTTCCCACAAACCTGAAAGTTCTGTCGGTTTTCACCACATTTATGGTTATTTCTATCCGATTCTTCTCTCAGTGTACATTTAATCGGAAAGCAATGATATAGCTGTGAAAAAAAATCCCAAAATATAATTTTTTCGCGAAATGTACCGAGCATCGCTTTTATCTTGTCCCTCGTCGTTTCAAGGTTACGTCCGATGTAATTTTATCCCCGATCACCGATCCGCCACTTGTTTTACTCCAATCCCGATGTTCCATTCGAAGATCCGCGGAAGGAGCGAAAAAAACGCTTATTTTTAGCGATTACCCAGCGATGTTGCTAATAAAATAAAAATAACGAAGCAATAGGCGGCACCGGTCATTCGAGGATACGTTCGTTGAATGCCCGGGGTATGATTTTTCATTGTAGCACAACAATAAACCCGTAGCGAATGGTTCCCAGTAAGAATTGTATCGGAAATAGTTTTCCGTAGGGCGGAGATTAACGGCGTGACACACGGGAAAATCCTGATAATTAGCACGGATCCGCTGCTCCTCCGGAGCTAATTATCTGTCACGGACCAGAGAAGACACCGATTGTGTGGTGGGTAGCGACTATAATAGCTTAAGCGTTGAAGAGTAATCGCGAGAGTCGCGATACCGAGGATTTTGCATGAGGCGTCCGGAATCGCTCGATGATGACGCGACCGCGCCGTCCAGCCGTGCGGAGATGACCGAGATGATCTCCGTCGAGCTCCCACGAGCAACGCGGCGTTCCTCGAAAGCGAACAGACGCTCGCGACCCCTTATCGTGCCCTTCGCGTGATAGAGACATACGCCAGTCCGTCTGCTGCGAAAATCGCGACTGCATGCGCGGAACCGGAAGACAAAGTGGCGATAAGAAATATGAGTCTCGAACCGGAGAGATGCGCGATAAGACGAGAGATGTGACGAAGAAAAAAAAATTGTTGATAGGTCAGGAGACTCAATGGGCGAGCTGCCGCGTATCATTGTATCGCGAATAGATTCCCCTCTACGCGGCTTGTATAAGCGTTCGTCACTTTGGTCTATCAGGAGTCGAGATACACATATTGTAGTCGAGACATTCTCGACCAGCTCCTCGCGCATCTTAGGAGCCTCGTGGAGATGTTGATTATACCGAAGATTCAGCTACAAGTTCTGCCTGTATTGCATCGTATATTGCTGCACTGTTCTGCCTGTATTGCATCGGTCTTTAGAGAAGATATTCCCGAACTCCATAAAATTCAATACAAATAGAAATACAAGTGCATTTTAGTTATATATTGACGTATAGACTCGATAGCACAGATACTATGAAAGATGCTTGACAAAAAGCCACATATCAAAAGTAGCAAAACAATTTTTTAATTAATAAAATGTTTTATAAATTTTATATATTTGTTTAAGTACCGACGAAGTTGGTCTTAGGCCTGACCTATTGGTAATTAGGTCTTCAAATAATTCGAACAAATTTTATTTCCAACCAAACTTAATAAAATAAAATAAATTATATCTAATTATAAAGAAATATACGGTATAAATCAGCCTAATTGGAATCGAGTGGTGACCACGCCGTTAATTCCACAGATTTGTATACATAATAATCGCATTATCGTGCTACACGTGCATTTTAGTTATATATCGACACATAGGCTCTATAGCACAGAGACTACAAAATATGCTTAACAAAAAGCCAGATATCAAAAGCAGCGAAAAATCAATAAATTTTTAATAAATTTCATGTATTTATTTGACTACCGGCCAACTTAATGATCTCAGGTCCAACCTAATGGTAGTCAGATCTTTAAATAATTCAAACAAATATTATTTTCAACGAAACTTAACAAAATAAAATAAATTATACCTCCAATTTTTTAAAAATATATATACGGTATAAACCACCCGAATTAGAATTGCGCGGTCGCTGCCTCCTTAATCCCAAAGATTTGCACACATAAAAACCGCATGTTCGAGCCGCGCGTTCTTTTGTGTCGAAACGACCGTCAATGGATTGCGTACAGAGACTATAAATATTGTTGAATGAACTCGCGTGCACGATCTCGTGAATGAACGTACCGGATGAGGCTACGAGAAATACTATACTAATGATCCCACAAAGCGCTCGATACAGCCATATAGCTATCGTTCGAGCGATATGTTTTGTGCTACTGTGCTGTCGCAGCAGCACCAGCATTATAGGCTTCGCCACTGGCTCGGCTTCTCGTTCCTCTCGCAATCTTATCATTCGCGAAACATAAACAACAAATTGCTGAAGAAGCGAGAGAGAAGGAGGGCGGACGCGGTGTGTGATCCGCCCGGCCGAGAATGCGTATGGCGCGATGCCACAGCACGGCTAAAAGAACAATCCCGTTCAACAGGTGCACCGGCTGAGGACGGCGTAACGAGACACCGTGCGATATTTCGACCCCGGGACTGTGGCATCTCTTGCGAGAATTCGAAGCCTTTTCCTTCCCTCCGGACCCAACTCTGGCCGATAAGCTGGTGAACGAAGGGCCGAGAAACAGCGCTCGCCGTGCTCCGATACCGCGAATCATCTCTGCGCGGAACTCTCCGGCTCGACGGACTTTCACAGGATCGGAGATCGGACAAATTACCGGTAGGACGCGCTGAGACTCATGCGAATGCACATGCAACTGCAGACTCCGAACGTCAGTGACACGCGAGAGCTACGAACTTTGGTTTCTCGGAATTATAGAGACTGGCTGCTCGGTGCCGAGCGAGAGAATCCACTTCCCATCGGGTTATCGGCTCCTGATACCGTCTCTCTAGGTGCCGTGGAATTATTTCTTCCCACGCGCTTCTTTCGCCAGCGGGGAATCGTTAAATTGCTTATCTTCTCTAAACACGGCAGGTTCCTTGGATCCTTGGAGGAATCTACTGTGCGTAAGAAATATTACATTTTATCGGTAAAATTAAGTACAAATGAAAATCCCCCCCCTAAAATGAAATGGTATGTCGTCATAAATGAAAATAAAATAAAATACATTTAGATAAAACGATAAAAAATCAAGCGATGGAGGTTACCGATGGAAATGAAATATATTAAATATATAAATATATATGATTAATATATTGAATGTGTATGACTAGTGTATTAAACATATATAATTGCTACAATTGCTATATATTTTCAGAGGTCTTTAAAAATATGTCCCAAATAGAAAATGTACCATCAAATACAATGAATTTGGTATTCTTTTTATTCGCAAATTACTTTAGTATCAAGGAATGACAATGTCAAGAAGTCACGATTAATCCAAGAATCTGCGAACCTAGTGGAGGTCAGTCTACTGTCGGTCTGCGCTCGGTTGACGTTAGTGCAAGAGGTATGATTCACGAGCGTCGATCAGCATAGAGCTGCGTTGACGTCGCGCCGTGACTTGCAATTAGGCAAGGGGGCTTTCCACAGTTTCCTCGAGTCATATGCAGCAACATCAAGTATAAATACACACGCGTCCGGAGATCACGATACTTTGCAACGACATAATTTACCGCATCGCGCGAAGCAGGAAATTTTTTTATAAGTTGATTAGGCTTACATTTGTTGATGTCGGAGTGTCGAATGCACCCAGAATAGATTCAGAATTGTATAGATAAAATTGTTTGTCGGAGGCTCCGCTGTCCCTGGCTCGGTCGTTCTCTTTTCTTCGACCTTCCCAAACGCATAGTGTAAAAAAAAGTAATAAAAAAAATCGTGTTATGATGTATGTAATTCATGGTGTATCAGCTCGCGGATACGTTAACGTAATTAAATCTAATTACTCGCTCGTCGAGACTAGCGGTCTCGAGTATGCCGACTCTCGAGAGCCAACGAGAGTCTCCTCGAAGAAGCGCATCTCGCACCGCACGCTCTTCGAGTTTTCTCTGCGTCGTTAAGAAACACAATACCCGTATACTTCTCCTCCAGCGATGGACGACCAGTTTTTCCATTTCAACAACCCGAGCTACTTGTGTCGGCGTTGATGTTAGATCGAAAGATCTAACGATGGCGATCAAAGATACACTGGAACATCGCCTAAATGATGATCGGATACTTTCTAGAGAGTTAATAATGCTGTAATTTGAATTATTTTATTTATTTTATTTTACGGATTTCTCCTTCTTTGACCGATTTACATTTAATCCAATACAGAGCTTTGAATATAGAATTATAATATAACAATAGATTCTAAACTTAGGTACCAATCCAACATACATTAAACAATTTATTTATATAGTTTTAACTTCGACGATTCTCGTTCCCATTTCCTACCCTGATCTACTCATACTTCAGTACTACGGAATCAGCCGTCCTTTTAAAGGCTTTTATTTAAAGAATAAAATTATTTTTGTTCCAGGTGTCATCATCGAAAAGGAATCTTCATTCCACAGCTTCTTAAGGTGAGTTTTTTAAATAAACATATTAAAATAATTTTAAAAAATCATTTATTTCACTCGGTGGGAAAATGTCGATTTTGCCATTTTCCCCTGAATTTCCTTGTGAAATAAAACTTTGTACGATACTCGTGCGATTGCGAAACTCGTCAGAACACATTTGGCACTCGTATCGAAATGTACTATTTCGACCGACCATTTGCATGAGGAACAAAAAAAAAATCGTATCGGTCAACTTCCTGTACCGGGTGCTTTCGCGATGACTCGTTGCAATCGTGAAATAGCGACGAAGGTCCCGCGGTACCGTTATTGCGGTTACATTCCGGGAAGGTAGGAATTTCGTGGGCGCGCTGGACCACTCGAGTTGCTCTCCGTGAGTTCATTGTCACGAAATTGGGCAATTAGTAATAACGATGACGTGTGTACTGTGACGTTGCGTCGTGAAGTTTAACGTGGGAGGACTTCGTCACGTCTCCCGCAGGATTCTTCCGAAAGCGGTTGCGCTTCGTTGCTCAATTGAGCTGCGGCTGGCGTTCTTCCGTTTTCGGCCGGTTAGGGGAAACGCCTCGCAAATTCGAGGATTTCTTACTCAGTGCGAAGGACTAACGAGGCGAGGAGATTCGGTTCTCGGCACTGTGCGACTTATCGCAAGGCGAGCTGCGAGGAGTCAGCGAGATCGACGCCGGACGGAAGCGAGCGAAGTGGAAACGGAAGTTGCTGGTCAGACAGGCCAAACGGCATGCAACACCGACAGCCACCCGAGCACTGGCAAGCTATCCCTGTAAGTTCATCGGCTCCGCGCTCACCCGAAATGCAATTTTGCACAAATCCGTAGTCACGAAAGTAAATAAATTAATTTTGGGAATCGGATTTTTTTTATTTAATACATTTTTTTCATTTTTTCGTGAAACAAGTAACCTTTGGTGTGATTCATATCGATCTCTTCACGTCTCTGAATTAATCAATTTTGAGAATTCGATTGCTTGAAATATTTCTTTAATTCAATTAAAAATTTTTTAATATTTTTTTGCTGAAACAAGTAAACTTTGACGTGATTCACACCGCCTCGGGACTCGGCGAAAGATACTTAACCTCGTTCTACTGAGAGTCACGTACGAAACGATAAAAGTATTCTCGAGAGTCGTTAGGCGTGCACGAAAAATCCAGGAAGAAGATTCACCGCATTAACGCGCGCTCGACGATTGACCATGATTTTTTCAAGGTATTTCCTCGACGTTGGCGCCTTCGGGATCAGAGTCCCGCCGATATCTTGCATCGACGCCGTTATCGATGGATAAAGTGCGTGAGCGCACAACGCATAGCCGGAAATACACGCTATCGTGTTTACGTCCTCGAGAGGAATACAATTTTCTTCGCCTGTGCTCGCGGGCACGTCGGTGCACTGTCATCGGCTGGAAATACTTTTACCTTACGGTAGCAACGTTGCTTGCGAAGTTTTTGTTGATTCACTCGTTCATGGTTTTATTTTCATTTCTGTACGATGCGCGTTTGTGAAATTAAAAAATAAAAATAAAAAAAAACAATTGACTGAGCTTCAATTTCGGACGCCGCGAGAATGGAGGCTGGAATCGACGATATCTAAGATAATATTTTTTCCTTCATTCACAGAACTGATTTGAGTCGTTGAAAAGTCGTTCGAGCGATAGTTCGTTTTTTATGTTCGGTAAAAAAAAAGGTTTGAATAATATCAAAAATATTTCTCGTTCACGAATTTCCACAATCTGTTTCGTGTTATTTTGGCAATTTGTTTTGTAGATAAAAATACGGTTCGTGTAGAAAATAAGAATTGTACGATTAATTTCAAAAATATTTCGGACCTTTGTGGATAAAAAATTTAGATTAAATGTAAAAACCTTTTTCTACTGGCCAGAAATTGTGCATAGATTTTGCGAGCCAAATAGAATTCAGCCACTAAAGCATGACGATCTCTAATTTTTTGCGGTGAACGAAAATTGAAAAAAGTTCATATTCTAAATCGCGAGCCGACATGCCAGGTCGATGAGTATCGTGCAAGGTGCGGACGAGCGATTGACTCTCCCGCGACAAAGTTCTCGCTCAGATATAAATGCCTGTAAACAGTACATACAATAAGGTTGTTGCGAGGTGACAGAATACGCTCGATCATTATGCGAGCTGTGCCGAGCCCGCAGCGATGATCTAATTATAGGAGACGGCAATAATATAAACGTGTGGTATATTCATAACAGCAATATATATATATTCATTGTCGGCACTGTTGGCATTAGCAATAATACTTTCCCCGTTGCGCCCAGATACTCTCGCAGGCGGAGGATCGACGCTATAAATAATTACGGGCGGTCAATGGATTCTAGGCGGTCCTGCGGATGCGAAACAGCCACTCGTACCCACCGATATGGTTCTACTTGAGACGAAAATAACGTCCCAGCGCTTGCGGATGCTTATCGTATATACCGCTCCTTTCGTCCAATTCAATTCTGTAGACCGTATGCACTTTTGAGAAGAAAACATCTTTAGCGAGACTTCCATATTACAAGTGTCGTTCCAAAGCATTGTGGTCAAAGTCCCCAGGCAAAATATTTGGCAAAATATTCGGCAAAATACTCGCCAAAATATTCGGCAAAATATTCGGCAAAATATTCAGCAAAATATTCAACAAAATATTCAACAAAATATTCAACAAAATATTCAGCAAAATATTCAGCAAAATATTCAACAAAATATTCAGCAAAGTATTGCCGGAAGTCTCCCTAAAATTCCAATTTCCCCCATCGTAGATCTTAAAATAATGTTTACCCGAAGTGGTCCTTGAAGCCCATTGCAACGTATCAGTCTGAACCATTAGAAAAATACTTAAAACCACTGAAGATGTTTTTCACATAACATTTTAGTAAGAACGCGAAGTTGTACTCACTGCTTTTTGCTTCTCAGCTTTCTCTCATTCACTGTTGAAAATACATTCTTCTTTCGCAGCGCAAATAGATTTCTTGTACGTTCATTTTGCGGAAACTGAGCAAATAGCCATGCGACCGGACAATCGACGGTGAGCAATCAATGTTTGTTTTCGTTCAGGCTTCTATCCCTACGCGTACTATCACTACGCGAGCTCGCCGATTGAAAGTTTACGTACGGACACAAGAGTCGTAACGTCGACTCGCGTACATCGCGTATCTCACGATAGTTGAAAGTTAACGGAAACGCGGAATGCCCGTGAAACTCGAAGAATCCAAAAGTCCCGGCACAAAAATCCGTTAAAGAGTCAAAAAAACATAAATACACACGCATACACACGCGGATTATGCGAGAGATAAAATTTTCGTGACGTACGGAACCGTTTTCAGACAAGACGAAATATGTCAAGGCGATGAAGTAGCTAAGTGACAAATCGTTGCAATAAAGTCGTAGTGAATAAGAATACGCTTTGTGAAATGCACGAGAGTGTGAACGTGGCACGAACGTTTAATGGCGTGCTGGGATTGTTTTTGCGAGGCGAGCGGTGACAGCCTTTCGACAGATGCCACCAGTGAGTTCGCCCCATAAATTTCAATAAATCAATAGCCATTAATATGCATTTTTAAATTACAATAAGCAATTAGAAAGAACAGGCCAATTTATTTTGTCGTAAACGCGTCGGAATATCTTCGTGTGTAAAATTAGTGGCCTTGCCACTCGATCGGTAATCCTGTCATTGACAATTTTTCGTCGATTGTTTTGTCGCCAAGTTTGACGTATAATTTCGAGGTTTTCTTATCGATAACAAAAAAAATTAAGATACACTGATATCCGCACAATCTTATCGACTCGACGGGTCTTCGGTACCGAACCGCGAGTAAATTTGACAGGGTGTCATGTCAACCGATCGAAGATCGCGCGAGAGCTCTTCGGGATCTTTGAGCACCGTCCAAAAGCCCGAAACTTTCGGCTCTTGATCCCGCTTGCGGCGGGATCGTCGAGCAAAAAAAAGGAAACATACAACGCACCGCTGACAGATTCGGGCTTGCAATAAATGAAGAGTGATTCGGCGCGATAGAAAAATCTTGTGTCGCAGCTGTCTCTATGCTGCTGACGTGTAACGGTGAGCACCTTCCCACCTCCCCTCCCTATTACAACAACGAAAAATACTTTTTTTCTTATCTATAAAATCAATCCGTGAAAATTTTGTTCTTTTACATTAATTCATAATACTTTATAATACTTATTTATAACAATAATATTCATAAATTTCGTTTCTGACACGTACGATATTTCTTCCGTTAACAACGAGTCTTGGTCTGCCGTTTCACGAAGAATTAAAAGTGCAGCCGCGTTTAAAGGGACCGCCTCGGGCAAGACGGTTAAATAGCGGTGGGTCAGGGTACCTCAAATTTATTGTCGATTAAAAAAAAGTCTTCGAATGTACGGGAACCAGTCGAATTGTACATCCATATTGATGAATGCGACTCGGTCACGACAAAGTTCTTGTCACCGCTCGTACTATTGTTGCATTCATAATTTCGCCTTTTCAGTTCGAAAAATGTTGTTCCATCGTCGTGTTTTTTTTTAACTATCTGTCGCCAAAAGGGCGCATTGAACCATTGCACAACCGGCACTATATGCGACGGCGGCAATGGGGAATCGTTGGTACCGCAGTGGCTCTTGTTGCGTTACAGAGAGCGAGGCATGATAAACCTGGGTGGTCTCCGGGTGGCCGAAATGTTAAGCAGAAAGGACCGCCGGGTCGCGGCCGCATGCCTTCCTTCTCGTCACCGGAATGTGGCCGATGTCTCTATCCGCTTCTTGTCCACCTCATCCGCGGACCACACGAATCGATAATTACCACCGAAAATTGCTCCCGCCTTTTCCACTTTGGCCGGTTAAACGACGTTTTTCTGATGTTCCCGAGGACCGTCGACTCGGCTCCGACTTCGATGAACGCGCCTTGAATTCGCGGTTCCCCCGCGACGACAAAACGATCGACACGACCGGTTAACGTTTCTGCTTCTGCCGCTAGTTCCACGCGTCTAGGGTGTTGTAGATCTAGTTTATATCGATTCCTCCCTCTGCCCTCCCGTCCATAAATTCGATTGTCTCTTATGCTTTCCTCTCCTGACTCTGGAAACGGCGAACGCTCGACTTTGCCAGCGACTGGTACACGATTTATCGTTCAAAGTGCAATTTTACTAAGTTTCAATTTAGTACCAATTTGCAATTGTAAAGATATTTTTTTCGTTGAAAAAAAAATTATAAAATTTTGATTCAATATAAATAAAATTTTGTTCTGGATATAAACGGCTTAATTGTCGAAGTAAAGTCGTCGGATTCGTTGTTCGGAGTCGGCACAACTTGGGACTACTTGAGGGTACGAAAGTCCGTCGACCCCACGTCGATCTCCGGCATGGTTACAGTTTCAATAGCGATGCATCTTCGTCCTCCCGGCAAATCGTTTCTTCGACTCGAGGACCTCCGAAACTCGATGGCTTTTTGCCACCGATCCGGGACATCGAACTCTTCCCGACGTCCTGCGACAATCGATTCCAACCTTTTCCTCTTGGGATTCACCGGCTTCTCCACATTGCATAATATGCTAATTGGACGAATAAAAAAATGACAGCATCGCGCGTTGCGTCACGAATACGCAATACGCGTGCTCGGTTATTAATAGATCAATTTCCTTCTCTCTGTCTTGATAGATTAATTTATCGTTGTGACGTACCTAAGAGACTATTTTATCGACGGGGAAAAAAAGATAAAAATTACGGAACAGTGAAAAATTGTTGCAATGAAATTAGATCCGAGTCCGTAGAATTCCGAGCAAACTTGATTCTCTCGTGACGAAGGACAATCTATTTTTCAGTCGCAGGGACATTTTCCCGTGCGTCAGTGGATATTTACGGATAACACTGATATATGGAACCGGAGCGGAAGAGCTTGCACGGGAAAATAAAAAGTCACTAAAATCAATTAAATTTTTTTCCAATAGTCGCATCGTATTTCTTTGGTACTAGGATAATACACAATTATCCTCCAACCAATCACCCCAAATTATCCTCCAGCCTTGTCCAGTAACCATTTATTTAACTAAAACTGAATTCGTTGCTTCAGGTGATTTTTTTTAAAACAATGTTCAAGTTTTATTTAACCAAATTATATCCTCGTACCAGTAAAAATACTTGTGATAATTTTATCAATTTTTTCTCCTCGGTGTAGAAAATCCCTGTTCGTTCTACAGCGACATTGCCTACCACAGGCGCGTCGTCGTGCGTACGTGTGGATTTTGCTCCCGAGCACGTTTCGCAGCGATTACAGCGGACGAGAGAGTGGCCGAGTAATAACGATCACGTATAGGTAGAGTTATTCGTATTTCCGAGATCGTGGCCTCGGTCGGCCACATGGTTTCGGCAGAAAACTCTGGCGTTTTCTCGCTAAACGATCATCACATTGACTCACTAATTATGTGCCACTGTACGGTATACGGGAGCGCGGTTCGCTTATTTTTTTTTCTTCACACGCGCCTGGCACGAGCGATACGAATGCGGGGAGAGAGTGCGTGAACAGGAGCGAACTCCGTTCCGCGTATAGAGCTAGTCATCACTTAAAAAGATCGGCGTGCATTAATACAAGCCTGCGTCGACCAACTTGTCGTGCTTAAATAACTCTGCGAATATATTTTCCACCTTCCTTTTTTTTTTAATTCGTGAAACATTTAATGGGCCTTCGTGTAGCGAGCAAACGTGAGCTCGGAGTGTTCGGTACGAGGTGTCGCGTTCCCGGTGTATCTGGTGACGAGACGACGATGCGCAAAAGATTGGCGTGCATCAGTTCCCGTAGCTCGACGGACGGGTCAACGAATCGGATAACTCGCTACGTGCTGCCGTCCTCCGATGATGACGACGACGACGCAATACGGGATTTTTTTTATCATTTTAATTCTTTTGCAGTTCTATAACAAAATTCTACGCGAGTAACTTCACGTGGGTACATAATTGGGCCGGTTCTATTGTCGCGTTATTGAAGCCAGAAGGGTATGTTTTATGCTCGATACACAGAAAATACGTTCTTCTGATGCTGATCGTGGAATATAAAAATAATAGTACGCGACTAGACGAAAACGAGATACTTAAATTTACATTAATACGTATATATAAAATTTAATTGATTCGCTTCAGATTCACATGCCAGGCTGAAGAAATAATCTTTGGAGGGTCTTTTGCTTCCTCAAGGAGGAATCTATGTTTTTTAAATTATTTGTTTAAGGCAACAAAGGCGCCAAATTTGACGCTACTTAGAAAAAAAAAAAACCTGTCAAATCGTTATCGATAATCGTAATCGTAACTGGTTTGTTTTAGATTTACACAAGTCAGACTAAAAAATAATCTTTGGCGGGTCTCTTTTTTAAACGATTCATTTAAGTCAACAAAGACGACAAATTTGACGTTACTTATAAAATATTAAACACCTGTGAAATCGTTATCGAAAAACGTTCGGGTTCAGAAGCGTTTGACTTTTTTAAATTCCGATTATGGATAAATAACGGGTTTACTCGAATGGCTGTTTTTTTCTCGTCTACGATCGCGAACGAGATGACAAGTTAATATGGCATACTGGCGAGAGAACAAACGATTGATCGAAACCGGTTGATCAAGTTCAGGATAACTGCATCTATATCTGTATATACCTATGTGGGGTATCCTAGGTCAGTATATCTGACCAAGGCCTAGCAGCGTCCATTGGTCGGTCTTTCACAGAACCGTCAACTTTTTTTTGCCGACATGATGAACGATATTTGATGGGATAGTAATTTTGGAGAGTCCAAAAAAAATTGCAGATGGTACGAAAAAATAAAAATAAAAATAAATGTTACACGCACAAAAACCGTGAACATTCCCACGATCCGTGGATGTCCGGAACCCCCGTACGAGTCGTTACGACTAAACATTCTCCCGACGAACAGCAAACGGACACAGATGAAGAGGCGCGTTCCTCGTCGTTCTTTATATACCCAGAGGGAGAGAGAGAAGGAGAGGAAGAGTGAGATTCGGATTTCAACCAGACAAAATACAAGCTTATCAACGATTGATATAAATTCATTGCACTCGAGGCCAATATTGCGCAAGGTGAAAAAGGCCACTGCATCCGCGAGCAATAAATTGCCAAAACAATAACTTCAATACGTCATTCAAGCGATTAATGTCCGATAAAAATTCGTCAGATAACGGATGGTTATCAAATGACATCGTGAAATATAAAAATACAAAGATCGGCTCCACTGTCGATTATGTCATATCGCTACATATTGAAGGCTAACACTTTGAAAAGTAAATTGTGAAGTAAAAAATCACAGGTGTTCCTTGAGGTCATTATTATAGATTTGTATGTTTGTATCATTTATTGCATATTAAGAGTAGTTGCACAGACTCTTGTTGCAAGCGGGTAGAGCTTATTTTATAACAAGACATCACATTTTCTTAATTACGGATAAATTCGGGCACTTTCTAAGCGTTTCACCTACTTGTTTTGTACTTTGCCCTTCGAAAGTTTTTACTTAATTATAGATTTAAAAAAATATCAATGTTACAAATTCGAATATTGAAATTGTTAATTTCCTCGTTGAATAGCACAAAGAACACCGCACACACCCAGAAAAATAAGGCATTCGACGGGCGCCCGCTAATAAATTTTTATTTAGTTTAAAAAAATAGTAATAAAAGTGCATTTACTGAAAATATCCAATATCTGGTACATGTCTCTATGCATTAGTTACAAATTTCACATAGACATCGCCAATGGGCCATCGACCGAAGTCCTCCAGCACTTAAATAATCAGTAGTAGTAAAAGAGATTTTTTTCCAAAGTTAATATTTATACAGTTATCTCCTATACCAATTTTATACCTAATGATAATTTTACACCTTGGCAAAGGGCCATCGACCTGAGTGCTTCAGCCCTTTCATTTACATACAAATTAATATGTATTTAAATAAAATAAATATTTCTTCGCGCGGCGCCCGTCAAATAAATTATTTGTCTGGGTGCAGTAAAAATGCCCCGAACGCTAACGACCCACGTGCACTCAAACCCGATCCCGGGTTTGAGTTAATTCGAGTTGAATGCTTGAAATTACGTCTCTATTGTTTATCGATTATGTTACAATTGTTTGTAAAATATGATATTACCTATCGAGGGGGAGAGGGGAGGGGGCTTAGTTATTCCTGGAGACGAGGGGGAGCTCGTCCTCGCTACCGTTATAATTTCCGTGTTGTAGGCACGCGTACTTCCCCATCACGCTCGACCCCTATAATCCTATAACCAGAGTTGAGCAACATAGAGTCAAGGGTTCGGTTGGGGTGGGGGGGCTTAACTGATTGCTCGCTCCGACCGCACCAGGCGACGATCAGGAGTCGAGCCCCTCCGTATGGTACTCGCAGTCTCTGGCACCGAAAAACCCTTTGAGCACCGACCCGGTTCAATCCGATCGGTCGCCGATCACGCAGTTAATCCCCCGACCACAGTTAACACGGGATTAAGTCGAGCTCTCGCTGCATCGACGACGAATGAAAAACTTTATTGCACCGACGCCGGCTCTCCGTTCTCCACTGTTCTACTTAATCGGATCAGTTCGCGTTTCTGCCAATTGGCTCGCACCATTTGTATACAAGTTTTGACTTGAGGAAGAAGATAAAATAATGGAATAAAAGAAAGTGCGTCTTTCGCCGACTAATCCGGGACACATAGTTGCAAAGTTAATTGCACGGGCTTACCACAGTCTATCCGCGCCAGAACCAAATAGAGCACCCTAATATTTGTCCGGGTATTAACTTTAGACTTGAACAAAATTAACAGTTTTCGTGAATTTTTTTTTGACGACGACTTCTCGTCTGGACTACCCTTGAGAAATTATACGGCACAATCCGCAAAAGAATTTCGCTTGTTATTTCGCTTGATGTTTCGATACCTCTTCGATTACGAAAAAACAGGAGTACAGAGGTATAAATTGAGACTCGTTACTTTGCGCCCCGGCGATAATTGAATTTTTCTCCCACTTTGTCACGAATATTAGCATCGGACATAATAAAATAGAAAACATCACCAGATTAGGGTTACACAGTCTACAATGTTTCTTTCGTAACAGTACGAGCAGCCTAAATCGATTGACGTTACGCCGCTGTATTAATGTAGTTTGAAATAACGTTGTGTCATCACCTTGCGAGATTTTTTTTTTTTTCGTGGTAAAGCGTGATTCCTGTCCGGGGCATCGTCAACGCCGCGGAATATCCGGAAGAGCGCTCGCGTAGGGAGAGCCGAGCGACGAGGAAAGTGAGATACGGGGAAGCGAGCGAAAGAGGAAGAAGGAAATAAAACGTTTTCAGGATCACGGCCGTTCCCTGACCAACGTTCATCCTAGCGCGCGGTCTCTGTGGTGCAACCGGTGCTGGCACAGAAACCTAGAATCCGTCTGGCGCGTTCGTCGTCTCGGGTTCTCCGACTTCGAGTCTTTCGCCCACGTTCCGATCTCGCGGCGTCGCGACTCTCCCGGCCGCGTCCACGTGCTTTCGGAAGTTGTGACGGTGACGCAATCTCGCGAGTCCGCGGCGAGAGACGCGCCGGTCATTATGCAGGATCGAAGCCGCGATTCGAGGAAACGCAAAGACGGAGTGAGGGCGATCTCTCCGAGCGACTGATATACGCACGCACAGATACCGTGCTGCATAGATTCCGACCGTCGGAATAGAGCGACGTAAGCGGAAGATGTCGCGCTCCGCGACCTAACGCTCCTGGGCTTGATCATTGAATGATCGTCACGAATTTTTATTGCCGTGACGTCGGGAAACTCGAGAGATTGTGTCACGCGAGATCGACGAAATCGAGACGGTGACTCTCCGCGTTGCGAATTCTTGCCCGCAACAGAACGACTCTGTTTCTAAAGCGATTATCATCGAACGAACAATGTTTTTATTGGGCGAGTGGGAATGGGTCAAAAACGAATTTTTTTTAATGATGCTTGTTAATTGTTTTTTTTTCTTCTGTTTATTTACTTTTTTAAAGATAACATTTTGTTTGAGAAATTATGAAGGGTCTTTCGTCGACACTAAGGGTTGGATTTTAAGACGTTAGTTTGAACTTATGATCGCTCTTGAGATTGGACATATGATCGAAGTTTGGCCCGAACTTCATTGCCCGCTTAAGTTTGATCTTAAGTTCGAACTTAAGTCTGAACTTAAATTCGATTGTAGTTTGAGTTCGATATTAAGTTCGGACTTAAGGTCGAACTTTAACGCTTTATCGGCGTAGAATCTATATTTGGATCCCAAATACGGTTAGTTAACCGTACTGTACTATACCGACGACAGTATACTGTCATTGATAGATGACCTGGCAAAAGAATTTCAGAAATTCCTTTTTATGAAATGATTGCTAATTGTTCTCCTCAATGATATGATCCATGGTTGTAAAAATGCATGGACAACGATACGTGGAAGGTGACAAGACATTTTTTTTATATCTTCTTATAGCGTATTATTAGTATGAACTTAAGATCAAATTGAAGTTTGGACTTAAGTTCGAACTCAATTTCAAACTTAAGCAGAAAATCGAGATCGAACTGACGTTCGATCTCAAGTTCAAACTTAAGATGGATCTTAAGCACACAATAAACTTGGGCCCAAACTTCGATCTTAAGGTCAATCTCAAGAGCGATCTTAAGTTCAAACTAACGTCTTAAAATTCAATCTTACACCGCTGAAAAAATAAAAAGTTATCGATTCACCATTACGAATTCAATTTTGTGAACAATTTTTGTAATTGTCATGCGAGATTAAAATAAGACTTGAACTTTTAAAGATCCTGATTCTTTAAAACTTGTATACATTTTCGCGAATAACAAATAAAGTTAAAATCATAAAAAATTCAACTTCACCCACATACAACAGCATACGGCAGGTCCGAATAAATGACGTCGATACCCTCAAAACTGTTACCTTCTTTTCTTAGAATGGCATTTTATTGTAGTAGCAAAAAAACATAAATACCGCAGAGATCGGATGAATCAACCGCCCATCGATATCCTGTCCTAAATTCTTAACCCCGGAGCGCTCCATTGAGCCTTATTAAAAAAACGCGACATCGTCACGAAAGTAGAATGTAGATTGAACCAGCCGGAATTCGGCTGCCAGACAGGGCAAGAACCATCGAGTCGGGTCAACCGGAGATTCCTGCCGCGATGATGGGGGTTTTTTTTTTAATTTTATTAATTCATCGTCACCCAAGTCCGGGCTTCCTTTACCGAGAAGTCCGTTTCCTTTCGGAAGCGGTTGCGCGGTGCCCAGCGGCGGCGCATTGTGCAAGGCGTCGCGGAGGGACGGTATCGGGGAGAAGTGAATCTCTTGCCGGCGGCTACGAGACGACGACGAGCGTCGGGAAACGGTGCTGGAGGCTCGGCTCACCGCGGGCTCGCGGGACACGTAAGATATCCGAGAGAGCCGAACAGTGAAAGGAAACGTCATCGCTCCGGCTCCAGATACATCTCGTGGGTGGGAGAAGAGGTTACTCTTCGTTTACTCGAGAGAAAGAGGGAGACAAATGGAAAGAGTGGGGGAGATTCTTGTGGTCCAGCGGACAGGTTGACGGTGGGGAGAGGAGGAAGCGTCGGAGGAGAAGTTGGTCCAGTCACCAAAAGAAAAAAAAATACACAGACATACATACATAGAAAGAAGAAAAGGAGACGTCGGGACTAGTCTATATCCTGCTGAAATCCTTCGAGCACAGTTTCCCAAGAATTTTCCATACCCCACAGAAAACCCCAGGGTTATTATTATTCTTACGTGCAGGCTCATCGATTACGCCACATCGCAGATCATCCATGAATGACTGTTTTAATTGTGTTTGGGAATATCACTGCATCCCGAGAGTCGTGAATGAAAGTCTCCGCTGAGCAATCGTACGGATACGATTTAATCATGGAATAAAAAAAATATATGTAAAAATAAATTAAGATATTGTTTGTGGTGGGTATGAAATTTCATATTCACCGAGAATTTGTATAATTCCGGGAATATATTTTGGAATGTATTTCCGAAAATATATCAGATAAAAATATGCAATTCATATATAAAACAATATATACTTATACATATTTCTGCATATATTTGATTTATTCGGTGGTAAAAATAGACCTTTCCCGAATAAAAATTACTCGATTATCCTATCGTTCAGAATTTATGTATTATTTTATAGAATTTATTATTTTACAGAAATATATATGTATATATATATATTAATAAATAAAAAAGCGCTCATAGAAAAAATATATCAAAGTATATTTTTGTGAGGTATGAAATTCATATTTCCGGAAATATATTTCTGAAAATATATCTCGTAAAAACGCCGCATTTATATGCGATATACGTGCATATTTTTCTGCATGTATTTTCATTTTCTCGGTGGTAAAAACAGATTTTTCGCGATGAAAAATTACTCGATTATCCTATCGTTCAGGTATTGACGCACGAACCTTATCGCGTCTGGGAGACCGAAGGAAAACGCATCTTTCCCGTTGGCTATAGTCACTAATGAAACTCATTAGAACACTCGGCTCATAGTAAGCATGAAGCATCGAAGAGGTGCCAACACGCCGCGAATATAAATCGAGCTTGGATAATATATTTTTGTTATTTTACCTATGACTGCGACAGGTCCGTCTGCGAACAGGTTTTTCGTACATCCGTCGATCGACGGATAAAAATAGCGTTTAGACACGTGCCACGTCTTCCGAGGCAGAAAAAAAACTTCCCGTGAACGAGTACCGTGGGTTAATAACAGCGCGAGAAACCTCGAAAAAGTCCGGCAATAGATAACGACCATGTATCTTTAGCGCGTTGTCGTCACGTCATTGTCGGATAATTAACGCCTTCGCGGGACGTAATTGCCTCTCGTCGATACTCTCCCGTACAGGATAACGACGTCCACGCCGATCTCTCGGTAATTTCCAACCGGTGGAACAACACTCCGCCTGCCTCCACTTTCGTCCGTGAACCGTGATTACTCTTACGCTGAACTCTCGGCGCGAGAAATAAATATAACAACGTATGCTCGAGCAAATTAATTTCTCACTCGTCGACACATTCAACACTCGTTATTTTTACAATTTCCTACGGGACAATTGACATTCGGGAATTTTTCAAATTAAATTCAACGACTCCGAATGCGATTAGCGGACAAAATTGTCTCTGAATGCCGCGTTAATCCCTCGTAGAAATATTCGAGGCGCCGAGTCGGGCCCTGGCCAGGCCTCAGGCTTACGCGGCCTTACCGGGCCTTTTCGGGACCGACGAACCCCTGTTACACTCCAAAATGTCTACCCGACAAATTATTTATTTTTCGGATGCTCCACAAATTAATTATTATTGAAATCAAGTAACAATCTATTTAATTCGACTAAAAATTCATTACTTCAAATAAAAATGTATTTCATTCAAACGAAGATTTATTTAATTAAAAAAAATATTTATTTAATTTAAAAAAAATGTTTCCCTACACTCTCCGAATAATTTTCTGTCTGCGCGCGCGTGTCTAATCCCCCACGAAAAATCCCAGCTGCACGATCGAACAAGCAGAAGAAAAAAAAAAGCGTAGAAAGAAACCGATGCTTCGATTGCGATCCCTGCGTGTTCGATCCTGTCGATGGAATGCCCGCGGGGTTTCTCGAATTCCGTAGAGCATGTGCCCGGAGCATACGCATAAACGTTCGAGTAGCCGGCTGGGTTACTCTCTCGACAACGGTGTGAATCACACAGCAGCAGCAGCGGCAGGTCCTCGGTCGTCTGGTACAACCGAGAGCCGGAGCGGTTCGGTGGGGTACACGTATAGCCCGATCTCCGTCCCGTGTGTCTTCCGTCTCGTTCGTTCCCGTACAATTCGTGTTGCGAGAGTGTATCGTAGGAGGCCTCGGTGCGGTTGGTGGGGATAGGATAGCTCGTGCGCTCGGGGAGACGGCTCGCGGGGAGTTATGAATGAGCCGCGGATGACCGGCCGGCGGCGACGTACTCCGGGGTGGGAGGCGAAGGAGGACGAGACGAGCACGGCGAGCGAGCGAGAAGCCGGGATGAAAAGAGAGCGAGGAAGCATCTAGGTATAGGTGGTACGATGCGAAGAGCAAATCGACCGTGGTGGTAGTGGTCGTGACGAAGCGCGATGTATGTACCGCGGACGTTTAGCGCGGAGTGTGCGACATCGGCGCGTTGTGGGAGGCAAAAGGATCCGCGGCTCCGAAAGAGGGGTAGTACGGGCGAGCCACGTGCTCTCGCCGCTGGCTCCCGGCAATCGTATATAGGCACCGGTCCTCATGATCTCGGTATCACAAACCCAATACCCAGTGTCACGGCGAACACGACGGTCGCACTCGACCGCAAGTTTTACCGATCGAGAAACTGTTTCTTTGCATCTCGATTAAAAAAAAAAAAAAAAAATCTCTTCCGAAGGCTCCGAGAAGATATTTTCCGGGAGCGAGAATCGGTGGGATTTGGTGACAGTGATTGGGAGAGAAAGTTTCGGGTGCACTAAGAAGAGCGGGACCAACGCGGGACTCCACGCGTCGTGCGTCAATCGCTGATCGGCCTGCAACGAGGTGGCGTGCGTAAGAGTGTTGAAGGAAAAAAACGTATCGGTATCTCTCACCGGGAGCACCACCTCCACGATCGGCCGTACCCTTCGGCGGGTTGACTCCTACTATTTAACTCTCTCGTGCCGCGAACGAACGATCCGTCCCGCTGGCCCGTTCGTAACGTCTTACTGGCCTCTTCATTCCTCCTCCACCACCTCCTCGTCTCTCTCTCACCGCCATCGTCGTGGCATCACTCCGGGCTCCGGCCGAGCACGGGCCAACACCGACTGCCTCGTATTATGTGCGTATACCTACTACTCTGCCTACCTAACCAACCAACCCACCTACCTACCTCTATGCCACCGGCGTAACTCGGACACGGCCGATACCTCACCGCACCAGACTGGCACACGGGTTTCCAGCCGTCGACGACTCAGTCACCTTCTGACACTCGGCTAAGGCACACGACCCAAGGCCCACACCGGGGACCAACCTCGTAAAAGGGACTCTGCGGATACGGCGTTTACCGTCAAAGAGAGACCGAGATTCAGTCGAATCTCCCGTCGTCACAGTGACGTCGAGATTGTGAGAGGATTAAGAAAATTAAAAACAGAACTATAGTCGAAGCAAAACGTGAAGAGCGGAGCGAAAAAAAGAGAGGGTAGAAACGCGCCGACCACCCCTAAGTCGCGCCGGACCTTCCTCCACCGCTTCGACGGCCCGCGAGCGTCATCTTCTTGCGTACCCCCCCGCCTCCGTCGGGCGTCCACTACCTTCGCGCATCACACCGGCAACCATCCCTCTCTCCCTTGCTCGTGCTCCCTCTCCTCCCTCAACCTCCTTCCGTACCCCCCCTCGTATAAGAATCAGTGCATCGCGTGTGCCGGGACCAGTGCCAAACGGATTGTGATTCTGTGCAGACAGGTTGTTTTGTTGTTGTTGTTTTGTTGTTCAGAGTGCCGGGGGTTTTCGAGGCAACAGTGACGTTTGCGACACCCTCGTCGCAATCACGGCCGAGTACAAGATAAGCACGCGAGGAGATCAGCAACGGTGATCGAGGAAGATAAGAAAGTTAACGAACAAAAAAAAAAAACAACAAAAAAAGTCATAGAATTTTGTCTGTCACTTCTTCTGCCAGACATTTTATTTCACGCTGATTTTAAAAGCGAGATAATTTTTTTTTTATTTTTTACTCCGAAAATTAAGATCAAACTCGAACAAGATTATTTATTTATTTTGCCGATTCGCGTACGAATTTGTTTCGCGCAAGTGGGCAGAGAGGCCTCGTTCAGGTGCCAGAGAAGTTACACTGCCACGTAACCCGCACCCTGCGTGCATACTTAAGGACATATTTATATACGACATAAATTCGTTGCCTTCGCCCCGTCTGGCACGCGAAAGTGATAAAAGCGAGGAAAAAATTGTATCGAAAGGCAAAGAAATTTTGTGTGATGCAACAATGATCGGCCTACCGGAGTTGGATGCAGTGATGATCTGCGACGATCACAGAACGACGATGGAAGCGATAATGACCCGGGACCAGAGGACGACGTCGCACAGAGTCCTGGAGCGAGGAGCGCAAGGCGGCGCGAACTCGGCGACGTCCTCGTTGTACCAGAAGATCGTCGCTCCGTGCGCCAAGTCATCGACGTCAAAGATAAACGCGAAAGCGACGAGAACGCCGGCGAGTCAATCGCCGGACGACGAATCGCCATCGGATTCGAAGGATACGAGAAAACAGAAGACTGAGAGCGACGAAAAGTTAGTACGGTGTTTAACGTGCCGGGATATTTGCAATTGCCAGAGGGACGCGAGAAGAGACGATTGCGTCGGATACGATGGGAATCGCGACGGCGGTAACAACAGCTACGACAGATGCCCGACGACTTTTAAACACAAGACCAGCTCCACCACGTGGCTCAGTAAGTCGAGACGTCAGTTAAGAGATTATGCGTTACGCGCGTTATGCGCGCCACGGTTTGCCGGTGCGATCCGACGATCCATGGATTATATTATAGGCGATCTATTATCTGCGATACGCGAGAGTATTCGGCAAGGACTGGACTCTTCGATAACCAATTTCAATAGAGCACGAACGGGATAGAGAAATGTCAACGAGTTGTGAAAAATCGTGCCTTAAGGCGCAAAAATATCGTAATTTTATACGATCAATTATTATTATTATTTTTTTTTCGATTCATGAATATCGGTCCGCTTATTGAACCTTTGATATTTAATATAGATTTGTTGTAGAGTTTGATAGAGTTTGAGGTAGGGTTGGTTCAGAGTCCAAATGTTGCAGTTTCGAGTCGGCAACAAAGAGTTATTGTGTGATTTTTTTTCTTCCTCGCGCACGGTTTCTTGCAAGGATTGTTTCATTGAGACGCGTACAGAGTCGGCGGTCGATGAGCCTCGAAATCGTCGCGGGCGACATCGCGGTCCTCTTATTAATTACACGCCCGTTAATTAATATTCCGTCGTGGCGATACCGTCGAGCCTAATTTTTTTTCGATCCGTCGAGTCTCAAGGATAAGCGACTTTTGTCCGTCGAAAATTCGTCTCTGAACGAGGCAGCCGGCTATTCGTTGCGATATGTATTTATAACCGTTATAGTCCTCGAACGATTTTTGGAGCGCCGACGAGACGTTCCAAGAAATTTTTCCCACTTCTCGATACGCGGGCAGGCAGTGGGTAAAAATTCATTTCGACAATTAGCAGCGAATCCGACGATAATATGTCGTCTATCGGGCTCGTAAACTCCCGTGTGGGAGACTCGGGCGCGGCGGAAATCGGTTGGCGCGCTTTTTAACGGCCGGAAAAGCGACGAGTCGTGCCTCGATTAATTTATCTCCCGGCGGCTGGAGTGATATACGACAAGCGTTCAGAAAAATCGGCATATCGACTCGTCATTCAGTCTGTTACAAGTGTGTTTATTTTTACATCACCCGTTAAATCGTATCCACCTTTTTGCCTAGTTGCAATTTCTTTCCATCCGGTCGGAATCTCAAACATCTTCAAAAAAAATGGTAAAATTATCAAAAACAAAAAAAGGAAGGTAAAGAAATGTCGCGACAAGTGCTATGCATTGAAATCGTACGTCTTTCGTTGGGTGTTCCGACTTGGCGAGATCGACGTTTCCACAATCGCTCAGCGACCCTCTCGCGATTGCAGCCAAAAGTATATCAGCCATTAGCGAGTTTACGGTCATCGGCTGGGCCGGTTCGGCAAACAGTCACTCGTAAATCGACGCCAATTGCGCGTTACGATCTGCCGGTTGAAATTTTTCTCAATCAATTCGGCGTGGCAATCGGGCGACGTATCGCCACCGCGAGAAAGAAGAGGAAACGAGTTAAAAAGAAAGAAAACTAAATCAATAAAATAAAAATCCGACAGCTCGTTGAAGCGAAGATTGCGCAATTTCTTATCGTGCCAATCACTGAACGTGTGATCGGACCTCGCAAAAATCAATTTTTCCTCTTCGCCTTCTATTCCGAAGAACCTCAACGGAACAACGCAAGGTGTGTTGCTTCCCCGACTAGTTTCCTCGAGCTTTAACGAGGTAGCGTGATTTATCGTACCGTAACGGCAGGCGCGTGCTATACCCGAACTAATTATACGTCCTTGATGGCGAACACCTTTCGGATGCGTCCCTTTTCCAACAATCTCGTTCCGTGTTAACGCCGCTGCGATTTCCCCCTCATTGAACTTCGCCATCCAAAAAAACAGAAAAAAGAAATTAAATCGTTTCTCCCCTTTTTTTTACAAGCCATGCTCCAAAAAGTGATACATCGCTCCCACCTCTCACATCCATCCTCTCCCTCCCGCGAACTCTCATCTGGCACCGCGCGAGCTTGACGTCACGTTCCCGAAGCGAGCCGATGAACGGCATTAGTCATAGTCCTCTCCTTCTCCTAACGGGCTCCCCCTTATCGACTCTCTCTGGCCGCTCTTTCGCAAGTGATCGCTCCTTCCGTCTGCAATCTCGCAAAACGCAGAGCCAGCCATAAGCTACTTCCGTTCGAATGGCGCGTGCGACCTCAGAATCCGCGCAATCCATCCGTCTCTCCGGCTCGTCAATTCCGCGAACTCCCAAGTCGACGAGTGTGAGACCTGCCCGAGGGTTGCTGAAGATAACACGGAGATAGGTGCGGAATATGTTGGCTCGGTCAATGCTCGCCGGCGAGTTGCGTCGTTTCCCTCCGCGGTTTCCGGACGGTCGCTTCGGGATTGTCCGGGACCACCTGTTGAACAAGCCGCTTGCCCGCGAATCGCAGTACCACAGGTGGCTCGTCGCGGTTTGCGCCCCCGCGCCGAGCCGCAACCCTTGCCGCGCAGGCTCCGCCGCCATCCAGCCTCCTCGCCACCCCCAGAGCCATCCCGAACGGTCCATCGCTTCGATAGCGTCTTTCCTCTAAAAAAAAAAAAAAAAAAGAAAAGAAGCGACGATCGTAAATTTCTATCCCGACACATACCGGAGAAACCTGAATGGCTGAGTTCTCTCACACACGGACGGTCCTTTGCGCTATTAGCTTCGACTAAACAGCCTTCCAGCCGTTAATTTTATCGCTATTAAGATGCCGACGAAAAGCTCACCGTACATTATTAATCCCGTTGCCGGAGAATCTCTCTCACGCGGCCCGATCGCGAATGCCTTCGGTGAGGACGAGGAATAATAAGAACAATAATAAGAAGCAGTGGATGGTAAAGACCGCGGGCATACATCTTAGCCGGCTCGGAGGATACGTCTCTCAGGAGTCGAGGGCACGAAACGGCAAGAAGAAGAACGCGTCGCGGGTGCGTACCGGAGGCGCATTGCTCGGTGAGAATCTCGGTGTCTAGGTGTATACATATATATAGATAGATATATATATATATATAGATATATACGACACTGTAGTAACCAGCGTGCTTCTTCGTCGTCGCGTTAAACCGCCCGGGAGACAGGCAACGAGGCCTATAATAAATCGGCCGAACGTGTGCTGGCTTCTGTTGGTTAACGCGACCTACCGCAACGCGCGCGCGCGCGCCGGTATCTTGCGGTTCCGTCAAGAGTGCGCTCCGGGTGGAGGAGGCACAGTCGTTGGCAGTCGGCGTAGCGATCGGCCACCCTCCGGTAAATTGCCCGCGGAAAGCGTCCGGCGAGAGAGGCGAAGGAGATAGAAAATATTCGAATAACTAGTAATTGGCAAGTGGCATTAAAGGGGCCAATGGCTGGGACCGTTTTCCGGAGCTTGTACGGAGGCAGAAGCGACAAGGATATAATACATATCAGCCGCGCGTACGACACCACCGGCCAGCGCAGCGAGAACGTGCTCGTCGTGTGTCCGGCAGGGCTCTCGAGGCTGGACAGCCCGCAGCGCGGAGAAACAGCCGCGGGTAGGAGGAGGGGCGGGGTCGCACCCGGTCGGGGACGTAATGGGGTATAATTGTCCCGAGCAATGCGAGGACAGTGCACCATTACCGCATTTTTCTTCGGTCTTCTTGCCGTAACCGCGCGCGCCCCGCGAGCAACCGACCCGATGTGTCCCCCTTGTCCGCGGTTTAGCGCGTTCGCGGACTTGACGATTTGCGCTGCTGTGAGCGCTCGCGCACTGAGAGCCGGCCGGGAACAGCGGCGAGCGCCGAGTTAACTCGCTGATGATGGCTGTGTGGGCCCGCTGCGGTCCACCGGTGCGGAGGCATCGCCGAGGCGCGTTACGTTTTTTTACCCGGTTCACCGCGCGCCCGCGGGTTCCGAGGAATTTCACTGGAACGTCGGGAACGGCCGCCGTGAACGCCGGCCGCCAACGACGACGAGAATCGTCCTGGGGGGGGCTGCGGAAAGGGGCCGATCCTCGCTCTTCGATGTCGTCGACTTTGAGTTTTGGCATCGTTTTCGTAAATCGCGCTCGCGATGCTGAAGATACTTGAGAATCTTGCACCGAGCGGGCTTACAGCTGTGCGTTCGCACGATGATATTCTCATTGAGGTAGGACAGGCCGAGAATCTCACGCAATTTTTTTCCTCGTAGGCATTGATTTTTCCTACTTGTTTTTTTTTTACGAGGAGAGAATAAGTTCACCGTAGCTGGGATCGCAATGGAAACAGGAAAAACGAGGGAAAATCGATTTCTTACGGGTATTTCCGGATCGAGTTCTCTCTTCTCATTAGCCGTCGTCAATGAAACTCGACACCGGAGCTCGCTTCAACGCTTCGCTGATAATTGTCCGTCGAACTGGAGGACGATTCATCTGCGGAGATGGTCATTGAGCCGGTAGCGCTCCGACACACGTTTTCCTTTCGCCTTCGCGTTTTGTCATTTCTTTCTTTTTTTTTTTCGATACGGAAAATGTCTCCGATGCCATCGATCCGAGGACTTCGTAACGAGCACTTGTTAGAGGATCGTTCGGTCCAGGATCGACGGATAAAGAGAGGAAAAAAAGATACGTCCAATCGGATCGATTCCGACGTTACCGGTCGTCGTTCAGTGTTCGGGACCAACGAGACCCTCTCATCAACGATCGTAAATCGCCGAATATTAATGCCCGAGCCTGTACGAAAATTGTGCGACGAGAGACGTAATTCGCGCACGCACTCGGCATGAGGTGCCGAAACTGCTTGATGATCACAAGGTTCCGGTGGCCGATATTTTCGCCCAAAATATTTCGATCCCGACGCGGAGGCAGGTGAATCGAGAAAGTCTTGCCGACGTGGCCGAGACTCGATGCTCATATCCATTTTTTTTTATTCCACCGTAACAGTAGTTACGTTCACTTTCGTATAAAACAAACGTGACGTTTGTCTAAATTAATTTTTGTTTCGTTTTTTTTTATTGCAGGGCTAGGCAGCCTACTAGTGACATTGCTCGTCGTCTCGGTGCAAGGAGCCCCGACGATAATGACCCTCGAAGACAGACGACTGAGCTCACCGCCGAAGTGGGTCAATCCCTGCGGTCTCGCCGCCGAGGACTTCGACGGCGATCTCGACGTCGTTCAGCTTAGGGACGAGCAGCTACTGACGCAGGTCGTGGTCCAAGCCAAGACTGCCCTGGATCATGCACAGCTTTTCCGCGATGATTACGTAAGTACTGACGGTGAAAAAAAAAAAAAAAAAAAAAAATTGTGTAGGTACGAAAAGGAATTTTACACAGAATTGGGAAAACCTTCAGTGGGTCAAACTTCACTTCTGATGGAACTTAATACATAAAAATACTTGTATTTTTTCTGTATTATGCTCGCATTTTCGATCGCAGTCCGATCGCAGAGGGTTTCAGGGGGGAGTCTGTTGAGCCGATAAAGTCGAATGCGTAGCGTGTCGAGGGTCATGCGGGTGGGTGAGTGCGTACGCGCGTTCGATCACGACGATGATGCGTTACGATCGGGTAGGAAGAGAGTGTGGTGCCGCGTGTAGAAGGCGAGACGCACTCGGACGGAAGACGGTTATGGCATGGTATTTCCGGTGAGCACGACGATCGTGTCCGCGTTGCTCGGGTACACCCGAGATCGCGAAAGAGATCAATCCGTCGATCGATAGACGCATCGATCAATCAATTTTTTTTGTATTATTTTTTTTACCTACTTTACGATAATCGTTTGAGAAAAAAATGTTATCACGACTTTCCATCGACCGGCGAGATATGAAGTCCGATAATTATTTGTCGCTGAGCCGACAATCGGAACCGGCAAATATTGCGTTGCGTCCGCCCTGCGTGAGAGAACGCAGGACTCTCTGATACTATTCGTGAAACAGGCCACGCGCCTCGATAACACTGCGATCTCGCGTTAACGTCCGGAGAATACTCGAGCCTAGACAACCTTTTCTGTTTGTGAAAGAAAATAATAAATACAAAAATTTAATCAAATAGCCACAGGTACAAGCGTACACAGTAAAAAAAAGTTTGTACTTTGTACAACTTAATGTCCACAAACGTTCCCAATTTTTTATTTGTTAATTTTCCGATCGCTTCCGGTTTATAGTTTTACGAACAAAAGTATAAACTAAAATTGTTAATGACACGGGAAACAAAAGGACAAGTTTGTATATTCAAGCCCTAACAAACGTGTTTGTCACTTATTTAACAAAATTATTTTTACGAAACTTTGTATTCCGATTTTACGAAATTATTTTTTACTGTGTAGCTGTCCCAGATTCATGCGACTCTTACGAGGACACTTGACGAGTCTCTCGTCGCGCGGTGATTAGGAAATCGGATCCGTGTGAACGCGACAGTAAAAAAATAAAATAAAATAAAATAAAGTACCAACTTTTTTCCTTCGATGAGCCCTTCCGGTGCCGAAGAATTGCGAGCCAAAACGCTCCGCGTCTCCATAAAAATTTGAAAAACAATGTATCTATGCTCCTTGGATCCTCGCGGATCCTCGAATCGTTCGAAATTAGACCTTCGCCTCCCACGCTTTGTTTCGACAACGGAGATTAATTTGTCCGCGACATTGCAGCGGCACGATCGTTCGCGCAGTTACATCATCGCGAGGCTTCTCGGGTCGTAACTGGACGCCCCGATGTTTTCCGAGTCAGCGCATAATACGATACGCCCGTCGAATCCTGC
Organism: Stenichneumon culpator; assembly: GCA_964017025.1. NCBI lineage: Eukaryota > Metazoa > Arthropoda > Insecta > Hymenoptera > Ichneumonidae > Stenichneumon > Stenichneumon culpator. Next base: position 7,132,532 of record OZ024777.1, read on the forward strand.
AAGTAAACTCGCTGCTATCGCAATGGGAACTCGGGGAAGAGATTCGAAGTCACTCCACCCAGCAGGTGGAGGACCGAGAAGCGGATTCGTTGCGATCTCGGTTGCACAGCAGGTGCAACACCGGGAGAAACTCTGATAGCGAGTCTGGACGGGCGTCGTACCGTCTGATCCTTCTCCTCGGCTACAGTTCTTTCCAGTACTGACGTCAGCCTCAGAAAGCTTTTGTCTCTTATCGCTTCGCTTCTGTAGCGGCGAACTTTTTTTTTTCTCTTCCATTGCAACAACAGCATTTCATTGTACATTAATTATCCTTCGCGACTCCATCGTCGCCACTTTGTAACACTCTTGTGTTCGTCACTTGCTGCAAAGTCGCGCGGATATATTCTATAAAGAATGAATGAAAAAAAAAAAAAACTGTATGGTATGTCTCGTACGGTTGAAACGTCGCTTCCTACAGTCCGCGTGCCTTCGAGCACAAAGTCCATTCCGGCACGCGTTCGTCAAGGTTGTAAACACCCACTTCTCCGGCCCTTACGGCTCTGTACGGTACTTCATAGAAGAGTTCTTTCTTTCGAGATATAAGCCCCGTCGCGAAGATACGAGACACGTGGAGAGGGCCGGAGAGGGGAGGAAAGGGTTAGGGAGGGATAAAGGAGGAAAGAGCGGTCATTATAAAAATAAAAAAAATATAAAAAAAAATATCGGAAGAGGAGGATTCCAATAAATCAGAATCGGAAGTTCGTCTCGTAGCCCGCGCCGGTGACGGAGACTAAGCGCGAGGGCACCCCATACCACACATCGACTGCACTCCGACTGCATACTAAAATCCGACAGACCGGATACCGAACGCCTCGCGGCGCTCACCCGCGTGGTCGATTCTTCGATACTACTACCAATACTACGCTCACTTATTATCTCGCCTGTAGTAAAGAAAAAATTTCATTCATACAATATATTTCTCTCAGTATTTCTACAATTTTTTTTTTTTTTTTCAATTCGTGTATCCGTTGTCCGGTGTAAGATTTCGCAAAGTGACCGTGAAATTTGTCGATTTTACGAGTCACTATTATGTCTAGATTTCTCAATTATTTTTTTTTGCAAGAAAAAACATGGCAACTCCACCCATTTAAATGAATGATTGCTTAAACTCGCAACAATCCTTTTTTTCTCTCTATTTTAAAAAATCTTTTTTAGTCACTGATTTTGGATGGCTTTTGAGAGACGCCTATACGGGACGAAATTTTTATAACTTCTAATAAGAGACGAAGCCGTTCGGTGGTCGAAGAAGTATCGAAACAGAGAGACGGAGGCTAATTGATTTTGGCGGTCTCCCTCCTTCGCAGCTTCAACTTCCTGTCTCCCCCCTCCCCGCCCGCCCGCCGATTGGACTTTTCAGTCCAGTTTTACGATTATTCCCTCGTCGCCGTCGGCATCGTCCTCGTCGTGCCTGCCGGTGTGGCCGCGACCAGACTTTTACGATGGGCACAAAAGACCCGCGCGCGCTGTTCCTTCTCGTGTCCGCCTTCGCCGCCGCTCCTGCTACTCTCGAGTCGTTAGCGACAATTCCGCACCGCAATACTTTTTGCTACCGCCTCTCGTTCCACCTCTCTACGCTATCCCTCTTCTGCAGGCGCTCTCGATAGAGTCACACTCGCCTCACCTGATGAACTTGTGAAAAAGAAAAAAATAAATAAAAGTAATAGCCCGATAACGATTTTTATCCTGCAGGACAGTCGAGAAAGGGACGAATTAATGTAGACCACCTACGATCATTGCTCGAAGCTCTCGCTTATCTTTTTCCACTTTCAATTATTTTATTTTATTATTTTTTGCACGGAAATAATTAATCACTAAGCCTTTATTAATATCGACAGAAATTGACGGAAAAGAGTTAAAGCTGCCTTAATATTAAAAATCGTTCTTTCCACATGTACAAAGCTGCCCGACGCTCCAGGCGGGTTTATCGGTCATCTTATCTCACACAATAAATACCGGTGTCAAATCTGTTTCGAATATTATCGTATGCAGCTATCACCTCACCTGACGCACTTGAAAAATTTTAAAAATAAATTAATAGCCCGATAACGATTTTTATTCTATAGAACAGTCGAGAAACGGACGAATAAATGTGGATTGCGTATGATCATTGCTCGAAGCACCAACTAATCTGTTTTCCACTTTCAATAATTTTTTTATTTACACTTTTAACACGTAAATAATTTATAACTGAGCCTATATTAATACCGACAGTAATTCAAGTAAATGAGTGAAATCCTGGAAGAGACCAACCCGTTTTAATATTAAAAATCGTCCCTTCCGGATATACAAAGTACAAAGTCGCCTGACGCCCCAACCCGGTTTATCGGTAACCTTATCTCACAAAATAAATACCGGTCTCAATTCTATTTCGATGATTATGGTAATAACCCATCACCGGCTCTGAGCATGGATGATCCATCGACGAATCCGTTCTCCCGCACAGTCTCGTGCAGGTATACATTATAAATTCATTATCCCGCTAATTCGACTCTAATCGCATTTCTTCGATCTCTCACTCCCATTATCCAACGAGTTCTAATTTCTAATGCCGATTTCTCGCTTAAATTTTTTCCACAAATACTCCCCGAGCCTCTCGACACTTCACGACAAACGATCATTCGAACGATAATTCCTCGCTCAATCGGCGCTTACGTACCTGTCGACTCAATGTTTCGCACCTTCCGCGCGATAATCGAAGGAATACCGGACATCGGACATCTTCTGCGAATCGGTCATCCGCGGTCCGACGGAAACGGGAACGCATCACTTGGCGCCAGGCGTCGCACGGACACGACTCCGTCCCGTTTAGTCACCGAATTACGTCCAGTTTAAAAGACCCGGTGAATCCGTCGAGCGAGATTCGTCTCGGTACCGATCTGGTTTTCCCGGTATTCGTTCCGGCGATCGCTCGGCCACCGCGGGTTTGATGCGAGGGAGTCGCGATCGGAGAGCGAGTGACTAATCCGGCGACATCGATACCCTGGCGCGTTGCTCGTGGATTGTCCACGAGACGGTATCGTGCTCGCTGGCCGAAACCCGACCGGGCGATTCGTGGGAGTCCGCACCGGGAGTCACCCGACGAGCCTTTTCGGTGCGCTCTCTGACTTTTCGGGAATACCGCGACGGGAAGGAGCGACTCACCCGGGCCTCGATCCCCGGAGGCGCCTGTCCGCTCTACCAGGAATTTACCGGGAACTCGTTAAACATAGAGGGAAAGGGAAACTGTTCAAAAGTGAGAAAGAGTCTCGACGCCAGACAAACTAATTGCCGGCGATCGCTTACATCGAGCCAACGCTGTGAATCATTCCGCGGCTATCGAAACGCGAGCTATTTCTGCCCTGCGTTACCGAAACGGCGCAAACTCGCTATCGGAGAATTCGAAGATTTTTTATTCGGTCCTCGCGCCTCGGGACCGATAGCGACGATTGTTGTGTCTTAGCTTAGATAAGCGGAAAGAAAGAATTCTGTTCTGAAGAAACTGTTTCAGGAATTCGTAAGACCCTGAAGATATGTACTTGAGACGAAATTTCATCAAGGTATAACCGGTGTGTTTTGCATCGCAGAAACTTCGCTCGGGGAAGTTCTCTTCGAGAATAAAATTCTGCAAGTGAATAATTTTTGTTTCCTTCGTATACCTTGCGTTAACAGAGACTTGCTAAAGATGAAACCTGCAGTCATAAGAGATATCTTCAGGATCATCAATTCGTTCGGTTCGCAGATTGCAAGATAAAGATTTTTTAATTTTTCGATTTTAATTTGAATTTTGGAAGAAACCAAAATTGGGGTTGATAAAATTGTCTAATCCATGGTTGTTCATTTATGCGCAGATCAAACGGACCTTCAACACCGACTTCGCGGACCTGCACTCCACGTGGAAGGACAACCACTACGACTGGTTGCCGGGTCTCAAGGAGATACCGAAACAGCTCGGCGAACACTTGGCCCAGGAGTATCTGGACAAGCTCGAAGTGCGTCTGGTGAGTTAATCTACGAATTCATGTTCGCTTCCTCCATTAAGATTATTCTTCCGTCAAG